>OX328096.1:23695827-25165810 GCA_946811185.2 Hippopus hippopus
TCATTAAATCTTTTATAAATAAATGAACATCATACTTACTAAAATTATGAAAGAATACGGGTGTAAAAGTAGGTCTTCTATATTTTAAATTGCATACATTGTGTGCGGCACCTCTATATTTACCCGTAAAATGACAATGGTCTCTTACTTTTTTATCTTTTTCCGTAAATGCCTCACTACATATCCAACAATTTACTGCTCTATCAAACTTTCTTTTATCCTCAACTCTATAAATCATTTCCCTTGGTGGTATATTATCTATTTTTCTTATAACATTTTCTAAATCCTCTACAAATTTCTTAGCAGCATTTTCACCTGAATATTGGAAAATCCTTGAAGGGTAAAAACCTTCGTAAAGAGATTTGATATAAAAACAATATCCTGAAATGTTATGCATATTAAGTACCCTTGTAGTGTTACCTTTCTTTTCGTTTTTCTTTTCTAACGTAGACTCCATATCAGCATAAATCGTGAAAGGATGTCTCTGTTGTTTATAGAAATGTTTGAAAGATATTTTGGTTCCCTTTTCAGGTAAATCTATTCTACAAGCATCTTTTTCACTACAATACTCTAAATGTTTATTTAAAGTTTCTTCTTTTGTGAAATGATTTAAACATCTTTGACAAATATAAGTTTTACCGTTATGATTGGATATTTGTTTAGATAATAATTTACTCAAGTCTTTAATTAAACAATAATGTTTTTTACCATCCTCCTCAAGAAGCAAAAGATTAATATGATGTTCTCTTTTATAAACCTCCTTACTTATACTAAGTGGGTAAACACCATTGGAACCATATCCGTAAATTGATACTGATATTGAAGGATTTTGGCTCTCAAATTTAATTCTATCAGAAAGGGAAACGGGGTAGCAGATCCCTTTCATATCTATACTGTTTAACAAGGGTTGTAGTGTACTAATTCTTTCAGGACGGATATTTGAGTTTGGATTTAAACCTATAACAATACAATATGCAAAACACATATCATCATCCATATTTTTCGGATTAATAACACTTTTTGTATTCGCTATCTTAGGAGGAGTTGGTATCCAAGAACTACCTCTTATTGGATTATATGCTGCTGTATGTAATCTTAAATCAATTACAAAAATGGCATCCCAATAATCTGCTGCCATTTCCAACCTCGCTATATTGGTTAATAGTTCTTCCGCCATTTCATCATATATTTTACCCACACTATCCCCATCTAAATTAATGATTGGGTAACCAGAATCGAAATTCATCTCTTTTAGTTCATTATTTTGAGATTTTTTCATCATACACTTCATAACAAGTTTAAGTTTTGTTTGACGGTTATTTCTCATAATATTGGTTAATTTAACTTTCGCTAACTTAAGGAATTCAGCCGGTGTATAATTTCCTTTACCTTCTATAAAATATTCTATGGTAGCCCCTTTTAGTGCCGATAATCTTTGTATAATATTTATTTCATCTTTATCTTTATATATCTTATTTATTTTTTCTTTTAAAGCCTTTATCCTAGGTGATATATTCCTAGGAATTTCTTTAATACTATTTAAATACTTCTCCAACTCATTAATTTCGGTTATAGGTGGAGTTAGTGTCTGAGGTGGTGGTGTATAAGGTGTTGGTTGTAATATCGGCACTCTATGATTATCAATATTATAGTCTAATATTGGCGACTCCCGATTAATGGAGTGGTTCATGATGCGGTTAATTAATGCAGCTCTTCTAAGCGTAGAATATCCCCTGATTCCTATAGACTTAGCTTCTCGTTTTAAGTCTTTTACTGTGAATCCTTGGAATTGATTATCAAGTCTAGGGGGTGAAGAACTACTTAGACGATCAATCAATTCGGCTCTTTTAAGACTAGAAAATCCTCTGATTCCTCTAGACTTTGCCAAATTTTTTAAACCTTTTACAGAATATATATTATAATTAATGTTTTCCATTTTTATATTATAATCTCCCATATTTTATAATATAAAAATAATTCTTTAACTTAATATTAAAATTTACTGAATGTTAATCTTATATTTATTATTCCAAATTCCACCATTATAGTTCTTAACAATTTGTGGGCAGCGGTCTATAAATTGACTTGCCTTATAAATCGATGGAAAAGTTTTTATTTCACCAGTTTCAACATCCTCTATACTAACTTTTTTAGGATTACGTATAAAAGTTCTTACTTCATCATACTTAGGACCTTCGCTTTTTTCTTTTTTAACTAGCTTAGGCGACTGTTCTGGTAACAAACCATGTTCTTTTACCAACTCCTCCAACCGCTTTTTAGTCCAATAATTATAAAAACTTATATTATTTTGTCTAAGAATGTTTTGTAAATCTATAATCTTTATCATTTTTTAATAAAAAAAAAAAATAGTTAACTTAATACACTACACTCATTTTATTTCCATCAGACTGAAAGTTAATTAACCTATCACTAATAATAACAGCATATGCCTCTGTATTTGCAAGCACATTTTCAGTAAAATATGTTTTGATTTGGATATCAGTGACAGAGTATTTCAATTTCTCACTCTGCTTGGAAACATCAAACAAAAACAAAGGATAAAGGCTTTTGTAATCTGATGGAGTAATGTTAGGGTTTGACACCATTTCATTCATGTTATAAAACTTAGACCTAAATAGAGAAGCGTCTCCATACACTCTACTAAATTGGTTTGCGGTAAAACTGAGATTATAATCAACAGCGGGATATCTAGTAGAATTTAACGTAACATAAATGTTTTTAACGTTTCTATGGTCAAATATAGCAGGATTTTGTTGTTGGTCACCGCTTTTACCAGTCTGAAAACCAACAATGATAAAACGTGGCACTTCAGGTGATGATTTGACAGCAAGTCTCCAGGTAAATGATGTTGACTCGGGAACCGCAATAGAGTCACACTGCCTCATTCTATATCCAACCGGTATTTTTTCTTTTTTCTCAATAATTTTATAAAGTTGCATTTTCTCTTCATCTGCAGGTAGCACGTGTGGTATAAACCAAGATACTCTAAGTAAATTAATTCTACCATCAGCAGGAGCAACACCATCTCGAAAGATTGCATCATTATCATTATTTCTCGTTAATGTGAGAGTTTGCTTCATTCCATACAATATCTTATCATAATCATCACAAAAACCAAATATATGTTTTAATGGAACTCTGAAGCTAAAGGTACCTCTTGGAAGAGGATCATTAATAATATAATTTCTTCTTACAATAAAACCAGTGTTTCCGGCACCCGCGTTAGCTGCTGTATCTTTATACCACAATTGATTTAATCCTTGTGATTTAGAGAAATCATCCGGATATTTTAACAAACCAATCATTGTAGTAGCCTGACCAGGATTCAATACAGATTCAATCTCCATACCTGAAAGTTGATACTTAATATTTTTAAAAAGATACATGAGACCATTGTTTGTTAAAGAAATATTAGTGTTAGCATCATAAACTGCTCCAGTATCACTTCTTACTAATTCACCTATAATAAGTAAATAACTTTCACTAGGATGAGTAAAAATATCTTGAGTCTCGATGTTAATCCTAATTTCTCCTCCTGCGTTGTTGAGATTGGTACCAGTGATTGGTTCATACTCATGGTGTTCATACTCATTAATACTATCATCTTTTAAAATTGGTTCGGTTATTTTTAGAATATCCATTTTATAATAGTAATTATAATTTTTAAATGAAATAAAAATTATAATTGTTCTAAATAAAGCTGGGGAAAAGACTTAATTTTAGCATCAACAAACACTCCTCGAAGTTTAATGCTTTTTGCAGTATTCAGTGTAGTTTTAGGATAAACTTTATTACCGTATACAAGTGTTATTTCAGGTATACCCCATTTTTTTAAATATTCATTTACCTTTTTCTCAATCTCTTTCATCTTGGTTACCTTTTCAGGAGATAACTTCACAACAGCTTTTTTATAATTATATTTCGTTTTATTAATTTCAAGGATTTCACAATCTTTTATGTTTAAAGAAGCACCTACTATTTCAATAGTAGCGGTACCATATTTTACATGATCTACACGATTAAAATTTAATATAGACATTCTTTTTATATAATGAATATAATTTTCTTAACTTATCTATATTTTTCATACTGTTTTAATACCCGCTCCACTGTTTAACCTTTTAACTATGTCTTGAATAGAAATGGCACTTCCATCTATTAATGTGCTAATGTTTTGTGTTTTAGGAGTATCATTAGGTTTTGGTGATGTATTATATTTTTGTAAAATTTGCTTTGATTTTGGTGTTAAAGCTTTCGTAACTAATTTTTTTCCTGCTTCTACAGCTGCACTTTTTCCAACCTCTAAAGCTTTCTTTGCTCCTTCCTTAGCTACACTCTTTCCTACATCAAGGGCAGAAGACGCAATTTGTTTAGCTGCACTACTAGTAAAAAGCCTCGCTAAAAAGTTAGCAATACTATCAAAGATTCCGGAACCACCATATGAATATCTTGTTTTAAATCCGTGTTTCTTAGTGATTATCATCTTTTTTATAGTATAGACATTAAATTTTTATAAGCGTGTGAATTTAAAACACCTTGTCTTTTTAATTCATCACAAATGCTTACTACCTCATTTCTTACACCTGTATTACCTGCTTCTTTACTTGCCATCAACAGGTCTAGTCTTTCTAGTAATGTGTTAGGGTCAGATGGGATAACAACGATACCACTACCTTCATAATATCTTCTTTTATCCCAAATAGGTCTAAGTATAGTGTTCCATTTAAAACCTCTAGAAGATTTAGGAGATGGATTTTTTGGATCGTTTTTTTTACGAAGAGAATTTGTTTTTACCATCAACTTCGCGTAATTGACGTAATCTTCATCTGAATAAATACTATTATCTGGTTGTTTAGATGTGATTAACTCCCATAGGCCAGGCGTGCCTACATATTTCTCATTTCCCAGAAAAATATCATTTTCTTGAACATTAACTTCTTTGTTTCCAATATAAAACTTACCCTTTTTGCGAGTTATTCCAAACGTTTTATCAGCATTTTTTTCATTATCAGTATACATTCCTAAATATTTATCCGCTATTTCACCAATAAATAATTTATCTAATCCTTCTTCAGGTAATTCATCATAAGCTTGAATAGAAGGGAGGCCTGGAAAAGTAATAGCCTGTGGTAAGCTTTTAATACGTTCTTTAATAGGTTTAAGCCCCTCTGTAATCTCCTTTGCTGCAGCTTTTTGCGTTTCTGTTATAGGTTTAAAAAACTTTGAAAGGTCAGTTTGTAATTCTTGTTCACCTGTTTTCTCTGCTAGTAGATTATCCCGAATATTCTTTTTCGTTTCGAGATACTCTTTTACAATTAAGTCTCTTTTTGCAGGGTCAGTTATTTTTAGAAATGACATTTTTAATTAGCAACATATTTTTTTAACGCAATTTAACGCAATTTAACGCAATTTAACGCAATTTAACGCAATTTAACGCAATTTAACGCAATTTAACACAATTTTAATATATAAGAGCATATATAATGCTTTTATATATTTATTCATCTCCTATTTCACATTGACATTTACATCTAAACTTAGGTAATTTAGGTAACTTAAAAGGTATACTAGACAGTATGTTTGTTTTCGGCAAGCCTCCGAAGAAAGGACTCCCTCGCTTCTTGCCTCCCTTTCTCAATCAAACTTTCCTTTTCTTCTGTTGTTACCTTCTTCCTAAATTTACTTCTTATTTCACTCTTCATATCTTCATATTTATTCATTTCATCCATTATCAACTTAAACTCATCATCAGATATGTGGTTATCCATTAAAGCCTTTGATACATGATTATCTATAGTATTAAGCTTAGCAGCAGCAAGCATTTGAATCTTCAAATGTTTTTCAGCTTTAGCAGTAGTTTTCCTAACAAATATTTTACTAACCAATGAAGAAAGACCAATTACGCCAGCGGCACTCTCTAATCCAACAGCAACAGGTGCCGCGGCAACCGTAGAAAGCAAAACAACACCTGCTCCACCTAACGCTAATGAAACAACAACCAATGCACCTTCAACATTATCAACTACTTTAGCTATCCTAGCATACTTCTTATTTAATCTCTCTCTTTCATTCATTTCCTTCTTAAAAAAATTTACAATTTCAGATATTTTTTGAAGCCTATAAGAATGACCATTATCCATTTTTACCATTTCAATAGGTGGAGCGTTAGGGGTAACCTGTTCTTTGGGTAATATAGGATATAATTTATTAGGGTGTTTCTGATCTGTATCTGCCATTTTATAAATATAATAATTTTTTTATGGCAAATATTTTAGATAGCAGAATAACTCTCCCCCAGGTATTTCAATTGGTTTTTGTGAGAAATTATAAATGTAGACTAAGATATCATTAACGTCATTATCAAGATGTATACCATTAGAAATGGTTAAACTATCTTTCCATTTATTACTAATAGATATCACTACAACTCCTCGTGTAGCTATATAACCAAATCCTAACGGAACTCTCATACCATTATTAGGAGGAATCTTGATAGTTACTTGTGAGTATATTTTCCATTTTAGAGAATCTTGCTTTAAGGGAGGATATCTTACTCCATGTAAATGAGGTTTCCAAAATATAGTTTTATGTTGGGTAGTAATATTAGGTTTTATACCAAATTTATGAATATCCATTTTTTATTTGTTGTAAATAATATTTATAATATAGCTCCTAGGATAGGGATATTAGCAAATGGGCTATTAGGTCCAAGTAAAAGCCCTTTTCCATCATACATTTTTCCTCCTTGCTTTAAATACAACCCATCACCAACAGACTCTAATCCTTTACCTTTGTATGGTTTTAAGTATAATCCACTTCCATCAGTTTCAACTTGACAAACACATCCTCCTTTTTTAAGGTAAAGACCTGACCCCATAGCTTTTTGAACACCTGTTTGAGCTAATCCAGAAAGAGCACCAACACCTAAAGCTGGTAAAACGGTTTTTGCAAGCATCGGTAAAGCCCTAGCAGCTAACCCAGCTAACATTCCGAGGAAACCCCCTTCTATTTTCATGTTATATTTAAGTTGTTTTGTAGTCATTCTAATAGTTATACCCACACCATCCTCATAGGCTTTAGCCATTTTCTTTGCTTGTGAATTGGTAATTGCTAAAACATCATTACCTTGTAAATCTTCATGACCTAAACGAATACTTACTGGGCAACTAGCTTTAACAGCATGTTGAAGTTTTTGCTTTTGCCCTTCAGATATATTTACTTTAACATTAGTGTAACTCGTCATTTTATATACAAGTATTTTTTTATTTAGCTTATCTCGCTTCTCTAATATGAAACCTAATCGTTAATTTTTCACCTCTAAGATTTAGTAAATTACCATCTTGGTCCGTAATATCTACATTTAGGTTATGTATTTCATTTAACGTTATTGGTAAGTATACTAAATTAACTGGTGACTCAATTATCTTATATCCAGGTGCAACATCTGGGAAAAAAGAGTAAATAGTATTTCTTGGTGTACCATTAACATAACTTCCTGAGATAATATCTATGTTAACTAGCAAACTATTTATGCTAAGAATGTTTACTACATCCTCTGACTCGTGAAATCCTTGCGTATATTTAGCTCGAGTAAATCCTAATACTTTAGCGATGGAACCTGGTTGATTAAAATCTACTTGATAATTATTATCAATAATAAGAACAGACTTTAGGGTATTAGTGTTCGCAGAAAAGTTAATAGGATACTCTTCATTAACTCTATCGTAATGGTCATTTTTTCTCATTTCCTGACGAATCGTATCATTAATGTCAACGAGGTCATAACTTCCTTCAGGTATTTTTATTTTAATCCATGTGGTGCCATTGTCTGGAGAATAAACGAATGTGTTGTTCGTTTCATCAATGTTTGGAAAAGAGTAGTAAGTTTCGAGGTTTACCATAGCTATTTCATATACTTTATCCTTTTCCAGTTGAATTGGAGGATTAAACCTTGTTCTAAAACGTGTTTTGTTGTCGCTTACTATGATTTGAGACGATGATTTATGACTCGTATTTTTTACAATTTGTCCTAAAAGTTCTTCCATTTTATAATATTTAAATATTTTTTATACTGATTTAGGTATGTAGAAGTTATCAACACTGCTTCTATACTTTCCATCATGTTTTTTACTGGTTAAGTCAATGATAGCAAAACCATGTGGTCTTTCCCATGCATCTTGACAAAACTTTTTAAACTCTTTATAAGGCATATCTTCATCTACATGATCGCTATAAATATGATACATGTTTTTTGAGGGTTGTGGAAAAAGACAAATAAAATTAGTGTTTTCTCTAATAGTTTGTCTCGGCAGTTTAAAATAATTCTGGGCGAGGTAAAAGCAGTCAGCATTATTATGCCTTCCTCGAGTGTAGTAACACTCACATTTATTTTGCTTTTCTGAAAGTAAATCATCGAAAATCATTAAATTTTTATTTTCTGGGTTTAACTCTCTCGGATCAGGCACATCACTCGTATTTTCAAAGAAGGTGCAATTTATATCTGATTTGTTTTTAATCGTTTTAGCCCATTCTTCAATTAAAGCTATTGGTGAAATGTTTAGTCCTTGTACTTCATCACGCATGTTAAACAATCTTAAGATACATTCTTTTGGTAGTTTTTCTTCAAAAGCCTTTTTTATTATTCGGTATTCTGGTTGATGAAGACTTCTTCCAAAAATACTTAAATCGGTGTAGTCAAGCCATCCCGGTCTGAATAAAAGGTTAAACAATAAAGTAGTTTTACCATATCCTGATTTACCTACAATTAAACCCCTAATACTTTTTGGGAAAAGGGGGTTATTAAATCTCTTTGATAGTACTTCATTCCATGATAAGTCTATAATATCCATTTTTATTTAAATATTTTTATTTTTTTATATAAAACAACATGTATTGTGTTAAATGTAAAAAACATACAGATACGAATGATATAAAATATTCTGTTTCTAAAAATGGAAAAAATATGATGCAGGGGAAATGTGTTATTTGTGGAATAACTAAATCACAATTTATAAAAAAAAAACTACCGGGAGTAGTATATTAAATAAATTTATAAATAATTTACCCGTTGAAATGCATCTACCAGGGCACAATTTTACAGGGCCAGGTACCAAACTAAATAAAAGACTCAATCCTGATTTAACACCAAAAGAGTGGAGTAAACCTATAAACCGTGTTGATAAAGCTGCTTATCACCATGATGTTTGCTATCTTCAACACAACGATACTGCTACAAGAAACGCAGTGTGTGATAAGAATATGTTAACGGAGTTAGAAGGGATTTACAATCCTAGTATTAGAGAAAAAATGGAAAGAGGTTTGGTAAGTAGACTCATTGGAACGAAAATAAAATTTGGAATGGGAGTAAAAAAAAAATTTTAGCGGAAGAATTGCATAAACCCGTAAGAAGAAAATTTAAAAAAAGGAGAGTTATAGTAAACGGTATAGATAAGATATGGGCTGTGGATTTAGTAGACATGCAAGCATTTTCTAAGTTTAATCGCGGTGTTAAATACCTTCTCGCTGTCATTGATATCTTTTCTAAATATGGATATCTGGTGCCATTAAAAGATAAAACAGGAAAATCTGTTGCTATAGCATTAAAAAGTATTTTTAAGGAGAGAAAACCTGAAAAAATGTGGGTGGATAAGGGTAAAGAGTTTTATAACAAAGATGTAAAAGACTTGGTTGAATTATATTCTACTGAAAATGAGGAAAAATCAAGTGTGGTTGAGAGATGGATTAGGACAATGAAAGAAAAAATGTGGAAGTATTTCTCCGCTAACTCTACAAACGTTTACATTAATGTGCTACCGGATTTAGTTAAAAAATATAATAATACAAGACATTCATCTATTAAGATGACCCCGGTAAACGCTAGTAAAAAAGAAAATGAAACGAGAGTTTGGAGAAATCTTTACCCTGATAATCTTGAAATAAAAGACTTTAATCCTAAGTTTTCCGTTGGAGATAAAGTAAGGATAACTAAAAAGAAAAAGACTTTTGAAAAAGGTTATACAACAAGATGGACTGAGGAGGTTTTTACAGTTTCTGAAGTAAAACTTACATCACCTATAACATATAAAATTAAAGATTTTAATGGAGAAGAAATACAAGGTACCTTTTATGAACCTGAACTGCAGAAAACTAGTCAAGAGGTGTATAGGATAGAAAAGGTTATCAAAAAAGGAAAAAAGAAATCTCTTGTAAAGTGGAAAGGTTATCCCGATGAATTTAATTCGTGGGTTGACAATAAAGATATTAGAAATATTTAACTATAAAAAAAATGTCAAATATTTCGATTGAAAACGTAATTTTACCGAATAAACCGTTGAACAATTTCGAATTAGAGGGTGCCGTTAAAAGATTAAAGATTCCTTATTTTAGAGGAGTTTTTTTACTAGATACATTACCGAGAAAACCGAGTAAAAAAGAATGTGGTATAGTAAACTTTGATAAAAGTAATGGTCCTGGTACACATTGGGTCGCTTGGTATAAAAATGGTAAAACTAAAATTTATTTTGATAGTTATGGTATACAACCACCTATTGAAATTCGAGATTATTTAAAAAGCCCAATACAGTACAATACTGACCAATTACAACAAGCTGGACAAGTATTTTGTGGTCATTTATGTTTGTACATTCTAAAAGAGTTATCTAGAGGTAATCAGTTTCAAAATGTTTTAAATAAACTTTTTTAGTGCTATATAAAAAAATGCCTGTTAACAAATTCGGAAGAATGAAAGATGGTGGTGAAACAAGCGGTGATGGTGTGTCACTCACTTACATAAATAATAATTTTTTACGTAAAGATGGAACAACTGTTGTTAGTGGGTCTATAGACATGAATGGTAATACATTAACAAGGGTTAGTAATCCAGTAAATCCTCAAGATACAGCAACTAAGGCTTATGTTGACGCTAACTCAGGGTTGTTGGGTGAAAACGGAGGATACCATGTTACTGGATATTTAAATATGGGTTTTAATCCAATAAGAAATGTTAAGGACCCAAAAGAACCGGGTGAAGCTGCTACTAAAAATTATGTGGATAATGTTGATAGAGCCTTTGTTTATAAAGATGGAAGGTGGTATGAGGCAGATGATGCAATCTCAATGGGAGGACGAGTAATTAACAATCTTGGAATCCCTACAAGACACGACCAAGCCTCTAATAAGTTTTATGTGGATACCGCTATTGAAGCGGCTACCGCAGGTGAAAAAGCTTTAACAAAAAAACAAGATGGTTCCTATTCAATAGATGGTGGAATAGATATGAATGGTAACTCGATTACTAGGTTGCCAAATCCTGTATCCCGTGACTCTGCTGTCAATAAAAATTATGTTGATAATGGTGGAGCTATTATAAAAAATCCGGATGGGAGTTTCATGGCGGTGACTAACATAGACCTTCAAGGTTTTTCTATAAAAAACGCGGCAACACCGGTAGAAGAGAGAGATTTAGTGACAAAATCCTATGTGGATAGAAAAGTATCTCTTCCTTCTCTCATAGGTCCTAAACCTATTGTAACTGTGTGGGCTGAAGAAAATGGACCATTAGGGGATGGTAATTATGAGTTTTCATTCGGTAATGGTAATTCAGGTAGAAAGCATGGTTTAGGGGGTTATTGTATGAGTGCTCCGGGTAGAATCATAAGAGGAAGTTTAACGGTTGTTAAAGATAATGTTAATGTACGAGGAGAAGAGATAAAAGTTAATATATCGATAAACGGAAATGAGCAGGTTGATTATTCTATTATTAAAAAAGAGGATGAAACTTGTAGTTGTACGGTTTTTCCGAGTGCGTTGGAGGTACAACAATGTGACATCGTAAACTTTATTTCAAGAACAGATAGTCGTAATATAACACACGCTTATATATCTATTTTGATAGAGTTAGACTTGTAGATATATAATATATTATAAAAAAATATATTATATATTTATTTTACTTTTTTCATATCATGTATAATTTCTATTAAAGCATCAATAACTAATGATAATGCTTGAATTTTTTTATCTAATTCATCAATTTGTTTTTTAATAATGCTTATATCACTAGCTTCATCTTTTTTCTTTGAAAATACTTTTAGAAACTTCATTTTAAATATTTTACAAAATTCTTTTAACATAAGATTCTGTTCTACATATGGGGCATTTATCATCTGCAAGTTCATTACATTTTTCACATATTGATACATGGCCACAGTTGCAATATATTACATTAGGTTTAACTTTATCACATATGATGCAAGATTCTGAGTAAAATAATTTTGAACCGTTAGTGATAACTATAGTAGGTTCTTCTTGTTCTTCATTTTCAGAATCAGATTCAAATTCAGGTTCAATATTTCTCATATACTCATCCATATACTCATCCATATGCTCATTCATATCTATATATGAGTCTACTATTTCATTTTCAATATGAGTAGAATGTGCTAGATATGCGGCTATTTCTATTAAAGTCACTTTTTCTTGGTTTACATCATTACTATTAATAAAACATTGGATATCATTTATTGTTTTATTTAATTTTTCTTCGAATTTAGAAGTTACAAGATTAATACTATGAACACGCTCATATGAATTATGAAAAATGTTACAACAAAACGCGTTAATTCTTCTCATATTTGTAGTTATTATTATATACATTGAAATACCTTCAAATGGAAGTATATCTTCATCAAAATAACATGTTAACTTATCACTAAAAACATGGAAAAAAAGACCTTTATATTTTGACAAAACATTACATATAGAGCTAATTGGAAATTCCTTATTTATCTCATAGTGGTTAGTAACAAGATTTTTTTCTCTATTAGTTAAAAAATCGATGTTTATTGATTGATCGCTCATTTTTTTATAAATAATATAATTTCTTTAACTTATTTTATTTCCTACATATAGGGCATCTACTTAAGGGGTGTATTTTATCACATTCCTCACATATACATAGATGCCCGCAACCAAATGTTATATTAGGTTTATTAATGATACATATACAACATTTTTCCTCTAAAAATAATTTTTGTTTTCGATTAAAATTTGTTGGTTTAAGTTTTAAGAAATCTATGCTATAGTAATCTCTATCTCTTATAACAAAAAAAGAATCATTAAAGTCACTTCTATTAATAAAAGTTATTTTACCCAATGCATCAGTAATTTTAACAAGTGTAGCGTCATTTCTATTAGTTCTAACATAATTAGATAGTGTTACATTTTTTGTTAATTTTTTTATTTTTTTTAATGCTTCATTCACATCAGGGTCTCCATATAAATTTTCTAATCTATTACTAAATTCTATAAAAGGTGAAAGAAAATTAAAATTTCTCGACTTTTTACTTGGTTCTCTATGGTATAATAATACTCTAGGTTTGAATTCAAAAACATGCTTTTCACAAAAATTTATTTCATTTTGATAAGGAATTAGATGTCTTCCACTTCCTGGTCTAGTATCAAACCAATAAGGACCAACTCTTTTTCTTTCTTCAGTTTTATTATCGTAGAGACCCACCCACATAGATAAATTATGTGTACCATGCCTCTCCATTTCTTTACTAAAACAATAATATATAATAGGTGCCGCTTTTCTCAAAGCAGTACAATAATCGTTATGATGGATATTTGGGAAATATACTTTTCTTCCTGGAGTACCAAAAACAGGGATTTCTTTAGATTTATTTTTAATATGTCTTTTTAATATTCCTACTTGACTTGCGGTTAATCGTTTGAAACAACTCATTTTTTTTATATAATATAATTTCTTTAACTTATTTTATTTTAGAGAACAATATAGATACATTAGCATGGGGACATCAATTAATATAGGTTTGAGATTTTGCTCATATAGGTATATGTGGGAAAAAATGAAATGTGTAGTCCCTCATGCATGGACTTATTCTATGTTAACATATGAGGGAGACCCCATACATTAGTTGTTGTGTTGGTTAGTGGGGATGTGTTGGCTTATCTATTGATTGGTGTTTTAATTTCTGGTTACATTCCTGGAAATTAATTCTTGGAAAATGTTTGAAGGGTTAAGGGTTAAGGGGATTAGGGGTTAAAGGTTAAGGGTTAAGGGGTTAAGGGATTAGGGTTAAAGGTTAAGGGGATTAGGGGTTAAAGGTTAAGGGTTAATGGGTTAAGGGATTAGGGGTTAAAGGTTAAAGGGATTAGGGGTTAAAGGTTAAAGGTTAAGGGTTAAAGGGATTAGGGGTTAAAAGGTTAAGGGTTAAAGAATTAGGGGGTTAACCATCTCACTGGTTATTGGGGTAGCTCTCTCACTATTTATCTACTGTGGCTCATTATAATTTTTGCAGACATCTTCTGGCCTAGCCCTTTTTTTAGTTATTTATGTGTCTTATTGAAGATGATGTGCTTTTGAATAGATCAAGATAAATTTAATCATTTCCTCCCGAAACAAATTCGCATCAGGCGAACTGATAAAAGGATAATCAACAGTAATAAAGCCCGTATGCATAAATAAATTCTGAAAAAATTATGGCAAGGGGATAAATGACTCTCAGTACGGGAAAACCTTCTTCTAATACCACAATGCTCTGAAAAATGGTCTGCTGTAAAAAGAAAAATGCCGTCTGCAGAATTGAATTTTGTCACCAATTAATCTTTTTCCTTCTGATGTGACAGAACCAATTTAGCCATGCTCTGTGAGAAAGGGGTTTAATGCATCTGCAAAAAGTATCGACCCAGGTCAGCCTGCGCGGTTTGCGCAGGCTGACCTGGTTCGAAACTTTTTGCTCAAAGAGAGCTCTATGCATGTCAAAGGACCATTCTACCCCATGATGCAGTCGCTTGGAAGACAAAATGAATTTTATGGATCCATAATTTTATGATGACCTACTTGGTATAATACATCACAGAGAGGCATCAAACCCCATTTTTCCAGATCACCGCTTATATATTTCCCACGTCCTGGCAGTAAAGCTATGCAATTTACTTTGTATGATCCACTTAAGTCGGACATGATTGCTGGACGTTCTTTTGATTCCATGCTATCTAAATTACGGTATATAGGAGGCTTTATCACGTCCCAGATGACAAATTAAAATGTACCAAAGTTGCCGCAATAAAGGTTTGTACAGATTCGCATGAATAGTTAGCCAGAAATGTCAAGTGAAACGGTCCGACATAAATGACCACGGTAAACCCCAAACAAACAGGCTGTGCCCGGTTTCACAAGTAAACTTAGGTACTTAGGTAAAATTTCAAATCCTGAGTTTTCACATTTCAGACTCAACTCGGCACAATAATGGACTTGAGTCTGTGAATGTTAGTAAAATGCCTCTCGAATAACGAGCTCAACTTAACCCCGACTTTTAACGACCCTGAGAGAGAAAGCTTTTTGAAAACATTATGGGAAAAGAAGAAAATGCTGGTCACCAGCATTTTCTCCTTTTCCCATCATGTTTTCTAGCCTTCTCAAAACAAATTTCAATTTTTGATTCACATTTGATTAAATTTTGTCGTCTGCAAATGCTTTCAAATTGGACCAGTCTGAAATTTTGTCGTTTGGTAAGAAGTTAAGTCGGAAAATGAGTCCATTAGCGGATTTGAGCAGAATAAGAGACTTAAGGGGTTTTTTTGTGTGTGTGAAACCGGGCATAGAGTCTTACTCTATGTTAGTACTTGCAAATGTTTATTCTGAAAAACCATGTGTCTTGTATAAAATTAAAAAATCCAAGCTTGGTTAACCTTTTACCAAAAAATTACTGGTTTTAACGACTTAAAGCAAAGTGGCTTCTGAAAATATTGTTGGAAAAAGAGAAAATGGTGGTAACCAGCGTTTTCTCCTTTTTCTACAATGTTTTCTTTCCTTCAAAAAGACAGTTCCCATCATTTTGACGACATTTAATTTGTCGTCAGCAAATTCTTCTAATCTGGACAAATATCAGATGTTGTCTTCTGGTACAGAGTTAAGTAAGCGTATCGAGAATAGATATGCAGATATGTGGACTTCGCACAAATATTTGATTGGAGCCGTTGTCTGCGCATGTCATATTCTTCGAAGATTCGACCTGTCTGCTATGACGCATCACCGATCCCATATAGCCTACTAGGGAGTAGGGCTAATATCGAAGCTATTACCCAAGCCTGTAGGGGGCTGTTTTAATAAATGGCCGGTGCATAGGTTACATGCAAGCTGATAATAGCTGAATGAATCGCACCAGGTAGCGTTTTATTGAGTAAACGTTTATTTGATTTTGAAATTCAAAGTAACGGTTGTCGTTTTGAAAAGTAGTCCGGTTCTGTACCCAGAATGCCCAAATTAGATAGATGTGTATTTGTAGAATGCCATCTAGCGGGAGATAATGGATTGGAGCTAACGTGAAACGGATGAAATGTGTGGCACGCAACAAACATATTTTCAAAGGCAACATTCCGTTATACAAAGAAGAGGGCGTAATGCATGTACATGGAACGGCAAGCACAATAGACACACTAGATGAGGACGGGTCTTTTGGGATTGCCGAAAAGAAAATAACTTGTCAGGAGAAATCATTATATTTTCTAATGACAAGTCTTGTACGTAAGAAAGACAGTTAGTGTAGCTGAATAATCCATGATGAATCAAGAAAATAATTCAATTGTCCAGGGTAAGGCAACTGGTTCTCGTGAAATAGAATATCGTCTTCATCTGTTAATCTCTTATCATTGGAAGCCGTCTAGTAGTATCTTTATTTACGTTGATTTGGATGGACATTTTGCGAGTTTTTCCGACGTAGCTGAATACGCGGACTTTTGACATACTTCTTGGTATACTGGAATGAATAAATAGCAATTTGCGATTGGTAAAAAAGGTGGACACGTTTATCCGGCGGGTCCCTACAGACATATTTTCGGGCAAATCTATGACACTTATATATAACGGTTGTTACCGCTAATTGATACCCTGGGACGCCTATTAACACCATTGCAATTGAATCTGATAGAGGATAATCCTTTTCTTGTACTAATTGGTGATTTAATATTTTTCAAATAAAACCCTCCAACCCCTAACTGTATGTCTACATGTGTTTTTAGACACATAACTTTCAGCAACATGTGAAATACTTTTCCAACGATGATTTGGAATAACATTTAATCTTGAAAAATATACTCATATAATTTAATTGCAAATTTCACTTTCCAACAAAATGGCAAAACAATAAGGAAAACGATGCACCGTTTTTCGAAGTTATTTTTTCATTATTTCTTTGCCTATTGAACCACAATAGAGTTTCAATATTAATTGTCCAGTATCTCTAACATTCTTATCTCTTACTTCCATCTTTCCTATAGATGTTTCTCCTTTTTACTAGTCGCGATTTTAGGTTAAAGATAATTCCCAATGAAAATGTAGTTTTGGTGCTGTCATCATTATGTTGAATAAAAACAGAAGCTTGATATCGAAAAAATGTTGCGAAACCAGAGGGTCTTGCGGGCGGCTTAGATCAAGATCAGACTGCTCTGAACATGTAGTCTGATCTTGGAACTATTCCGACCGCTTGTTTAGTCTATTGGTGAAAATCTTAAAGAGCAAATCCAATAATTTTTTAACTTGGCAGTTTTTTTCATTCAATCATCTGAAAATGATGTCAATAAAACATATGTACGTCATTTTCCACAATTATCACCCACTAACTTACCATAAACTACGGTTGAATTGTCACGATGATTTACGGCCCTAAAATGGTGGATCGCTTACTTCCCCTGATTCGGTTACCTCTCGTCCTCGTGTGACGTCATAGACGAGGTTGGCTATCTTCCGTTACATAGGAATACTGAAGATCGGACGCAGTTATCCAAGTGTCAAATGAAAATTCAGTCGGAAAAATGACAATCTGTGTAACATATGGCCTCAACGTCGATTTAGGAACCATAGAGTCAGTATATATTCGATTTTTCTAGAGACTGCACGCATGCATGAACATATGAGCCACGCTCTGGCAAAAGAGGGCTTTATGCATCTCCGTGATGCATTATACCAAGTAAGTCATCACATACTAGTAGTTATGAATCCATAAAATCCATTTTGTCTAACGATTGACTGAATCTGGAGGAAGACTGGTACTTAATCATACCAAAAATTGACCAATAGAAAAAAAAAAAAGTTTCGACCTAGGTCAGCCTGCGCAGGCTGACCTGGGTCGATATATTTTGAAGATGCATTAAACCCCCTTTTCACAGGACATGGCTAATTTTCTTTTTAAAGATAAATATGTATGAGCCATGCTCTGACAAAATGGGGCTTAATGCATCTCCGTGATCCATGGTACCAGGCAAGCCATTACATACTTATGGATCTATAATATCCACTTTTTTTAAACAACCAACTTAATCATGAAATAGACTGGTCCTTGGTCATACAGAAAATTGACCAATAGCGAAAGTTTTCGGCCAAGGTCAGCCTGCGCGGACTGCGCAGGCTGACCTGGATCGATACTTTGCGCAGATGCATTAAGCCTCCTTTTCACAGAGCATGACTCGTATATATCTTGGTCTGTACTCACCAACAATATGCCACATTGTTCTCATTCTAAATTACAAGAGCAAAATACCCCGTCCAGTCAGATAGTTGGTCTTGAAACTAAGAATTATAACGAATTTATTCCGGTGGTCTATAATTTACATTATAATAAACAAGACAGATTTTTCAAGAAAGCCCTAATACATGAACAGGGAGTTTCATAATTTATATTATACTTTCAAATATACATAATATATATAATAAGGTATATTGTTTACAGAGGTATTATAATAAACTTTATACCAATTGATAAGACAAAGAAATCAAATCTTGAGACCAGTCCAGTATTTAAGGTAACATTCAACAACAAAGGCGGATAGTACCTCTCAAAACATACATCGATTTACGTCGAATGTTAAAACGACGTCCATTTTTACATCAGGGGTCCTGTGGGACTCAGTGTTCAAGTGTAGGACTCCTTAGCTAGGGGAACCGGATTCGACCCCTCACTGGATCCACAGGGTTTTTCATAGGAATGTACTGAAGAATCTCAGGAAATGCATGAATTTGTGAGCTGTCGCCGTGATATGACTGAAATAATGTTGAAAGTGGCGTAAAACACTATTCAATCAACCAATCGCTCTGTACATGAAATTCGCTTTCATCGATCAGCATGTCTAGGTGTGTAAGTTGGGATCAGTTACATCTCTGGAACTATGGATGACTTAAGCTCATTTGTTCTCTGAGGTCGGACTTTACGCACATTGTATGGATTTTGTTTTGAGTGTGAGTGGTGCAATTTAGCGTTTCTTCTTAAAGACAATAATGAAAATGCTGCCACAATAACACTGAACGATATTTGCAACTCATTCCTTGAAACCAAAGTTTACGCCAGCAGTTCATGGTAGGGTATATAGTATGATAAAGGAAACGCAGTTTCAGCGATATGGTACAACACCATACACAGGGCATAGAGTATTGAAATGGTTGGAAAGCAAGTTTGATTTAAGGTGGTAGACCCCTAATGCTTCTAGTGCAACATGGAATAAAATTTCTTGTTAGTTGATAATTAAGGAACTGGTTACTGATATGATACTTTTGCACATTTGTAACCGACCAGAAATTCCTTTGATGTCTATCTTGAAATTATTTATTGATACTTTTGTTAGTTTCCAGAGAAGGGAGGTAATTATTATCTCCCTTCGTAATGAGAATATAGTGGTTTTAGATTTATAAATGATAATTCTAAGAAGGAAAACAAGGAAAAGGTGGCTCGGTTAAAGTAGTACAATAATACTCATTTTTAATCATAGCAAATTTTGAAGGATAATATTATTGTGGAAATACCTGTTTTCCATTACGGGTCCACTACCTTAAGCGTGATCTCGAAAACAGAGCGACCGTGATCCCCTTACTGGCCGGATATATGCCCATTGGACTTTTCTGTGACGTTACGAGGAAAATGTGCATTAAGTCTAGCCTCAGAGAGCTGATAATCTCAGCAGTTCCAGAGATGGGACTGATTACAACCTTAACATGCAGATCGATGAAAGTGAATTTTGTGGAAAGACTGTCTGCCCTGCGACTTAAAAATGGACGTCATTTTGAATATTTGAGATGACCAGCCCGCAAAGCTCAGATGGTAGAGCTTAGGACTCGTGAACATAATGTTTCGGGTCACTTGAGGGTGTGGTTTCGGAGTTCCCACAGCTGGCCAAAAATAATATTACTAATAGTCTCGGATGAGACGTAAAACCGAGATCTCGTGTGACGGTGCTATATACCGAGCACGTGAAAGAATCAGGCGTAACTTAGGATGGGTTTCTTCCTGTATCCGCACCATCCCCCGAAACAATACTAGCAGCCTTCATACTATACGTGTCATAAAACTTTATTCTTCGACTTATCAAATGGTATGAATTTTATTGTAATACCTGTATGAATAATATACCTCAGGTATATTTATATTTGAAAGTGTACCATGTGAAACGTCCTTGTCCTTTTCCTTTGTAAAGAGCAAAATTACTTCTGCCAAGCAAATACTCATTTTCCCATCAGCGTTTTCAACTTTTCTTTTCTTTTCCAGGGATGTAAAAAAACGGAAGCTTTATTTTGGGGATAAACGACTAAATCAGTGCAACAAATACTAGATAAGTAAAAGTCAGTTTGCGAAAAACTTTAGGCAAGGGAGATCAGCACGTCATGAATAATAAGAACTGGTATGGAATTTACATTTAGACAGCTCAGTCTTGCATATAAATATAACATTATTTGCTGTTATCTTATCTATTACACTCCCAATTTGTCCCTTTCCTTCGCCCTTAATCTCTTGTCGATCCCTAGGACCCTTAGCCTCTCTCGACCTCTCTCTACCCCTGTATCTCGCTTGTTGTCTCTAGGTCTCTGTCTCTTTGTTACCCAAAATTAATACTAATAGATCTACTCCTTTTTTTCAAAGTAAAAGAATACTGCTGTAGTTTTTATGGCTGCATGAGCTAGCGTTGATGTTTTCGCGGAAAGGACTTTTGTTTTTTTTTTCTTATTTTTCTTTTAAATTGTGTTTATTTTTATAAGGCTTGCCAATTTGGCTGGATAACAATAAAATGATAATAAAATAATGGGCTGTATTCATGTGCAGCAATAGAAGAATTGCTCTTAAAGCATTTTCTCTTTTTGCGAGATTTTATTTTCAGCAAAATGAAAAAAAAAGTTGTATGCAGGCGGATGTCTGTCAATTGATATTTTCGGCCAACTATCGAGTTTCACTATGTATGATAAGCGTGGTAATTTAGTACAACAAACAGTCCAGAGAGGAGTCCCTCCATTTACGACCCTTACCCTGCTTGATAAGTTAATTGAAACTTTCAAGCCGACAGTAAAAAACCCTAATAATGCTAATTTCAAACTTCTTTTTAGAGAAAAAAAATCTCCATAACGGACAGTGTAGATCCAAGATCAGACTGCACGTTCTGTGTAGTCTGATCTTGATTTACAGTGTAGGTAAAAGGTATGTTAGTCGCGCTAAGCAGACTGGGGGTTAATCATTTTGGCACCAAATATAAGAACTCGGCCTCTATTGACGGCAGTCGGTACAATCCATCGAAACTCACAAAGACGTTTACCTTATAGGATAGACAAAACAATCTAACGCTATAGATCAAAGATCAGACTGCAGGTTCTGTGCAATTTGGTCTTGAGCCGTGCGTCCGAAAAAGCCCATACTTTCGCCTATGGGGCTGAAAGGTTACTGATATTATTATAGGATCTTACATGAGGTGGCATTTGAGACATATAGGATCTCGAGTTTAATAAAATTTTACCTCAAAAGGCAACGAATGTCAGATTCTTTTTATCACATAACTGTATAACAATAATTATAGCCCATAATGTGTTAAAACATAGGCATACATGTATAATGTGTAATGAAATTTACATGAAGCCTATTCGCTTCTTTGACAGGTACATTAGGAACGAAAAATAGTTCCATAGAAACTTGCATATATTGATTTTGTTTTGAATCTAAAAGTAAGAACTTTATCATTATTACGAATTTTGACCGTTAATTTCACTCAGGAATCTAGTCAGCAATGTTTTAGAAATGAGGTGTTTAATTACAGAGTGCTAACCAAATATATATAAATAATATACCAGATATTTCTTATCTCACACGTGTGTGAAACAAGAAAATTCGATATGGCTGTATTACATTGAAAACAAGGGGAGTTATGTGATAAAAAAAATTATCAAACGAGATAGAACAAATATTAATAAGCGAGCCCTCAGCGAGCAAAATAACATTTTTTTTTTACTTTTGTAGACGAGTTTAATGAAAGTTCTACCTCAAAAGCTAACGAATGTCAGATTCTTTTTATTACATAACTGTATCTCAAGAATGATAGTTCATTATGTGCTACAACATAGGCTTACATGTAACGTGTATTGAAATTTACATGAAACCTGTTCGATTTTCTTACAGGAGTGTGCATAAGGAGCGAAAAATAGCTTCAAAGTAACTGTAATGATTTTGATTTGAATGTAAAGATGATAAAATTCGCAGCTTTTTCACGAAATTCATATTTGACATTGAATTTTAAAGAGAAATCTGGGTGAGCCATGTTATAGAAATGAGGCGTATGATTACAGACCTTTGACCAAATAAGGGGCTATTTGCTTATGTGTAAGAAAAGAGAATTCGTAATGCTTGCATAAACCGGAAAAAAGGGTAGTTGTGTGATTTAAAAGAATCTTCTCGTGACATGAAAAGAAAGTATGGCCAAAAAAGAGATATACATGTAGCTTGTAACAAGCGACTACTCTTTTCTGTCACCGTTACTCTTATCAAAATCTGTTCACTGTAGTATGCAGGCAGTCTTTTCATATGGATATTTTACATGTGGAATAGACATGTGGAACAGACATAATGAAAAGAAAATTAAACGGAAAGTAAAAAGCCATTTTTAATAATTCAGGAAACACTGTTGGCAAAGGAGAAGGAGGAATAGGTCGTAACAAAAACTGTCAAATGCAGAGTACGTATTTCCCAACCATTCTTTGCTTCCAATGTTAGATTTAAAATGTAACGTAACATCTGATTGGCTGAACCATTTGGATTAGCGCATCAGAAATTGTGTTACTTTCCAAATATTAGAAAATTCTTGAGGACAAGATGAAGAGTGTACTAAAGAATGGTTGGTGCATACGGATCATGAAGGACTCTTTTCATACACACTTAGAAGGTGTAAGAGACAATAGAAAAATATATGAAAGAAAGGATATGACAATTTTTGAATGTTGTGGAAAACAAAACAGGAAAAGAAGATATCGACTGTAACAAGTAATTGCTACTTTTCCCAGAATTCGTTCAAAACTGTGTGCCGCAGAATACTGACTTTTTATGTTAAACACCAGTTACCAGTACAACAGAAACTGAGACAAACGATACGAAAGAAAATGTAATTTTTGAATGACAGACAAAATATCGTGAAAAAAGGAGCAGTTCCTAGTACCTTGTCAACGTTCATTTTCTCACATTGTCCTCAAAAGCTTACTGCAGGGGTATAAAAGTTCGTATTTGTGTAATTCAGCGAGTAAGTTGACGAAACAAGTTTTTTTTTTCTTTTTGTCTTCTCTGTCATTTTATAAAATTCTGTATGCGCAATTTTGATCAGATAAAGCTTTCCATTTCTTGTTGGATTTCTGTTTTACAACTGTTGTCCTCGTCCGAACTTTCCACATCAGTGTCAGATGGGTCCTCTTCACTCCAATCTGAAAAAGAGTAATAACGGTGATAATGGTATGTAATTTGAACTGCCACAATTGTATCCCCCAAACCATTTGATTTGACCCCCCTCATCTTCTCTTTCCCCCCCCCCCCCCCACCGCCACACCGCCACACACACACAAAAGTCATCTTGTAATGGAGCCTCCAAACTAACATTCTAACCTTACAAATATATTTTATATCCAAATTTTAACACTTTTTTCGTATTAGTTCGTAATTATAAAGTACTATTCGCAATCACGAAATAACCTTTCGTAATTACAGAATTACAAAATGGTTTTGAAAATTTGCACATTTTATAAAATTTATAGACTTGGGTCAAGCTCTTTGAAAAGGCATTTTAATGCACCTGCAAATAGTATCGACTCATGTCAGCCTGCGCAGTCCGCGGAGGCTTACATGGTTTACAAATATTTGCTATTTGTAAATTTTCTGCACTTCAGCTGACCATTCTTCTTGATATAGCCAGATTCTAGATAAAACAGATCCATATTTTTTGACGACTTAACTGGCGAGATGCATCACGAAGATACATTAAACCCCCTTTTTCCCTGAGCTACTGTTATTTGTCCAATATCACGTTAGGGGCGAAATACAGTTAAATCTCGATAATCTTGAATTGATTAAAAAAATATTTTTGTTTAATTACATGTTGCAAATATGTTTGATAACTCTATGCCAAATGGAAACATTTTAGAATAATTCAAATTGAAAGCATGTGCTTTCAAAAAATGAAATGTAATCCAAACTGCGGGACTTGTGATTAACCCTTTGGCTGCTAAGCGCGACTCACTGACCTTTTGTGGACAGCGTAGATCAAGATCAGACTGCACAGAACGTGCAGTCTGATCATGGGTCTACGCTGTCCGATAAGGAGATATTTTTCCTCCCAAAAATACCTTTGGAATAGAAAGAATCAGGTTTTTATTATGCGAATAAAAGTTTCATTTCATTTGACCCATGCTCTGTGAAAAAGGGGCTTAATGCATCTGCGAAACGTATCGACCCAGGTCATCCTGCGCAGTCCGCGCAGGCTGACCTGGGCCGAAACTTTTCGCTATTGGTCATTTTTGGTATACCCAAGGACCAGTCTATCTCATGATTAAATCGCTTGTTAAGAACAGTCGCTATATATGGATCTATACGTATGTGATGGCTTGCTTGGTAACATGGGTGACGTAGATGCATTAAGCCCCCTTTTGTCAGAGCATAGCTCATTTATTAAGCAGGATAAGGGTAATACACGAGATTGTTTGGTAAATCTGGAAAAAAGTTGGTAGGCCGAGCGCGGTAGAGCACACCGCCAGAGTGAATACTAGGTATATGTAGCTGTATGTTGAATTTGTTGTTGAAATCCTTTATTCTAATTTAACTCTTTCAAGGCCAAACAAATAAACTCAACCTCTTTCGACGGCTCTAAATACAATCCATTGAAACTTAGAAAGATTTTGATTGTATAGGCTTGACTACACAAGCGGACGGTATAGATCAAAGATCAGACTGCACGTTCTGTGCAGTCTGATCTTGATCTATGCCGTCCGCAAAAATTAATGTTTTCGCCTATGGCGCCGAAAGGGTTTTCAGCCTATGAGCAAGACTTCTAAACTAGAATATAAGCTTCGACAGAAGTCACTTAATTTTAGTTATAGAGAATAGATGGTTGGTGTCTTGGATGGGTTAAGTTTATCGGGCAAGGCGGAGGAATTTATCTGGTGAGCCGAAGGCGAACCCGATAAATTTCGGAGCCGAGCCCGATAAACTTAACCCATCCAAGACACCAACCATCTATTCTATCTATATATCCTGTCACTCACTGTAACGGAACAAAACAAAACAAACAAACGGAAAATAAAAACTTTGATAAAGACCGTACCTTTAATAAATTTCCGGAGCCGAGCCTGATCGACTTTTCGGCAATCCAAGACACCAACCGTCTATTTTATTTATCCTTTTTCTCAATTATATCCAAAATCCGACTAAATTGAACATTTCGTTCAAAATAAGGCACCTATTGACATCTTTCTTACTAGATCTATGAGAAACTTTAAAAAATGAAGAACCGTGTTTACAAAACCCTCTGGATATGCAGCTGCAATTATGACGTCATGAATGATATTGGCTACGTCATAATTATTAAACGTGACGTATATCCGCAGAAAAATATTGTGGCGAAGAAGACAATGTATTTTAACATAACAGACTATTAATTAAACGAGCAAAAGTATTCGCTAGCGATTGTCAGACGCTTGGTTGAAAATAGTCCCAGTTAGCAGGTGCGCACTTAGCGGTCATGTGACCAACTGACGGATAACAAAAAAAATATACGGCACCCTGTTATCGGGTCGAAATTGTAGAAGGTGACAGGATAAAATATTTTACTCTCATCACAAACTGGAGGGGTCCTGCGTGGCTCAGTGGTAAAGTGTAGGACTCGTGACTTGGAGGCCCCGGGCTCGAGCCTCACTAGATCCACTAGGGATTTTTGGTTGGAGCGGCCTTGGGTAAGACACTTCCGAGCCCTAGCCTAGTACTGTTGAAACCCAGGAAATACATGAATTGTGAGCTATCGCCGTGATATGACTGAAATAATGTAAGCGGCGTAAAACACCATTGAGTCAATCACAAACTCGAGTTTAAATGATATATATTTCCTCGATTTTAGTTTTAAATGAAATGATGCATTTCCTGGACTGTGGTGCGTCTAGCACTTCCGGTAAAAAACTGTAATAGTGGCATTACTAAAGTCTGACAAACAAGACAGAGACAACGTAAGGATAAAAATGTTAGAAAGTAGCCATGGAAGGGAAGGATGATGGACGTCGAATGCACTTCTCATACTAGGGAAGCTTTAGTGTGCAATAATTGATTAAAATCTTGCACTTCCTTAAGAGGTTCACCGACTATCAAATCATGTGACAACGTCTAATTAAGTAATTAAGATCCGACTTAATGCACTAGTAAAACCGTTGATTAAGCCCTCATTTCTTGTCAGGCAGCTGAATATCGAAGTAAATTTAATGCACGAAGAAGCAAGACTTAAACCGACACTTTATGTTTGAGCCATGCTCTGGCAAAAGGGAGCTTAATACATCTTCGCAAAGCATAATACCTAGCAATTTATCACAGTATCATGGATCCATAAAATCAAGTTTGTCTAACAACTGAATGAATCATGAAGTACACTGTTCCTTTGACATGCAGAATATTGGCCAATAGCAAAACGTCTCGGCCCAGGTCAGCCTGCGCGGACTGCGCAGGCTGACCAAGGTCGATACTTTTTGCAAGTGCATTTAAAAGCCCCTTTTCACAAAGCATGATTCGTTTATTTAGAGACGTCAAAGTAACTATTTTTCAGTTGCTTTGAAGAACAAACTGTATATTGAGATTGTCAGTACTCTGATAAAGAGAAAAATAGTTTTATCACTACACCAAACGACAAAATGTACTTGTCTGTATTGAAATCACTTGCAGACGACAAATGAAACAAATAAAATGTGGGTAAAATTATACGATTTTTGTTTCGATGGTTAGAAAACATTTGGAGGAAAAGGAGATAACGCTGGTAACCTGCATTTTCTCCTTTTCCCAAAACGTTTTCAGAGCCTTCTTCATTAGGATCGCTTAAAAAAGGAGATTGTTTATTAGGGGTTAAATGAGTATTTCCAACACATAGCCACATTTGCGAATTTAAGGCCGCTTAGTTCTCGTTAAGAAAAGTATGCCCAGGGAATATATTTGAAGGAAAATGAGCAAAAAGAATAGGAGCAATTCATTCATTTCTGTCACTGTTTACAAAAGCTAACAGACGAGGTCAGAACATAGCCTGTGTAATGTGCGCGACAATGGCACTCGATGTGCATCTAACTTTTGATAAATTATTAATACCCTTTATAGACGCCGTAGGACCGAAACAGTGAAAAGGACCTTTTAGTTTGTGTGTAACATTTATCAAACTGATCTATACAGTAGGATCTGGCATAAATTGGCATTGCGATAAATTTTATAAAACGAGTTTCGAAAAATGTTAAGCGAACGTCTGGCGAGCTTAATGACATTTTTTTTTTTGTGGACGAGTTTAAAATCAAATTTTACCCAAAAAGCCAACGAATGTGAGATCATTTTAATCACATTGCGAAATCTCGCATATTATAGATCACACTATGCAAAACTATATGTGCATACGAGTTAAATTCAGATCTAGAACCCTATTGTCTTCTCTAATTTAAATAACGTTAGAAGTATAAGATGACGTCCTACAGGACGTCACACTATGCTTATCTCAAAAGAGTTATTGGTATGTAGCACTGAACACAAAGGTGGTTATGTGATAAACATATCTAAGAACGTCATCACTGTTTTGGCTACGGAATAAAAAGGTCTTTTTTTATGAGACTTCCAATATTAATTTTTTGACCACCAGATAAAACGATCATCACATAATAATAATTGGATTGCAACATGGGACAAGGGGCCTTCGGACATTTGAGTAAAGTGTCGTCTCGGATCAGCCTGCGCAGTCCGCGCAGGCTAATCTGAGACGGCACTTTACGACTACATTAGATTTTGTGCTACAGTAGACTTGAATAAAAACTGAAAGTGTTTCGGATTAGCCTGCGCGGACTGCACAGGCTGATCCGAGACGACACTTTACACAAATGTCAGAATGCCTCTTTTCGTGTGTTGCAGGCCATATCATAACTGCTATTCACGAGGGAAAAGTCCATCAGAAAATGACCACTTTGCACCCGATTCGTTTTTTTTTTTTTTTCCCAAGAATGGATGTTCTATCTTATTTAATAACTTGGTGAGACGTAAAATAATTTACAATAAACCCAAGAAATTAATCAGTCCTTCTGGGCGACTGAAAATGGCTCTCGGAATTTAGGTTTAAGCCATTCTATTAATATTTCGGAGATTATATCCAATTCTTTTTGTCAGTTTGTTCAATAACAATCTAAAGTTGTCAGAAGCTTGAATAGAAATTTTCTGCTACACTCCCATACTCTCATCTTCTTTGCATGGATATAACTCTATAGACCAAATTTGCATAGAAAGATACGTACTTTGCAACTGACAGAGCTAATAGGCTAATACCCACATAGATTTTCAAATTCAAATTTATTTCCAACTAGTATTAGGTCTACCTTTCTATTCTACACTGCTAGGATTTTTTTTTTAAAACTTTTTTAATATCACGAAGTTAAGGGATGTTTTTATAACTATTGCATCGTGATTAAGTCGTATCAATCACAATGTTTGCCAAAAACTCTTCTTCCTCATGAGTTATTAATGAAACATTTCATTGGTTCTGTAATAGCACAATGCGGAACTTCTTCACCAATTAAATGATGCGTTACATCTGATCACCTTTATGAAAGACTTTCCTGAACTAGTTTTAACATCATATTTGTAACAATATCTGATTTTCTTATCATATCTTGACTCGATGTTGAAGAGTTTTCGATTAAATCACGGGTTTTGATTGTTTTGTCACTCCCTCTGCTCATGGGTATTGACTTAACCCTTTACCAATCGACCAGTTTTTTTAACACCCTGACGAAAAATACTTTTGAAAACATAGCTGGAAAAGGAGAAAATGCCGGTAACCATTTATAATTATGTCGTCTTCAAAAGCTTCTTTACTAAGTCCGAAATTGTGTCGTTTAGTAAAAAGTTTATATAAACTTTTTTTTTTTTAAATAAAATTGTCCCATCATGGGATGGCGTTTGAATGGGGAAACTAAGGTTGAGGCAGACCATGCCAAGTATATTCCAACTATTGCCGTGTGCGTTTCATACATGTATATCTTAAGCACATTTTTTTTCAATGCTCACTGATTTCAGATTTCAGCTTATTTGTAACATATACGAGGGCTGTTCGATATGTACAATACAATACAAATAGTTTATTGATGAAAGGCCAGAGGCCCAATACAACATGTAACATCTTTTTACAAAAAGTCATATTTGTAGCGGTGTGTATCGTTCTCTAGTAGTAATAAATAAAGTAATAAATTATTTTCATGAGAAATGTACATGTATACAGATTTAACTACATTTATATATAACAAGTTTTTATAATCCCCAGCCCGTTCCTGCCGTTTCAACTTATGTAGCGCATGAATGAAATAATTAAAATCGACCAGTGCAAGCAGTGGAGGTCAGGATCGGACAGTGTCCGGAGCCAGACCAGACTGTCTGCATTAGTCTCACGTGACACCTGGTGCAGAAGAGGGTAAGGGACCATTTTGAAGAGAAAAGTACAGGTGAAGTAATGATAGCTTCTTGTCGAAACGAAATAAAAGAGGCTAAAACCTCTCCACTCTGTATTTTATAATTTTTCAAAAATAATACTAAGGTTATAACAAAAAATGTAAATTCTGTTGCGACTCGCTGAATGTATCAATGCCTGCATTTATTCAGACCTTTAACAACCAATTAAGAGTCTTTCGAAAACATTGTGGGGAAAAGAAGAAACCGCTCATAATGAGCAATTTCTCCTTCTCCCACAATGCTTTCTAACTCAGCAGAGAACAACAATTCATTGGAAACAAGTTTTGAACAGTCGTCTGTGTATGTTTTCAATATGGAAGTAAATAGTCCAACCTAACACTCGTTTATACAATAATAAAGATAACAAAGTGGATGGCACGATGCGGCATCCATCGTTTTGATGAACAATAGATGTCCCACTCATATCATCCATTCTTTCAGCAAAGGTAGGTAGACAGACGATGACTTATGATAAGAGTTCCTTTCTCACCTGGCTTGCGTAATAAATGAAGGAAGCAATCTTTATGATAGTTTCGGCCTTTTTTGTCGACATAAGAATGTTAAAATTGTGGACTGTTGCATTACGCCAGTATTTTTCAGGAATATATTGTTGTCTAACAACCTGAAGTTTTTCACACTGTAACATAAAATGAAATTCATTTTCTACAGTCATATTGCATAAAGTGCATAATCTGTCTTCAGTCTGTACACCTAGATGGCGACCCCTTTCGATATTTAGGCCATGGCAAGAGCACCTGAAGTTGGACATCGCCCGTCTGAATTTTCGAATTTTCAAAATATCCAAATATCGTTCGTGTACAAATGTGTGTTTGTAGAACTTATAGGAATAGAGTTTGTGACTGGCTTCTAGTTGCGAATACCACTCTTGTAAGTACTGATCCTTTATTCTCTGGGTAAATTCTGAGAGGAATAAACGCTCATTCATAATATATTGCTGATCCCACACATATCCGAATCCGTTATTTTGTAAAATGCGTTTAATATGGCTTACCCAGTTTTCATAGCCAAGTTCATCTTGGTATTTCAACATAATATAACATTTTTTTACAAGTCTGGCCTCATGCATTTGTAGAATTTTCAGCCAATATTTAATACTCCTTTTAAAATATTCTGTTTTAATTGGATACTGACCACAATCTCCAAGAACTGCTGCTGTAGGTGATGTCTTGTTTACACCCATGTATCTACGACAGACGTATGTTTGTAACCTATTGACTGAGGTCTGGTCGATATTACCCCAAATCTCGGCTCCGTATAAAAGAATTGGAATAATTTTGGTATTAAATATATTGAAAAACACATGACAAGGTAGCTGTCCAAATTCATATAGTTTAGAAAAAATAGCTAAGAATGCTCTTTTAGCCTTTAACGATTGTTCGGCTGCCATTTCATACGACGATATTTTCTGGGAAAACAACAGCCCAACATAACTGAATTTTTTGACAACCTCTAATCGATGATTTCCATAGAACCACTTTTCCTTGCTCGACAAATTACCTCCCTTTTTACACACAAGTATTTTGGTTTTTGATGTATTGACTTTTAGACCTGTCGATAAGCAAAATGAATGCAACTTATTCAGTAGTCTTTGTAGACCCACTACCGTGTCAGATATCAAACTTACGTCGTCTGCGAACAGTAAAATTAGAACTTGAACTAAGTCCGGGAAGAGTTGTATCCCTTTGAGGTCGCTGTTATTTATTTCTTTCGCTAACTCGTTGATGAAAAGGAGGAACATTGCTGGCGAAATCAAGCAGCCTTGTTTAAGGCCCACTTTACTTATGATTGGTTCCGTTAGTCCTGAGTTCGATCTTACCTGGGCTTTTACTATACCGTACATACTTTTAATTGATTTATATAGCTTTCCCTTTACACCATTTTCTTGCATGACTGACCAAAGTTTATTTCTATTTACAGTGTCAAAAGCCTGTTTAAAATCTACGAAAGCTATATAAATCTTTCCTTTCCTTTCACTTAATATTTTGGTGATCACGGACTGAAGGATAAACGCATTATCGATGGTGGAATATCCTTCTCTAAATCCGGCTTGGTTTTCACATATAATATTGTATATGTTCATATAGAAAGTAAGGCGTCTGTTAATAACACTTGAATAAATTTTTCCAAGCACATCAAGAAGCGAAATCCCTCGATAATTATCAGTTTTATTTACATCACCTTTTTTATGTATTGGTACTATGATAGAACTTGCCCATGACGTTGGGTATTCGCCAGAACTGAATATTCTATTAAATAATCGGTTTAGAATAACGAGTATACTTTCACCTCCGTGTATAAAGAATTCCGGAGTAATACCGTTCATTCCCGCGCTTTTACCAGATTTGAGTGATTTGGCCGATTTCAATATTTCCTCGTTTGTTATTTCGGAATTAAAAATATGATCCTGAATTTCATCCAATGGCTGTTCTTCTTCACATATTATATCGCTTAAACTGCTGGATTCGCCTTCCACTAAGTCATTTACTGTTGCATCTTCGAACAGATTTTCGAAATGGTCCTTCCAGTCCTCCATACTTATTGAATTTTCAACTGGCTTATTTTTTGTCAGACTGTTTACTTTGTTCCAAAATGTAATGTGTATTGTACCACAGCGCGATAACGCTTTGCACGATTTCGTGGATTATGATACGCTTGAATGGCTCTATTCAATACCTTTCCAACGGTATGAACACAAGCCTTCAGCTCCACATAGTTTTAAACTTATAGTCATTTCAATAGAGCTAGTCGTTGACCACTGTTGTAAAAATGGTTGGGAAAGGGATTAAGAATATTGAAGAAATTAGAGCTTATATAAAAGTTCGCACAAAACTCGGTCATTCGGTAATGCAGATTTTTACTGAATTGGGGGAAGTTTATGGGTCTGATAAGGTATCTTATGAGACAGTTCGTAGTTGGAGAAAGAAATTTCTGACTGGCACAGAGTCCGTCAAAGATGCAGCAAAATCTGGCCGACCTGTGACTTTAACAGGCAAGGCAAATGTCTCAAAAGTCAGGGAAATAACTGAAAGTGATGGCAGATACACATTTGCAAATTTAAGACCGCTTAGTTCTCGTTAAGAAAAGTATGCCCAGGGAATATATTTGAAGGAAAATGAGCAAAAAGAATAGGAGCAATTCATTCATTTCTGTCACTGTTTACAAAAGCTAACAGACAAGGTCGGAACATAGCCTGTGTAATGTGCGCGACAATGGCACTCGATGTGCATCTAACTTTTGATAAATTATTAATACCCTTTATAGACGCCGTAGGACCGAAACAGTGAAAAGGACCTTTTAATTTGTGTGTAACATTTATCAAACTGATCTATACAGTAGGATCTGGCATAAATTGGCATTGCGATAAATTTTATAAAACGAGTTTCGAAAAATGTTGTTAAGCGAACGTCTGGCGAGCTTACTGACATTTTCTTTTTTTGTGGACGAGTTTAAAATCAAATTTTACCCAAAAAGCCAACGAATGTGAGATCATTTTAATCACACTGCGAAATCTCGCATATTATAGATCACACTATGAAAAACTATATGTGCATACGAGTTAAATTCAGATCTAGAACCCTATTGTCTTCTCTAATTTAAATAACGTTAGAAGTATAAGATGACGTCCTACAGGACGTCACACTATGCTTATCTCAAAAGAGTTATTGGTATGTAGCACTGAACACAAAGGTGGTTATGTGATAAACATATCTAAGAACGTCATCACTGTTTTGGCTACGGAATAAAAAGGTCTTTTTTTATGAGACTTCCAATATTAATTTTTTGACCACCAGATAAAACGATCATCACATAATAATAATTGGATTGCAACATGGGACAAGGGGCCTTCGGACATTTGAGTAAAGTGTCGTCTCGGATCAGCCTGCGCAGTCCGCGCAGGCTAATCTGAGACGGCACTTTACGACTACATTAGATTTTGTGCTACAGTAGACTTGAATAAAAACTGAAAGTGTTTCGGATTAGCCTGCGCGGACTGCACAGGCTGATCCGAGACGACACTTTACACAAATGTCAGAATGCCTCTTTTCGTGTGTTGCAGGCCATATCATAACTGCTATTCACGAGGGAAAAGTCCATCAGAAAATGACCACTTTGCACCCGATTCGTTTTTTTTTTTTTTCCCAAGAATGGATGTTCTATCTTATTTAATAACTTGGTGAGACGTAAAATAATTTACAATAAACCCAAGAAATTAATCAGTCCTTCTGGGCGACTGGAAATGGCTCTCGGAATTTAGGTTTAAGCCATTCTATTAATATTTCGGAGATTATATCCAATTCTTTTTGTCAGTTTGTTCAATAACAATCTAAAGTTGTCAGAAGCTTGAATAGAAATTTTCTGCTACACTCCCATACTCTCATCTTCTTTGCATGGATATAACTCTATAGACCAAATTTGCATAGAAAGATACGTACTTTGCAACTGACAGAGCTAATAGGCTAATACCCACATAGATTTTCAAATTCAAATTTATTTCCAACTAGTATTAGGTCTACCTTTCTATTCTACACTGCTAGGATTTTTTTTTTTAAACTTTTTTAATATCACGAAGTTAAGGGATGTTTTTATAACTATTGCATCGTGATTAAGTCGTATCAATCACAATGTTTGCCAAAAACTCTTCTTCCTCATGAGTTATTAATGAAACATTTCATTGGTTCCGTAATAGCACAATGCGGAACTTCTTCACCAATTAAATGATGCGTTACATCTGATCACCTTTATGAAAGACTTTCCTGAACTAGTTTTAACATCATATTTGTAACAATATCTGATTTTCTTATCATATCTTGACTCGATGTTGAAGAGTTTTCGATTAAATCACGGGTTTTGATTGTTTTGTCACTCCCTCTGCTCATGGGTATTGACTTAACCCTTTACCAATCGACCAGTTTTTTTAACACCCTGACGAAAAATACTTTTGAAAACATAGCTGGAAAAGGAGAAAATGCCGGTAACCATTTATAATTATGTCGTCTTCAAAAGCTTCTTTACTAAGTCCGAAATTGTGTCGTTTAGTAAAAAGTTTATATAAACTTTTTTTTTTTTTAAATAAAATTGTCCCATCATGGGATGGCGTTTGAACGGGGAAACTAAGGTTGAGGCAGACCATGCCAAGTATATTCCAACTATTGCCGTGTGCGTTTCATACATGTATATCTTAAGCACATTTTTTTTCAATGCTCACTGATTTCAGATTTCAGCTTATTTGTAACATATACGAGGGCTGTTCGATATGTAATGTGTATTGTACCACAGCGCGATAACGCTTTGCACGATTTCGTGGATTATGATACGCTTGAATGGCTCTATTCAATACCTTTCCAACGGTATAAACACAAGCCTTCAGCTCCACATAGTTTTAAACTTATAGTCATTTCAATAGAGCTAGTCGTTGACCACTGTTGTAAAAATGGTTGGGAAAGGGATTAAGAATATTGAAGAAATTAGAGCTTATATAAAAGTTCGCACAAAACTCGGTCATTCGGTAATGCAGATTTTTACTGAATTGGGGGAAGTTTATGGGTCTGATAAGGTATCTTATGAGACAGTTCGTAGTTGGAGAAAGAAATTTCTGACTGGCACAGAGTCCGTCAAAGATGCAGCAAAATCTGGCCGACCTGTGACTTTAACAGGCAAGGCAAATGTCTCAAAAGTCAGGGAAATAACTGAAAGTGATGGCAGATACACATTTGCAAATTTAAGACCGCTTAGTTCTCGTTAAGAAAAGTATGCCCAGGGAATATATTTGAAGGAAAATGAGCAAAAAGAATAGGAGCAATTCATTCATTTCTGTCACTGTTTACAAAAGCTAACAGACGAGGTCAGAACATAGCCTGTGTAATGTGCGCGACAATGGCACTCGATGTGCATCTAACTTTTGATAAATTATTAATACCCTTTATAGACGCCGTAGGACCGAACAGTGAAAAGGACCTTTTAATTTGTGTGTAACATTTATCAAACTGATCTATACAGTAGGATCTGGCATAAATTGGCATTGCGATAAATTTTATAAAACGAGTTTCGAAAAATGTTGTTAAGCGAACGTCTGGCGAGCTTACTGACATTTTCTTTTTTTGTGGACGAGTTTAAAATCAAATTTTACCCAAAAAGCCAACGAATGTGAGATCATTTTAATCACATTGCGAAATCTCGCATATTATAGATCACACTATGAAAAACTATATGTGCATACGAGTTAAATTCAGATCTAGAACCCTATTGTCTTCTCTAATTTAAATAACGTTAGAAGTATAAGATGACGTCCTACAGGACGTCACACTATGCTTATCTCAAAAGAGTTATTGGTATGTAGCACTGAACACAAAGGTGGTTATGTGATAAACATATCTAAGAACGTCATCACTGTTTTGGCTACGGAATAAAAAGGTCTTTTTTTATGAGACTTCCAATATTAATTTTTTGACCACCAGATAAAACGATCATCACATAATAATAATTGGATTGCAACATGGGACAAGGGGCCTTCGGACATTTGAGTAAAGTGTCGTCTCGTATCAGCCTGCGCAGTCCGCGCAGGCTAATCTGAGACGGCACTTTACGACTACATTAGATTTTGTGCTACAGTAGACTTGAATAAAAACTGAAAGTGTTTCGGATTAGCCTGCGCGGACTGCACAGGCTGATCCGAGACGACACTTTACACAAATGTCAGAATGCCTCTTTTCGTGTGTTGCAGGCCATATCATAACTGCTATTCACGAGGGAAAAGTCCATCAGAAAATGACCACTTTGCACCCGATTCGTTTTTTTTTTTTTCCCAAGAATGGATGTTCTATCTTATTTAATAACTTGGTGAGACGTAAAATAATTTACAATAAACCCAAGAAATTAATCAGTCCTTCTGGGCGACTGGAAATGGCTCTCGGAATTTAGGTTTAAGCCATTCTATTAATATTTCGGAGATTATATCCAATTCTTTTTGTCAGTTTGTTCAATAACAATCTAAAGTTGTCAGAAGCTTGAATAGAAATTTTCTGCTACACTCCCATACTCTCATCTTCTTTGCATGGATATAACTCTATAGACCAAATTTGCATAGAAAGATACGTACTTTGCAACTGACAGAGCTAATAGGCTAATACCCACATAGATTTTCAAATTCAAATTTATTTCCAACTAGTATTAGGTCTACCTTTCTATTCTACACTGCTAGGATTTTTTTTTTTAAACTTTTTTAATATCACGAAGTTAAGGGATGTTTTTATAACTATTGCATCGTGATTAAGTCGTATCAATCACAATGTTTGCCAAAAACTCTTCTTCCTCATGAGTTATTAATGAAACATTTCATTGGTTCCGTAATAGCACAATGCGGAACTTCTTCACCAATTAAATGATGCGTTACATCTGATCACCTTTATGAAAGACTTTCCTGAACTAGTTTTAACATCATATTTGTAACAATATCTGATTTTCTTATCATATCTTGACTCGATGTTGAAGAGTTTTCGATTAAATCACGGGTTTTGATTGTTTTAATTTGTCACTCCCTCTGCTCATGGGTATTGACTTAACCCTTTACCAATCGACCAGTTTTTTAACACCCTGACGAAAAATACTTTTGAAAACATAGCTGGAAAAGGAGAAAATGCCGGTAACCATTTATAATTATGTCGTCTTCAAAAGCTTCTTTACTAAGTCCGAAATTGTGTCGTTTAGTAAAAAGTTTATATAAACTTTTTTTTTAAAAATAAAATTGTCCCACATCATGGGATGGCGTTTGAACGGGGAAACCAAGGTTGAGGCAGACCATGGCAAGTGTATTCCAACTATTGCCGTGTGCGTTTCATATATCTTAGGCACATTTTTTTTTCAATGCTCACTGATTTCAGATTTCAGCTTATTTGTAACATATACATGTAGCTTTAATAAAGTTGAATTAGATGAGTAGTTACTTTAACTCTTTATCAGATCATAAAATTTTAGCCCTACCCAAATTGAAAGCATATGCAGACGATTAACTGAATATATCTCAAATTTTGGAATTTGTCTTTGATTGAGTTGAAACGTTGTGGGAAATGGAGAAAATGCTGGCTACCAGCATTTTCTCCGTTTCTCACGACGTTTTCAAAAGCATTCCACCTCAGGGTCGTTAAAACTTGTGATTACGTGGTAAAGTGTACCACATAATTCCAATTTCTAACGACCATGAGTTAAGAGGCATTCGAAAACTTTGTGTTAAAAGGAGAAAATGCTGGTAACCAACATTTTCTTCGTGTCCCACAATGTTTTCTACCCTTTCTGATACGATTCCCACCATTTGAGTAATTTTACTTTACATCTGCAAATGCTTTGAATTTGGACCAAACTGAAACTCTATCGTTGAGTAAAGAGTTGAAGATACATCTCTACTCGTTTCCAGGCAGTTTCCAGCCAGTTTTTGAACCATTTCATTCTTATTTTTTGAAACTATAATCGTTCTTGTATCTTCATGCCAAATGTTGCCCCCTGATGGCTGCAAGATTGCACAGATTTCATCGGATGTAAAATGCATTTCATGTTTTGGAGGCTTTCAAACCAATCGCTGTTGTTGTTTCCGGTGTTAAATGAGGACCAAATCCTCTGTGTTTTTCAATCCCTTACACAATATATATTGGTAATTTATCTATGTTTACACAGCTGAGTTATTATACACACTTTCAAGTTTTAACAGGGGTTTTTCTCTTTAGCTGCAAGAATGTATCTTTAAAGTAGATTATTTATAGCATTACCTGACGTATCATCATCTGAGTTGGCCTCTGACCCTGAAATGTAGTCCCCGTAATCCTCGTAGTCTGTGTCATCCTCCTGTAGATCTTCCTGCTCAGCCAGGAGTCCTTTCTGCTTTCTCTCCGAACTGTCTACACTGTGATATTTACCCCGGTTCTTCTTTCTACATTTCACTGAAAAGACAGGTAACTATTACTCTGATTGTTTGTTACAGTGTAATTACTCATTTATTTCTGTTTTAGTAGTAAATATTGATGAAGTTGATTGATTGACTGAATGATGTTTTCGCCGCTTCCAACATTATTTCAGTCATAGCACGGTGACAGTTCACATGATTATGTGTGTCCTGGGTTTCACAAGCACAAAGCTAGGGCTTGGAGTGTCTTCCCTAAGACATTCCCATGAAAACCCAGTGCTTCCATGGGGTTCGAACCCGGGGTCTCCAGGTCACGAGTTCTACACTTTACCACTGAGCCACTCAGCACCATGTATAGTGATGCAGGTTTTTGTCCGAAACTTTGTTTGAATAAGGTTTAACGTCATTTTCATAGGTATTTCAGGCATATCATGACGAAAGATAAAGTTAGTCCTGTTTTTCACTAGTACTGGGCCTAGGCTTTGATTTGCCTTGCAGAATGACAAATCAACGCGAGCAGTGCTGCCAATAGACGGAAGCAAACGTTTACTTACAACAAATTCAACGCACAGGTACCTGTGTATTGACAAATTTGGCCCTCTGTGACCTGATGTATGAGCCATGCTCTGGCAGAAGGAGGTTAAATGCATCTCCGTGAAGCATTACACCTAGCAAGTCATCACATAATTATGAACCCCCGAAATCCATTTTGTCTAATAACCGGCTGAATCATGACTTAGAATGGTCCTTGGACATGCAGAAAATTTACAAACAGCAAAAGGTTTCGACACAGGTCAGCCTGCGCGGACTGCACAGGCTGAACTGAGTCGACACAGATGCATTAAACCCCTTTTCACAGAGCATGGTGCACGTAAGATTTCTATACTAGATTTCAAAGGGCGGAGTTTTTCAAGACACAAGTCCCAGTGATCCAACACCTAATCACTGCATCAAAAAGGACATCCTTTCTGTGATGCAAGAGACCAAAGTAAAGTCCTTCATAAAGAAGTCAGTTTGTCTCTGATATGGTTTATTCAAAAGCAGGGAAAATCGCTTTAACCCTTTAGCTGATAAAGGAAATTATATGAACATTGCCATCAGAGAATACGAACTTTAATATTCCAATTTCAAAAATCTCATTGCCAGAAAAAATCACCCTATCGGCCAGTGTAGATCACAGATCAAACTGCACGATCTGCGCAGTCTGATCTTGATCATCATTATCCGCAAAGCGCAATTGGCCGAGCTAGGCAGCCTTGGGTTTAAGAAACTTGAAGGCCACGTGTCGTGAATAAAACATGAAAGAAATGACAGCTTGTTTCGTGACTGTGCAGAATATTGCGTGATTTTGGTAACAGTTTTTAAGCTTTATCTTACACGCGCTTATTTAATCCTTCCTTGCAGGAAATTGAGATGCCATCCTAAGGCGATTAAAGGAACATGCCCTGCAACTGGCCCTTTTCTGTGCATCAACAGACCGTTTTTGGAAATATTGTGGTAAAAGCAGATATATGCCTGTAATAGCAATCTCTATGAAAATTGTTATTTTATAAGATAGAGAAACGCCCAGTCGATGGAAATTTCTCCCCTTTCATTCAATTTGCTCGAAGCTGGGGAAGCCGAGCTGCAATATCGCTTAGGTAGTGGCCACGGGCTGGGATAGCACGCCAGGAATTGAGGGTTCGAATCACGGTTTGGCCAATATCATTTCGGAGAATTAATGAAAATTATTGCGACAGGAACTTTTCCTCTATTTCCGTTGAACATAGTCACGGGTTTATTTATGCGGGAGAGCAGATGGTGGCTTTGAAAAAGTGTCGTGCTAAATGCTCGATAAGGGTATCCAGTAATTGCAAAAGTGTAGCACTGGTAGCATACATATAATTGAAATATTGTCAAAAAATGGCGTCAAACAGCAACAGAACAAAACAAACACATGAGCCAAAATGTATCGATTGAAAATGGCAAGCAAACACTGACAGACTTCGATTTTGTCCATCTAAAACAATCCTGTGGCAGGAAATTAAGAATAAGAAGTTGGATGCTGCCATTATTTATTTGACAGTTTATGAATGGTTTGTTTGTTAAAAGCGCGATCCATCATATTTCCCCAAACAGTCGTTTATCTTCACATTGTCACTTCCATATGACGTTACCGCTGTTCTGGAGCCCCATATATGGCTAGAAGCTGATCACTTCCACGTGGTACAAAGGCAGTCTCGTTTACTCATGTATAAGAGCTAAACCCAGATTTATGCGGATAATGTAGATCTAGACCAAACTGCACAAAATGTGCAGTCTGATCTAGATCTACACTGTCCGCTTCTTGCCAGATATTCTGACAAAAACAGCTTTGAAAAAAAAATGCAACATTTGTATTTCTAGCTTTGAGAATACACATTAAATTTTCATGTTTTTAGCACTGCAAAGGTTAAAGTTGGGGCCCGTATTCGCCAACCATTCTTTGCTTCATTCTAAGTCTTAATCCATATTTATAAAAAGTAACACAACTTCTGATTGGCTCAACCATTTGGTTTAGCCAATCAGAAGATGTGTTACTTTCCAATTTGGAAAAATTTTTAAATGAGACTACGAATGTCCATAAGAATGGTTGGTGAACAGAGACCCTGCTCCCCTCTCTGAGTAGATCTGACGCTTCCATACTTTTCTGTTAGCCAATCAAATAGCTGTTCCAAAAAAAAAAAAAATGCAATTGAAAGAAGACTCCTGAAAAATTCTACATTTACAGTTGGGATCATCACACTGTGACATTTTATCATTACAATACAATGAATTCTCAGACTGTCATCGCATTACATCTAACGTGTGTTCTCTAAAATATGGAGATATATGGCTAATACTATCCCCGTAAATGAACAAGAAAAAGACTTTTGTTGTAGAAGGACAAATCCCTTATACAAGCGAATTCCTCCTTCACCCACAACCTTTTGATATTGTCCTTAAAAGACCTTTTCGCTTCCTACATAATTCCAATGTCTTGTTATCTATTCACGTAAATACTTTTTCTTACTTTTCCAAATAAGGCATCTATTGAAGTATAGTCAATGGGTAATAATGCAACGTTACTTTTCCGTATTCCATATCCGTAAATATTTTTCTTATTTTTTTCATGCAAGGGAAATATTGAAGTCTAGTCAATGGGTTATAATGCCAAGTTCTTTTTCCGTATCCCATTTCCGTTTTTTTTTTTCCTTTTATTTTCAAATAAGGGAAATGATGAAGTCTAGTCGGTGTGTAATAATGCAAAGTTCCTTTTCCGTATCCCATTTCCGTAATTTTTCCCTTATTTTTTCATATAAGGGAAATATTAAAGTCTAGTCGATGTGTAACAGTGCAAAGTTCCTTTTCCGTATTCCGTTTCTGTATTTTTTTCCTTAGTTTTTTTTTTTCAAATAAGGGAAATATTGAAGTCTAGTCGATGTGTAATAATGCAAAGTTCCTTTTCCGAATCCCGTTTTCGTATTTTCTTTTCTATATATTTTCAAATTGATTGTATATTTACGCCGTTTTCAACACTTAGTTATATCGCGGCGGCCAATGCACCTATCAATGCTTTCCTGGAGTTTCTGTTACCAGTACTCCGCACAATATTCCTTCCAAGCCACTGTCTGCTTTCCCACATAACCATCGTCGAAACAATGGTCAGCGGTGAGAGAGGAATGAATCCCGTCGAAACGACTGTCATCAATCCTAGGAAAGAAGTCGGCCGAGCCGGGGATCGAACCAGCCAATCTCTGATGTCAAGTCCTGTACCCTACCAACTAAGCTACTGCGGCTCAGCTTATTTTTCCAAATAAGGGAGTTATTGAAGTCTAGTCGATGGGTAATAATGCGAACTTCCTTTTTCCTGTACTTTTTGCATATATAGAAATGCATACAATGTACAGTTTGATCTTTGTTTTACACTGTTAGATGATCGTGATTTGATTTGTAACATTTTAGCTTTTCAGCTTTTGCTTATCTCGTTGGAGCAGTTCAATTTAATTATCCCTTTACATCACAATCCCGATCGGTTTTGACGACCTTAAAGAAAAGGTTTTTGAAAAACAAGGTAGGAAAAGGAGAAAATGCTGCAGCATTTTCTCATTTTCCCACAATGTTTTCTATATGCGAATTTCTATTTTTGAATCACAACTATTTTCTCGACTGCAAAAGCTGTCAATATTGGAAAAGTCAACAGTTTTGTCGTCTGGTAAAGAGTTTACCAATGGTTTCAATGTTGCGAGCTCGTAATAATGCCCTTGCACAAAAACAGATCCATTGAATTATCTGTCGAGTCACTGGTGCATACTAATTGGTAATGGTTATCATCGAAATAACAAAACTCCTGAATATGTGCAGGACTTTCCAGTAAAACTTTTATGAGCCCTCCAATTTGTGAGATCCAATTAAATTTGTAGAAGTGTTTGGTGCCAAAGAATTCAAAGAAAAATTAATGCAACTGCAATGAATACCAGACAAAAAAATTTCAGACTCGTCCATTTTGAAAGTAATTGCAGACGAGTCGACCTAATCAATGTGGTTGAAATGCTTGGATAGGGTATGTCTTTAAAACTTTACCAAACGATAAAATTTTATACTTGTCCAAATTGAAAGTATCTGCAGAAAAAAAAAAATGACTTAAAAAACGAAATTTGTTTTGGGATGGTAGAAAACATTGTGAAAGGAGAAAATTCTGGTTACCAGCGTTTTCTCTTTCTCCTACAATGTTTTCAAAAGCCTTTTTTTTTTTTCTCTCTCAAGATTTTTAAAAGCCGGGATTGTTTTGGTAAATGCTTAAAGGTGTAGAACACGATAAGGTAAAAAGATGAAATGAGGTTACTTGTAATTTCTCTTCTAATCTTTTCACAAGTGTTAACCCTTTACTGCACGATGCCGACTTTGAACGACCCTTGGAAAGAAGCTTTTTGGAAAACATTGTGGGAAAAGGAGAAAATGCTGGTAACCAGCATTTCCTCCTTTTCCCACAATGTTTTCTACCCTATCAAAGAAAAATTGCACCATATGAACATTATTGAAATTGTCGTCTGCAAATGCTTTTAATTTGGACAAGGCTGAAATTTTGTCGTCTGGCTTTAAGATTTAAGACTGCAACATTCGTAAATATGACCCTCTTAAAATAGAAGAGAAGACGCCTAAATTATTGTTCTCTTTTTCTACTTTGTTTTCTCGGATTCTCTTGGACGAAACATTTTTACGCTGTATTCACCGATGAATGATTTTTTCCCCTTATAGTATGGCATGCAACACGCGAAAAGGGGCATTCGAACATTTGCGTAAAGTGTAGTCCCGAATCAGCCTGCGCACTCCGCGCTGACTTATCCGAAACGTTACTTTCCGTTTTTATGTAATTTTCTGTTTTGCGCAAGTCTACTGTTGGACAAAATCTAATATAATCGTAAGGTGCCGTCTCGGATCAGCCTGCGCGGACTGCGCAGGCTGATCCGAGACGACACTTTACGCAGATGTCCGACTGTCCCTTTTCGCGTGTTGCAGGCCATATATGAGCCATGCTTTGTGAAAAGGGTATATAATGCAACTACGATTTACATATCGACCAAGGTAAGCCTGTGCAGTCTGCGCAGACTGACCCAGGTCGAACTTTTTGCTGTCGGTAAATTTTCTGCATTCAAGGACCATTCTTCCGTGATTACGTCTCATTCGGTTGTTAAACAAAATGGATTTTAAGGATCCATTATTATGTGATGACTTGGTATAATGCATCACGAAAATGTAACAAACCCCTTATGCCAAAACACAGCTCATGTAATTTTGCCAACACCATTCCTTCTAAAACTTTTATTCTAATTCCGAAGAATGATTTAAATTTGAAAGTAACGCCATTTCTGATAGGCTGAACCAAATGGTTTAGTAAAAAAAAAATAGCTAATTAAGCCTAACAGAAATTGCGTCACTTTCTCGGTCCTGAATTTGACTTAGAATGTTATTTAGAATGTTTCAAGAATGCTGCCCCATGCATTATATTGTTGGAGACAGAATTTCTCCAGCTGCTAGAGAAAAAATGAACGTTTGCATGTTGTTGTAATTAGAGTAATCATGAAACATGAATAATCATGGAATTTTATGTCTTTGTTAATCAGAGTGAACGGGTTTTATGAGTTGTAAAAGTCAGAGAGCCAAGATGCCGGGAAGTATTTTATTGAAAGACACTGTAGTTTATAGCCCAAGGTTATTGAATGCTGAATCAATGTCTTGGAATTTCGTTGTGCCGTGTATAATACGTTTCATTCAGTTCTTAGCTGAAACTTTCACCATACAACCCGAGCTTTAACGACCATTATGAAGAAGGCTTTTGAAAACATGGTGCACCTTCACCACCAATTGAAAATCTAGATCGAAGCATCATATTCTAATCTATATCTATACAATTCGAAAATTACAACAGGTTATAATGTTATATACGTTGTGGATAAAACGTGAAACTGATACGTTACGAATTACCCGGAAATTTCAGCAAGTTTGTGATATACGCTCATACTTCATAAATCGATGACTCGGGAAGAAAAACAACTGAAGTTGTCTAATTTATATGAGCTATTCTGTGACAAATGAGGATTTAATGCTTCTCGATCATGCATTATAGCAAGCAAGTCATCATATATTTATGAGCCATGCTCTGTGAAAAGGGGGCTTAATGCATCTGCGGAAAGTATCGGCCCAGGTCAGCCTGCGCAGTCCGCGCAGGCTGACCTGGGCCGACACTTTTCACTATTAGTCAATTTTCTGTATGTCAAAGGACCAGTCTACCTCATGATTAAGTTGGTTGTTTAAAAAAGTTGCAATTTTGGATCCATAATTATGTGATGACTTGGGCTGGTATCGTACATCATGGAGATGCATTAAGCCCCCTTTTGCCAGAGCATGACTCTTATAAGTTATAAATCAATAAAATCCGTTTACTCTAAAAATTGACTGATTAATGAGGAAGTATGGTCGTTGTACATGCAGGAAATTTACAAATAGCGAAACGATTCGAGCCACGTCAACTTGCGCTGATAGCGCAGGCTGAAATGGATTGGTACTTTCTAGCAAATGCATTAAACCCCCTTTTCACAGAGCATGGTTCATATAATTCTACAAGGAATGAAATAAAGAAAAAAACACATACAAGATTTGCCACAGATTAATGACTGGTGTCGAGGATTTATAGAACATTTCCGGCTATCAATTTTTCCAAGAAAATGGTTGATCAATGTCTTTTACATATTACTGCACAGGATATTTTTAGATGTACCGAGAACTGTAACAAGTTCATCAAAGAAAGAATATTTGGCGCACGGGGGAAAAATATATAAGTAGTTGATTGATTGATTGATACTGGAAATAACGTTGGAAAAAGTGCATTGCTTGTTACAAGAAATTGCTCCTTTTCCCAAACTTTTGTACCTCCTTTTTATTTGTAATGGGTATAAAAATGTTGTTGGTCTATGGAAATAGGTTAAGCCGTACGCATCGAGTTTAGATACTTTTACATTGACATTTAAGTAATAAAATTTGGGCCAAGCTCTGTGAAAAGGGGGCTTAATGCATCTGCGAAAAGTGTCGACCCAGGTCAGCCTGCGCAGTCCGCGCAGGCTGACCTGGGCCGAAACTTTTCGTTCTTGGTCAATTTTCTGTATGTCCAAGGACTAGTCTACCTCACGATTTAGTAGGTTGTTTAAAAAACGCGGCTTTTATGGATCCAGAGGTATATGATGGCTTGCTTGGTGCCATGGATGACGGAGATGCATTAAGCCCCCTTTTGCCGGAGCATGGCTCATTAATACATAACTTTTGAACGGTCTTTCCGTATATACATGTAGATAGCCCATGTTTTTGTATAAAAAAAAATAGTCTCAGTTAAAGCGCTTTTAATACATTGCATAAAGTGTACAATGTTGTCCAAACCTACACATAAATTAACGTGGTACACGTGTTTCTTAATATGAAGCACATTATTTTCTTAATAAAGTTTAGATATGTATGTACCAAGTAGCTATTTAAAGGTCTGGTAGCGACCAAATGTAAACAATGCGAGTGTTAAATGCATTTAGACTTATTTCATACCATTCAAAAGTATGGAAATTATTTTGAAGATAACGATCGGTTACTGTCTGGTTTGTCCAAAGTGTTAGATGCTGGCAGAAAAATGAATTTCAGTACTAGGGAAAAGTTGCCAAGTCTCTCTAACTTTTGATTTATCCCCCCCCCCCCCACCACTGATTGACGATGGCTACATGGAAAAGCAGCTGAGTGACTTTGGGGAAAAAATTGTGCCAGGTACTGGTACAAAGAAACTCCAGGAAGGCATTGATAAGTGAACTGAAAGCGGCGATATAACTGAAATTATGATTAAAACGGTGTTAAACACCATACAATCAATCATGGTTTTGTGCAAGAATACAAGATATTTTATGTGCGAAAAGTGTTTTAAATGTGTTTGACTCAAAGCAAGGAGTTGACAGCAGAATGACTTGACCACGTCAGTGCAGGTATCACCGAGCCAGGTTCCTCATACAGACAGATGTCAAGGCGTTGAATTTGTAATGAGAAATATGGCATAGATAGCGCGGCAGGACAATATTCTTGTTAACCCTACCAAACCCCAAAATTAGAATTGATGAAATTGAAAGCATCTCCAGATGACAAAATAAAGGGTACTCCAAAACTGAAATTTGTTTTGAGGCGGGTTGAAAAAATTGTGGGAACAGGAGAAAATGCTGGTTGCCAGCATTTTCACATTTTCCCACCATATTTCAAAAGCTCTGTTTCTCTTGGTCGTTGAAACTCGGGGTTGTGTGGTAAAGGATTAAACCCAGGAACGACAAGAGGCAGTATGCTGTCACCGTAACAGGACTGAAATCATGTTGTACGTGACATAAAAAGCAGTATTCAAACATTCCTCCGAGAGGTTTTAATGTGATCAACAGAAAATCAACAGAGAATCAACAGAGAATCGAGTAAACGATGGATGTAGAGCTTGTCCTCTTAGGTAAGTTACTTTTTTACGATTACTTTGTTGCCATTTATTACTTTAAATTTTCAATGCCAAATATATAAACTCAATCTTTTTCGACTGCAACTCAACAAGAATTTTATTCTGTTGGCTTACTTATATAGGCGGTCAATATAGATCCAAGAGCAGACAGTACGCTCTGTGCAGTCTGCTCTTGATCTATGGCGTCCGCAAAAAACCTTTGTTTTCGCCTCTGGAGTTGAAAGAGTTAAAGCCAATTCTTTACTCGACCAAAATATTTTCGCTTCGTCGATTTTCATAGCATTTGAAGACGACAAAGATATGTGGCTTGACTACTCGGTTTCGTCTTTGACGGGGGGAAAAAACTGCTGAAAAAAAAGAAGGAATACAGGTGACAGTGAGTGTTTTTTTACATCTTCCTCGGGGTCGTCGAGAAAAAGGGGATTTGCTCAGGTCTTTGAACCAATCACTGTTGTTTTGCCCTGTTTAAAAAATTACGAGCATGCTACAGGCAAACGCCCACCCGTGTCTATAGAGTTCTATGCATATACATGGCATTGTTTTATGAGTGAAAAGATATGAGAATAATGAAATTTTCAGCTTCAATCCGTTGACCAACATTGTATTTGATGTACACGGAATGAATCCGTTTAAAAAAAAAAAAATACATTTCTTTAATTTTTATGAGTTTTCGCGATATAGTGGAGGGGCTTTTGCTGGTATTATGCCAAATTAAGATGGTTGCAAGAGTCGTTTGAAACCTCCAAATGTGAGGGAGCAAAAGAAAATTAATTTCTGAACCTATCTACATCGATCAATAGATTGATTTGTCCGTTTCCGGAGTACCCTTTCTTGTTGTATACGATATACAGACAGTTGCCGATGGGCTATTTTTAGTAACGGTGTCCGATAAACGACCAGTGAAAATTTTGGTATTCTGTGATAGAACAACGAAATTTCAGTGGCCTATGATACAACAAAGCATTTGTCAAGGTCTCTCTCTTTCTCTCCCGTCAAAACGGCATTTATTTTCTGTGAGAAAAATATACGAAAAGCTTACAATCAGCATGTAAAAGGGTAAATGACGTGTTTATACAGGAACTGATAAATAGTAATAGTAAAATGACGAAACAAAACCACTGTACATAATATGAAAACATATAGACAATGCAGATTTTATATAGATCGCTACATTTGATAGGCCTATAGTTATGTATTCCTGCTTGGAATTTTGGAGTGGAAATAATCGATGTATTCTTATTGCATGCGTAATATGCTATGCTTTGGGCAAGCGAACATAAAGTGAAATTCGTCCTTGCTCTTATTGCAATTACGTGATGTTTTCAAGGCCGTCAGCTTCAAGTTTGTCGGAAGTAAATTTTGAAGTGTAGTACTTTCATCTACAGACCTTTTTTCCCAGCTGCGAAAATGTATATTGCGTTATCAGCATGAATTTTATTTCAGAAGATATTTCTGAACTTTGTAACAAAAACATCTATTGTAACTTTCAAATTAATTTATAGAATGGGACATAAAGTTGTCAGGAAGAGCATGTTGTCAAGACGACGTCGGTAGATTAAATTTGAAGATTAATAAATTTCTGCATGACATTCGTTTAGGAGAGCGATAAAGCTTTTATTGCTTTTACGAATGACAAAAACAAGCGTCTTCCGGAGCGCATTCAATCTTAAAATATATGTCTGTTGCAGGGAATATATTGTTGATTTTCGAATAGAGTCTTTTTAAATTAATTTCGATATATTAGAGTAGCAGTTTTATCGAAAAAAAGAAATTTTATTAACTCTCAGAAAGCCAAGGCTGAGGACAGGCTGGGGACAACATTTGAAGCTTTTGTGAAGAGTGCAGATCCAAGGTCTGACTGCACAAAATGAGCGGTTCGATCTTGGATCTACACTGTTCGTTACTTCGTGAAACAAATTTCAGATAGCTGTTTTTCAAAGTTCTGAAAATTTACATCTATACTGAATTTTTTAGTCTTCTATTTCTGTGAAATGTGACCTGCGCTAATAAAGAAATGTATCCATAACATATATACATTCAGTTATAAGTAGGAGATATTTAGATTCTTTACCAAAACTTTAATACAAGATGAAAAAAATTATACGTCAAATTCTATTATTAAAACCATTTTCAGACGTGTGTGACCACATTCTGACAAAATCAGCTGTTACAATTTTTAGCTCCCTGAGCACGAAATACTCATGGTGAACTTTTGTGATTGTGCTGTGTCCGTCGTCCGTCGTGCGTCGTGCGTAGTCATTTTATACCTTGTGTGCGCTCCAGAGGCCACATTTTTTGTCCGATACTCATGAAACTTAGTCAGAAAGTTGGTCTTGATACTATCACAGATAAGTTCGAAAATGGGTCCTGTCGGGTCAAAAACCAGGTCACTAGGTCAAATCATGGAAAACCTTGTGTACACTCTAGAGGCCACATTTTAGGTTCAATACACATGAAAATTGGCCAGAATCTCTGTATTGATGATATCTTGACAGAGTTTGAAAATCGGTCATGTCGGTTTAAAAACTAGGTCACGAGGTCAAATCTTAGAAAAACCTTGTGTATACTCTAGAGGCCATATTTTGAGTCCAATTCTATGAAAGTTGGTCAGAATGTTCGTCTTGATGATGTCTCGATCCAGTTTGAAAATGTGTCACATTAGGTCAAAAACTAGGTTACCATGTCAAATCTTTGAAATACTTTGTCTATCCTTTAGAATGTTTGTCATTATACATGTATCTCTGAAAAATTTGGAAATGGGTCTTGTTTTGTCAAAAGGCTCAGGTGAGCGACTTTAAGCCATCATGGCCCTCTTGTTTTTTCTTTTCGCCAACTAAAAGATTTAAACAAAACGAAATTTATATCACCAACCAACCAATCAAAAACCAACCAATCACACACACAAGTAAGCAAACAAACAACAAAAACACACACACAAACAAATAAACCCCAACTAACTCTAAATAAATACCGCTACGCCTTTTCACCCTTTACAAAACAATCTGGTGTTTCAACCACCCAAAAGGAAAAGGAAAAAATGCTGGTGACCGGCATTTTAACCTTTTCCTACAATGTTTTCAAACGTTTAAAAAAAAAATACATGTACAATTATTTCAACCATACTGATTTTTTCCTCTTCAAATGTTATCAGTTTGGACAACCCTAAACTTTTGTCGTCTGGTAAAGGGTTAAGCTTTTTAATGAAAGTCTTTAGCCAACCGCTGATTACCGCTGCATGGAGGTTTGACACGTGACACACCAAGACTCTCTAATTACAATATTCCAGAGCATAACCTGTCGATGAACCTTCTTTCCATATTTATTCGACTTTGGAAATGGAAATAGGATTTTATGGCGGACTCTTCTTTTGTCGCAATGCTTTTTAAAGGTAGTCTACTAGACGATTCAAGAAAAAAAAAACAAATCTTCCACAAGTCCATCTATTATAGGTTAATCAACAGAAGTAAACTTTGTTGTTTATGTTGTTCTTGTTAAATCTGAAAAGGTAGCCTACTGATTCGAAATTGGGGAAGCTAAAGTTTACAAAATGGCTGGGTATTCTAAGAAAGCAGATCAAGATTACACTAGATAACTCGGCCGATCCCGTAACTATATCTGACCGCGTCCGTATCCAGTAGTACGCCAATGAATCTACTTTGAATCACAAGATCTTTAACATGGAGGCGACCTTGAATTTCCTATCATTGACAACAACTCTTTTTACAGAAGTACAAAGCTTTTCACATTTATCGATCTATCAGCAAAACTTCCATCGAAATAGATAAATCACCGTAAACAAATGAAAGAACAAACCTTTTGTAAACGGAAATGTATTTCGTAATGATTTCGATAACAACCTGTGACGTATTTATTTTTGGTGGAGTCAAGTGGATTACAGAAATGAAGCGGTCTATTTCCGGCGAAGAAAGTAAGGTTAAAATACATATCACCCATCCTAGTACAGTCGAAGGATTTGATCAATGAATCATCTGAGGTTTGCCGGATGTACACGGACTTGCACCCTTATCATAGTCCATTGTCTTCACAAAAGACACTGGCAGTCGCTAGACGCAATAAAAGTTCACATTTATTCATAAGAGTCCGTGTTTTTGATATCTTAGGGCAGAAGATTTTTGAAAACATTGTTGGAATATGATAAAATGCTGCATACCCTATCAAAGATGGGATCATGCGTAGCTCGTGGTGCAATTTAAGTTTCCCAACCTGAAGGCCACGGGGTAGATGAACTCCAGACGGAAGGTCATGCACGGGAATGACCTGCGGCAAGACCCTTTAGAGCACTGGTATAGTACTTGGGAATCCAGGGGACTCATGAATGAGTAAATCGCCGCCGTGACAAACTTGAAATACTATTGAAAGCGGAGTTAAATCCCATTCAGTCAACCAACCTTTCAGACAAATCTGATCATTGAAGCCATGTCTTCTGCAAACGCTAACAACAACAACAACAACAACAACAACAACAAAAAGTCGTGCTCTTATTAATCGGTCGGCATAAGCCGGACGATTAGAGAGACCACAAATTTCGGAAACCCGTCCGCTGAGGGCAAACTGATGTAACTGCAACTCGTAACAGCGTTCATTTACAGCATTACAACGCTTAACAAGCCTGTCGTGACCTTATTACAAATACTACTTTCGGTTGAGCGCAAGAATGAATAAACAGTCCTAGTAAACAGGCGTCAAGTAATCCCGTTCTCAACTTTTCAATTATGCAATAAACGGTGATTACAACTTGTTTAGCATTGAATTTTGTCATATTACCAACGTAATCAAAATGTCTAGCGAGCAGAAATGGAAAAACTCGTAACAGTTTACTTTCAAAACAGTTATCAGAAATGGGGTCAGAGGTAATGAGTAATTGTATGAATGAAACGAGAGCGAATCAATTGTATCGCGTGATGTAAACACATTCTGTAGCCGTCGACTGTCTATATTATTCGGCAAACTTCGAGTGGGTCGTTGGTCACTATATACGTATTTACGGGATCGGTCGAGTTGTGACGAGTGATGTCCGTATATGTTGCAGGTGTTGAAAAGTTCACGGGTCATCTAGAGTTGGGGCAAAGATAAAATCGCTACAGAAAGGAGTTTGTAAGGAATATTGCCTTAAAGAATTAAGAAATTTAGATTGTACTGCTTTAGAGCAAAGTGATGTAAATGCAACTCGTAACAGGCGTAGGTTTAAAATAGTGATTGGCCGTGGGTTGTTTAACGCTAGTGAGGCAAAAAAGTGTGAAGCTGTGAGGGAAAGGGATGTAAACTTGTGTAAGGGTTATGACCTCTAACTTCTAAGTAGCGGAGAGGGCATTACGTAAGCATTTTCAGAATGGACTGGTGATCCCACGCCTGCAACTTTACAAGCCAGACTGTCCATTCACAGTACTGACCAGCAGTATCTGATTACGCATTTTTTTAGCGTCAGATGTGTTAAATTTTCATAACCCCTTACAGACACGGCACTACCATTTTGTACGGTCACTGACATGTTTCTTCTTGATGAGCTTAGATTGGAATCAGTCTGTCAGTCTGCTGACCCTTGACAAAACAATCCTGTGGGGCATTGAAAATATAGTGGGAAAGAGAGAGAAATGCTTGTAACCACCATCATCTCTTTTTCCAACAGCATTTTCTTCACCATATGAACGATTTTCAAAATAAAATTTTGTCATTTGGTTGAGTTAAATAGAGCATTTTCTCCGGAGGGGGGGGGGGGTGAAACTGCAACATAAATACTCTCACTTAAGATATAATTCTCCATGTCTGAATCAACGGACCAGGGAAAAGTTTAGGAGCATGTATTTTTTCCAAGGTATTTTTCTTTAGAGGGCTAAGCAAAACATGTTGCCTTTGCAGAGAGTGCAGATTCAGACCAGACTGTATAGAACATGCAGTCAGATCTTGGATCTGTCGTAACATTTTTTATATGAAATATTCTAGTCAAGACAGCAATGGCCCTTCAATAAATAGGCTGCTTTTCCAAGCTTGACATGTCTGTTTCGTTAATTCAGGGTCTTAAGGTAAAACTCTCGACAATATGTATGTCTCACCAGACACTTTATATTAGTTGATTCTCATCCTTTCCATAAGGTCCAGTTTTTCAGATAAAGAGCACAAGGTTTACTGTAGCTATGCTCCTCGCTTATTAGAATGAATCAAATACATAACCTGTATTGGTCAAGGTTAAGAAAAGTTGCTTTTGTAGACAATAAAAGATCGAGATTAGACTGTCCTTTGAGTGCAGTGCAGATCAATATTACACACGTAGATATCTTAGATCATAATTGGATGTTCGCATAGGATATAGATCTGTAAATGAAACTGTAATATTTGTACAGTGGTTTCTGACTGAAAACGGCCAGTAGATTAACTCAGAGTTTTAACTCTTTACCACACAATTCCAGTTTTAACAACCTTGAGGGAAAAGGCTGTTGAAAACATTGCAGAAAAGGGGGAAATGCTGATCCATCATTTTCTCCTTTTACCACGATGTTATCTACCTTTTCAACGATTCAACTCATCATTTGGGCTACAATCAAATTCGATTCGTAATGTCCAAATGCTTTCGATTTTGACAAGTCTAAAATTTCGTTGGTTGGTGAAGAGATGACGGTTACGTAGATATTAACTACATTCTTTAGAAGTACGGTTGGAAAATTTGGCAAGCACCCTGGCCACAACGGCCAGGGTGATTCGGCCCAGGAAGATTTAGCCAGCCAAAAATATTAGAGAGGACAATTTATCTCGATAGATACGATGGCTTGTTAAAAATGGAGAAATAGATAGCCCACTAGCGGCCAAAAATAAACAATTCGGGAGTCAAAATGCAAACACATTTTATACGATTTATTCAAATTATTTAAAAGTAAAAAACTAAGGATATTATTAAGAGTCTGGCAATGTGCTACAGTACACTCTGTCTGTGTTCCAATAGTTGGTAGAAAAGTGAGTCTTGTAACTATATTAAAGTTACCAAAGTTGCTAAAGTTAGAATAATAAAGAATATCAAATTTTGTGTTTGTGTGTGTGTGTGCGTTTTTTTTTTTTTTTTTTCTTTTTAGTAAAAGGCTGGTAGGTACTGTTAATCTTGTAAGAGTGATGTCTAAAGCTTGATAATAAGAACTGCTGATTAGAATTCCGTATCTTTTACGTTCTATTGCTGACGGCTGGCAAATCTCTACTTAGACCATTCCGTTAAACTACTAATTTGTAAAAGACAGGTTGAAAAAAAAAAGGTTCCTAGGTGGTTCAGTTGTATGGTGTAGGATTCGACACCTATGTTTTTCGTGGGAGTGTCATCAGGTAGGATACCTCAGAGCCCTTGCCTAGTACTAGTGAAATCCTTGACAAATATGAATAAGAAGGCTGTCGCCGCGATATGACTGAAATAATGTTCAAAGCGACCAAAAACACAAAACAACCAATTACTCAACCGGTTTATTACTAAATTAGATGATTTCCACATAGTCCTTTGCAAGAATAAGAATGGATTTCTTTATCCATTGTCAAGGTTCTAGTTCAGTATAAAGGGCAATATAACATGGGGTTCTTACTCCCATACACAGTTCAAACAACTACCATTTGATATATGATTTTCAAAAACAGTGTGGTTATTCAGTGTCGACCGATTACAGTGCTGACAGCACTTTGATTTAGAAAGGGGCCGAACGCATCTGCAAAATGTATCAACCCATGTCAGCCTGCGCGGACCGCGCGGTCCGCGCAGGCTGACATGGGGTGAAACGTTTTGCCATGTGGAAATTTTCTGCGTGTTCAAGGACCATTCTACTTCCAGATTCAGTCAATTGTCAGAGTATATGAATTTTATGGATACCTACTTTTATAGATACCTATTTATGTGATGAATTGTTTGGTATAATGCACTACGGAGATGCACTAAATTCCCTTTGCCAGAGCGCCGTTCATTTCAATAAAATTGGAAAAATTGCCGTCAGACTAATAAGTCTTCACCTTCCCCCAATTAGTTAAGCTTTCAGTAGCCATTAAAAGTTAGATATGTGATACTTCAAGAGGCTCTAATTACGCTATTTCAAAGCATAGCCTTCCGTTGAACTTTGGCCATCTATATTAAAATATGATAGTTCTAATCTCATTTCCCAAACAGCCAACGGTTTGCATGTGAACTTGTCAACAAAATGTATATCCTTGAAGGCAGGAAATGGCATGACCTTTGTTTAATGGGTCTGGTACTGATATGTGTTTTGTTAGTTTATAGTTATGACTGCTTTTGTTATCAGCAGGTAGGTCAAAATTATTTTCAAGGGAATGGCTGCCCATCAGAATTAATCATCATAGCTACAGGCCACAAATATGGTAAAAACCCAAACGTTTGGTATTTCAAACTTATTTCTAGTGGAAACATATTTCCGTATCAGACAGTGTAGATTCAAGATCAGTCTGCACATTCTGTGCAGACTGATCTTGACCTACACTGACCGCAAAAGGTCAGTGAGTCACTATATGTTTACAGGAATGTAATTCGACCGAACGAGTGCACGTGTGTGTCATGGAGAGCAGTTATATTAGCCATGCACTGTGAAAAGAGGATATAATGCATCTGCAAAAAAAAGTATTAACCCAGCTCAGCCTGCGCAGTCCGAGCTTTATTAACAATGAGGACAAAGAGGCAATTTCTGGCGAGGTTATTTTTCCATTTATTTCTCTTCATATTGAGTCACAAAAGCGTTTCAATATTTGAATTCCAGTATTGGTAGTTTGCAGTTCATAGGGACCCCCTGAATTTTGAAATATCTTGAAAAATCCCGTACCAATTTTTATGAAACTTTTCAAGGTCTTTTAAAATGATCTTGCCATCTTTCACTGTGAAAGTTAGAATTTTTCTTCTACAAGAAAGACCATTTTGCCTATTCCAGTAGTGTTAAATTTTTGCTCTGAAGCTTAACATTCTCCGACGGTTTCACACAGTGACCAGAACAGCAAACATAACTGGACAAGTGCATGACTTCAGTACCTTAATTGTGATAAATGTGAGGCCCTGAAATTGTTTTTTTTACAATTAATATATTTCTATACTTTACAATAGATATTGCTCTCGTCACTTTCATTCAAACTTTGAAGTCTAAAATGATTTTTCCAATGTTTTCTTATATAGTGTCTGTTCTCCAAAATTTGATTAAATTTTATTTTCTGCATGGTTTCAAGTTTTTAATACCACTTCTTTTGAGATATGTGTTCCAAACCACCTGACACTGAGACTTATAGGTCTTTCATGGTTTGTTTCGAATTGTTTTTTCGCTACGATTTTTTCAGTTTGCCTAGAATTAGCTCAGTTGTATGATGGTCCTACTCAAAGGGTAGCAGTCTTAAACATAGGGGTCCGTAGTTTGACTCCTGTCACCCATAGACTAAAACAAGGGATTTAACTGTATGCAGCCCGTTACTCGCCCCCGGTTACAAAAAAAAACAAGGTATCTTTTCTACCCCATCAGTTATTCTCCTAATTTTTTCTACAGCTGAGAGCTAATACATTTTTCTACCAGAAAAACACAACTGTTTGTCAGTGGCTAATGCAGTCTGGCTGATACATTCGCTCGAACTTGTAAACTCGCTCAAAAATCTTCGCCATTGACACGGGTTCGTACATTCCATACTGACGTTCGCGCATATAAACCAATGAAATTTCTCGTTCCAAACAGAGTTACCGTACTGTCACGTAACAAAAAGGTGTGAGCAGCTCTACGAAATTTCATTGGTTGAATTCACGACTGTTAGTACATATCAACCGATGAAATTTCTCGTTCCAAACAATGTCACATGACAGAAGATGGCTGCAGCTGTTCGAAATAAGAACGTGGATCACAAATTCAACGAATTATTGAAGATAAAGACTATAGGTCAGTAGTATTTTTAAACATGTTTAAAGGGTGGGTGCCGCTAATGCTGCGTTTCATTGGATCTAAAGTGCATTTTATATCTTGAAAACGGATGTACGAACCCGTGTCAATGGCGCAGATTATTGAGCGAGTTTACAAGTTCGAGCGAACGTATCAGCCAGACTGCATTAGCCACTGACAAACAGTTGTGTTTTTCTGGTAGAAAAATGTTTTAGCTCTCAGCTGTAGAAAAAAATAGGAGAATAACTGATGGGGTAGAAAAGATACGTTGTTTTTTGTAACCGGGGGCGAGTAACGGACTGCATACAGTTAAATCCCTTGTTTATAATACATAGTCAATGGGTGCCAGGAATCAAACTACGGACCCCTATGGTCTTAAAGACACTGTGTCCCTTTGACCGTAATAAAACATCTACAACAACACTTTTGAGCTTGTTTTTGAACTTCTTAGCCACTTCATACAATGCACCCCTCGTCATTTTATTGTTGTATGCTATACCACATAATGTGAGCTAGAGTTTGACTGGGTTTCGGAAAAAAAGCATTTATGGTTGGGCGTGGAAAAGAAATCAAAGTGTAAACAAATGTGTGCAAGTCTCCAATATTGAATCATTAAAATAAAACCCAAATAAAAACAAGATCAGGGCCTCAAAAGTTGAAGTTTTTACTATTCAAACAATAGACGACCACAGTTACTGTACTTGCATGAGAACTGTTTTCATAAACAGGTAAACCTTTTATACTCGGAATAGCCTTCAACCCTCCAACCGTTTTTATGCTGTTTTGTTCATACTTTTTAACATTGCATTGAATGAAAAAAGGTCAAACTAAGTTATCAAAAATTCTGAAAATTTCAACCAGAGTTGGTATAGGTAATATTATTAACTATGCAAATTTTCAGTACAATAGCTAGAGCATTTTTTAAGATATTTCAAAATTCAGGGGGTCCCTATGAACCTAAAACTACTTATACCTCTTTCGCCGTCTATCTCTTTTTTATTTACACGTATCTCTTGTTGTATATCCGACACTACACCAAAAGAACGGGCACATTAGCTGTTGCGGATTGGCTGTACATCTTTCATGTTTTTTTTTTCTTAACAGACTCGTAGTGAAATCAGTTCCAGGGGTTGTAACAACGAATTCCAACCTGGCCGAATTCCGCGCTCCCTAACCATCAACAAGTGATAGAGGCCAGAGCCCCAGACTTCAATCTACAATCGGTGCTTTACTCTTTACCAAACGAAGAAAATGTAGTCTTTCAAAGCACTTGCAGACGACTATTTAAATGTGGCCTAAATAATTGAATTTGCCTTTGACAGGGTAGAAAACATTGTGGGAATGGGAGAAAATGATTGCTATACCACCATTTTCTCCTTTTCCAAAGATGTTTTCAGAAGGCTTCTTTCGCAGGGTTGTTTAATCTCGAGATTGTTTGGTAAAGGGTTAATAATGTTTCGAGAATTTTTTATGTTTGATAGCAGCAAGCGGCTTGGAAAAACTGGTAGAAAACAAGATAGTATGGTGACATATTCCTGCCACGAGATATGTGATAACTATCATGATAATTTTGGAAAATTATCACAATAAATAAAAGTTTCCTGGAAACTTTATCTAGATAGTGACAAGTTTTCTGAAAAATTAAAAACGATAAACCTTGCTACCTAGAAAATTTTGCATTGATCAGTAAACATTTTAAAGAAAAAATTGTCATTCGTGCACGAAGCTGTGATAGTTTCACCCGTTTCTCGATATCTATAAATAGAAAATTCACCATTTGGATGAACTCGGTAGTTTTTGACTTTACAAGATGGCAGCAAGTTAAAAATCAGATAATTTTTACAACTATAGCTTAATTGCTAAACTTTGACTACACATGAAACTAACTAAAATCTGTTAAACGTAAAGACGTCTCCAAATGCCTCTTACGAATAACTTAAGAATCATTGTGGGAAAGGGAGAATTTATAAGGATGGAGACGAAGATGTTCTGAAACCTTATCTAATTATAGATACCGTGAAAGTCAGTTGTGGGCCCGCACGAACGGAAAAAAATCGTGATAAAAAGTGAGAATTATCGCGATATTTTTATCGTGAAACGCTTTATTATCTAGATAATATTTCCAGGAAAGATTGTTTCATCGCGATAGTTACCTTAAATTATCGCAATAATTATCTCGTATCTCGTGACAGAATTATGCCACCATAAGGTAGAGTGCAAAGAAGAGACTGGCTCATGAAATTGTTGTAAATGAAACTAAACATCAATTAAATTGCTCTTCAAAACGGCGCCCAACACCAAGAAATGTAATGAAGAATATATAAAGTTTAGAGTGAAACACACTATGCACATCTTTTTCAAAGCACACTATGGTTTTAGAAGAATGCAACATGACTCTCCAGGGACACTAAAGAGAGAAAACATTTACAGTTTGGTGACATGTAATACGGTTTCATTTCCATGGCAACGTTTCATGCAGTCTTAGTTTTCTATTTCTGTTTAATTTGTCAATTTATACTTCACAAACCCATAAAATGCAGCCGTAAATACGATGTCAACGATAAAATAGCAAGCTTAAGAGTATATGACCCACACTCTGTGAAAAGGGAGTTCAAAGCAGATCTGCAAAAAAATCGACCTAGGTCAGTCTGCGCAGTACAAGCATTCTGACCTGTGCCGAAACGTTTTGCTTTTCGTCAATTTTCTGAATGTCCAAGGACCTTTCTACCTCAAAATTCAATTAAGTGTTAGACAAAATGGATTTTATAGATCCATAATTATGTGATGACTTGCTTGGTATAATGCATTACGGAGATGCGGTAAACCCTTTTGCCAGAGTGCCTCTCAAATAATTGGCGTGCAACATGCGAAAAGGTGCATTCGGACATTTGCGTAAAGTGTCGTCTCGGATCAGCCTGCGCAGTCCGCGCAGGCTGATCCGAGATGGCACTTTACGACTACATTAGATTTTGGGCTACAGTAGACTTGCGCAAAAACAGAAAATTACATAAAAACGGAAAGTGTCGTTTCGGATTAGCCTGCGCGGACTGCGCAGGTTGATCCCGAGACGGTACTTTACGCAAATGTCCGAATGTCCCTTTTCGCGTGTTGCAGGCTAATTATTATGTTTTAGATTGACTTGAAAGGAGTTACAATGCATTTCGTATCGTTGTGGATCAGTTCTGAATAGTGTTTCAAGGTGCTTGCAACAATTTGTCAGGCAACAGCTCACCTACTCATGTCTTTTCTGGATTATTCAGTCGTTCGAATCCCTACGGCTCGGCAATTTCTTCCCATGATTAATGTTAGTTATTGAGACAAGATCCATTCCTCTCTTGCCGCTGATCATTGTCTCTGCGATCGGAGAAAGCAGCCAGTGGCTTGGGAAGAAAATTGTGCGAAGCACTGGTAAGAGACACTCCGGGAAAACACGAATAGGTGCATTGATCACCAAGATATCTGAAATATTACTGCAAACGGCGTTATACACCATACAATCGGATTTAGTCACCAGATCTAGACTGGGGCTCTGTCGTGCCTAGCCCAAGGTTACTCCAACCTTACCAGTTCTGTCAGCGGGAATCGATTTCAAAATTTACAAATCCGACGCCTTGAAACACCGAAGAGCCTTCATATGATCTCAACAGATCGAACACTTTCTGTGCATGAATTATCTACCCTGTCGCCGAAGGCTAGAAATCAACCCCTGTCCGAGAATGACTCGTCATCGGGGTTAGGTTTGTGTAAATGACTTATTTTCAGAAAGGAATACAAAATCTAACCAAGCTCTAACTAACTTTTGACTTGTTGCGCTCTAAGCACAAGTTGTTGTACAAAGTAGTCCTATGATTTTTTTTTAACCGCTGTTCGCTCTGATTAATAGAGCTATTTGTTTTCCTGGAAATGATTGCTCGAAAATATTGTACGGATCAATTTGGTTATGACAATCTTCACGTCTGCTACAACGTACTCGTATTTTGGACAAACATGTCTGGGAAGCAAATAACAACACCATTGACCAACGAGATAAGCTTATCATGTGTAACATTAACCATTTACCACACGGTCCCGAGTCTTAACGACGCCGGCAAAGAAAACTTTTGAAAACATCGAGATAAAAGGAGAAAATGCTGGTTACTTTTTTGTCTTTGATGAGATAGGAAACATTGTAGGAAAAGGAGAAAATGCTGGTTACCAGCATTTTCTCCTTTTCCCACAATGTTTTCAAATGCCTTTTTTCCTCATGGTCGCAAAACACGGGTTTGTTTGGTGACCGGTAAATATCAATTCTTCTTTATCAATCCATGTCAATTATCCACATTTTACAATGATGTTCTTAAATTGGTCAGATGCAGGTCTGTATGCAATGATTGGAACTGACGTTGGTACTGAAAAACTTGAATAATTTAAAGTTTCCTGCCAATTTGCTTTCTTGAAAAACCCGGGAATGACAAGACTCATTACTCTTGCAAACATGTTTTTTAAAAGACGACTTTCACAAAGCCCTTTAATCCCATACCACACAATCTCGAGTTTCAACGATCCTTCAAGAGAAGCCTTTTGAAAACATTGAGTGAAAAGCAAAAAATGTTGGTAACCAGCATTTTCTCCTTTTCCCACAATGTTTTCTATCCAACCTTTCAGAAAAGAAACAAGTCATTTTATCCACATTTAATTTATCGTCTGCAAATGCTTTGAATTTGGACGAGTCTAAAATTTTTGTCGTTTGGTGAAAAGTTAACTTTTTACCAGACGACAGTGTTAGATTGGTCGAAATTTAATGTTTTTACAGACAAAAAATTAACTATGGCTAAAATTCGTCTCTAGAGGGGTAAAAGACCATGTGGTAAAAGAAAAAAAAAAAAGCTGGTTAGCAACATTTTCTTCTTTTCCGTTATGTTTTTAGGTGCCCATTTACGGAACTAAGGATTGTTAAAACACGGGATTGTTTGCTAAAGGGTTAATCAAGCATTTTGCTTAAAACAATTTCATATGAAAACATCGTGCCAAAAAGAGAAATTGCTGTTTAAGATAAATTTCTCCTTTTATCACATTGTTTTCAAAAGTAGCCTGCTGCAAGATGCAAAAAAGGGAGTCTTTCGGATGTAAGGCGTTTAAGTGTCATTGGCTGTCTACTTTCTTTCAACGGAACATCTACTTACTTACAGCGAGGATTTGGTGTTATTTAATAAAGACCGAGTCCTGTTTTTTTTAATGCTAGTAGGTCTGTGACGCCAAACTTGCGTCAAGACAGTCCTTTAACTCCTATCCTGCTAAGTAACTAAAATGAAATTTTCAATTCAATAGTAAAAACCCAAATATTGCTTTTTCCAGGTTATGTTTTGGGGAATAGTATCTCTTTATCGGACAGTGTAGATGCAAGATCAGACTGCACGTTCTGTGCAGTCTGATCTTGATCTACACTGTCCGCAAAAGGTCAGTGAGTCGCGCTTAGCAGCCTAAGGGTTAATACGTTGGGTCTTTTGGGGAAAATTTTCGAGAGATTTTTTTTTTTCTGACCTGTAGAACCCTTTACCAAACGACAAAATTTAAGACTTGTCCAATTTAAAAGCATTTGCTAGCCAAAAATATGACTCAGTTTTTTTAAAATATGTTTTTGGAAGGGTAGACGACATTGTGGGAAAGGAGAAAATGCTGGACACCAGCATTTTCGCCTTTTCCCACAATGTTTTCAAAAGCCTTTTTCCTCGGGGTCATTAAAAGTCGGTATTGTTTGGTAGAGGGTTAGAATCACAAAACATTTTTTTTTTTTTAATTTGAAATTTTGTATCTATTCTCAGTGAACATCGTAGATCAAGATCAGGCTGCACGGAAAAAGAAGACTGATCTTGGATTTACACTGCCCCCTCCACCTTCAGCCTGTTTTGCTGTAAAATATTGTGACAAGACAGCCTTTTTACTGCCTGAAAATTTTTATCTGATACTGCCTGTTTACAGTTTTCAAGATTTACAGATTAATTCACGGAGCCCTGTAGGTCTGCCAGTAAGGTACACGGCCAGAAATGTTGGGATTGTGAGCCTTGAATCCCTGCTATAGATTAAAGTATTTTTTGAAGAATCGATTATGATCCTTGCTACAGGATTCATCCTTTATTACCCCTAAACATTTTCGACAATGTTTATTAGGGAAAACAACCCCTGGTTCGAAAAAAAAAAAAATGTGCGAAGCTCTGATACAAGAACCTCCAAGAATACATTGATACATGCACATGCGCTGGCCGGAGTGCTATGACGGAAAAAATTATGGAAAGAGTGTGTAACACCAAAGACACAAATTCCAAAGACAAAGACTGATTGCGTACTTTGCTAACAGCACCAATAATAAAAGTAAATTTGAAATATTCAGATTTGAATGGTTTTTGTTCGCCGCTTTCAGCAAAATTTCAATTATCTCATGGCCACAGGTGATCTATCGATGTTCTTCCTGGGCTTTATTAGACCTAAGCCACCGCTCTTCAGAGCCCTGTCCAACGATACTCCCACGAAATTAATGCCAATAGCGGGGATCGGGCTTGGATTTCCTCATAACACAGCCCTAACTACTTAGCAACAGAGGGTTTCTTTACATCCGAGTGTCAAATTCATGAAACTTTGTGTGTGTTTGTGTGTGTTTGTGCGTTTTGATTCTGCTCCTAGTATGAATTTTAACCCGTAGGCTGCTAAGTGCGACTCACTGACCTTTGGCGGACGCTGTAGATCAAGATCAGACCGCACAGAACGTGCATTCTGATCTTGGATCTACACTGTCCTGTAAGAAGACATCTTTCCCTAAAAATTACCTTTGAAATAGCAAAACTTGGGTTTTTACTGTCGGCTTGAAAGTTCAATTTAAAGTTACTTAGCAGGATAAGGGTTAAGAACGACTGAAAATAAAACAAAATATTTTCTCGAAGAAAAAGCATTGTGCAATAACAACAAAAAGTAGCCATATGTAATAAGACGGAAAAGGGGACAAATCGATCGCACATTTGATTTTTTTTTTGCCTGGTGATAGAACGTTTTTTTTTTTCAATTTCTTTTATACCTTCAGGCAAAACAATGATGAACAAGAAAACTTACAAATGGATATTTTCATTCTCATAATGAAATGAGCCGTGCTCTGTTAAAAGGGAGTTTAAAGAGGCCCTGATACTCATTTTCAGCCAGTTTTAACTCATTTTGTCTTTATTTTATCAAACTATAGTCATTCTCATATCTTCATGCCAAATATTGCGCCTCACGGCTGAAAGGTTGCTTAGATTACGGTCCATTGAAAATGCATTTCGCTGAGTTGCGGCCTTCCACGTAAACAGACTTGTCGTTTCCGGTTTTTGAATCGAAGATTTCGATATGTCCGTTATACACTCGGGTAGATTCGTATGATGATCATGCATTCTGTCACGTGATAATATTTGACCTTCGCCCTGTGTCTAATGAGGTAAACGAAGGAAAATGGAGGCTTCTCTGTTGCAGCCTCGATTTTCAGACGGAGGTCGCGGCCTATATATGCAAATTACACCGTATCCGACTCTAGGCGGAAACCAACGATAAATTTCCGTGACGCACCGCCATTGTTTACACCTCCGATCGTCAGCCAGTTTCTTCTGACCAATGTTCGGTTTCTAATACATATCTCTGTGTTTCTTTCTTTCAATTACACCATATATGTCAGTAATTTATCCATGTTTACACAAAGGACTGATTTCTGTACCATTCTAAATTGTTTGAAATTTAACAGCGTTTTTGCTCACCGGCTGTAGACGGGCATCTTTAATGCATCTGCGAAACGTATCGATCCAGATCAGACCGCGCAGGCTGACCTGAGCCGAACTTTTCGCTATTGGTCAGTTTTCTATATGTCCATGGACCAGTCCATCTGATGATTAAGTTGGTTGTTAAAAAAAAGTGGCTATTATGGATCCATAATTATGTGATGGCTTGCTTGGTACTATGGGTCACGGAGATGCATAAAGCCCCCTTTTCACAGTGCGTGGCTCAAATCTATTTCTCTGATAGAACTTGTAAACCCCTTTCTTTTTGCTGACGCCAATGATATCTTTCCATTATAAACTTCCGTTATCATTATCCTGTCGAAGGTAAGTTGCAGAAGAATATAAAAATGGACTTCGTTGTGTTAATGACGCTGAATATAGGGTTAATTCACGTTTTTGAGGTCGTTAACATTCGCAGAGGCCTGAAAAATGCTTTAACGCCTGAGTGCGAAGCACGAGGGTGTTAAAGTATTTTGAGAGCCTCTGCGAATGTTAACGACCGAAAAAAACGTGAATTAATGCTATTATTGCATACAGTAAATGTATTTTAGCAATAATTTGCAAAGATAGCAAAAATATTTCCATAGAAATGCAAATAAGCAAACTTCAAATGTACTGTACCTAAATTGGTCAAAACCGGAAGTCGGCGAAAAAGTTTTGGTTACGAGCAGTGAAGGGCCGTTAGTGCTGTATGCCAATTTTGATTCTCTCGGTGTAAATTCACTTCTAATGATTTTTAATACGAAGTGGACTTATGTGGGATAAACTTGCACACGTTTGGACGATTACAACTAGGATGAATGAGTGGATCTGAATTTCTGTAACTGGCAGACGTCAGAGGGATCGATCTACATCAAGCGAGGGATTTACCGATCACGTTAAAAAGTGGGTGGGATGTAGCTGGTTTAGAGTACATTTCACGAGTGATTTTTTGTTCAGATCTCGATTAAACTGAGATCCTGTGCAAAATTCTGTTTGTGGTGTACTAATATCATCGAAGACAAGCCATGAAAAGGATCTAAAATGGTTAAAGTTCCTACAGTTTGATGGTCGGAGTCTAGGGAAAATCTGACAAGAACAAACGTTGTTTACAAGGTAGGCCCGAATCGAGGATACTGATAGTACAAAGCCGGGCGTTAACGGCGAGTGAATTTACTGATTAATACACGTTTTCTCCCGTTAACGCCTGGTTTTTACCCGTTAATACATGCTTATAACGGCCCGAAAAGGCAGATTTTATGCAATAATGGTATTTAAATGACCGAAACTGCTGGGACAGTAGCGGAGAGTGTAGACCAAGATCAGACTACATGTATGTATAGGCTGATCTTATTTTACACCCTCCGCGAAATACATCCATAGTCGCGAACGGCAGGTTAAGAGTGAAGACATACCCCAACCATCTTTAGGTCGTATTTTTTGTCTTGCATAAGAAAGCTTTTGAAAACATTGTGGGAAAAGAAGAGAAAATGCAAAATCTTCTGTCTCAATGTTTCCACATACACTCATGAATTAAACCTGAAGTCATGTGCGATTGAAATATGGTTTTAAAGATACATCTATATATGTACTCGTTTTCAAGCAGTTTCTAACCCAATTCACCCTTATTTTACGAAACTATAATTATTCTTGTATCTTCATGCCAAATGTTGCTCCTGATGGCTGCAAGATTGCACAGATTACAACGGATAGAAAATGCTTTTCATGTTTTGCAAGGCCTTCAAAGCAATCGCTGTTGTCGTTTCTGGTTTTAAATGAGGACAATTCCTTTTGAGATTTTTTAATATATTGGTAATTTATCTATGTTTACACGGCTGAGCCACTGTACACACTTTCAAGTTTTAACAGAGTTTTTTCTCTCTAGCTGTAGGGATTTATCGAAAAGTCGCCTACTGTAAATCAATTTCGTGAGGTAAAAAGTTAAGGATTGGATTGTATGGTGTTAAACGCCGTTTTCAACATTATTTAAGTTATATCGCGGCGGCCAGTGCACCTATCCATGCTTTCCTGGAGTTTCTTTTACCAGTACTCCGCACAATTTTCTTTCCAAGCCACTGGCTGCTTTCCCACATAACCATCATCGAAATGATGATCAGCGGTGAGAGAGGAATGAATCCTGTCGCATTGACTATCATCAATCCTCGGAAGGAAATTGGCCGAGCCGGGGATCGAACCCACGACCCCCTGTTCTCAAGTCCTGTACGCTACCGACTGAGCTACCAGGGCTCGGCAAAAAAAGTTAAGGAATTCTATATATTTTTTCTATGACAGTTCTGACTTCCAGTGATAAGTGTTATTACAGTTCTGTTTGACAGTTACTGGTTAAGTGGCTTGGGAAGAATAATTTGCAAACTAGTGGTAACGGAAACTCTAGGAAAACATGTATAGGTGCACTGACCGCCGGCATATAACGGAAATAATGTTGAGAAAGGCGTTAATAACCATAAAGTAAATCAATCACTGTTACTGCTTAAGTTCTGATCGAAATAAAAAGAATAACATGTAGTGCTTCAAATAATGCTGTGACTTGCCAAATGGCTTTAGATCATAATGCTTACCAGCTACTCATCAGAGTTTAACAATTACTGGATAGACGACATAAGATGTCATTTTACTAGTCTCAGCAGACGTCCTTTCAAAACAATTTGGTTAATTAAAGGAAATTTCGTTCTTAATGACGTGTACTTTCCCCATCTGCTATATTATTTCCATATGTACTCATTCACCAAACATTAGTTTACAATGATTATCAGTATTATTTTATGAATATTTTCAAATACGACTGCCGCAAATTGTTTTCAGAGATAATGAGTTAATATCTAAACTATCTGTTTCCATGACATTTCTATCATAACACACACAAAAATGTGAACAATTTTTTGTTGTATTTGTCTGGCTTGTTTCCTGACATTTACGAGACTGTGGTGAGATAGCGATGACGTTAGGTATACTTTTTACCCCTAGAAAATCTATTGTTTGTTTCAATCATTTAACAAACATGCCTTAAGGACCCGAAGGAAAGAGATATTTGAAAACATTGTGGGAAAAGGAGAAAATGCTGGTAACCAGGGTTCTCTCCTTTATCCACAATGTTTTACAGCCTTTCAAAGAAAATTTCCATTACTTCAACCACATTTAGTTTGCCGTTTACAATTGCTCTCAAACTGGAACAGGCGCCTCGGAAAGAGTTAATTGTGTATAGGTCGAGGAAAGGCTGTCGGGATAAATTTATTGTCTGCCATAAAACTTCAACATGTGCTGTGACAGTCAACCGTCTGTAATCTTCTTTAAGTCTTCTTAGGTATTTTTTTTTTTCCTTTTTTTTTTTAAACCGTAACTTTGGCACTTTTTACCGAAGCGTTGGCTGTGAAAATGAACTAACGTTGGACACGTAAACAGAAGGAATTTAAACGCGAGATTCGGTTCTATTTACTAGCTACACGGAAAATAAGAGCGAAATAAGAACATCGTCGCTTTTAGTACCCATGACGAGTGAGCTTAAAGCGCGCGATCAACAATATATTGGACCATGCTCTGTGTAAAGCGGGCTCAATAAATCTGCAGAAATTATCGACTCAGGTCAGCCTGCGCAGTCCATGCAGGCTGAACCGGGCTAAAACTTTTTTGCTAGTGGTTAATTTCCTACTTGTCAAAGGACCAGGCTACCTCGTGATTCAGTCAGTTGTTAGACAAAACGATTGTATTGATCCGTAGCTATGTGATAACCTGCTTTGTATCATCATGGAGATGCATTAAGCCCCCTTTTGCTAGAATATGGCTCATCTCTCATGCACCATGCACTATCGTAATTACTTCTGTGAGTTCCTTTTGGTGAAAATATCATCTGAAAATTGTTTGTTTGTAGTGGAATTTTAACGCCGTTTTAACAGCTTAGGCCACATCATGGCGTCCAGCACAGCTGCGCATGTTTTTTTTTTCCTGGCTTTCTCAAACCAGTACTGACACATTTTTCTTTCCAAGCCACTGACTATTTTGTATCAGAGGTGAGAAGCGATAAATCACCGGAAAGAAAGTTCGCCTAAATCGGGTATCGAACTCGCAACCACCAGGTCACGAGTCAGCAACGCTAACCACTGAGCTACCCGTCCGCGCTTCAACTGATTAGTTGATTAGTAGATTGTATGGTATTTAACGCCGTTTACAACATTATTTCATTTCTTCCGCGGCGACCAGTGCACTTATCCATGGAGTTTCTTTTACCAGTACTCTACACAATATTCTTTCCAGACTGCTGGCTGCTTTCCACATAACCATTGTCGAAACGATGATCAGCAGTGAAAGAGGAGGGAATCCTGTTGCAACGACTGTCATCAATCCTCGGAAAGAAATTGGCCGAGCCAGGGATCGAACCAGCGATCCCCTATTCATGAGTCTTGTACGCTACCGACTGCGCTACGGGGGCTCGGCGGGCTTCATTTGAGGTAACCAAACCATTACAGCTCTATGTGAAGCAGCAAGTATTTGCGCACTTTTGATTGATCTTGTCAATCAGACGGGACAAAACAAGTATCCTATTACTAGTTTAATTATCTTGTCTATGATAGCACAAAATCCTGATTAGGTTTTTACCCTTACAACGTCATATAACTCATTACAAAACGACAAAATCTTTGACAGGGCCAAATTGAAAGTATTTGCAGACGAAAACTTAGATGTAGCCCAAATGATGATTTCTGTCTTTCATGGGGTGGAAAACATTGTGGAAAATGGAGAAATGCTGGTTACCAGCATTTCCCTTTTCCCACAATGTTTTCAAAAGCCCGTTTCAGGGTCGTTAAAACTCGGGATTGTGTGGTTAAGAGATTAAAGAACTACTTTTTTCGGAAAGAAGGCGCAGTAATTGGCAATTCCAACACTGTTCTGTTGGGAAGCGCTGACAAGCATATAGACAATGTCGATCTAAGTTCAAAGTGTACATTCTGTGCAGTCTGAAGTTGATCTGCACCGTCGATAAGTGCATCTTATGTTGGGTTTTATATGCACAGAGTTCACCCATTACGTCTGTTCAAAACCGTTGTTGAAAAAAGGAGAAAAAATTGATTGATTTTCTCTTTTCCCCTCTATGTTGACCACCAAGACAACTCTCAATTATTTGAGCCACATTTAATTTGTCTTCTGTAAATCCTTTCACTTTGGACAAGTCCAAAAATTTTGTCATCGTGTAAAGGGTTAAAGGAGATTTCAGATTGTTGTTATCTGCGGATGAATATTGATGTATTAAAGCGGACAATGTAATTTACTCCGACAGGTTCTCATGACCGTGACGCACAAACACAACTTCATTTTACCCATTCTTTCCCAAAAGCGATGACATGTAGCTTTTGCGGAAGGCATAGATCCAAGGTCAGACTGCACAGAACGTGCAGTCTGACCTTGGATCTATAACGTCCGCTTGTTTAATCAAATCTTTAACATATACATGTATAACATGAACTTCTTGATTTAGTGGATTGTACTTCAGCCATTGACAAAGGTAGGGTATAATTACATGTATATATGGAGCAGAAAGAGTTAAATCGGCTCCTCTCCCAGTTGATCCGAGGACGGCCGTACTCTATGTGCGGAGTCGTTATACCATGGATGGCTTAAAGTGACAATAAAGCCCAAAAGTAAACAAAGTGGGTGTTTAAATACATTTAAACTTATATCATTCAAAAGTATGGAAACTATTGTGTAGATGACAATCTGTCATTGTACGGTCTGTCAAAGTGTTAGTCGCTGACAGAGAAATTAATTTCAAAACTAGGTTAAAACCTGCCAGGTAGCTGTGTCTTTTGTTTACTTTTTGCCTGATTTTATTTTTTTTTTAACAAATGGCCAGACCACACGATAACAGACTGTCATCTCCACAATATTTTCCATACTTTTAAATGGTATGATTTAAATTTAAATGTATTATGATACCTGCTTTGATATTTTGGCCTTTACTGGACCTTTAATATGTCTGAATTATATACTTAGGCCGCTTTGCGTTTGCCATTTACATATTTTTCGAAAGGATTATATAGCATCCATTTAAATCTGTGCTTACATGAGCCAGCAATCTATATAACAGTGCGTGCCAATCACCAGATAATACGCTTCTTTTTTACTATATATTTAGACTTTAGGATCTACCAATCACATCTTGAATGACATATTTTACTCGTATTTTCTTTCATCTTTTCATCGGTTATTTTTAGCTCGGCTGTTGTCGGGGAAAAAAACGATATATACTTAAAGCCCTGTCGTCCACGTCATTGTCGTAAGAGCGAAACTTTTGTCATTTTCTCATATCTCACTTAAAAATGTGGACTAATTGTTAACTATCAAACGGGGAAGCCCTACAAAGAGGACAGGTAAGTTTGAAATACTTTTGACACAGTTATGCACCGTTTTCCTCTTTGAATTTTCACAGACAAAGCAACTGCAGTCAACCTTCGGTACCCAAATGTGGTGCTCTGTTTGTATTCTGTCTGTTCACTGGTTTCCTTTAACGGAATAGAAGAAGAAAACAGTACTGACTCGTGCCAAGGCAAAAGTAGCTTTATTGCATCTCCGTTATGGCAAAGCAAGACATCACATAATTATGGTTACATAAAATCCATTTTGTCTAACAACTGACTGAGTCGGCTGTCCACAGTACTCGTTCGGCAAAGCAGTCCAGGCTAACTTTTAATCCACTTATTGGTAATAATTCAGAATGAATAGATATAATTAGTATTTTGCGACTGGTAAAAATAGTATAGAATTTGGCATTATTTGACAAATTTGTTCTTAACAGGGCAATAATTAAATTATGGCACTTATCTATTCAATTTCAAATGCAGAAGCAACACCATGGCAAAATACTACGGAATACCGCTAGGGCCATCGCCTATGAATTTGTTGATTTTAAACGCAAGTATCACCATCGTACTATCGCGTTATCGACATCGCACTATCGCGTTATCACCATCGCGCTATCGCGTTATCATCATCGTACTATCGCATTATCGTCATCGTACTATCACGTTATCGTCATCGTACTATCGCGTTATCGTCATCGCGCTATCGCGTTATCGTCATCGTACTATCGCGTTATCATCATCGTACTATCGCCTTCCGGTGCGCATGCGCATGCTCACATATGTAAGATCTTCAGGACATACCATAAGACTAGATCTATACAGTAAAAGAAAACAAACAGTGAATACCTCATAAAGTTTTTAAAACTAAATAATCAAAATTTATAATGTTTATGCCTACTTTCGTTATCCGACTCTGAATCCATCATGTCGCATGGAGGAGAAATTTCTCTATGAGCATGCGCACCGGAAGGCGATAGTACAATGACGATAACGCGATAGTACGATGACGATAACGCGATGACGATAACGCGATAGTACGATGATGATAACGCGATAGTGCGATGGTGATAATACGATAGTGCGATGATAATAACGCGATAGTACGATGGTGATACTCGCGTTTAAAATCAACAAATTCATAGGCGATGGCCCCAACGGTATTCCGTAAAATACTCATTATCTAGAACAGAAGATAAAACCGTTTTTATATAATGTTGTTTGATGAAAGCGACCCAAAGACTAAGTGAACAAGGGGAGTAAAACTTCACTCCTCTCAACTGTGTTGATGATATATACAATTACCATGCCCCTTATGTCGTATTCAAAAAGGAGTGAAAATCGTATATTTTTTTAAAATAATTCTATAATTCGTTATTCTGTGCCATCGAACGGTCTGAAGCATCAGTATGCAGAAGAGCCGAATGATTGTCGTAACTTTAATTGAGTCACTTTTATTGGTACAGCAACTATATCTTTCAAAATCTTCTAAGTAAAGGCCTGGTGGATTTTTCCCTTCACAATTGTTTCGTCTATACAAGATCTTTGCAAGAAGAATTCTGCTCCGTCTTAAAACACGGTTTCCAGTTGGCATGGTTGCCTTTTTCTTATTTCTTCTCATATTGAATCACAATGTATTCTCAGTATTCATTGTTCAGTGCCTCTCACGCTGTCTTTCTTTAAAAAAAAAAATGTCTGTTGTTTTCAACCGCCTCAAGATAACACGACCAAGTTTTTAAAATGACTTCTTGTAATGGCTGAGCGACAGGTATACTGCATTAGGAATATTTGATATGAACATGTATTTTTTTCAAGAGACACTCTTGGGAAAGGGCAGAAGTGCTCGTAACCTTGTCATCTAGTTGACTTATTTTATCCATTTTGCTGGAAACAATGTATAAGTTTAGAACTTACCCTTTGATGTTACAGGCTCTTCCGGTACAGTCATTAACTTGCGGATTCCTTCGGGCACTTCTCTTAACGACACTCTGTCAACTTCTACTCTACCGCACTGTCCGATCTTTTCCAGATATCTATATAATTGTAATTTTGTGTCGTTTAGCGTGAAATAATATCCGTCTTTTTTCACTACCTGTAATTTCGGGTAGGTTCCTCCATTTTGAAGCCTTTGTGTTACGCCCAAAATGTATTTTTCCGCTGATAATTCAGCCCAGCTTGCTGCATCGATGCAATTTGTGTACAGTATAGTAGACGGTAAAAGAAACATGTTCACGCTCTATCACTTCGACGGTCTGCCACAGAATTTTTCTTGTAGTTAATTAACTTGCACACAACGAAGGTACTAGGAATAAAAAGTCCATTTAATTACTGTCTTTATCCTACAAAATAAAACATCAAAAGCAACCTGCTTTATTTTCCGCCTCCTGCGTCCAAACAATGCTACTTACTAGCAAGACTATCAAAGATTCGCACAGATGATATTTACGACCATTCGTTGCTTACTTCTACTGGTTCGGGGTTAGGCGTATTGATATTTTTCAACAACATCACAGAACAAGTATTTTTAACCAATCTGCTACAGATAGTGCAAACATGATGTTGCTATAATAACACAAGTTGTTTTCTTTACAAGCTGTTTTTTTTTTATATGAATCGGTTATTATCCATTGTTACATGTATTACTCTTTATGTCGTTTTCGTTTTTCCATGATTACTTTTATAACATGTTGTTTTCTCTACATAAGTTAATTATTAGCAATCATTGTTTTTATTTCACTTTTTTATACTGTGATATCCATATACATTGTCATTTTTATTAGATGTTGGGGGGGTTATGAATTTATTATTTCTTTAGACCATTATCATTTATGTGAAGATGCTTTCTTTTTAACTAATTGATTTTTTTTCCATTATTATTTAATTCATTTATGTGAAGATACTTTCTTTGTAATTAATTGATTGTTTTTTTTTATCACCAGGCCTTCCATTTTAATTTGTATGCTAGAATCAGTGGTGTTTTTTTTTATTATTTATTTATTTATTTATTCACGTAGTGTTACTAGTAGTTTATTTAGCAAAGTTACACCTAATACACAATATATGCTCGATATGAAAAAACAAATTGCATAGTATCATGATGAAGCGAAGTATAAATGTATTATCTAGCCATATGAATGGCTTACGAGTCACTGTACTGATCGAAGCTAACTAAATAAACTCGTGATTTAACAAAAATCTAGTGCACTGGATATCACTCTTATATAAACAATCTGTTTGTTTTCTATAGCGGTCCTGGATGTAGAGAGCGTAATAAACGTTTTTTCTGTGATCATTTGTTTAAGTATTTCACCATATGGAGTTTGATGCCTATGTTTCTGATAGCTTTTTAACCCTGGTTTTGTGGGTGTACGGAATTAAAGACCAGAAAAATCCTCTTTTATTCAACATAGACATTTTTAAATTTACATATGCGCAAATTATAACTCGTAATTGGGGCAAGACAGAAAGGTCACTTTTTTTTTTTCATTTTGTGTTGTCTGTCATAATCTACAGACCATAAATATTTCATTGAATTCCAACATGTATTTTCAAGTTTATATGGGAATGTTTTTGATTCATTACTAAAGTTGTCGTAATAAAACTGAAAATAAAGCAAAATAAATTTAACATACAAATACAAAAATTATCCTTTCAGACTCGACACGATCTGATATGATAAAAATCTAAATGTTTAAAAACTGATAATCAAAAACAAAAACAAAACCAAACGTTTCTGCATCTACATCAAAGGCGATTATGCCAAAACTGAACGGAATAATAGCATTACCAGGTTTCACAGAGCTACAACTTTGATGTCAGGTTAGGAACAATATTAGCATTTCAGTGTAAATAGCTCCAGTAATCTCGCTTTTAACCATTATAGTTGTCCTAAAGATTTCACAGAAGCAGCGTAATTAACTTACTTACATACTGAAATATGCATACAAGTCGATAAGAAATTGGAATTCGGTGAAATACGTTTGGCCAGTGACTGTGCACTGTTTAAAAATCTTTCCCTTGGCGTTTTATCACTTAATACGAACACCCTTTTTCAATTATTTATACATTCAATAAGATTTACGTCTTCCCCTGTTTCCGGGTACATTTAGTAAACCATGCGTTTAGCCCTGTTTAGGTTACTGATAGATCTAACCCTTTACTATAAAGTCCCGAGTTTTAACGACCCTAAGGGATAAGGCTTTTGAAAACATTGTGGGAAAAGGAGAAAATGCTGGTTAACTAGCTTTTTTCCTTTTCCCACAATGTTTTCTAACCTATCAAGGACAGAAATTGTCATTTGAACTACATTTAATTTGTCGTCTTCAAATGTTTTCTATTTGGTCAGGTCCCAATTTTTTTTGTTTGCTAAAGAGTTAAGGAACTATACGTCTAACCTTGTATCAGTTACGGGTACATATAAACCTTTACCAAACAAACCCAAGTTGTAACGACCCGGGGAAAGAAGACCCTCTCTTCTTTTTCCACAATGTTTTTCTTTTTTCCCTCCAAAGAAAAATCCGATCCTTTGAATCACATTTGTTTGATAAATTCTGTCACCTGCAAATGCTTCCAAGTTCGAAATTTTGTCGTCTGATTAAGAGTTAATCAATGTTCGTCTACGTCTTTTTCATTTTTTAATGTATTTTATACATGAGTGACCTTTCCGTGTTAAATTTCTATATTTCTATAGTATCATATTTTTATAGTATCATAAAATTGAAAACGAGATATATAAATACATGTATAACCTTTTCAAAGAAAGCTATACTACCTAAAGATCTTCACAATTAAGCATCAACAATGTAATTACAGATATTTTTTTTTATTTGTCAAAGTATCGAAAAAGTGTCTCAGTGAAAAAGCACTCTCTGATTTGATCTACACTGTTTGCAAGAACAATGGTTATAAGAAAACAACTCGACTACTTTTAGCAGAGAACTTTTAAAATTGGTTTCGTGGTTTAGAAATAGTGCCGACATTTACACCTAGTTTTTCACTTAGTTTTAAACCCCCATACATCGTAATTCGTTATCATTTCCATAAAGAGTAGATCGGAATCGACAGATGCAGCTGATCAAGATCTGCTACCTTCGATATTTATATAATTGTTTGATTAATTCACTCCATATAACACTGAAAAGAAGACAGTATTCCTTTAACCCTAAACTAAACCTCTACTAAATAATCCCGAGTTTTAACGACCCCGTGGAAAAAAGGCTTTTGAAAACATTGTTAGAAAAGGAAAAAAAAAAAAAAAAATGCTGGTAACCAGCATTTTCTCCTTTTCCAACGTTTTCTACCTTTCCAAAAACATTTTCAATTTTTGAGTCACATTTATTTTGTCGTCTGAAAATGCTTTCAAATTGGACATATCTAAAATTTTGTCGTCTGTTTCAGATAAGGTATTCTACATGTATTAACAATAGTATACAAGCCAAACCAAAGTAAACAACGAAGTCAAACAGTATTTCCTTGAACAGCCGAAAAACAACACGTATACATACTGTAGATCTAATAATCACAAAATAGGAAAATAACAGCTCCTTACTTGAATTTGTCACGCAGAGTTTAACCACATTCACATGAAATATTCGCCTTTATTGGGAACAACTTAGCTGTTGTTTATGTATTGATCAGCTGCCACATCGAGAAAATTGCCCATCGTTTTGGTACCAAAGCGTTGTACGCGTTTCTACGTGATACATAGCCTATTGGTTGAAAATTATTTAGACGCAAAAAGCCACATATAGAAAGGTCCGCCCAACAGCCTGTTGATCATGTAGAAACGAGAAACACTTAAGCATTTTATTGCATTATTAAAACAGTTTTTAGAAACATTCCAAACATTCAAATAGAAAATAGGATATTGCCAATTTTCCACCAGTATAATAGATACTACTTTTCAAAACGACATCCTTTACTTTCAATTTCAAAATAAAATAAACGTTTACTCAGTAAAACGCTACCTGATTCATTCAGGTATGATCAGCTAGCATGTAACCTATGCACCGGCCATTTATTCGAACAGCCCCTACAGGCTTGGGTAATAGCTTCTGTATAAGCCCTACTTTTCTCCTGTATATGAGATAGGTGATGCGTCATAGCAGACAGGTCCAATCTTCGAAGAACATGACATGCGCAAGCAAAGTCTATAAACTCATTCTTCTTTCGATTTAAATGTTACAGAGCTATCTTCCTGTGCATACACATAAACCGAACTACATTTCTAAACATGGACCCTTGAACGGTATCATGCTGGTACAGGTGATAATGCAGAATACTTGTTTGTCTGCCATTCACTTTACGTGATAAATAGAATCTCACAGTCGTGTTTATTTATCATTATTGGTATCAACATCGTTGCCTAAATTGTAGTTGACGTCCACCAAAGCTCGCGTCATACAATTTTAGTCAACTCCTTTGATAAAAATGGTAAGATGGTAAGATCCTCTATTTAACAAATGACGTAACATATTGCTAATATGACGTCACTAAAATTTCTTATCCAAACGGGTGTAAGATAAGAAAATTGGCTTCTGAAAAATGGTTACATGTTAAAATCCACCAGAGGTTTATATAAATATTTATCTCTGCTGCCAACTTATGCTAGATCTAGTGTGTATCATAGATATAAATACCTGGTTTCTTTAGAAACAGGCACCAGTAAACTGTGTGAAATTAATTTACAGCCTGAAATTGTGTTCACACGTCGTAAAATATCACACAACAGCAACAAATTATTACGTTATATAGCTTGGCGTCCATTCGCTGGAAATAATTTGAACTTATCGTTTCGCCCTAGATTACACCAATCTTACTTTAAAAGGGTTTGCAACTCAATTCCTGAGCTACAGAAATATTTTTGTTCTAGTTTAAAATCAAGCTGTCAATCTAAATGAGCGACCAATCAGTGGATGGCGAAAATAAACATTCGACAATTTCTTCGTGACTTTCGAAGGGTCCTGTGACGGCCAGTGGTAGTTTTAGATCTAGTGGTGCTTGATCCAATTTTGAAAGCTAGGAATCACATAAATAATTGAGCTGTGCCCGTGAAATTACTGAAACTTTATTGAAAGCGGCGTATAACACCATTCAAAATCAGTGTACGACTCCATCTATCATCTCGCATATAGCCTCGCTTTTAAGCGAGCGTAGTTAAAACGGATTTCACTTTAAACATATTTTATTCAACAGTATAAAAGACAAGTATGACAAATAAACTGAAGAAAAAGAAAGAACGACAGCTTAGGCTTATAAAGTTCTTATCCAAATTTCGGGTAACAGTTATTACATGACCATATCGTTACTAATTACACAAAACGTAAGTCAATTTAAAAAAAGGTATGGGGAAAAAAAAGAGTGCGGAGTGTAATTGATTAAGATTTTAACTGAGGCACCTACATAATGGCTGTAGAAACTTCCAACTTCACCATCACAATTGATTAAACAAGTGGTCGCTTACACTAAAATAAAAACTTACTGGTATTAGAATGTTAGCATACCGGGCAGATTTTGACCATCTTTACTCTTAGCATTGTGGAAAAAACGGAACATATAACAGAAATCGTACCTAAATGATACTGTCACACAGACTTAAACTCGTGATGTTTGAAATTTTGGGACTGATTCTCTCCCGGCTTAGACAGGCGTTCAATCTGATGATTGGTTTTGTTTGAATATAATTTTACTTCCGCTGACGATACACAGAAACTAACGTTTACTAGATATTAAAGTGGAACTTACATGTGATCCTAAATCAGCACCGAACATTGGTCAGCAGCCACTTAAAGGCATAGGCAAGTGCGATGCCAACAGACGGTCATTCGATGGCTCAAGATGCCCTGACAAATTGACCGATGCCTTTTTCACTGGCAGGACCGAATTTGAAGTTTTGTTGTCGTTTGTCCATCTTTGAATAATTTTGGAACAGTGTGACACCTTTAGTAAAGCTTCAATTGTATGCGTGACTATAAGGGTAAAATAAAATATCAGGAGAAAATAATGAGAAAACGGGAGATTAGTCATTTCTTTCGATCTGTTTTCTTTTGTCAATATCTTAGTTTGAAGGCCATCTTTGCAGGCGAATATAGATTATCGTTGTTTTTTTTCTAGTCGCCGGACCTCATGTCGCTTTTTATTCTAATGACCGGCTGTTTACAGGAAAATGACAAGCCTCTCCTGCCCTTGACGTTTCAATGACGTAATACTGACAAACACAATAACATAAAGATTTTTTTCACATACAACGAACTAGTGTAAATGACACAAAAGAGGACTGTTTAACCCTGTACAATACAATACTGGGTTTTAACGATCCTGAGGGAGAAGGAGAAAATGCCTGTAACCGACATTTTCTCCTTTTCCTACAGTGTTTTCTACCCTTTAAAAGACAAATTTCACGTTTTTAGTAAAATTTATTCCGTCCACTCTAAATGTTTTCAATTTGGACAAAACTTTAATTCGGTGAAGGGTTTGGTGAATATTGACTACTTAGCTCACTTGATCACGAAGTGCTCAATGCGAGCTATTGTGATCCCTAACCGCCTGTTACCCGTCTGTTCGTCTTTCCATAATTACCTAAACATTTTCTGAAAAACTGTTCAATCAAATGCAATGACACTTTTCCTTCATACTCCTTAAAACATGGGGAGTGGAGGAAACTGTTCAGATTATCAGGTCATGTGACCAACATGGCCGTCACCGATTAAAAACAAATAGCAAAGCCTTAAAACTCTTCTTCGCAAAAACCAAAAGTCACATGGTATTTAAAATTGGCAAGAATGATAAATATTAGGATTGAAACAAAGATATTTTTTCAATGATTACCGTTTAGTCTGTATTTGGGAAGGTCAACTACTTCTACGTTCTATGAATTTATATAACGGAAACTTTAAAGAAACTCTTGACTGGAACAACATGGTACAAAGTTTAGCGGATGTATCAATTCAATGATTTTAATTTTATAAAAAACAGTCGTCTTGTTGTCTGAAACCAGAAGGCCTAGAGTGCCCATATTGGGTTATAACACCATTTGATGGTCCTTTATCAAAGTTGGTCATAGATTGCCCCAGTCTAAGATTGCGTTGAGTTCTGCAGGATTTTGTCTTAAAACTTCAAGTCTGCGACCAACAGGCCTAGAGTGGCGATATTTCGCATATGCATGATTTAGCATGATTCTACATCAGAAATGACAAAATTTTGTCACTGTGCTCCAAGATTGCCCCACGCGGAGGTCATATGCAGAAGAGTGAGATAGAAATCCACAGAAACTGTAACAGTACCTAAACTATGGTGGTAGAACTTGTTACGTAGATGTCAGTTTACGCCTGTAACTGCAATGTGCCCGAAAGCATTCTTTTTCAGGATCGTTAAAACTTGGGACTGTTTGGTAAAAGCCATAAATAAAGATTACAAACAATACATACAAAAAAGAAGGAAGGAAAAAAAAAGTCAGGTATACATGCATACAGTTAAACATACATACACACACAAACCCTCACATTCACAAATATTAATATGCATTAAAAATGCCCGATCTGACAAGGTCAGAGGTCAGACAGACCAACGAACGGTTGGACGTACAGACGGACAGACAGACAGACAGACAGAAAGGTTAATAATAATGTTACTAAAAATAGATATGAAATGAAATTTGTAATTTTAACATTTTTTTAATTAGGTCTATGAAACTTCGCAAGGTGATAGATTTTGGTAATTATGATTATGCACATACCCCCTTTATGGGTAAAGTGAAGGTAAATAAACAAGAAATAAGAAAGAATGTCTAAACCAGTACACGACTTTGCCGTTTTGAATTCTAACTCTTGTTAGATCATGTGAGCGATATAGGACCATCTGTGGTCTCTTGGTTGAATGATATTGAAAGCATTATGGGAGAGGGGTTGTCTGTTTGTAAATTGCGTTAGTCCCCTTTTGATATTGTTTTCTAAAGCTGTCAGCACCAGGCGAATATAATGTATTTCTACGTTAATTCATTTATAATTTGCTTTTTATTTGAGTAAGGACTTTATAGGTATACGTGTGAACCATGCTCTGTGAAAAGCTGGTTCAATGCATCTGCAAATGGCTTGCAACACGCGAAAAGGGACATTCGGACATTTGCGTAAATTGTCGTCTCGGATCAGCCTGCGCAGTCCGCGCAGGCTAATCCGAGAAGGCACTTTACGACTACATTAGATTTTGTGCTACATAAAATTGCATAAAAACGGAAAGTGTCGTTTCGGATTAGCCTGCGCGGACTGCGCAGGCTGATCCGAGACGACACTTTACGCAAATGTCCGAATGCCACTTTTCGCGTGTTGCAGGCCAAATAGTATCGATCGAGGTCAGCCATTGCAGTCCGAGCAGGCTGACCTGGGTCGAAACTTTTTGCTTTTAGAAAATTTTCTGCATGTAAAAGGACCAGTGTACCGCTTGAATCAGTCAGTTGTTAGACAAAATGGATTTTATGGATCCATTTAGATATGATGACTTGCTTGGTATCTTGCATCAGGGAGATGTATTACAACCCGTTTTGCCACACCATGACATCAAATATTTCAAAACTGCCACAATAACATGACATTGTTTGTCTTGCAGAAGACAACGCTTCAATAAGTAATCGAACGATCAGTTTCGTCTGTTGCCACATTGTTCACGCTTGAATTCAACCTTAATTTATGCCGATTAATCATATTTTACAATATAATATTTTTGTCTCGCCCAACTAAACAGCTAGTCCTTGGTCCGTGTTCACAACCAAGTCATAAATGCATTCTTAGTCTGAGTCTCAAGATTATTTTTTGGGTCAAACAAATCTGATTCTTTTCACACTCGTCACAACTCGGTCGATTCCGTAACTATATCTAACACCGTCTGTTTCAAGGAGGTTTACATTTTAAAATACTGTCAGTTACACATTGTCCCCCGCTAGGTGGCATTTTTTTTTCAAATAGTAACTCTCTGTTTTGGGCATTTTGAGTACAGAAGCGGACTACTTTTCAATGTAGCAATCGGTGCAGCGACTTTTCAAACAGTGTATACGTTTATTCGAAACAACGCTAATTGGTACGATTCATGCAGCCATGGTTAGCATGCATATAACCTACGCACCAGTCATTTATAAACACAGCCCCTAAATGCCTGGGAAATAGCCCCGGTACAAAACCACCATGGTGGGAACGGTTTTTTTTTTTTAAAAACTCTGCACAAATCCCGGTTTTCGCCATGTCTATATTTAGAAAATGTATTCAAAGATTTTCAGTAAAGAGTGTATTTTTTTTTTTTAATTATTTTCCTTTATGCAATTATTGTATTTTTAAGAAGTCTGGAGTGAAAAACAGCTCGATCTGTACACAACTGTATTATTTATAGCCATTTCCGCTTGCTACTTTGTTCAGTAGCAGAGTTTTGATTTTACGTATTTATATTTATCCTGTGCAGGATAGTAATGCGTCATAGCAGACAGGTCAATCTTCGAAGAATATGACATGCGCAGACAGCGATCAGTTACAGGATCTTAAACATGGCGGTGCCCATGGAAATCGATCATCAACGACAACCACCTTAGTGAAGATATTCACATCTGTTGATAAACCACATGCATAAAATGAATGTCTGTGAAAGAATATTTAGTTAGAAGTATTTCGGTACAGAATTGTGGCATATGGTATCTTTATCTAAAAGGAGCCTTGCGAATTGAGAACGGTGACATGGTCAGATTCCGGCTAAGAAATGTATCGTGTAGGTGCATATCACCCATTTAAATATTTGGTCAACAGATTACTCGAGGTTTGCCGAATGTTTAGTTCTTCCGCCAGTCCAATGAGTCCATACAGCTATTTCCGATAGCTGTTTGTAACAATTACCCATGACGCAATGCTTTTCTGTCTAATTTCAGCAGACAAAATAGTTTTGTCGGGGAAACTGACAGACAAGTTGGACGTTTCCGCCCCATTATCTCATTATTTGTCACATTGTTGTGTTGTTTTCTAGTTGTTATCGGTTATTTAACGGTCCATGGAGTCTTAGACTCCAAAGATCTGTCAAAATTGTAAACACCTTGGAAAATATTGCAACGACCATTATTGTTCCACGATAACTTTAACTCTTTACCGGACGCGAAAACTTTTGACTTGTCCAAAATGAAGTATCTGCTAATCAATATGGTGATATTAAAAAGTATAGAAAATAATACGGGAAAAAGAGAAAAAGCTGGTTACCAGAATTTTCTCTTTTTCCTACAATGTTTTAAAAAGCGGTCTTATCAGGGTAATTAAGTCAAAGGATTGTTTGGTAAAGCGTTTACTCGAAAAAATGTTGTATGATAGCGGTAGAAATATTTTAATTAGAACTTAAATCATTCTTATAGACGATGATATGCATTCCTAAATATTTATACTAATAATTCTGAAATTCATGATACCCTTTTTGTGCTGTTTTTTGTTTTTTAGTCTTTATGTATAAATAAAAAAGTGACACAAGGTCGATTTTTAAGTATAATTACGAGGGCTGTTCGATAAATTCGTGGAATTTTGTTGTAAAAATAAAACCAGTAAACTTATTAACATGATATTTAGCATACATATAAACCAATCTATATCCGAAATATCCTCTAAATTTCGTACAAATTCATTAAGAAATGGGAATCAAAAAACACATATTAAAGTACTTTGCCGGGCTCAGGAGGTGAAAAAATAACGCCAACTTCATTACAATTAAGTCAAGAGATCTGCGAACCTCTTCTACATACCCCCACCCCTCGAAATGTGGTTTATTGATATTTCAAGCTAAAAAATTGTCTATAAAAGCATGGACATGTTATAAAGCTGATGTAGAAATTTTGCAGTTGTAGAAAATATAAAAAAAACCCCCAAAATTCCACGAATTTATCGGACAGCCCTCGTATTACCTATCCATTGAAAATTCAATATTGGGCGGTACTCACCAACCGTTTTAACTGGCATCAATAGTTTAATTCTCATGAACTGTCTTAAAAGTACATAGTAAAGAATTTCATGATTGGCTAAGCCAAATAATTGAGCCAATCAGAAAATGTCTTACTATATTAGTTTAGAACTAGACAAAGAATAGAATATAAGAATGTTTGGAAATACAGGCCCAACAGGTCTCTTTGTTCTTGCTGAAATAGCTTTTTTAGTTAATTAATTATACCCTTAAAGCGCCTTTCACGACTTAAGTTACCTTTGCAGCAAGTTTAGATCAAGATCAGACTGCACAAAACGTGCAGTCTGATCTTTGATCAACACTGTCTGTTTTCCTAAAACACCACAGACAAAAGCAACCATAATATTGCAGTTATTTTGTTCTTTTTTTCTAGTCTAAAAAAGTCTTGTTGGTTTATTTTGGGCTTTAACCCTTTACAAGACGACAAAATTTAAGCCTTGTCCATACTGAAAGCATTTGCCGACGACAATTTCAATGTGGCACAAATGGTGCAATGTTTCTTTTATAGGGTAGAAAATATTGTGGGAAAAGGAGAAAATGCTGGTTACCAGCATTTTCTCTTTTTCCCATAATGTTTTCAAAAGGCTTCTTTCTCAGGGTCGTTAAAAGTCAGCATTGTGGGGTAAAGGGTTTAGAGTTAAGACTTATAAGTGTGTACCTAATTATACCATTATCTGTCACATCTCTGCATGTTCTACTTCATCTGCTTAGAGCTATTATACCACTATGGGATTTTTCCATCTCACCCTTATACAGAAATGGAGTTAATCCTATTCCTGCAATACAGGCTTCGGATGTAGTATTTTCATATGGATTGTAGACAAAAACCAGCCTGCACATACGTGTAGTCTGATCCTGGACTATAATTTCTGATTTTGTTATATAATGTATTCACTCATGCCGTCCCTACTTAATGACAATAACTTTATCTATATCCATGTGTGTAGTTGTGAACAACCTAAAATCAACAGAGTACGGGTTATCTTTCATCTGACATTTTATTTTCTTCAAATTAACTAGTACACGAAACAAGATATGAGTTATGCTCTGGCAAAAGGGCCTCTAATGCCCAAGCAAGTCCTCATATAATCATGAAGCGATAAAATCCATTTTGTCTAAGAACCGACTGAATCATGAGGTAAAATGGTTCTTTTAAAAGCAAAAAATTGACCAACAGCAAAAAAATTCGACCCAGGTCGGCCTGGGCGGACTGCGCTGGCTGACATTGGTCGACATTTTTTGTTGATGTATCAAACACCTTTTTTTCACAGAGCATCGCTTTTAATTATATAATTGAGCCATGCTCTGTAAAAAGGGGGCATAATGCATCTGCGAAAAGTATCGACCCAGTTCAGCCTGCGCCATCTGCGCAGGCTGATCTGGGTCGAAACTTTTCGCTATAGGTCAATTTTCTGTATGTCCAAGGACCAATCTACCTCATGATTCAGTCGGTTGTTAAGACAAAATAAACTGTATGGATCTAAATGGATCATGTGATGACCTGCTTGATATCATGGATCATGGACATGCATTAATCCCCATTTGGCCAGAGCATGACTCATATCTTTTCATCCACTGTATCACTACCGCTGCGTTAACTCTTTACCAAACGACAAAATCTTAGACTGGTTTAAATTGAAAGCATTTGCAGACGACAAAATAAACGTGACTCAAAAATTGAAACGTGAATTTGGAAGACTAGAAAACATTGTGGGAAAAGGAGAGAATGCTGGTTACCAGCATTTTTTCCTTTTCCCACAGTGTTTTCAGAAGGCTTCTTCCACAGGGTCGTTAAAACCAGGGACTGTTTGGTAAAGGGTTAAAATTAACTTGAGGTGTTCGGAGCGAATGACATAAAAACGTTGTCTAAAAAGCTCTGTTAATGAATAAATAATGAAGGAACTGTGTTTTAACAGGTTGAAGTCTCAAATAATGTGTAATTACTGCAGAAAGTCTCGACTAATTATTGTTATGAGGCTTGATGTTCCCAAATCTTACCTATTAACCCAATATTGCCTGCAGACGACTTTCTTTTTTGGCATGCAGCAGACAACACCTGAGGTAAACACATGGTACGAAAAGGGGGAAATACACGCTACGAGTGATTTTTTCGTTTGTTTCAATGCTTAAACAACTAATACGTGTATTTAATCTAATTCCATGGTTATTTTACAAAATTTCAACGATATTTGAAAGATGTTTGCTTCAAATTGGTTCAAGAGACAATACGTTAAAGCCCCATACGCTCTTGATGAAAAAGAAAAATGGGCGACGGAATTGAAATAAGCAGTAAAATAGGTAAACGATAGTTTCAGAGAAGGTACCAGAACGTTGTTTACTTCATTGAGTCTTTAATCAATATGTTACTTACAGAAAGCCGCCTTTGTGCATATTTCGATGCAAGACCTGAAATATAGTAATAAGTCTTTAGGTAATTTGCATACTGGAGGGGCGCCTTAAAAAAAAAAACCACGCAGAATGTATATCTAACCCGAAGTATTTCCATTACCGAGTTCGGTGCTGCTTGTTAACACCATCTTTGATACCTTGTTTACTTTCTATCAAGCGTGACCTTCTCTCTGCCTCCTCTTCTTTTTTTTTGGCGTGGGCTATTTTTACGACGGTATCTCCGAAAACAAAAAAATCTTATCAGTGCGTTGCTACCGAGTCCTTCGATTCTTTTCACTTGATCGAGATAATTTTCACCCTGGGATAAAAAAAAAAGAGAAAAAAAAATTAAGAGAACATAGTGTTTTTACACTTACATTGCCAAAGATTTTCAGGCATCATCCATGTGGAAAAAGCTCAGTGTAATCATAAAGCTGATTTTGTGAGAGCACTGACCATATCAAACAGTATACTCCTAGATCTGAGATCAGACTGCACTTTCAATGTAGTCTGGTCTTGATCTTCAATAGCTAAAATTCTTAGGATTACACAGGAATAGCTGCAGCAGCAACTGGTGAGAAGAATTGGTTTCCATCATTTTACTCTTTTAGCGCCTTGTATGTTAACACAGCCTCTTCCGAAAGTTGAAAAGTCAGGTAACTGAAACTGAGAAACATCTTTATCTCATAGGCTTGAATAAATCGGCGGAGGGTATAGATCGAAGATCAGACTGCACGTTCTGTGCAGTCTGATCTTATCTATACAGTCCGCTAAAGCCCCTCTTTTCAAGGGTTAAGCATCTCCCACACATGGATTATATTTTGTCTTTTCTTCCAGCCAACATCCTCCCTTCTACGTCACTAAGGAATTATGGGATAAAGCTATGGCTGAAGGGGGATTTTATCATATGCTACCGATTTCACATAGAAGCTTTGACTGATATATCGCTGGCTAAAAAGGGCATGATAAATTTACACAATTAAAAAAAGCTGTGTTCGACCCAGGACTGTTGTTGAACCCGACTGCTTTATTCTTAAATTGATTAATAAGAGTAAAAAAGCCAAAGCGCTTGACCCCTTCATGCCCGACACAACGAACGTTCCTTATTAAGGGTAAAAAAAGTAAAATGAAAAGACACCGTCTTGCTTTCTAGAAAACTTAGGAGAATCACAGTTGTTTTGAGGCAATAACAACAACAAGGATATGTAACAATGCTATACAACGTATGACAAAAAAGAAATATCTTTTAAAAAGACAGCCGGCGTGAGAGATACTGGAATATGAATATTGAAACTCTTGTACAGCTCAATATGAAGTAAAATAATGAAAAGTAACCTTACGAGCAATTGCCTCTTTTTCCTCATCGTTTTTCATTTTGTCGAAACGTAGTATTGGGTTATTGGATAACGCGTATGAAAATATTAAATATCCAAATAGAACAAGAAAAGGATCATTCTCCATTAGGCCTCGTGGTATAGATTTGGGCTGTAAATAGTAGTTTCATAAATGTGCGAGCAAATATGGCAGCAGGGCCCCAAGAATAGACATGTGCACATTTTAACAGTACCAAGAAGCTAGCCAAAAGCCAGAACATTCAGCTCCGGCGAAAAAAATCGGATCAAATCCTCTCATGTTGTAATGACAGTCCAGACGATTGAAGACAGTGAAATAAACGAGTGCACATCGGTTCTGTCTTTTCAGCCTTTTCTTTTCATTGAGAAATGATAAATTAATCTTAAATGTATATCCAAATGATTTTTCTTGTGAGAGACTTGCTTGATAATGTTTGTCGTCCCTGAATAATTACCTAAGCTTACAACCGTGTCGTTTCGTTATCAGGTAGTATTCATAAACTGCGTAAAACAAAAGTTTTATTGGAATAAACCCATCTGATACTTGTATACTACTGGTTTATTCAGGATACAGACTGCCGTGCAACGAATAAACAAATAAAGCAGACGATAATAGTAGTACTTATCACATGGCTTTTTATTGTCCGACAATAAACATACAGGTCTGCTTTGTCCAACTCTTATCGCAGAGGTTTAAGGGCCCGACAGTGATAACAGACCTCTGTGTTGTCCCACACTTTATACAGAATTCTGTCATGTCGAACACTTATCATAACGATCTGTCTTATCAGATATCACAGAGCTTTGTCTTCAAAGCCCTGTCTTGTTGGAATTTTTCACGGAGTTCTGTCACCCTCGATCCTAATCACACAGCACTTTGTTTTTTGTTGATACGCACGATATTCTGTCGTATGACGAATGCATAAATGTACTGCTGCAGAAAATATACTCCAAAGTCAATTTTCTACGTAAAATATGGACTTATTGTGTACATAGTTTACGAAGAATACGGACCAGGGAGTATATTTTCTACGTGGAATATGGACTTGGGAATACATAGGCATTGTAGAATATGGACTGTGGAGTACATTTTCTACGTAGAATATGCACTTGACGTTGCATGCATAGTCTACGAAGAATACGGACCGTGGATTACATTTTCTACGTGGAATATTGACCGGGGAGTACATCTTCTACATAGAATATGGAACGGAAAGTACATTTTCTACGTGGAATATGGACTGGGGAGTACATTTTCTAAGTAGCGAATAGACCGACGAATACATTTTCTATGTGAAATATAGAACGGCAAGAACATTTTCTACGTGGAATATGGACTGGGGAGTTTTTCTACGTGGAATATTGACCGGACAGAACTTTTTCTACGTGGAATATTGACCGGGGAGTACATTTTCTACGTGGAATATGGACCGGGGAGTTCATTTTCTACGAAGAATATTGACTGGGGAATACATTTTCTACGTGGAATATGGACTGGCGAGTATTTTTTCTACGTGGACTATGGACTCGGGAGTACGTTTTCTATGTGGAATATGGACTGGTGAGTACTTTTTCTAAGTGGAATATGAACCGGGGAGTACATTTTCTAAGTGGGATATTGATTTAGGGGTATATTTTCTATGAAGAATATTGACCGCGGAGAACATTTTCTACGTGGAATATTTGACTGGAGAGAACATTTTCTACGTGGATATGAACCGTTGAGTAAAATTTCTATTTAGACTATGGAGTAAGGAGTACAATTTTTATGTAGAATATGGACTTGGAAGTTCTTTTTACTTCGTAGAATATTGACCAGGGAGTACATTTTTTAAGAAAAAAATATGAATCGGGAGTACATTTTTTACGTGGAATCCGGAACGTGAAGTACATTTTCTACGTGGAATATGGACCGGGGAGTACATTTTCTACGTGGAATATGGAACGAGGAGTACATTTTCTACTTAGAATATGGACTTGACATTGCATAGTCTACAAAGAATACGGACCGTGGATTACATTTTCTACGTGGAATATTGACCGGGGAGTACATCTTCTACATAGAATATGGAACGGCAAGTGCATTTTCTACGTGGAATATGGACTGGGAAGTACTTTTTCTACGTGGAATATTGACTGAGCAGAACTTTCTCTACGTGGAATATTGATCGGGGAGTACATTTTCTACGTGGAATATGGACTGGTGAGTATTTTTTCCACGTGGACTATAGACTTGGGAGTACGTTTTCTACGTGGAATATGGACTGATGAGTACTTTTTTTACGTGGAATATGAACTGGGGAGTACATTTTCTAAGTGGGATATTGATTTAGGAGCACATTTTCTACGAAGAATATTGACCGGGGAGAACATTTTCTACGTGGAATATTTGACTGGGGAGAACATTTTCTATGTGGATATGAACCGTTGAGTATAATTTCTATCTAGACCATGGAGTGGGGAGTTCAATTTTTACGTAGAATATGGCCCTGGGAGTTCTTTTACTTCATAGAATATGGACCAGGGAGTACTTTTTCTAAGAATAAAATATGAATCGGGAGTACATTTTTTACGTGGAATCTGGAACGAGGAGTACATTTTCTACGTGGAATATTGATTTAGGAGCACATTTTCTACAAAGACTATTGAATGGGGAGTACATTTTCTACGTGGAATATGGACTGAGGAGAACATTTTCTACTTAGAATATTTGACTGGGGAGAACATTCTCTACGTGGATATGAACCGTAAAGTGCATTTTCTATCTGGAATGTGGTATGGGGAGTACATTTTCCGCGTAAAACATTGACCGGGGAGTACTTTTTTTTTTCTTTGTAGAATACGGACCGGGGACTACATTTTCTACGTGAAATTTGGATCAATTAGTACATTTTCTACGTGAAATATGGACTGGGGAGTACATTTTAGGTGAAATATGGACCGGGTGATGCATTTTCTACGTTGAATATGGACTGGAGAGTACATTTTCTACCTAAATTACTAATTTAGAAGTACATTTTCTACGTGAAATTTGGACTGGAGAGTACATTTTCTACGTAGAATATGAACCGGGGACTAGAACTTCTACGTGAAATTTGGACTTGGGAGTACATTTTCTACGTGGAATATGGACCGGGGAGTACATTTATGTGGAATATGGACCGGGAAGTGCATTGTGTACTTCGAATATGGACCGGGAAGTACATAATTTTTTTTTCTTACTTAGAATATGAACTAAGCAGTACGTTTTCTCAGTAGAATATAGACCTGATAATTCAAAGTCTTTGAGAGTACAATTCGTAATTACACAGGCCCAATAAATTCAACGCTTTTTTATGGAATAGATTATTGACTGATTTTTATGCTCCTACAAATTCAACGTCTTGATGTGAAGCATTGTATCCATGTTTTGTCGTCGAAATACAAGACTGTAATAAATGACCCTAGAGAGAATCCCATTTCATGCCAAACAAACTGTAAAACGATATTAACCCTTTTCAAAATGATACCATGTTTGTACTTCCCGAAGGAAAAGGCGATCAAAAAACATCGTGGAAAAAGGAGAAAATGCTGAATTTCAGCATTTTCTCCTTTTTCCCACAATGTTTTCTACTCTTTCAAAGACAAAGACAATCATTAAAGCTACATTTAGTTTGTAGTCTACAAAATGCTTTTTAACGTTGGAAATTCTTCAAATTGCGTCTTTTTGTAAAGAGTTAAAATGTCTTATTAATTTAGCTGGAGAGGTTTTGTCAATACAAATTGATGGTTGACTGTGGACATCCGGATAGATAGGGATCTCAATATTATAAAATGATTAGTGCCTCACTAAAATCTATGTTGTGGATACGCATTAGGATAAAAGTGGACACAATCGTAATGAATGCCGACAACATAGGCTTGAGAAAATCAACCTCACATCCAAGACCCCTTATTTGTAGTCCTACAGAATAACTATTGTTTCTGTCTAGAGTATAAAGAATGTATTTTACTCATATCCTGCAAAATGCGAGGATTGTTGTACGTTGCAGAGATTGAGTTGCTGGCTAGCTGGCTGGCTTGGGCTGGGTGGTTTGGGCTGGATGCTGACTGGCTGGCGGCTGGCTAGGAGTGGCTGTCTGGCTGGCTGGCTTGGTAGCTGGCTGGCTGGCTGATTTTTTGCGCTGCTTTTAACATTATTTCCGTCATACCATAGCCACAGTTCACATATTCATGTATGTCCTGGGTTCCACAGGTACAAACCTTGGTTTGTAAAGTTTTTGCCAAAGGACACTCCAACGCAAAACCCAGTGCTTCCACTAAGGCTCGAACCCGAGGCCTCCATGCTTCGAATCCTACGCTCTATCACTGAGCCACGTAGGACCTGCAGTCAGTAGGCTCAACACGAAGACTAGCCTACACACACGTACAATCTTATCGTGATTTAGATGCTCTACATCTTTATTAAATTTTCAAGTTTAGTGTCAGTCATATTACCGCAACTGAACGCAAGAGAAGCCCCATCTGATCTGGCATTTTTTTTTTTTTTAAATTTATAAACTTGGTAGCATGAGGGTAGTCCACACAACGTTAGGAACATTAAGATTTGTCTCGAAAAATTTGAAAACATTAATTTTTGTACAGGCAGAGAAACTTAATTGACAGGTTTCGAGTTCCCTACAATATCAGTATAAAGATAGAAAAAATCTCATTTCCGTTGATTTCAACTTTTTTCCTACAGCTGTCAGTTACAGAAAACTTTTATGGGTGACTGAGTGCATGGAACTACAGATGTACTAAATTTCAGACATCGGTTCAACATGAGTCCAGTTTACCCCTTTTCAACACAATCTCGAGCTTTAGCGGCCTTGATAAAAAAAGGCTTTGGAAAACATTGTGAGAAAAGGAGAAAATGCTGATAACCAGCATTTTCTTTTCTACCATTCTAAACGAAAATCTCAGTTATTATTATTACTTATTTATTTATTTATTTATTTTTCGTCTGCAAATGCTTTAAATAACACCAGTCTAAAGTTATGTCGTTGGTAAAGATTTAAAATCCTTAACTTTTTAACAGATTACAAAATTTAAGACGTCGAAATCAAAAGAAAATTATTATACTGCAAAGAAATTTCTCGTGATCTGATTGGATAATATGCCCCCAACATATATATCATGTACACTGGCAAAACCAACGTAAAAGCAGTTTCCCTTTCGGGAGCCCCGTATACATGACTACACTTTAAACATAACATCCAAAATGGCGGCATCGATCATGATTAACATCAAGATTATGCGCCAAACTGCACGTTTTAGCACGTTTTACCAAGGTTTCAGTGACGTCAGTTCCCAGTGACGTCAGTTTTCATTGAATTGGGGCACTCAAATTCTACTTCTTCAGGGTACTCAATTTTTGAAACCAAAAAACAGGTAAAATTCGCTTAACACACGTTGGAATGGTAAAACTTCGGCTCGGGGCGACATGATTCACCACAGCCGTGAACAAGTTTCCAAGTCCCCTGCCACCTAACCGTACAACTAATAATGTAAATTCAGGCAACAATGTAAAATGACTCAAAACCTAGAATAAGACTTTGTTTCTTAGGGAAAAACATTGTGGTTACGCGCATTTTCTCCTTTTCCCGATTTTTTTTCAAAATAGTACTTCTTTTGGGTCGTTGAAATTCAGGATTGTTCGGTCAGAGTTTAAATGGGAGTCAAAGTTATTTTGCTGACAGTACAGATTAAAACTTAACATCAACTTTTTATTTGAATATACAGAGTTGCTGTACTGTTTGAGCTTAGAGTAAAATTCACAAATCAAGTTTTTTTTATGAAGGCGTAAATTAAGACCAGACGATACATGTATGTAGAAAGCGCATGTCATATTGGGCCTAAACCGACCGATATATTTGTGAGACACTCTCGAAAAAGGGGGGGTTAATACATCTCCGTGACCAATTATAATAATCAAGTCACCACATAATTCTTGATCCATATAATCCTATTTTGTCTAACAACCGACTGAAGCATGAAGTAGACTGCTCCTTTGACATGCAGAAGATTGGCCAGAAGCATAACGTTTCCACCTAGGTCAGCCTGCGCTGACTGTGCAGGCTGACCTCGATCGATACTTTTTGCAAATGCATAAACCCCTTTATCACAGATCATGGCTAATTGAATAAGATATTACAGAAAGGAGCGTTAGAAACATTATATCCAGGTATACTTGCAACCACCATCTCCAAGATGATTCTTTTCCTAGATTTAAGATCGACTATCTGATTGGCCGAAACGTTCTGTCTCATCCATTTAGATGGCTAGTATTTGAATAAATGAGCAATGCTAGAGCAAAAGGGGGTTTAATGCATCTCTGCGACGCACTATATCAAGAAAGTCATCACATAATCATGGATCCATAAAACCAATTTTGTCTAACAAGCGACTGGATGATGAGGTGGTATGGTCCTTGGACATGCAGAAAATGTACCAATAGAAAAGTTTTTCGAACCATGTCAGCCAGGCTGACATGGGTCGATACTTTTTTTTCATATGCATCAATACCCTTTTTCACACAGCATGGCTAATTTAGAAATGGAATATTGTCCAGAAATACAACACAATCTAGAATTTTTGGTGAACACAATATTTGGAATCTAATTTACTGACTGACAATCTCGATTTCATTCATTTCACGCTCTTCGGTTTAACACCTCGAGCTCTGAATCAATGAAATAGATTTTGTTTTCACAGGAAAAACAACAAATAATGAAATGTCAAGGCTGCTTGCAGAATATCTCGTAAAATAAATGGTTGGTATGGTTTCAGGATTTTCAGGATCAGTCCGTTCGTTCTGTGCACTCTAAATTTGATCTCTGCTGTCCGCTCATTGTAATCAGCGTCCGTATTCACCATCCATTCTTATTCTCCAGAATTTTCTAATTATGAAAGTAACACAACTTCCGATTGGCTAAACCAATTGGTTTAGCCAATCAGAAGTTATGTTACTTTCAAAGTATGAAAATCTTAAAGAATATGACAAAAAATGTTCTTAAGGATGATTGGTGAATACGGACCCAGCACATAGCCTGTACTGTCTGCCTAACTCTTTACTAGGGGACAAAATTTTGGACTTGTCCAAATTAATACCATTTGCAAGGGACAAACTAAATGTGGCTTCAATATTGGGAACTGTCTATTGAAGGGTTAAAAAAAAAAACTTTGTGGGAAAAGAAGAAAATGCTTGTTAACAGCATTTCTCCTTTTCAAAAAATATTTTCAAAAGTCTTGTTCCTTATGGTCGGTTAAGCACGACATTGTTTCATAAAGAGTTATACAACTAGACCAATTTTTTTTTTTTTTTTATTTTTAAGGAAAAATAGCAAACATTGCAATTTCAATGCTACTTGTAAAGAATAGTCCGTGAGAAACAGGCCATAGTTGATGCAAGACCAGGGTCCGCATTCGGTTTAACCTAACAGAAGCTGTTTCTAACCCTAGAATATTCTACAGAATTAGACTACAAGTGCTACTAGGAAACAGTTGGTGAATATGAGCAAAGATTGATGGTCTCTTCAACACGTTATTTCAAATGAACATGTCATCAGTCTCTGGAAGAAATAGAAAGGGTGAAGTGACCGTGCCAGAGCCATCATGTAGAAAAGTATCTCGACTAATAGGCCGGTTTGGTTAAAAATATCTCAAAAAAATATGCAGTCTGATCTTCGATCTACCTTTCTCCCTAGGGGTCGTCAAAACATGGGCTTGTTTGTTAAAACGTTTCTACTTAAAATAATATTGGGTAATGCTCTGAGAAAAGGGGATTTAATGCATCTGCAAAAGCTATTGACCTATGTCAGCCTGCGAAGTCCTCGCAGGCTGACATTGGTCGAAACTATTTGCTATTGGTCATTTTTCTAGTCTACCTCATGATTCATGCGGCTGTAAGACAAAATTAATGGATCCAAAATTACACGATAACTTGCTTGGTATAATGCATCACAGAGATGAATTTTCTCAGAGCGCTGCTCATATACTTTCTTTTATCACATAAAACCTGCCCAGGCAGTGTATTAAACCCATGACTTATTTTTGATAATACACTAGTGTATTATCGTTTTTTGGGTCCCGGTTCTGATCAATTTTCAGTCATGAGCGCGTGAAGATTGGGAAACAAACCACAGTAAATGCCGGAAATTGTACTACTACGCCGTTTGCTAAGGCATATGCGCGTGGACAGTTTTTGATTTTCATGTTTGATAAAAAGGAGGAAATGCAGCGAAAGCTTTTAAAAAACAACAAAATTGCTGAATTAGCTACACTTACCCCCTCTAGAGACTGTTGTATTCGTCTTTCGGTGTAAATGTCATGGAGCTATCTACTTGTGTATTTACACATTTGAAACCGAACTTCAATTATAAACGTGGACCCGTGAACGGTATATAGGCAAAAGGTGATGAGGCAGGATATATTTTGTCTATCATTCGTTTTATGTGATAAATAGAATCTCACATTTGTGTTTATGTATTATCATTTTTATCAAACTCGTTGACTAAAGTGTATTTGACGTTCGCCAAGGCTCGCGTTATACAATTTTAGTCAACTCCTTTGATAAAAATGATAATACATAAACACTCATGTACGATCCTCTATTTATCTGTGAAGTAAATCAAGTGAGAAAAGTGTGCCCGACGTGGGAATCGAACCCACGACCCCCAAAACACTATAGTACCGCAATTCTACCAACTGAGCTAGCCGGGCATCTGGTCGTGGGTCCACCCAAAGTCATACATCACAACATCTGATAAAATGTAAATGTTACAGTTTCAGTGTTGTTTGGTAAAATTACCATAAATATAACAGTTAGTGTAGTTGCAATGTTAGCCTAATGGTCTGTACAGAATTTTCTTTTCACTTGAACATGCTGTCATTCTCTAAAAGGTTCATTAGGGTCAAGTGAGCGAACCAGAGCCATCACGACACTCTTGTTGAAAATGAGAGGATAAAAAAGTGTTGCTGTTTCAAAGTCGGTTTGAGTAAAATATTTCATAAAGTAACAATAAGCAAGATCAGTCTGCACAGATGATGCAGTCTTAATTTCGATCTACACTTCTTCCTTGGGGCCGATAAAACATGGGCTTACTTTATAACAGGTAATGCAACTAATAAAGTCATGCTCTGCTGAAAGGGAGCTTGATGCATCTGCACAAAGTATGGATCGCAGTTCGCGCAAGCTGAAAGGGGTGGAAACAAATTGTTATAGTTGAACTTTCTGCATGTCCAAAACCATTCTACCTCATGTTTCAGTCGGTTGGAAGAAAACAATTCCTTTATGGATCCATAATTATGTGTTTACTTGCTTTGCATAATGTATCACAGAGATGAAATGTCAGATTGGTTGTCTCTACAGAATATTCATATCAAATGAACTTTTTTGTTATTCTCCATCAGGTACAAAAGGGTCGGTTTAGCGATCCAGAACCACCATGTCCATCTTGTTCAGAACGAGAGAGGAAAGAAAAGTAAGTAATCAGTTTGGTGATGCAATCGGTCAGAAACGTCATATTTTTGGGGAAGTGGATATGATCACGCCTGACAGTCTTTCTATTTATCCCAATAAATGAAGTGCCACAGAATGTACAGTACAATGTAGGTCATTAATCAAGCCAGTAAATTCTGAGTAGTTCCCTGGGGAACAGACAGAAACGTTTTGCATCCTCTTAAGCATTCAATACTTGTAGATTGAATTGACAGAGTGTGATAAATGGGGCTTGAGTGACTCTGTACCAGAGCAAACAAATTGTACAGTTTCTATTACCTAACCTGTTTGTGTCTGGGAATTAGCCAGAGGGAGGCTCTAATAAATATACCACACAATTTGCATCTTAGTGGAGGACAATACAAAACAATTGAGACGGACATTTTTCTGCCGATAAAACATATCCATTTACTACGATCCCAAAATCGTTTTTGCTAGCATATCTCATAAAATCGCTATCAGCGTAGATCTTTTAAAACGGGTCTGCACGGAAGATGCACCCTGATCTTGAATCTACACTGTCTGAAAAAAAAAATCTCAAGATGGGTCTGGCATTCTAACGCGTCAAAAATAATCAATAGTGTACATAAATTGAAATAGATGACCTTTATAATGACCTCTGAGTAACTTTAGGCCATACCTACTATGGTCTGTATTCATCAACCTTTCTTTAATATTCTTAGGCTTATTCTCCAGAATTTTCTGAATTTTAATATAACACAACTTCTGATTTGCTAAACCAATTGGTTTAGCCAATTAGAAGGTGTGTTACTTTCAAATGTAGAAAATCTTAGAGAATAAGACTAGGAATGTTCTAAAAATGGTTAGTTAACTACAAACCTAGACTTATAGGATCTGTTATATGTTGGCATTTGAGTTAAACTATATTTAACATGTTACAAAAATGTGATTAAGCGAGCCTGTAGTGAAGTTAGTAACATTTTTGTAGGCGAGTTTAATAAAATACCATCTCAAAAGCAAACGACTGTCAGATACTTATCATCACGTAACGATATTTCACATATCATAGATCAGAATATGCAAGACCATGCACACAGAATTATTTCCATGAGGAAAACCCTATTCAAATCTCTGAAAGTAAAAAAATTGATGTTACACAATGTCCGTCTGTCTGCCTGTCTGCCTGCCTGCCTGTTTGCCTGTCTGTCTGTCTGTCTCTCTCTCTCTCTCACTCTTTCCCCGTGTCTCCAAGCCTCCGAGGTACCGTTTTATCACTTGTAAAAATGGATGTAAAGAAAACCCACCCAATTGATACTTTTCAACATGAATGGTTTCTGTTTCCATTCGATGTAAATGATGTTCTCAGTAAAGTTAAAACTTCAGTCCATAAAACGAAAAAATCTCATACGTTCGACCTTCGTTTTGGCAACCTGCATATAACCCAAGGCAATAAAGCATGTTTTTCCATCACAGACAGACAATATTAGTTCATCTATCTGACAATTTTATCGCTGTCTTATTGAACTTGTGCAACAAGACAACAAATTACTTCTCAATATTGATCCAAGGACAGAGCGCGCCTTCCGATAATGGTCTTGGTTCTGACTTTAGAAGTTGTGTTTGAGTCATGCTGTATGAAAAGGGGACTTAAGGCATTTGCGAAAAGTATCGACCCAGGTCAGCCTGCGCAATCCGTGCAGGCTGACCTGGACCGAAACTTTTCGCTATTGGTCAATTTTCTGTGTGTCAAAGGACCGGTGTACCTCATGATTTAGAAGGTTGTTATATAAAACAGATTTTAGGGATGTATCATGCTTTGATGACTTGCTTGGTATCATGTATCACGGAGATGCATTAAGCCCCCTTTTGTCAGAGCATTGCTCATTTGTTTGTGTGTCTCTATGGTGTTTCTTTTACCAGTACTTCTCGCCATACCTTCCTAAGCCACTGGTTGCTTTCCCTGCATTTCCAAATCCTACACTGGAGGCCACGGGTTCGAACCACACTGGAAGCACTGGGTTTTCGTGCGAATGTCCTCGGGCAATTCCTCAGTATGAATGCACGTTACCATGGTTTCCTAAATATGGGTCATCATGTTCATGGTGACCTCATATTTACCTCGTAATGGCAATAACGTTACTTTTCTTGACTAATATTATTTTTATGAAAGCCTGTTGAAGTAATAACTCATTTTAACCATCATAGAAATAAATTGTTTAGTAACAAAACGTTAAAAACTGCATGTAGTAAAAGACTGCTTTTGAAAGTATTTTACAGACCGTTTGGTTTGTATGAAAACCAACGTTTGGCTCCAAATTTATTCATTTTATTCTTTATTTTTCGAAAATTTCTATGTACCAACCTTATAATTTTACAAAAAACACGTGAGAAAAAAATATTACAAGAACTCAAACAGAAATTGAACTAAAAGGTATACTTTTTTCCCCACAGTGCATTCTTTGAGGAATAATTTTATCGATTCTCAAAAAAAAAATCAATGAATCATCTTCGTTTCAGTTTCAAAAATTGATAAACTTGCTTATCAGTTGAAAGGATAAATGTATTTATAACGGTATATATACAAAGAAATATTGAAGAAGTTGTTTCATTTAATTAAAACATTGTAAGTTTTTTATAAAAAAAAATGGTCTTTACTTGTGAAGTATTGGCTATGATGATATGGTGAGCTTGCAATACTGAAGTCGTCTGCTGGAAGTTTGTTTCCGGAGGTTATAAATGCCGTTATAAATGGTTTCTCGTCCAGAAAGAACAAATATAGTGTACGCGTGCTGGATCCCATTTTCTCCGTGAAAATACAAAACACTTAGGATAGATAAGTGGGACAAGAAGTATATCATTATTAACGAACGTTATTATGGTTTCCAACATATGGGTCATTATGATCATGGTGACCTTTTTAATGCCTCGGAATGGCCGGGTTTTTTTTTTTTCTCGACTTCATTTACTTTTATGATAGTCTGTTGCTTTTTTCGTGTCCATGCGCTAAAACTCATTTCAGCCGTTAAAAAAGAGGACAAATGATTTTTGGCAGCAAAATATGTTTGCATTTTATAAGACTACTTTTGAAAATCTCTTTCACTTGAAGAGATTTCCTACGATGAGCAATATTCAAAGGCGTCTCCCGCAAGTTTGTGTCTCAAGAAAACGACGCTATAAATAGTTCCTCGTAAACAGACAACATATTTGTTGTCCATGTGCTATATTTTTTCTCTGTAAAAAATAATTAGGATCTATAAGTGGGACAAGAAGTATATCATTATAAAAGAGCGTTACTATGGTTTCCTTATGTGGATCATTATGGTCATCATTACCTCTTATAGCTACAATTTTCTTGGTTACTTTTATTCTTATTAAAGTATATTGCTTCTCCCGCACATTTTCTCCACCCAATACTTATCTTAGTCTCTCGGTATCTATTGATTACAATTTTTCTTTTTTTAGGATTATGTAAAATTAATTAGATCTACTACCATTTTCCATTTTTGATGTCGAACGCCAGCGTAGAATATATTTTTTTTACATGCAGAAAAATTGACAATTAGCAAAAGGTTTCGACCCAGGTCAGCCTGCGTGGACTAAGATACTTTTTCGCAGATGCATTAAGCCCCCTGTTGAAAGAGCTTACTTTTTTAATTAAGGAATGAAGAGAATGTTTTTTGTTTTTATGGAGGTATGAAAAAAAATCCCAATCACACTGTATGAAACCGCGAAGCGGTTTCATACAAAAGTGTGATTAGGTGTTTTTTTCATACCTCCATGAAAACAAAAAACATTCTCTTCATTCCTTATAATTCAATATCATAGACAACAAATATGCACTTAAATAATACTAACTGCTCTTTTTTTGTAAATCCAACATTGCGTATTATTATTTATTTACTGTCCTTTTCATTGATATTTCATAGCGTGGTAAAACTGCTCCTTCATGACGTAAAAATGACGTAATTCATGACGTCATTATAGTATTGAACATTTGCAGATTGAGTGGATTTATTATTAGAAGTTCAATACGCTAGAATTAAGTTGAAAATAAGATTGTTTAAACCCAGCAGAGTAACAAGGAGTTTTCAGCTCTCTCTTTGAATTTATTGTTGGATTTTTTTTTTTTTTTCAGTTTTCAGAAAAAATAAATTCAGCTAGATCTAGCAATTTGAACTTCGGACTCGATATAAAATCAGAACGAAAAACATTATGAAATCTCGTATACATGTTTGTTTACATTAGTTTGACTGCAAAAGTAGTTCCGGCACTGCTGATATTTTTTTTCATGGAGGTATGAAAAATTTTTTTCAGCCAATCAGAACTCGCCAATGTTCATGAAAAAGACTAATATTGAATTATTGCACCATGACCTACCGTGTTGTACACATGATATATTAACCTTTAGAGCTACAAATAAGCACCATAGATAATTTCAATTAGGAACAAAACATCCGATTTATTTTTGAAATTTACTGTTGCTTTGCGACCTAAAACTATTACGTTAGCAGAAGGTGTAGTTCAAAGATCAGACTGCACAAGATGTGTTTGCAAAAAAAAAAAATAACAGCAGAAGAAAGTGATTTGAAATTAACTGTCGCTCTATGGCCTTACACTATCATCTTAACAGCAAGTGTTATTCTAAGATCAGACTTTTGATCTATCCTTGTCACAAAGGCAAGTATAGTGGTGAAAGCCAATCTAATGCTTAAACATGTAGTAATGCCATGGCTGGTTTGTCTACATTATTTCTCAAAATTTTACACAGCGTAGATCAATGATCAGGTTACACGTCCTATTCACTCTGATTTTACACTGATTTCTACACTGAGCATGCTCCCCTTTGCATGCTAAAGTTTAAATAAATTTGAGCCGAGCTCTGGCAAAAGGGGACTTAATGCATCTCCGTGATGCATAGTACCAAGCAAGCTATCACGTAACGATAAATCCATATAATCCAGTTTGTCTAACAAACTGACTGAATGATGAGGTTCACTGGTCCTTTGACATGCAGAAAATTTACCAAAAACAAAAAGTTTCGTCCCAGGTCAGCCTGTGCGAACTGCACAGGCTTACCTGGGTCGATACTTTTTGCAGATGCATTGAGCCCCCTTTTCAAAGAGCGCGGCTCATTTATTTTCAATATATACTGCGGACGACGACTCACTGATGACCATTATGTAAATGGATCTAGCCTGTCATGATTCTTCGGTATGTAGTATCGCCTGTAAGTCCCATCTGTTTACCGCGTAATGACACGGTACTCCTGGTTGTTTAGATCCTATTTATCACAAATGGCTAATGTAACCATTAGACTCAATACGGCTTCGAGAGAGAATATCAACGGCTTCTTATAAATGTTACTTTGAAAGGATAAATTGTGAGGGCAATGCTCTTTGGGGCTTAGAGAACTAAATTTACAATACTTTGTTAACACGAAATACTTCCCCGTGCTATGCCCGTAGGTGATCTCTATTTCCCTCTGGTGACACGCCACTCCTAAAAGTAGTCCCATTTGAAAGTTTCACAGTAGGTGCTTCTGCTGTAATGTTTCAACATTCTGGTGATAACTTGATGATTTCTTTGAAACCTGAGTGCGAGTCTATTCTTTGTGGCAGATCATTTTGTGTCTATGACTACCATATGAAACATTGACATACAACCAGGAAGTGCCTTTTTAACTCTGATTTTTTTCAAGCCTATTTGTGATTGATGTGGAATAAAAAAAAATGCAATCGTTTGATGTGTATGTTTTAACCCTTATCCTGGTGAATAACTGAAATGAAACTTTCAAGCTGATAGTACAACCCCAAATGTTGCCATTTCAAGGAAATATTTTAGGGAAAAATATCTCTGTATCGGACAGTGTAGATCCAAGATTAGACTGCACGTTCTGTGCAGTCTGATCTTGATCTACACTGTCCGCAATAGGTCAGTGAGTCGCGCTTCGCTGTCTAAGCGTTAACTTCTTGTGTAAGCCACCGGATACCCTTAAATAGAGACAAACAACAAAGTTCAGTGTTAACCAATAAAAGTACAGCAGAGTATCAATGAAAGTGATATTCACTCTATATTCGGTATTTCAAAACTGCAATGACGTGAGCCATCTACGTTACTTGTTTATTTAAAGTTCCTTATTTACTCATTTTAAGCCTAATGCACAAATGTGTTGAAATCAATAAATTTGAAATGTCTATGGCACCAAAGAACGAAGAGAAGTTTCAGATTTGTTACTGGAAACGAATCTTGGTTGGGAGAAAATTACGTCAGGTCGAAATTGTGAAAAATGGGGGATTGCATCGCTAGAGTCACTTGCATACCCCCATCTAAAAATAGAAAGATAGACTACTTTTTGTTTCAACACGGGAAATGGCGCACTTGTCTGTTTGTAGGATCATGCCCGTTGTCTGCGAAGATTCGACCTATCTGCTATGACGCATCACCCATCCCATATGCTAGGGAAAAGTAGGGCTTATAATGAAGCTATTGCCCAAGCCTGTAGGAGCTATTTTAATAAATAGCCGGTGCATTGGTTACATGCTAGCTGATCATAGCTGAATGAATGGCACCAGGTAGCGTTTTATTGAGTAAACGTTTATTTTATTTTGAAATTCAAAGTAAGGGTTGTCGTTTTGAAAAGTAGTCCGGTTCTGTACCCACAATGCCAAAATTAGATAGATGTGTATTTGTTGAATGCCATCTAGTGGGAGATAATGGGATCATGCCTTTCCCCCTTCTTTAAGCAATCCAAAAACGCTAAATGTAAATGTACACACCCGAAATATACATTTCTACTGTCTTTTAAATCATTCCACTGCACTCATGATATAAAACTCTGAGATCCTCGGGTATTTAAATTGGGTTCTTGTGACATATATTGCAATATAACGTGTGGCGGCCATTTTGTGTTTTTTCGTGAATGTAAATTACTCGAGTAACAGATGAAATGAACTGTTTTTTCTTATGTTCAGCGTTTAAATTGAAAAATATTTGTATTTGAAACGAAGGATTATTGAATACGCAAGCAACAGGTATGTTCAAATCCTAGTTTTGTGCTCTATTTGTGAAATTATTAGAGTTCAAACTTGCGCACAAAATCTGTGCGGAGATTTCAACTGTTTTGTCTCGGTCTCTGTACCCAGAGGCGACCAGTCAAAAATTAACATCGCCTTTGGGAATACTTATCGGTACTATACTCTCACCTGGGTGTTCCAAAGTTTGAGCCCGCTTACTACGGGAGTCGAATCCGGAACCTTCGAGAAACAGTGGTTAATTTTAGGACTCGTAACCTGGAGGCCCCAGGTTCGAGCCTCACTGGAAGCACTGGGCTTTCCGTAGGGAGTCTTTGGGAAAGACGCTTCAGGGCCCTAGCTTGGTACTATTGAAACCCAGGACATACGTGAATATGTAAGCTGTCACCCTGATATTCATGACTGAAATAATGCTGAAAACACCATTCAGTCTACCAATCTCTCTTTCCGACAATGGATTAGAGTCGTCGAGAAAAAGGTCCAGTCCTCTTCTTCTGCTAGAGACATTTTTTTCGACTTTATGTGAGAAAGCCGTTGCTGGTTTGGAAAGAGTGATATACGTTTGGTACAGGCAAAGAAACTTCGAACACACAGGTAGACTAGTCGACGTAATGTAACAAATCTACTGTTGGAAACTTTACTAAACACAAACAAACAAACGAACAAACAAACAAACAAACAAACATTAAACAAAAAGACTTGACTTATTCCGACTCATAGGAATATACATGTATCTAGCGAGGTTTGACTGCACTATCACCCTGATCAACCTTATTTACATAATTAAAGTTTTCTGCTCTACTTGTGTACTTCTGGGAAGGAAAAAAAAAACAGGATTAAAACGCTAATGAAATGCAAAACACGTACACCAAACTCATCAAATTCCCTGACAGAAATGTCGGAATTTACATTCGGGACTTCAGCTCCTGAAATTTGAGTTAAATCTAATTCAGCCACACCATTAGAGGAAACTTGACTTTTTATAAGACGGTAAAAATTGAAATAGGCTATACTTAGAACGCCAACCATCGACCAAATGAATTTTGATCGCATTATGGAACTTGTCCTAAAACAAAAAGGATAGAAAACATTGTGGGAAAAGGAGAAAATGCTGGTTACCAGCATTTCCTCCTTTCCCCACATTGTTTTCAAAAGTTTGTTTCCTTTGTGTCGTGAAAATACGAAATGCTTTGGTAAAGGGTTAATGCACTTCTTCCCTTGTGGAAAAAAACAACAACACATTTTGTCTCCGATTCCAGATACATGTATTTGACCTTGAGGGCGTTTTCACAACGCATTTTATTTCAAGTCAAATGTCGAAATTCCGAGATTAGCGACGTCTCAACCATTTAGAACATTAGTCGTTGAATTTAGAACGGTCATGGGGGAATAAAAGTAATTTTACTTGTTACACTAATCAATTCGAAGAAATTCTGCATATTTATCATTTTTTTTTTTTTGTTGGTTGCGTTTAGTAGAGAAGGGAAACTAAGATTAAATGCGACACATATTAGACTCATAATTCACAATAAATCTATAGATAAAGTGCTGGACATATGGTATCATGAAGTCTACAAAGGTTAAATTTGGTAATTAAAAAAAAAAGCTGTTTTGGCAGATCAATATATGGAGTTCTCATATATAACATCAGCCTGCCAACTCTGCTCACAAGAGATAGTATTCGAGAGACTGTATCACACGCACACAGCATCAGCTTTTTCCCATCTATGCATTTCTGTCCTAAAACTGGATCGATGTGTTTTGATGACAACCATATGGTTTGTGGAGTAAAGTCTGGACTTTGATATTTTCACAGCATTCGAGATATTCGTTTGTCATTTTGAAACTCTAGAGACCACCACTGTTTATGTGAAATTTGGAAGGCAAGAACAATAACTGCAAAATTCTGTTGTAGTAATTTCTCTGAATTGCATTCTTATTTATCATACATACATGTTTTAGCCTTACCAACTGTGGATGTTCTTATATCACACAACCACCATTGTTTTCAGTGCGATATATAACGAATTTTCTTTTTTAGACACGTTTGAGATAGGCATTATATGAGGTCATATGTGACGTCATTTTGTACTTCTTTCAGAGAAGTGAATCAGATGTTATTCATAGATTTTACCACTTGTTTTTATTGCATATTATGATATATGATTGGCGAGGTACGGTTATGTGATAAAAAAAAGCATCTGACATCTGCTAGCTTTTGGGGTAAAAAACTTTATGAAACTCGTACACAAGAATGTTATTAAGCTTGCCTAACAACGTTTTCCTAGATAGACTCGTTTTATAAATTCTTATCTCAAATGCCAACTCATGTCAGATCCTATATATATTGTACACACATGTTACATAAATTAATCATGACCTCTTGCCTGACCAGGGCCCGTGTTCACCAATAACGTTCCTAGTCTGACTCAAGATTTTTTTTTAAATTCCAAAGACACTTACGCTATGTTTGCTGACTAAACAAAATGGTTCTGCCTGTCAGAACATGTGTTACTTTTTGAATCCAGATTAAGACTATAAAAGCAATTACAATGGATAGTCGACACGAGCCCAGATTAATATTGTGCTTATGAAAGGAACACAATTTACCGAATATAAGGCCTTTTTACAAACATATAATTCTACCTCCAAAGTTAAAGCGCGAAAAAATCGAAATATTCTATTCACGACACTTGTGAAAGAGAAAGATTTATTTAAGTAAGGCATTTCTTATTTTTGTTCTTAAGTCAATTCTTTGTTTTTCAGTTTTACGACAAATCTGTTTTGCATAGTTCGTCAGGTGATCCCACCTCCTGCTTTCAACGAATACAGTCAGTATTTTCAAATAGGGCTCTGCGCCTCATTACCATTTACTCAGTATGACTTGGATTAACTACAACACAAATGTCTGGGTCTTATGTTTCATTTCCAAATAACATGAATCAACGTAAGTCCAATATCCAGCGCTCATGTCAAGCCTTAGAAATAAATTGATTGTGAGTCTTTTGAAATGTTAACTGTGAGTCTCTTGAAATGATAATTACTTTTGTGATATACCGATGAAATGGCTTTGCTTTTTGTTTGAACCTGCAAAGATATTTCTCAAGATCAAAATATATGCATATCAAGTGGCCCACTAAAATAAAAACAGCATCGCAACACCAGTTACCTTATCGGTCGGTAGAGATTAGCCAAGACAATAAGCTGTGTTTTAAACCCCTAAGCGCCTTTCTCAACTTTAATTGCCGTTGCGGCCAGTGCAGATCAAGATCAGAACTGCCTAAAACTCGAAATCTGATCTTTGATCTTTACTAACCGCTTTGCTGAGACACCCTGGACAAGAGCGACCTTAAAATTGTAATTATTTGAGTCTTCTTTCCAGACTGTATCTGTCTGTTAGGTTTATTCGGCGCCCTAGGGGTTAATTTATTATACTGCAAAGAAATTTCTCGTGATCTGATTGGATAATATGCCCCGAACATAATTATACCTATATATCATGTATACTTGCAAAAACCACGTAAAAGCAGTTCCCCTTTCGGGAGCCCCATATACATAACTACACTTTCAACACAACATCCAAAATGGCGGCGTCGATCGATCAATACGAGCTGCCCACAAGACAAACATACTGAGTAGCCTGCGCCATATTATCACTAGTTTCCCTTGATGGTTGTCATTAAAAGGAATGAATGGATTATTTTTTGAAAATAAATGAATACAGAACTTTACATGTATTATCGTTTGATGCCATTCTAAAACAAATACACCGGGGGGGGGGGGGTTTAAACGAGCCATCCATTCGTCAGGTAAGCAAATTGTGACGTGTCGAAACTCATACACTGTGCATAGCGTAAAAAGGATAACCTAATGGTCGTTTGAGGCAACTAATGGTCGTTTACTTTTGCCAACAAATCATTAAAGTTCATAGTTACTTACCCTGAAGTTGTTTAAATCCATGTTTAAAAAAAATACGACGAATGTCTATCGAAGTGACATCATCAAGATTATGCACCAAACTGCACGTTTTACCAAGGTTTCGGTGACGTCAGTTCTCAGTGACGTCATTTTTCATTGAATTTGAGCACTCAGAAGGGTAATTCTATTTCGTCAGCGTACTCAAAGCCTGAGACCATAAAGCAGGGAAATTTCGCTTAACAGTATAATAAATTCGTTGTACAGTCAGATGGTAGGGGACTTGGAAACTTGTTCACGGCTGTGGCGAATAATGTCGCCACCTCGCCTTCGGCACGAGGCGACATAATTCACCACAGCCGTGAACAAGTTTCCAAGTCCCCTGCCACCTGACCGTACAACTAATAAAGTATCATTAGCAGAGAATTTGACAGTTAAAAAAAATATGTGTAACTTTAAAGTCTTGTTACATTCAACAAAAGTTAAGTTACGTGTATCAGCTTTTGACTGTTGGGGGTTTTTTTTTGCATTATTTAACATGATTTCAGAAAACGAAATCTCGTGTGTCCTAGTGTGCTATCTGCTCATTGACTGTTTTTAATTCGTTAAGTTGAAACATGAAAACAAAGTATGGTCAAGGTAAATAAATTGTCTTTTAGCTCTTGAACAAACGAAAGAATTTCAGACTCAACCAAATTGAAGACAAATTACATATAGCTCAAATGTTGCCGGTAAAGGAGAAAATGCTCATTTTCCCACAACGCTTTCAAATGCTTTATTCCAAACGGGACGTTAAAACAAGGAAATTTTGTATAGGGTAAATTTATTCATTAGGAATATGAAGACTTTTTTTCTCTCAAAAATAGAATAGTAAATGTTAATATGTTGCCTATTAAAGGCCCAGTAGCTGCCAAAAGAAAATAATGCAGGTGTTAAAATGCATTTAAATTCAAATCATACCATTTAAAAGACGGTGTGTAAAAATGCAACTTACCCTTTTAGCACATCTAGAAAACTTTAACGCCCTCGCCGCAAATTATGCCAATTGAAACTTTTTTCGGCGGATAAAACTATGAATCCTTGGCATTTTGTGCAGCCTGTCTTTGATGTCCGGCGTCCGCTGAAGCTACCGTTTTGACCTTACCGACGAAAGGGTAAACTGTTTGTTAGACGACAAAATTTTAGACTCATTCAATTTGAAGACATTTGAAGATGACATTACGAATGTAGCTTTAATGATATTTCCTGTCTCTTAAAGGCCAGAAAACATACTGCAGGAAAGCAGAGTCGGTTACCAGCATTTTCTCCCTTTCAAGGTTTTCGAAAGCTCGTTAGGGTCGTTAAAGAACGGGGTTGTTTTGGTAAAGAGTTGAGAGTCCAGCCATACTTTCCTTTCGCAGAGCAAGGCAGTTTGTACAATATGTTCTTCTTGAAACTGCCTTGGGATCTGTGCAATATGTTCTTTTGAAAATGCCTTGGGATCTAGCAATCAACAGCTGTCAGGGTAACGTTAATCGCTAATTTCCCTGATGACTGTATTCTATAGATCCTTTTAATTTCTGTCTCCGAACTAATCCAACAAGCTTCAATCAACTTAAGACGTCTTCGAAAATAACTGTTTGAGATGAATGACATATCTTCACTATTGGCTGGTAAAGCAAACACACAAGCCATGTATCCTTCTCTCTCTCTCTCTCTCTCTCTCTCTCTCTCTCTCTCTCTCTCTCTCTCTTACATGACTACGCGTACTCTTATTTTCAGTGTAATACAGTCATTACAAGTTTTCTTAGCTTACACACGTTTTCAAGAGATAAACAAATAGTACCGTATTTGGTTAAAACTCTGTTACTATATTCCTCATTTCTAAAACATTGCTGACCAAGATTTCTCTAGGCAAATGACTGACAAAATTTATGGTTGTTACAAAACTGCGAATTTTATCAAAGATTAAAAACAAAATCATTATGGAATTCCTTTGGAACTTTTTTTTTTTTTATCGAAATGTACACACATGTCAAAAAAGCCAAAATAAGCTTCATGTTCTTTTAATACAAATATACATGTAGCCGACTGTTTTAACACATCATGAACCATAATTCTTGAGAAACAGCAATGTGATAAAAGAATCTGACATTCGTTGACTTTCGACGTAAAATTTTATGAGATTCGTTCATCAAAAAAAATGTATCAAGCTCGCCAAGGGCTCGTTTAATAACATTGTTTTCTTCAGTCCTTTAATAAAACTCTATCTCAGATGCCAACTAAAGTCAGATACTGTATTTTCCAGAAAATACAGAGCAACCTGTGCTGAGCATGCACCAAACGGACATAAAATGTGCTTGCTTCAGACAGGTGCTCCTGGTACGATTTAACCCTTGTCCTGCTGAATAAGTAAAATGGAACTTTCAAGCCGATGGTATAAACCTAAATTTGGTATTTCAAAGGTATTTTGGGGAGATAAATATATCCTTATCGGACGGTGTAGATCTAAGATCAGACTGCACGTTCTGTGCAGTCTGATCTTGATCTACACTATCCGCAAAAGGTCCGTGAGTCGCGCTTACAAGCCTAAGGGTTAACATACATGTCTACTCTGGGAACTCAATATGTAGGTGCTAAATGTTGGTTCATTGCTTAACCCCTTTCCGAAACAACAAATTTTAGACTCTTCCAAATTAAAAAAGATCTGCATATGACAAATCAAAAAAGATACAAATGAGGTAAAATTATCAGATAAAGAAGAAAAAATGCTGTTTACTCCTTTTACCACTATGTTTTCAAAATCCGTGTCCAACGGGGTTGTTTAAACTCGACATTGTTTGATAAAAGAGTTAATGCAGGTGATCACTTAGATAAGTTTTACTGTTGACCTGATCACTCATGTACTGTTTTTCTTTTCAGTGGTCACGTGGCTGCGAACCCAATTTCACTTGAATTACATGTACTTGAGTGTTCTTGATCGACTACACTAACACCGCTTGAAAATTCTTAGTTGGTCATACTAAAGTTGCATTCCTGCATACCCAGTTTAATCCTTAATCAAAGAATCCCGACTTTTAACGACCCTGAGGAAGAAGGCTTTGAAAAAAGAAATAGAAAGGAGGAAATGCTGGTAGCTAGCACTTTCTCCTTTTCCCAGAATGATTTATACCGCTTCAAAGACATATTTCATGTTTTGAGTAACATTAACTTTTTCCTCTGCAAGTGCTTTCGGTTTGGACAAGAAATAATATTTTGTCGTCTGATAAAGATTTAAAGAACCAACGTGAGTTACCGAATTATCCATACTAACTGAACTCTGCACTTAACGACAGAACTCTAGATTCGTTCAAAATGAAAACAGACGTTAAATTAAGTATGGCAGAAATTATGAAATCTGGTTTTGATATGATTAATTAAAGACGTTGCAGGAAAGGAGAAAATGCTGGTTACCAGCATTTTCTCCTTTCCTACAATGTTTTCCAATAGCTATCTCCAAGTCCTTTGGGTCGTAAAAACATTGGATTGTTAGTAAAGGGTTAACAGTTACTTAAAAACTGATCAATGTGCAGCACAAACCAAAGGTTAACCCGGGTTAAGATGAAATATTTCCCTACGGAGACGATAAATGTCTGCGGATGAGGTACTTTGAGAGACGGTTATTAGTTACACGTCAAAGAGAAACGAATAAAATGTTTCTGTTCAGTTTCATAAATCACAAACAGGACCCGTATTCACCGCCCGTTCTACAGAAGTGTTGGGCATTAAGGTTCAAAACCATTTACGAGGACAGTGCAGAAAGTTTTTCTTTTTGTCCAATCCTATTCCCTTCCAACAGATTGATTCCTTGCCTGTATAAGATAGTTCCATTTCCTGTTTACATCTTTACTTATACTGCAAAGAAATTTCTCGCGATTTGATTGATAATATGCCCCGAACATATATTCCTGTACACTATCAAAATCCACGTCAAAGCAGTTTCCCTTTCGCGAGCCCCGTATATACATAACTACACTTTCAACACAACATCCAAAATGGCAGAGTCGATCGATACGAACCGGCCACAAGACAAACATTCTGAATAACCTGCACCATATTATTACTAGTTTCCCTCAATGGTTGTCATTGAAGCGGAAAGAATGGATTATTTTTGAAAATGAATGAATATAGTTACATATTACGTTATCTTTTGTTATCATTCTAAAAAAAAACACGGGGTTAAACGGACCTTTAAACCGAGCCATCCATTCGTCAGGTAAGCAGAATAGGGAGTGGCGAAACTCATACATTGTAACGTTAAATGGATAACCTAGTTGTCGTTTAAGGCAACCAATGGTTGTTTACTTTTGCCAACAAATTTTTTAAATGCATAAAATACTTACCTTTCAGTTGTTTTAAAAATCCATGTTTAAATAAAAATACGTCATATGTCTATCGCAGTGACATCATCAAGTTCATACACCAAACTGCACGTTTCACCAAGGTATCAGTGCTGTCAATTCTCAGTGACGTCAGTTTTCATTGAATTTGGGCACTCTGAAGGGAAATTCTACGCAAACGACCATTAGTTGCCTCAAACGGTCATTAGGTCATCCCTTTAACGTTACAATGTATGAGTTTCAACTCTTCACAATTTGTTTCCAAAAAAGTAGATAGCATTGTGAGAAAAGGAGAAAATGCTGGTTACCAGCATTCTCTCGCTTTCCCACAATGCTTTCAAAAACATTTCTCAGGGTCATTAAAACATGGGATTGTTTGATAACGAGTTAAATAAAATTTCCGCACTGCCCATCTGATTGTCTGGGACAAAACTTGTCGACTGTTGATAGTCATCTATATGTTTAAAGTGAGTACTTGGAATTCCAGGTCAGTATGGCCTGGAGAATCATTTCGTTAAGAGTTCAGAGTTTCAAAGAAAACTTTAAGTTCTTTGTACAAAAGCAAATTAAATTTCGATTATAAGAAGATATATTAGGTGCCAGAAACTCTTGTGAGGGGGCAATATATCAAACCAGAAAATTTTCAGCAAAACGAGTTTGAAATAAAATGAAAACAATCGAATTCTTCAAAATGCATTTGTTTTGCATTGAAAGAAGACACCGTGCAGCTCTATTTGATAAACGAGTTGCTATAATAATCCATCACAATTTCCCAGAGAAACTCTGTTTACAATATAAGATGAAAAGCTTTTAAATCATCTTATTTCATTGCTGAAAGCATTTTGAAAACCGCGCGGAGAGAAAATTTCAACCCTTATTTTCCTAGAAAATAAAACTGAAATTTTCAGACAGTAGAAAAGATCAATGTATATGAGCAGTGCACTTTAAAAGGGTAAATTAACGCATCTGCGAAAAGTATCGAGGCAGGTCGGCTTGCGCAGTCCACGCAGGATGACCTGGGCCAAACCATTTTGTCATCAATATTTTTTTTGCATGTCAAAGGACTATTCCGCTTCATGATTTCAGCCAGGTTTTTTTTTTATGAATACAAAGTGGATCCATATCATGTGACTAGTTGTTTGGTATAATGCATTACCATGGTGAATCTCGACTGCTTTTGGACGAATAGAAATTGCGTGTAGTTTATCGTTGTATCATTTGCAAAAAAATCGAATATAAAGATCGAATTTGGCAAGGGCCATAGTCTTTGTTTTCGGTAGCGCTTTACTGTAAATGTGTCAATATGACGACGGGCATACCAACCAGTCAGGGTCTAGGTTGCAGTTCACTACGGTTCACAACTTGCAGCACTTTTCGTAATTCGTAGACTCTCTTTCTTTCTCCAATCCTCTCTCATAAAGAAGTAAAGAGATGGTTATACTGAAATCGGGAATCGTATTCCCCGACCTTTCTAAAAAATATTTTCAGGCTTATTCTCAAGAATTTTCTGATGGTGAAAGCAACACAACTCCTGTTTGGCAAAACCAAATGGTTTAGCCAATCAGAATTTGTGTTACTCTCCAAATCTAGATTATGACAGAGAATGAAACTAAGAATAATTGGCTAATACCGTCCCAGGTTATTCGTCCATAGACACAATGTTGTATTCACTTCTCCTCTCCTCCTCTTCTGCTACAGTTTTCAACCAATTTTGGACGAATTTTTTTTAGGTAGCCTTCCAACTACAGGAACTTTACACCGGCAATTATTATGAATTGTTGAATATTACAAGACTTACGGTCCTTAGATTATTTTCTTGATCAAGTGAAAAAGTAAACCCCACAGAGTATTCGTAGGCCTGTGAAAGTTCTAGTTTTTCATAAAGAACGAGGCAATCTGTAAGTTGCCACTTAGTGGCCATTGTGTTTGTCTTTACCAGCCGACAAATTAAATGTAATTGAAAAGGTGGGATTTTTCTTTGAGAGGATAGAAAACATTGTGGGAAAAAGGAGACAATGCTGGTTTAACCAGGATTTCGTTCTTTTCCCTTTCTTTTTTTAAAGCCTTCTTCTTCAGGGTCGTTAAAATGCCGGATTATTTGGTAAAGAGTAAAAATACCTTGATGGTCGCTGGTGATCGCCATTTTACTTATTTCGCAGTCTTAACACTGTCTTACTCTTTTACGGTGGTTGCCTTCGCGTGTCCGTGATAATCCACAGCCAATCGTCAGCCTTCCTGGACCATATTAGTAGTTTACCACTAAGCATACTCAACGGTCCTCAGATACAGATCGGTTGTTGTTTAGTTAACAATGTAGATCAAGATCAAGCTGCCTTTTACAGATAGTATGGTTCAAGATCAAGTTGCCTTTTGTAGACAGTGTAGATTAAGATCAGGCTGCACAGAACGCTGATGTTCGATCTACACCTTCTTATACTTTTTAGAAATGTCTAGCACTTTTGAACTTGCAAATGTTCGGTCTCTTTTTTTCCATGAAAAAATTCTATTACATCAAAATTTATTATTTCAAAGGTTAGAATTATCAAGATATAATATTGGCCTGCAACACATGAAAAGGGGCATTCGGACATTTGCGTAAAGTGCCGTCTCGGATCAGCCTGCGCAGTCCGCGCAGGCTAATCCGAAACGACACTTTCTGTTTTTATGTAATTCTCTGTTTCACGCAGGTCTACCGTAGGAAAAAATCTAATGTAGCCGTAAAGTGCCATCTCGGATTAGCCTGCGCGGACTGCGCAGGCTGATCCGAGACAGCACTTTACGCAAATGTCCGAATGCCCCTTTTCGCGTGTTGCAACCCATATATGAATGGTACGCAGGCAAAGAGGGGCTCAGTCCAGCTCCGTGGTGCACTAAACCAAGCAAGTCATTATATAATTATGGATTAATAAAATCAATTTGTCCAACAACCGGCTGTGTAAAAGAGTCCACTGGTCCTTTGACATGCAGAAAATTGATCAGAAGTAAAAAGTTTCGACTCCGGTCAGCCTGCGCGGACTGCACAGGCTCACCTGGATCGATACTTTTTGCAGATGCATTAAACCCCCTTTTCACAGAGCATGGAACGGCCAGTAGTGAGGGTCAACAGTGGTTCGGTTGGTAAGACTTAAGGTAAGGCTTAAGATTTTGTTATCTAGAGGTTCAGGTTCGCTCCCCATTTGTGGTGCTGGTGGTCACGTGAGAATGTCGTCGGACAAAGCACTGCAGGGCCTCGCCTCAGACGAAGTAATTGTGCCACATTGCGTGAAGATGTGAGGTGTCCCATTATCCTGCCTAGAATACCGTTGAAATCTTTATTACATCAAACGAAAGTCTTCGTCTTTTTTAAATTCGCTATATCAAGGATTGTGATAAACAGATCAACACTATTTTACAAAAGGTAGTTAAGTAGTACATGAAAAGAGCGAAGTATTATGCCAGAAATAAAAATACTGAAAATAACAATACAATACAAAGGTAACAAAATTGATAAATTGATAATGTAAAGCAAGAAACTCTCTCTCTGTCTCTCTCTCTCTCTCTCTCTGTCTCTCTGTCTCTCTCTCTCTCTCTGTAGTACAGAAAAAGAAAAATACAAGCTTATGTTCATCTTTTTATAGAATGTATATCGCCCGGGGGTGGGGGGGGGGGTATTTTCACCTGCTTTTGTAAATCCTTTTTCTATTTGGAAATTTACAATTTTCCATTTGATTCGGCGAAACGTTCTGTAGCCAATCAAATGGCTAGTCTTGCAATTTGAAAATAAATAGAGGATATTTGTTGTTGTTGTTTTTTTTCGGTGAAAGATCGAGATTTATTTCATCGAGTGAACATCATCGGTAATACTTTCACGAGTGGCGCAGCCACGAGTAAAAATATTACCGAATATATTCACTAGATGAAATAAGTTTCGAACTTTCGATCTGTAGTGCCGAATTAAAATATTTACATTCACTCTCTCGTGCCCTGCGATCTTAAACTTCATCAGTTCCCCTTAATGAAAAGAAAACTTTTCTTAAATATAACGTTTCTAATTTTGGATTCGTAATTGTAACTCAGGCAGCATATTCTTCTGTGTATTTTGTGTGTATGTGTCAATGTGTTTATCTAACCCTTTATGATACAATCCCGACTGTTAACGACCCTAGCAAATAGGCTTTTGGAAACATTGTGGAAAAAGGAGAAAACGTTTTCATTTTTCCACAATGCTTTCAACCCTTTTACAGACTAATCCTTTCATCTTAGACACACTTACATGTAATTTGTTGTCTGCAGACGTTTACAATTTCCATTCAGCCTTAAATTTGTCGCTTGGTAATGAGATGAGGCAACCACCAAACGACAAAATGTTAGACTGATCCAAATTGAAAGCAGTTGCAAATGACAATTTTAATGTGGCTCAAATGGAAAAAATTGTTTTAGAAAGGGTAGAAAACATTGTGGGAAAAGGAGAAAATGCTGGTTACCAGCATTTTCTCCTTTTCCCACAATGTTTTCTAAAGGCTTTCTTCTTCAGGGTCGTTCCCTCGAGAAGATAAACTTTTTTTCCAGATCGCAAACAAAATGTGGCTCATTATGACGAGTTTTGTCTTTTAAAAAAGATTTTTAAAAACCATTATGGCTAAGGGGAAATGCTGATTACAGGCCTTTGTCCTTTTCCCCATGTTTTCAATTTTCTTCCGCATTTGATCTATTAAAACCCGGGATTGCATTACTGCAGGGTTGATTCTATATGAGAGTGGCGGTTTTGCGTGTGATATGTGATGTTTGGATATTTGGTTGTTGCGTGCGTGCCTGGGTGGGTTGGGTGCTCATATTTTTCTGTACAGAACACAATAAATGAAAACAGATCGGTTGAAAAACATAAACAAAATACTCAACAGCTCTCTCCCATACAGAACAAAGCTTTGAAAACAATATGGTAAAAAGACGAATCATTTGTTACAAGCAATAAATCATTTTCCTACAATGTTTCCTTTATTTAAAAAAATCATCCCTTTTGAATCTTTCTCCCTGGTTTCATTTGCTTATCTTACGTTCTAGAAATGATTTGTATTGTAATTAGATAAACAATAACAGAAATATAGGATCTGACATTCGTTGGCATTTGAGATAAAAAAAAAAAAATTATTAACAGTCTTGAAAAATGTTATTCATCTTGCCTCTACATTTTAATAAAAAAATCTATCTCAAAAGCCAACAAACATCAGATTCTTTTCATCACATAACGAAACCTTGCAAATTTGTTCAGAATATACATACCAATACACGCACACGTAGAAATTTCCACAAAGAAAACCCAATTAATTCTCTGCAAGAGGCATAAAATAACGTCATACATGTTATGACGTCACATATGACGTCACACAATGCTTATCTCAAACGCGCGTAAGATAAGAAATTCGAAATGCGCATGTTACGCTGAAAACAAGGGAGGTTATTTGATAAAAAAGGGGGATTTATAATGGTTACAATAAATACAGGTTAACTCTTTCAGTGCCACATGCGAAAGAAAGACTTTGCAGACGGTATAGATCAAGATCAGACTGCGAAGAGCGTGCAGTCTGATCACTGATCTATACCGTCTGCTTATTTAGACAAGCCTAAAAGATATCAATCTTTCTCAGTCTGATTGGATTGTAATTTCAGCTGTCAAAAGAGTTCGAGCTAGATCTAGTTGTAAATTTTGCACTGAAAGCTAATGAAACGGAAAATGTTCCCGTTCCAGTCTATCCTCTGAAAATTCTGCAATCGTCTTTATATTAGAAAATACTAGGGTTTTTTTTAATTGATTTAATAAATTTGTTGCAGTGACACATTTTTGCAAGGTGTGATAAGAGATGGCCTCGAATTCCAAACACCGATTGAAGTAGTGAATAGAATAACTCAAGACGACAAGATTCTAGACTTGTTCGAATTGAAAGTATTTACAAACAACAATTCAATACATGTATAGCTATTACAGGATTGGTCTATGAACGGGTAGAGAATCATAGATGGAAAAAGAGAAAATGATGATTACCAGAATTTTCTGTTGTAAAACATCACAAGGTTTTCAAATTCCTTTTGAAAACACAGGCTTATTTTGTAAAGGGTTTGAAAAACGGTAACGGATAAGATTGTCTGTGTATTCCTCACAGAAGTTGACAAGGTCCCTTCTTCTTTTGTTTTGGGGTTGGACATAGAACAGCTCTGATTGCTTCGTCGAAAACTGTCTTCAAGCCCTTCTGGGTGAGGGCCGAACACTCTAAATACTTCACGGCATTTAGCTCTTTAGTCATCGCTAATCCCTGCATTATACAAGAAGACATTACATTATTCTTTGTTTGTATGGTGTTTAACACCGATCGCAACATTATTTCAGTTATATCGCGACAGCCAATGCACCTATCCACGCTTTCCATGAATTTCTTTTACTAGTACTATGCACAATATTCTTCCAGGTCAGAGACTGCTTTCCAACATAACCTTCACAGAAACAATGATCAGCGGTGTGAGGAATGAATACTTTTGCAATGACTATCATCAGTCCTCGGAAAGAAATTGGATGAGTCGGGAATTCGAACCAGCGAACGCCTGGTTTCATGCTGTACACGTGACTGTGATTCCGGGCTTGGCCCATCAATCTTTACCAGAGGACAGAAGAGAGTTCTCTTCGTCAGATAATTATGAAAAATGCAAAAACTACATGTCAGTTTCCGAGACAATTCTCATAATGCAGAAGAAGATGGCTGTTTCCTCATTACTCCAAAAACTGAAAGATAACGAAGAAGTTTGCAAATGAATCCGATTTTTTATCATGTTGCAAACTATTCAGTTTCATGAGAAGGGAGTCTGGTCCATTTAATTTCATTTTTTTTTAGGAATACGAATTATTAACGTGATGAGTAAATATATTTTCCATGTGTTCTTTTTCAAGTTACGTGTTAGTTGAATTGGTCCCTACCGTATTTCTATAGTTATATTAGAAATCCTATACATGTATTTTGCCTGATGCTCAGATGATTTAAAAAAAATGCTGATTAAATTCACCATCAGCAACGCGATTCTAACAAACAATGTCCAAGATATATCTTTACATGGTTTATTTTTTGGTGGCATCTTCACCAGTAGGCTTACCACTCCACACCCATCTGTTCCCCCTTTTTCTCCTCTATCTCTTTCTTTTTTGTTTTTACGTTTGATTATTTATATAGTACTTAATACATGCAGCAACCGGAAATTGGAGAGGAACTCTATAAGTTTTGCTTCCGTTCCAATCCATTTGTGCAGGATTATATTTGTAAATTGGTTGTATTGTATCGTATTACGTATATAGTACTGCTGTGGCATAAAATATGTTTAAGATTTAAAACAAGATAAATGTAGGCCTTTAGCTCGAGAAACAAATCGGTCGGACGTCACCATCAAGCCTGTAAACTGGATGTTAACAAGAAATATCCAACATTCCAAATGGTAGATGCGCTACAACGTTTATTAGTTCTAATCTGCATCAGAATACTTCTAGTGTTACGAATCGGTACAGTCTTCACCACGCGACAAAATTTTAGACTTGTCCACATTATTATTTGCAGACAACGACAACTGTTACTCAAATAATGAAATTTGTATGTGGAAAGATAAAAAACATAGTGGGAAAAGGAGAAAACGCTAGTTACCAGCATTTTCTCCTTTCTCCTTTCTCCTTTCAAAAGGGCTCTCTTTCGGGGTCTTTGAAACTCGGGATCGTGTGGTACAGCGTTGTCTCTCAGCGCCAAGTACTATAAAGATGACCTCTCTCTAGGCTAAAATACATTCAAGTGAAACTCAGAAAAAATTTTCAACTAACAGGCATGGCTTACAAGCGGACGGTATAGATCAAAGATCAGACTGCACTTTCTTTAAAGGGTTATCTTTATCCATGCCGAGTGCAAAAGCCCATGTTTTTGCCTACGGCGCTGAGAGAGTTAACAAACTTGTATGTTAGTTTTATAAAGGGAGGTAAGCATGATGACAGGAAAACCCGTTTACTAGCACTTCTCTTCTTTACCTTCAATGGCTAATAAATTTTCGTATCAACGCGCAATATTATGTTGTACTAGCTTTTCTTGAACTACTTGCTTCGAGCTGCATTGGAAAACCAAAGGTCGAGCGATATGTCGAAATTATCGAACGCAGCGAGAAGTAAATACAAGCCACAGAAAAGTTACTATAGACAACACAATAATCCTCTTATGACTAACCAACCGTGAACTTTAAAAACAAAACAGTGCCATTATGGAATTTTTATTTGAAAATGGTAAGAAATTAAACTTTACCGATTAGTTGGGTAAAACTTTTTTTTTTCCATGAATAGCGGATGATTATTACAACCTAACAATTTGACCGATCCAATCTGAGACCAAGCCGAAAGTAGTCCGCACCCGAGTTAAGTCTATATTTGGCCTGAACCGTTTCTGTCATTATGCAGACAGGGATTTTTCGGCGTAGCTGATTGTGCTGGCTTTTGACCTACTTTTTGGTACTGATAACAAATTGATTAATAGAAATTTGTGACTGGTCAAAAATGTAGAGATGTTTATTCTAAGGGCCCCTGTGGTAAAAGATTTAGACATGTGTATTCTAAGAGCCCCTGCCTATTTGCTGGCAAATTTACGCTTCTTTTTTTTTCCAAGATATTTCTTGTTTCCCATCATGTCCAATTTTATCCAATAGTGATGCGTGTATCTGAGCCGGAAAATTTTTGTAAATAATATATGAGCTATGCTCTGAGAAAGTGGGGTTTCATACAAATACAAAAAGTATCGACCCAGGTCAGCGAAGGCTGACATGTCTCAAAACTGTTTGCAATCGGTAAATTTTCTACATGTCTATGGACCGTTTTACCAGATGATTCTACCGGTTGTAAGACAAAATGGATTTTTATACATCCATAATTATGTGATCACGGACTTGGTCAATATAAGATATCGGAGAAATGCATTAACCCCTTTTTGCCCAAGCATGACTCATATGTATATGATGTATACAGTTGGCGACTGCACATATATACTTTACCTGTGGATAAGTAATGGGGGATAGTTTTTTATCTTTCAGTTTGTCAACTGTATCCTTGTCATCTCGCAAATCTAGTTTGGTACCCACCAATATTATTGGCGTATCTGGACAGTGATGGCTAACCTCTGGATACCACTGGTTGTAAAAATTAAAGAAGATATTTTGTATTGAACGGTATAGAAGACATTGTGGGTAAAGGAGTTTTTGTTATCCAAAACGTCAGAGTTCTATAGAACATAACAGACATTAATCTTGTTGAGCTGCCGTTCCCCTTGACCACAATATAAACTCTAAAAATCATGCCATTACCTGGCAAGCCATCTGATTGGCTGAGACAGCACGTGCAGCCAGCCAGATCACTAGGCCTTCAATTTTAGTCAGAAAATCATTTTGGATAGTTGATAGATATACCCTCTGAGTCGCTCTGAACCTACATGTATATCTGTTTAAAGTTTCTGAATGCTTGAGAATTGGCAGCACTATGACGCGAGACGATCAACGCACTGATATTGCAGATAGCCATTTTCTTAACCATGCAGCAAACACAGAATGATGACTATCACACACGCTACCGAATTGTCCTTCATTTCCTGGAAATCGAATAGATATGAGCCATGCTCTGTGAAAAGGAGGCTTAATGCATCTGCGAAAATTATCGACCCAGGTCAGCCTGCGCACTCCGCGCAGGCTGACCTGAGCCGAAACTTTTCGCTATCGGTCAATTTTCTGTATGTCAGTGGATCAGTATAGCTCATGATTAAGTTAGTTGTTAAAAAAAAGTGGATATTATGGATCCTTAAGAGTGATGGCTTGCATTGTATCATGGATCATGGAGATGCATTAAGCCCCCTTTTGCCAGAGCATGGCTCAATTGTCATTTCTTTTTCTGACTTGAAAGAGGAGTTAACGGTTATTGAAATCAACTAAAGGCAAACAGAGACTTTTCCCATACCGCGACTATGCTTTTCTTGGTGACATTTTTTTTTTTTGTCTCCATAGAATTTATCTTCTGTCTTTCTTTCTTTCTTTCTTTCTTTCTTTCTTTCTTTCTTTTTTTCTTTCTTTCTTTCTTTTCCCTTTCTTTCTTTCTTTCTTTCTTTCTTTCTTTGTTTTTTCTTTCTTTCTTTCTTTCTTTCTTTCTTTCTTATTTTCTTTCTTCCTTCCTTCCTCATCATTTTGAGCAAGCAGTCAAATAAACAGTAGCGGCTGATTCAATCTTTTCGAAACGTTAAGATTCATCAGCATACAATGTATACTAACCTTGGCTCTAACGTTCTCAAAGCTGGCCGGACTTATCAGCGAGAAACATATGAGAAACACGTCCTGAAGTTTGTAAAACAGGAAATAAGCACTGACAGTAACCCTTATCACTTTGTTTAACTCTACCAAACAGTGCCGGGTTTTAACGACTGTGAAGAAAAGGACTTTTGAAAACATTGTGGGAAAAGAAGAAAATGCTGAAAACCAGCATTTTCTCCTTTTCCCACATCGTTTTCTAACCTTTCAGAAATAAATTCAATTATTTGAGGCAAATTTTATTTGATGTCTGCAAATGCTTTCAATTTGGACCAGTCTAAAATTTTGTTATATGAAAAACTCTTTACCAAACGACAAATTATTAACCTTGTCCAAAGCGTTTACAGAAGACATGTCAAATGTGACTAAACTGATGCGGATTTTTTTGACTCTGAAAGGTTAGAAAACATTGTGGAAAAAGGAGAAAATGCTGTTAAGCATTTTCTCCTTTTCCCGCATTGTTTCCAAGAGCTTTCTTCTTCAATGTTGTTTAAAACCAGGATTGCTTGTTAATTCAAGGGTTAGCAAGATTCAAGATTTTATTCATACTTATGCATATACATGCATTTCGTATCATACACATATACATGTACATATTCGAAATCAAATAGGTCATTTAAAAAGAAAGATGAATATAAATAATCAAATGTCACAATAAGACTCAGGAAAGAAAATAAGATGGAAAGCTGGAAAAGTGGAGAATGAGCACGGACAATCTAGGTATTTAATCACTGTATAGTATCGTGTATGTTAGCCTTTTACTAACAATTTCGCAGTAAAAGACCTTAAGCGAGAAAGGTTGTGAGAACATTGTGGTCAAAAGAGAAACTGTTGGAAACCAGATTTTTTTTTTTTCCCCTTTTTGTCCCACAATAATTTCCGCCCATTCAAAACCAAGTCCCATCCTTTAAGGCACCTTTAATTTGTTATCTGCTAATGCTCTCAATATGGTTGAGGCCAAAATTTTGTTGTTTGTGGTAAGCATTAAAGAGTTAATTCTTTACCAAACGACAAAACTCGACTATATGGCCTGCAACACGCGAAAAGGGGCATTAAAGTGTCGTCTCGGATCAGCCTGTGCAGTCCGCGCAAGCTAATCCGAAACGACACTTTCCGTTTTTATGTAATTTTCTGTTTTGCGCAAGTCTACTGTAGCACAAAATCTAATGTAGTCGTAAAGTGCCGTCTCGGATTAGCCTGCGCGGACTGCGCAGGCTGATCCGAGACGACACTTTACGCAAATGTCCGAATGCCCTTTTTCGTGTGTTGCAAGCCTTATTGAAAGTGTTTGCAGACGACAAAGTTACTGTAGCTTAATGATGATCTCTCTCTTTGAAAGGGTAGAAAACGTTGTTGGAAAAGGAAAGAATGCTGGTATCTACATTTTCTCCTTTTCCTACAAACTTTTTAATAGTCTTATCTTTTAGGGTAGCTAAAACTAGGGATATTTTGGTAAAGATTGAATAATTATGTAACCAACTGCAGTCGACTGTTTTTGTTTAGCAAAGAACAACTTTTGAAAACATTGGGGGGAAGAGAAGAAAATTGTTGGCAACGACAAAATACTCCCCTTTTCTCCACAATGGTTCTACATTGAATTCATTAGAAAGAAATTTGTCGGTATACTTGGTTACAAACTCCTCATTTTTCAGTAGACTTTTCCAAAGTGAAGGAATTTGAAAACAAAACGTCCAAGGTGGCTCAAATAATGTAATTTGTCTTTAGTAGGGAAGAAAACTTTGTGGGGGGAAAAAAGGAGAAAATGCTGGTTACCAGCATATTCTCCTTTTCCCACATTTTTTTCAAAAGGCTTCTACTATAGCGTCATTAAAACTCGTAATTGTGCGGTAAAAAGTTAAGAAATTAAAAAGTGAGGGGTTATATATTAATTTTATACGTAGGGAAAAAATATAAGTTGCACTGCAGACAGTGTTGATTAAAATCAGACGGCACTTAACATGTAATATGATTCAGTATCTCTACTGTCCAAAATCATTGTGCTTTGGCATTTGGGTTCCTTTTTCCCGTCTGATATTACCCCAGTTGACCTATTCAGCGATCGAAGGGTTACTGGCCGTTCACGATTATCAATAAGGAAGTTTCTACTTGTAGATACATTGTTCAACAAATACCTTCATATACAATTGTATCACACTTTAATGTCTAATAACAGGCATCCGAGGTAAAGATTTGAAAGCGAAAGGAAAACAATAGAAGTTTTATGGACAAAAAACATTATATATTAAATGGAAAAATTGCTCATTCTAAACAGCTTCCCTATTTGTCATGCTGTTTTTAAAGTTAATCTTAATAATATGCGTTAGTTCAAGTCTGTATGTGTGAAAAAGGTATCTAGAATCACCATGGCAACTTTAATTATGAATGTAACCCTACGTCTGTGAACGTCACTAACACACCGGGGTCCTCAACACTGCACACGTACCAACAACTCTGACTATTCACGACCCTGAGACAGAAACTTTGGAAAAAAAAATGTCCTTTCCTACAATGTTTCCTACCCTTCCAAAGACAAATTCAATCATTCTAGCCACATTTGGTTTTTCGTTTGCTGGTAGAGTTACGACGACTTACAACTAGGTTTTGATAAAGAAATGAGGGACTTTTACATACTTACCAGGGTCTGACATAACTTATCGTCTGAGATAGAATTTTATTAAACGAGTTTCGGGAACATGTTCATGATTAAGCGAGCCTTTGGGAAGCTTAATAACATTTTTTCTTGACGAATTTAATGAAATTCTATTTAAACACCAACTCGTGTGAGACTCTTTTTATCACATAACCGTATTTTAAGACTGTGTGACTACTTAAAATATCGTTAGAGTCCTATGAGAAACCTACATATTTATGGATGTGACCGACTCACTGCTTTAACATAAGTGTACTTTCGGAGCTTAATATAATTCGAAAGAACCTGACATTTAATTACTTGATTTTACATCTGAAAATGATACAAACCTTAGCTTCACTACAATCATCAAACTAACTAGGAAATTTGTGTCGGACGTTGTTTTTGGGGGAAAAAAAACGCAAAAAATACAATGTTGTAATAATAACGTTTCATAATTAAGTCTCCTTCATGACGTCATAAAATCTTTTATCACATAAAACCTCCTCCAGCGGTGTATTAAACCATAGGCCTCTGAAACTCCATTGGTCTATCAAGGGGTAACGAAATTTTCATTGTCGGACACTGTTACTATAAATAGCACATTGGGGATTCCCTCTGTATCGTATATGGTAAGACAAGGTGTGCAACGAAATCGAAGAAAATTTGACCCCCGTCGCCTTTCAGAGATAATATTTAAACGAAAACGGATAAATGAACCTAGTTATCGTTGCAGATGGGTTCATTAATGATTTTTCTTCTGTACCCTAACTTTCGAAAGTTCCAAACTGCTCTTGCCATCAAGCAATAGATCTCATCTCAAAAAAATTAAAAAGCTTCCATATTTTCCGGATCGCCATGCGCTGACGTCACACGATTTGTAATCCTGCAGCGAGTAAGAATGAAATTCTTTTTTTCAAACATAGATCGAAAATTTTATTGTTGGTGTATTGATGAAATTATTAAATTAACATTTCGTCTGATATAATTTATCTTTTTATCAAATCCAATTTCACGATTTTCATTTCCCATTTCGCATATTTTCAAATGCGTTTTTACCGTTCATTGGTCAAAAGCTCTGGCGCGTCTTTTGATAGAAAATTCACGTGAGTTATAATTCGCTGCGTCATAAGGAATTGTGTGACGTCAGCGCATGGCGATCCGGAAAATGTGGAAGCTTTTTAATTTTTTTTGAGATGAGAGCTATCGCTTGATGGCAAGAGCCGTTTGGAACTCTCGAGGGTCAGGGTACAAAAGAAAAATCATTTGTGAACCCATCTGCACCGGTAACTAGGTTTATTTTTCCATTTTCTGTTAAATATTATCTCTGAAAGGGGACGGGGGTCAAATTTTTTTCGATTTCCTTGCACACCTTGTGTTCCTATATACGATATAGAGGGAGTCACCAATGTGCTATTTATAGAAACAGTGTTGATGAAAATCTAAATATATATTCCGTGATATACAGGCGATGCACCAATGTGCTATAAGTGTTCGATGATCGACCAAGCACAATTTTAGTGTTCCGTGATAGACCAATAGAATTTCCAAGGCCTGTGATAAAACCTATGACTTATTTTCGATAATACACTAGTTCTGATCAATTTTCAGTCATCAGCGCGTGAAGCTTATGAAACCAACCACAGAAAATGCTGGGATTTGTACTACTACACCATTGCTCGGAAAAATGACGTCACAGTTGCTAAGGCTATTCGCGTGGACAGGTTTTTTTTCATGTTTAATAAAAAGCAAGAAATGCAGCGAAAACTTTTAAAAAACAACAACATTGCTGAATTAGTTGCACATACCCCTATAGAAACTGTTTTATCCCACTTTCGGTGGAAATGTCATGGAGCTATCTACTTGTATATGTACACGTTTGAAACCGAACTACAACTGTAAACATGGACCCATGAACAGTATTTAGGCAAAAGGTGATGATGCAGGATACTTTTTGTCTGTCATTCGTTTTATGTGATAAATAGAATCTCACATTCGTGTTTATGTGGTATCATTTTTACCAAACTCGTTGACTAAAATGTATTTGACGCTAGCCAAGGCTCGCGTCATACAATTTTAGTCAACTCGTTTCTTGAAAATGATAATACATAAACACTTATGTAAGATCCTCTATATCTCAAACGTGTTTATGATAAGAAAACTCGTACTTTGCCGAGTTGAATAACAGTTTTTCTAGACTCATTTAATAAAACCTTACCTCCAAAGCCAACGCATGTGAGATTCTTTTATCACATAACCGAATCTTAAGAATTAGATCTATAATTCATTATGAGTCAGTTCATAGGTTCATATGTACATTGAAACTTACATGATGCCTATTCGCTTTTATGACAGGCGTGTACATGTACCTCACGGACGAAAAATTGTTCAAAAGGAACTTGCATATAATGATTTTGTTTTTAATCTAACGATGATGAAATTCGCAGCTTTATCACTGTCATCAACTTTGACACTTAATTTCACAGAAAAATCTCGCCCAGCAATGTTTTAGAAATGAAGCGTATTATTACACAGATTTTACTAAATACGGCACTATTTGCTGCTCCCAAACATATGTATGACATGAAAATTTGTATCTGTTGTTTTACTCTGAAAATAAGGATAGCTATGTGCCAAAAGGTAATACTATTAACGTTCAAGAACGTTAAGGACAAACAAGGAAAGCTAGTTTACCGTTTGTGGATAGGACAAAGGTCGAAGTCTGTCATAGTCTTCTTGTCCCGCTGTGTCCCAGAGTCCTAGGTTGATCGGCTTACCGTCAACCATAACATTGGCAGAGTAGTTGTCGAATCTACAATAAAAATAATTCTTGCAGACACAATTTCTTACATCCTTACCTCCTGATACCTAGCTTCAATAACCTTTAAAAAATCATTGTACCGGATTTTAACAACGTTTAAAAGTATCATTTGAAAATATTGTGGAAAAGGGAGTAAATGCTAGTTACCTGCATTTTTTCCTTTTTTACATTTTTTTCTACCCCATCACTGACAAATTCCATCATTTGGGTCATATTTGATTGGCACGTTTGCAAATGCTTTCAATTTGGATTAGTCTAAAATTGTCGTCTGGTAAAGAGTAAGTGACATGCCTAACTCTTTACAAAACTTCAAAATGTTGGTCTTGTCCAAACTGAAAGCATTTGCAGACGACGAATTAAATGTGGCCCGAATTTTGGAAGTTGATTTGGAAAAGGTAGGAAACTTTGTGGGAAAAGGAATGGTGGTAAAGAGGTAAGGACGTAATGTAAAAAAATATGAGCTAGTATAGTGTTGTGTTAGAATTTGGAAATAAACCTGCAATCAAATAATTCCTATGAACAAAGTTCGTGAACTGATGAAAGATTTTTTTTTTTTTTAGAATTTCGAAAATGACGTCATGAATGATGTAATGTTTTTCTCTTTCAATAACTCAAAAGATAGTCAAGGGGTTATCTTTTGGTCTTCACTAGGACCGGTCTTGTGGATACTATCGCCGAGACAATTCTCATGAGTACCTACAACATGAGGTTTAATAAAGAATTAAGTTTTTTTTTTAATCTGAAAACCTTTATTCTTACAGATGAGTAAGATTCATTTGCGTATCTTATTTCTGTCTCTTTGATGTTTAAACTTAGAATCATTTGCATGACTTTAAGCCGAGCCAGGATAAGACTGTTGACCTTCGAAACTTTTTCGAAACTAATGACCAATCCTGGTTCAAGCGATATTTCCACGTGCCATACATTATACATACCGTTTACTAAAGTAAGTAACACATAAGTGAAATATTGTAAGAAATGGACACTTGTCCCTTTTCAGTGCTATGGTAATTTGTGAGGAAATGAGTAAATGCTCGTACACTCTTGGTAAGGACATATATTAGGCGATATTACATAATATATTTTACCTGTTTTTCAATAAGTAAAAGCAATGAACTTACACAGTTGGTATATATTCTCCAGGGAAGGCATTCGTTGTGTAGCTAATTAGTAAACATGTCTTGCCTACAGCTCTGAAAACAAAGAAATAAAAATGCGTGGCCTTTTTCTTTCTATTATCTCAATACCTTCTTTCCCGTCTTTCGATAGTCACAATGTTTGAAAACTTAGCAACAAATGATCAAAAGACAAAATCCTTCCTCTTCAGGGCCGTTTAACTCTTTACCAAACGACAAAATTTTAGACTGGTCCAAATTGAAAGTATTTGCAGATGACAAATTAAAGATGGTTCAAATGGCGGAATTTGTCCTTGATAGAGTAGAAAACATTGTGGGAAAAGGAGAAAATGCTGGTTACCAGCATTTTCTCCTTTTCCCACAATGTTTTCAAAAGGCTTCTCTCATAGGGTCGTTAAAACCTGGGATTGTTTGGTAAAGAGTTAAACACGTGATTGTTTGGTAAACGATCAGTGAGTAAAATACCTGTCAGTGTTGATAAAAGATCTGACTGATGTACGTCCAATGTGTCCTCAAAAATAACCAACGCTTTATCTGAGCTGTAACAGCTAAGAATAGACGTCTTCTTGGCAACGGACGAATTGTTGATTGATTGATTCATTGTGTGGTGTTTAACGCGGTTTTCAACATTATAACAGATATATCACGGCGGCCAGTGCACTTATCCATGCTTTGGCGGAGTTTCCTTTACAAATACTTAACACAATATTCTTCCCAAGCCATCGTGGAAACAATGGTCAGCGGTTACAGAGGAATGAATCCTGGCGCAATGACTATCATGAATTCTCCGAAAGATTGTACACCAAGCTGAGGGTTCGAATTAACGACCTCCTACTCTCAAGTTCTGTACGCTATCTTCTGCGCTACCGTGGCTCTGCACGGATGAGTTATAAAGAGAGTGTTGTCTAAACTCAGCGGATCAGTTCGTCAAGCCGAAAGCTCAAAAGAATTTCATTGATATCACCAGTACCTGGATTGCGCTCTTGACTATCGTCAGGGGTCCTACGTGGCTCAGTGTAGGATTCGTAACCTGGAGGCCCTTGGTTAGAGCCTCACTGGTATCACTGGGTTTTTCGTGGGAATGTCCTAAGCTAAAATACTTCACAGCCCAAGCATAGTACTGGTGACACCCAGAGCATCCGTGATTATCTGAGCTGTCGCCGTGATATGATTGAAATTATGTTAGAAGCGGCGTAAAGCATCATTCAATACATCAATCTGGGCCCGTGTCCACCAACGATTCTTTGTTTCATTCTAAGACTTATTTTAGATGTAGAAAGTAACGAAACTTCTGACTGGCCAAACCATTTCGCTAATTTCAAACTTCGAAAATTCTAGAGGGTAAGGGGTAGAAAACTCTTAAGAATGGTGATTACGGAGACTGAGCTGCCGTCCGCAAGGACAAGCCGAAAAAAAAATAAAGTGTTTCAGCTGAGGTCCGAACCCGCAAGCCCTTGGTTATTACCCCCAGACACCTTAACCACTGAGCCACGCAGGTCCCCTCTTGGTATTGAATAATGTAGACCAAGATAAGAGAACAAGGAAGTGAAGAAAGGTCTTTTTGCACACTTTTAATGAAGGACATGAGCGCTTGCAGTTATCAGAATACGCCTTTACCCTTTTTCCAAACATTGACGTGTTTTTACGACCCTGATGACAAACGCATTTGAAAACATTGTGGGAAAAGGAGAAAATGCTGGTAACCAGCATTTTCTCCTTTTCCCACAATGATTATCACCGTTTCAAAGATAAATTCCCAATTTTTGCACCGCATTTGATATTTCGTCCGCAAATGCTTTCAATATTGACCAGTCTAAAATTTTGTCATTTGGTAAGGGGTTAACTGCTTTTACCGTAAAATCCCGACTTTTATTTAATGTTAAGAAGAAGGTCTTTGAAAACATTGGTAACCAGCATTTTCTCCTTTTTCCAAAAATGTTTTCAAAAACAACTTACATCATTTGAACCACATTTAGTTTGCCGTCTGCAAATGCTTTGAATTTGGGAAACTCCAAAATTTTGTCGTTTGGTAAAGGGGTAAAGATTTTGCGCAGCAAATGATAATGAACGCTGAAGTCTTTTTGCCAACCAGGAAGTGTTCCCATATTACAATAGTTTTCCCTAACTTATAACCTCCGGAAATAAAGTTCAACCAGAGTCTATGAAGAAATCTTGGTAAAATCAATGTATATTTAGGTTAAGGTTCGAAAACAAGTAAAAACATATTCACCAACAATTCTTAAGAACATTCAAGCCCCGCCCGGGTGGCTCAGTGGTGAGCGTGTCGGACTCATGGCCTGGTGGTTGTGAGCTCGATACCCGGTTGAGGCGAACTTTCTTTCCGGCGTATTTTCGCCTCTTACCTCTGCTGAAGCATGTGAGAAAAGTAGTCGGTGGCTTTGGAAAGAAAGTTGTGTTAGTACTGGTGTGGGAAAGCCAGGAAACACATGTGCGTCACCGACCGCCATGATATGACCTTAGCTGTTAAAGTGTCGTTAAACCCCAATACAACCAACCAACAACCAACCAAGAACATTCAAAGTCCCTTTCTCGGGATTTCGCGCAGAGAACACAGACTACCTTTTAAAACGCACATCCTAACTTGCACATGTACCTGCGACACTAAGGACTTGTATGTTTGAATGTTTTAACCACCGTTTTCAACATATTTTAGTTATACAGCGGCGGCCAGTGCACCTATCCATGCTTTCCTTCGAGTTTCTTGTACCAGTGCTTTCCACAATAATCTTTCGAAGCTACTGGCTACTTTCCCACATAGCCGTCGTCGAAACCATGATTAGCGGTGAGAGAGGAATGTATCTTCACGCACTTACTATCATCAGTCCTGCCGAGCTTGAGGATTCGAGCCACCGACCCCATGTTCTCAAGACCTGTGCGCTACCGAGCTCGGCAGGTAATAGTTTAAACCTTCAACACCCAATCTCGACTTTAAACAACCCTGACGAAGGCAACTTTTGAAAACATTGTGGGAAAAAGGAGAAAATGCTGGTATCCAGCATTTTCTCCTTTTTCCCACAATGTTTTCTACCCTTTGAATGACAAACTTCATGTTTTAAGAAATATTTGATTTGTCGCCTGTAAATGCTTTCAATTTGGACAAGTCCAAAATTTTGCTATCTAGTAAAGAGTTAGAGCTAGCACCTTATGAATCTCATTAGCTGTACTTGTTTAAATGTATTGTGAAACAACTTTCAGGACTGAAATACATTTGATTATGGCTTCCAGGATACAGGAATTGCTCCTAAAGTTTGCAGATTGGTCCACTTACGACAAGATTTTATTGGTAACTTTCATTATTAGGAAGTTTTGTTTTAGATTGCAGAGTGTAGTGTTCAGATGTATGTGTTGATCAGCACGGTAGTTGCTAACTTGACACTTGCATGTAATCTACTCGAATGTCTCTCAACACGCAACCTTTAAACTGTTCGAATATACGTTTTATTAAACTACTTAAAACACTTAGGTCCAGGCTTTTCTTTGATACATACTTTTGCAACATACGGATGGCGTAACATACGATAGCTGTCGCTAAATCACTCAAAATTAAATACAAGTTCAGTATGTCTCTCTGCACACGCACCCCGTATTACATTAATTAGTATTTTGGATTTATCGCGACAAATTAACGACACGGCACCCACGATTTCGAGTTGAAACTTGTATGTGTTTAAAAGTGTCTTAAACCACGTAAGCCGCTATTTTTATCTTTACCTAATGCTCCTTGGTGATATATCATCCTTTTTTGTGTGCAAAGATACCTATCGGTGGAAAACACTGGTAATTTGACGAGCTGTACGGTATATCAAAGTTTCATTACATAGTAATTGGGTAGGTCTAATATCTATGTTACATCGTCCTAGATTTGCGTGGATGTTCTGATTCTGTGCGCTTAAATATTGGTTGATGAAAAAAGGGGACCATTGGCCCTAGAGTAAAGTGATCTAGGATGCATTGAGTTGAAGAGAGGTCCCGCTGGTAATGGTGTAAAGCACATACAGATATGTTTTCTGAATGCATAATGGGAATAAATATGAGGAAATTAAGAATGCACCCCAACTTTCAAAAAGAAATTGACCGAAAATGAGATCTCTTGAGTGCTTTTAAGGTTTTTCTATGGTTTGTCCAAATGACCTATTTATTAACATTGTAACCCATTTTCAAACTCTTCTGACCAACAGTAAGGAGAATCAGATAGAAAAAGTGGCCTACAGAAAGTGCAAACGTTCCTTCTTAGACTTGTCCCAGTGACCTACTTTTTTAACACACTTGAGCCATTTTCGAGTCGTTCGAGATACAATAAAGTCAAATTTTCTGACCACCGTTAATGAGTATTGGACTGAAGATATGGCCTGTAGAGTGCACACAAGCTTTTTTCTGAGATTTTCAGTGTCCTATTTTTTTAACCAATCTTTTACCTTGTCCGAGATACCATCAAGACAAACCTTTTTACAATATTTCATAAGAGTTGGGCTGAAAATGTGGCCTCTAGAGTGCACACAAGCTTCTTTTTCCAAGATTTGTCCTAATGACCTACATATACCTTCGGACCCGACTAAATCCAGTTTCAACGTCATCTTAGATATTAGTCGAGGGCTAATACCACAGACCGAGGACCAATCCGAAATGAACTGATTAATGACAATTGCATTAATTTACGACCGATATTCGTCGACCATCTCGGATTTGATGTTTGCCGAATCATACTGGCCAAGTTTTTCTTGTATTGATCGAGTTTGTCATTTGTTACTGAACAGTATATAAATGAAATAACACAGTTTGTTATTTAATACTGAAAACGTATTATCTCTGACTGAATTACGTCGGCACTAAAAAAATAGAGTTGGGCCATGCCCAGGCAAAAAGAGGTATATAATGCATCTCCTTGACGCATTTTATACCCACCAAAGTCATCATATAATTATAATATTGATCCCTAAATTCCATTTTGTCTAACAACCGACAGGTTCATGAGGTGAAATTGTCCTTGGACATACAGAAAATTTTTCAAAAGCACAAGGTTTAGACCCAGGTCAGCCTTCGCGCACCGGTATCAAGACAGTTCCCCGACAAGACAGTTCCCCGACACAAGTTTTCGAGACAGTTCCCCGACAGATTTGAAGACAGTTCCCCGACACGTTTGTTTCATGTCAAATAACCTTTTATTGCCAATTATGATTGATAATCATGAGATATTGCAATATTTGTGGATAATTGATGTTGTGATCGGATTATTCGTATCTTATGAAGAAGAATTATTCATGAATACATTGAAGGGTAGATCTACCTATTCTCTCATGGGTGAATTCATGATTGTCATGCAAATAAGAGGATTTTAAGGAGGCTTTTAGCAAGCAAGAAAGTTGATCAAAGAGTTATTTGGAGATAATTCTTTACATTGTTTTGATAATGTATATTTTAGTTGTGTGTAATCCTTTACGTTTTATCGGAATGACTTAGAGAGAGCGAGAGAGAGAGAGAGAGGGAATTTACCTGAGAGAAATACTTTTTCTGTTTACTTAGTACATTAATAATCCTTAATATTTTGATAATCCTAATATTTTACATACATGTATATTGTATGTTTATGTATTATAAATTATAGACATTTCACGAGGCCACCATAGAAAATTACATGTATGTATACAATCTCACTGTGACCATTATATACTCGTCAATTACAGGTACAAACACTTCAATCAGTTACAAAAGATCATTTATCCATAAAATCCTTCACCAGTAATTTTTATTTATGATAATTGTCATTTGACATAAACAAAAAGTGTCGGGGAACTGTCTCGAAAACGTGTGTCGGGGAACTGTCTTGTTCCCCGCGCACCGCGCAGGCTGACCTGGGTCGATACCTTTTGCAGATGCATGACGCCCCCCTTTTCACAGAGCATGACTGAATTGAAAATAATACTTGACGAAGTATTCATCGACAATTCTGATTCTAAATAGCTAGACAAGCTATCTAATTGGCCGAAACAGATCGTCTCGACAAATCAAATGGCTAGTCTTTGAAATGAGAATTAGAACAGTACACGTATAATTATAGAGCGGTTTGGTAAATACGAAGGCTGGTTTGTGAATCATGTATAAAAATATGTCTTCAGTGAAGTTACGTACGAAGCTATGTCGAACCAGAAATAACATAAGCAAACAGACAAAACAAAAGAGAGTACATATAAATGAACTATGCTCTGTCAAAAAGGGGGTCTAATGGCCCTGGGTGATGCATTATACCATGCAAGTCAACATAATTATCGACCCATAAAATGCATTTTTTTAACAACCGAATAATCATGAGGTAGAATGGTCCTTTGAAATGCAGAAAATTCACCTATAGCAAAAAGTTTCGATCCATGTCAGCCTGCGCGGAATGCACAGGCTGACATGGATTGGAACTTTTTGCAGATGCATTAAGCCCTCTTGTGGCAGAGCATGGCTTAAATAGGGTGTGACAAACTCAAGGACATAAATATTACTAGAGACACAAAAACTTACTATAGACACAGAAAAAACAATGCGTTGATAGCATTTAAAGACGGAAAGATAATCAGAAAAGCAGAGACATTTTGGGACATTTTGGGACTATTTTAAAAGGAAGCGCGCTGAAAAGATCGAAACACGGAAACAGAATAAGCATTCAAAGCACTCTAAGCAGGACTGGGAAATGTAAGGGACTTTCTAAAGCGAGCTTAGGTAGATGGTGATTGGCTGGCTAGATAGATAGATTAGATAGATAGATAGACAGACAGACGGTTGCTGATACGACGGGGGGGGGGGGGAAATAGAGAAGGGGTTGGAAAGGGAGCGAGGGAATGCGCTCTTAGATTATTGCCAATAAGACACTGAATATGTGTGTGTGAGAGAGAGATGAAGACAGACAGACAGAGAGAGAGAGAGAGAGAGAGAGAGAGAGAGAGTAAAGAAACGGTATCTTCTATCTAAGAACAGTGTCATTTATCAAAATGTTTAATTAAACCACTTTCTATTGACAATATTGGTCATTTTCTAACAGGATATGATCATTCGGGAGGGAGGGGAGCATTCATGTTACTATATAAAAATATATCATGTCGACAACAAATATGGAGATTTACATTGACGTTTTGGTCTCTTTTTCTTAACTCTTTACCACACAGTCCTGAGTTTTACGAACCTGAGACAGAAAGCTTTTGAAAACATTGCGGGATAAGGAGAAAATGTTGGTAACCAGCATTTCCTCCTTTTCCAACAATGTTTCATATCATTTCAAAGACAAATTTGATTATTTCAGCCACACTTGATTTGCTGTCTTTGAGTTTGGACATGTCCTATATTTTGTCGTTCAAGTTAAAGAGTTTTAAGCTATTTCTTCGAGCTGTACAGTGTTTAAGTGAAGGTACTGGTTGGAACCTTTCGATGAATCACCTTTATTGATACACTTATCTACAAATCGAAACCCTTGAAAAAAAATGTCGACAGTAAAATATAACAGCGTATTATCATCAGGCTGGTGTTTTATGTAGTCTGATCTAGGCCACCTGCAAGTGCTTCGTGTACATGCTAATGCCTTCAATTTGGGCAGGTCCTAAATTTTGTTGTCTGGTAAATTGTTAACTCTTAGGTTGCTAAGCGCGACTAAAGAAACTTTTGCGAACAGTAAACATCAAGATCAGACTGCACAGAACGTGCTGTCTGATCTTGGACCTGCACTGTACGATAAGGATATATCTTTCCCCAAAAATATCTTTTGAATAGCAGAATCTTGGTTTTTCACTATTGGCTTGAAAGTTTCATTTCACTTATTCAACAGTGAAAAAGTTAAGAGTGGCGTAATGATACATACCCGTCTCCTACCACTACACATTTAATCGCCTGCATGTTATTGTCTGATGTAAATCTTGTTTTCCTATTTAAATATTATTCCATGTCATAAACAGTTAAAACGAAAACAGAGAGTTTTACTTCAACAATATAGGACCCACAATTTTGAACTCGCTGTCAAAATCTGTTCAGCCACTTTACTTCCTGCTCTTAGGGAAGTTTGATACTTGAGGCCACACATGGGGGATATCTTGTGTAAATAAATATCTGTCGCACACTCCATTTTGCACAAACAACTTTCAGGTTTATTTCAGTAAACACCTAGGCTGCTAAGCGCGGCCTTTTGCAGACAGTGTAGATCAAGATAAGACTGCACAAAAGGTGCAGTCTTATCTTGAATCTACACTGTCTGATAAGGAGATAATTTTTTCCCCAAAATTAACTTTGGAACAGCCAAAATCAGGTTTTTACTATCGGCTTGAAAGTTTCTTTTAAATTATTTAGCAGGTTAAGATTTAAGACAACTTTTGGGGCTCTTTTGTACGGTTGTAGGTTCAGGAGAGTCTGGATGGACTCAGACAACACCCACCAACCCCATCCCCACGTTATTTTAGGACTGTTTGAAACCTTGTAAACAAACTCCTCAGATGGCAAACCCTATTTTCCTCCTATTGGTCAAAATTTTAAAAAGTGTTGAAAGGAACGAATGAATAAATGGCAAAATCCAAACCTGCCTGATCATCTTTCTAAATCGTTCTCAAGCCCGAGAAAAAGTTGAGATTATTTTTATAAATCATACCCAAGATTTATATTGCAGCCACAGTTTTCTTTAGCCCACCCTCTCCCCATCTGAAAATGCTTCCTACGGGCCTGGTTTGTACAATCAAGATTAGGTCAAGCTGTACATTTCTTCACTTTGACTTTACATACCAGTCTCCAAAGTCAAGGTCAAAGGGTTCCCGGGTAACATTCGCCAGGATTTTATCAACTCCATTTCTCCTGACTTCTTTTCTGATTTTGAAATAGTTCACAATGTGTCTCTTTTTAAGAAACAATGCACAGAGTGAATGCAGCATATACCAGTTGCAAGGTCTAGGTCAAGGTGATTGGGTCAAGGGTCACATGCACTTTATCTATTATTGTTAAAGGGACAATGGTAAAAAATCTGTAGGGTGATCTCTTTTTTGCATCTTTTTTTTTTCAATGCCGCAGGGGCATATCATATATCATGTATTGACAGAATTTTTTTTGTTTGTCTCGGTAGGTTTTGAAATTATCCGCGTTTGCCTGTCTTTTGTTTAACGCTAATTCAGTTGTTCAAAGATAATACGGTCAGTGAATCCACTTTTGTAATCCCGGGGTTTCCTTGCTAATACTACACAGCACACTTTTTGAAAGTAACTGGCTGCTTTTCCACATTACCAGAGTCTCTCTTCGACTTTCAACTTTTGTTGGAAAGATTTTCATCGAGGCAGGATTCGAACCCCATGGTAACTCTTTGGTTGCGGGCTACCATTGCAGCATTGGCTTGCACGACTGCTTGAAAACAGGAATAAACTCAATTCATCAACATATCTCAAAATTTTGCGTATTTGGATTTGTTCTTCCCCCGTATTGTACCTCGCTGTTTCAATACAGGAAAAAGATAAATTGTCAACTACAGTATATTCGGTTGATATGTTATTGTTTAACTTTGTACCACACATTCCCGAATTTTATTTTAACGACCCTCACCGAGAAAACTTTAGAAAACACTGCGGAAAAGGGAGAAAATGCTGGTAACAAGTATTTTCTCCTTTTTCGCACAATGTTTTCTACCCTGTTGAAATAATGATAGCATTACTTGACTCACATTTAATTTGTCGTCTGCAATTGCTTTGAATTTATACACATTGAGAATTTTGTCGGCTGGTAAAGAGTTAAGACTAGATGAAATAGGGTCAGGAATGTAAGTGGCTTACAGCTTATCTTGTGGTTTAAACATAGTTTGTGCATAATATTGAAGGGCTGGCATTCTTCAGTTATTTCCCTTGATTCCTCCCCATACAACATTGGTCCTGATAAGCGGATTACTTGGTTTTTATCATTGATTTCATTTCACTTCAAAGATAATTATGTTCTTGAGATAGTATCTTAGCTAGATCTGGTCAGATTGTTTAACAAATTGATTATACGCTTTTCTTTGATAATTGGGAACAAAATTTGCTTTAAAATTACATGAGGTTCATACATTTTTATCATAAATCATAGTATATTTATCGCAACATTATAAGGGAATCAAGAATAAAAACAAAGGAATATGGGTAAAAGGACCAATCTGTTATTTGTTTTAACTTACAGGAATGCCCTCCTTCCCTCAATTCTACCAGCATACCTCAATACATTCTGCAGACAAGATATTTCGTCGTTCAGCAGACCATTTTTGAAAACGTTTCAGTTACAATAAGCAATTTATCCTTTAACTCTCTACTTTCTCATATGAACATCAACTACATTTAGTTAAGTATCTAGTCACCCGTTTTTACATAAGAATGAGATAAAATCTTGCACATAACTCCACTTTTGTATATCATACCAAACTCTTTGACATTTGTGCGGTATTTTGCGCCGTTTTCAACAAAACAATGTTTGTATCAACAGGCGGAACACTTCACCTTCGTTTTATTCCTTGTATTTCTTAAATCAGTACAAAGTAAGTCACGCTTTCAAAGCCATTGTTGCTTTCCAAGTAAGCGAAGACGAAACAATGATTCTGGGGAAGGATCGATTTTTGTCGCAATGATTTTCATAAACGAGCGAAAAAAAAGTGAAACAAGCCAGAAGCTGTGTCTGTTTTCACCAATAATTCTTAATTCCTTATAAGTCTAATTCCAGATTTAGACAGTCACCAAATTTGTGATTGGCTAAACTATTTGGTTTAGCCAATCAGAAAATGTATCACTGATGATTTAAGAAAAAAAAAAACTTTGAGAATATGACTAGGATTTTTCTTAGAATGGTTGGTGAATATGATCCCAGGACTCAGTCACATTCCGGGATTAACTGGCCCTTTACGTCACTGAGCAAAAGGGGCTCAGAGAACCTTGATCCCTTACAGTCCAGAGTCTAACGACCCTAAAGAAAAAAAGGGGCTCAGCAAAAGGGGCTCAGAGTGCCTCAATCCACTATGTGCAGAGTCTAACAACCCTTAGGACAAGGGGTTTAAAGACATTGTGAAAAAAGTTGAAAATACTAGTAACTAGTTGTTTTTTCTCTCTCTTTTCCAACTATGTTTTCTATCCTTTGACAGACAAGGCGCTATTTTAGCCACATTTAATTTGTCATCTGCAAATGCTTTCAATTTGGCCAAGTCTAAAATTTTGTCTTTTGGAACAGACGACAAAATGCTAGACCTGTCTTAATTAATAGCACTTGCAGACTATTAATCAAATGTGTTTCACATAAACGGATTTGTCTTTGACATGGTAGAAAATATTGTTAATGAGGGAAAAGAAATTAGCATTGGTTTCCAGCTTTTTGCCTTATCCTACAACCGTTTTTACAGCCATTTTCCTATGGGTCGTTTAAACACGGGAATGTTTGGTACAAGGTCAAAAGAACCTCGAGAGGTCATAAGGACTTGATACCGTATTTATTTCGTGCAAGAGTGTGACATACAGATATGCTGCATTACAGTCGGAATCACTTTGGTGATGTACTAGTTTCATTTGAGATCTGTCTATTTTCCTACTGCGCCTTGCATGGCCTGAAAATGAAAATATACGTTAGAGCATAGAATAGAAAATTAATCTGCATTACTGTCTTCATATACTCCTATTTCAGTCATGCTCTGTGAAAAGGGGGCTTAATGCATCTGCAAAAAGTATCGACCAGGTCAGCCAGCGTAGTCCGCGCAGGCTGACCGTGGTCGAGACTTTTTGGTACTGGTCAAATTTTAACATGTCAAAGGACTTGTCTAAACTCATGCTTCAGTCGGTTGTCAGACAAAATGGAATTTTTATGGATCCAAAATTACATGGTGACTTGCTTTGAATGATGCATTAGGCAGATGCAATATACCCCTTTTTTCTAGAGCATGGTTCAATTCTTTGTACAGCTATGCTGTATTTTACACCCCAGTAGCTCGCTGAGAAAGGGAGAAAATGCTAGCAACCAGTATTTTGTCACTTTTTTTCCCCAATTGTTTTCCAGTCTTTCAGCGGCAAACTTTATTGTTAGAGCCAAATTCTATTTGTCCTCTGCAAAAAAAACCTTTCAGATAGAAGGGTCTGAAAATTAATCGTTCGATGGAACGTTAAAGGCCAAATAGTGGCCAAACAATAAAAAAGGTGTTAAAATGCATTTAAATTTAAATCATATTATTTAAAAGTATGGAAAATATTGTGAAGATGCAATATGTTATTGGACGGTGAGTCCATGTGTTAGTCGCTGGCAGAAAAATGAATTTTAAAATTAGGCAAAAAAAAAAACAAAAGATAGAGTAACCTGGCAGGTAATGTTTAACCTAGTTTTTAAATTTCCTGTCAGCGACTAACACTTGGACAAACCCTACAATACCAGATTGTTATCTTCACAATTATTTCCATACTTTTGAATGCTATGTTTGAAATCTAAATGCATTTTAACATCCGCTTTGTTTACCTTTGGGCGCTATTGTTAATTTAAATATACGAAATCTGATTTCAGTACTTACTATTTTACACGAATCTATTTTACAATACCAGATTGTTATCTTCACAATTATTTCCATACTTTTGAATGCTATGATTGAAATCTAAATGCATTTTAACATCCGCTTTGTTTACCTTTGGGCGCTATTGTTAATTTAAATATACGAAATCTGATTTCAGTACTTACTATTTTACACGAATCTGGCAAGGCAAATGGATTGGTCATACTGAATACATCCTTTTTAACGTCAGTGAACAAGAAAGTTCTCAATTCTTTACCTGTAAAACAACGAAACAGAATTTCGAACAAACGTCTTCAGCTTGTGTTGAAATATAAATTGAGAAAAATATTTGAGCAGTGCTCTGGCAAAAGGGGGTTTAATGGATCTCCGTGATGAATATACCAAACAAGTTATCACATAATTATGGAGCCATAAAATTTTGTTTGACAACAGACTGTATCAGTTACCATAAGGTAGACTGTTCCTTTTTACATTCATCCATTGACCAAAAGCAAAAAGTCTCGACCAGGTCAGCCTGTGCGGACTGCGCAGGCTGACCTGGGTCGAGACTTTTTGCAAATGCAGCAAACCACATTTTCACAAACCATTGTTCCTTTAGATTAGTTCATGAATACATGAGAAAAAGCTGTGGATATCATCTATCAGAAAGACGACCAACAGATCACCAAACATCAAAATGAGTGGGCGACAGGTGGATCTTGCTTGGCTCAGTGGTAAAGTGTAGGATTCGTGACTTGGAGGCCTCGAGTTCCAACCTCACTCGGTCCACTGGGCTTATGGAGGGAGTGTCCTTGGGCAAGACACTTACAGCCTTACCCTAGTACTGGTGAAACCCAGGAAATACATGAATACGCAAGCTGTCGCCGTGATATGACTGAAATAATGTTGAAAGCGGAGTAAAAAGCCATTCAATCAATCAATCAGTCAAGTCGGCGACAGGTATAGATAAGCGGTGAATTAATATTGTATTTCTACAAAGCAAGGTAGATAATCCAAATGGCATTTATTACAGAGGAACATTATAAATAGTGATGTCCCTTACAAAGTTGAAATACAGATTTACTCAATCGACGATTATGTTCGTACACAGCGCCTATTTATAGCTATAGCCGCACTTATAGACGCTGGTTTAATAATGCATTTTTGCTCTTTTGTGATCACAACCGAACAATGAAATGGAAAATTCACAGTCACGAGGAACAACTCAATGTGGAATGTTATCGGCGAACCCAGTCCAATGCATTTGATGACTAAATATAGACATTAATATTGACTGATTGTTTGTTTTGGTGTTAAAAACCCCAATACTATGATGGATGTGGTTCACAATTGGCTTAATGACAGATACAGTTCCAAACTTTCATAGAGCAATACCCTAGCAATGCGTTGTCTGCGCATGTCATATTCTTCGAAGATTCGACCTGTCTGCTATGACGCATCACCGATCCCATATACTAGGGAAAAGTAGGGCTTACATCGAAGCTATTACCTAAGCCTGTAGGGGCTGTTTTAATAAATGGCCGGTGCACAGGTTACATGCTAGCTGATCATAGCTGAATGAATCGCACCAGGTAGCGTTTTATTGAGTAAACGTTTATTTCATTTTGAAATTCAAAGTAACGGTTGTCGTTTTGAAAAGTAGTCCGGTTCTGTACCCAGAATGCCCAGATTAGATAGATGTGTATTTGTAGAATGCCATCTAGCGGGAGATAATGCCTAGCAATGCCTATGGTCTTAAGGTCAAGGTCACAGATTTTGGAATTCCATGTTGAACTTTTTCTGGATCTCCTGTTTTCCAAACTGAATGATTGATTTGGTTCATATTTAGTATGATGATGGATATAGGTCCAAAGTTTTTATTTAGCTATATCCCTGCCATACCATGTCCGTGATCATAAAGTCGAAGTCGAGCTATTGCACTATCTTGCTGTCGGAGTTTGTGTGGGTCTTCTGTCCTATGCTGGGGCCCTGTTGCTGTTCCAAGGCACTGCCATCCAGGACAAATAACTATGCCAGCTGTTTTTTTATGACGACAATCCATAAAACAGCTTTCTTGCAGTCTGATGTTGGATCTATACTGTCCGATAAAGAGATATCTACCCTCCAAAAATTCTTTTCAAAATGCAATATTTGGGGTTTTATTTTCGGCTTGAAAATTTCATTTCTTTTACTTAGCAGAATAAAGGTTAACAATTTTCTGTCTAAATTCAGTGAAAAGATACAGTCCTTAGATCGATGTTCATATTTATCCAAAATCGGCATCTAAAGGTAATTTCAGTAGTTGATGATGGCATCGTTAGACTACCGGTTTATTAAAACTTGAGCTATGCTCCGGCATAAAGAGGTTTAATGTATCTCCGTGATCCATGGTATCAAGCAAGCCAGCACATAGTTTTACGTACTTATGGATCGTACTTATGTACCCATAATATCCACTTTTTTTAACAACCACTTAAATCATGAGATAGGCTGGTCCTAGGACTGTGCAGGCTGACCTTGGTCGATACTTTTCGCAGATGCATTAAGCCACCTTTTTCACAGAGCATGGGTCACTTACTTCCGTTGGGAAGGCTGCCATATTGTGTCATTGTGACCGGTGTACATGTATCTGGCTGGACCTGGATATTGACCATCATGCCCATTTCCATCATCATCCAACCTTCTAGCTGAACCGTGTTGGCACCAGTTCCAATCACGTGAGATCCGGTGTATGTAGCGCTGTCTACAAATAGACACACATGGAAAATCTGGAACTTATAACATTGACTCCTGTTGCTCTTGGTCTCCTTTCCTGACTTAAGTTGAGTTCGTTCTTTAAGATGCATTTTACTAACATTAACAGACTTTAGTATCATTCTCAATTCCACAGTTGACACAATGTTTCAGACTCAACTGACCAAAACAAACGGACCCAATTAAATGAACAGACTTAATATTTAATTCCATTATTTTGCCGAGATGGGTCTCCAACGTTGTGTCAAGTAAGGATTTGATAATGTTATTTAAGTCATTTAATGTTAGTGAAATGCATCCCAAGTAACAAACTAAACTTAAGTCGGAAAATAAGTCTGTTACCTAATTTGAGCAAAATAAGAAACTTAAGTGTGTTTTTTTCGTGAAACCGGGCCCTGCAGACTATTTTTCTATTTCGTTCACAAACCTATTTTTCAAAAAAATATGGTATAAGCAGAAATCGCTCGAGACTAACATTTCACCATTTCATCTAAATGTTTTCAATCGTATTCATGTATTAAAGCTTGATCCATCTTGATTATATGCATTTGACGAGAATAGTATATGAAAGTGTCATCCATACTATATATTTAATTTGTAGATGCGTTGAAACGAAAGTGTATTGCTAAAATTGAAAAAAAAAAAAAATACCGTAAATAACTTTGATAATTTACACATGAAAACGTAAATTAAATGTATTTTGGGTCCCATGACTTAATCATAATTCATGGTAAATAGTTAAGATTATCTTAACTAATATTTGAATTCTATAGATTGTCATAAAGATAAATATACAACCTGCAATACAAGGTGCGTTCATGGGGGCCATATTGGGTGAAGCGTAACATTTGCCCATTATCACAGCAAAGACACGTGACTGCAATAGATACAATGTACGTCAATTAACATGACACTGAAAGCAAGTGGGGTCTTAACCATCAACCGTTCTCAATATCCTGTTGATTCAAATTCAAAGACAAGATTTCTGATTGCCTGAGACGTTCTGTCTCAACCAATCAGATAAACAGTCTTAGAATTTAAATGGGTAGAATTAAAGATTAAAATCAGACTAAGATACGTATTCACCAGCCATTCCTACGAACATTTTTTAATCTTCCTATCTAGAAGTTTCTAAATTTGAAAGCAATACAACTTCTGATCGGCTAAACCATTTGGTTTAGCCAATCAGAAGTTACGTTACTTTTAAATTTGAAAAATCTTAGAAATTAAGACTAAGAATATTTTTAAGTATATTTGGTGGATATAGATCCTGCACTCCAGTGAAAGGTTAATATTGCCATAGAGCCGACTACCGTTACGAGGTCCTATAAGACGTTCAAGGCGACTTGTGTATTATTTCGAACACAAAGCAAACACGAAAAGAAACTTTACATGTGGTATATTGCGCTATTAATGCTATCAAGCACATGATCTTATACAAGAAAATATTGATGCATAACATCAATGGCGCCGCAAATCAGTTGTTGCTGAAATAGGGCACATTACAGCGGATTAATTTTTTACGCCAAGGGCATCACTTGAACAAACTTCGTAGAGGTCCACGTAAACTCTGGGCCATCTGGGATACGATCTGGTTTTTATCGATCTGGCAATGAAAGTACGGTATTTTACATGTTCAAAAACAGAAAGGTCAGTCCAAATAGAAAAACAAAGTTAGTATTGGCTGTATCTGGTAATGAAAGTACCGTATTACTTGTATGTTAACAGAAAAACACTGAACCAGTCCATGTGGTAAACAATATGGGGTGACTGGATATTTCATATAAAAGCAATCAATCAACACACAGACTGATAGCCGGACAGGTAGGAGCATGCAAGCTGACAGACAAACATGAAAGAAAACATTCAAGTGTCGTTTAATTGGTATACAGACTATGGGCCGAAATTGTAATGGGCCGAAATTGTTATGTGCCAAAATGTCCCGGAATCCAACATGGCTACCTCCACAGGTACTTTTTAAAAGCGAATAAAAATATAGTGCCGCCGCTCATGCGGCGCCACAATAACACTGATTGTATTGTCTATGAGAGCGGTTTGGTATCAAGCACCTAAATACGAGTACAACTTCGTACCTAGTTGGAAAACCCACATTTCCAGTCATTGTCTCAACTGTAAAAACCAAAACCAAACAGACACTTTCAGGTCAGAAATTAAGGCAAAAATTTGCAAAATAAATGTTGTTCCCGTCGAGAAAATCTCAGCAAAGAGGACAGTGTAGATAGAAGATCAAACTTTGATCTTTGATTTACACTGGCTGCAAAGGCAACTCTATGCATTGTTTGTCTAAAGCTTGGATAGGTACTCGGATTGAATAGTAAACATAATTTTATTAGGAACAACAAAAAGAAATTCACAGTGTGTGCAAAACTTGTAAACTGCCTCTCATATGTTGAAGAATTACGGTAATGCCGATGAGCAAAATAGACAAAGTAATAAAATCACTTCATTTTATTTCAACAGTTCAATAGTTCAGTTTCAGTTTAACCGTTTACCACACAATCCCGAGTTTCAACAACCCTGACGGAGAGGGCTTTTGCCATGATGCTTTCTGCCCGATCAAAGACCGGAATCATCATTTGAGCTACATTTATTTCGTTTGTTTTGTCCAAAATTTTATCAATAGAGCAAAGATTTAAAGAAGTAACGGTATCTGATAAACATGTTGTATGACATTCCAATCATTATTTAAAGGTCCAATAACTGCCCAAAACAATGTAGGTGTTAAAGTGCATTTAGATTTAAATCATACCATTTAAAAGTATGAAAAATATTGTGAAGATGACGATCTGTTATTCTGTGGTCGGTCCAAGTGTTGGTCGCAGAAAAATGAATATAAGGCAAAATGTAAACAAAAGATAGAGTGACCCGGCAACTTTTGACCTTGTTTTGAAATTAATTTCTCTGCCAGTGACTAACACTTGGACCGACTGTAAAATAAGACATTGTCATTTTCACAATAATTCCCATACTCGTAGATGATATGATTTAAATTTAAATGCATTTTAACACTCGCTCTGTCTACTTTTGACAACTACTGTTACTTAAAGGCGTTTCAGCGAGTTATTTCTAGCGCAGAGAATTTTGTGAAATTTGACACAGAGACAATTCAGAGTATATTCTTTCAGTATATGAAGAGATAATCAGACCTAACCGGATGAACAAAAAAGTTCTGAGCCCATAAAGAACATAACCCTTCTTTCAAATTACACAAAAACCCAGTTATTGCAGCAAACATCAGAATTTTGTGAGTAAAGTCGATCATATCAGCCAAATCATGTTCTGTGTGTTTTAAATACATAAGAAATCGATTGATCCTCTCAACTTGATGAGAAATTAATATTTGTTTCAAATTAATGACCTTCTATCGATGTTTCAATAACATCCATAACAGCCAAAAAGATCATTTTATTATGGAAAGTCAAGACATTATTTGACTTCCAAAAAAATCCAGCGCAGAGATTTTTCTTATTTTTCGCACATATACACATGGGTATATCCCTTATCAAAAACTGCAAAAAAAAAAAATGATAGGTCGCCTTGCTACTTTTCCCATTTTAGGACTCGATTACTTACCTCCCTTGGAACAACGAAAATGACACAAATTCCCCAAGATTCAAATTACTAAGTAAGATTAGTTATTTTCAGCACAAATTAATGTCTTTTTCACAATAAAGATAATATTGCCTTTCCCTGATATATACTCGATTGAACAATGGAATGCGACGGCTTTGATAAACATTTTGGTAAAAAGAGTAATTGCTCATAACAAGCAATTTTGCCATTCCCCACAATATTTTTACACAAGCGGCATTTCAACTTGCATTAATACCTTTTTTAAATTTGTCATCTGCCGCTTCTTTCAATTTAGAAGTTCCTATTCAATTCATTTAGGAAAGGGTTAATGCGAAATAGTACATTTTTATGGATGGAAAAACAATAAAAGTAGAACTGTCCAGGAATTACTCCAAGGCATAAATTACAGATGAATCTTATAGCAAAATGAACCAAGCGATCCCGATTTATATCAATATCCAGGAAAGAGACTTTGAAAGCACTGAAAAGGAGAATTACGTGTACTTTTCTCTTTTTTCTCACACTAAACTTACTATCAGGATAAGTGATGTCCGAAAAATGTATCTGTTCCGTGTCCGCTGTTTCGGAACGGTTTACACTTTCATATATTGATCTTTAGAAAAAAAAACTTGTATCTACCACTACTTCCTCCACGTCTTGCAGCTGAAATCGGCAGTCCGATAATAGTACTACATGTGAGAAAAAATACGCGCAAGGAAAAAAAGAAAGCAGAGAGACATGCGCGGAAATGTTGCGCAGTGACAATCCGCTGAAACGCCTGTAAGCAAGTGTCGAGAAATCATATTTCATGAAGTGGGGATTCACAAGTTTCGATCAGTGTATAAGTATCATTAAAGTCTCACGTTGTTGTAATCCACGTATACGTCCTGGCTAGACATCATTCCAGTATTCTGGTCTCGAACATGCATCTGTAATCTCGACATTTTCATGTCATAATCGTAGTCCATGACGTAATAAGACTGCAAGCAGTAAACAATCGAAGTACATGAGGTATTACTAGGATCACCCGAAAACCAACCTTAATACAAAAACAATGAACTATTGGACCGACTCACGACCTCTTTAAACGAATTTGCGAACTCCGACAGCATCTTTCTTGATGCTTGAAATAAGCAAATCGACTTATGCATAATACGTGAAAATAAAAGGGTAGCATGAGAAACTATTGCTTTGGATAAATTGTACAGAGGAATACTTACTGCATGTAATAGGTAGCATTATCACCGATCTTCAAGGGATTCAATTTGGATGAACTAGTTAAAGTGGTGGGGTATTTGTGTAAATCTATTAACTGAGGCTGAAGCGATTCTAATGAAATGTCGGATCCCAAAGTATGTTTTTCTGGTAGTATGTACCCAAGCCATGCGCTTTTGCCGCGTTTGTCTCGTTTGTCTCATCAGAACCTTATTGCGACTTGTTAGTCGTAAAAGTTATATCAGTAGTAAGCAAAAGTTAGGTTAACAACTAACTCTCTCTCTCTCTAGACCTTGAGCCACTAATAGGCCCCCCTCCCCCCCAAGGGGGAATTTTCGGCACAATTATTTTCTGAAACCCCAAGGTCTCCTGAGCACTTTGTCAAAGTCTGTTACCTGGCGAGCGGGGCTTTTGCAAGTTATAGAGGTCAAAGGTCATCAAGTGCACTGTTGCATACAAGATATCAATGAATAGCAGTTCAGGTTAAATTTTCATTTCATTTTCTGCATTTAATATGTCAGAAACATGTTCAGATGGGTTTATATACTCATATCTTTAGTCAGAACAGCTGTTTCACACAAATAGAAGCAATTTTGTTTGAATCAAAGTACTGACAGAACTGTTCTTTGCCATGTTTGTGGGCATAAAATGGCTGGTACCCAAAAACTTATCCATACCATACAATATCATCAATTATGATCTTAATGATACAGAATAGATTCCATGACAAACATTGAGCTTTACCATTATAATTTATCCTACCTATAAGCTGTGTCAGCGAAGGAAATCAGAGTATTAATAGTGATAAATGTTGAGCCTTTTTAAGAATCTTACGATATTTGCTGGAATTAAAGATATTTCTTGCTGTTGACCAATAAGAACTCATTGACATCAGGATTTTATTTATCACTTCTATAATCAACATTAATTTGCCACATCGATTGGTATTGTATTAAACCCAGTGAATAAAGTTGTTTAGATCTTTTTCTTAATGGTGGCCCTTCATTGAGTTCGAGACTAATATGAAGTTGCCTTTCATTGAAATTGTAACAATGATTTTTAGAACAGATCATTCCATGCTATATTAAATTCTATCCACTATCACCCATGGACCACATTCATGAAGTCAACATTGTTATCATCTTTCTCATTGCTTGGTTAGAATATATTTCAATATGTTAACTAAATCATTACTATGATTTATACTCTGTATTATTTAAACACGTACTGCATGTCTATGACATGGGGAAGTAACCAGTAAACATTGTAAAAATTCAAAAAAGATTCTGTTCTGTTAACAATATGACATTTTTACCACAATTGAAAAAAAATCAAAATGTACGCAAAGAGGGCATGCATAAAACCATTTTTGAAACAGCCTGGGTTTGTAATTCTCTAAATGATTCCAAGTTAGCATTTTGCAAAACAGGATTTACTTCTGTCGAACTACAGAGACTTCCCTTCACAGCATAGACTTTGGGAACGAGAAATCAGGTCAGAAAAGAAGAAAATGTCTCCCCCATTAGATCACTGATCATTTCTTCCTACAGATGGGCAATTATTGGTGCATCACTTATATGGAATAGCACAGTAAAATGAAACCTTTTTTTTAATATGGGAAACTAAATCCATGAAATAACAATAAGCCCATGATCATGAAACCAAATGAAAAAAAAAATGTTCATCTGTTCATGCACAATAATACAATTATGCTGATATTGGATGAGGTGGAGCTAAGCACAGTATAAGTATATTGCAGCAGGCATTTTCTTTTTGACATACGACAGGTACCTTTATATACATGTTTGATAGAAAGAGAAAAACAAGACTCATGCACAGGCCTTTTGCCCATAGCAGAAATAAGGAGAGTCACTAATCATCTATCAAACAAGGCAAATGATAACTGGCCAGCTAAAATATCAAAAGAGCTTCTGTCTCTGTTAAATGTGTACAATATCAAACAGAAAGCAAGACGTTATACATATGTAAGAACAAGATAATCTGAGCAATAAAAGGATTGCCATGTGAATGATGATAATTTGCATGACCTTTACGCCAAAAAATATGTTAATGACAAGAACATTAATAGTACATGGTAACACACAAATAACCTTTATTAAAAAGTTAACATAAAAGGGAAACAAAATGGATAAAAGAGTAGGGAATAAAACAAGGGCTCTTCATTGCATAGTTTAAGACTTAAGCATATTATATCAAACCCAATGCATCTCATTTCCAACATTTATATTTAGCCTGTTTTTTTTAGTCAAGGCACGATGCATCATTTTATTTTCTTGTTTCTTAGTGCCAAGCAGTTAACCTGACATAATTCTGAACAGGTCACTGTAACACTATGGTCCTCTGTAAATGAATACTGACCAACAGTGTGCGATAGTAGGTGCACCTGCCCTATTGAAATATCAAATCCAAATGGGGAATTCAATTCATCTTGGTAACTCACATTGCTAGTAAATCACCTGATTACTTAATTGATGGGTGTAAAAAGTGAAACAAGATTAACTATGAATAATAGATTTCTGATTTTGGGCAGTCAGCTCTTTCAGCGCCAAATATTTAATGTCCACCTCTTTCGATGCCTGGAAATAGGCTCCACTGAAACTCAGAGTTTTATCATATTAGGCATGACTAAACAAGTGGACGACATAGTTCAATGATCAGACTGCATGTTCTGTGCAGTCTGATCTTGATCTATGTCCTCCGCAAAGGCCCCTGTTTTCGCCTATAGCGCTGAAATGGTTAAATTCATGCATATGTATGCTGTATTTAACTAAAAAGGTGAATATGCCTGTAGGTCATACCTTTATTACTTTGTCATGGCAAGTTCAATTTTAAGTACTTTGATATCATTGTCTAAATTGATAAAATAACAAAAAGGCACTGTAGATAATCATATGCAATGTCTGCTTAGTAAATAAGATCAAGATATATTTTATTTTTAACCTTTTTTGTCTGTTTTTTTAGATGCAAGAGTTAAATGCTACACAATGTATCAGTAACTTCAGTACTTTGATTTACACTAAAAGTTTTTATTTACTGTGATGAATATAATTAAGATCATTAAAATAAGTATTCCAAGAATTTTTTTTTTTTTTTTTTTTTGTAAAATAAAGAAATGAACCAGATAGCTGTTGAATTCTCGGCAACTGATATAAAAAATTAAAAAGTATATTAATGAGCTTTGGTTATAAGTGCTTCCATTGTATCCATGAATATGACAAATAGATAGACAATTAATCAGAAAATGCCATTTGGGTTGCTTCTAGGATGCATTCAAGGTATTTGTGATCAAGAAATTGTGCTTTATCTGAAAAATATTCCTGTAGTTTCTCAGATTATGATTTTTTGGAAGCTTGAAAAGTACTGTCAGTGCTTTGATTTGCATTAAATGTTCTTTTATTTTGTTAGAAATGCATATAATTATCTAAACATAAGCTTTTTACATTACCTGAGATCATCTGGGACTTTCACAAGGTATAAAATTTCCATCAAACAGTCCAATAAGGATCAACTAATAAGGTTAGGGTTAGGAGTGCACTTGATGACCTTTGACCTCTATAACTTCCAAAAGCCCCACTCGCCAGGTGGCAGACTTTGGGAATGTGCTAAGGAGACCTTGGAGCTCAAGAAAATCATAGCCCCGAAAATTCCCCGGGGTGAGGGGGGGGAGCAAACACCCTGTTGGCTCATAGTCTACTCTCTCTCTCTCTCCTGGCATATATGACATTGTATTGTTTCATAAGATATTTACTTACGTCGGTTATTTCTGGATTCGTTGAATTGGCAGCTAATTCTGCTCCTAGTTCAAGCATGGTGACTGAAAACTGATGTGGCATGCAGCAACCTTTGCTCGCAGGATCCATTGGCGCTGCTGCCATCAGTCCAAAAAGCGACATCAAAACAACGGAAAACATAGCTCTTGTTCGACAGTGTAAATCCAGATCGAGTGATGCCAAAATACTCTCTATGTCTTTTTTATATCTGATGATAGGTTGGTGACCTTTATCTTTTCTTTCCCCCCCCCCCCCCATTTTGAAATCTTCTATCAGACAGAGACTATCTAGGTATTTCGCAAACAAATGTCCACTTACAATATGATCTCATGACGACCGATTTCCACATATATTCTTTTTATTTCGTCGATCTATTGGTGTTCTCGATTTTCGAACTAATCTGTATATTCGATCCTTGATATTGGAAGCCCCTTATAGCAAATGTAAATGGTAGACGCCTGTTAGACCTATTAAAACATATTTGGTAATTTTCAAAGTTAACAACTTCTGCATGAGCAATGATAGTTTTATATATGGCCTGCAACACGCGAAAAGGGGCATTCGGACATTTGCGTAAAGTGTCGTCTCGGATCAGCCTGCGCAGTCTGCGCAGGCTAATCCGAGACGGCACTTTACGACTACATTGGATTTCATCCTACAGTAGACTTGCTCAAAACAGAAAATAACCTAAAAACCTAAAAACGGAAAGTGTCGTCTCGGATCAGCCTGTGCGGACTGCGTAGGCTGATCCAGGGCGACGCTTTACGCAAATGTCTAAATGCCCCTTTTCGCGTGTTGCAAGCCAATGAGCCATGCTCTGGTAAAGGGTGGTTTAATACATTTCCGTAATGCAGTACAACAAGCTGGTCATAATAATATGGGTTGCAACACGCGAAAAGGGGCATTCAGACATTTCCGTAAAGTGTCGTCTCGGATCAGCCTTTACGACTACATTAGATTTTTTCCCACGGTAGACCTGTGTGAAACAGAAAATTACATAAAAACGGAAAGTGTCGTTTCGGATTAGCCTGCGCGGACTGCGCAGGCTGATCCGAGACGACATTTTACGCAAATGTCCGAATGTCCCTTTTCACGTGTTGCAACCCATTATTATATTATCATGGTGTACCTCATAATCCAGTCAATTGGTATACAAAATGGATTTTATGGATGCATAATTATGTGACGATTTGCATGGTATCATGCATCACGGAGATGTATTGAGTCCCCTATTCCCAGAGCATGGCCATTTCTTGTTAAAGAGACGAAAAAATGAGTGAAAAAACATTCATTTCACTGCTTAACCCTCACTATTTCCTAAAACTATACCTTTTGTAGTGAAGTTAAAATTCGAATGTTTGTGACAATTGGCTAAAAAATGGTACAAGCATGCATTGGGCATTGTATGCTGCACCAATATAAAGTGAGCATTTAAACTAAATAGCTTAAGTTTAGCTGTTATTTCCCTATTCCCAAGCTGTAACAAAGAACACGTGTTTTGTGTTTTGAATGTGTTAGTATATGTATACCAATATCAAGTTCATAACATTGCATGTATTCAGTCCTGGGGGTCAATATGTCTTGTGAAGGTCAGTTTTTGGTCTTAGTTTGAACCATGTGGTCATCAGTGTATCGTTGTCTTGCTCATATTTTGATCATGGTCATGCTTAGTTCAAACATCAATGCTGTCTGATCCTGTCAGATTGTGAAATCACAAGCACCAATCTCATCTGTTCCTTTAAATTTTCACTTTACTAGTCTGCTCTTGATACTTGCAAACTGTTTTCCTCAAATCAATTGTTTTTCATGCGCTTTATCAATTTGAAGTCAGTCCTTGGAATGTAAATTTGAAGTGAAGCGTTTATGGAGACTGCGATGGGCCTTTGTTAGGCTCAATTTCAACAGTGTCGAAAATACACATACAATCAAAAGGTTTTTTTTCGCGAATCTCATTTAGATGATAAAGGAATGATTAGATAACGTATCTATGGCATATTTATATGACTTGCCACAGATTTTTGCAGTCTTGTCAGAAAAATAATTCAGAAATGTGCCATAGATCTAAACGAACCCAGCTTTCTCTTATCACTATGTCATTTTGGTCAAATTGAACTTTTCGACTCTCTGTATTCTTAGCTCCAGTTTCTTGTCCATATAATCTAAATTTTGAAAGAATTTGAGAAACCTACAGGTGTTTCCAAAGTACAGTTGTAGATTTTATCTGGCATCCCGTAAGCTATATTTAAAAGCAAAAAATGTACAATTAAAACGGTCGCCTTATCTGTTGATGACCGAACATGTATATTCTAACTCTTTATCTACGTTCTATACTTTTGCCTATGACGTGTCCTGTTTCAAAATATAGTACTATAATTTCATACTTTTTCCGTACTGTGTTCGCATTTATTCAGAGAATTAAATCTTGATTGGCGTTGATAATCTTGATTTTTACTAAACCTTTCTTTCAAATATTTCCGCTATGTGAGAGGGCGCTGTGGCAAAACGGGGTATCTCTGTGTGATGTATTATACCAAGTAAGTCACCAGGGGATACCTTTCTCTGAACTGCGTACGCACGAAATTTGCGTAAGCAGTTGAAGCAAGCAAGCAGCAAGTCTAAAAACAAGTTACAGTGAACTTCACAACTTTATGATTTGATTAAATATTTGCATAATTATGCCCCACCTCATACCTTGGGGTAAAGCAGGGAGTGTATGTTTGTATATTCAGTCCCAAAACGATCGCATATATCTATTTACGCAAAAAAATCTATTTATCAGTTTAATAAAAGATACCCGAGATACTTATGAGCGACTGAATCATGAGGTAGAATTGTCCTCTGACATGCAGAAAATTGACCCGTAGCAAAAAATTTAGAATCAGATTGCTCTGCCTGGATCGCAGTTTGGCCTGAGTCGGTACTTTTCACAGATGCATTGAAGCCTGTTTTATCCAGAGCATGGCTCGTAAATTTTGTTTCGGGATATAAAACGTTGGCCCTCAGAGCGACTAAAAAACATTAATTTTTTTCTGTCAGGAACCCCTTTCCCCTCCCCTCCCCCTCAAGTAAATGTCGTTTCAAGGCTGCTATTTGCTTGGCTGTCTCAGCATCGCGGACAGCGTAGTTTCAAGATCAGACTGCTCTGCGTGGCTCGATGGTACAGTGCCGGTAACCTTGAGGACCCGAGTTTGATGCGTACAGGAGGCACTGTGTTTTTCATGGGATTGTCCTTCGGTAAGCCACTTCAAAGCCCTAGTCTTGTACTGGTGAAACGCAGAACATACATCAATAATCGAGCTGTGATATGACTGAAATAATGATGAAAATGCGTAAAACACCATTCATATGTGAAAACCTAGCTGATGTTGTTATCATGCAAGGTTTGACAGACATTAGATTTTTTTTTTCATCAATATTTAACAATACACAAAATTTAACCCTTTACTACACAATCCCGAGTTTTAACGACCGTAAAGGAGAAGGCTTTTGAAAACCTTTTCAGAAAAGGAGAAAATGCTGTAACCAGGGTCAGAAATCATCATTTGAATTACATTTAACCTGTCCCTTGCAAATGCTTTGAATTTAGTCGAGATCTGAAATAAGTCACTTTCCATCATCTGTCTGATTCATACCATAGGCCTCTGAAACCTACCACGGAACAACACTATCGGTCATTATCGGACACCGATACTATAAATAGCACATTGGCGACTCTCTCTATATCGTTTATAGTAACCCTATGTTTACACCATGTTCCCGGCAGCCACGGCAGCCCCGTTTGTCCGAAACGTGGTTTGCCGTGAAATTTTGTTCGTTTTTTCTCCATTTACCAAGTTTAGTTAAGTCTCTTTACGGTACCTCACGGTATCCGTGACAAGCTGTAGAAGGAACCCTACATTTTCACCATGTTCCCGGCAGCCACGGCAGCCACGTTTCTGAAACCTTGGACAAAACGGGATTGGCGGAATACAACGCAGAGGAACGGGATAAGCAAACTTGTCAGACCGTGATCGCCGGGGTTGCCGTGCCAGATTTTTTGACTCTTAAAGAATTTGCCACGGCAGTCCTGGTGCTGATGAGAAACCTAACAGACCATAGCGGAACGGGTTGATCGTTGCGTTCTTCTACGGCCTGATCGATACCGGTGAAAAAGGGCTTCCACGTCCAAACACGGATCGTCTCTGAGTCTTGTTACGGCTGGTAAGTTCTGATGCGATCAAGTTTGCTTATCCCGTTCCTCTGCGTTGTATTACGTCAATCTCGTTTTGTCCACGGTTGTCAGAAACGGGGCTGCCGTGGCTGCCGGCAGCATTGTGTAAACGTAGGGTAAGACAAGGTGTGCAACGAAATCAAAGAAAATTTGACCCTCGTTCCCTTTCAGAGATAATATTTAACCAAAAATCGAAAAACCTAGTTACCGATGCACATGAGTTCACAAATGACTTTTCTTTTGTACCCTGACCTTCGAAAGTTCCAAACGGCTTTTGCCATTAAGCAATAGCTCTCATCTAAAAAGATTTCAAAAGCTTCCACATTTTCTTGATAACAGTGTCCTTTCCACATTTCAGTCTATAAAGGTCAAAACGACAAAATTTAAGACTCAACCTAGTCAAAAGCACTAAGTCTTTTTCAGCCACGAATCAAATGCAGCTCAAACGAAGTAACATGTCTTTGAAAAGATAGAAAACATTGTGGGAAAAGGATATAATGCTGGTAACCAGCATTTTCTCACTTTCCCACATTGTTTTAAAAAAAAAAAAGCCTTCTTCATCAGATTCGTTTAAGGGCAGGGATGTATGGTAAAGGATTCATGAAGAAAAGACACAGGAAAGAAACACACAACCACTCTGAAGAAGAAAACGCAATTGTTTTAATTGCAAAGTCGACACGAATACTTCTTTGACTTATTCATAGTAAGCTCTCAATGATCTCCGAACTGTAGTTGGTGTTGCCTGGAAAAAAAGAGAGGAGTCATAATTGGCATGCAACATGCGAAGGGGCATTTGGACATTTGCGTAAAGTGTCGTCTCCGATCAGCCTGCGCAGTCCGCGCAGACTAATCCGAAACGAAACTTTCATTTTTATGTAATTTTCTGTTTTGCGCAAGTCTACTGTAGGACAAAATCTAATGTAGTCGTAAAGTGCCGTCTCGGATTAGCCTGCGCGGACTGCGCAGGCTGATCCGAAACGACACTTTACGCAAATGTCCGAATGCCCCTTTTCGCGTCTTGCAAGCCATATATCAGTCAGTATCCAGGATGAAGTACTTAAATGTACACTGATTTCAAAGTATGTTATAAACAGATATGAGCCATCCTCTGGCAAATGGGGGTATAATGCATCTCCGTGATGCATTTTACTCACAAGTCATCATAATGTTATGAATCCGTCTATCAACCGACTGAATGATGAGGTACACTGGTCCTTTGATTTGCAGAAAATTGACAAATAGAAAAAAAAAATTCGACAGAGGTCATCTTGCGCTGCCTACGCAGGTTGACCTGGTCGATAATTTTTGGTCGATACTTTTTGCAGGTTGATTAAGTCTCCTTTTCACAGAGCATGTTTTTGTTGTTGCAAATCTGGGGAAAAAGGTGTGAAGCACAGCTGAAACGTTTCTGAATCGCTTTACCAGTTGATAAAAACTCTGACTTGTCCAAATTTGAAAGCATTTGCAAGCGACATGTTGGTAGGGTAAAAATCATTGTTGAAGAGGAGAAATTTAGGCTACCAGCATTTTCTCCTTTTTCCACATTATTTTCCTAGCTCCATTTCACATGGGGTGTTAGATCACGGGATGGTATGGTAAAGGATCAGGTGTCATTACCATGGGATGCAAGTTCGAAACAAGGCCCAGCTGGGTCTTTTCCGACTCTAATCATATGCCATTACTGTAGGCTAGAATTGTAGTGTTGTATAGGCCTGTACCTTTCATATAATGTTACGATTAAAATCAATGGAACGAAAATCAAAAGGAAAAAAAAAAACATGTCAAGTTTTCAAAATGCAGGATATTCTATCCCATCACGAATATTTACCCCGTGCTCTGCAAATTGCGATCAATCTTGTTTTTTGCGAAAAGTTCATCTAGATAAACCCACACATCCGTGCAGTCTAATCTTGGTCTACACTGTTGGTCACCCGATTCAGATATTCGACTAATCTGAAGCCTCTCAACAGGAGTGCGTGAATCCTGAATACTGTTGTTTTCTAATTGAATATTACCATTCAAGCGAATGAAAGTTAATAAAAAGCGGACTGCGTCTAATAGGCGAGTAATTGTTTTTTATTTTCTTCTCACGACCAAAAATACAAATTACTACGTTTGCACTCATAGTGCTAAAGAATGAAATGATTCAAGCTTTCAGGAAGGCTTATTTAGTAACTTCCTATTTCATTTTACTCTGGATCTCACACAATCTCGGACAGTGTAGATTCGAGATCAGCTGCATGCTCTTTGTTGTCTGATCCTGACATCTCCTGTCTGAAAGAGTCTCTGCAGCATATGAATTGAAAACAAAAAAAAACGCTTTTGAACAATGTAACGTTAGTACGAAAAATACATCTACATAACTTACTCTTTTGCACGCATCAGACAGGACAAATGGGTTTGCTGAACTTAGCTGGTTCTTTTGGACGTTTGCAAAAAGATAGGATGTCAGTTCTCGAGCTGAAAATAGGTATAATCACATTTTTTGTTAATTCATGTAACATCATTTTGAATGTAGCCTATCTTCACTAAATCTGTGAAATATCGTAGTGCTTCTAGTCCACAAGATTTGTAAGTCTAACAACTCTGAGCCATGCTCTGTGAAATGGGGGCCCAATGCGTCTGCAAAAAGCATCGACTCATGTCAGCCTACGCAATCCGCGCAGGCTGATATGAGTCGACGCTTTTCGCTGTATGTAAATTTTTTGCATGTCAAAAGGCCATTCTACCTCATGATTCAGTCGGTTGTCAGACAAAATTGACTTCATATAGGTCCATAATTATGTGATGACTGGCTTGGTATAATGGATTACCGAGATGCAATAAACTCCGTGTTGCCAGAGCATGGCCCCTATATGTTTCTTAAGACATAAAGTTCACGTGAGTTGCATGACCAATCACATTTTGTATTGATTATTTTTTTTTATCAGATTTCTTGTATGTTTTTGTACTCTTTTCATTAGTCATTTAGGCTTATACAGTTGGATTCTGTCAACTTTTTACCAAACGACAACGTTTCTAAAAAAGGCCAGATCATTGGCTTTTACAGACGACAAAATAGATTAAACTTAAATGATTGTTTTTTAATTTGATAGATCTAGGTTAGAAAGCATAATGGGAACATAAGAATATACTGGTTACCACAGTGTTTTCAAAAGCCTTCTTTGTCAGGGTTGTTAAAACTCGGCATTTTGTTGTAAAGGGCTAAAGATCCGCTGTCTAGAAGAATCGCCATTGCTCTAGAAAGGCGCTGGGTACAAGAAAGAATCAAAACTGTTTCAACAGGGCTTGATATGGATTGCAACAGCTTCCTATCACACTTTTCACATAAATGTAGAGCTAATATGAAAATCTATCTATGTATACAGACATTTGTTTGACTTTAATCTGAATGGATATTTTGAATGTATTCCATATTCCAAAATAAACAGGAGGACAGCCTTTTAAGTTTTTATCAATATTACAACTCTCCCTTTTAGCGCTCAGCACATTAGCCTACTTTGTCTGATCTTTCTTCTACACTCTTAAACTTATGTGTAAAATATTCTGTCAATAACCCTGTTTTTCGCCTCTCACCACTGCTGAAGCATGTGAGAAAAGTAGTCGGTGGCTTTGGAAAGAAAGTTGTGTTAGTACTGGTGAGAAAGCCAGGAAACACATGTGCGTCACCGACCGCCATGATATGACCTTAGCTGTTAAAGTGGCGTTAAACCCCAATACAACCAACCAACCAATAACCCTGTTGTGGTGCTTCGGTCTGCTTTTCCGACTGAGAAAGGCGACTTTACTTATTTAGCGCTAAAAAATGTATTATTTAGTTATTCCATTTTATCACATAACCCCCCTTGTTTTCAGTGTAATTTACTCATTACGATTTTTCTTTTCTTATACACGTTTGGTATCATATTTATGTGACGTCATTTTTTGACGTCATTTTGTACGTATTACATAGAAGTGAATGGGTTTTATAAATATTACCGCGGGTGCAACTATAGGCGGTTTTGCATCTTCTGATCTATAATTCGTGAAATACTGTTATGTGATAAAAAGAATCTGACATTCGTTGGCGTTTTGGATAAAATTTTATTAAACTCAAGAAAAAATGTTATTAAGCTTGCCAAAGGCGCGCTAAATAACATTTTCCTAGACTCGTTTAATAAAATTTTATCTCAAACACCAACTCATGTCTGATCCTATATACCTCACAATCCCGAGTTTTAACAGCCCTGAAGAAAAAAAACTTTTGAAAGCATTGTGGGAAAACGAGGAAATGCTGGTAACCAGCATTTTTTTCTTCCTTCTTTATAATGTTTTTTATTCTTCCAAAAACAAATTTCAATTTTTGATCTAGATCTACATTTATTTTATGGTCTGCAGTAAAAAGTTAAAATAAGTAAAGGAACAAACCACGGTTCAACGCTGTACCAAACAATTCGTATATAGATCTATACATAACTGCTCAAACTATCGAACAAGATGGCTGCTACAACGTAAGATAGAAAGTTTTTTGACAAATTCACTTATACAGATGGATCGGTTTTAAAACAGGCTCACTGGAATGTTTTCTTGAGTGATCTTATAACAGTCTTCGCCCGGCTGACCAAGGTCCCAAGAGGACGGTGTAGAAATATTTCATCAAGTTCCCCACACGAGAGGGCCACTTCTAAAATAGTACCAAATACGTAATATTATGTTGTCGTAACTTAAATGGTGCTTGTATTTGATTCGGGCAGCGTGAGTAAATCAGATATCGAGTAAGACCGAAGATCGATCGAGATTCTGTTACGCAGTGGGAAGTACATACAAGCACCAGGAAAGTTACTACAACATATCATTCTTATTAATATTATACCTACAAGTTTAAACGACGAAATATTGCAGTTATTGACATTATATTCGAAAACAAAATAATGAAAAAATAGTTAAGTGAATAGTAACTTCGTTTTTATGAATGGCGGATGAATAGTGTAACATTTTGACCATTAAAATCGCAAATTTGTACGTTTGCCGCGCGCATGACACATCATCATACCATATTTTGATCCGTATCTGACACTATGTATATACCAATTTTCTTTTCTGACGTTTGTGAACTGTTTTTTTCCGTTTGCAGCAAGGTATTTGAGTATTTACAGGTATATGATACACGAACAGAACCATGGCATTAGATGCATGCATTGCATTCCATTCAAACAATTAGGACTAGGTGGGCGATCTATGGCCATCATGATCCTTTTGTTTGAGATACTTACTACCGTCGGCTGTATCTCCGTACGTGGACTGAGCTATAGGTGTACAAGTTTTGGGCTCAATATGTATGATCACTCGCTGGCCAACCAAAGTTCCAATCATAATATCGACACTAAATGCTGAAGGACCTTCTCCCAATTTGTAAGTTCTTTGTAAAGTGAAATTGTCTGTAACAAATATATATATATAATGACTATGAAGAGGTGGAAACACAACATGTATACAAGGCTTGGAAAAGCTTATTTTACTTTGAAAACAGGGTTTAAAAGAATATTTTTCTTTCTTTTTTCTATGATTGATTGATTGCTGATTGATGCTACTTTTAATATTTTATTTACATCATATCGACAGCTCACTGGGCTGAAGCTCTGCATTACCTTGGTAATGGACACTCCAAAGAGAAAGTATAGCGAGTAAGGCATGGTGGACCTCTGGTGAGATAATTTAATGGTATAACTCGACTAGACACCATGATGTTCACTGCTTCGAGAACTCGATTAATTATACTAGATACTACGGAATTCCCTGCACGGAAAAACAGAGCTGATTTGGATTTTTTGATATGAAGCACATTTGCGGTCGGTTAAGATCAAGATAAGACAGCACAAAACATGCCGCCTAACTTTTGAAATTCACTTACATACCCTGCCGTAAAAAACAAAAACTATCAGTGTCCATCTTTTCTTTATTGACAAAAAGTTTTTATTTTAATTTTATTTGTACAAAGGTTAATCAAGAACTCCCATACCAGGTTTCCGATTTACTTAGACAGAAAGTTTTAGCCAATCAGATGGTTAGTCCTGGATTCTAGAATTGAGCCATGCATCTCCCTGATGCATTATACCAAGCAAGTCATCATATATTTATTGATCCATTAAATCCATTTCGTATAACAATTGATTGAATCATGTGTTACACATGCTGAAAAAATACAAATACTAGTAGTAAAAAGTTCCGACCCATGTCAGCCTGTGCAGACTGCGCAGGCTGGGATACTTTTTGCAGATTCATTAAACCCCCGTTTCACAGACCATGGCTCAGTTATAAATCAGACTAGTAACTAAACACGGCCCTTGCTACAAGATACGGTGAAATACAAAAAAAAAACTACGTCTTACATGGCACACATGGTGGCGTCATCACACCTGTTCCATTCATCTTGGTTACAAAGCATCGTCCGTTGGTTTCTGTGTAAGCTTTGTCCTGGAAAAGTCAATGAACAGAGATATAAGTAGGCCCACTGTATATACCCTTCGGAACAATTTTCTTAAACAAAAGACCTTTTTATCTGCAGCATCGTAACGAACCAGTAAATTATCTTCACTAATATGATACAAATAATTCAATATTAGTTTTTTTCATGAGTATTGGCGAGTTCTGATTGGCTGAAAAAATTTTTTTCATAGCTCCATGAAAAAAAAATTTAAGCAGTGCCGGAACTACTTTTGCAGTCAAACTAATGTAAACAAACATGTATACGAGATTCCATAATGTTATTCTGTCTGATTTTATATCCAATCCGAATTTCAAATTACTAGCTAAATTTATGTTCTCTGAACATTGAAAAAAATATCCAACAGTAAATTCAAAGAGAGAACTTAAACTCATTGTCACTTTGCTGGGTCCTAACAAACTTATTTTCAACTTACTTCAAGCGTATTGAACTTCTAATAATAAATCTACTAAATCTCCCAATGTTCAATACTATAATGACGTCATGAATTACGTCATTATTACGTCATGAACGAGCAGATTTACCGCGCTATGAATTATCAATGAAATGGACACTAAATAAATACGCAATGTTGGATTTACAAAAAAAAAGCAGTTAGAGTGAAATTTAAGTGCATATTTGTTGTCTGTGATATTGAATTATTAGGAATGAAGAGAATTTTTTTTTTTCATGGAAGTATGAAAAAAAAAAACCTAATCACACTTTTGTATGAAACCGCTTCGCGGTTTCATACAAAAGTGTGATTAGGTTTTTTTTTTCATACCTCCATGAAAACAAAAAAAAATCTCTTCATTCCTTAATTGAATAAATGCATGGCATAGTACAGATATACCATAAACACAGAGACACGAATGTACTTAACCTTTATCCTGCTAAATAATTGAAATGAAACTTTCAAGCTGATAGTAAAAACCAAAATTTTGCTATTTCAAAGGTAAAGCCCCTGTCACACTATACGGTTTTTCGGTGTAGCTGAATGATCTCACTTTTGACCTACTTTAAGTACTAGGAGGAAATGATTGTTACTCGTTTTGTGATTGGCCAAATATACGAGTATGTAAACTACGCAAAAAAGTAAAGGTCACAGTAGAAATTTACCAATATGGGATAAAGGTGTTCATGACTAAAAATCACGTAATGATCACAATAACCTATGTGAAGTTGTACTTTATGGCCATGCAGATGTTAAACTCTAGCAAAACATCCATAATTTAAAGCCCGATGATAAACTAATAGTAATGAGTATCGGCGAGTTTTCTATTTTGTTTAGTGTCAAAGACTTGGTACCCATTTTTCCTCGCGTAAAATCAAATAGGAAACGCGACGGCAGGCTACCGCTCTATTGTCTTACACGAAACGGGCTGTAAAACAACTTATTTCATTTCGCAACGCGAATAACTATGCCTGCCTAGGGGAACAGTCGGTTTTATTGCGTTGTTAGCGAAGAAACTGGGTTTCTACTAAATTACTCCTAGTAAGAGTAGGTGGGTGTGGTCAAGCATTGACAGGGGTGATAAAACCCTGCCTTCTGATAACGACAAATCGTCGATGTTTGAAAAGTGCTTCATTTTTGTACAAAAAAATGCAAATCTACTTAGTTTTCTTTTTAAAGATTTCATCTTATGGTCTAAACAGACCTTTATTTAAATATGATTCATTAATAAAAAACAGAACAAACGATATTCTGAAACATTGTAGAATAGGGACGCTCATTTTACGTTAAACACGAGAATTAATAACGCTCATTACGAGAGCCCCCACATTCTTTAATCTTATTGAAATTCTGATTTCAACCATATGCAGAACAATTTAAAAGAGACTACTTTCAGAACTGTTTTCATCATTTCTCTTCATATTATACTACAAACGAATTTAAATATTCATATCCCAGTGCCTCTTACGCCGTCTATCTTTTTTCGGCGTAGCTGTATGATGTCACTTTTGACCTACTTTCAGTACTAGGAGGAAATGAATGGTTACACATTTTGTGATTGGCCAAATATAGGTAAACTATGCAAAAAAATAAAGGTCACAGTAGAAATTTACCGACATTGGATAAAAGTGTTCATGACTACTAGAAAATCACGTAATGATCGCATTTCCCTGTGTAAAGATGTACTTTTTGGCCGTGCAGATGTTAAACTCTAGCTAAACATCCATAATTTAAATCATATGGATAAACTAATAGCAATGAGTATTGGCGAGTTTTCTATTTTGGTTAGTGTAAGAGATTTGGTACCCGTTTTTCCTCTCGTAAAACCTAATACGAATTGCGACGGCAGGCTACCGCTCTATTGTCTTACATGAAAACGGGTTGTGAAACAACTGATTTCGTTTCTTGTCACAATGAAAAAAGGTGTTATGTCTTGAATTTGGTGATTTAATTCGAAACGTGAATAACTGTGCCTACCTGGGGGAACAATCGATTTTATTGCATTGTTAGCGAAGATACTGGGTTTCTACTAAATTACTCTTAATAAAAGTAGGTGGGTGTGGTCAAGCATTGAGTGGGGTGATAAAACCCCGCCTTCTGATAACGACAAATAGTCGATGTTTAAACGTGCTTCATTTTTGTACAAAAACATGCAAATCTACTTTGTTTTCTTTTTAAAGATTTCATTGTATGGTCTAAACAGAACTTTATTTAAACATGATTCATTAATAAAAAACAGAACAAACGATATATTCCGAAACATGGCAGAATGTCAACTCTCATTTTACGTTAAACATGAGAATTAATGTATTGATCAATAGCGCTCATTACGAGAGCTTCCTCATTCTTAAATCGTATTGAAAATTCTTTCAACCATATGCAAAACAATTTAAAACAGGCTACTTTCAGAACTGTTTTCATCATTTTTCTTCATATTACAGGAATTTAAATATTCATATCCCAGTGCCTCTTACGCCGTCTGTCTTTTTTAAAAGATATTACTTGTTTAAAGATATTTCTTGTTCTACTGCGTTGGCACGGCGTTGTTTAATTTCGTAGAGCGCCACGAGATCGCAGGAAAAATCGGGCATTTTTCGTTAAGATGGATAGGTCACGGCGTTCTCAACGTGACCAAGGCGTTGCTACGGAGCTCCTATGGCGTGTTATGACCTTCCTGCGGATTCTCTGCACTCTCATGACGCTTCCACTGCGTGCACTGCTCTTTCACCGTGCTCACACTGCGTGCACTGGTCGTTCACAGCGTTCTCAAGGCGCTGACGGCGTGTTCATGACAATCGTTTGCACTATCTTCGAAAACGAACTGTATGTATACATATTTATTCATCAGTTGTTTCTTTACTGTGCTCTCGAAAACTCAGTGGAGTAAAAAACTATGACCGCATGCAGAAGGAAATGGGGAAAAAAAGCAGGACAAAAAAAACCCAACCCCCTCAAACAGATGCATGTCATCCACCATCATCTCATCAATTAGCGCTAACCTGGCTTGCTGGCGTAACCAGCCGTGGTGAAATGAACTTTATTTGAATACTTCGTCTACTACATACTAGTATTCGTTTTTGTCAGGCAAAGACCGATGGACGCGGTAAAGCGCCTTAAAAGCGCACTGAACGCCGTTGCAGTTCCAAACAGTCGCTGTAAGAGCGCAGTAAAATAAATAACACTCCGTGTAACCGCCGTTGACGCGCCGTATAAGCGTAGAAGAGACGTAGTGACATCTCAGAGAACGCCGTAAAATCTCTGTGCAAGCGCCACCGACAACTACAGCGTTCGCACTGCGACCTCTGTGCGCGCCAGCAGAGCTCCCGTGGCGTTGTGGGAGATCTTACTGCGCCGCTAAGGCGACCTTACGGTAATCCCATTGCACTCTTATCAGAACGCCGAAGGACGGCGTTTGTTTTGTGCATGCTCAAAGTGCGCGCTGTCTCCCAGCATTCTAGACGATCCCAACGCGTCTACTAGCGATTCCAGTGCGTTGCTGTGGCGATGTTTGCGATCGTACTGCGCGCACCTCGGCGTTCTGCATTTTTTCATGCACGCCGTGGAATCGCCGCTCTAGTGTGACAGGAGTTTTAGTTTTGGGCAGTCTGATCTTGATCTACACTGTCTGCAAAAGTTCTTGAGTTGCGCTCAGCAACCTAAGAGTTAAGCCATTGACTCGTCCACAGAGAAGGCGTGTAAAGCACACAACGGGCCGTAAAATTCGAGACTTTTCATTTAAAGCACAAGCGTCACTCGTCACAACTCAGCCGATTCCCTACCTACATCTAACCTTGTCTGTATAACGGTTGTTTCCATTTAAACTGCCAATCACGTGATCTTATACATGGCGGCGCCACTGTAAGTCGTTTAGCAACGACATAAACAACCTCGATGAAGTTCTTCACATCTATCTATCTGTCGGTGAAAACTTCAATCGGAATTGATAAACCACGTTAAAAAATGAGTGTACGAACTGTTTGTCAACTGAAATATACTTAGAAAGATTTCGATAGAAAATTGAGAGTCAAGTTTTCTTTTTTACGAGGAGCCTTACAAGTTTAAGAACGGTAAACCGGCGTATTTTCGGCGAAGAAATGTACCGTGTAGTTGCATATCAAGCTACCAGATACAGCCGAGAGACTTGATGGCTCACATCACCCGAGGTATGCCGAATGGCACAAGCGTATCATTTAATTTCAAATGCTCAGTTGCCGAGAATGACGGACTAAAACAGTTCATGCTGTAGAATTAACCCTTAAGCTGTTGAGAAAAGAAATTTGTACAGTCACTTGTGAGCGGTTAATAGATCTCAGGTGTCTGTACAACCGAAAACCTCTCAAAATGCCATTTTAAACGAAGGATAATGAAGACTGTAGTCGACTTTGTTACCAAACCTTAACATGTTTTCACCAAATTATGAATACAGAAACTATTTATTCATTTTCCGTTGAGAAAACAGTTTTTTTTAAAATTGAGTAATCAAATAAAATGGCATCGTTTTGGGACAAAATCATCTGTATTTGTAGCACGTTCATCTAATGAAGGCATCCCCATTGCTCTAAGAAAGGTTCATACGTGTTTCTGATATGGTCTATACATGACAAACAAGTAACTGGATATGAACATTATACAATAACTGCCAAAATAAATGAGAAAGCACCAGCTTGACTTTTGGTGTACGCACAATTTTTAACACCCAAGTGACAGACTGTCACTATACAGAATCCCAAGTCACATACAACGCTTACTTCCGGTCCTACACTGTACTATCGGCTTGAAAGTTTTATCTAACTTATCTAGGACGATGAGGGTTAAGTTTGATTCCTGCAACGGTAATTCAGCAAATACCTGTCCTACCTGTTAACTCGTGCTCGTATGTTCAGTCTTAGGTAGCAGAACACGGTTTTCAGCTAAACTCGTCTCGGTCGACAATAGGCCAAACAGAACTTCATCAAACAAAGGTCTATATAATCAGCTTGAAATTATAAAGAGCACTTAAATGCAACAGCACAATCCTAATTCTTTAGATTTTATCAATAAATCATGTTCAACTTGTGAAATAGTGAAATTAATGATCAATATAGGCAAGTGGCATGGTCGGAAAAAAAATGACAAAATATGCCATTTTAGCCTATATTCCAAAATTCACAAAATGCAAACCCAGGAAGCTAGCCTGAAAATGCCAAGCTAAATTGAAACTCAAAACAACGCATAATCTGGGGATAAAATCCAAAATAGCACATTACCATGCCGTTTTTTCGCAATCTTTCGTGCCCTGACCCTACCCTTGTTTTCTCGGCTAAAAAAAGCCGCTAGCTCCATGACCCCTCACTTTCGCATTTGGGGTCAAAACTATAGAACAAAGAACGAAAGGTCATGACCTACTGTTTCACAGACAAACCTAACGCTTCTTTTCCTTAATCTAACACAATTCATGGGTGTAATAACTACTCTTCTTATCAAAATTGCATTGAAAACCTACCTTTCTCAGTTATATCTAATTTTGACCATGGCCAATTCGAAGCAAACTGTTTACAGGTGCCTTAAGGCAAAAATGAAATTTTTCAAATATGCCAAAAAACACTTTAAACACTTTAAACAAGTAACTTGCCTTGTTACTGACTGATCTAAACCAGCAGAATGAGGCTCAGTTGCACAGAACTCATTTCACATGGATTCTTAACCCTTATGCAAATAAGCATATTTTACCCCATTTTCCTGGCAATTTGAGCTCAAAGACAAGTCTAGGGAGAACAACTTGAATTTCACTTTTACAACCTCAGGCTAGTTTCTATTCTCTTTCTGGACATAAATCTTACCTCAGGTACTTGTTCAGTTGCAAAAGTACTGCTCCTTCCCTGTCTTGGGTTCCATTTCTGTTAACACTGTCACTTCTCTTAACATACCATGGCAAATTGCCTGTCTGTTACATAAAAAATTCTAAGAATTAGAATTTTAGAAACTGCTTCAACAAGTTTAAGATATCAGCAACTTGCAAAACATATTAGAAACAAATAGAACACAAAAACTGAACCCTTTTATATGACAAGTGATCAACAATGATGCATAATTTGTTTGGACACAAATGTACATATGTTTGTCACTAAAAAGCTGAATTGGACTTTTCTTGACAAAGTATGCAAGTCGATAAACCAGCAGTTTCAACCTTTTACCGTCAACCGAGACTCGGTATACACCACAGCCATATATATCGGTTGAGCCGGTCCAAACTACACATTCGTCATGGCCCAGAGACTTGTCGGATAGAGCATTTCGGAACATGACGACTCTTTTCGGACACAATGGAATATTGAAGAATGCACTGGCCATGTAGGTATGTAGATCTGTTGCTCCAGTATCAGAAATGGTCTAAATTTACCAGAATTGCCTAAATCAAACTGGTTTCAAGCAAAACATCTCTGGAAAAGTCCAAAAATAGCAAAACCAGGCAACATGACTTCAAGCGCCAAATTCGCCGAATTTGTCTTTTTCCGCATTTTGAGTTACCTCCCTTCTTTGAATGAATATCAGCCAAAATTGACAGTCTTAGGATCAATTTAAGTACTATTTCCAGACTGGAAATTGATGGAATTACTAGACTAAATGCAATTTGCGGTCAAAATACAAACTTCATAAATTGCCAATTGCCTTAAGGTAGCAGAACACGGTTTTCAGCTAAACTCGTCTCGGTCGACAATAGGCCAAACAGAACTTCATCAAACAAAGGTCTATATAATCAGCTTGAAATTATAAAGAGCACTTAAATGCAACAGCACAATCCTAATTCTTTAGATTTTATCAATAAATCATGTTCAACTTGTGAAATAGTGAAATTAATGATCAATATAGGCAAGTGGCATGGTCGGAAAAAAAATGACAAAATATGCCATTTTAGCCTATATTCCAAAATTCACAAAATGCAAACCCAGGAAGCTAGCCTGAAAATGCCAAGCTAAATTGAAACTCAAAACAACGCATAATCTGGGGATAAAATCCAAAATAGCACATTACCATGCCGTTTTTTCGCAATCTTTCGTGCCCTGACCCTACCCTTGTTTTCTCGGCTAAAAAAAGCCGCTAGCTCCATGACCCCTCACTTTCGCATTTGGGGTCAAAACTATAGAACAAAGAACGAAAGGTCATGACCTACTGTTTCACAGACAAACCTAACGCTTCTTTTCCTTAATCTAACACAATTCATGGGTGTAATAACTACTCTTCTTATCAAAATTGCATTGAAAACCTACCTTTCTCAGTTATATCTAATTTTGACCATGGCCAATTCGAAGCAAACTGTTTACAGGTGCCTTAGTGGTATCTATATCGGGTCGCGGAGGTAAACAGCTCCCTCACTAAATTCTTCCCCGAACTGGCAAACAAGCCCCGCAGTGTTTCATTCTTCGCAACAGTTTACGGCGAAACTTCTCCTTAACAATGTTGGGACAAAGTATGTTCAAGGCGGCACTATAGCTTGATAACTATTTACCTATATTTTTTCTGTGAACTTATCTCAATCTAAGTTTTAAGAGTGCCCTATAGTTGAAAGGGTATTTTAACTAAGAAAGACCCGTATATATTTCAAGTTCAGGGGAGGGAGGGAGAGAGAGAGAGAGAGAGAGAGAGAGAGAGAGAGAGAGAGGGCGAGAGAGAGAGAGAGAGAGAGGTTTATGGTGATAAGTATCTCGCAAACTTACGGCCAATTTAAGAATGGTCTTGAGGGAATAATTGTCATCTACACTCTCTACAAAGCCAAATAGACTTATTTTCTATGGTGTTCTGGGTTAAGAGCAACTGAACTTACATTTGGGTAGTCGTTGAATACTGTTAGCTGGGAGTAATTCTTTGTTTGCCGGTCATAGATATGCACCTCTAACTTAGACAGCTTGTTCTCGTAGTCATAGTCTAACTGAACATAGCCCTGCAGAATGAATTGTCGAAACATTTAGATCTACAGTATTGATGCATACAATCAAAGTCGCCGCGAACTGTAATATCATCATCGTCATCATCATCTTGTGAAGGTTTAAACATTAAGACACATTTTCAAGTTAGAAATTTTTATCCTGAAGGAAGTCTTTTTTTTACAGTGAAACTTTACAAAAAGAATAATGATATTCGTGACTGTGATGATACTGGTAATTCTGATGTCTGAAATGAAGAGAATGGATGAATGGCATGATAGTAGTTATGAAATCTGAAATCTGTAACTTCGCCGATGCTGTAAGGTAGATTTGTCGCTGATCGCAATGAAAAGTGTGAAGACAGTTTAATTTTGTTTGTACGATATCAGATAGAAAGACAATGAAATTGATACAATAGGTATACTTGCATCATCAATTACAGGTGTGGTGCTGTTCGGCGCCAGCGTAGCTTGTAACTGCAGCAGCGTCGCTGAAAACTTGTTTGACAAACAGCATCCTTGGCTAGAGGGGGTTTGAGCCCCAGTGTAACCCAGTAGAGCTAGACAGATCAGAGCCAACATGGTTTGCTTCTGAAATTATTTGTCCGGGACAACTGATAAGACTGTTATGTCAAGACGTGCGTTTCCCAAGTTTTATACGTCAGTACATATTGCAAAATAATGATAAGCAATCGCTCTTTTAAAACTTACCTCTTTCAACAGAATGTTGTTTGCGGACAAATCAACTTTTTACCAGGCGACAAAATATTATCATATAAAGTAAAACACACTCATTTCAATATTTCGACCAACGGCCTTTATCAAGAAAGAAAAACTTAACGTTTTTCTTTCTTGATAAAGGCCGTTGGCCCAAATATTGAAAAAAGTTATTTTACTATATGTGATGCATGATACTTCGATTCCCTGCGGAACAATTTCTTATTGTGACAAAATTTTAGCTTTGTCCAAATTGACTGCATTTGCAGAGGGAGAGGGATTGAGAAATCTGATTACCAGCTTTTTCTCATTTTTCCACAATGTATCCAAAAGCCTTTTGATCAGAGTCATTAAAAGTCGGGATTGTACAACAGAGGGTTAAATCTGGGTTTAGACTGCACAGAATGATCTTAGTCTACGCTGTCTGTGCATCATCAGAACTGCTTGGGAAAAAAAAACATCTTTGAATTTGTTTCATAGAAGTTCTTTTCTAATGATTAAAAGATTCCATGACATTTTGTCGCATAGCCGTCATCCTGCTGAATTGAGGTTATCAACTTAACAAAGCGATTTTAATGATCAGTTTGATTTACTGAGTATGTCAAAGATTGGACTCTTTATTGGATGTCAATGATTGATTGATTGATTGTATGGTGTTTAACGCCGTTTTCAACATTATTTCAGTTATATCGCGGCGGCCAGTGCACCTGTCCATGCGTTCCTGTAGTCTCTTTTACCAGTACTTCGCACAATTTTCTTTCCAAGCCACTGGCTGCTTTCCCACATAATCATCGCCGAAACAATGGTCAGCGGTGGGAGAGGAATGAATCCTGTCGCAGTGACTATCATCAATCCCCGGAAAGAAATTGGCCGAGCCAGGGGTCGTAGCCAGGGATCGAACCTTGGACCCTGTGTTCTCAAGTCCTGCACGCTACCGACTGAGCTACCGGGGCTCGGCTTATTGGATGTCAAAGAGATTAGATCAATATAAGACTGCATTTATGTGCAGGCTGATCTTGGTTTTATCTCTCCGCAAAGGTCTCTACACGGAGCATCCGGGTAAACCCTGCTTGGACTGAAGGGTCGCTGAGACTAAGGTCACAGTTACCTTTAGACGGCTAGAAAGTAAACGAATATGCCGAAAGAAGTTGATCATGGCGATTACGTACGGAATATGTCGAACGCATCTAACGAGAAATGTCGACAAGGCAGATGCAATTGTGAAAATAAGAGCATTTAAGATCATCTATAGGCGTCATGAGTATCATTTGCGGACAGTGTCAATGAAGATAAGTCTGCAAGGAACGAGCAGTCGAATCTGCAATCTGCGCCGACTTCTAGTTGAGCTTTACAAAATTTTAGACTTGTCTAAACTGCAAACAATTGCAGACGACAAATTCAGTGAATTCATAAAGATTATTTCTGCCCTAGAATGTTAGAAAACAATGAGGGAAAAGGAGAAAATGTTTGTAACCAGAAACTTTCTTCATTTCCCAATAAAATGTCTTTGAATGTATTGATTTGGTGGCAAATATGTGAAAAGGAGACAGTTCTTTACATAATTACATAGCTGTATATAAATGCAAAAAATGATCGGACATAACTCTGATTTATTGACCTTTGAAAGCTGGGGAAAACAATCTGTGCTTTTAGGGACAGTTTAGATCAGCATCAGACTGCACAGATCGTGTGGTCTGATCACTTATCTACAATATCCGACGTTTTCGACAGCATTGAGACTTTAATATATCGGTCTTGTCTATCACTGACTGAATTTACTTTGCTGCGTTGGATTTAACCCTTATGCTGCTAAGCACGACTCAAAGACCTTTTGCGGACAGTGTAGATCAAAATCAGACTGCACAGAACGTGCAGTCTGATCTTAGATCTACACTGTCCGATAAGAAAAAAATTTCGTCAAAACATAACTTTAAAATAGAAATATTTGAGTTTTTTACAATCGTCTTGAAAGCATCGTTAGTAGTAAAGGAAGAGAGACCGCGGACACACCCAGGGCTTGGGTGTGTCCGCGGTCTCTCTTCCCTGAGTGCCCTACATCACCGTCCCTGACAAAAATGTGTCCCTAGTTGCTGTCCCCGAAAGATTTTTTTTTATTTTGTCCCTAGGCTCTCTTCCCTGAGAGGGATTTAGCATTCAAAATGGCGGCCGTGTGGGTGGTACTCTGGGGCAAAAAATGCCCCAGGCTCTCGTCCCTGAGCGGAATTTTTTGCAAAAAAGGGAAAAGGGGGGGAGTTTTTCCTAGGCTCTCTACCCTGAGAGGGATTTAGCATTCAAAGTGCAGGCCTTATGACTGACAGGTTGGGTAAAAATGGTCAGATCACTGAGTTGGACTTAGTTTTTTCACCCTATGGATGATTTTTTCTCTTTCTAATTGCCTGACCATTGAGTTGGACTTAGACTTTTTTTCTGCATCTCTATGAATGATTTCTCTTTTCTAAAAGGAAATTTATCTTATATCACTGAGTTGGTCTTAGCTTTTTTCCCCTATGAATGATTTTCTCTCTTTCTAAAAGGTTGACCATTGAGTTGGACTTAGTCTTTTTACATCTCTATGAATGATTTTTTCTTTCTAAAAGACTGAGCACTGAGTTGGATTTAGTCTTTTTCTGCATCTATGAATGATTCTTACTCTTTGCAGTATAACTCTCTGGAGTATAACTCTTTTGGAATGCATCTCTTCTAAAAGAAAGATAGAACTTTCGTGGTAGATGGTTAGTCCTGAAAAGGACTGTTGGGTTAGCTCTGAAAAGAGCTGTGACAATTTGAAGAAATGACAACTTGAAGATAGAACTTTCGTCTGACAGCTTGAAGATAGAACTTTCGTCTGACATCTTGAAGATAGAACTTTCGTGGTAGATGGTTAGTCCTGAAAAGGACTGTTGGGTTAGCTCTGAAAAGAGCTGTGACAATTTGAAGAAATGACAACTTGAAGATAGAACTTTCGTCTGACAGCTTGAAGATAGAACTTTCGTCTGACATCTTGAAGATAGAACTTTCGTGGTAGATGGTTAGTCCTGAAAAGGACTGTTGGGTTAGCTCTGAAAAGAGCTGTGACAATTTGAAGAAATGACAACTTGAAGATAGAACTTTCGTCTAACAGCTTGAAGGTAGAACTTTCGTCTGACAATTTGAAGAAATGACAATTTGAAGAAAAGATAGAACTTACGTCTGACAATTTGAAGAAAGGTAGATCTTCCGTGGTAGATGGTTAGCCCTGAAAAGGGCTGTTGGGGTGGCCCTAAAAGGGACCTGGTTTTGGAGGTTGTGTTTTTTAAGCACAACCTCCAACCTTTCTGCAGGCTGGACAGCTACTTGCTGCCCGCCTCTTTAGCCTCTTCAACTGCTGTTCATCCAGTCCAAAGTCCAAAGAGAACGAAGGCTCAGCGTCATCGTTCCAATCTTCGGTAGAAGGCACTACGAACTCCTTCTTCTTCTTGTCGTCCATCTTTTTTCTGGATGATAGCTGCGCAAGCTCGCTAAAGCTCATATCTCTTAAAGCACACTCCATATTGTCTACAAGTCGAAGAGAATGAACGATGTGCGGGAAATGACACTGGGTTTTATAGGTTTTCAGACGGATTGAACTAGTTGACCCATGACGTCATTTTCTCCGATGTTTTTCCCGCGTCGGCGTTTCATGCTGTTTTGGCTCCAAATTAATGTTATCCAATCAGATTCACCGTTGTTTTTTCTATTACTAAATGTTTTACTGTTGACCAACCCGTGGGTTTGTTACATTTTCTTGTTCGGGGGATTTTATTGTTGACCAATCCGTGGGTTTGTTACATTTTCTTGTTCGGGTTAGAAAAACTAGAGTTTAACTAACCTATGACTTTTTTTTGATTATGAGTCTTCTGACAAAATGAAAAGAAAGATGATTATTTAAGATAGCTAGCCCTGAAAAGAGTTGCTTTTTTGTACAGAATGCACTTTTTTATACCCCTCTCTTTCTTTTGATTGATCCCATTTTATCTAGCATTTGCATCAGATGTTCAATTTCATGTCTGATATATCTGAAACGTTCTCTTTCTTCTAACCAGAAGAGCAATAAGAGAAAAAATGTTAATCCAAACATTGTACGATACTGGCTCAGGTTTTACAAAAAGTTAATGGTGAATGAGAAAAAATAATCAAGAGTTTAGTGTTTTATATGTGTAATGGATCACTTTTTAGTTTTTTCATCCTATGAATGATTTTTTCTCTCTAAATGGAATTTGTCCCTATATCGCTGAATTGAACTTAGATTTTTTTGCACTATAAATGATTTCTAAATGTCTGAGCACTGAGTTGAACTTAGACTATTTTTTACCCTATGTATGATTTTTTCTTTCTAAATGTCTGACCATTGAGTTGGACTTAGTCTTTTTTTTACATCTATGAATGATTTTTTCTCTTTCTAAAAGCCTGATCATTGAGTTGGACTTAGTTTTTTCTTCACCTATGTATGATTTTTCTCTCTAAAAGACTGAGCACTGGGTTGGACTTAGCTTTTTTTATTCTATGAATGATTTTTCTTTTCTAAATGTCTGGACATTGAGTTGGACTTAGTCTTTTTTCTGCATCTATGAATGATTTTTTTACTCTTTGGAGTGTAACTCTCTGGAGTGTGAGTCTTTGGAGTGTAACTCTTCTAAAAGAAAGAAGTTTGACAATTTGAAGAAATGACAATTTGAAGAAAGATAGAACTTTCGTGGTAGATGGTTAGCCCTGAAAAGGGCTGTTTTGAGAAGAGCTGATTTTATGAAAATGTTTATTCAGTATCAGCATCAGTCGATTCGCTGTCTGACTCACTCCTTTCAGTGGCGATTTGCGCACGGAAAAGACGGGTCACCTGCTCAGTTTTTGAAATAACATACTGAAAATACATCTCAAGCATGCCCTCAATAATGAGTTCCTTCATCCGAAGGTTATAACAGAACACCCTGTTATTAGCAAGCTCAGCCCTCTCGTATCGTCTTCTCACTCCAGCTAAGCGTTGTTTAAGTAAGACGATTTGCCTCCTTGCTCTTATTAACTTTCGCTCAGCATCCATCCAAGTACCAAGAAGTGGTGGTATCGTAGCCATTGTGAAAATGAAATGTATGGAAAATAAATCGCTGAGATTTATAGCTTTTCAGACGGATTGAACTAGTTGACCCATGACGTCATTTTCTCCTATGTTTTTCCCGCGTCGGCGTTTCATGCTGTTTTGGCTCCAAATTAATGTTATCCAATCAGAATCAGCGTTGTTTTTTCTATTACTAAATGTTTTATTGTTGACCAATCCGTGGGTTTGTTACATTTTCTTGTTCGGGTTAGAAAAAAACTAGAGTTTAACTAACCTATGACTTTTTTTTTTGATTGTGAATCTTTTGAGTTTTTTTGACAATTTTGAGTTTTTGACAATTTGAAGAAAGATAGAACTTTCGTGGTAGATGGGTAGCCCTGAAAAGGGCTGTTTTGTTTTTTTTGGAGGCTGTGTTTTTTTCCAGTTCTAATGGCAACACCCGAAATTCGCTTGGCAAATGGGGCATGCTGTAATCTTCCTCCCAAATTCGATATCAACCAAGATGATATCCGGTGTTGTCTTTAATAATAGCTGAACTAATCTTTTGCCGAGATCTTTGTATGGTTGTGTTATACGTCGCAGTTGGTTTTGTTCCTCCTCTCCTACGAGATGAGTGGTTAGTTGCAATAACTGCTGTCCGGCATTTAGATACTCTTGGAGAGCCTCACGTAGTTGATGATTTACCTCTTCCATATTGATATTGCTTCCGAATATTGACACTGCTTTCGAAGTGATCGTTAGCTGAGAGTCAAAGAAATGGTGAATGTGTGAAAAAATAACGCGGACTTTATACGTTTAAGGAGGATTGAAATTTTTTAAAGAGCTCGGACCTGGCAGAAAGCACATACATTTTTTCCATGCTACGTTTCATGCTAATATAGCAAAAAAGTTATGAGACGTTGTATGGGAAAAATGTAACCAGAACAAGTCTTTTGGGGGAAAAACAGAATGAAGAACTCTATTGTTTTTTGAACTTTTATTTATTGAACTTTTATTTACTGAACAGAACTAAACATTGAAACATTTTTTTGCAATGCATCATAAAAAAATTTCTTGACAATGAAAAAAAAATTCTTGACAATGAAAAAATCACAATGAAACATTTTTTGCAATGCATCATAAAAAAATTTCTTGACAATGAAAAAAATTTCTTGACAATGAAAAAAATCACAAGCAAACATTTTTTGCAATGCATCATAAAAAATTTCTTGACAATGAAAAAACATTTTCTTAACAATGAAAAAATCGCACTGAAATATTTTTTCACAATGAATTATTCACAACGAATTAATCGCAATGAATTAATCACAATGAATTATTTTTTTCGCAACGAATTATTTACAATGAATTAATCGCAAAAAACAGTATATAACAAATTTTTATAATGCAAATTCGCAAACACCACGAGTTACACATTTGTTTTCATATTCCGTAATGTCTTTATGCAATTGGTCATACCCAAAAAACATTGTATACTCACTGTCCATATCGTCGAAATCTCGTAGTCCTATGAATGGAGCAACATGTCTATAAGCGTCTTTTGTTGAAAGAGCTGAATTTACTACTTCTTCTGTAACATCTCTATCAAATAGAATATACCCTGACATGCTTTCCATTGTTTCTCCGTAGGAATCATGAACAGATCCTTTTTTGTAGCGTAAGTAAAAGTTAAATAGAACTGATTTCATTTTCACAACGTTAAGAAAACTTTCTTCTGTTGTTCCTATGATAAAAAATGTCCATCGGCTTGTGGATCGAAACAGTTTACTAATAACATTGTCTTTCATACAGCTATCTGCTAAATAAGTCTTGAGAACGAGATCCAGCCCCGAATCGTCCACCATCATCGCAATAAAGTTGAATATAGCATACACTTTGTATGACTTTTCTCCTTTTGCAATCCATTTAAACATTTTTTTTGATCCAAATTTTCACACAGAAAAATTTAATGTTAAGCTGTGTTCGTTCATCAAGCGTATGCTGTCGAACAAATTCTCCATAAATTTTTTCACGTAGTTCTATTGGTAGCGGCAACATGATTGTTATTTTTTTGAACAGTTGCTAATATTTTTTCCCCGACTTACTCTGAGTGATTGGTACACAACAATGTGATATGAAATTATTTTCTCAAGCTTTTATAACCATAGGGTACAGTATCAGTACCATTTACAATGACTCTCTTGGTGTATACAGAACGAAACGTTTTTGTTTGTGGTTCACTGGTAACCGTTCTATCTCTGTGTCTTTTAATTTTACAATCATACTGAATTTTGATTTCTACTGTACGATCCAAAGCACATTTCGAATATGTATCGAAATTTACCACCTGTTTTGTATTGTAATCCAGAGTAATCCCCTTTACTTTACATTTGCTTATCTCTTTTCCATCTTTTGTTTTCATTTTGTAAGCATAATTCTTAGGTCCAAGTCCTCTGAATTGAGTAATTTTGCAAGCAGGCTCTTCATCAGTCCATTTTCCTAACCGGCTGTTAATAATAGGGGGATTCCATAATTCGGGGTCGTGAATGTACATACAACTATCTGTATCGAAATACAGAACTCTATCTTTTAACTTTTCAAGAACACTGTACAATTCCAACCTTGCATAAGCTGTTACGTAAGAACCTACTATCACATTGGCTGTAGCATGGGTGTCAATATGTTCCAGCTTTGATTCATAGTTAACCAAGATGAATGAACAGTTCTCATCAAAGATTTCTACATGCTTTACAATGAAATTGGGGTTGGTGACTAATTCAAAATATTTAGACGGATCACTGATGTATTCCGTCTGGATCATTTTTTCACGCTGAGCTAATTTTCCCCAAAGGCAGTTCAACATAATCTTAGCAAATGATCTTTTCCCAGGATTTCTTTGAATACAACTTGGATCAAGACGAACACCTTCTGTCTTCTCATATTCACAAACGAACTGATCTTTTTCTGAGTCTGATTGACAGCTATCTGGATAACCACTGGCTTCTTGCTTAATTTTCAAGAAATTGTCCACATAATGTTTAAAGAACTGATCTGACACAGAATTGAAATGCCAAATTTCATACACTTGCAATAATCGATAACCGCAGTCAAGAGCCTTGAATAATTCAAAAGTAACCCAAGTTCCGACCAAAGCCCTCTCTTCTTTACCATGTCTACAAATGTTTGAGCTTTCTTCTGCACATTTCATACAGAGGGGAAACAACATTTTGTTGTTACAGTGAACTGGAAGAACGGGGTGAAACAAATCAGTTGGAGGCAAAACTTTGCATTTGATTAATCCCTCATATTGGCGAATATTGTTCATATCAATATTCTCAGTAGACAAAATTTCTGGCTGACCTACAGGGTAGGATTTGTGTTTACAAACATAAGGGTATAGAGAACAGATATCGATGTACTTGATTTCCTTTTTGGTTTTTTCATCAACATCATATCCAATTTTTATTGCATTACATCTTCCCCCGGACAAACCATCCCTCGGATCGATAGGGTCCCAATGTGGATATAACTTTTCAATGTGTTTTTTGTACTCTTTATCCTTCATTTTAGCATCAAATTCGTGTTCCCAAATGTACACTACATTATATCCCATGTCTTCGATATCTGCTATACGTTCAAAAGTACGTTCGTACAATTCAGACATGGGTTTTCCATTAATAGGATTGATCTGTTTTCGATCTGTATAGCATACAGGACAACCATGATACAAATCCCCAAGAAATTCATAAACAGTGTTTGACTGATGGTGAAAACCATCTACACTATATTTCCCGATTTGAGCTTCACCACCATTTTTTGCATGCTGAATATTAATACCTTTTTCCTGAGCAATGCTTTGAACCCATCGTATCGCTTTCATAGAAAAGCGACGTCTGGATGAGTCTTTACTTGAAATGATAGCTATTTGATTTTCTGGTAAATATTTGCTTCGCCACACCTTGTTACAGGCATCTGCGATGGTAATCGCCTCTAAAAATGGACAAATACCACCCTGTTCGATAAACAGCTTTCTGAATTCAGCACACCCTCGTCTGAGGATATCAACGTCTGACCTACAGTACATTTCCATCTCCTTCTGAAAATTGAATTCCTCACCATTTCGAACTTTGTCATTATACCAAACTATAAATTTTGACCTAGCCTCTTCAGACATTGAGTCGGGTTTGTAATAAGACATATCCAAGTAGGGTCCGATGTAACTCCAAAATTCATCTGTATTCGCCCAGTGAGGAAAGTAACCTTTTTTCATTTCTTGAAGGCCAAAGGTGGATGGAAATTTTGCCAAACCAAAACTCATGAAATTGAAAGAATCGATCAGACGTACACCGTTCAGTTCTAACTTCATAATATTGTTTCCATTCATGATCAATTTTGGAAGTTTTAACCCATACTTTGACAATACTTAGTCAAGAATGAACTGCCCGTCATAGCCTTTGAAATTATGGGCAATAGCCGTAACCCCTTTATGATGTTTTGAAAAGAGCCAGTTGCAAAATTGACTCAAAGTTTTTTCACCTTGAAAAATAACTTCCCTACCCTCTTCAAATTCACTGCATGTAGAACAATGAAAATCAAGTGATTTATCGATACATTCATCACACGCTCTGTGTGCGATACAATAATTTGGGATGTGTACACCTGTGTCTTGTTTGCATTCAAAATCAAAGAAAATAAACTGTGGTTTTTTGACTACAGAAGAACTCGTCTCGTCATCGTTGTCATGGTTCAACTTACTTTGGTAAGGCTGAATATAGCATTGATGAGAAAAGTTAACAATTCTCTTACAGATATGACATCTTTTCTTTCCATTGCAAACATGATTTTTCTTTCTGATATGATATTGTGCACCGCATTTCGAACAGAGTTTCACTAATTCACAAATGGATTTCTTTTCTTTACCTTGAACATTTCTGTGATTTTCAAAGCATTCAGTACTAAAAAATCGTCTACTGCAAACACTGCAAACATATTCTTTTGATTCTGATGGACATTTTCCTTCGCGATAACAACCTTTACAGATATTTGAACAAGCATGACTTTCCCGCTGAGGGTAACCCACATCACAGAACTCACAATAATATCCACAACTAAGAAAACCTTTGATAGATTTAATGTAGTCATAATGGTTTTGATGAAAGTACAAATGTATGATCTTACTATTGGTTTTCACTTCTGGATGTTTAAATATTTTTTCCACTTTTGAATGCTGTTGATGAACTTTAATGACATAGCCTTTTTCATACAAGAATGCTTGAATTTTTTTGTATTCGTCAATTCCTATAGGTTGTGTTGGTGAAACTCCAGCTTCATGTAACAATTTCTCAGCTTCAGTCTTTTGAAGAGGGCGGTTTGAACGACAAATACGATCCCATTTTCTATTCCATACTTCGGTGTTTTCACGTTCACTGTAGCAAATTCCCACAACAACAGCTCTTGCAAAACATAGTTGGTCATGATTGTCAATTTGAATAATAGATTGCTTCTTCTGGGCAAAAAACTTTGAATCTAATTCTGACGATCTATATTTTGGTTTTCCGCTACCACTTGGTGGTATTGTATGTGTGATGTCAAATGTCATGAATCCATCGTTCAAGACGAAATCTGTATTCGATTGTAAAACTCGTTCAATTTCATTCAGCATAGTTTCACCTTGTAACTGGTCTGCAGCTAAAAAAGGAATATGGATTCCTATTTCCAACGAAGGATGATTGATGGTAATTCTAATCATGTCCGTAGGGCTAGCATTTAACTTTCGAATGATTTCCCGGGTAACATCGTCAAATAATCCAAGGAGTGTCTGAGGTGTTAATTCTTCAAATTTCTTAAAACTCAGCATCAGCACATGTGATTCTGTTTTAAATTTTCTTGACTTCTTATTACCCTTTTCTGTTAAATCATATAGACTTTTCATGTCTAAGTTAGAGTTGGTACTTTCATCGTCGCTATCATTTTCTTCTTTCAACGGTTTAGTTTTTTTCTTTTTTGTTGGTGGAAACAGCTCATCGTCACTTTCTTCTTTCAACGGTTTAGTTTTTTTCTTTTTTATTGGTGGAAACACCTCATCGTCACTTTCTTCTTTCAAAGGTCTAGTTTTTTTCTTTTTTGTTGGTGGAAACACCTCATCGTCACTTTCGCTGTCTGAATAGGTTATTATTCTTTTTCTTTTACCCATCGTTTTAGCTCTGAGTGAAAAGACAATAATGCAGAAGTGAGAAAAAACTAGCAATTTATATAGCCTCTCCGTTGTAACAGTGTATAAATAAGCCGTTAGTTGTGAAAATCTATTCATTCTCCTACTCGATCTCAGTCAGTACAGCTGATAAAAAATATGAACGAGTTAAAGTTGCAAAATACATCACCACTTAGAAAGAGGGTGTATCTGTATGTTAATCCATACACCCACGATTATGAGATCAGTAATATACCATCAAAGTATAATGTTAAACATATCGGAAACTATGTGGGATCATTTTTATCCCAGCAACATTTAGAAGAAAAAGATGTTTACCGTACTACCAGCTACAGAGTTTTGGATCAGGCGATGATTGACAAACGATATGGAGCGAATGGTGTGAGAACAAATATTTGTTTCACATGCAACGAAGCAGGACATTGGGCCAAAGAATGTCCAGAAAAAGAAAATCAGCTAGGAACAATTGTTTTTGTCTACGTGAATCCACACAGTCACGACATTGAGATTTCACCATCATTTTACAACGTTGGTGGTTTCAAAGATATGAAATTCGTCAGGACACTAAATTCATTCTGCAGTGAAAATACATGGAAAAAAAGTTCACCACAAGCTACATCCTCATCGGTTGAAACTCAGACCGTAGACATGCAGAGCGACACAGCGGCTAACAGCGATTCAGAAATCTGCAAAATAGCAGATGATTTAGAGACATTACGAAAAAATCTAAGAAATCAACAAACTTTGGATCTAAAAAACAACGAATTTTCTGCAGAACCGGGTTGTTCGTACGGAAAGGAAAAACAGCAAAACATCGAAAAGAAGAAAAAACGAGTAACAAAGAACTATTTCTTTTACAAATCAACAAAACATGAGGACAAAATCTGTCCAGATGTGGAATTAAAAAACAACGATAGGAAAAGAAAACGTAAAACCAAATGTGAATCTGACATCTCAAAGAAAAAGAAAAAAACATACTGAGTGAAAAAAAGATTTCAATACAATATTGATTATAAACAAAAAAAGACTGACTTGATTTTTTTCATTCATTTTTTGTCTTTTACAGTTCATTTATTTTTTGTCTTTACAGTTCATGATTTGATTTTTTCATTGTACATAAGTTCTTTTTGAAATAAAAAATATAAAAATAATTACTTCTTACTTTTGACTTTTTTCTAGTTATGACTGTAAGTCTTTTTACTTTTGACAATTTGAGAAGAAAGATCTTTCGTGCTAAATGGTTAGCCCTGAAAAGGGCTTTTTTGAAGGATCTCACATTGACATCCAGCTCTACGATTCTTCCGTCCGATCCACTGGGATGATTTCACATCCACAATGTTCGCAGCAAATCGTCGAACCTTCATCATTATCATAAAATCCTTCATCTGTATCTGGACAGTTATGCTTCTGACCAAGATACTCGAGTATGGAAAAACATTTTCCACACTCTATCAGACATCTGTTTGCACAGTGAGGGCATACAAGAATTCGATCCATTCTGGAACAAATATGATTTCATGTAAATTATCGCTGGGCTTTATAGCTTTACAGGAGGATTGAACTAGATGACTCATGACGTCATTTTCTCCTATGTTTTTCCCGCGTCGGCGTTTCATTAACATTGTGCAATCAAATCGATGGTTATATCGGTGCTTTTTTTTACCACTCCTAATTCAGTGTCACACAGTACAATACCGGTGTTTTCCGCCAGGTCCGCCCTCTTTAAAAATTTCAATCCTCTGTAAACGTATAAAGCTCGGTGTTATTTTCATACATTCACCATTTCTTTGATTCTCAGCTAACGATCACTTCGAAAGCAGTATCAATATTCAGAGTCAGTTACAATATGAAGCACAACTTAGATGAAATCAGCTTGGGTGATTTTCCATCAGTGGAAAACAATGGAGACGTTCTTTCTTCAGTTATGAATTCGACAATTATCAATCCACCACCGGAGTTAAATTCGACAACCATCATTCCAGCGACAGTGTTTGATAACATTTATGAAGAGGTAAAGCAGCTAAATTTGAAACAAGATAGTATGATGATCCGAATCATAGATCAGCTGGAGACTTTAAACAGACATTTGGAGGAAATTAAAACTTTAACCGCAAGTACTGATCAGCTCAGTAGAAATATCGAGGTACTACGTCAACAGGATCAGCGCATTTCAACAACTCCTGTGAAGATTCCTGTGGAGTTCGAGTTTGATAAATCCAATCTTCACAACTTAGTGGACTCTATCGTAAGTGTTGTGAAGAAAAATCAACCAAAGAAAAATCAACCAAAGGAAAAACAACCAAGAAAAACAACAAAGCGGAAATCTGAGGAAGATGGTAACCATCTCCACAAGAAGCAGCGAGTTGATCAAAAACCAACTATACCAATATTGACAGGGCAGGGCAAATACGGGAAAAACATTGACAATCACGCTGATTTCAAGATCCCGAAAAAACCAAAGGCAGAACGAAAACAACCAAGAAAAAACAACAAAACGGTAGGAATATGAAAACAAATATGAAACTCATGGTGTTTGCGAATTTACATTGCATAAAATTTGTTATATACTGTTTTTTTGCGATTAATTCATTGTAAATAATTCATTGCGAAAAAATAATTCAGTGTGTTTTTTTTCATCATGATTAAATCGTTGTGAATAATTCATTGTGAAAAAATATTTCAGTGCGATTTTTTCATTGTTAAGAAAATGTTTTTTCATTGTCAAGAAATTTTTTATGATGCATTGCAAAAAAATGTTTGCTTGTGATTTTTTTCATTGTCAAGAAATTTTTTTTTCATTGTCAAGAAATTTTTTTTATGATGCATTGCAAAAAAATGTTTCAATGTTTAGTTCTGTTCAGTAAATAAAAGTTCAATAAATAAAAGTTCAAAAAAACAATAGAGTTCTTCATTCTGTTTTTCCCCCAAAAGACTTGTTCTGGTTACATTTTTCCCATACAACGTCTCATAACTTTTTTGCTATATTAGCATGAAACGTAGCATGGAAAAAATGTATGTGCTTTCTGCCAGGTCCGAGCTCTTTAAAAAATTTCAATCCTCCTTAAACGTATAAAGCCCGCGTTATTTTTTCACACATTCACCATTTCTTTGACTCTCAGTTAACGATCACTTCGAAAGCAGTGTCAATATTTGGAAGCAATATCAATATGGAAGAGGTAAATCATCAACTACGTGAGGCTCTCCAAGAGTATCTAAATGCCGGACAGCAGTTATTGCAACTAACCACTCATCTCGTAGGAGAGGAGGAACAAAACCAACTGCGACGTATAACACAACCATACAAAGATCTCGGCGGAAGATTAGTTCAGCTATTATTAAAGACAACACCGGATATCATCTTGGTTGATATCGAATTTGGGAGGAAGATTACAGCATGCCCCATTTGCCAAGCGAATTTCGGGTGTTGCCATTAGAACTGGAAAAAAACACAGCCTCCAAAAAAAACAAAACAGCCCTTTTCAGGGCTACCCATCTACCACGAAAGTTCTATCTTTCTTCAAATTGTCAAAAACTCAAAATTGTCAAAAAAACTCAAAAGATTCACAATCAAAAAAAAGTCATAGGTTAGTTAAACTCTAGTTTTTTTTCTAACCCGAACAAGAAAATGTAACAAACCCATGGATTGGGCAACAATAAAATCCCCGAACAAGAAAATGTAACAAACCCACGGATTGGTCAACAATAAAATCCCCCGAACAAGAAAATGTAACAAACCCACGGGTTGGTCAACAGTAAAACATTTAGTAATAGAAAAAACAACGGTGAATCTGATTGGATAACATTAATTTGGAGCCAAAACAGCATGAAACGCCGACGCGGGAAAAACATAGGAGAAAATGACGTCATGGGTCAACTAGTTCAATCCGTCTGAAAACCTATAAAACCCAGTGTCATTTCCCGCACATCGTTCATTCTCTTCGACTTGTAGACAATATGGAGTGTGCTTTAAGAGATATGAGCTTTAGCGAGCTTGCGCAGCTATCATCCAGAAAAAAGATGGACGACAAGAAGAAGAAGGAGTTCGTAGTGCCTTCTACCGAAGATTGGAACGATGACGCTGAGCCTTCGTTCTCTTTGGACTTTGGACTGGATGAACAGCAGTTGAAGAGGCTAAAGAGGCGGGCAGCAAGTAGCTGTCCAGCCTGCAGAAAGGTTGGAGGTTGTGCTTAAAAAACACAACCTCCAAAACCAGGTCCCTTTTAGGGCCACCCCAACAGCCCTTTTCAGGGCTAACCATCTACCACGGAAGATCTACCTTTCTTCAAATTGTCAGACGTAAGTTCTATCTTTTCTTCAAATTGTCATTTCTTCAAATTGTCAGACGAAAGTTCTACCTTCAAGCTGTTAGACGAAAGTTCTATCTTCAAGTTGTCATTTCTTCAAATTGTCACAGCTCTTTTCAGAGCTAACCCAACAGTCCTTTTCAGGACTAACCATCTACCACGAAAGTTCTATCTTCAAGATGTCAGACGAAAGTTCTATCTTCAAGCTGTCAGACGAAAGTTCTATCTTCAAGTTGTCATTTCTTCAAATTGTCACAGCTCTTTTCAGAGCTAACCCAACAGTCCTTTTCAGGACTAACCATCTACCACGAAAGTTCTATCTTCAAGATGTCAGACGAAAGTTCTATCTTCAAGCTGTCAGACGAAAGTTCTATCTTCCAGTTGTCATTTCTTCAAATTGTCACAGCTCTTTTCAGAGCTAACCCAACAGTCCTTTTCAGGACTAACCATCTACCACGAAAGTTCTATCTTTCTTTTAGAAGAGATGCATTCCAAAAGAGTTATACTCCAGAGAGTTATACTGCAAAGAGTAAGAATCATTCATAGATGCAGAAAAAGACTAAATCCAACTCAGTGCTCAGTCTTTTAGAAAGAAAAAATCATTCATAGAGATGTAAAAAGACTAAGTCCAACTCAATGGTCAACCTTTTAGAAAGAGAGAAAATCATTCATAGGGGAAAAAAGCTAAGACCAACTCAGTGATATAAGATAAATTTCCTTTTAGAAAAGAGAAATCATTCATAGAGATGCAGAAAAAAAGTCTAAGTCCAACTCAATGGTCAGGCAATTAGAAAGAGAAAAAATCATCCATAGGGTGAAAAAACTAAGTCCAACTCAGTGATCTGACCATTTTTACCCAACCTGTCAGTCATAAGGCCTGCACTTTGAATGCTAAATCCCTCTCAGGGTAGAGAGCCTAGGAAAAACTCCCCCCCTTTTCCCTTTTTTGCAAAAAATTCCGCTCAGGGACGAGAGCCTGGGGCATTTTTTGCCCCAGAGTACCACCCACACGGCCGCCATTTTGAATGCTAAATCCCTCTCAGGGAAGAGAGCCTAGGGACAAAATAAAAAAAAATCTTTCGGGGACAGCAACTAGGGACACATTTTTGTCAGGGACGGTGATGTAGGGCACTCAGGGAAGAGAGACCGCGGACACACCCAAGCCCTGGGTGTGTCCGCGGTCTCTCTTCCTTTACTACTATCGTTTCGCTTATATAGCCGGTTAAGGGTTAAGCGTTGAACATTTATTCAGGACTTTCATTGATCTCGTGCTGTATATCATTCATATCAGAGGTCTTAAGTTTTGCTTCTAACTTCAGACAACGAATACCGTTACTGCATAGTACATTGTAAGATACATGTACATGTATTACATGTGTTTGATGGATCTCGAAGAATCAAATTTCATCCTTGCTTTCAAGGTCAAAAAGGTTTAGCTTTGTATAAGACGATAAATGGTAGGTCAATTTCTGAAAACCTATTCAGGCCAGAAATTCGATATGCCTTCGCTGATCGAATTTATCTTTGAAAGGGTAACAAACATTTTGGGCAAAAATGCTGCAAAGTAGCATTCATTTTCACCTTTCCCACAGTTTTCAAAAGCCTTCTTCTTAAGGGTCCTTAAAACACGGGTTTGTTTTGGTATATATTTAGGGTTAACTAGCACTGAATGAATCTAAAACAGAATGACAAAACACTATCATTTTAAACTGCTGCATTTTTTTTGTCTTTTTATTATTATTACTATCATTGTTTTATTAACAATACCAAAGCATCTAATACAACAGCTCATACTCAGTATCCACCACTTATTTACCAACTGGCGACAAACCCTGTGGAAAAGAAGGAAAAAAATTGAGGTGGTTAGTTTTGCTTGACACCTCGGTGTGTGTCAATAAAATCTAGTACATTTCAAAGTTATACAGCAACAGTCTTTGCAACATTTGAAGGAAATTTACTGATAACCAACTGAAGCCAACTTATTGCAGACGACTATTTTATTCTTTACAAGACAATCCCGAGTTTAAACCTGAAAAGTCTTTAGAAAAACATTGTAAGAAAAGGAGAAAATGCTGGTAACCAGCATTTTCTCCTTTTCCCACAATGTGCTCTACACTGTCAAAGGTAAATCCCATTATATCTGCTATAGTTAAATTGTCGTCTGCAAATGCTTCCAATTTGGGTTTGTCTCAAATTTTGTCGTTTGGTAAAGAGTTGAAACACAGAAAAATATGGGTAGTCAAAACAATTAAAGATCTGGTACATGAATGCAAGAGAAAACGTCAGGAATAAAGAAAAAGTATCTCGTTATAAATGAGAATTTAGAAATCAACAAGTAGACTGTTATTGTGATAGTCAGGTTTCTAATTCTAGAATCTAATTTTTAAAGACCTACTAACAGCCAAAAGTAACAATTAAGGAGTCCAAATGCAAGCAAATTCAATTCATACCATGAAAATGTATGATCCATATTGTTATGTATGCAAAGAGTGTGCAGCCTGATCTAAGACGTACAGTGTCTTTTATTTGTTACATTTATGGAATATCCTTGAAATAGCACGATTTTTGGGCCGATTTTCCTTATTTAAGTGGTCCAACGCAATTATTTAGGACTTTTAAGTGTTAAAGATATTTATAATAGCACAGTTGCAATAGAGCATTATCATAAAGACAGGCACAAACAAACAGACAAGAAAATATGCAACATTGGTACGTACATTTTTGCAGATATCGGGAATAGCAAATGGGTTAGCAGAACTCAGTGTGTTCTGTTGAATGTCCGCAAACATGAAAGTTGTGGCATCAAGGTCACCAACTGCAATACAGAGCCTACAGGAGTTACATTTTTCAAACCTTTACCAAATAATCCTGAATTTTGTGGGGCCAAATGAAAAAGACGTTTGAAAACACTGTAGAAAAAGGAGAAAATGCTGGTAATCAGCATTTTCTCCTTTTCCCCTAGTGTTTTCTACCCTTTCAAAGAGAAATTTCCTTATTTGTGCAACATCTAGAGTGCCGTCTACTTACGCTTTCACTTTGGACAAGTCTAAAATTTTGTCGTTTGGTAAAGAGTTAACCCTTCATCAAATAATCCCATCTTGTAACAACTGTGGCAAAGGTGCCTTTGGACCCGTGATTGTGTTACCAGCATTTTCTGCTTTTCTAACAATCTTTTCATTTATCATTTAGGAAAAGGCTAAAATGTATTTAACTCTGTACCAGACAACACAATTTCAGGCATGTCAAAACTCAAGAATGCGCAGACAATACATGAAATATCGCCAAATTGACCTTTGAGTCATTGACAGAGTAGAAACCATTTTGGCAAAAGGAGAAATTACTAGATCTAGTTACTAGCACTTTTTTCAACGATGGTCCTTAAAAGGAGGGACTGTTTGGTAAAGGGTTAGAACTCCACTAGAACAAAATGTGTATCAAATGACTTTGACAATGCCTTGGTGAATACACATAGTCAACATTAATGACAGTTTAAACAATCATATTCCGGAAACAATGTGACAATAGCAGTTGTAACATCAAGGTCACCAACTGCAAAAAAAGAGCATCTTGTCGTCTGGTAAGTTAAGCAATAGATCATATTGTTCTGATTGGCTGTGCCAAAACTTCTCAGCCCACTAAAATGGTTACCCTGAATTTTAAGAGATACCTTTGGCTGCAACAGAATAAAACCTAGAACTTACGCAATGTCCTTTCTCCGTATAGGGTTTCCAGGATTGGTGTACAAGTGCCAGATTGCACGTAAATAGACACACGTTCTCCTGCGGCTTCCCCGCTAAAAGCGTCAATCATTAAAGGCGTGGATATATCTCCAAGGCGGACCGTTCTCTCAAAGGTAAAGTTCGCTATTGAAAAATTCAACATGTGTTTTAACTCTTTACCAGGCAAAAAAATTTAAGGCAAATTTTGAAGAGAAGAGTATGGACCTACAGTGCATCTGAAATCAAGGTATTTGTCATAGATCCATCACATTGTATATGATAATATAGACGAATATCAACTGGGTTTTTGTGATATCAAAAGTCTTTGACAAGAATAGGGCGTGATGCGGTTGAAAAAACGAGTCTGAGGGACGAAGGTTTTCTTTTTTTTTTTCCACCTCATCACACCCCATTCCAGCGACAGACTTTTGATGTCACACACAATCAGCTGATAATTTTAATTATTACACCTAGTTCATCCCTTCTTTGCTGATAATTATCAAGAATACTACAAAGAGATGAAGAGAGAAATTAAACCCCAGCTCTCTACCCTAACTCTCTCTGTTAGTAGAAGCAACCAATCTTGTGAGATTTACTTTTCTCAATAAACGACAATTTATATTTTTACAGTAAGTGTTATGTTTGTCTACTGGAAATAATTGGGTGCATATTTAAAAAAAATACTTTCTCCTTTTGTCACAATGTTAACTCACAATTCAAAGTCAAGAATTAAGTGACAATCACGATTTCGTTTTATGACCCACACTATGGACTGAGAAAATGCAAACAAGTAGTTCCTGATTTCTGGCAAAAATCTTATCTTCACTCTAGTGCAGATGTCAACTGCAGCAGTTAAGAAAACCATCCAACTAATAACTGTATATCACTGGTAAGTACATTATAACATACATGGTACACAAGGCTCTGTCATCTGAGCTCTGCCACCGGCATTGATAGGGGTAACAATGCATTGTCCTTGTGTCACAGTATATATCTTGTCCTGTAACAAAATGACATTAACCCGTAACCAAACAATCCCTATTTTCAACGACCTCGTGGGAGAAGGCTATCGAAAAAAATGTGGAAAAAAGAAAAAATGCTAGCTATCAGCACGTATCCTTTTCCCACTATGTTTTCTGCTCGATCAGAGAGGTTCATTTGTAACAATTTTTGTGATCTGCAGATGACAAAGAATTTGGAAAACTAGTAAAACATTAAATTGCAATTTTAGCAAGGTATACATCGTACAAAGTCTGTATGTAATATTGTTTGTAACAGATTACATATGTTAATGTACGCAAAAAAGTTTAATTTTGATCATAATTTTACGATAATATTTTGATGGGTTATCATTGTTGTAAGCTGGAAAGTATAAGTGATTATTGTGTTTTGACAACCTTCAGCAAAATATCTTTTAAAAACATGGTGGGAACAGGTTAAACAGATAGCAACCAGTTTTCCTCCTTTTCTTACAATGTTAACTGCTCTTTTACTGATGAATCTAATTTTGAGCTACATTTAACTTTTTGTCAGAAAATGTTTTCAACACGGCTGACTCTGTTGTATGGAGAGAGTTCTGGCAAAGCTACAAACTTGAGTTTCGGAAAATATAATGATTTTTTTTTTTTTTTTAATAAAGATATCGCAAAATTTCTTATTTTCTTTTTAACTCTTCATCAAATGACAAAAATGTAGATTTGTCCAAATTCAAAGCGTTTGCAGACAACAATGTAAATGTAACTCAGATATAAAGATTTGTTTCTGGAAGGGTAGAAAACATCGAGGGAAAAAGAGAAAATGCTGGTTACCAGCATTTTCTCTTTTTCCCACAATGTTTTCAAAAATCTTCTTCAGATTGTGTAATAAAAGGTTGAGATGTATAAATAATTCTTTTGTTATATGTACTTGTATCAGCTCCCTTCACTTGAAAGGCTACTAAAAGTTTTTCTTTATCTAATGGCGTTACAAAGTGAACTTGTGCTTTCAAAATAAGAAGAAAATTTCAATGTCATTGCACATTATTGATAGAAGGCTCTCATCTTTTACAATACATGGCTTTGTTTGTTCAATCGAAATAGATGATAGGCTGATCAGCATAAAGCTGGTAAAGCTAATTATTACATAAATAAATTGTATTTACAGTTGCATACTTACATTTGGATAGTCATTATAGACCACCACATCACTATATTGGCCAGTCTGTTGGTTGAGAGTATGTATATCTAACTTGGACAGTCGGTTGTCATAATCATAGTCAAGTAAGAAATAGCCCTACAAGGATATAAAGGGAATGTCACTCAGTATTGTGGACCAACCAGTTTTCGAGGGACTTCATTCACAATTTTAGTTTACACATATTTTAAATGAAATACATGTACTGATAGAAAAAAAAATATATGAGAAAACAAAGAACCAATGTTACAAGCCCCAGTAACCATAAATTCTGTTTGTCATGCATTTTCACAGGATGTAAGTTAAAAGTACAAAGCTTATCCTTCATTCTTATGCCAGGAACAACATTGGCGTATTGGGAAACCGCATTTCGTAGCTTTCACTTTCTATAGCACAGTTCATAAATAAAGAATTGAAAACATCATGTACACCGACACTCAACTGAAATGTTTACTACCACAGGAGGGAACTGACATGAACAATATAAATGAAAGTTCTAATTAAATCATCTTCAGTTTTTGAAGGGCGATAAAAGAGACGGATGAGTGTCATGGCGGCTAATGGGTCTCTGTGAGAACAGCACCTGGGCTGCCTTTCACTAGACTGCATACGCACGAACTTTGCACACGCAGTTTAGGTAAGCAAGCATCAAGTCTGAAAAGAAGTTTCACAAAACCACGTAACTGTACGATTTGAGTAAATATTTGCATAACTTTACGCCAGCACATACCTTTGGGTAAAGCTGGGATCGCATGTGTGAATGTAAAATCCCAAATAATTTGCGTAAATCTTTGCAGTTTAGTGAAAAGCAGCCCTGGTTTCCAGAACAGCAAAAATTAAGACATTTTGGTCCCTTTATTTTTAATCAAAATGCACTTGCATGTGTGAATGTAAAATCCCAAATAATTTGCGTAAATCTTTGCAGTTTAGTGAAAAGCAGCCCTGGTTTCCAGAACAGCAAAAATTAAGACATTTTGGTCCCTTTATTTTTAATCAAAATGCACTTGTGAGTACAGATTAGGAATAGTTTTAAACTCTTTTTCTTAATAGAACATATGAAAACCTTGAGTGTCTGAACAAAAGGAATGGAAACATTTGTACAGTACTCTTAGTAGCAGCGAATATTCTAGAAAACTTGTTTAGTCATAACTGACGAAATCATAATAACAAAATAGGTCGAAAACTTCTCTGGTCTAATGATAGACCGGAATCTTGTCGTAGACCTCTTATTTGTTCTTGTTATGAATTGTTAGATCATGATTAAATAGTTTCAGTAAAGGTCCTGTATGTTGCAAATTGAATTGAAATTTGTAAATTTTGACACTTTCGATTGAAGTGTCCCCATAGTTACATATTTGTTTGAATCTTTGAGTCTAATCGATGATCGAGATGTGCTCAAGTTGATAATCAATTTCCGTACAGAAAACTGCTCTGTTCTGTGTTCATTACCATAGACGTTCACTATTTTAACTCTTAAAGCGCCGAATAAACCCAATGGTCATTTTCAATCTAGAATAACACCCACATACGACGTATGTCCGTAAACTTCGTGGACGATTCTTAAGCTTGCAAATTTACGAATTCGGCACAGGAAACTTGTATCACCATAAAGAACACACTTTTCTGAGCCGACATGTAAAAAAAAGGTGCCGCTGCTATTTGTAGTTTTACATTTATTGATCTTAGCCTGTGTATATTGATAAGAACCCGGGGCAGGTGTCGACCTTGTTATGACGTCGCGATATCGTTTTCTGAAATTGTATTGACAAGATGTCAGGTGCTTGCAGTAGAATCAAAATGTGTTTGTGAGATAATCAAGCACAATTCAGACCTTCTAGAAATATTGACCTTTCGCTATGTACAACACATATTTGGTCCGACAGTTCCCTAACGCTGACCCAACGATCCTCTTTAATCACCGTTCTCACCGATTCCACCAATCCTGCGTTAATGATACCTGGCCGCCCGGATCTTTCGTCGTCGGAGGTTGAATTTCGCCCGTGCGAAAATCTCCTGTGCCACTTGTAAACATACAGCTGGCTCTCCTGTAGCTTCAGACAGCATTGTCATGGTATCTATCGGTGATTTCCCGAGATTGGCGCAAAATTGTTGATGGTCCGTTGTTCCGCGAAGTCAGATTCCGCTATTTTTGACAAAGACAACTTCGTGGTGCATTAGAATTCGAGTGCACAAAGTTTGAACGATTATGATATCATCGTCTATATTTTCCAGAAATGATGTCGACGTCATCCTTAATTGCAGGATAAAATTTGAAAAGGATCAGTTTATTTTTCGTCAGGTTAAAGAATGCAGACGACAACTTGAAAATCAATTTAATTGCGTTGTTTGGAGTGCCCCAGGTCCCGTTCGAATTGTTTAAAGTATAATTGGTATCATACTTATTGCTGGCGCAATATCTATGTATTTTTTACATAATTTATAGTGCTTACGGTATACCCAAAGGTAATCGAGGAAATAAAACTCGCGGAAGTGCGTTAGTTATATAAATACGTATTGGCATTGTCCGCGAACTTTACGGACATACCTCGTAGTTGCTATTTAGTGACTGGCATTTGTCGGTGCTGTTTCAGTAAAGCGGACAGTGTAGATCAAAGAACAGACTACATGTTTTGTTCAGTCTGATCTTGATCTACACTGGACGCTAGGGCAACTATAGTAGTGAAAGGCGCTTTACGGGTTAAAACGCTGGAAAAAAGATAGGCTACAGAGCTCATCGATAGGCCCACATGTTATCACAAATCACTTAACCGAAAATCTGTCAAATTTACGTTGTATTTAAAAAGGTGAGCATAACTATATGAGCCATGCTCTGGGAAAAGGGGGCTTTAAAGCATTTGCGGAAAAACTATCGACCCATGCCAGCCTGCGCAGTCCGTGCAGGCTGACATGGGACGAAACTTTTCGCTATCTTTAAATTTTCTGCATGCCAAAGGATAGTCCTACCTCATGATTCAGTCGGTTGTAGAACAAGATAGATTTTATGGATAAATAACTATGTGATGACTTATTTGGTATCATGCATCACGGAGATGCATTAAGCCCTCTTTGCCAGAGCATGACTAATATAAATATTAAATTTTTGCTTGGTTTATTATTTAGTTCATTGGGCATTTATATGACTTATTTACGGTTAAATTATACAGTGTAGAGAAGCGAAAAGTGTAGACCAAGATCAGACGGCATTTGCTGGTCTTGATCCAAACTCTTTTCAAAATACAGAAACAGAAGTGTTTAGTAGGAAAAAGGTTTATATGCAGGACATTAATGGATCAGTTTTCAGGACGAAGTTCTTAATTCTGACCGGGTTTCCACTGTAAGAAATGTGACAGTTATTCTGTTAATTCTTAGGCTGCTAAGCGCGACTCAAAGACCTTTTACGGACAGTGTAGATCAAGATCAGACTGCACAGAACGTGCAGTCTGATCTTGGATCTACTCTGTCCGATTCGGAGATATCTTTCCCCAAACACTTCCTATTAATAGCAGAATTTGGGTTTTTACTATCGGCTTGAAAGTTTCATTTTACTTATCTAGGAGGATAAGAGTTAAGGCGATGTGTGCAAACCTTGTGACAAATGTGACAATTTCTCCGTTTGCTACAATGTTTTGGTCACTTTTTTTTTTTAATGAAAATAGATAATTTTGACCGACATTAAATGTGGATAAAAAACAAGTTCGTTGCTACCTGATGACGTGTTCCATGGAGTCACTCACTTTTGCAAGCTTTACATCGCAAAGGGAAAACTTGACCAGCTGTTTTTCATTTGCTACAACGTTTTCTCTAATTCTCGTGTTTTAACCCTTTACCACACAATCCCGACGTTTGACGACCCTGAGAAGGAAAGCTTTTGAAAAAAATGTGGGAAAAGGAGAAATGCTGGTAACCAGCATTTTCTCCTTTTCCCACAATGTTTTCTATTATTCCCAATACAAATTTCAATTTTTAGATCACATTTAGTTTTTCGTCTGCAAATGCTTTAAATCTGGACTAGTCTAAAATTTTGTCGTTTAGCAAAGAGTTAACCCTCGTTGATTGTCCCACAGTCGTCTGCTGTTTCAGCTGTGTAAAGCGTGAAAGGAAAAATTGTCCATGTCTGATACAAGTGAAAGGTAACAGGTGACATTCACATCTCGACAATGACGTCATATAGGAATTTTTATGAAAATTCCAGTCAGATATAGATACACTTGGATTGTAGATACACTTGGATTGTTCAATATTGCATTTCCGCCTTCCCCCCCCCCCCCCCCCCTCCGTTGGTTTTGTTTGTTGTTGCTTCTGTGTTGCTTCTGCTGTTCAGTTTTCATTCTTTTTAACTCACTATTGTACATGGTATATCTAGATTTATCTTTTTTTTTTCTAAATGTTGCTTTACGGCGCTTGTTCAAGGGGCATTTTCTTGCAATCGTTTTCCCATAATGTTTCTATACTTTTAAAAACAAATACATGTACCTTCATTTTCGCCATCATTTATTTGTTGTTTGCTAATGCTGTCGATGTTGTTTAATATTGTGTCTAAAATTTTGTTTTCTGGTAACGTGTTAGCCATTGCGGAAACCAGCCATGTATAGGCCTACAGAAGCCTATAATCAGTGTAAATAATTGCTTTCTGCCCTTTCAAAATGTAATGAATACCAGAATTTCAGTCAAATTTAGTTGCTGTCGACAAAACCTGGGTAAGTCTGAAAATGTAGGCTTCTACCCCAGGGTAGAAACAGACCAAAACAAGGCTTCAAAGATGTTCTGGCTCAGTTTTATCATCAAGTATCGTAACCAAGGACTTTAAATAGAGGTTACATGACGTAGCCTAGGCAACACGTGATATGTGCAGCAGGAAGTTCACAATTTCATTATCTCCACTCTAAAGATAAGAATCTGTATTAAGACGGTCGATTTTACTTTTAAAACTGTTGAAATGTATGGAGTTGTATTCTTGTCAGGCTAAGGTCAACAAGAAAATCCCAAATAATGAATATGGTGAAGTTTTGATTTGGTGGTGATTTTCGTTTTAGCCGAGATAACGAAAGGTAGCAACGACGATGACGATGGTGATGATGATCATGAAGTCATATTTATCCAACATTGAATTTTCCAGATTCCAGATTAGTACGTGTGAAAAAGAGGAACGATTATGCCAAGGTCATCTTTACCATTAGAGAGCAAAAAAAAGCCTACGATAACCGAGTTTCAGATAATTTAGATTAAGATCAAACTACCCATTATTGCCAGTGTTAATCAAGATCTATAATGCGCAGTCCATACTTAAGAAGGTTTTTTTTTTTACAAAGTCGTATCCTGCGATGTTTTCTAACAGTATCACTTACTATTTCCCGCTTAATTCACTTCAACGACCAGTGTCGAGGACATAATTTCAAGCAACAGTAATGGTTCTACCGAAACTGGATTTAAAAAAAAATCACCATATAGGCCTATAAAGATCTAAACTCTACCCAATCATATCAGTCATGCTCTTTTATAAAGGGGTATAGTGCATTTGCAAAAGAATCGACTAATGTCAGCCTGCACAATCCGTGCAGGCTGACATGAGTCGAAACTTTTTGCTATTTGTAAATTTTCTGAACGTCCAAGGACAACACTACCTCATGATTCAGTCAGTTGTGCGTCAAAATGTTTTTTAAAGATCCATACTTATGTGATGACTGGCTTTATATATTGCATAACTACGATTTAATCATTAATCCCCTTTTACCAAGAGCCGCTGCTCATATATACATGTTTTTTGGTCCCCAAACCACAATTCCTACTTGTATCAACAACTTTAGGTTTGGTGAAAGGTTGATTAGTTTTATACTAGATCTAGTTACAACATTATTGCCATTTATCTTGACCTCCCCTACAGCAATCAGTCCTGCGTTTTACCACCCTGTGGAAGACTGCTGTTGGAAAGGTCATGGGAAAAGAAGAAAATCCTGGTAATCAGTATTTCTTGTAACTTACATTTCCCTTTTCCCAAAAGGTTTTCTACTCTTTCAAGGAAACAAATACTCGTAGAATTAATTGAGTTTCACAAGAAAATGCTTTGAAATCACTTCGACAAAAGTCTTGAATTTCTTCTTTTCTGCCAGGTGAAGTTCTGAACCCAATTTAAGAGAAAGGTGTCATCATAGCATTATCTTCCGCTTGGTGGCATTCTTCAAATACACATCTATCTGATTTGGGCATTCTGGGTACAGAACCAGACTACTTTTCAAAACGACAACCGTTACTTTGAATTTCAAAATAAAATAAATGTGTACTCTATAAAACGCTACCTGGTGCGATTCATTCAGCTATGATCAGCTAGCATGCAACCAATGCACCGGCCATTTATTGAAACAGCCCCCTACAGGTTTGGGTAATAGCTTCGGTATAAGCTCTACTTTTCCCATGTATATGGGATGGGTGATGCGTCATAGCAGACAGGTCGAATCTTCGAAGAATATGACATGTGCAGACAACGGTCATTATAGGTGTAAATAAAGAAGCTCTATGGGCTTCAGAGAGTAACATTTTTTCATTCCTTCACTTGAGCCAATTATGTTTGTACTCATAAAAGAAAACAGTAGTAAGTACCAACATGCGGGTTATAGTTAACGACTAGTGTTTCAGCATTTAAGATCCCCTCCTACAAAGCTCTGGGTGTCATACCACACTGTTGTGCACTCCCCCTATTTGGCACTCTGTGAATATATGAGCATGTATCTTTTGCCACATTTCGTAAGCCCTGTGTATCATTGCAACACTAGCATGGCATTCAGGTCCTCCTCTTGAGTCATCTTAATAAACAAGGTACACAACTATAGTAACCCTAATAGGAAAATATATAGTGCCCTTAACCTCTTAAATCAAAGATATAGAATATTATTTCTGAGAAGTTGTACGGTAATAATTTTATTTTATGTTTTGTTTGTTTGTTTTTTGTTTTTTTTTTTCAATAAATGAAAATGCTCTATTTAACGTACTGACACCACTCAGTGTCATCACTTACTTGTCGAAATTCCGGATCCGTGCTGTTTGGCTTCAAATTGGCTCCTAACTCGAGCATCGTGGCAGTAAACTTATGGGCCACGCAGCAAGCTTGGCTGGGATGCTGCGTGGTTGCTGCATCAGATATCCCGAACAAGACGACAACGAAAGGGATGAACATTATGGGTTAGTTATGTCAAAACCTATATAAGTGTATAAATTTTACTGGTTAATGTGCAATCTTATATACAAATGTATGTTAACCCTTTACCACACAATCCCGAGTTCCAACGACCTGGGGGAAGACGGGTTATGAAAATATTATGAAAAAAGTAGATAACGCTGGTAATCAACATTTTCTCCTATTTACTTTATGTTTTCTGGCCTTTCAATGAAAAAACCGAGACATCTGAGACATACTTGATCTGTGGTCTGCAAGTGCTTTGGATTTGGACAAGTCCAAAACTTTTGTTGCTTGGTAAAAAGTGAATACATAATTAGTCTCTCCTACAGACCTTTTTCGTCTTGCAGCAGATGGATTTTTGAAACCTTGTGGCAGTAGGAAAAAATATTCGTTACGAACATTCTTTTTCTTTTGCCACATTATTTCACATTATTCTATGTGTTTCAGCTCAGTTCATTTTGATCATCCCTGTGCTATAATGATGAGTTTTTATGAGAGACGTCTGCTTCAAATTTGTTTCAAGGGGTAATGAGTGATAAGCCCGATAAGAAACGGGCCATGCTCTGTGAAAATGGGGCTTCATGCATCAGCAAAAGGTATCGACCCAGGTCAGCCTGCGCAGTCCGCGCAGGCTGACCTGAGCCGAAATTTTTGCTTTTGGTAAATTTTCTTCGTGTCAAAGGACTAGTGTACCTCTTAATTCAGTTGGTTGTTAGACAAAATGGATTTTATGGATTCATAGAACTTTATATGTGATGACCTGCTTGATGTCATGGATTATGGAGATGAATTAAGCTCCCTTTTGCCTGAGCGTGGCTATAAAAGAAGATAAGCATTTTTTTTTTAACTTTACCATACAATCCCGTGTTAAGATCACGCTCAGGAAAATGCCTTTTGAAAATATTGTCGGGAGAGGAGAAAGTGCTGGTAACCAGGATTTTCTCCTTTTCCCCCACCCTATTTTCTACCCTTTTCGGGACAAATTGCAACATTTGAGTTACATTTACTTTGTCGTCTGCAAATGTTTTCAGTTTGGGCAATTTTACAATTTTGTCATCTGGTAAAGAGTAAGGGCCGTGCTTGTTGCTTCACACCATGGCAGTCTATTGTACTTGAGTTATATTGTTGTGTATCTTTCTCTAGACCCTACAACGAATTTCGAGCGGGATGGAGGTTTGTGCGTGACTCAGGAGTGAAGGTATCGGTAATGTGGCGATCATTGGTCAGATCTTCATCCGAGAATCCGAGGTTTTCATGAGTGTCCTGCAAAAAGACTTCTGAGCCCCAGCCTGGCACTGGAGTGGCCAAGGACACACAAGAATAAATGAGCTGTTTCCGTGATATGACTGAAATATAGTTTTAATTTTAGAGTGTATTCATTTTGTCATCTGCAAATGCTTTTAATTTTGAAAAGTCTAAAATTTTGTCGTTCGCTTATACATTGCATCTTACAGACGACTTTCTATGTTTTATCTTTTCTTTGTCCTGTAACAGACCTTTTTGAAAGCATTTTGGCAATTTGAAAGGAGAGATTGCTCCTTAAAGCAATGCCTCATTCAGTCTAACAAGTATCCATGATATAAGGCTGACGTCATGTTGAATTTCAATGTTTTTGTAGGTATTACAAGGTTATCGGGAAATGATCCAGCTGATCTGGTGTGAGATGGTACAGGGGGAAATACTCTGTAAAGGTTAATACGTATCAAGGGAAGTAATTTTTGTCACGTGACCAGTGGGGAATTCCCGGAAAAACCAGAAGACATTTTCAGTACCAAACCATCATGTTTTCTCAAAATATTGATGGTTAGCTTCATGAAATTGAAGCTGTTTACAAACTTGGCGATAAAGGTGAGTTAATAAGTACTTTAGATGTGTAATAATCATCAACGTGCATTGCGAAATCGAAAACTCGTCATAAATGGGCTATTCAGCGGGCGTTCTAAAAATAGCTCGTATTCACATTGGGTTATTCCCCTAGGTTGAACGAAAACAAATAGTTTTGGTTGTCTGTCTTGGGTTGTTACCCAAAATCTGTCCAGTGTTTAACAGTGATTTTATAAAGTTGTACAATATTTTGCTGACTGATTTGTTTCAAGTGATTACGGTCAGAACCATTTTGATTTATTGAATGAAAAAAAAAATGTGTCTTACAGTGGTTAACTAAGAGCAATAAACTAGAAAAAAGTTCAGATTTGTTTTGTAACAAACACGATCATGTATGGGTACAATGGGATTGGTAAGCATTTTTTTTTTCATAATAGATCTACATGTTGATGTTTCTATTACAGTGACTCATTTTGTTACATTTTTCCTCTTTCTCAAAGCTTTGTAAACATTTGCTACAGTAACTCCTTATCAAACAACAAAATTCCAGACTTGTCTAATTTCAAACTATTTGAATGAGACAAATAAATGTTACTCAAAAATGTAAATTTGTTTCAATAGAACAAAAATGTGGAAAAAAGATAAAAAAGTGATTACCAGCATTTTCTTCTTTTTCTGCATTGTTTTCAGAAAGCCTTTGTCATCAATGTCTTTCAAACTTAGTATTGTATGGTAAAGGGGAACCTTAAGAAATTCCAAAATGCACAACTCTAGACTTCGGTATTTAGAACTGTCTGGTGTGTAAATGATCCATGTAGACCTATTTCTTCAATGACATTTTTCAGTCTTTGGACAGATTTATTTAACTCTTTACCACATAAGAAAAATGTAGACTTGTCCAAATTAAAAGCATATTTGCAGACGACAATTTTAATGTGACTCAAATGAAGAAATTAACTTTTGATAGGTAGGAAAGAATGTGTAAAAAGGAGAAAATGCTGGTAACCAGCATTTTCTCCTTAATCCCCCAATATTTTCCAAAGGCTTCTTTCTCAAGGTCGTTAAAGGTGGGGATTGTGTGGTAAAGGGTTAAGGCAAAATCCTTTGTCATTGGCTGAAACACATTGGATCAAACACAAATATAGTATTTCAGTAATAACTGTGCAGCATCCCACTTAATTATATGTCTTTTGAGTTTCACCTGCACTAGGTTAGTGCTCAGCTTTGCCAGTCCCCTTCCTTTGTAGTCAAACTTTTCCAAAACTTTACGTATACACTTTAACACAAAATGGATTTTAAATGAACCTATGTAAGAAGCCTTTTGAAAAGCTTGTTGGAAAAGGAGAACATGCTGATAACCAGCATTTTCTCATTTTCTCACTATATTTTTGTATCCTATCAAAACTTTAAGCTCATGTGGATTAATTTTGAATTTTTTGTAGATGTTTTGATTTTGGGAGAGTTTCAAATCTGTCATGTGGGAAAGGGCAGGGTTAATTCTAATATCAAATGTATGGGGCCAACAGGCCCCCTCATCAGACAAAGTAGGGGCCATTAGAGAATTAGAGAAATTTATGCGGCCAAGGGAAAACTACCTTAATCAATGGATTTTGATTTTGTCCTTGTAACCAAAAGTAAATTTTTCTTCCATTACTGCCACAATGACCTTTTCCCTCTGAATGCCTCACGCATGTGCATGTGAGAAATTGTGTAAGCTTCAGACAGCATATCTGTCTTTTACACTACAAAAGAGCCCAGAATACATGTACTGTAAATTTTGTGTTTAGTTCGGAACCACATGAGAACAGCGAAATAATCTCTAGAATACTGGATGAATTATAGATAAATTTCTACCTGTCTTTGGTTTTTCTCCAGCAGGTCTTGTTTATAACTAGAAGAATATGGTTGTCAGTGTTATCTTGACATTATTTTTTTGTTTATTTGGGCCCACAAATGTAAAAAATATTGGCTGAGACGTCTGCTGTATGATGGAAGCAACAAGGAGTTTTATCAGGTTGTCAAGTTTGGTATGCCTTTTTTAATCGGACGACATGGCTGACGCTTCCACAGAAATAACCAAGGAGAGCCCTCGTAACAATTGACCCGTCGTAAATATGTTGGCTGCGCTTAATTCTTCAATTATTGTGAACTTGAAAACGAATTCTCTTTATAAAAATAACACCTTACAAAAAACGTGCACTGGCTAGGCCCCGAGGTAAGAGCTCTGATGCACCAAAGACGAATAATACGCACCCATGGTGCAACGGCACGCTCTTAAATGAACCCTGAAAGGATTAAACACTAATGTAGTAATTTTTGTATCCATATTCCACATTAAGCGTTGTCATATAAAGAAAGAAACCTGTTTTATATAAAGGCTTATCCCATAGATCTTACGGGTTATATTTTGTAGTTTATATGTAGCTTTGATCGCTTCATTGGGTGGTCTAGATTAAGATCAGACTACACAAAACCAGTCCCAAAATCAGAATGATGTTGCATGTAAAGTTGAACTGATATGCTGTTGTTAGAAAAAAAAAAAGCCCATTGTTTTTACATGTTTGTTTTTTTATTTTACTTCTGACATAATAAAAATGGCAAAGAGGGATTGCATCAAACATTGTATATTATCATTGGAGAAAGAGTTTATTTAGAATGGTCTAGAAACTTGAATTCTAGATTTATGAGTGAAAAAAAAAAGGGAGTGTGCAATTTTTGTACATTTTTTTCAACCAACAGGAAGTAAACTATGACCATAAACCATGATCTTGTTTTCTTCATCATGGTGGACTTTTGTTATCACGAGAATGAAAAACCAACTTGAAGCTTGTTTTCATTCTGATTTTAAAACTTGCACGGCTGTCATTTGAACCATGGTCAGACCACTTTTTTTCAGAAAAATAGTTTTGGCTTTTTTGACACACAACAAAAACTTGCAAAATTAAATTAGCTTCACTGGCAAAAAATGGTTTGTTAATGGGTTTGAGTTACTTCTAGAGATGTCTTGTATTAAAAACTTTTCAAACTTACATTTACCCTTTACCAAATGATGAAATTTGGACTTGTCCAAATTGAAAGCATTTGCAGACATATTATTAAAATGTAGCTGAAATGATGATTAATTTTCAGTCTTTGATAGGGTATAAAACAATTTACATTGTGGAAAAAGGAGAATATGTAAAGCTTGCCATTTTAGAAGAAATAGGTATTTTGACTTGTTGTCAAAATATTTTTACTATCATTTACGCATTAAACAATGATTTTAATTTTGATAATTATCAATTTTTTTAAGAGAGTTTTCAAAGGGGTCTGTTTCAGGTTCACTCAGGAGGCAATGAACCTATTCTCTTTCTGGTATAAATATAATATACAAAAGTAGTTTGTATTATACTGGAATAACTGTTCAAATTTAGCCTCTCATTATAAAGGAAACACGTCATGGGAAAAGATGAAAAAGTTGGTACACAGCACTTTTTCCTTTTTACACAAAGTTTTCTATCCAATAAAACGATCAAAGTTCATTTGTACTACTTTCAGATTTGTTTCTTGTGGGTGCTCTCAATTTGAAGAGTCTAAAATTTGTCATTATGGGAAGGGTTAAAAGATCTCCTGTAAGGATAACTTCTGTTGTCTGAAAACAGACCAACTTCTGAAAACATTCTGTGGCCAAAGGAGAAATTACTCACAACAAGCAATTTTCCTGATGGCCAAATTGTCTGTGCACATGTTCATATATTGTATACATAGATATATACGAGTGTCGAAAAATTTGCGAATTACCGATTATGTACATTTTGCGTTGGAAAATGTTTGCGAATTCTAGACGCTAATTATTAGTTGGTATACTTGTTGTTAAATATGCGAACAGAAAAGTTCGCGAGCTTTTCAAATTCGCAAAATCACAAAAATTTCCACGTCGTAAATATTTCCTTTTTTATTTAGTGTTAAACCTAAAATGTGTAATATGAATGTTTGATGAGATGTCTGCTGAAAGTCTGTTTTAGCAGATTATGAGTTAACTCTTTACCAAACTATCTTAAGTTTTAATGCCCTCAGAGAGAAAAGCTTTTGAAAACATTGCGGGAAAAGGAAAATATGCTGGTAACCAGCATTTTCTCCTTTGCCCATATGTTCTCCAGTTGTTCAACAGCAAATCTGAGACGGCACTTTACGACTACACTAGATTTGGGGGGTATAGTTGATTACACTGTCTGCAAATGCATTCAATTTGGACAAGTCTAAGATTCTGTCATCTGGTTTAGAGTTAACTCTTTACCAAACGACAAAAAATTAGACTGGTCCAAATTGAAAGGATTTGCAGACGATAAATTAAATGTAACTGAAATGATGATTTTTGTTTTGGATGGGGAAGAAAATATTGTGGGAAAAGGAGAAAATGCTGGTTTCCAGCATTTTCTCCTTTTCCCACAATGTTTTCAAAAGCCTTCTCCTACAGGGGCGTCAAAACTTGGGATTGTGTCGGAATGGGTGAAGCAGGAAATATCAGTAAATGTAGAAGGAAGCAAATTTGCAAAACCAAAATATGGTTTTCGTGTGGGAAGTTATCATTTGTGCCAACTGCCAAGTCTGTTTAACCCTTTACCACACGGCAAAATTTAAGACCTATCCAAATTGAAAGCATTTGCAGAAGACAATTTCATAGTGGCTCAAATGACGCAACTTTTCTTTGATAAGGTAGAAAACTTTGTGGGAAAAGGAGAAAATGCTGGTTACCAGCATTTTCTCCTTTTCCCACAATGTTTTCAAAAGGCCTCTTCTTCAGGGGAGTCAAAAGGCGTCATTGTGTGGTAAAGGATTAATATCCGCCCTAGATAACAAAGTGAAACCTGTTTTCTTGTCCCCTTAAAATGTCCTTTTCATATGCTTCTCTTGCTACATGACAAAATTTTAGACTCGTCCATATTAGAGAAATTTTCAGACAAAAAATGAAATGTGGCTCAAATGATAGGAGCTGTATTTCAAAAAGTAGATAATATTGTAAGAAAAGAAGAAAATGATGCTTATAGGGAACAAAAATAGTATATGTACCATTGGGTTAACTCTTTACCAAACAACAAAATTTGGGACTAGTTCAGATTGAAAGGATTTGCAGACTACAATGCTAATGCAGCTTAAAATCTCAAATTTATCTGTGGAATGATAGAAAACATAGGTGGTAAAGGAAAAAAATGCTGGCTACGAATATTTTCTCCTTTTCCAACAATGTATTCAAGAGCCCTCTTCCTCAAGGTTGTTAAAAGTTAGAATTGTGTGGTAAAGGGTTAAACATTTGAACCTCAGCCAACCTGCAACTCCCTCCTCACTCTATATACTTGTCTACCATGTTAAAACATTCAATGTCTTGCATTTGAAATTCTGAATTTTTAACCTTTGAAGTACCTTTCAGTTCTATAGTTGCCTGTACAGCCAGTGGAGATCAAGATCAGACTGCACAAAACTTGCAGTCTGATCCTTGAACTACACTATCCGCTTCGCTGAAATATAAAAATTAAAAAAGAAACCACGAAACTGCAACCGTCTGGGTCTTATTCTAGACTGAAAATGTAATGTTCATTCGGTTTATTTGTCAAAGAACCTTTGGTTCATTTCAAATTTGTCGTCTGAAGAAACTTCCAACTTGAAAGAGTCTAAAATTTATCATTTGGTAAAGAGTTAAAGAGTTAGTATGTATTTGTAGGTATAATGGATGAAAACAGTAACAGTCAGAGCTCTTCAGAGTCGGTGGAGGTTCATGCTGCCATGAACCATGGTGAATCACCCTTGATGAACGGAACAATGGATGATCACTACAGTGATGAAGGTAAGGAAGAATTAACAATAGCAATGCGTGAAACACACTTTTTTAGACTTAAAATCTAAAAGACATGGAAATCCATTCTGCCCTTTATCAATCATACTAGTTATGGCAGGTCACCTGTGACAGGTGACCAAATGAACTAAGTAAATATTTTTATTCAACACTATGGAAAACATTCTTGCAGATGGAGTAGTCACATGTTACGAGTTGAATACATTGCTCTTTGGCTGCAATATTCTCTAAAATGCAGAGGCATAAAAAGCCCTATCTGTACAAGAATGTGCTTACTCTCGCCTTACTTTGAAAAGAATTATTAGCTCAGCTGATTTTGAAGAAATGGTAGAGGTATTGTCATAGCCCTGGCATGGTCTTCTGCATCGTAATGCAAAATTTTTGACATTTTATAATAACTCTATCATTAATGAACATATTTGCTTCAAACTCGGACTAGTTGTTTGCTATAAACAGGGCAACCCATACAACATTGGTAGGTAACCATCAGTATATTTTAGACACAGTTATGCCCCCTTTCTTTTTTACTTCGAATTTTCACTGAAAGCAACTGCAGCTGAGCATTGGCACCTGCATGCAGTGCTCTTGTACTAAGCCTGTGATGGAATAGATGCGTGAAGAATGCACAGTCTAATCTCTGATCTACATTGTCCGATATGTCAAGATATAATTGTGATGAACTACCCTGAATCATACAATACATTGTATGTTGGGTTTTTGACAGGCTGTAGATGTTACTCTCATGCATCAGAGCTCCAGATAAGAGGGAGTGATGGTATTCTAAAGTCCTTATTTCTTTTCGAAACCCTATGTTGTGGGTACTCATTAGAATCGTCTTGATGAGACGATTCTGATGAGTACCCACAACATAGGGTTTAGTAGAGAATAATTAATATTTTCAATTTTGAAATCAAAATCACTCCCTCTATCTGGAGCTCTGTGCATTTAGGGATTTGAGGCTGAAAAGAATTGGTTACAGAAAGGTCCTTAGTGACAAGGTTTAACTCATGACCAAACAATCCTGTGTTTTAACAGCCCTGAAGAAGATGGCTTTTGTAAACACTATGGGAAAAAGAGAAAACGCTGGTCATGGATGAATCCCATCATTTGAGCCACATTTAAGTTGTTGTATACAAAGGCTGTAAAAAGGCTTTCAAGGACTACAATACTTAGAGTGCCAAATGAACCCAACCAACATTTTCAATCTCGATATAAGATTGAAATAAGTAGCAGTTTCTTAGGTGCCGCTGTCATTAGTGTTTTAGCTAAGCAGCCAGCATAGATCAGTGATCAGATGGCATACTTTTGCAGTCTGATCATGTTCTACACTGGTCGCAAAGGCAACTTGCGCTTTAAGAGTGAACTTGTGACCTCCCAAAACAAATTTACATTTGATACAAATAATTATTGAAGAATATTAAAATTGCTCCTTTTCCTGCTACAGGTATGTCTTTAAAAGTGGTCTGCTGCAGACAAAAAAAGGTTTCTGCTGGAGATACTATATTCAGAGATAATGAGGGATTCCTTATAAATTTGATTGACTATCGCTGTCAAGGAAAACAACTTGAATAACTGTATGCCATGTGAATACTTGAGAACAGACAAGATTTCCTGCAACTAAATCTTTATCGGAAGACAATGCCCCTTCCTCAACTTATAATTTTCACTGAAAATCAACCTTTTTCTACTATCACTGTCATTATTGAAGATATTTACTTCAAACTTGGATAAGTTGTCTTCTATCAAACAGAGTACAGCAGATAACCCTCAAAATATTTCTGACTCAATTATGCCCCTTTTTTTTACATACCATTTTCACCATCTCTAAAAGCAACTGCAGCCAAGGGCTGGCACCTGCATGAGGTGCACCTTTTCCTTTTCCTACAATGTTCAAAAGATTTGCTTTTGAATCTAGTTAAAACTTGGGATTGTTTGGTATAGGGTTGGATATCAATGGACAGGAAGAAGTATTGTGACAATTTTGTGCTGAGGTTTTTTTCATCCTTGCACAAAAAAATGAAATGGCCATTGTTAGTCGGGAAACAGATATTTAGATATAGCTGTTTTGAGGCCATTTTTAAAATAATATTATGTAAACTTGCAAAAAATTTATTTCCATGATCCTACTGCATATTTTGTTCATTCAAACTTTATACACTGTCCTTTTCCCACATTGTTTTCAACTCTCTCAAAGAAAACTCAGAATATATGGGCTCTAATTTGTGATCTGTAGATGCTTTCAACATTGCTTAGTACAGAGTAAATATCATTAGACAATTATGTTCATTAACTCTTTCACTACCAAGTAATGATTTACACTTTTTCATTGGCTATAAAATGTAGTTCCACTGCAAGATGAAGAGACAGTTTGGCCTTAATCTAAAATAAAGGAGTGGACAGTGTATATCAAAGACCAGACTGCACATTTTGTGCAGTCTGATCTTGATCTACACTGTCCGCAAAGGCCTCTAGTGATGTCTACAGTACTAATAGAGTTAACGAAATTTTGCCACACAACAAAATTTTAGACTTGTCCAACTTCAGACCATATGGAGATGACAAGCTTTATGTGGCACAAGTGGTGTCTGTGGTTGTGAGGTAGAGTGTCGGCTTCATAACCATACGGTCCTGAGTTCGATACCCGGGTGCGAGTGTCAACTTTGGGATTGTTCATTGGCCCACACATTTGGTGCGAGTACTGGTGTAGTTCCCAGGAAGCAGAATCGAGAGAGATTAGTAAAAGTTGTAAGAACGTGTTTCTCAATCAATGTAAAATAAATACATTTAAACTATATGTGGCACAAATGATGTTATTTGTCTTCAAAAAGAGTAGAAAACATTGTGGGAAATGGAGGATATGCTGGTTCCCACAATATTTTTGAAATTCTTCTTTTTAGATTTGTTAAAACTCAAGATTGTGTGGTTAAGGGTTAAACCAAGTTTGAACACTTTTCTTTGATTCCTGCTGTCAACTGAATGGTAACGAATTCAACAAAAATCTCTGTTGCATATTTTTATCTAGTAACTTGCATTTTCTCCTATTCTCTCAAAGGATGAGATAGTTTGGTAAAGAGTTAATTTGAAAATGACCTTTTAATTGTTTTCAAAACAATTATCAAACTCTTTACCAAACAACAAAAACTTTAGGTAGAAAATATCAATACCAGCATTTTCTCCTTTTTCCACATTTTTTTTTATTGCTTCTTCCTCAGGGTTGTTAAAGTGCAGGATTGTTTGATAAAGGGTTGTATTTTTTGTTATGCCTCTGTTTCCTCATAAGATGAATTTCCGGTTGAGAACAGTTTGATCTGCTGGTTTGACTCTTTACCAAAGGACAGAATTTTTTTACAAATTGAATGTGACTCAAAGGATACTTTCTGTCTTTGATAGAATAGAAAACATTGTGGAAAAAAGAGAAAATGCTGAATTGTGTGGTAAAGGGTTAACTACGGATCAGCTATCAGATAGATTTGAAATCGAATTTATATCTGATACTCCTGTCAGCTTATCAAACTATAGATTATAAATTTTCTGTAAGAAGATGAAAGATTGCCTAAAATGAGAATTTAGGGTTCTTGCCAAGGCTCAGTGGTGAAGTGTAGGATTTTTGACATGAAGATCCCAGGTTCAAGCCTCACTGGATCCATTGGGTTTTTCGTGGGAGTTTCCTTTGTGCAAGACACTTCAGAGCCCTAGGCTAGTACTGCAGAAAATGCATTGGCTTGTAAGCTGTTGCCTGATATAACTCAAAATAATGTTGAAAGAGCCGTAAAACACCAATTATCCTATTCAATTAATCAATCAAATAAGAATTTCACTCTCTACTAAACGACAAAATTTTAGACTGGTTCAAATTCAAAACAATTGCAGGCGAGAAACTAAATGTGGCATAATTGATCAAATTTGCATCAGAGAGGGCAGAAAACATTGTGGGAGAAGGAGAAAATGCCGGTTACCAGCATTTTCTCCTTTTCCTATAATGTTTTTAAAAGACTGCTTTCATGGGGTCGTTAACTCAGAATTGTGTGGTACAAGGTTAAATCCTGGTTTAACATGTTGTTTCTTATTTTGCAGAAAATGGTAGACCCTACATAGAAATAATTGAGCAGCCCCAACAAAGGGGTTTCCGATTTAGATATGAGTGTGAGGGGCCCTCGCATGGGGGACTGCAAGGAAACAGAAGTGAGAAATTCAAAAAGACAGTTCCAACAATTAAAGTAAGCAGTCTTTTTTTTTTTAGGAAATCCCTCTGTTGTATCGTAATCCTTAAAGCACCTATCACAGTTGTAGTTGCTTTTGCGGCTAGTATAGATCAAGATCAGACTGTACAAAATGTGCAGTCTGATCATTGATCTACACTGTCCTTTTTGCTGACAGATAAAAGCAACCTGAAAATAGCACTTACTTAGGTCTTGTTTCTAGATTGAAATTGGGTTTATTCGGCACTCTTAGAGTTAACCCATTATTTTACAGTTCCCCTTTTTTCCACAAATTCTGTATAAAATGCTGGTAACCAGCAGTATTTTCCTTTGCAATAGTGTTTTCTATCTATTAAAGGCAAACTCAATAATTTGTGCCACCTTAAATTATGCTCTTCAGATACTTTGAATATGGACATGTCTAGAATTGAGTCAACTGATAAAGAGTTAACTCTTACCACACAATCCCGACTTTTAACTACCCTGAGAAAGAAGCCTTTTGAAAACATTGTAGGAAAAGGAGAAAATGCTGGTAACCAGCATTTTCTCCTTTTCCCACAATGTTTTCTACTCTTCCCAAAACAAATTTCAATTTTTCAGCCATATTTATTTTGTCGTCTGCAAATACTTTCAATTTGGACTAGTCTACAATTTTGTCGTTTGGTGAAGAGTTAATGGTTTCATCTTCATCTTTGTCGTCTGCTATTATGTTCAATATGGACAGGTCTAAACTACATGAATTATCTCCTGGTAAAGTGATAGCTCTTAAGAAAATTTTAGGCTTGCCCAATTAAGAAGCATTTAAAGACCACATATGAAATATGATTCAAATTATCTGCTTTATCTGTGACAGGGGAGAAAAAGTTGTAGGAAAAGGAGAAAATGCTGGTAACCAGCATTTTCTCCTTTTCCCACAACTTTTTTCAAAGCTTTTTCTATGAGGATCATTAATACTTGGGATTGTCTGGTGAAGCTTGAATTGATCAGGTTGGAAAAAGTGCTTAAATCTTCTGTTTGTCTGTGCCCTTACTCCTTTCATATGTTTTCATTCCAGATAAGGAATTATTCTGGGTATGCCAAGGTGATAGTATCCTTGGTAACAAATGAAGCAGCTCCAAAACCTCATGCCCATAAACTGGTTGGGAAACATTGTCAAGAGGGACTTTGTACTGTTGATGTTAAACCTGGCACAACGCAAATTTCGTAAGATATTTCTTCTAGATTGATCTTTTGTTTTTCCTGTTATTTTTAGAAAAACTTATTTACTAATTTACTGTCTGATAAAGCTGGTAGATAGAAGAAACTAAGACTTAGAGAAAAAAGGTTTATAGAAATCAATTTAAATATTCTTGAATGAAAAGAAATATAACTGAAAATGGCAAAGAATAAAATGAAGTGACTTGGCCAGTACAAAGACCAAAGATCTGACCTTTTGTAGAGCAGCAGGACTGCAAGAGGCAGCAATAGAATGACTATACAACATTATGGCTAGACAGAAATAAAATTTTGAGCAATCTCACCTTTTGCCATTTTGTTTTTAAAATTGGTCTAGTGTAAGATGTAAGTTCCATGCTTAAGTTTATAAATGAGATAAGACATCGAAGGTTAGAAGAAATGACAAAATCCTATGTCTCTCAATGCTTATCATTGTGTATGTACATACTATGGAAAGAGAATGTTGGTGAGAAAAGCCAAAATTTTGGGCATTTCAGACTTACATGAAATACTGAACCATATGGTCTCAAGTTTTTAACAACTCTGCAGGAGGTGTTTGAAACCATTATGGTAAAATGAGAAAATGCTGGTAACCAGCATTTTCTCTTTTTACCACAATGTTTTATACTCTATCAAAGACAGAAATTATCACTTGAGCTAAATTTATTTTGTCAAGTACAAAGGCTGTCAATTTGGTCAAGACTAAATTTTATTGTTTGGTAAAGATTTAACTCTTTACCACACGAGAAAATTTTACACCGGTCCAAATTGAAAGCATTTGCAGACGACAAAATAAATGTGACTGAAAAATTGAAATTTGGTTTGGGAAGGGTAGAAAACATTGTGGGAAAAGGAGAAAATGCTGGTTACCAGCATTTTCTCCTTTTGCCGCAATGTTTTCAAAAGGCTTCTTTCTCAGGGTTGTTAAAAGTCAGTATTGTGTGGTAAAGAGTTAAAATTCAATTCCAGTGTATGAGCCATATCTGCAAACATCTTCAATTCAGACGAGTGGAACATTTTGTTATCAGGTAAAGAGTTAACCCTTTACGACACGACAAAGATGTAGTCTTGTCCAAACTGAAAGCATTTGCAGACGACAGTTTAACCCTTTACCAAACAATTCCTGGTTTTTACGACCCCGAGATAGAAGCCTTTTGAAAACATTGTGGGAAAAGGACAAAATGCTGGTAACCAGCATTTTCTCCTTTTCCCACAATGTTTTCTACCTTGCTGAAAACAAATTTCAATTTTTTAGTTACGTTTATTTTGTCGTCTGCAAGTGCTTTAAATTTGGACCAGTCTAAAATTTTCTCGTTTGGTAAAGAGTTAAATGTTGCCCAAATGGTGGAATTTGTCTGATAGAGAAGAAAACATTGTGGGAAAAGGAGAAAATGCTGGTAACCAGCAAATAATGGAATTTGTCTTTGATAGAGAAGAAAACATTGTGGGAATAGGAGAAAATGCTGGTAACCAGCAAATAATGGAATTTGTCTGTGATATTTGAATTTTTCTGGTAACCAGCATTTTCTCCTTTTCCCACAACTTTTTCCATAGCCTTTCCAAAGCCTTTCCAAAGCCAACTTCATCCCGGTTGTTGAAATTCAGATTTTAGAGTAAAAAGTTAATAGAGTACTGCATCTAAAGTTGGAGCCATCACTTTTTGTTGCAGGTTTTCCAACCTCTGTGTGCAACATGTGACAAGACGGAAAGCTGCAGAAGTGCTAGAGCAGCGCATACTGGATTCATTTCTCACACAAAAACGGGCAGAAACAGGCCAATTCTCTATGAACTTTCTTCCGTCAGGTATGTGCTGTTTTATATTGATTATCTAAACATGCTCTGTGAAAAGGGGGTCTTAAGCATCTGGCAAAGGTATCGGCCTATGTCAGCTTGCGCAGTCTGCACAAGCTGACCTTGGGTTGAAACTTTTTGCTATTAGTCTTTTTTCTTCTTGTCAAAGGACCAGTCTATCTCATGATTCATTTGGCTGTTAATTCTTTACCACAGAATCCAGAGTTTTAATGACCCTGAGAAAAGGAAACCTTTAAAAAATTGTGGGAAAATGAGAAAATACCGCAAATAGCTTTGTCTCCTTTTTATACGTCCGTCGAAGACGGGACGTATTATGGGATCACCCGTGGCGGGCGGGCGGGCGGACGGGCGGGCGGCGTCCCCATTCTTTGTCCGGAGCATATCTCCAAAACCATGCTAGCTACGGTTATGAAATTTCATGGGTGGATAGATCTCATCAAGGCGGAGTGCAGTGCACAGGAATCATAACTCTCGCTTGCTTAATTTTTGAGTTATTGCCCTTTGTTGTTTTTCATACTTGAATTTTGTCCGGAGCATATCTCCAAAACTATACTAGCTACGGTTATGAAACTTCATGGGTGGATAGATCTCATCAAGGGGGAGTGCAGTGCAAATGAATCATAACTCTTGCTTCCTTAATTTTTGAGTTATTCCCCTTTGTTGCTTTTCATACTTGAATTTTGTCCGGAGCATATCTCCAAATTTATACTAGCTAAGGTTATGAAACTTCATGGGTGGATAGATCTTATCAAGTGGGAGTGCAGTGCACAGGAATCATAACTCTTGCATACTTAATTTTTGAGTTATTTCCCTTTGTTTATATTCATACTTGAATTTTGTCCAAAGCATATCTCCAAAACTATGCTAGCTACGGTTATGAAACTTCATGGATGGATAGATCTCATTAAGGGGGAGTGCAGTGCAAATGAATCATAACTCTTGCTTGCTTAATTTTTGAGTTATTATATGCCCGTCGAAGACGGGACGTATTATGGGATCACCCATGGCGGGCGGGTGGGTTGGCAGGCGGCGTCCAGTTTTTGTCCGGAGCATAACTTTGTCATCTCCAGTCCGATTGACTTGAAACTTGGCATGTGTGTTTGTTGCAATAATACAGAGTGCAGTGCGAAAGAACCATAACTCTACCTCATGCTGTCTTTGAGTTATTTCCCTTTGATCATCATTTTTACAGCATTTTCTGCTTGTCCGGAGCATAACTTTGTCATCTCCAGTCCGATTGACTTGAAACTTGGCATGTGTGTTTGTTGCAATAATACGGAGTGCATTGCAAAAGAACCATAACTCTACCTTGTGCTGTCTTTGAGTTATTTCCCTTTGATCGTCATTTTTACAGCATTTTCTGCTTGTCCGGAGCATAACTTTGTCATCTCCAGTCCGATTGACTTGAAACTTTGCATGTGTGTTAGTTGCAATAATATGGATTGCAGTGCAAAAGAACCATAACTCTACCTTGTGCTGTCTTTGAGTTATTTCCCTTTGATCGTCATTTTTACAGCATTTTCTGCTTGTCTGGAGCATAATTTTGTCATCTCCAGTCCGATTGACTTGAAACTTGGTATGCATGTTTGTTGCAATATTACGGAGTACAGTGCGCAAGAACAATAACTCTGCCTAGTGCGGATTTCGAGTAATTCCACTTTGATCTTCATTTTTACAGTATTTCTTGCTTGTCTGGAACGGAACTTTGTCACCTCAAGTCAAATTGACTTGAGACTTGGTAAACATGTTTGTTGCATTACCTGCCCTTTATGATTATTATACCCCCTTGACAACTGGCGGTGGGACGGGCGTATCTTGCGACAATTTGCCGCTCTTGTTCCACAATGTTTTCTAGCCTTTCCAGAACAAACCCAATGATTTAAGCAGCATTAAATTTGTCGTCTGTAAATGCATCCAATTTTGACAAGTCTAAAACTTTTTCATGTGGTAAAGAGTTAATAGACATTTATACAGTGGATCAGTGATTACACAATGACTCGCTAGGTATAATGCATCTTCTGAAAACATTGTGGGAAAAGGAGAAAATGCTGGTAACCAGCATGTTTTCCTTTTCCCACAATGTTTTCTATCAGATTAAGGACAAATTTTGTCATTTGAGCCACTTTAATTTTACGTCTGCAAATACTTTCAATTTGGAAAAGTCTAAAATTTTGTTGTTTGGTAAAGAGTTAATCTTGTGATGGCTTGCAGATGATGGACATTTTAGTTCTTGCCATACTTTATAGCCATAAACGAAAAGAAAAAACCCAAATTATTTCATGAATATTTTCTGTACTGACAAGGGAAATCTATCAGCAACAGACAGCATAAAAATTAGTGATATTTAAGACCAAACAGTGTTATATGAGACAAAAGGGTGCATTTTGATAGGATGTTTTGACATCTTACACAAAAACACAGGTGTTCAAGGTCAACAGTTTTGTTAAACTTTTTTATAGATTAAAATATTATGCTTTGGTGACTGAAAGTGGTTTTAATGTAGTGCAAAATGCAACCTATCTTTTACTCAGAACATCCTGAATCAAATTCCAGGATAGTGCTTTGCAGACAAAAAATTATATGGGGATCAAATGATGAGATCTGTTTTACGACAAGGTAGAAAATGTTGTGGGAAAAGGAGAAAATACTGGTTACCAGCATTTTCTCCTTTTCCTAAAATGTTTTGAAAACACTTCATCCTTAGGGTCATTAGAACATTGGATTTAAATATTATTATTAAACATTTGTGAAAACATTGTGACAATGCTGAAATTGCTTGTTATGATTAATTTCCCTTTTCACCACAATATTGTGGAAATTGGTCTTATGCAGTCTTCTGTAGGTGGTTTTTGGTTAAATATACACCAGAAAAAGGTGCACTGGTTGCCATGATATATTTAAAAACCTTTAAAAAATAGCTTTAACTCTTTCCCATACAACACGAGCTTTCACCAACCTGCGGAAAAGGCTTTTGAAAACATTGTGGGAAAAGGGAAAAAATGCTGGTAACCAGCATTTTCTCCTTTTCCCATGATGTTTTCAACCCTTTCAAAGACCATTATTTGAGGCATGTTTGATTTGTAATCTGCAAGTGCTTTCAATTTGGATAAAAGTAAAATTCTGTCATTTGGTAAAGAGTTAAACAGATTTAAGTCACTACCTAAGCTGTGAGACAATGAGCGTTGAATTTTCAAAATGATGAAAATGGACCATTTCATTGTAAAAGAAAGACAGAAACGATATGAACTTAATACTGTTTCGATCCCAGGTAACAATGAAGATTAAGGATCAGACTGCATAAATGGGAAGTCTGCCTTGATTTACATTGCAGAAGCAACCGATTAGCAAAATAGGAAGAGCGAAATAATTCAAATTCAAAGCTGTTTTGGAATCATTGGACGATGAAAAACCAAGATCAGGCTGCATTTTCTGTGCTTCACCCAAAAGCATGTTAGCCCTTTACCTAGTACAGATACTTTTCCCTGAAGGTGATTTTACTGGGAGTTTTTGAGTGGTCTACAGTACATAGTAAATGTCCAAATATAAAAAGAAGCACCATAAACATCTCATTATTGAGAGTAGCCCTTTACAGGACAATCCCATCTTTTAATAACGCTGGGGAAGAAGCCTTTATAAAGCATTACGGGAAATGGAGAAAATGCTGGTAACCACCAATTTCTCCTTTTACCACAATGTTTTCTATCCTGTAATAGAACAAATTTATATTTTGAGGTACGTTTAATTTGTTGTTTGCAAATGCTTTTCATTTGGAAAAGGGCCAAAACCATGTCATTTTGTAAAAAGTTAACTCTTTACCAAACGACAAAATTTTAGACTGGTCCAAATGAAAGCATTTGCAGACGACAAAATAAACGTGACTGAAAATTTGAAATTTGTTTTGCGAAGGGAAGAAAACATTGTGGGGAAAGGAGAAAATGCTGGTTACCAGCCAGGGTCCAAAAAATCCACTCATCCGCTCGTATTTACGAGTAAGAAATGGATGAGGACGAGTGAAATATCACTCATACTCGTCCGGCAGGACGAGTGGTGAATAGGAGATAGTAAAACAAGTTTTTCAGATGAATATTTAACTTACACGAGACAAAACGGCCATTCAATTATTGAATAAGCGAATTAAGGATATTCAGGAAATCAAATTTTGAAACAGAACATAAAACGTGCTGGTCCCCGCCCCAAATAAAGACCGGTTTCAAGTCAGTCTAATGATATAACCTGGGACCTTTCATTGCAAACAAAAATCTCATAATATGCTTCGGGTGTACCTAATTCAATCTGACCGACTTTGCTAATTATTAAAACGAACAATATTAACATTAACGCAAATACTTTCCCGAAACCAATTCAAAAAACTGTGTTGTTTTGGCTTTATTAATTTCTGTAAATTGACAGGATAACTGGTACCGGTTTTTAAAACCCGGTATTTAAGGTTTGTTGTAACGTTTCCGTTTCGTCTGAAAAAAAAAAAGAAACTGTCAGAGTCCAATATTGGAATGGTTTTTCTCGGCGGACGAGTAAGGATCAAAGCAGGGCAAGTGTTTTTTCAAAGTCACTTGTCCTACAGGACGAGTGCCTTTTCTGGAAATTTTTGGACCCTGCCAGCATTTTCTCCTTTTCCCACAATGTTTTCAGAAGGCTTCTTTCTCAGGGTCGTTAAAAGTCAGGATTTTGTGGTAAAGAGTCAAGACCTATATATTACAACATGCCATAAAATTGGATAGGATTGGAAAAACCCAAGGTATTCCCCCTACCCCTTCCTTTCTTCCCCACACTCCTTAGAAATGTTTTGACATTCCAGCACCTGAGTTTATGTACATAATTTAACTCATTACCTCCTTGAACCTTAACCAGACGACAAAATTTTGGCTTTGACCAAATTGAAAGCATTTGCAGATGACAATTTCAATGTGGCTAAAATGATGCAATTTTTCTTTGATAATGTAGAAAACATTGGGGGGAAAAGGGGAAAATGCTGGTTACTAAAATTTTCTCCTTTTCCCACAATGTTTTCAGAAGGCTTCTTTCCCAAGGTCTTTAAAAGATGCCATTGTGTGGTAAAGGGTTAACCCATGACCAAACAATAAAATTTTGGACTCAACCAAATTCAAAGCATTTGTGGGATTGTATGGTAAAGGTGATGAACCCATACAGTGCTAAGTCAAACTGGTGCCTTTTGCTTACAGCACAAAATAAGATCAGACTGCACAGAATTTGTATACAGACATGTACTATGTTTCTTCAGCTATTCTAACCAAAAAAACCCTGAAAAATGCAGTATTTAGGTCCTGTGTTTTCTGATTAAAAATTCCTCTGATTTTTCAGCACTCTAACTAAGGATTAAATCTTTTATCACACAACCAGATTTTTAAGGACCTGAAAAAGAAAGCTTTGAAAACATGGTGAGAAAATTTGAAAATGCTGGTATCCAGTTTTTTCTTCTTTTCACACAATGTTTTCTATCCTTGCCAAAATAAAATTCAATGTTTGAGTCACATTTATTTTGTCGTCTTGAAATGCTTTCAATGGGGGTGGGGGGGGAGATCAGAGTGTTCTAACTCAGGTTCATAAAAGCTTTGGATTGTGTGGTTAAGGATTAAGGTACTTTTTCAGACAGTGAAGGTTAACTCTTTACCAAACGACAAAATTTTGGACTAGTCCAAATTGAAAGCATTTGCAGACAACAAAATAAATGTGAATCAAAAATTGAAATTTGATTTGGAAAGGGTAGAAAACATGGTGAATAAAAAGGAGAAAATGCTGGTAACCAGCATTTTCTCCTTTTCCCACAATGTTTTCAAAAGCTTTCTTTCTCAGGATCGTTAAAAGTCGGGATTGTGTGGTAAAGAGTTAAAGGTCGGACTGCACTTGTTATGAATTTTGACATACGACTGAGTATCTTGGGTTATAGGCTTTTTAAGCTCCATTTGTCTGTCATGGTACATCAAAATTGTCATTGGTCAATAAATGAACACTCCTGCTAGAAATAGCTTGCCTCTATATTTTATATATAATAACCAATGTACTATTTTTTGTAACAGTGTTCGATGATTGACCAATGAAAATTTCATTGTCTTGCAAAAGACCATTAGTGCTTCAAAGACCTGTGCTCAGGTCATGTATAGGATATCGACCGAGTATGAGGTCTTTCCGTATAAGAACGACCTGGGCACGAGCTTCACGTAACACCGAGAGCGCAAAGCGCTCAAGGTGTTTTGTGAAGCTCGTGCCCTGGTCGTTCTTATACGGAAAGACCGATGTATGAGGTCGATATCCGACTTACATACCGGCCACCATCAGTATTGAGCAGATGACTTAACAATCATGATGAAAGTATGGACCTGTTCGATGAAAAAAGAAACGGATAACATGTTTTATGGTTTTATTACATTTGGGTATTTTTTCTTATTCATTTGTCAGTTTTATTTTCTCACTTGAACATTAATGAATCGTGGCTTGAAACTGACACCTCATGAGCATCGACCTTTGGATTTTTTTATTTGGGTAGGTTTGTTGATGCTGCACGAGTGAGTTCATTGCTCAGTATAGGTTCGAATTGATTGAAATATTCATGGATTTCAGCTTTTGCCGGTAACACTCTCGTGTTTTCAGTTCTGCTGTCTGTCCGTTTGCACTAATTCATCCAGTTCTATAGGGCCGTAGGTCAGTAATCATTGATTGATTGATTGATTGACTGATTGATTGAATGGTGTTGATTGATTGATTGAATGGTGTTTTAAACCGCTTTCAACATTATTTCAGTCATATCACGGCGACACTTCTAGTGAGGCTCAAGCCCGGCACCTTGGGATCGAGCTTAGGACAGCTGGTCTCAAAGCGATTCTGATTATTCAACTATGGGAGTGATTGGGCCCTTCAATTTGCATTTCGGTTGATTTCTTGAGGCAAGCCGTGCCGGGGTAGCCATAGAAGGAGAGTGCTCCTATGTTAGTTTTGCTTTCTCACAATAAGAAAAAAAAAACAAGGGCCTTTTCGCTCCAGAGGCTAAACTGTGCTAATAAGGACAAATCAACAGTCAGTCTCATAGGAAATAGGGTGCATTAGAACCAAAATACAGCAATATTGTAGACATGTTTTAGAACTTGCGTCCGTCATTAACTTTTTCTCACTTTTGCTATTTAACTTGTATGAAAACTAGAAAAATACAAAAAAAATAAGTTGGGTTTAGGTATGAATGAATTACATGTATGTAACAACAACTTAAGGAAAAAGCACTTTCCCAACAATGTGTTAAATGTTGGCCTTAATGTGATAGCACATTTTGTAAATAGGAGGGGATAGATTTTTTAATGATCGCTTTGAAAGAAATTATTAAAGAATTGCTGAGTTGGTCACCAGTAAAAATCAGATTAAAATCTGTCTTTCCAGAAAGAAGCATAATTTGCAAGATTCTCCTGTTATTTAACAAATTCCTAAAAATCAATATCGCGCGAGTACCAATGTCCTTCATGACCCTGTCTGCACGACCCAAGGTCCGTCAACTGCACGTGGACAGGTCTTTCTCTCACGGGAGCAGGTCTTTCCGGCACATGGGCAGGTTTTCTATCTACAGAAAAACCTGTACACGTGCATAGATAGACCTGCGCTCGTGCATTCTATTCTTAAGACAGGTCGTTCTGAAAAAGATAGACCTGGTCCAAACAAAGGAGCCGGTACGTAACCCTTTTAATTGCCTGAGAAATTATGGCTACTAAAAAAAGGTTTACCATTTGAGAACAGTTTCTGTTTCGTTTGTTTGTCATGGTTAAGGTTAAAGTACACACAGTAGGGTCATGGGTTCACTCTTTACCAGATGATAAAGTTTTAGTCTCGCCCATATTGAAAGCAAGACTTAGTGCATGTTTTCACAACCGACTTTCTGCCGAGACATGAAAGCATGGGATTTTTAAGTAAACGTTGACCTATAACCAAACAGATCTTGTCCGGACAAACCTTAAGTTTTTATAACTTTAATAACAAAACTTTAGACTGGTCAAAATTGAAAGCATAATTATGCAGACTACAAATTAAACATGGCTAAAAATGGAAAATTTACCTCTTAAAGGGTAGAAAATATTGTTGGAAAAGGAGGAGTTGCTATTCAATCACCCAAATACACGTATGTCGATACCAAGAAGTAGGTCAAAAACTAGCACATTTGACTATGTGGGGAAAAAAGATAAATTAGTCGAGTAATAGGTTAACTTTTTATCAAACAACAAAGTTTTAGACTTGTTGAAATTGAAAGCATTTGCAGACAACAAATTAAACATGTATCAAATGATTGGATTTGTCTCTAAAAGGGTAGAAAACATTATGGGAAAAGGAGAAAATGCTGGTTACCAGCATTTTCTCCTTTTCCCACAATGTTTTCAAAAGCCTTTTCTGTTGGAGTCGTTAAAACTCAGGATTGTGTGGTAAAGGGTTAAACAGTCATTGATAGATAACTGAAACCATGATGTCATGCTACACGCTGTAGCTCTTAGTTCTGAAATCCCCTGTTACTAATTTTAGTGGATAAACATTAACTTTTAATCTTTTACCAAACAAAATTTTACACTGGTCCTAAATTGAAGGCATTTACAGACAGCAAATTGTATTCGGCTCAAGTTATGACACTTTATTCCTTTTTTGAATAGGTAAAAAATGTTTTGCTTACCACTATTTTCTCCTTTTTTAAAAATATATTTTCAAAAGGCAGTTTCCTTTGAAACACAGGACTATATTCCGAAGAACTAATCTGAAGGATGAATGTGGAAAGAAAAAAAAAAAGGTTTTAAAATTTGTTTTGTGGTAAAGAGTTAACCCTGTACCATGCAATCCTCTGTTTTAATGACATTTAGAAAGAGAGCTTTTAAAAAATTGTAGGAAAAGGAGAAAATTCTGGTAACAAGCATTTTTCTTTTTTTCTTACAATGTTTTCTGCACTTCTGAAAGCCAATCACATCGTTCAAATTAGCTTAAATTTATCTGCAAAAGCTTTCAATTTGGACCAGTCAAAAATTTTGTCTTTTGGTAGAGTTAAAGTGATGAAAAGCTTAAATCTTGTCTGTTAATTGTCAGTTAATTATTAAAACTGTACCACACAATACCTACTTTAAACGATCCTGAGAAAGAAACTTTTGAATTTTCACCCTTTCTCACAATGTTTTCTCCCCTTCCCATAACAAAATTTCAATTTTTGACTCACTTTCATATTGTCATCTGCATTATGCTTTCAATTTGGATAATCTTTAACTCTGTGTTGTTTGGTAAGACACAAAACGACACAAAGAAAGGACTTCAGAAACCTTTTGAAAACATTGTGGAAAAAGGAGAAAATGCTGGTAACAAGCATTTTCTCCTTTTCCAACAATGTTTTCTACCCTTCCATTTCAATTTTCAATCGCATTTCTCAGTCACATTTATTTATTCATCTGCAATGCTTTCAATTTGGACAGGTCTATGATTGTTTGATTTTGTAAAGAGTTTAAACTGTCTTCTCTTTCAGATGAAGAAGTAAGGAGAGCTAAGGCTGAAGCCCAGGCCCAGTCCAAGAACATGGCATTGAATGTAGTGCGACTTTGTTTCCAGGTGTTTTTAACTGATGAAGCAGGCAACAAGACAGCCATGTTAAACTCTGTGGTTTCAGAACCCATCTACGATAGCAGTAAGTATGAGTAGACCAGCTTGTTTGTATAATTATATTTCTATAACTTTTTACCAAACAGTCCTTTCAGAAAACAAATTTCAAATTTTGAGTCTCATTTATTTTGTCATCTCTGCAAACACTTTCAGTTTGGACAAGTCTAAAATTGTGTCGTATGGTAAAGAGTTAAATCAAAAGTATTTGCAGACAACAAAATAAACATGACTTCAAAACTGAAATTTGTCTTTTAAAGGGAAGAAAAACAAGGGGGAAAAGGGTAGAAATGCTTGTTGCCAGCATTTTCCCTTTTTCCAAAAATGATCTATAAGCTTTCCTCTATGGTAAAACTTAGGATTCTTTGGTAAAGCTTAAATTCTTTACCACACAACAAAATTTTATCCTTGTCCAAATTGAAAGAATTTGCAGACAAAAAATGAAAACATGAAGTTTGTCTTTCATAAGGTAGAAATAGTTGTTGGAAAAGGAGAAAATGTTGGTTACCAGCATTTTCTCCTTTTTCAAGAAAGTTTCGAAAGCTTTTTTCTCAGGGTCATAATAGCACGGAATGGTTTGGTAAAGGGTCAAATCTTACTCTCTTATCATCATACATGTATGTTGTTCCTTACAGAGGCCCCTGGGGCCAATGCCCTCAAGATTTGTAGGATGGACAAGTACAGTGGCTGTTGTACAGGCAATGAAGAAGTGTTCTTATTGTGTGAAAAAGTCCAGAGAGGTGAGATTTACTGATTGAATACTGTGTTAGTTGTTTCTTGATTTTCAACAAAATTTTATTTCTTCATTCCTTGTGAAGCTGAAAATTTTGTTTTGTCATTAATATCAGTATTTCTAAGCATAAGGTTTCCTTCCAATTTGACATGATGTCATTATTAAATAAGTGTCTGCAGAAAACAACTCTAAAAACAAGCTTTTAACTTTTTACCTGACTGCAAAATTCTAGACTTGTCCAATTGAAAGAAGCTGCAGACGACAAAACAAATGTGGTTCAGATTATGACTTTCGTCTTTTAAAGAATAATAAACGTTGTGGATAAAGGAGAAAATGCTGGTTACAACCCTTTTCTCTTTTTTCCACAATGTTTTCAAAAAACCTCTTTCTTAGGATAGTAAAGGATTAAAAAATATATTTCAGAGGACATTATGGTAAAGTTTGTGGAACAAGATGAAAATGGACATGTCCACTGGGAGGCTCAAGGTCATTTTGGTCCTTTTGATGTACATCGACAGGTGAGAGAATAAAATTATCATTTATTGTTTTTCGCACAATCTTAGTTCCAGATGGGTCCAGGAAAAATGTTTTGTGAATAGTATTATTTGGCCAATATCTTGTAACAAGCAATTGTGCTTTTTCCCACACTGCTTTATGTGCTGTGGAAATAGGATACTTTTTCCTGCTTTCAAAACTTTGTGCTTTGTGGAATTTTTATAGTTTTTTTTTGTAGGTTGAAAGTAGCTTGGTCAGTAATGGGTATTTGTAAAGCATATTGTACAATAGAAGGGAAGTAACTTTTGAAAACCTTTTGGTGAGAAGGGGGGAAGAAGTTTCACGGTTACTTAACCTACACATTTATGAACTCAACGGTAACAGAATGGTGTAACTCTTTACCCAACGACAAAATTTTCAACTAGACCAGATTGAAAGCATTTGCAGACAACAAATTAAATGTAGCTCAAATGTTGACCAAGTGTTTGATAGGGTAGAAAACATTGTTGGAAAAGGAGAAAATGCTGTTCACCAGCATTTCCCCTTTTGGTAAAGATTTAGAACAATTATCCTAGGAAATGTTGAGATGGTTTTAAAATAGCTTAACTCTTTACCACGCAATCCCGACTTTTAACGACCCTAAGAAAGAAGCCTTTTGAAAGCAATGTAGGAAAAGGAGAAAATGCTGGTAACCAGCATTTTCTCCTTTTCCCACAATGTTTTCTACCCTTCTCAGAACAATTTTCAATTTTTGAGCCATATTTATTTTGTCGTCTGCAAATGTTTTCAATTTGGACTGGTCTACAATTTTGTCGTTTGGTAAAGAGTTAACTCTTTACCAAACAATGAAATTTTGGACTCGACCAAAGTAAAAGCTTTTGCAGACGACAAATTAAATTCAGCTTAACTCTTTACCAAACAACAAAATAATAGACTGGTCCAAATTGAAAGCATTAGCAGACGACAAAATAAATGTGACTGAAAAATTGAAATTTGGTTTGGAAAGGGTAGAAAACATTGTGGTAAAAGGAGAAAATGCTGGTCACCAACATTTTCTCCTTTTCCCACAATGTTTTCAAAAGGCTTCTTTCTCAGGGTCGTTAAAAGTCGGGATTGTGTGGTAAAGAGTTGAATGGTTATTTCTGTCTTTGGTAGGGTTGAAAACAGTGTAGGAAAAAAAGAAAATGCTGGCTATCAGCATTTTCTCTTCTTCCCAAAATGAGGGGTCCTCTGCCTCTCAGTAGTAAAGTGCAGGACTTGGAACCTGGAGGCCCTTGGTTCAAGCCTCACTGGAAGGATTTGGATTTTCATGCAAGTGTTCTTGGGTAAGACATATCAGAGCCCTAGCTAAGTACTGGTGAAACTCAGGACATACTGTACATGAATATGTGAGCTGTCACAGTGATAATTATGACTGAAATGAAATGTAAACCAGCATGAAATCCTATTCAATCAATTAATCATTTTTCCTGAAATGTTTTCAATATGCTTCTCTCTCAGGACCATTAAAACTCAGGATTGTTTTGCCTTGTAAAAAGGTTAACTCTTTACCACAAGACAAAATTTTAGACAGATTGAATTTGGAAGCATTTCCAACGGACATAGTAAATGTGGCACAAGTAATGGAATTTTTCTGTAAAAGATAAAAAAACATTGTGGGAAAAGGAGAAAATGCTGGTTACTAGCATTTTCTCCTTTTTCCTCCAATGTTTTCAAAAGCTGTCTTTCTCAGGGTTGTTAAAACTCCGGATTGTGTGGTGAAGGGTTAAGGTAATGGTAAAACCTTTCAACTTATGTCCTGAATTTTAAACTTAGCCATAATAAAATTATATGTATTGTTTGTATGATAAATAACATGTTTCAAGCACAGGAAAATAAAGACGGGTATTTTTTACAGGGAAAAAATCATGAAAATATAGAAAAAAAAGAACAAAAATTATCTATCCTTTTCTCAAAATGATTGCTGAAAATTAATTTAAACTCTACCAAAGTATCCAGAGTTTTGAGAACAGTGAGGGAGAAGGCCTTTAAAAGAGAAAATGCTGCACAAGTCGTGCAGTCTTACCTCTCATCTGCCGCGCTGGCATTGCTGAAACTAGGGTTGACTATTGAGGCCAAAATCTACTATTGCGATAGTATTGACATTGGAAAAAATACTATTGCAATAGTATTGATATTGCCTGTTACTATTGCAATACTATTGCAGTACTATTGGATGAATTGCAAGAGATGAATTTCACCAAATTACATCTTGAAACCATGTATCATATTAATATTTTCTTTGAGTAGTTTAAATTCTACCCGAGTACATGTTTTGAATAGCAAAAGAAGGAGAAAATAGAGTTAAATGCAAGATGCTCAATAAATTTCAATCACTATTTTTTCTAAATGCAGATGGTTCACAAACAATGAAACATACCTAATTGCTCTAAACTTTTGAAGAAGTCAACTTTTAAGTCTGATTTATATACAACAGCATGCAAAGCACAAAATGCTGACAAATGCTGATGGTTTATAAACACACCTAATAAAAAGGTAATTATAAAGCAACTTTAAACTTTTGAAGAAGTCAACTTTTAAATGTGAGCCTTTAAGTTTTTTTGAGTTATAAAATTTATCTAGATTGACATATGATTGGCCAATATATTGACCAAAAAAAAAAGAAAAAAAAAAAATTGTTTGGTCTCCAAATCTTTAGGAAATTATCATTCTGAAAAAAAAAATGGGGTGGCCGAAACAATAGGTTTTACCTTGTTGTATGAATGTGTATCCAAAACAATAATGATAGAATCCGACAAATTTAGATCTATTTACAGTACCGGTGAAGGAGTCAAAACTGTAGTAGACCTATACATGTAGCTTTGCCGTCTTTTTAATCTTGAAATACAGATGTTCTAAACCAGTATTCCCACAAGCTTTCTATTTCAAGGGTACACTTACCCCCTGAGCTGTGAATCTGGGGTTAAGATTCTATATTAGAGGGCATGACAGTAGGCCTAATGGTTCCCAACTAGACGTAAAGCATTCCATATTGATGATTTGCAACAAAAAAGTGTGTTATATTAAGATATTTGTATAAATTTACAGCTTAAAGTCATTAAAAAGCTGAAAAGAGGGTCTGAAGTGACTCTGATCAGACAATGTCAAAGAGACATTTTGTTGTGTCATGGGTTTCCGTGTTTTCTACACCGATCAGTTTTTCTTGTCTGTTAATTTCTGGATAGATATTTCCACATGATTTGACCAAAAAGTTGTCAGTAAGGGTAACAAATATCTTCAAAACCTGTCATTTTACACAAGAAAAGCGGATAATGGCCTTTATTGTCCATGCATTTTCTTGCGTGAAGTTTCGGGTGTAACCAGAATTTGTTACGTGAATTTCAATACTATTACGTGATTTACGCAATAATTTGCGCGAGTGGGATCACTGTTAAACATTTTCTTACCTTTTTTCGCCAGAGAAATAAGTAGCTTTCTAATACGAGATAAGTCTTAGTACAGAAATGGATGGTATAGATCCAAGATCAGACAGCGTGTTCTGTTTAGTCTGATCATTATTGAAAACATATTCAAAAAAATTACCCGCCAAATATTTTGGGAAATTAACGTTACAGAATGTCCAAATATTTAGGAAAGCTTACTATTGGAAGTGTTCAGAGAAAGGATTAAAAATAAAAAAAATTATGTAAATAATTTAAAGTGTCCGAACTTTTAGGGCGTGCGAATTATGTTATTTTCTCTCTCTTTCCTTTCAGTGAAACTATCGAAACTATCAATATTTGAGGTTGACATCGGCGATAGTTATCGATTTTTAACTGAACAATCGATGCAGTAGCATCGACACGCTCGCCATCAGGATCCATTGATAGTCCGATGTATCGTTACACCCCTAGCTGAAACACTAGACAAAAACAACTATGAAGTTATGGTTATTAGGGTCATGAAAAGTAAAATGTATTTGAAAATGTAAATGTATTTGCAGTTTTAACCTTTTACCCAAGTTTTTCCAATCCAGAAGATAAAAATCTGGTAATGAGCATTTTCTCCTCTTTCTACAATGTTTTTTATCCTTCATAGGACCATTCCTGTCATCTGAGCCACATTAAATTTGTCCTCTGCAAAATTCTTTCAGTTTTGAAAGGTCTGAAATTTGTCATTTGGCAAAGAGTAAAAAGATTACAAAAGATGTATAATATGCACTATCATTTTCTAAAAAGACTTGATTTTAGAACAAGCTGTTATCTTGTGTTCTGTTTTTGTATTTTAGGTCATGTATGTAGATTTGGTTACACTTCCTTTTTGTGGAAAAAAACAGAAACTAGTTACCTGAACCCTTTACCACACGGCAAAATTTAAGACCTATCCAAATTGAAAGCATTTGCAGACGACAATTTCATATTGGCTCAAATGACGCAACTTTTCTTTGATAGGGTAGAAAACTTTGTGGGAAAAGGAGAAAATGCTGGTTACCAGCATTTTCTCCTTTTCCCACAACGTTTTCAAAAGGCCTCTTTTTCAGGGGCGTTAAAAGGCGTCATTGTGTGGTAAAGGGTTAACCTTTTAGCAGACGACAAATTTTAAGACTTGTCCAAATTAAAAGCATTTGCAAGTGACAAAATAAATATGGGTGAAAAAGTAGGATTTGTTACTGAACAGGTAAAGAACATTGTGGAAATAGGAGAAAATGCTGATTACCAGCATTTTCACCTTTTCCCACAATGTTTTCAAAAGCTGTCTAATTTTCAGGATGTTTAGTAAAGAATAAAATAACTCCTTCCCTGATGAAATAAATTAAGACTCATCTAAATTTAAACAATTGCAGATTAAAAATTAAAGTAAAAATAAGGTGGTGGTTTTTGTTTTGAAAGAGCTGAAAACATTTTGAGGAATGGAGAAATTATAATGGTTCCAGAAGCCTTCTTCCTCAGGATCATGAAAACTTGGAAGCATTTGAATATGACAAAATGGATATTGAAGATTGAAAATAAAATGATTCAACTTTTCATTATAACTTTTCATAAAATGATAACCATGAAATCTACCGGTCACCAGTATTTTCTCCTTTTTATGTCCCCCCCCGTCAGAGTTGGGTGACATATTGTTTTCCCCGTGCATCCATCTGTCTGTCTGTCTGTCACAAATCGTGTCTGCTGTATAACTCGAAAACCTTTTAAGATATTTTGATACAACTTCACACATTTCTAAAGCACCATGAGACAAAGTGTCATGCACAAGAACCATAACTCTGGCTTGTATATTTTTCGAGGTTATTTCCCTTTGACTATTTTCCTTCACAAATCATGTCCGCTCTATAACTCGAAAACCTTTTAAGATATTTTGATACAACTTCACACATTTCTAAAGCACTATGAGACAAAGTGTGATGCACAAGAACCATAACTCTGGCTTGTATATTTTTCGGGTTATTTCCCTTTGATTATTTTCCTTCACAAATCGTGTCTGCTCTATAACACAAAAATCTTTTAAGATATTTTGATAAAACTTCACACATTTCTAAAGCACCATGAGACAAAGTGTCATGCACAAGAATCATAACTCTGGCTTGTATATTTTTCGAGTTATTTCCCTTTGATTATTTTCCTTCACAAATTGTGTCTGCTCTATAACTCGAAAACCTTTTAAGATATTTTGATAAAACTTCACACATTTCTAAAGCATCATGAGACGAAGTGTCATGCACAAGAACCATAACTCTGGCTTGTATATTTTTTGAGTTATTTTCCTTACTCATTTTACACACAATTTTGTGTCCGCTCTATAACTCCAAAACCGTTAGAGAAAAATGACCATTATTTCAGTTAGAAATTGCCTTGGTGACATATCAATCCTTCTGACACCAAAAAAAAAGGGGGGGGGGACATCTGGTTTTTTTGTAGAAAAACAAGTTCTAATCCAGCTATGTTTTCAAAAGCCTTTCTTTTCAGGATTATTAACCCTTTACCACACAATGACGACTTTTGACACCCCTGATAGAGAAGGCTTTTGAAAACATTGTGGGAAAAGGAGAAAATGCTGGTAACCAGCATTTTCTCCTTTTCCCACAATGTTTTCTACCCTATCAAAGAAAAATCATTTCATATGATCCACATTGAAACTGTCCTCTGCAAATGCTTTCAATTCGGACAGGTCTAAAATTGGTCATGTGGTAAAGGGTTAAGACTTGGGATAGTATGGTAAGGGGTTAATCTACATGAAGAAAGGTTCCATACATGAATACATGTGAAAACATTGTAGCAATTGTAGCATTAAGAGCAGTTATTTCTCCTTGTACCACAATATTTTTTGTATATATTAATATTTTTAAAAGTTTTTGTCTATTGGTAAAGACTCACTATGTAAAAACATAAACATTGGATTGTTTAGAAAGAGGGGAAAGTTTAAGTTTTTTGGAGGCAATACATTTTGGGGTCTGAAATGCTACATGTATCCTCAAAGTTGTTTGTGTGAAGTAGAAAAACCAAATTATAATGTAAGCTGTGGAAGCACCGGAATCCAACTCATGACTTGTTAGGCAAGTGCTCTGACCCCAGTCACTGTTGCACTTTTATAGATTAATGTTCATGCTTGCCAGAAAATATAAGAAACTTCCATGGGAATCTGTTCCTTTTGAAAGGAAGCTGCTGCAAACAACTTGAAAAACAATCAGTCTAAAATAGGAATATTCAAGGTGAATCAATGTTAAGTATGTTTGAGCCTTGCTTTGTGAAATGGGAGTTTAATGCAATTGCATAAAGCTTCGACCCAGGTCAGCATATGCGATCCATACAGCCTGACCTGGGTCAAAAGTTTGTACCTCTGGTCAATTTTCTGCGTGTCCAAGGACTATTCTATCTTAGGATTTAGTTGGTCATTAGACAAACTTGGTTTTATGAATCCATAGTTATGTGATGACTTGCTTGGTTTAATTATCAAGGAGATTCATTAAAGCCTATTTTGCCAGGGTATGGCTTATATATAAACATTCAAAGACATTTGAACAATAGGAAAAATTGCATGAGTAATATCTTCTGTTGCTACAACTTTACCAAAATGGTTAGCTTCCGCTTTGTAGTTGTAGAAGGATTATCAACAATGTTCTTTGTTCATTATTCTGGGTGCTATTCAGACAAAAACATGATAGATATTACAATATTTTGCTTACTTACAAGTCAAGGATTATCTATTCCTTTGCTTGGCACAATTACCTTGTACCAAACAGTCTCAAGTTTTAATGACCCTGATGAAAAAAAGGCTTTTGAAAAAATTGTAGGAAAAGGAGAAAATGATGGCAACAAACATTTTTGTCTTTCAGACTATCTTGTCTATCTTTTCAGAGAACTTCAGTTTATTTGTACCAATTTGGAATTTGTCATCTGTAAATTCTTTGAATTTGGAAGAGTCCAAAATTTGTCTTTTTGTCTATAAAGATATGGAAAGAAGATAATGATCAGTTCTAACAAGGTGATATCACCTCAGTGAGGGTTGGTGGTTAAACCTTTACCAAACAATGAAATTTTAGACATGTCCAAATTGAAGTATTTGCAGACAACAGAGTGAAGGTGACTCAAAAATTTAAAACTATTTTGGAAGGATAGAAAACATTGTGGGGAAAAGGAGAAAATGCTGGTTACCAGCATTTTCTCCTTTTCCCACAATGTTTCAAAAGGTGTCTTTCTCAGGGTCAGTGACGGAACTGTGTGCTAAAGGGTTAAACATTGTGGATTACTCAGGAAGCAATCAGGAAGTTTTACGAACACATTCAACAAAGAAGGGTAATTCCCTATGGGATAATACAGGGTAACTAAACAAAGGGGGAAATATTCCTACTAACCTTTTTCCCCCTTTTATGTAAGTGTTGATAAATAGAAAAAAAATAATGTGGAGAAGGGATGGAATGACAAAGCAGGAAATGAGAGGGAAAATAAATGAGTGTTAAATTAGAGATACACAAAATGGGTAAATTATTGTTTTCCTTTTTGTTAGGTATATATTATGTTTTACATTTTTTCTGCTTCACAGCTTGAAAAAGATCAATAAAATTAATGACCTACTGGTATTTTTAAAAAAGTGGAACGTGTGTTTTTCTTGAAACTCTTGTTGAAAAAAGAAAAAAGCTTATCTGGTAGTCTGTGTTTTGCAAGGTTCATTTTAATTCTGGAGTATACTTTTTTTTGTGTGGTACAAAGTTTGCTTTTATAAGTTTTTACCAAATGGCATAATTTTATACTTCTCAAGTTTCAAAGTAAGTCCGTACAGCAGATTGATTATAGCTTAAATATTAGGTTTGGGTTTAAAAGGGCAGAAAACATGATGGGAAAAGGAGAAAATGCTGGTTACTAGCATTTTCTACTTTTCTTACATACATGTAGTTTACAAAAGCCTCCTTCTTCAGGGTCATTAAAATTCAGAATCATGTGGTAAAGGGTTTAATTCATAAAAAAAATTTAACCTTTAACCTGACAATCCTGAGTTTTAACGACCCTGAACAAGAGGGCTTTTAAAAACATCTATTGTGTAATTGATTATCTCTTTACCAAACAACAAAATTTTAGGCTTGCCCAAATTGAAACCATTAATTTTGCAGATGACTAAATAAATGTGACTAAAAAATTAAAGTTTGTTTTTGGAAGGATAGAAAACATTGCAGGAAAAGGAGAAAATGCTGGTTACAAGAACAATGTTTTCAAAATCTTTTTTCCTCAGGGTTTTAAAACTGGGAATTATGTGGTAAAGGGTTAACTCTTTGACACAACAACAAAATTTTTGACATGTCCAAATCGAGGCATTTACAAGTAACAAATTGATTGTTGTACAAATGGTAGAATTTCTGATTGAAAGGGTAGAAAACATGATGAAAAAAGGAGAAAATGCTGGTTATCAGCATGTTAACAGCATTTTCTCTTTTCTCCACAATGTTCTCAAAGGCTTTTTTATAGGGATCATTAAAACTCTAAAATTTGGGATTGTTTTTTAGGGCGTATCAATGAAATGGGTAAAGAGGCTCTAAATGAACTTTGGAAAAAAAATGAATGTTTATTTTAATTTACTCTTGAAGTGATTGATTTATCATTCCTATGGACAAAATCCTGTTTCTGTCAATTTTATGTCACCTGTACAAAACAGGATAGGCAATTACTCTAAAATTAATTCTGCTTTTGGAGAAACAGGATTCTGCTCTTACCTTTTCAGGCATGTTTTTAACCATTTACAACTTAAAATATTTTTGTTTGTTTGTATAATATTCAACTTGATTTCAGTATATTGTGGCAGCCATTGCACCTACCCATACTTTCTTGGAGTTTATTTTACCAGTAATTCATATAATGTTCTTCTTCATTGGCTGCTTTGCCACATATTCATCATGAAAACAATGATAAGCAGTGAGAAAGGAATGAATCCTGTGACATTATGACTTTATCAATATCAATATTATCAATAATCCTCAGAAAGAAATTGGCCAAGCTTGGGATTCAAACTATGTACCCTCTGGTCTCAAGTCCTATACACTACTGGCTGCACACCAGGGCTGGGCCATACAATCACATGCCATTATGTCCCTATGAAAGAAGGTTGTATAGAAGATTATGGAAAATAAGAAATGCTGGTAACCAGCATGACTTTATCAATTTCAATATTATCAATAATCCTCAGACAGAAATTGGTCAAGCTTGGGATTCAAACTATGTACCCCCTAGTCTCAAGTCCTATACACTACTGGCTGTACGCCAGGGCTGGGCCAAACAATCACATGCCGTTATGTCCCCATGAAAAAAGGTTGTATACAACATTTTGGAAAATAAGAAATGCTGGTAACCAGCATGACTTTATCAATTTCAATATTATCAATAATCCTCAGACAGAAATTGGTCAAGCTTGGGATTCAAACTATGTACCCCCTAGTCTCAAGTCCTATACACTACTGGCTGTACGCCAGGGCTGGGCCAAACAATCACATGCCGTTATGTCCCCATGAAAAAAGGTTGTATACAACATTTTGGAAAATAAGAAATGCTGGTAACCAGCATTTTCTCCTTTTCACACAAAGTTTTCTACTCTTTCAGATACAAATCCTATTAATTATGCCATGTTCAATTTGCCTCAATTTGAACCATTCTGAAATTTAGTTGTCTATTGACTGAAGAATTAACATCTGTTACTTTGCTTGTATTTTGTCTTAATAAATAGCTAACATGCAAATGAGATCAACAGGTTCAAACTATTATTGTGTTTAGATGTAGATATAATTAATATTTGAAACAGTTCCTTCAGAATGCCAGAATGTTTTGGTAAGGCAGGTTGTTTCTTCAGCCATGAATTCATTGGAGCCATTTCTCAGAAAAATGAATTGATTACAGATTGGTTTTTTTTTTTCATTTTGCAGTTTGCAATTGTTTTCAAGACACCAGAATACAGAGACACAAACATTGAACATCCAGTCAATGTGCTGGTAATGCTTGTAAGAAAGTCAGACAATGAATCCAGTGATCCAAAGTCATTCACATATTATCCCAAATCCTTAGGTAAGATCTAGCTCAGTGCTTATCAGTTTTCCACACAATCCGGAGTTTTAATGACCCCAAGGAAAAGGACTTTTGAAAACATAGTTGGAAAAGGAGAAAATGCTGCTAACAGCATTTTCTCCTTTTCCACATTGTTTTCTACCCTATCAAAGAAAGATTGCACCATTTGAGCAACATTGAAATTGTCATATGCAAATGCTTTCGATTTGGACCAATCTAAAATATTGTTGTGTGGTAGAGTTGTAAAACTGTTTTTGTGCTCATTTTAGTTGAGCATGAAATTTCAAAGCATAATTTAATACAACTAATCTTCATTTTTCGAAGTTTCTCACTGTCTGAAGCATTAACAATGTTTAAAAACTGAGCATCAACTCAGCTGAGCAGAACTTATATTTTATAAGCATAGCCCCAGGGTCTGCATTCACCAACTATACTTGATAGCACTCTTAGTCTAATTTGCAAGAATTATTTCAATAAGGTAACTTCTGATTGGCTGAAACAAATGGTTAAGCCAATCAGAGGTTGTTACATAATTATATATTTTCTAAATCTGGAATAAAACTCATTATCTCCCACTAGATGGCATTCTACAAATACACATCTATCTAATTTGGGCATTCTGGGTACAGAACCGGACTACTTTTCAAAACGACAACCGTTACTTTGAATTTCAAAATGAAATAAATGTTTATTCAATAAAACGCTACCTGGTGTGATTCATTCAGCTATGATCAGCTAGGATGTAACCTATGCACTGGCCATTTATTAAAACAGCCCCTACAGGCTTGGGTAATAGCTTAGGTATAAGACCTACTTTTCTCTGGTATATGGGATCGGTGATGCGTCATAGCAGATAGGTCGAATCATCGAAGAATATGACATGTGCAGACAACGGAATAAAACTAGGGATGCATTTTAGAGTGTTTGGTGGAAAGGGTCCTTCAATCCATATATACACACCATTGCAGGTTTGTAATTCCAAGACTTTTCATCTGATTGGCTGAGACATTACATCTGGATATTTTTATAGAACCATGCAGAAAGCACTAAATATTGCTTCTAGCATCCAAAGGATGAATATTCAAACCTTAGAGGGATAAATTGATCAGAAAGAAATTTTTATACCCCCGCAAAACGAGTGTTTTCGGGGGTATACTGGAATCAGCCTGTCTGTCGGTCCATGTGTCCGTCTGTGTACAAAATACTTGTAATTTTGTGTCGCAAACTCCTCCTACAGTTTTCCTTCAATTGTATTGAAACTTTGCACATATATCGAAGATTTGCAAGACGCTATTTTCAAGTGTCAACTCCTCCTGGTTGAGGAATTATCTCCCCTTGAGCTTGACACCTTTTTCTGTCAAAGCACTGGCGGGGGTATTAAGTCACATTCAGTGACAGCTCTAGTTATGCATGTAAAAAAAAATCTTCTCTGCCAGCAACAAAAGCTGTGGCAATTAGTACCAAAAAGATTAACTCTTTACCAGGCAGCTAAATTTAGCAATCTTCAAAACTGAAAAGTATTTGCAGATGTAAAATAATATCCAACTCAGAAGATAGGATTTTTCTTCAAAAGATCAGAAAACATAGTGGGGAAAAAGAGAAGATGCTGGTTACCAGCAAATTCTACTTGTCTCAGAAAGTTTTTGAATTCAGTTTTCCTCAAGGTCATTAATACTTGATATACAAGGTATAGGATCAAAGGTTTGTAGTGGAATTTCGAGGAGACTTACGGCCATTTTATTACAGATAAAGAAGATATAGACAGAAAGCGTAGAAAACGTCTGCCAGGAGGCTCCTACGATCCAAACCGCGGAGGTTTTAGGGACATGGACCCTTCAAACCCTTTTGGGGGTCAAGGAAAAGGTAGTTCAGGAGGTCTGCCAGAGAATGGGCTACCAAATGGATGTAAGTAACTCTAGACTCAGACGTCATCATGATTAACTCTACCACACAGCAAAATTGTATAGTTGTCCAAATTGAACACATTTGCAGGCGACAAATTAATATGGCTGAAATAATGAAATTTGTCTGTAGAAGGGTAGAAACCATTGTGGGGAAAAGGAGAAAATGCTGAAAACCAGCATTTTCTCCTTTTCACACAATGTTTCAAAAGTCGTTTTCAATAAGGTTGTTAAAGGTTGGAATTGTGTGGTAAAGAGTTAACTTTTTACCTCTTGTTGATAAATTTGTGTCTTGAAGTAGATTACTATGGAATTATAATGGCAAAAGGAGAGTTATTTCTTTTTCTGCTACATTGTTTTCACCAGTGTTCATGCACAATGTTGGTTTTTGTTGCTGACCTATATTTTGAAAGGATGTTTCCAGCATCCTTTGCTGAAAATTTGCTTCAGCTGGTAAAGAGTTTTTCATAAATGTTTCATCAGGTTTTTAACTCATTACCAAACGACAATATTTTAGGCTTGTCCAAATCGAAAGCATTTGCAGACGACAAAATAAAAGTGACTGAAAATTCGAAATTTGTTTTGTGAAGGGTAGAAAACATTGTGGGAAAAGGAGAAAATGCTGGTTACCAGCATTTTCTCCTTTTCACACAATGTTTTCTAAAGGCTTCTTTCTCAGGGTCATCAAAAGTAGGGATTATGTGGTAATGGATTAACTGAGCCCTGGTAGTGCAGTCGGTAGTGGACAGGACTTGAGACTAGGGTTCACTGGTTCATATCCCTATCTTAGTCAATTTCTTTCCGAGAATTGACGATAGTCATTGTGACAGGATTCATTCTTCTCTAAATGCTGATCTTTGTTTCAATGATGGTTATGTGGGAAAGCAGCCAGTGGCTGAGGAAAACTATTGTACAAAGTAACGGAAATGGAAACTTTGGCTTTTCCCACAATCATTTTTGCTCTATCAAAGACAGCTTCCATCTCACCTCTGATGCATGTGAGAAAAGTAGTCGGTGGCTTGGAAAGAAAGTTGTGTCAGTCCTAGTGTCAGAAAGCCAAAAAACACATGTGTAGGTGCACTGACCGCCATGATATGACCTAAGCTGTCAGAACGGAATTAAACTCCAATACAAACAAAGGCAAATAAACCAACACAATTCGAGCTACATTTAACCCTTTACCACACAATGACACCTTTTAACGCCCCTGAAGAAGAGGCCTTTTGAAAACATTGTGGGAAAAGGAGAAAATGCTGGTAACCAGCATTTTCTCCTTTTCCAACAAAGTTTTTTACCCGATCAAAGAAAAGTTGCGTCATTTGAGCCACTATGAAATTGTCGTCTGCAAATGCTTTCAATCTGGATAGGTCTTAAATTTTGCCGTGTGGTAAAGGGTTAATAAATCGTCTGCAAATGTTTTGGAATTGGACAAGTCTAAAAATTTTTTGTTTGATAAAGGGTTATCCATTGCCCTCGCCCAGCACTGGTGAATATCGGGTCACTGTAATGTAACTGAAAATACTGTTGAAACCAGGCTCCATATTCACCAACCATTCTTAAGAATGTTCTTTGTCTTATTCTCCAAGATTTTCCAAATTTGAAAGCAACACAACTTCTGATTGGCTAAACCAAATGGTTTTAGCCAATCAGGGGGTGTGTTACTTTCAAATTTGGAAAAATCTGGTGAAAAAGACTAAGAATGTTCTTGAGAATGGTTGGTGAATACGGACCCAGAGTAAAAAACCCTTCAGTTAATCAGGCCATATATTTTAACTTTTTCAGCTTCAATTCCCAACTTTGATAACTTGAGCAAAGACCCTTTTGGCAGGAATACCCAAGGTAAATTTAAATTTTAGCTTCACATCCACTCCAGTAACACTTTGCCACCTGTACCAGTAACAATCCTGTTTGTAAACGACCCTGATGAAGAATGCTTTTGAAAACATTGAAGGAAAAGAAGAAATTGCCAGTAACCAGCATTTTCTGGATTTCTTAAAGGCTTTCTAGTCTTTGGCAGACAAATTTTATCAATTCTGAGTTTTAATGACCCTGAGGAAGAGGCCTTTTGAAAACATTGTAGGAAAAGGAGAAAATGCTGGTAACCAGCATTTTCTTCTTTTCCCACATTGTTTTCTACCCTACCAAGGACAGAAATCACCATTTGAACTACATTTGATTTGTCGTCTGCGAATCCTTTCAATTTGGTCGAGTACAAAATCTTGTCGTCTGGTAAAGAGTTAAACCACATTTAAATTGCAGATGGTGTCCGTGGTTGTGAGGTAGAGCGTCGGCCTCGCAATCATAGGGTCCCGAGTTCGATACCCAGGAGCGGGTGTCAACTTTGGGATTTTTCATAGGCCCACACATTCGGCGCGAATAAGTCTAAAATTCTCTTATCAGGTAAACAGTTAAGCAACTTCTCCTATTTCCAAAATGTTTCATGATTTAAACTTTATTCATAATGATTTTCTACAAAATGCAATTCATATTTTTTTTCTGCAAATTGCGTGGATGTTTTTAAAGTCTTCTGTTGCAAATTTTATTTTTTGCAGGTATTGAATTTGTGCAATAAGCACAACTTTTTATGCTGTAGTGGATACATGTTGTGTAGATCAAGCTAAGACTGCGCAAAAAGTGCAGTTTATTCTCACAGTGGAGTCTTTTAATTGTTTACCACACGATCCCGAGGAAGGAGCTTTTTGGAAACATTGTGGGAAAAGGAGAAAATGCTGGTAACCAGCATTTTCTCCTTTTCCCACAGTGTTTCTACCCTCTACCCTTCCCCCCCCAAACAAAAAAATAAAATAAAAAGTTTTAGTCACATTTGTTATACCCTTGCAAAACGAATGTTTTCGGGGGTATTCTGGAATCAGCCTGTCTGTCCGTGTGTCCGTCCGTTTGTCTGTCCGTGTGTCCATCTGTGTACAAATAATTGCCTGTTTCTGCCAAAGCGCTGGTGGGGGTATTAAGTCACATTCAGTGACAGCTCTAGTTTCGTCTGCAAATGCTTTCAATTTGGACGTGTCTAATTTTGTCATTTGGTAAAGGGTTTTTAACCAAAACAAGGCTCCTTTTAGGCTCACTTGTTAACTCTTCATGTATGTTAAATTTAAAGCATAGACCGGTACATACGAATAATCAGATCTGTCTCAAATTATGAAATTTATCTTCTGAAATGGTAGAAAACATTGTGGGAAAAGGAAAATGCTGGTTACCAATATTTTCTCCTCCCTCAATGTTTTCTACCTTGTCAAACACACTTTCCACCATTTGAGCGACATTTAGTTTGTCGTCTGCAAATGTTTTGGAATTGGACAAGTCAATGATTATGTTGTTTGAAAAAGAGTTAAACCACGATTCATATTTTATTATAATGTTAATGAACCTTAATCTGTGGTCAGTTTTTCAAAGCTGTATGTTGCAAAGTGGTCTCAGGAAGTAATGGCGTGAAGATTATTGAACTCTGTCTTTTTTTATGTTTTAGCCTCAGAGTTCTTACAATTTTTATATAACAAAAGTTTATATACAGTACTGCCCATTCCTCACAGGCTCCCGCAACCCATCTCTCCTTCATCACTCCCACTCTCTCTCTCTAGCTCTCTGGTTGGGTTGTCTCTTGCTCTCTGTCTCTCTGTCTGTGTGTGTCTCTCTCTCTCTCTCTCTCGCTCTCTCTCTCTTTCTGTGTTCTCACATTACGTCTTCTCCACAGAAAAGCTGCATGAAAATCAAAAATACTCACATTATACCATATGAATTTTTTTCCAGCACCTAGATACATACTTAAAGCACAAAGACCGAACAAGATTTCCCCATCTATTCCCCCCATGGATCCGGCTCTGGAGGATTTTTTGGTGGATCCCAAACAATATACTTATGAGGATGTGACAACACAGAAACAACATATACTTCATGCTGTACACTCACCACCATACATGGACACCAGTCAATCAAAGTTCTCTCCCACAAATGGACACATGAACACACAGTATGAAAACAGTGCTATGATTGGTTCTCCACACAGTGTTAATGGTGCAATGCAAATGTCTGCCGTGTCCCCAGGCAGTAATCACCAATTATCCCCGCAGGCTGGTCTCAACTCTCCGCAAAACATGTGTGAAACAGTTCATCCGTGCATAACGTCATCTCAGATCAACAATTTTGGTCAAGAGCAGGGGCTGTACACAGAAGATATCAAAATGGAACAGATGCCAATTGTGGAAACAGTCAGTTCTCCACAGATGGGTCAACAAATGATAACTGGATCCCCAACTCAAGTTACACAGCCTGTACAGGACACTGGTGTTGAAATAGATTATCTTGAAAACAATTTTAACTACTTTCAACAGTTAGACTATGGGAGATTCCAGCAACAATCATCAGCTTATGACATAAGAAATGCCCTACATGCATATGATCACTACAACCTCCAGTCGACCTGCAGTTATCAAGCAAGAGGAGGATCCACCGAGAGTGTAAGTCTACAAGATCTTGGATTTGACTGTATTGATGCTGCAAGGTCTAAACGAATGCAAGGGTATGATGAAGTAGACAGTACACGTATACATGCACCAGTTGGAGTCCTGGATTTGACTGTGTCTGCAAAACCAGAACCAGATATTAAGGATTGCGTAACTGTGACTGCACAGCCAGCTGAAATGAACAGAGATGAAATCAAATGTGTAGAAACTGAGAATGTGGTTGTTAAAGAGGACACTGCAGTTGTTACTGTGGACCCAAGGGAGACAAACTTTGCAGTTCAAACACTGCGGACATCAAATGTTGCAGGTATGGTGATTCTAAACTCTTTAACCAAGGATGAAGAGTAAAACTGGTCCAGATTAAAAGCATTTCCAGTCGACAAATTGAATGTAGCTCAAATGATGGGATTTGTATATGAAAGGGTGGAAAACATTGTCTGAAAAGGAGGAAATGCTAGACTATTCTGTAAGATTATTAAATCTTGGGATTGTGTGGTAAAGAGTTAAACTTTTTAGCTCAGCTGTTTTCGAAGAAGACGATGAGTTATTGTCGTAGCCCTGGTGTCGGCAGAGGCATCTGTGTCGTCGTCATGCAAAAACTTTGACATTTGGTAATATCTCTGTATTTACTGAAGATATAGTCTTCAAACTTGGACAAGTTGTTTACTATCAAATGAGTAGCTCATACAACAGGGGCAGGTAACTATCAAAATATTTTTGACACAGTTATGCCCTTTTTACAACTTAGATTTTTCACTGAAAAACAAAAGCATTTGTAGCCGAGTGTTGGCACCAGCATGCCGTGCTCTTGTTTTCTAAGCTCTCAACAAATGATCTTAATTTCTAGATCCCGCAGAAAGAAGGCATTTGTGGCAAACTGAAATATTTCTTGTTACATGACAATGTCTGCTTTCACAAAATGTTCACTTGCATTTCCCCTTTTTCCCTTTTTCCCATGTTATTTTTTAAAGTATTGCTCTTGCTCATAGATGCAGTTATATTTGTTCTCTATGTGTTACCTGGTATATGCTTTCAAGTACTAAATGTTGGTCCGATAGTGGCTTTATATTACAAGAATGAGGAAAAGGGGGGAAAGGAAATTTATGGGAAATAACCTTTAAAGACCATTGAACTCATCCCTGTATGTTTACATTTTACCAGCTTAACTCTTAACCCCTTACCAAACAGTCCTAAACTGTAATAACAGGGAAGGAAAGGCTTTTTGAAATACTGTGGGAAAAGAAGAAACTGCAGGTAGCCGGCATTTTCTCCTGTATCTCTGTGTTTGTAATCCTTCAAAAGCACATCCCATTGTATAAGCCACATTTAAACTGCAGTCTGCAAATGCATTAATTATGGATAAGTCTAAAATTTTTTGTTTGGTAAAAGAGTTAAAATGTTGAAACTTGTGAAATAGATTTTAATGAAGAGGGTATACTGAAAATAACTAGGCCTATTTTGGTTAGAAACCGCAACTGAGTAGACCATATATATATATATACACCAGCATTTTCTCCTTTTCCCACAATGTTTTCAAAAGCTTATTTCCTAGTATTGTTAAAAGTGTATGGTGAGAGCTTAAGGACTCTGAGGTGGCCATGTGCAGGGTATTAGCTTGATCAGAGGCTAAACCCAGAGTGACCATTAAGAACAAAAATTTACAAGAAGGATGCTAATCAGGTTGAAAGGAAAATAATTATTCCTTTTCTTTTGAATGTTTCTTCTTTCACATGATATAATTTTGTTTTGTTTGAAACTGATATGGGAAGTTGAGTAACTGATCCTTTTTTAAACATTACTATTTAGCTCACATTTGGAGGAAGTTAAATGATAGACTTGAGTCATGATGAGTTAGTTTCAGATTGAGTTCATATGTCAATGTCAGAAAACAAATTTGGGACATGTCCAAAATTAAAAGCCTTTGCTAATGACAAATGTGCTTGAAATTGTGAAAGGGGGGGAAAAAATTATGTGAAAAGGAGAGAATGCTTGTGACCAATATTTGCTCCTTTTCCCACTTTGTTTTCAAAAACCATTTTCCTGGAGTTGAGAAAGTAATTAATGGTTTGTTGAAATATGAACTCTTTCCAAACAATAAAATTTTTGATCTGTCCATATCAAAAAAATTTGCAGACAACAAATTAAATATGGCTCATATAGTGATATTTTTCTATGGAAAAATAGGAAACATTGTGGTAAAAGGAGACAAAGCTTGCTACCATTCCTTTTCCCAAAATGTTTTTTCAAAAGTCTTGTTCATCAAGAATGTTGAAACTGGGCAAGGTTTAGTAAAAATTGTTTAGTAAAGGGTTGACCAGTAACTTCCAGAAACAAATAATGCAGTGGAGAAATTTTGTACAAAATACTGTTATAAAGAACTCCAGGGTGGCATAGATAAGTGCAGTGACGGATACAGTATAACTAACATAACATAACATGATCTATTTATTACACCCAAGTACATTTATTATACAATACAATATGGGGAAACAGTACAAATAAGATTGTAAAATAAAAGTAATGAAGTTCCAGAAAAAAAGAGTCAGAGATAGGGAGCAAGTTAAAGAAAAAGAGAAGTAAAGATTGGTTTTCAGAGCACTAAAATAATCTTGAAACAGTATTTAACACCAAACAAACAAACTTAACAAGGATGTGAGATTGGGGTGTGGAGTTTGGGAATTTTAACCTTATGAGTACATGTAGTAGATCAGCCCTTTCTAAAACGACAAATTCTCCATTCTTCTGAATTGAAAGCATCTGCAGACAACACATCTGAAAGTGGTATGAATCAGCTGAAGTTCTTTTACAGGGTAGGAAACATTGTGGGAAAAGTGGAAAATGCTGGGTAAAAGGATGTTCTTGTTTTCCACAATATTTTGTACCCTATTGAAGACAAATCCCATCTTTTGAGCAATATTTAATTTGTTGTCTGCCAAAGTTTTCAATTTTGACCAGTCTAAAACTTTGTCATCTGGTAAAGAGTTAACTCTTTACCACACAATCCCGACTTTTAACAACCCTGAGAAAGAAGCCTTTTGAAAACATTGTAGGAAAAGGAGAAAATGCTGGTAACCAGCATTTTCTCCTTTTCCCACAATGTTTTCTACCCTTCCCAAAACAAATTTCAATTTTTGAGCCACATTTATCTTGTCGTCTGCAAATACTTTCAATTTTGACCAGTCTAAAACTTTGTCATCTGGTAAAGAGTTAATCTGTTCTGTTTACAAACGCAATTCTTTTTTACTAAATGCTTTGATAACCTTTGGGAAGAAGTTGAAAACATTATGTGCAAAGAAGAAAATGCTCCTTTTCCAAAAATGTTTTCTATCGTCTCTAGGAAGATAAAATTTTCATTATGCTTCTGATATGGACAATTCTAAAACTTCTTTGTTTATTAACTCTGTACATCACAATCCCATCAGCTTAGCCCAATACCTCACTATCCCAGGAGAAAATGCTGGTAGCAAGCATTGTTTTCTGCTCTTTCACAGACAAATCTATAGTTCAATTTTGTTGTCTGCAATTGCTTTGAATTTAGACTAGTCTACAATTTCATTGTTTGATAAAGGCTTAAATGATCCAGACAGAGGATTCTCTTGAAAATATTGTGTGAAAAGGAAAAATTGCTGGTAACCATTTTAAAGAAAGTTGTCATCTTTTGAGCTACACTAAATTTGTCGTCTGCAAATTCTTTCAATTTAGACTTGTCTGAAATTTTGTTATTTTGAGATGACAACTCTTTACAACAAAATTGTACACTTGTCCAAATTGAAGCAATTTGCAGACAACTCTTTAAATGTGGCTCAAATGATGGAATTTGTCTTTAATAGGGTAGAAAACATTGTGGGAAAAGGAGAAAATGCTGGTTACCAGCGTTTTCTCTTTTTCTCACATTGTTTTCAAAAGGATTCTTTTTCAGGGTCGTTAAAACTGATAAAGGGTTAAAGGAAGTTGCCTCTTACTTGGGGATTTTATTTTTCTTACGTAAAATTTTCACCGAACCAAAAGTAACTTTATTGGGAAGTTTGAAGTTTGATTGACTGAAATAGATACAAAGTAACAGTTCATGGATAAACATCAAAAAATACCTCTGCAGCCTTTTTTTCAAGATATGGCTTTAATGTGTGTTTGTATGTGTGTGTGTTTTTTTCTGTGAACTGTCTGTCTATACAGACACAACAAAACTGTGACTTGTCTAAATCAAAAGCATTTTCGGATGACTAATTGTGGTTTAAACAATAAGCATTGCCATAGAAAGAGCAGAAAACATCGTGAGAAAAAGAGAAAATGCTGGTGACCAGCATATTCTCTTTTTCCCACAGTGTTTCCTAAAGCTTTCTCTTTCAGTGTTGTTAAAACATCGGATGGATTGGTTAATTGTTAATCATTACTGTTAACAAAGTAAAGCTGTTACCAAACAATCCTAAGTTTAAACAACCCTGAAAACAAAGGCTTTTGAAAATATTGTGGGAAAAGGAGAAATACTAACATCTAGCATTTTCTCCTTTAACCACAAGGTTCCTAACATTTTAAAGATTTAAATCATTTTTTAAGCTTTGTTTACTTTGTTGGCCGCAAACACTTTCAATTTCGACAGGTTTGAAATTTTGTTGTCTGGTACAAGGTATTTGAGCAATAGTGCCAGTGGCACAAAGGAGAAATATTGAAAGCAATTTCGATGTTATTTTTTGGTGGCATCCCTGTGCAATACAACAAAATTTTTGCTTCAACCCAATTTAAGGCGCGTGCACACAACAATTCAAATGTGGCTCAAATGATGGAACTTGCCTTTGATAGAGAGGAAATCATTGTGGGAAAAGGAGAAAATGCTGGTTACCAGCATTTTCTCCTTTTCCCACAATGTTTTTTCAAAAGTCTGATTTCCTAAGGTCGTTAAAACTGGGGACTGTGTGGAAAAGGGTTAGGAGGCAAATGTGCTTTTTTTCCTCCATGAACGGGCATCTTAAAGGTCATTAAATATAAATATTATAGTGTTTGTGTGGTAATGTGTTTAACATGATGAGTAATAGCAACTTTTTGCTAGTTTTCTGCAGAACTTTGATCCTTTTCACACAGACTAGATAATATACTCCAAAGGGCACGGGGACTTTTTAAGAAAGAAACTGCAGAAAACAAAAACTTGGAGTTAAATTATTTTTTTTTTCTCTGTGTTTTTAGTTCAAACAGACATGGATCAGTCCACACATAAATCCCTCATGCGTACAGCAGACGCATTGCAGTATTACGCAGCATCAGGTGACATCAGATCTCTTCTAATGGTTCAGCGGTTCCTCATGTTAGTCCAGGATCAAGATGGAGACTTGTAAGTAGCTTTTGCTAGAATCTTTGACCAAAAAAAAAATGGAAGACCACATTACTGGTCATCCCTCTTTGAAACTTATGGGGATTGTTTGTTGTAATGAGCACTGAAGGTCCATTGAATTTGGCTTGATTTTAAAAAAAATGTTATGAGAAATTAGACTGATTGTTTTCCTGTTTGTACAATTCAACATTCATACTTCTTAGCTGGGCTGTTTTCTAAGAAAATGTCGAGATATTGTGGTAGCCCTGGCAGTGTCATATCAAAACTTTGATAGAATGTGGCATACATATATCCAATTAATGAGATGTACATTGTGTACAGTTACTGTGATGTGTATATGTAATTGAGCCATGCTCTGGCAAAAGGGGCTTAATGCATCTCCATGATACATGATACCAATCAAGCCATCACATAATTATGGATCTGTAACAGCCACATTTTTTAAAAACTGACTTAATTTTGAGGTAGACTAGTCCTTGGACACACAGAAAGCTGACCTAATGTGAAAAGTTTCGGCTCAGGTCAGCCTGCGTGGACTGCGCAGGCTGATCTGAGTCGATACTTTTCGCAGATGCATTAAGCCCCCTTTTCAAAGAGCACAGCTCATATGTATTTATTGAGTTGTTACTGTGCTTGTGTGATACACGATTCCAAACTGTTCTTTATACAGGCCCCTCCATACATCGTTGATCAATGAGAAATATGAGGTCTTTCAAAACTTACTGGATGTGATGAGAATGCTGCCAGACTCCTACAGTAGGATCAATGCCTACAACTTTCATCATCAGGTAAAGTTTTCTTTTTACAAGTCAATTTTTAAGTCTCTACCACACAAAGAAAATTGTAGACTTGTCAAAAGTGAAGTGTAGATTGAGATAAGACAGCAGATTCTTTGCAGTCTTATCTTGATCTACACAGTCTGCTTAAATCTTTACCACACAATCCCGACTTTTAATGACCCTGAGGAAGAAGCCTTTCGAAAACATTGTGGGAAAAGGAGAAAATGCTGGTAACCAGCATTTTCTTCTTTTCCGGCAATGTTTTCTGTCCTATCAAAGACAGATTTCATCACTTGAGCCATGTTTATTTTGTCGTCTGCAAATGCTTTCAATTTGGACAAGTCTAAAATTTTGTTGTTTGGTAAAGGGTTAAGTAACTAAATCCAAGTTCAGCTCTACACGTTTTACCAAAATCACTACAATACAGTATCTCAGAACTGCAAAATAATTTTTTTAGTCTTTCCTACCACTTTCAGACTTAAAAGTTTTAGCAAAAGACAAACTTTTAAACTTGACCAAATTTAAAGCACTTGCAGAAAACAAATTAAATGTAGCCAAAAGATTATCGCAGGTTTTGAAATGATAGAAAACATCGTGGGAAAAAGAGAAAATGCTGGTTACCAGCATTTTCTCCTTTTCCCACAATGTTTTCAAAAAGGTTTCTTCTCCAGGGTCTATAAAACTCAGGATTGTTTGGTTAACTCTTTACCAGACGACAAAATTTTAGACTGTTCCAAATTGAAAGCATTTGCAGACGACAAATTAAAGGTGGCCCAAATGACAAAATTTGTTCCTGATAGGGTAGAAAACATTGTGGGAAAAGGAGAAAATGCTGGTTACCAGCATGTTCTCCTTTTCCCACAATGTTTTTAAAAGCCTTCTGTCTCAGGGTCGTTAAAAGTCGGGATTGTGTGGTAAAGAGTTAAGGGATAAACAATCTACATTTCACTGTACTTTGTAGACGCCCCTTCATCTGGCTGTCATCACTAATCAGCCGGCAGCTGTGGACCTTTTGATTCGTGCTGGCGGGGATACAACACTGGCGGATAGAAATGGCTATACACCAGCACATCTGGCAGTCCTCTACAAACATACACAGTGTCTGAAAAATCTCTTAAAATATGTTAGACCTGAAGTAGATGTGAAAAAGCCTTTCCCAGAGTTGAATACACGCTGTTATAGAGGTAAATTTTACTTAACCCTTTACCACACAATCCTGAGTTTTAACAACCCAAATGAGGTAGGTTTTTGAAAACAATGTGGGAAAAGGAGAAAATGCTGATAACCAGCATTTTCTCCTTTTTCCACAATGTTTTCTATGCTTTCAAAGACCAATTCCATAATTTGAACAACATTTAATTTATGGTCTGCAAGTACTTTGAGTTTGGACAAGTGTAAAATCTTGTTATGTGGTAAAGAGACGATGTCAACTGTAGACTACAATTATCTGAAAATTTATGTTACGCAATTATAATTGAATTTAGGTAAGTTTTTAAGTTAGAGTAAAAAAGCTTTATCTTATATCTTTGTTTCCGCATGCCCCTAGTGTTAAGTTTTTTTTTCCTAAAACTTCTGTCCGCATTCAACTTTTTTATGAAATTATGAAAATAAAGAAAATTGGACCATATGTATTACATGGTGATGATGTTCAGTTTTCCTCATGTATGCATATTTTGATGCATATATTGTTGAAGATACAGAAAAATATGCAGTGACGGAGAAACCACTCATAGTGATTTATTTTCCATTTTCCACAATGTTCCCTACACTTCTGGTGTGAAAATTCATTTTCTATTTCTTGTGTTTGCTTTAAAGTATTACATAACAAATAAGACTACAAGAAGTATTTTATGTAAATGATTGAAAGAAAGAATAAGAAGTTAAGCAAATGACTGAATAAGAAGTAACATGATTTTGATTTAGCTCACATTTACCAAAAAAAAAGAATGTTGTGGTTGCCCTAAAAAATTATCTGTCCATTTCAACCTTTTTTCTTTGATTAACTCTATTCTTTTCTTTACTTCCAACAATAAGGCAGCCTACTAGGATTTGGTGTCAGAGCTATTTGATCATTTTGTTAAGCATTTACTTTTTACTTGTCTTATCCTGGTGAAAAACTTTTTTTCTTTTTTGCTATTATTCCTACCTTAATATCCAACACTAGAATTTTGATCTTTCGATTATTTGTCTCAGGTTTTACCCCTGTACATCTGGCTGCCCAGCTGGAGAATCTGGAGGCAATGAAACTTCTTGTTTATGGAAAAGCAGACATAAACTTACAGGATGGAAAAAGTGGTCAGACAGCCCTTCACCATACTGTTGAATGTGACGATCTCTCTCAGGCTGCCTATCTCATACTGCAGGTTTGTTGAAGCTTTACTCGTTTCCAGAAGACATTTATGGTAGACTTGTACATTTTGAAAGTATATGCAAGGGACACTGCAAAGGTTGTTCAAGTGATGGAACTTGGCTTCAAAAGGGTAGAAAACATTGTTGGAAAAGGAGAAAATGCTGGTCACCCTGTTAGGACCCTATCCCGTTATTATGCTGTGGTTCATTATCAAGTCAGTACCATTATTAATAAAAAGTCAAGAGAAAACCAGGGAAAACCAAGTTTGATTATTGATTATTTTAGGAGGCTTTCAAATTGTATGAAGAACAAGTTAAAGAAGATTCACAAAAATCTTTGACTCTTTCTCGTACAAAGACATAATTTTAAACTTGTGTGAATTGAAAGCATTTGCAGATGATAAATGTGACTCATAATTATGATAAGATCATTCTTAAAAAGAGTAGAGAACATTGTGAGATAAGGAGAAAATGCTGGTTACTAACATTTTACTTTTTCCCACAATGTTTTAAAAATCTTTTTTCTTTAGGTTTGTTTAAACATGTGACACTTTTGTAAAGGGTTAATGTGTCTTTATGTGGCTCTATAACTGTATTATCAGGCCGGAGCTGATGTCAACATAAAGAGGTTTGATGGTAACACATCACTTCATATTGCTTGTGGTCGTGGTAACGTTGGAATGGTGGCTCTCCTAATGGCGGGTGGGGCTGACCCAAATATTGAAAACGATGATGTGGAATCCTCAGACGATGATTCTGTTGAGGAGGAAAACAACAATTATAAGGAAAAAGTTGTTGTAGACACAGCTAATACAGCTTTGGAAAACAATGAAGATGAACAGACAGAGAACACACAAAGGTGTTTACAGGAAAGCAACCTCAATAATGAAGATCCAAATTCAGATGCCGACGACAAAGTTGAGAGTAAAACATACAGGAAAGGGCTTCTCCCTGCAGATTTTGCTGATGGAAATGAAAAGGTATTACACATTTTTACCTGTACAAGTATTTTAAATCCCTTGGAAATAGAATCCAGTTTTGGGAATGGACTAGCAAACAATACAAGATCATTGTTTTCGTAATCTATTTATGTTTCAGTTAAACCTGGTTATGCTAAAAACTTAAAATAGACATACCCAGTGAGTACCATAGATGCATATATATTGCAGTTTCACAGCTTTTCTTGTCAAAAGAACTGAGATTATCTTTCTAAACACAGGACTAAAGAAGTCCAAGATCAGACTGTAGATTCTATTTAGTCTTAACTTGATCTACACCTCCCTCTTTTGTAAGGTGAAAAAATAGGTTCAAGTCATAGGATTTATTTTTGACAGTGCAGAAACAATGGAGTTAAAAAATACTAGCGATCGGCATTTTCTTCTTTTACCACAATGTTTTCAGCCATCTTTATGAGGGTTATAAAAGCATAGGATTTTGTAAAAGAGTGAAAAGCAGCTTACAGGGTTAATTAACCCTTTACCTATCCATCTGTGTTTTAATGTCCCTGGAGAAGATGGCTTTTGAAAAAATTATGGAAAAAGGAGAAAATGCTGGAAAGCAGCATTTCCTCCTTTTCCCACAATTTTTTGTACCCCTCTGAAAATACAGGTACATGTATATCACACTAATTGAGCCACTTTTCATTTGTCGTCTGAAAATACTTTCAATTTGGACCAGTGTAAGATTTTGTCATGTGGTAAAGAGTAAAAAAGCTGTTTTGTCATGATTTTGTACTGAAAAACTTAAAAAGGAATAGCATTACGAGATTAGTCAAAGAATACCTTATATTTCATCTGAATTACCGTTACAGATTTTACGTGTTTTAAATGGGGAACCCTACAAGAGTCTGCAAGATTATTCAGATGACAATGACAGTGACCAATCAGAAACAGACTTGAACTCTGAACAAAAGATCGATAGGATGACTTCTATTATCTACTCCAAAGTTGAGAGTGGGATCGGTAGTCTGTCTCTGCACTCATCAGGTAACTGATTACATGAAAATACGAGCAGCCAGGTCTTTTGTTTGTTTGTAGTGCATTTGACACTGTTTTCAATGTCATTTCATGTACATGTATGTTAGAATAGCCAGTGCACCTATCCATGCTTTGCTGGAATTTCTTTCACCAGTACCTTGCATAATACTCTTCCCAAGCCACTGGCTGCTTTCTCACGTAACCATGATAAAAACATTGATCAGCAGCAAGAGAGGAATGGATCATGTGGCAAGACTATCATCAATCCTTAGAAAGAAATTGGCCAAGCTAGGGGGTCGAATCAGCGCCCTTTAATTTACCAAGTGAGCCAAGTAATATACCAAACTGGGTTTAGTCAGTCAGAACTGCTGCTTCACTGTTTTTTTCACTGGATTCTCTTCCATTCCACATCTATTGTAAAAATTGAATACCACAAAAGATACTTATGTACAGCTTTAACTCGCAAAAAAAATGCCTTAACTCTTAACCAGACAATAAAATTTGAACTTGTGCAATTCAAAAGCTATGCCAGACAATTTAGATGTGGCTCAAAAGTGGAAGTTTGTCTATGAAAGGGTAGAAAACTTTTAGGGAGAAGGAGAAAATGCTGGTAACCTGGTAACTGGTTTTGCATTTCCCAGTTATTTCAAAGCTGTAAATTTTACCAGTTATATTCAGGACAAAATCATTATTTGCAAGTTTCTGTGGGACTATTTTTTGTTCATGATGTGCACACTCAAAGAGGTGAATTGGCAGTCATGTAAATTTCAATACTCAAATAAATTTAACACATCACAAATAATATTTATTTAGATACAGTGATAGAATGAATCCGACATTTGTTGTTTTTTTTGCAGTAAAATTTTATTAAACTTGTTGCCATTTTTTCTAGACCTTTTTAATAAAATTTGTCTCAAATCCCAATTATTTTAAGATCCTAAACATATAAGAAGGCATTACTTGTTTTACATTGTAGGTAGTGACCTTGAAAAACTTGACATTCAGACAAGGTTAAACCTTTCCAAACTTTTGGATCCAGTTCAGATAGGCCATGATTGGTCAGCACTAGCAGATAAACTTGGACTTAGAAGATATTTTGATGGATATCTGGGAGAGCAGAGTCCAACAGGCTTGCTACTAACATGTTTTGAGGTAGGACTTTGTGAAATGATAATATTGTGTACAATGTATATGAAACATGTTTCTTGTAAACCATTTACTTTTAACTTATTCCCTCCTACAGATAACTTCTCTCATCTTGCAGCAGACATTTAAATCAGTAGATGCCATTCCAAACTAATTGTAATTTTTTTTTTTTATGTGACCTATAATGAAGTGGGGGGAGGGGGCATGGCTTAACTCTTTACCACACAACAAGATTTCGTACTAGACCAACTTGAGAGTATATGCAGACAAAATGATAAGTGTAGCTCAAATGATGACTATTGGCTTTGATAGGATCGAAAACATTGGAGGAAAAGGAGAAAATGCTGGTAAACAGCATTTTCTCCCTTTCCCACAGTGTTTTCATAAGCTGTCTTACTCCGGGTTATTAAAACTCATGATTGTGTGGTTATGAGTTAACCTAGAATAAGGTTATTCATTTATCCATAGACACAATTTTGTGTTTTCTTCTCTGCCTAAAGTTTTCAACCAATTTGGCAGAATGTTCAAAGGAAACCTTCCTACCTTGTGTAATATTTTTCTAATCCAGTGACAAGGCAAGCCATTTGGGTAGGGAAGGGGGTGGGGGAACTTAGACACGCTGATTGAAAAATGATCACCATCAAATCTCTCATTCACAACTTTTCTTTGACAGGAAAATGGTGGTACATTGGCGATGCTATATAATGCCTTAGCAGACATCAAAAGGAATGATGCCCTTACCTTGCTGCAGAAACAACAGAGCGGCAATGAAAAAGTGCCCTCTAGTGAGTACTCTGCTCTTTTTTTTTTTTTTTTTCCAAAAATGGATACCATATATGGCTTGCAACACGCGAAAAGGGGCATTCGGACATTTGCGTAAAGTGTCGTCTCGGATCAGCCTGCGCAGTCTGCGCAGGCTAATCCGAGACGGCACTTTACGACCACATAAGATTTTGTTCTACAGTAGACTTGCGCAAAACAGAAAATTACATAAAAAACGGAAAGTGTCGTTTCGGATTAGCCTGCGCGGACTGCGCAGGCTGATCCGAGAGGACACTTTACGTAAATGTCCGAATGCCCCTTTTCGTGTGTTGCAAGCCATATTTGGTTTCTTCCTCATCACTATACCGCACAAATTGAAAGCCTTTACAGACGAGAAAATAAATGTGACAAGAATTGAAAATTGTCTTCGGAGGTTTAGATAACATCGTAGGGAAAAGGAGAAAATGCTGGTATCAGCGTTCTCTCCCCTTTTGTTATCAAAAGCCTTCTTCTGGAGGTTGAGGAAACTCAGATGGTTTGGTAAAGGGTTATATTCTGTTCTTTTGTACTGGCACTTACACTGTCATCAAATTATAGATACTGTTCCTCAAAAACACTTGCAGGAAAGAATCTCTTTTTATGCAGCTGTCATTTTTAGGTGTTTGTTTTAGGGATGGGAACGAGTACTCGATTAATCGAGTACTCGATCAAACGTCCGATTACCGATCAGCAATTTCAGTAATCGAATACTCGGGAAAAAAATTATAAAATCGGTCTTTTTTTATCGAAAAATTGTTGCCTTCTCGATATCTGCATTCTTACATTTTTACGTTTAAAATTTAGAGGTCGATAAAGGTGACTGAAGAAATGTGAAGGGTCACTTATCTGTGACATATTACCATCTGACGACAATTAATCAGCCATAAATTGGTAGTCTGTGTGCAATCACAGCATGTGATTTCCTAAATTTGCAATTTGGTGACAAACCGTGATTGTGACCCCTGCACCGTTCATTAGTTTGTTTATCAAAGCATTTTAATTGGACATCCGTAAGATTTACACGCTTACGGATTGGTTAATCCGTCAACTAACTGACAGACAATAAAAAATGTGAGATAATCCATCACTCTTTTCTGATCACTACATGAGCCAACTACAATCGAATTCCAACGTTATATTCAGTATTCTTGAAAGAACGACAATGCCGCCTTCTAAATCCGTTGTCTGGAAATACTTTAAACGTGCAGCTGATGACAAGACAGTGAAGTGTTCGCTATGCAGTGCAGAACTTACGTACAATGGTAGTACTACCAGTATGCACAACCATCTTCGCCTGAATCCAGATTGTCGAGATGCATGAATGTAAAAGCTTACTTTGAACAACGATGATTTTCATTTGAAAACAATCCGCCCACAGTCAACAAATTCTTTCGAGTACTCGAGTACTCGATCGAAAAGGTGACCGAGTAATCGATTACTAAAATGAGTTTCAGATCCCATCCCTAGTTTGTTTTAAGTAAATGCTCCTTTTCCATCATTAGTTTTATACACATACAAAATAGATATTTTACTTTGCTCTTTTTCTCTGCTTTTTTTACAAGTTTTTGGCCTGTCTTCAATGGATTTGTGTGTCAATGGGTTATTTCTGATTTTACAATTATCTCGCGTAAAACACTGTGGGATAAAGAGAAATTGTTTGTTAAAGGCAATTTGTCCTTTTCTCACAATGCTTCTCTTACACATAAAATTATTAAATAAGCCTTTTCCCCTAAAGTTTTTTTTTTTGTGTGTGTGTAATTCTTTAATTTTTTTTATTTTGTTTTTGTAACAGATGACAGAAAAGACACCAACAAAGATCCCTGGTTGGATTCCGGTACAGATCTAGAGAGTCCGTTACCAGCTGTAGAGAACTGATAGATTTATAAAATGTTACCATTAGGAATCCCCTTTACAACTGAAGTTTCTCATGGGTTTTTTCAAAATATGCCGTCTGATTGTGGATCTGCACTGTCTGCTATGTTGAGACATTCTGGCAAAAAGAGGCATTGAAAGTGTGATTATTTGGGTTTTTGTACAGGCTTAGAAATGTCTGTTTTCTTTATTTGGTTCCCTATGGATTAACACTATACTGCACTATTCCATGTTTTAACAGCCCTTACATTGAAGGCTTTTGAAAATATTGTGGGAAAAGGAGAAAATGCTGGTGACCAGCATTTTCTCCATTTCCCACAATGTTTTCTATTCTACCAAAGACATATTTTATAATTTTTGGCATATATGATTTGCTGTCTGCAAATGCTTTCAAATAGTACAAATCTGAAGTTTGTTGTTTGATAAGGGTATAACTCTTTACCATACAAATTTTTAGATTTTTCCATATTTGAAGCATTTACAAACAACAACGAAATGGTGATAAATGGTGGGATTTGTCCTTTAATGAGCAAAAAATATTGTTGAAAAAGGAGTAAATGCTGGTTACTGGCATTTTTCTCCTTTTCCAGCAAGGTTTTCAAAAGCTTTCCCATGCAGAGTTGTGGCATCACAGGGAAGACAGACACTGAAGTAGTGTTTAGAGGACCTCCATGGATGTGTTCCTTTGTGACTGCTTTTTCTGAAGTTCACATACTTTTTATCTATCTTCAGTAAATGGGTTTACAAAAGTAATGTCAAAAGAATAGAAAATTGATAAAACTTAGCCATTTCTCCATTTATAACAGTATTTGCAGAGACATTTTGATACATGTATTTCTGTACATCATTCAGTTTGTGTCAAAGATGTCCTCAGGTTTCACTCTTCACAGATACAATGTTTTTAGTAACATTTAGTTAATTTTATGAGAGAAGAGTTACCTTTATTCCAAACAACAAAATTTTGGCCTTTTTCACATAGAAAGCATTTACAGACGAGAAATCAAATGTGACTCAAAATTTGGAATTTTTGTTTTTAGAAGGGTAGAAAACATTGTGGGATAAGGAGAAAATGCTGGTTACCAGCATTTTCTCCTTTTTCCACAATGTTTTCAAAAGCTTTCTTCCTAAAGGTCGTCAAAACTCGGGATTGAGTGATGAAGGGTTAAGGGGAAGTTTACGACAGTCGAAAGGTTTGACCAGCTTTTTTTTTGTAACTTTCCATCATATTATTCACAGTAGTTTTGATCTATGTTGTTGTTTTTAATTACAATTTAAATACAAATTTTGTATTGTGCAACCACTTTAACTTGTCACTTGGTGAATATTCCGTCTTTTTATGTGAGCTATTTGTAGATCTCTGATAAATTTACGATTTTATAGGATGTTTACTTCGGAATCCAGTGTCCAGGTATTTTACCTCTCCAACATGGACACGGCGACATAATCAGTTTATTATACAAACACAACTCATTTAAACTTCGTTTAGAACAAGGCAAATATCAGAAATCCAAACACAGTCACAGAAATTAAGTAGTGACAAGTCAGAGCGGTTTCACAATAGTTTGTAGATGTTTTTCTGCTTGTTTTGTTTAGAAAGTTTAGTGATGACAAGCTTTAACCTAATTTATGACATAAATTCACTTTTTTTTTTTAAATGTAATTCAGCCATTACAAATTTCTCATCTTTCACATGTTTGACATTGGCAAATGGTACCGTCATGGATCATCGCTTTATTTTCATATGCTTTATATGTATATACATGTATGTATATTTTTTCATTGCCAACCTACATTTCAGTTTAAATTCAGCTGTCAGAACTGATATTTGTGACAAAGCCTTGAATTTTTTATATATTCTCAGATTTAGATTCCAGTCTTATACTCAAATTTCTTTGGAATGATTTTTTGTCTCAGACACACACGCCTGTGACAAAGTAAATAGGTGTCATTCATGTAAATTTCAATACACATGTGCACATGCAGGCCTATGTTTTAGCATATGGCTTGCAACACGCGAAAAATGGCATTGGGACATTTATGTAAAGTGTTGTCTCGGATCAGCCTGCGCAGTCCATGCAGGCTAATCCTAGACAGCACTTTACCACTACATTAGATTTTGTCCCTTACTAGACACGCGCAAAACAGAAAATTACATAAAAACAGAAAATGTCGTATCGGATTAGTCAGCGCGGAATGCGCAGGCTGATCCAAGATGATACTTTACTCAAATGTCCAAATGCCCCTTTTCGCGTGTTGCAGACCATATCATAAACTGTTCTTATGAAACCTAAGATACAGTTAAGTGATAAAAAGTTCCTAAATACATAAACATGTTGTTGGCTTTTGAGGTAAACTTTTATTAAATTTGTCAAGAGAAAATGAAATGAAGCTTGCCAACGGCTTGCCTGGTAACATTCTTAGTCCCATTTAATGAGTTTTTATCTCTAATAACAACTATGTCAAATCCTATTTTTCTCACAAACTCTTTTTATACCTACTGAAAGCTAGTACACACTACAGAGAAAAGATTTAAATCTTTACCACACAACCAAATTTCAGACTGGTCCAAATTGAAAGCGTTGGCACATGACATAATACGTGTGACAGAAGTTATAGGATTTGTCTGCGAAAGTTTAGACAAAATTGCGGGAAAAGGAGAAAATGCTGGTTACCAGCATTTTCTCCTTTTCCCACAATGTTTTCAAAAGCTTTTTTTGCTCAGGGTCGTTAAAACTCGGGATTGTGTGTTAAAGTGTTAAAGGATAAAAAGACATTTTTTGAACTGTATGGAAAAAATTGTTTAAAAGAAGAATTTACAGTCAGTTGCTTCTCTTCTTACAATGTTTTCAAAAGCTGTTCATGGTATTGAATAAAAGGTCATACTTGTAACAGATTAGCATATCAAATTCTACCTTACAGTTTTATTGTTTTTTATTTTATATTTTTCAAATCTTTATCATAAATTGTGGTGAGCTTTTTTTCTTGGTTTCCCTTTTTTCCCTCCAATAAAATTTAAATTTTACCCTTTATCACACAGTTCTGAGTTTTAACTGCCCTGCAGGAGAAGTTTTTTTTAAAACATTACAGAAAATGGAGAAAATACTGATACCCAGAATTTTCTGCTTTTACCACAATGTTTTCCATCTTACCAAAGAAGAAACCTTGATTTGGCCTACCTTTAATGTCTGCAAATGATTGTATTTTTGAAAAGTCTTAAAATTTGGCATGTGGTAGAGAGTTAAGGCATCAAAAGCACTGGGTCTGTCGTCATAGTGTCCTTGGGCAAGACATTTCAGAGCCCTAGCCTAGTACTTGTAAAACCCAGGATATACATGAATATGTGAGCTGTTACTGTGATATGACTAAAATAATGTTGAAGTGGCATGAAGCACCATTAAATCAATCAATCAATCTATCAACCAGAAAATAAGTATCTATGATAAATTGATAATGTTTATTAATAAGTTTATTTTACATTAGCTTTGGAATTTTTCACATCTCTGACATCTCTTACAATTTGAGTTGTAATCATTACAAGAAAAGGGGTCATGCTTAACCCTTATCCAAACAATCCTGTGTTTAACTCTTTACCAAATGATACAATTTTAGACTTACCCATATGGCCTGCAACACGCAAAAAGGGACATTCGGACATTTGTGTAAAGTGTCGTCCGGATCAGCCTGCGCAGTCTGGAGTGTGATTTTCTGTTTCACGCAAGTCTACTGTAGGACAAAATCTAATGTTAACGTAAAGTGCAGTCTCGGATTAGCCTGCGCGTTCTGCGCAGGCTGATCCGAGACGTCACTTTACGCAAATGTCCGAAAGCCCCTTTTTGCATGTTGAAGACCATATTGAAAGCTTTAGTAGATTACAAATAATATGTGGCTCAAATGATGGGAATTTTCTGTTAACCAGCATTTTCTTTTTTTTTTTCCCCACAAAGTTTTCAAAAGTTTCCTTTCTTTGGGTGGTTAAACCTCTGTATGAGTGTAGTTAAGAGTTAATCAACACTATGAATGAATGGTTTTGAAAACATCATGGAAAAGGAGAAAATGCTGATAACATGCATAACATATATGGAAATTGATTGAATCGTTTATTTAGCATCTTGTGTCTTTAATTTTCTAAGTTTTCGTGTTCCTAAGACAGATTACAGGATAAAGAGGTGATGAATTGTATTGCTTGTTCGTATTTACCTTGATCTTGACACAGTGCCTCTATGTCTGAACATAATACATGTACATGTATTATATTGTATGGAACTTGATTACAGTATTCATTTATTTATTATCTTGCTCGTTTGACCCTTTACCAAACAATGCTGAGTTTAAAAACCCTGAAAAAGAAGGTTTTTGAAAACATTGCAGGGAAATGGAGAAAATGCTGGTAACCTCATTTTCACAAAATGTTTTCTGTTCTTTTAAAAATTCCATTGTTTCAGCCACAGTTTATTTGTCGTCTGCAAATGCTTTCAATTTGGACCAGTCTGAATATTTGTCGTTTTGGAAAGAGTTAAAGCATTTTTTTCTTTCTTTATATTTAGCTTGGCCTTCATTGAAGTAAACTATAAGTTATTGTCATAATTTCTGTGTTGTTGTCATCAACATCATTCAAAAACTTTATTGACATTTTCTAATGTTTCAGATACTTGTATTTTTTTCAAACTCAGGCTTGTAGTTATATATCACAAGCGGAACTCACACAAAAAGGATGGGAAACCCTCAAATTATTTAAGATACAGTTATGGCCCTTTTTCAAAGTAAAAATGTTCACTTAATTAACCCTATACCAAACAATCTCCTGTTTTAATGACCTTGAGGAAGAAGGCTTTTGAAAACATTGTTGACAGAGGATAAAATGCTGGTTACCAGCATTTTCTCCTTTTCCCACAATGTTTTCTGCACTTTCAGAGACAAACCTCTTACTTTGAGCCTACATTAATTTGCCATTAGTCTGCAAATGCTTTGAATTTTGTCAAGTCTAGAAATTTGTTGATTGATAAAGAATATAAAGAAACTGCAGCTCAGCAGTGGCACTCCATGCAATACTTTTGTTTATTTTTATGTCATATAAAAGATTAAAATGATATACGATTTTCAATGCTTTTGTTTTTAACATGTTAAACCTAGAAATGATTTGTTCCATACTGGGTGAAATTATGTTGCTTTTCTCTCATATTGAATACCTAACTCTTTCTTGTAATAAAAGATCACATTAAAAGAGGTCATATACAACTGTCCTTGTTTCCTTGATTGTACTCTTCATTTAAAGGCACATTAGCTGCCATGAGTAAACAAACCTGGGGTCAAAATTCATTTGAATGTAAATTATAGCATTAAAAAGTATGGAAATTATTGTGAAGATGACAATCTGTTTTGTATGGCGGCCCAGGTGTTAATCGCTGGCAGGAAATTGAATTTTAAAATCAGGTAAAAAGTAAACAAAAGATAGATCTACCCTGGAACTTTTGACCTAGTGTTAAAATTCATTTTTCTGCCACTGACTAACAGACCAACCATACAGTAAGATTGTCACCTAAAAATAATTTCCATACTTTTAAATGGTATGATTTGATTTCAATTTTTAATCGGTCGGCATGAGCCGGACGATTAGAGAGACCACAAATTTCGGAAATCCGTCTGCTGAGGGCAAACTGATCTAACTGCAACTCGTGACAGCTTTTACCTACAGTCTAATAACACTAATACTAGCTGTTGTGACCTTCTTACGTTGAACTTTTAACCCTGGTAAGGAATGGTGTCAGTGATAAAGCAACAACTTATGAATGAAACAAGAGCGAATCCAGGAGTATCGGATTATGTAAGCACACCTTGTGTTGAAAAGATGATAGGTCATTTGGCCTCAAGCAAGGATAAACTTGCAGTGAAACGGAATTTGTAAGGAAACATTGCTTTAAAAGAATTTGAAAATTTAGATTGTTTTGCCTTAGAGCAAACTGATGTACATGCTGGTGGTAAAAGCTGTTTAAAAAAGTAATCTGCCGTTGGTAGTTAAATGTAAGCGAGGTGAAGCGTGTGAAGCAGTGTGGACAAAGGATGTAGAGTTGTTTAAGAGTTATTACCCTAGTGGAGAAGCCATTACCTAAACATTTTCAGAATGGTCTGGTTATCCCACGCTTTCAACCTTGGAAACCAGACTATCCATTCACAATACTGACCAGTATAGATCTGATTATGCATCTTTCAGCTTAGGATGTATTAAACCTTGGGCTACTAAGCGCGAATTTATGACCTTTTCCGGACATTGTAGATCAAGATCAGACTGTATACTACACGCTGTCTGATTTTGTATCTTTAATGTCCGACAAGAAGATATTTTTTCCCCAAAAAAAACCTTTGAAATAGTAAAGAACTGGGTTTTTATTGTCAGCTTGAAAGTTTCATTTCACTTATTTAGCAGGTTAAAGGTTTAAATTATTTTCATAGCCCCTCTTCCTCTCCCTAAAGCTACGGCTCTACCATTTTACACGCTCACTAACATGTTTCTTTTTGATGACATTCTTAAGACTGGAATCAGTCTATTAACCGTTGGCCACACAATCTTGTCCGGCTTTAAAAATGTAGTGGGAAAAACAGCATACATGTATTAAGCATATTCTCTTTTTCCTCACAGTGTTTTTTCATCATTTGAAAGATTTTCAACATTTTGTCATTTGGTAGAGTTAAACAGAGCATTTTCTTAGATGGAAAAAACCCTGAAACTGCAACACAAAAAACTCACTTAACGTCATATTCTCCATGTCTGAATCAACTGACCAGGGAAAAAGCCTCTTCAGAGGGCGCAGATTCAGACCAGTTTCAGACCAGACTGCACAGAACATGCAGTCACTCAAATTTTGGATCTGCTATTCCTATTTCTTGAGATATCGTAGTCAAGACAGCAATGACCCTGCAATAATTAGGCTGCTTTTCCACGCTTATCAGATCTATTTCATTAATTGAGCGCTTTAGTGTAAAACTCTCAGTAACATGTTTGTCTCATCAGCATATTGGTTGACTCTCATCCTCTCCATATTCCAGATTAAAAGCACAAGGTTTACTGTGGTAATGCTCTTGCTCATTACAATGATTCAATACAATGGCCCATGTTCTCCAGTGACATGTGTAGTCGCTTTTGAAGACAATAAAAGATCAAGATCAGAGTGTCCTTTGAATGCAATGCAGATCAGTATCACAGACATACATATTGAATATCTTAACTGTCTGTTTATGTATAATTCATATGAAAAAAAAAACTCGACACTGAAATTGTAATGTTTGGATATTGTTTTTCTGACTATAAAAGGCCATAACTGAGTGTTTTAACCAAACTTTCCCGTTTCTGATGAGCCCGAGGAAGAAGGCTGTTAAAAACATTGTGGAAAAATGCAAATAACCGTCGTTTTCTCCTTTTCTCACAATGGTTTTTTTTTTTTTTTACCATTTCAACGATTCAAATCATCATTAATTTGGTCTACATTGTATTCGTCATGTGCAAATACTTTCGTTTTGGACAAGTCTAAAATTACATCATTTGGTAAAGGGTTGAGGGTTTGGTAGATTCTACATGCTTTGAAAGTAATGTGGGAGAAATTGGCCAGCCAATGTTTTGGACAGAACAATTTTGCCAAGGACAATTTAGCAAGCTGAAAAACGTACGGTAGGACAATTTGTCAAGATAAACGCGAGCAGCCAAAATTAATCACTTTGATAGTCATAATACAGGCACATTCTATGCGACTTATTCATCATATCCATCATTCAATATGGATATTATTGATAATATCTGACAATATGTTACAGTATAGTTTCAAAAGTTGCCAAAGTTACAGAAAAGAATACATGTATTTATATTTTCTTAATTTTTTATAAAAGGTTGGTAGGTACTGTTATTCATGATGAGTGATATCTAAAGCTTGAAAATCGGTATTACTGGTCAGAATAGTCACTTACATTCTACGTTTTATTGCTGTCAACTGGCAGACATATATCTTTAGCATTCCGTTAAACTACTAATTTGTAAGAGACGGAGAGTTCCTACGTGACTCGGTTATAAAATGTCTATCCCATACATAGTTCAAACAACTGCCATTTGATTTGTGATTTCAAACCACTGTAGTTATTCAGTGTCGACCGATTACAGTGCTGACAGCACTTTGATTAGCTCTACTGGCTGAAAGCCAGCAGAGCTTATGTCATGATGTGGTTTCCATCATCTGTCCGTCCATCTGTCTGTCTTTTTCTTGTTTACGCGATAAAGTCTGCATTTGTTGGATTTTCCTGAAACTTTCACAGTTTGTTTATCTCATCAATAGCTTGAACCCTATTCATTTTGAAAAAAATCCAACAATCAGTATGGGAAAAGTAGCCATTTGAAGTTGAAAATTTCCATTTCTTGTTTACGCGATAAAGTCTGCATTTGTAGTGGAATTTTTTTTAAACTTACACAGTTGCTTTGTATTATCAACAGCTTAAACCCTATTGATTTTGAAAAAAATCCGACAATCAGTATGGGAAAAGTAGCCATTTAAAGTTGAAAATTACTATTTCTGATATAGGCAATGATGTCCGCATTGATCCTATTCTTTTGAAACTTTCAAAGACTGTTTGGTTCATCAAGGGATTGAACTCTGTTAAAGGTGAAGAAAATTTATTAATCAGTTTAGGAAAAGCAGCCATTTGATGACTTAGTATTGTTTACTCAACAAAGTCAACATAATTAGTCACATTTCTTTGAAATTTGCTAGGATTGTTGAATAGCATGCATACTGAGTGAGACCTTATCAAATTTGGCTGGATTCCAAACAATTTGTTTTAAGAAATCATACTCTAATTTTTTTCGCTTTTTGTACAATTTACCATGCCAACTTATGCTGTCTTAGTGGGTTCAAGCCCAGTTACCAGAACATCCCCTCTTTTTTTGTGTGTTCTTGTCTTCTTCCTTTTTGCTTCATGAATTCATAACGTATGCTAGCAAAAAAGCAAAATCACTGCCAATAGAGCAATTTCAGGCCCTTCAGGGCCTCTAGTTTTTAAACACAAGCAGTGTTTACTTTTGGCAGCTATAGGGCCTTTAAGTATTACCCCCTAAAACAAAATTGTAGAAAACTCAGACTCTGAAAATATCTCTGTACAGGAACTGATTGTTAAAGACAGTATGGCAGATGCTACCTGTATAATAAGACTGTGCAAAGGCTGATTATTAAGGACATTTTTGCAGGAGATGGCTGTTCATTACCAAATGACAAAATTTTTGACAGGTCAAGTTTGAAAGAATTTGCAGACAACAAAATATTTCTTGCTCAAATGAAAATATTTGTCTATGATGGGATATAAAACACAGTGGGAAAAGGAGAAAATGCTCATAACCAAGTCTGAACTAAGTCTAAACAAGAGCTGTTTGAAAAAATTTTGCAGGAGCTAGCAGTTAAAGTCTGTACAAAAGCTGTAAAAAGACATTTTTCTGGAGCTAGCAGTTAAAGTCTTAACAGGAGCTGTTTGAAGACATTATGCAGAAGCTAGCAGTTTAAGTCTGTAGAAAAGCTGTTTGAAAACATTTTGCAGGAGCTAATCATTAAAGTCTGTACAAGAGCTGTTTAAAGACATTTTTCAGGAGCTAGCAGTTAAAGTCTGTACAAGAGCTGTTTGAAGACACTTTGCAGGAGCTAGCCGTTAAAGTCTGTACAAGAGCTGTTTGAAGACATTTTGCAGAAGATAGCAGTTAAAGTCTGTATAAGAGCTGTTTAAAGACATTTTGGAGGAGCTAATCGTTAAAGTCTGTACAAGAATTGTTTAAAGACATTTTGCAGGAGCTAATCATTCAAGTCTGTACAAGAGCTGTTTGAAGACATTTAGCAGAAGATAGAATTTATAGTCTAAACAAGAGCTGTTTGAAGACATTGTCCTGGAGCTAGCAGTTAAAGTCTGTACAAGAGCTGTTTGAAAACATTTTGCAGGAGCTAGCAGTTAAGGTCTAAACAAGAGCTGTTCGGAGACATTTTGCAGGAGCTTGCAGCTAAAGTCTGTACAAGAGCTGTTTGAAGACATTTTGCAGGAGCTAGCAGTTAAAGTCTGTACAAGAGCTGTTTGAAGACATTTTGCAGGAGCTAGCAGTTAAAGTCTGTACAAGAGCTGTTTGAAGACATTTTGCAGGAGCTAGTAACTAAAGTCTGTACAAGAGCTGTTTGAAAACATTTAGCAGAAGATAGAATTTATAGTCTAAACAAGAGCTGTTTGAAGACATTTTGCTGGAGCTAGTAGCTAAAGTCTGTACAAGAGCTGTTTGAAAACATTTTGCAGGAGCTAGTACCTAAAGTCTGTACAAGAGCTGTTTGAAGACATTTTGCAGGAGCTAGCAGCTAAAGTCTGTACAAGAGCTGTTTGAAAACATTTTGCAGGAGCTAGCAGTTAAAGTCTGAACAAGAGCTGTTTTAAGCCTTTTTGCAGGAGCTAGCAGTTAAAGTCTGTATAAGAGCTGTTTGAAAACATTTTGCAGGAGCTAGTTAATGAAGTCTGCACAGGAGCTGATTGTTCGAGACAGTTTTGTAGGAACTAATTGTTAAAGTCTATACAACAGGAGGAACTAACTGTTTAAGTCTGTACAAGAGCAGTTTCAAGACATTTTGCAAGATCTAGCTATTATATCTGTTCAGGAGCTGATGCCTTAAGTCATTTTTAGGTGCTAAAGTCTGTAGAGACGATGCTTGTTAAAGGCATTTTGGCAGAGCTAGCTGTAAAAGTTTGTACATTAGCTGGTTATTAAAGACATTTTTGTAGGAGCTAGCTGATAAAGTCTGTAAAGGTACTGATTTTTCAAGCGGTCAAAGTCCGTTCAAGAGCTGATTGTTAAAGACATTTTAGCAGGAGCTAGCTGCTTAAGTCTGTACAACAGCTGATTCTTAAAGACAATTTTTCAGCTAACTGTTAGAAGTTAGTATATGAGGTTGTTGTTGATGTCAGAGTAGGACCTGGCTGTTGGATGTCAGTGCATGAGGTTGTTGTTCATGTTGTTTATGTCAGAGCAGGACCTGGCTGTTAGATGTCAGTGCATGAGGTTGTTGTTAATGTTTTTGGTACAAGTGTAGGATCTGGCTGTTAAAAGTCAGTAAATGAGGTTGAAGAAGTCTATGCGGGAGCTTTCTTACGAAGTCATCTGGTTGTTAAATTCAAGACCTGGTTGTAAAAGTCAGTGCACGAGGTGGTTGTGGAAGTTGTTTAGGGAGTGTGCTGTTTATGAAAGTGTATGAGCTGGATGTAAAAGTTAGTCCACTGACCTGCTTTTAAATTTAGTGCAGAATCCGTCAGTGTTCCACATTGGTTCAGAGACTTGTTGTTGAAGTTTTTGTGGGAGCTAGTTGCTGTAGTGGTCGTGGGAGCCAGCTGTTATTAAATTGTGGTTATGTAAATTGTTTCACTTACTTAACTCTTTACCATATGACAAAATTCTAAATTTATCCAAACCCAAAGCAGTTGCAGGCGGCAAATCAAATGCAGGCGCAAGTTGTCTTTGATACGGTAGAAAACATTGTGGGGAAAGTAGAAATCCTTTTCCCACAATTTTTTCAAAAGTCTTCTTTCTCTAGGTCATTAAAAGTCGGAATTGTGTGCTAAAGGGTTAAGGCATTGCAGGGAATAGTTGTGGTAGCCAATTTGTAATCACTTACAAGTATGGGACAGAAAACGAGTGCCGGGAAATATACACGAGCGTTAGCGAGTGTATATTTCCCATATACCACGGCACGAGATTTTCTGTCTAACTTAGACCACGTGACTATTTATTCGTGCTTTTCATGTCAAATGTACATGTGCGTATGAGAGAAAAAACTTGTTACAAAACTGAGTCATTGTGTTCGTTGCAATGAAAATGGAGTCATTGTGTTCGTTGCAATGAAAGTTCTTGCACCAGATTCAACAGAAACAAATAAAAGGTATAATTTCTATCAAAATGCTAAATTAATCATTAGGATACATGTATTTAATCAAGGTAAACCTTATTGTGGAGTGTTCAAGATCGAACTATCATTTGTCTTCAATATTTTGAAAACGTTACGTTTCGTCTGAATTTTCTATTTTATTACGAAAAACATAGAATGTTTTTGAGAAATAATGTTCTTTTTTTATCAAGTACGTTCAGTACGTGAATTTCTGCCCGGCCTGGTAGCTCAGTGGCTAGCGTATCTGACTTGTGAGCTGGTAGTTGCACGTTCGATACCCGGTTGCGGCAAGCTTTCTTTCCCTCGATTTTTCGCTTCTGACCTCTGATGCATGTGAGAAAAGTAGACACTTGGAAAGAAAGTTTTTGTCAGTACTGGTTTGAGAAAGCCAGAGCGCATGTGGCATAGGTCCACTGACCGCCGTGATATGACCTTATAGCTATTAAAAACAGCGTTAAACTCGTGTACAAACAAACTCAAGAGCGCAGGGAAATTTCTTATCTTTTAGTTAAAATTAATTTTTACTTCTTTTGAATTATAGAGAAAAATTGCCTAGTTGTTTTGTTATGGTATGAGAAAGGCAGGAAACATATGCATAGGTTCACTGACCGCCGTGATATCATCTAATGCCAAAATTAGTTTTTTCCTTACTGGAGTCTTATTTTTTTCTTCTGTCAAAAACACGCTCCACTGAAGAGGTTACTTCAGTAAATTGATAAATAAGTGCAATACTATTCTAAGTGCTTGTATATTGTATTCGCACTTAGAATAGTATTACACTCACCCATCGAAGTGCTGTATCCGATTCCCTGAATCATATTTTCCAAATTGTGTTTTACCGCGACAGTTACATTTTGCTCTAACTCGATATTGCAAAACGAAACTTGTCGGAATTCACGTGCAGGATATACTAGGATTGTATATCTAGGTATACAACTGTGGGAGCATTCGGCATACTTCGGGTGATGGGAGCCATCAAATCCCTCGGCACTCTCTTGCACTACGGATCATTCCCATTCACCTCTGTAGTTGGCTCAGAAAGTAGTCCGTCATCACGTGATATTTTCGTCACATGACCATAACTCAAAATGGCGACACAAACGCCGGTGAAAGAAAGACCAATATCGATTGTTTTGTGTGCTGTTCAAACAGTATACAGCCAATCAGATTTAGTGGTAGGAAATGTGAAAAAGAGAGATTTTCTGAAAAGCTTAAATGTTCTTTTAAAGGACGATAACTTGTTTTTAATCTTACAAACTTAGATCCATCGGTGTGTCGAAACTGTTGTCATCATTCATGGGCGCAGCCATTTTTTTTTTTTTTTACAATTGGCGTAAGATTCTGATCAGTAAAGAAGCTTGAAAAAATAGTTCCATTGTACACAGGTAAATTCATCAGTTTGAATGCACCTATAATGTATCCGGAATCATATTTCCTTTGTCTACTTTATTATGTTACACATGAAACAGTTAAACAGTAACAAAACATGTTTTCCTCGGTTTGACAAGATTTTTGTCATTTAGCCCATTGCAGAGATGTATGGTGAGAGTAACGAACGACAACTCTGCTCGGAGATTGATCCCTCGGCTGTATCTGGTGGATTGATATGCACCAGATCGGTACATACCCGGAAATACGCCGGTTTACCGTTCTGAAAATTGTAAGGCTCCTCTTAAAAAAGAAAACTTGAGTTTCAATTTTCTATCGAAATCTTTCTGTGTTTCAGTTTAGTTGACAAACAGTTCCTACATTCATTATTTAACATGGTTTATCAATTCTGATTGAAGTTTTCACCGACAGATAAACAGATGTGAATAATTTTATCGAGGTTGTTTATGTCGTTGCTAAACGACTGACAATGGCGCGCCATGTATATAAGATCACGTGATTCGCAGTTCAAATGGAAACGACCGTTATACGGACGAAGTTAGATGTAGGTACGGAATCGGCCGAGTTGTGACGAGTGCTGTGGGAGTTGTATCTTCGATATATATTTTCGAAATACTGATCGCTGATTGGTCAATTCGCTACATGCGTGGTCTAAAACATGATAACTTTGATTTCACCACCAGCAATACATACCAAAGTAACCTTGATGATCAGCTCTGCTTGCATGTGCAAGTAAGATGGAAATGTTTCACGATCATTACAATAGACCTTAAACCACCAATAGGCCCCCCTCGCTCCCACCCCCACCCCACAGAGGTGGAATTTTCGGCACTATTATTTTCTGAAACCCCAAGGTCTCCTGAGCACTTTGTCACTTTTTTAAAATAATAGTCCCGAAAATTCCCAAGGGGGGGGAGCAAACACCCTGCTGGCTCATAGTCTATATAAGCAATGTTAGCAAAAATCAAAAACACAAACAGATTTTCCTTTTCTGTTCAAGCAGATACTGGCATAAAGTTAATAGATCTAGTTGCAGTAAAAAAAAAATTACAAACAGTAGTAGTTTATGGTTTTAACTCTGGAGCCACATGCTTACAAAATTTACATAAGTGGTTTTAAAAGTATACATAGTTGATACATTTCATAGGCGTAGCCAGGATTAAGATCTTCATACGCACAGTGAGACAGAACATAGAGTGTCGATAGGGGAAGGAGCGGTGATGGCATTTATTGTAAAGCATAGAGGAGTTCCCTAGTCATCAGTGTATCAATTTAATCCATGCCTCCGGCGTCTTTTGCCTGGATATGCGAATGAATTAAATCAGTTTTTTTTTTACTCAAAAAAGTTTTACCATTAACGTTTTTTCTTTAAAAGTCTGGAAATCATTGAGTGTTTGAAGGTCAAAGTTTTGTTTCAAAATCTGCGGGGATGTCAAAAATCGTATTCATATGCTAATGAGATTATTGATTAGCAAATAAATCCGCTAAAATCGTTTTGTTGATTTATTTTCTGCATTATTTTTTGTTTTCACATCGTATCTTTTTTTTACGTACACTGTATGTATTTATGCACAACCTGTGGTCATCACGTGTACCATTCGTTCCATCTGTTTTTCATGCGGTTTCTCAGTATTCTCGATTGAGATGGCCACTTTCGTCACAAAGTTTTCAGAAAAACAGACAAATTCGCCTGATGGTTTGTTCTTGTTTGTAAATAAGGTCCAGTTATTACATAAAATGACAAACACACGTATATCAATATGCAACAGTATTTTCCGTTTCATTTAATTTCTGACTGTAAAAAAGCTAACTGGGAAAAATTCAATATTCTTTGCCATGAAAAATTACTGATTGACAATTTTGAAAATTCAGAAGATCCAATACTTTCTTTTACTGAAACTTTAATTGATATATCAAATCAGTATATCCCAAAGATTTCAACAAATACTTTTAAGAAGAAAAAGCCATGGTTTAATGATGATTGTAAAGAAGCTATTAAAAAACGTAAAGACAGTTTAAAACGTTTCAAACAATATCCAACAAAAACAAACTAAAATGTTTGTAAAATTATGAGAGCTAAGGCTCGACGTACTATTAAACAAGCAAAACGATCATCTTGGAAAGATTTCATTTCTAAACTTAATGCTAGAACTTCCATGACAACCATTTGGAATATGTTAAGGAAAATAAATGGAAAGAATCAAACCATGAAACACTCGCATTTCAAGGTAGATGACAAAATCTACGAAAGTAAAAAAGAAATCGCTAATATCCTGGGTAAAACTTTCAAAACAAACTCTTCTTCTGCAAATTATCAACCACAATTTAAAAAACATAAGCAAGAAGCAGAAATGGAAGAACTTAATTTTGAAACGGATAAAAATGAAAACTACAACTTACCTTTCACACTATCGGAACTTGAAGATTCTCTAAAAAATGCTCACGATTCTGCTACAGGTGCAGACGAAGTACACTATCAACTTTTAAAACATTTACCTCGTATTTCATTACAAACTCTGTTAAACATTTTTAACATTATATGGGAACAAGGTATCTTCCCGAAAAGTTGGTCCAAAGCTACAATCATTCCAATTCCTAAGCCAAATAAAGATCATACAAATCCAACAAACTATAGACCCATAGCTTTAACTAGTTGTATATGTAAAACCATGGAGAGAATGATAAACAATAGACTTAATTTTTACCTCGAATCCAATAATATTATATCGGAACATCAATCAGGGTTCCGAAAAAACAGAAGCACGACAGATCAATTAGTACGATTAGAATCTTTTATCAGAAATGCTTTTGTAAAGAAACAACATGTAGTTGCCATATTTTTTGATCTAGAAAAAGCTTATGACACCACGTGGAAACATGGCATTTTAAAAGACATTCATAAAATTGGATTAAGGGGAAATCTACCCAAGTTTATTTCAAACTTTTTATCAAATAGATGTTTCAAAGTTAAGGTAGGCACATCTTTTTCTGATGACTATGAACAAGAACAGGGAGTTCCTCAAGGAAGTATTCTCTCACCTACTCTGTTCAATATGAAGATTAACAATATTGTAAAATGTTTAGATGACGATGTGAACTGTTCCTTATATGTGGATGATTTTTTAATATGTTACAGGTCCAAAGATATGAAAACAATTGAAACTAAGCTTCAAAATAATTTAGACAAAATTGAGAAATGGACTATAGAAAATGGTTTCAAATTTTCCAAGACAAAGACAAACTGTGTATACTTCTGCCAAGAGCACAGGTTGCACTTGGATCCATCACTGAAAATATATAATAGTCCAATTCAAATAATAGATCAAGCAAAATTTTTAGGAGTTATCTTTGACAAAAAACTTTCTTTCATACCACATATTAATGCTTTGAAACTGAAATGTCAAAAAGCTTTAAATGTTTTAAAAATACTTTCCCACTCTGACTCGGCAGGAGATAAGAAAACTCTTTTAAATCTATACAGATCTTTAATACGCTCAAAACTGGATTATGGATGTATTATATATGGCTCTGCACGAAAAAGCTACCTAAAAAAGTTGGACACTATTCATCATCAGGGTCTTCGGTTAACTTTGGGAGCTTTCCGTACGTCACCTGTCACAAGTTTGTATTCAGAGGCCCAGGAGCCATCCTTATATGACAGGAGGAAAAAACTATCCTTACAGTACGTAACTAAACTGGCTTCAAATACAAAAAATCCGGTTTACAATGACATTTTTAATCCACCCAACAAAATACTCTTTCAAAATAAACCTAATTTTATCAAACCACTTGGTCTACGAGTTGAACCTCTTCTTAATGAGTCAAACATAAATGTAAAGAATATTAAACCCTTTAAACTTCCTGTAAAAGAGCTGTGGACCATAGATCCACCAAATATTATTTTTGATATCAACGTAAATAAGAAATCAGTTATAAATCCATTATTTTATTAAAATAAATTTTTAGAAATCAAATCACAGTATAAAGATTACATTTCAATTTATACAGATGGTTCGAAACAAGATAATAAAGTTGGTTGCGCTTCAGTACACAAACAAGAAACTGCCAAAATAAGACTACCAGATCATAGCTCTATTTTTTCAGCAGAAGCTGTAGCTTTAAACGTTGCTCTCTGTTCAATACAAAACAATAATAACAAGAAATTCATAGTTTTTTCTGATTCAATGTCAGTTTTACAATCTTTAAAACATCCTGATAACCCAAATCCATTGATTCAACAATTTTTCAGAAAATATGTTTATTTATGTAGATCAAAGACAATAATATTCTGCTGGATACCCAGCCACATTAATATAAAAGGTAATGAAATAGCCGATCAAGAAGCAAAGGATGCCGTAAATATGAACATAGCCAACATAAAAATTCCTTATACTGACAAAAAACAACAAATAAATGAATTTATCAAGTATGAATGTCAAATTAAATGGCAACAATGTTTTAACAACAAGCTTTTAGCGATCAAGCCAAATTTTAATGATAAGTATGAATTTTATAGTAACCGAAAAAGTCAAGTAATTTTAACAAGATGTCGTGTGGGACACTCAAGGTTTTCACATGTGCATCTTTTAAACAATGAGAGAGCACCACAATGTATAAACTGTAATGAACCTTTAACTATAAAACATATTCTATTAAACTGTAAAAATTTCGACCGTATACGGTCAAAACATTTTAGTGTTGATAGCTTACAAAATTTATTTTTACATGTACAACAGAATAACATTTTAGAATACCTAAAAGAGATAGATTTTTATAATAAAATATAGACTCTAATATAGATTTTAATTATCAAATTAACATTTTATTATTCCATTTCTAAATATTACCTTCATTCGCGCTAAATGACCACAGCTGTCGATGCGCCTTAAAACACCAATTAATAATAATAATAATAATAATTTCTGACTGCTTTCAAAAAGTGGGCTTTGCTTCGAAAACTCGCACACCCCATACCATACAATAAAGCATACAATAAAGCAACAAGACAAATTTATGATGCATGGCATCATAGAAGCCGCAATCTTTTGGTGGACAACTTCAGAAATATTGCTTTCTAGAAAAAATGTGATGACATTCTAGTATCTGTCCCCCCCCCCCCTCCCATAAACGGAAGATCATACGGAAGATCATGACAAATGATACTAAAATGCAGTGGAAAAAAGGAAGAAGTTAAGAGAGGAATCTTAAATTATCTTGTACCATTATTATCATCATAATCATCATTATCATTTAAAGTGATAATGCGTATGTGAGGAAACATGTAAAAGCATTGGAATTTTCAAATTTCTACTCAAAGTTTAGAAATGGAGAAATTGCACATTCAAGTACAGCATTTTTCATTATTAAATGATTTTAAAAAATCAGGGGCATCAAAGGCGACACTGCGGAATTATGTAAGTTAGTAATTATTCAAAGTGATATTTAGATAGTTATTCACGTAGATCTACATGTATTTACAATTGTTTAGTGATGTTTTCTTTGTATTTCATTTTTTTACAAAAAGAAAAAAGAAAAAAATATTCAACAACTTTCTTCTAAAACATTTTCTTTTTGCTTGTCAAAAGGTATCTTAGCCTGATTGTAACAAAGTGAATTTTTACATTTCTACTCCAGAATTAGAGACTTTTGTATAGTATCTCCAAAGTTCTTCTGATCATAGCCTTCACAGTTTGCGCGAACCACTAAAAAAAATATTTGTTTTAAGTCTTTAAGGAGCTGGATCTATTCAACAACAATATAACTGTTACTCGTATATCGTTTAATAAAAATTAGTTTGAACCATTTTCTGCATAGGCCTTGTACAAACCTATAAAAGTTCCAATGTAAACTTCAAGAGCCATTCAAACCCTTGACCAGCAGCGACGTAAAAAGTTGTATATGCACAATGATAGGTTCGGTAATAACTTTATCCTTTCAACTACACCGAATGGAATTAATATACTGAGTAAGGAAAAAAGAAACAAGAAATTTTTACGTTTACAAAATATTATAAAATATTAAAAAGTATTACACAGGCTATGTACTGTCTGATCTTGATCTATTTCTGTCATTTTCGAACAGTTTCAACCCTGAGAGCACTATGCACCACTTTGGTAATTTTTGTGGACAACTTACATCACGATCCATATATTTTTCACGGGTATAGTAAATCAGAACCATAACTTACAGTCTGATCATAAGAGATTCGACACACAATACTTTAAATGCTAAATTTTACAGGGCTCATAAGGTAGATCGTCCATGTAACAAAATTGCACTCAGCTAAAGTGTCGACGAAGGGAAGAAAAAAGGGTTATCTTTTCACAAGCTTTCTATAAATAGCTGATGTAGACTGTTCTTAGTAACTGTGTAGGGAGGTAACCAGTCTATAACTTGATCAAAGATTAACCGCCCTATTATCTTTACAGATTAAAACTGGACGAAACACTTGTACATAAAACTGCTTTTGATTATCATATTCTAAGATGCTCTCCATCTCATAATTATCATTATTTTGTCGTGTAAAAAAGTAGACAAATGCGAAAACCGTTTAGAGGTGGGAGAGCCTGTGATAGACGGAAAGCATTACAATTTCGTTTGGGAACAAGGAAGGAATCCTTTAAGTTGGAAAAGTTTGGGGGACTAGCCAATAAAAGGAAGTTTATTTTTCTGTATTTTCGTTGTTATTTGGGAATGAACTTATATTGCAAGGAAACCAGACTTGATATTCATGTAGGTCTGATTGAATATTTAAGAAAGAGCCATGTGGAGTAATTTTGTAACACTAACACGATATTACTAGAAAATTTCCAAAAATAATAACCAATCGAATAATTACTGATCATCTACATGGTAAATAGTTTAGGTACATTCCTACTGGAAGCCGCTTTCTAGCGGTTTCCAATAATGACCAACCCGCAGTATGCAGAATGAGCTGAAGTGTAGGCAAACATTTATTTTCAAAAATCGAGGGAAACAACATACACACAGGGCGCGCTGGATTACTTTTGTTACAGGTTTAAAATAAACTGTAAATTGAAAAAAGGCAACTTGAAACAGAATATTCTTAATATCCCAATATTCATTTGAAATTCTTATTGCTACCATTACTTTAACAGGTAAGCTGCCATTATGAGCCCACAAACAGATATTTTGCTGTCAAGATATAACTTACCCGGTAAATCTGCCATGTCGTGAAACAATTACTGAATAATACTGAAATTCGAAACCTCTCAATGTTTCGTTTTCCTTTTATTACACACAACATTTTTTTTTTGTAATTTTTAGTAACGGCAAAATCTTCATTTTAAATCATACCACGAATCTCTTTTCTTTCACTATCTTTTAATTGTCACTATTACTTAAGCTAAGAAATATGTTAAAATACCATCGAATCCTGCTTATAGGTTTGCTCTATGATGCTTTCAGAGCTTTATTGCATGGAAAATAAAATCATCCAAGGTAATGATGCCATGCTGACGTAGTACTTCAACTGAATTCTGTATTTGATGAAACTTTCCATGGGTTTTGTTTTGATTTAAATAAAGAAAAAAGAATCCTACATGTAAAACTGATCCATTTATAAGCATACATTCGAGGCTAGAAAAGAAAACCCACTGCATTCAGTACGTCACCGCTTTAATTTTCAGTGGGCAACGTCTTGCATATATTAAATTTTTCAACAGTGTAAACTGGACATCTAGACAAAAAAATCTTACAAGGGTTCTTAAAGTATACACAGACCAAAAATTTAATGTGGTTCAAGTGATAGGATTTTTTTCTTTCAGCAGGTAAAACACATAGTGCTATTAAGCAGCATTTTCTGTTTTTTCCCACAATGTTTTAAAAAGCTTTTCTTCTCGGGATCATAAAACTCAAGACTATTTGGTAGCCTACAGAATTAAAGTACCAAATATTTACTCAAACAATCATAAACTCTTTTCTCACAATGTTTTCCGTCTCCTGCAAAAATACGATACAAGTATTCGTTACCTCAAATTGTTTTAACCAAGAGGCATTTGTAACAAAAATATCATTCATTTAAAATGGACAGAAATGGTTTTAAAGCCCTTTGATAGATCACTTACAGGCTTGGATGTCGATAATCACTGGAAGCTGTTACTTTTTTTTTTCTTGTGAGCGTCCTTGAGTGTGGTGAAACTCAGGACGTGCATGAATAAGGGTGCTGTTGCTGCAATACGACTAATTTAATGTTGAAAGCGGCGTAGAACACCATTCATTCGATAAATTAATTATTCAATCAATCCTTTGGTTATAAAACAACATGTCTTTCAATATCCAAGTTTAAAACACATCATCAATTGCAGATGAGTACTGATAGAGCTAACCCAAGAAAAAATATTCCAAAATGACAAACAATATTCGACTTAAAAGAGTCTGCAGAATTTTCTTGTGGGGCCATCGTGGGAGCAACAGTTGTTGTAGGTGCTCCGGCTGCGGTTGTTGTCGTGGGAGCAGCGGTTGTTGTCGTGGGAGCAGGGGTTGTTGTTGTTGGAGCAGCCGTTGTTGTCGTGGGAGCTTCGGTCGTTGTCGTGGGAGCAGCGGTCGTTGTCGTGGGAGCAGGGGTTGTTGTTGTTGGAGCAGCCGTTGTTGTCGTGGGAGCTTCGGTCGTTGTGGTGGGAGCAGCGGTCGTTGTCGTTGGAACAGCTGTTGTTGTGGGAGCAGCGGTTGTTGTCGTGGGAGCAGCGGTTGTTGTCGTGGGAGCAGCGGTTTTGACTGCGATAAAAAAGCAAAAGTTATGAGCTAAAGAATTGCGGCAATCCTTACACGGCCTTTAGCCCGAAAAAAGTAGATATACACCGTCAAGTACGTAAGTTCTTTTTAAATGTAGCAGAAAAGTTAAATTATTTGCCGTCTCAGATTTCCATCATTTTGCTGAGAAGATTTAAATGAAAGGGTAACAGAATTTAGAAAGCGCTTAGACAAGCAAATTAAATGCGGTTGCATCAGCACGTCTTCTACGCCAAGTTCAATCAGGTTTTTTTTTTTTTATATATATAAATGCACCTATTAGTATGATTTCCACTTTCATATGAGGTGTGGAGAGAAGGAGAAAAACTAATGTCGAGATTAACCCTTAGGCTGCTAAGCGCGACTCGCTGACCTTTTGCGGACAGTGTAGATCAAGATCAGACTGCACAGAATGTGCAGTCTGATCTTGGATCTATACTGTCCGATTAGGGGATATTATTTCCCAAAACATAACTTTGAAATAGCAATATTTGGGTTTTTACTATCGAAATGAAAATTCCAGTTCAGTTATTTAGCAGGATAAGGGTGAAAGGAGGTATTGTTGATGTCGAATGACTTCTCCATCTTATCTCATATCATTAATCTAAAATGATCATATTGGCAATTTGTACCTATTTCATCATTTATATTGTGCTCAATGTACATTGTATACTTTGGAGCAAATAAAATGATCGGGCTTGGTCAGAAGCGGATTTATCCCTTTACCAAACAACAAAATTTTAGATTTGTCCAAATTGAAAGCATTTGCAGAAGACAAAATAAATGTGACTGAAAAATTGAAACTTGATTTTGGAAGAGTAGAAAACATTGTGGGAAAAGGAGAAAATGCTGGTTACCAGCATTTTCTTCTTTTCCAACAATGTTTTCAGAAGGCTTCTTCCTCAGGGTCGTTAAAACCAGGGATTGTTTGGTAAAGGGTTAATGCATCTCCGTGATGCATCATACCAAGAAAGTCATCATATAATTGTAGATCCATAAAAGTTAATTTTTTTTATCAACAAACTGAAACATGAAGTAGACTGGGCCTTTGACATGCAGAAAATTTACTATAGCAAACATGCAAACATGATACCTTTTTTGCAGATGCATTAAACCTTCTTTTCACAGAGCATGACTCAAGTGTATTGCACTGTATCTCATTTACAATTATCTATGGTTGTATGATTTTGCTTTGTTTGATTTTTCCAGTATTTATGCTTGTAAAAGTAGTTTGAAAAGTACGGTGTTGAAATTGAAATCATTATAATGATATAATCAAATCCCTTATGTGTAAGTTTTGAAGTTTTATATCGTACCTTGTAAAGCAAAAAGGATCCACAGCGCGAAAAATATCCATCCACCCATTGTGATAATGTATCGAAATTTAATTTTGTGTTTTTCTCAAGTTAATGTTTGCTTGATTAGCCTGGCATTTTTTGTATTCTCTAAACTGATAAGTTGATCTAGTTATAAACTTATCTTTGATACAAGCAGATTAATCTTCATCCTACTAAATAAGTTGAATAAAATTTTCAAGTCGATAGTAAAAACCCAAATAATGCTATATCAAACTTTCTTTGAGGGGGTGGGGGGAATGTCTTCATATCGAACAGTGTAGATCCAAGATCAGACTGCACGTCTTGTGCAGTCTGATCTTGATCTACTCTGTCCGGAAAAGGTCAGTGAGTCGCGCTTAGCAACCTAAGGGTTAAGTTATATGCGCTATCAAATCCAAATATCTACATTTCTTTGAAGCCCATCCTTGTCCTTCATTATGCCTCAGGCGATTAACTCTTTACCAAACGAAAAAATCTTAGACTTGTCCAAATTGAAAGCATATGTAGAGGACGATTTAAATGTCGCTCAAATGATGGAATCTGTCTTTGATATGGTAGACTGTTACTAGTATTTTCTCCTTTTCCCACATTTTTTTCAATAGTCATTTTGGGGTTATTAAAACTCGGGATTAACTGCATATAGGAAATCAACTTTACTGCCCTGTATTTGATATTTTTAAGCTGTGTCTTCCAATCATGTATCATCTCAACTACGGTACCATAAGCGAAACAAACGTATAGAATAAATTCATTTGTAAAACTTAAAACGCTTTGGATGAATCTTGTAAAAAGAAAAATGACAATTGCATGTGCGTGTGTGTGTATGTATGTGTTTTTATTTATTTATTTATTTTTTTTTAATGCGGGCTTGGAAAAAAAAATGATATACATTTTAGATAAGATCACTGCAATGGAGGCATTATTTTCTTTCAGATCATTGATTAAGATAAAGCTCGGCAGACCAACTCAATGCGGTCATTGTTTGACGTCTGGTTATCAATTTACATCTATAGATATGTCGCAGAGGAAAACTAGCATGATATCAGTTGTCAAACATGAGGAACAAAAAGCCTTCTGTTAGTGAGTCTTTTTTTTTCCCTCCTTCTCCTCCTTTACTAAAACTGTTTACCAGACGATAATTTTTTTTGACTCGTTCATATCGAAAAAATTTACATACGAAATAGTGAGTGGAAAGAAAATGATGAGATTTGTGTTTAACCCGTGACCTGCAAAATAAGTTGAATGAAACTTTCAAGCCGATAGTAAAAACCTGAATGTTGCCACTTTAAAGTTTTTTTTTTTTTTTTTAAAGAAAAAATATCTCCTTATAGGACAATGTAGATTCAAGATCAGACTGCACGTTCTGTGCACTCTGATCTTGATCTACATTGTTCGAAAAAGGTCCTTGAGCTGCGCTCAGTAGCAGCCTAACGCTAAAAAAAGTAGAAAACATTGTTGCAAAAAAAAAAAGATGAATGCTGGTTACCAATATGTTTTGGTTATATTTGCATGATTGACTTATCAAACAATCGAATTGTTTATTACCCCGAGACAGACGTCATTTGAAAACATTGTGGGGGATTGTTCACCGACTTTTTTTTTTGGAATTTCAAATATGTTTTTACCCTTTCAAAGACAGCTTCCATCATTTGAAAAATAATTTGTGGTCGTCCAAGCGCTTTCAATATGGAAAAGTCCATAGTTTTGGAAGAAGAAGGATAATCGCTATTTTCCTTTATTTTCTTTATTTGGGTTAGTCCAGTTAACCTATATAGGAAGGAGTGTCGCCATTAGATATTATTTACCTCTATACCAAACGAAAAATTCTCGGCCTTGGCCAAATTTAAAGCATTTGCAGACGACAGAATAAGTAGGGCTTGAATGATGATTTTTGTCTATCATACAATAAAAAACTTTGTGGAAAAGGAGAAAATGCTGGTTACCAGCATTTTCTCCTTTTCCCACATTGTTTTCAAAAGCTCGCTCTCCCACGTTAAAAATCGGGATTGTGTGGTAAATAGTTCAGAGGGTGAATGCCTACCAGCATTATTTCCCAATTCCTACTATGTTTTCGACCCTTTTATTCCCTTAAAGGTGGGTATTTAGATTTTTCACATCTCACCAAATTAAAATATATATATATCACTGAAATTTATATGAAAAAACAATACAAATCATCAATAATTAAGAGTCATAAAATTCCAAAAAAAAAATTTTTTTGATGGTGTTCCCTTAAAAGGCTACGTAGCCTCTTAAGGTATTTTTAGATTTCGCGCCAGAAATAAAAAAAGCATTGTGGGAATGTCAAGTGACTGGCACGTGACTAATGACGCTTAAATTCCATAACATATCAAACATGTAATTATTTTCCATAATGTCTTCTTCGAACGCTATGTTTGAAGCTTCGTCTGTGTATTTCCGGTATGTAAATGAGCGAGTTGCTCATATAAAAATTGACCGTGTTTCCCGTCGGTGTCGACCTGGGCCGTAGTAAATCTCTAATTTCTCTTGTTGTCGAATGGTTTTCGACTACTGGGGTTTTATGAATGAAAATTAAAAGGCTTTGGGAGTATAAGGATGATTTTTTTGTATTTTTGTAATATTTTTGTCCCAAAATCTGAAGGGCCACCTTTAAGCTGCAAAGCGCGACTCATTGACCATTTGCGGACAGTGCATATCAAGATCAGACTGCACAGAACGTGCATTCTGATCTTAGATCTACACTCTCCGATAAGGACATTTTTTTTTTTTTTCAAAAGAGAAACTTTGAAATAGCAACATTTGGGTTTTTACTATCGGATTGAAAGTTTCATTTGACTAATTTAACAGGTTAAGGGTTAAAGACATCTTCCATCATTTGAAAACATTTCATCTTTGGTCTGTAAATGCTAGATTTTCCCTGGAAGGAGGATAACCGACTTTTCCCTTTATTTGCTTGTGGTTGTTTCAGTAACTTGTCAAGGATGTGAACAGAAGTTACAAAAGAGTGAATTGTTCACATAAATCAAACGGAAAATGGCTGAACTGTTGCCATGAAGAAAGTGAAAAAAGGGTGTACTGCGTTGTCTGCGCATGTCATATTCTTCGAAGATTTAACCTGTCTGCTATGACGCATCACTATCCTGTGCAGGATAAATATAAATACGCAGTAAATACTGAATGTTCAGTATTAAATTCTGAAGACCATGTATCGTATTTTGTGCAAAACCGAAGGAAATAAACCCAATAAAAGTCAATTTTTTTCAGACAAATGAGTTTTTCGATAGCACTCAGATATGTAATTGGAAATGGCGTATTAAAATAAACTGGATCAGGCCATCGATCGTGGGAATACTTCTGTTTGATTGAAAAAAGCTTCACCCGCTTATAGCCTTCTACTGGCGCATATACACAAAATTTTGGTTCCGGGCTTGTTCGTTCCAAAATCAGTTCGTCCCATGATTGCACGCTACTCCATTTGATTGTGCATGAATATTTACAGATCGAAATAATTAATTGTAATGTTGGGAATTAGATCTGGACGGCCAAAGATATCTAAAAATCATAGTTTTCAGGTATTTATAACTAAATTTTATTCGATATATATACATGGTTTCTCGCTCTACCCATCATGCATCCTACCGTCAAGGGACATTACTCCTGACTCCTCCTGTTAATGATCAAAGGGAGACCACCAATACACAAATAATCCAAACTTCGGTACGAGTACTCTCCCTTTAACCAAAAAAGAGGTATTAATTTGCGTAGTAGGATGACTTTCAAGTTAATATCTAATAATATTTCTCTTTTTTTTTTTCAAATTATTAATTCCACACAATGGCTTCCTTGACAAAAGCCACATCAGTATTTTCAACGCTTTGATTTACAAATACTGTCCATTTTGTTGGTATAAAAACCAATGTATCAGTTCTGAAAAATAGCCTCCTAAGGCGGGATTTGAACCCAGGACCTCCAAGTCCAAAGGCAAACGCTCTACCACGTCGCTACAACAGCTAGCTCTATAGCGAGGCAGTATAAGTGTCCCCTTACACAAACACAAGCTATACATTTATATCTATCTGTGGGATAGACCAGTATGCTACACTAACGTTTGGCTCAAAATCATCTATCTAAATAATTTTTGGGGGAAATTTCTTTAAATCTATCTGATTATTTTACAAAAACCACGAGAGAAAATATACTTTAAGAATTTAAAACTGTATTTTAATGATTTTGTCCATTAAATTCAATGATAAACTTGACATCTGAAAAAGGTGGAGAGAGTGCAACAAATAGAACAGAATAGTATCCTACGGTCAATTTGAAAGCATTTACATATGAGGCCAAGCATATTAAAAAACTAGGCTCACAATAACTTACCCTTACACAGACACTTTATCAGTTGTTTGAAGACAGCGACTTTCAAGAAACATTGCTGGAGAAACTGAAATTGACCTGAAGAGGTATACCTTCTTTCTCTTCTTTTAGGAATGATATTATCGATTCCGTAAATTGTGGATAATTTGTATCACATCTTTTCGGTTGGGCAGATTGATACAATTGCTATCTATTGAATGATAGCAGAATTTGTAAAGGTATATGCATACTCAAATAATTCAATTTCTATGCCCTTAAGGGTGATCACTGTAAAACATGAGATTAACATGTTTCTTTCTGTTGTTATAGTGCTAGTTGTGTACATATTCACAACTGAATCTAATTATGAATGAAATTACAACAACAACACATGGTTTTACTATGATTTTTTTATTGTTTATGGCAGTTCTCTAAGTGTCCCTCACTCCTCTGTGGCTAAGACCAAAAAATGCTAAAATATTACTATAGGGTTAAATAGTAAAAAGCATAAAAATTGAAAATGAAAAGTTGGGAAAAATTAGAATTCTGCGTAGTTTTTGTAAATAACTTAATTACAACAAAGAAATTTTGAAGAAGTTATTTCATTTGAATACATTTGATCAAAACGTTAGTTTTTATGGAGACCAAATGGACTATACTGCTCGTCTTTGAGTACTGTTTCTACATATAGACTTTAGGGAAACCAGGATTTGTGCAGGGTTTTTCCACAGGCTTATCAACAAGAAATATCTGGACTATTCCCCAAGCCTGTAGGAACTGTTTTTCGGCGTAGCTGTATGATCTCACTTTTGACCTACTTTCAGTACTAGGAGGAAATGAATGGTTACACATTCTGTGATTGGCCAATATAGGTAAACTACGCAAAAAAATAAAGGTCACAGTAGAAATTTACCGACATTGGATAAAAGTGTTCATGACTAGAAAATCACGTAATGATCACATTTACTTGTGTAAAGATGTACTTTTTGACCATGGAAATGTTAAACTCTAGCTAAACATCCATAATCTAAATCATGTGGATAAACTAATAGCAATGAGTATTGGCGAGTTTTCTATTTTGGTTAGTGTAAGAGATTTGGTACCCGTTTTTCCTCGCGTAAAACCGAATACGAATTGCGACGGCAGGCTACCGCTCTATTGTCTTACACGAAAACGGGTTGTGAAACAACTGATTTCGTTTCTTGTCACAATGAAAAAAGATGTTATGTCTTGAATTTGGTGATTTAATTCGAAACGTGAATAACTATGCCTACCTGGGGGAACAATCGATTTTATTGCGTTGTTAGCGAAGAAACTGGGTTTCTACTAAACTACTCTTAATAAAAGTAGGTGGATGTGGTCAAGCATTGAGAGGGGTGATAAAACCCCGCCTTCTGATAACGACAAATAGTCGATGTTTGAAAGGTGCTTCATTTTTGTACAAAAACATGCAAATCTACTTTGTTTTCTTTTTAAAGATTTCATCGTATGGTCTAAACAGACCTTTATTTAAACATGATTCATTAATAAAAAAGAGAACAAACGATATATTCCGAAACATGGCAGAATGTCGACTCTCATTTTACGTTAAACATGAGAATTAATGTATTGCTCAATAACGCTCATTACGAGAGCTTCCTCATTCTTAAATCTTATTGAAAATTCTGCTTTCAACCATATGCAAAACAATTTAAAAGAGACTACTTTCAGAACTGTTTTCATCATTTCTCTTCATATTAAACTACAAACGAATTTAAATATTCATATCCCAGTGCCTCACGGCTTACGTCGTCTGTCTTTTTTAAAAGATACTTCTTGTTATAAATAACTGGTGCATAGTTTACATTCTAGCCAACAATAGCTGCATGAATCGTACCAGGTAGCGTTTAATTGAGTAAACGTTTACTTTATTTTGAAATTCGAAGTAACGGTTATCGTTTTTAAAAACAGTCCGATTCTGTACTTAGAATGCCCAAATCAGAGATAGGTCTGTATTTGAAAAATCCACCTGGCGGAAGATAATCGGATATACTGTCTTCCTGAAACAAGTTAAACGGTGTATAGAACGATGGTGAACTGTCACCATGAAATAAGTGATAGAATGGATGAACCATAGCCCACATACAGGTAGAACAATTTCGAAATGGTCTCGTGATTTGAATGGAACGATGGAGACCATGTTGCTGTTAAATAATTGATGGTGAATTGTTGCAAATAAATAAGTGGAATGGGAATGAACTGTCGTTTTGAAATAAGCGATACGACAGTAAACTGTTGCCAAACAGAAAACGATATGGAAAGCCATGGCTGTCTTATATATACCGTTCTTTTACAGTTCATTGCGTCCAGTTCCTTTTTATCTCACGCCGAAAAGGCGGCGGGGGATATGGTAATAGTAGCCGTCCGTCATTCTGTCATTCCATCTGTCTGTCCGTCCTTCCGTCTCACTTTCTTGTCCGAAGCATAACTCAAAACCAATAAGAGGTGTAAACATGATACTACACAGGTGGATAGATCTCATCAAGGAGAGGTGCAGTGCATAAGAACCATAACTCATGATTGCACAATTTAGTAGTTATTGCCCTTTGTTTTTTCCTTACTTAAATTTTGTCCAGAGCATAACTTGAAAACTACATAAGATATAATCATGAAACTTCACAGGTTGATAGATGACATTGAGGAAAAGTGCAATGTATAAGAACCATAACTTTCAGTGCCATAATTTAGGAGTTATTGCCCTTTGTTATTTTTCATACATAAATTTTGTCCGGAGCATAACTAAAAAATATTAGAGGTTTAAACATGATACTTCACAGTGGATAGATCTCATCAAGGAGAAGTGTAGTGCACAGGAACATTAACTCTTGATTGCATCATTTAGGAGTTATTGCCCTTTTTTTGTTACTTAAATTTTGTCCGGAGCATAACTTGAAAACTACATGATATATAAATATAAAACAGGTTGATACATTACATTTAGAAGAAGTACAGTGTTTAATAACCATAACTTTCAATGTTTAAGAGTTATTGCTCTTTGTTATTTTTCATACTTAAATTTTGTCCGGAGCATAGCTCAAAACCTATAACAGGTGTAAACATGATACTTTACAGGTGCATAGATCACATTTAGGAGAAGTGCAGTGCACGAGAACCATAACTCTTGGTTGCATTATTAAGGAGTTATTGTCCTTTGTTATTATTTCATACTTAAATTTTGGCCAGTGCATAACTTGAAAACTACATTAGATATAAACTTGATAGATGACACTGAGGAGAAGTGCACTGTACAAGAACCATAAATTTCAGCACCATAGTTAAGGAGTAATTGCCCTTTGATATTTTTGTTATTTAAATTTTGTCTGGAGCATAACTCGAAAACTATTAGAGGTCAAAAAATGATACTTCACACGTGCATAAATCAAATTGAGTGCCATAATTTAGGAGTTATTGTCCTTATTATTATTTATATTTAAATTTTGTCCGGAGCATAACTCGAAAACTGTAGAAGGTATTAATGTGAGACTTCAGAGGTAGGCTGATTTTATTGAGGAAAAGTGTAGTACCATGATTTTGGAGTTATGCCCCTTTGTTAATTTTTGTATCTCAAGGTTTCTTTGGAGCATAACTCGAGCTGCATTAACCTCACAGCTGGATAGTTGTCTCTGAGGAGGAGTGCAGTACACAAAAATAATAACTCTACCTTTCATAATTTTTTGTTTAGTGCTCTTTTTCGTTTTACAGATTTTTTTTCGGTCCAATTTCATATGTGTTTACACTTAACGGCTATAGAGGAAAAGTGTACCTTGTTGAAGTTTTTTATAGTACTTTACATTTAGCATTGCCAGAAAATAATTCTTAAATCTAGCTGTTTCAGCCTTTATACCAACCTACAAAAGGACATACATCCTCTATTAACCAAGCATTCGGCGGAAGATGGCCATGTCAACATGGCTCTTGTTGAGTTAGTCTTTTATCGCTAGTGGTACTCTACGTGGAGGATGTACTACCGGTCTTGCGTCTTGTCTCAGGCTAATATCATAATCTCCTGATAACTGTCCTATGCCTTCAAATCCTCACTGTGCGTAGTCTATAAGTCGTGCTTAGTGAGAGGTCTTTCTGAATTCATTGCATATACTAACTGTATAAGTCTTACTGATAAACATGCTTCTAAACCCAAGGCAGTGGTTGCTGTGGGTGTGTCAACAACGTAGTTTTCTTCTGTCACACTGTTTATTTCTTTTCCTGGGCTAATTTGGCTGTTGTCCAGTTTGTTGCTGCTGTGGCCTATTATTCCTCGTCTTTGCCATTGCCTGTACTGCTGCCTGCCTTGCTATGTTTTTGGTTTGTTGTACACTCAGCTCGCATGTTCGTGTTATGTCCAAACCGCATTTTTCTAGTGTCAAATCCGAACATTCACAGATCAGCTTCTCTCTGACAGTGCTTGACTGAATATTATATTGTTTCTAACTAACCCGTCTTGTATGTAGATGGGATAATTGCAGTCTTTTATAAAGAGTTTCAACTGTCATATATTCATCAAACATTTCCGTATTGCCTTGAGTCGGTTATTTAAACAGGAATCATTTACACACTATGTTTTGGGCTTACAGTAGGTCTCAAAATCATGAAAGTAAGTATAAGGCTGTTTTTGTTTTCTGCATATACGCCCCATGATAAGAAGATCTCCCTTCCTTTCTCGCTAATCCAAAGCATTAAATAAGTACAGTTGGCTTCTTCTGACTTCTTTACTAGAGGTCCGCAAATCATGAGTTCTGCATGCTCTTTAAATATTCAAAGGTATATGCCAAGTTTAATGCATTCCAGTCCATCCTCGGACTTGCTCCTGTGTTTGAATTAAGAATTCTAATTCTAATGACACGTAAATTCGGCTCTATAAACAGTGCAATGAAAGCGTGGTAAAATAGACATCGTGTGTGTACCGTATGAAGTGACCATTATTTTACGTTATATGGCATTTTTCAAATACAGATCTAACTGATTTGGGCTTCTGGGTACAGAACCGAACTACTTTTCAAAACGACAACCGTTACTTTGTACTTCAAAATAAAATAAACGTTTACTCCATAAAACGCTACCTGGTGTGATTCATTCAGCTATGATCAGATAGCATGTAACCTATGCACCGGCCATTTATTAAAACAGCCCCTACAGGCTTGGGTAATAGCTTCGGTATAAGCCCTACTTTTCCCTTGTAATTGGGATGGGTGATTCGTCATAGCAGACAGGTCGAATCTTCGAAGAATATGACACGCGCAGGCAACGATGAAGTGGCGTCATTCAGTGTTAAGTAAGTCGCTCGTGGCTCCTCCGTGTCTCCGCCCTCTGATATCTTATCAGTGGAAGTCGCTTGACATTTATAAACAAATCGCCATTTTCCGCTACTTGACCCAAGGAGGAAGGAAAATTCAAGGGTTTACCGATATTAGCTGTTTTTGATAAAAATTGACAACGATGGAACTATTTGAAATGTTACCAGTAAACATATATACTGTAAATCACGAGACTTTTCATGTTGAAGGTTAGTTCAAAAATTGCTGTCGATGCATTTGAAATGGGATTGGAAGTAGGTGGAGTGATATTCAGAGCATTCGAAGCGACTGCAACATTGCTAACAAAGATTGTATTTTCATATAACTGCTCCATCACTTAAATGTGGCTTTATTGAGAGAGAGAGAGAGGAGAGGAGGGGAGGGAGGGAGGGAGAGAGAGAGAGAGAGTGAAAAACAAGAAAAAAAATGAAAATATATGTAAGTGTTTGGGTGTGTGGATATGGAATAAAGAAAAGGGAATCTTGGTTTAAAAATAATATAAATAAATGTTAACGATATATTATAATGTTATAAGATACCAAAGACAGACCAATGCAATAGATCAGAGTGGACTGGTGTATTCATTATAACAGGGGTCAAGAATAATAACTCGATATAATTCAAGATCTAAAATCTATCATGGGCTATTTCCCATACTGTAACATAAGGCATATATTGGGAAGAGGAGAATATAGTATTGACCAGTATGGTGGCATTTTCTGCCGCGAGATACAAGAAAGCTATTGCGATAATTTAAGAGAACTATCGTGATAAAACAAAGTTTCCTGGAAATATTATCTAGATAAAAAAAATTTCACGATAAAAATATCGCGATAATTCTAACTGTTATCATGATTTTTTTTTGCTTTCGTTCCCATAACTGACATTCACGGTAACTATAAATAGTTCTTTTCCCTAAACGGTTTTAAAGTTGTTCGTAGGAGGCATTTCGAGGCGTCATTGTGATTTTACAGACTTCTGTTCATTTCGAGTCTTGTCAACATTTACAAATTAAGCTACAATTGTTAATAGATCGAATTTTTACTTACTGCAATCTTATGAAGTAAAAAACTACCGAGTTCATCCAAATGATAAATATTCTATTTATAGATATCGAGAAACAAATAGAACTATCACGATAATTGGAAGCCGCTCGAAAGCGGCTTCCAGTAGGAATGTACCTAAACTATTTACCATGTAGATGATCAGTAATTACTCGATTGGTTTTTATTTTTGGAAATATTTCTAATAATGTCGTGTTAGTGTTGCAAAAATACTCCACATGACTCTTTCTTAAATATTCAATCAGACCTACATAAAAATCAAGTCTGTTTTTCTTGCAAAATAAGTTCATTGCCAAATAACAATAAAAATACAGAACGATACACTTCCCTTTTATTGGCTAGTCCCCCGAATTTTCCCGACTTATAGGATTCCTTCCTTGTTCCCAAATTAAATTGTAATGTTTTCCGTTTATCATAGGCCTTCCCACCTCTCAACGGTTTTCGCATTTGTCTACTTTTTTTGCAAAACTAACTAATGATGATTATGAAATGGAGAGCATCTTAGAATATGATAATCAGAAGCAGTTTTATGTACAAGTTTTTCGTGCAATTTTAATCCGTAAAGATAAAAGGGCGGTTAACCTTTGATCAAGGGATAGACTGGTTACCTCCTTAAACAGTAAGAGCTGATATCAGCTATTTATAGAATACTTGTGAAAAGATAACCCTTTTTCTTCCCTTCGTCGACACTTTAGCTGAAGGGATTTTGTTACATGGAAGATCTACCTTACGAACCCTGTAAAATTAAGCGTACAATGTAGTGTGTGTCGAAGCTGTTATAATCAGACTGCACGTTCTATACAGTATAGTCCTGATCTACAATACCCGTGAAAAATGTATCTGGATCGTGATGTACATTGTCTACAGAAATTATCAAAGTGGTGCCTAGTGCTCTAAGGTTTGAAACTGCTTGAAAATGACAGAAATAGATCAAGATCAGACGGCACATAGTCTGTGTAATATTTTTAAATCTTTTATAAAATTTCGTAAGCGTAAAAAATTCATGTTTCTTTTTCTTTACTCAGTATATTAATTTCAGTGTGTAGTCGAAGGGTTAAAGTTATTACCGAACCTATTACTGTGCACATACAACTTTTGACGTTGCTGCTGGTCATAGGTTTGGAATGGCACTTGAAATTTACATTATAAGTTTTATAGGTTTGTACAAGGCCTATGCAGAGAACTGCTTTTCATTACACGAAATATGTATAGTAATAGTTATTATGATGTGTTAAATAAATCCAGATCCTTAAAGACTTAAACAAAATTTTTTTTTTTTGGTTTGTGCCAACTGTGAAGGCTATGATCAGAAGAATTTTGGAGATGCCATGCAAAAGTCTCTGATTCTGGAGTTGAAATGTAAAGATATACTCGGTTACAAGCAGGCTAAGATACTTTTTGACAAGCAGGAAGATCATGTTTTAGAAAGAAAGTTGTTGAATTTTTTTTCTTTTTTTTTTTTTCGTTTTTCTCTTTTTAAAAAATATAACTCAAAAAATAAAAGACCACTGATAAAAATTGTAAATATATGTGCGTGCGTGAATAGCGATCTAAATATCACTTTGAATAATTACTAACTTATATAACTCCGTAGTATCGCCTTTGATGCCCCTACAGAAATTCGCTTTTTAAAATCATTGTAACAAATGGAAAATCGTGTAAGTGAATGCGCAATTTCGCCATTTTCAAATTTCGAGTAGAAATTTAGAAATTCCACTGCTTTTTTTAAATGTTTTTTCACAAGAACATTATTAGTAAATAATAATGATATAAGATAATTTAAGATTCCTTTCTTAATGTCTACACTTCTTTTTAGAATTAGAATACCTATCAAATTCTGGTTATTTTTTTCCCTGCATTTTAGTACCATTTTTCAAGATTTTCAGTTTGTGGGGAAAAACAGATACAAAAATGAATAACACTCTTTCAAGAGAGTTGAAGTATTTCTGAAATTGTCCACCAAAAGTTTGCGGCTTCTATGATGCTATGCATCATAAATTTGTCTCGTTTTTATCTCGAATGTCAGCTTCGTACACGATTGAGAAATTTTCCGTTAAAATATTGAGTTTATCGTGATACTTTTTTTCAGGAAACTTTTCACTATCTCGATAAAATTTCCAGGAAACTTTAATTCATCGCGATAGGTTTCTAAAATTATCGTGATAGCTATCTCGTATCTCGTGGCAGAAATCTGTCACCATACATCTACATGATAAATTTTCTATTTATAGATATCGAGAAACAAATAAAACTATCACGATAATTTTATCTCGAATGTCAGCGTCATGCACGATTGAGAAATTTTGCGTTAAAATATTAAGTTTATCGTGAAATTTTTTTCAGGAAACTTTTCATTATCTCGAAAAAATTTCCAGCAAACTTTAATTTATAGCGATCGTTTTCTAAAATTATCATGATAGCTACATGTATCTGGTGGCAGAAATATGCCACCATAGACCAGCTTTTTCTCTCTTTCCAACATTTTTTTCAAATACTGAGGAGGGGTCGTAAAACAATCCCCAACAATGTTGTCTATTTCTAGCTAAAAACAGGTGTATCCCTTACCTTCAGCTGTTTCAACTAGGGATCTTTTGTAACAAAAATATTATCAATCAAAATGTACAGAAATGGACTTAAAGTCCATATACAGTTAATATGTCTTCCAACATTCAAGCTCTTTACACACCAACAACTTCAGGCGAGTACCGATAGAGCTAACCACAGTAAGAATGTTCCAAAATAAGATGCAGTTTTCCACTTAAAACAATTTGCAGAATTTTCCTGTGAGGAAGCTGCAGTTGTCGTCGGGGAAGTAGTTGTTCCAGAGCTCGTCGTCGAGGGAGTAGTTGCAGTAGAACTCATCGTCATAGAAGTAGTTGTTGCAGTTGAACTTGTTGTCATGGAAGTTGTTGTTGCAGTTGAACTCGTCGTCATGGAAGTACTTGTTGCAGTTGAACTCGTCGCAGTTATTACTGCAATAAGAAAGCAAACGTTAAGTAAAGAAAGGCGGCAACCCTTACACAGCCCATGCCCGAAATAAGTAGACGTACACTGTCGGCTACGTGCGTATTTTTTAAAGTGAACAGAAAAGTCTGATTTTAAAAGCATTTGTGTCAGCGCGTCTTAATTTAGCCGGTTCACTTACGTTATCATTGTATGTTTTCTACCTGTAGAAGAGGTGTGGAGAAGACCAGGATAAATACTCATGGCGAGCGGTTTCTTCTCATCGTACTTTCGTTAAAAGATGGAAATTGTGGAACTGTTTCAAAGTATTGTGTTACTTTTATGATATTTATCATGATAATTTCTAAGCTGAACTCTTCACCACACAATCCCGAGTTTTAACGACCCTGGGTAAATCGCTGATGAAAACCTTGTGAGAAAAGGAGAAAATGTTGGTTACCAGCATTTTCTCCATTTCCCACAACGTTTCTACACTTTCACTGACAATTACCATCATACCTGCTAAATTTAATATATCGTCTGCAAGCGGTTTCAATTGGGACTAGTCTAAAATTGTGTCGTCTGGTAAGAGAGTAGTCGAGATGAAAAGGAGCAAGAGCTCATGGCCAAAGCGACTTCTCCATCACAACTCAATTATCTTTGGTTGGGTAAATTTATCTTACTTAATTTTCCCAGAATGTATGCCTGTACAAGTATTTTCTAAAGTAAAACATTGAAATTAAAATAATTATGATGATATTATAATATAATTTACATGTATATATATATTCGTTCATGTTTAAGTGTTCAAGTTCTATTATACCTTGTGGATAAAAAACGATCCACAGCGTGAAAAATATCCATCCACCTATTGCATTCATATTTTGAGATTTAATTTTGTGTCTCCAAAGTTTAAGTTTGCTTGATCCGCCTAGCCTTCTGTACCTTCCCAAAACTAGAATGGTAACTGACTTGAAACCAATCATGCTTAGATACAGACATGCCGAATCATATTCACAATCAATTTAAACATGTGAATTTTTTTTGAAGCCCTTCGTTGACTTCATTAAGCCTTGGGTGATTAACCCTTCACAAAAACGTGTTTTAACGACCACTGGGAAGATGGCTTTTAAAGACATTGTCGGAATAGCAGAAAAGGTAGAAAACATTGTGGAAAAGGGAGGACTGGTAACTAGCATTTTCTGCTATTCCGACAATGTTTTCTACCTTTTCAAAGACAAGTCCCATTATTCTAGTCATGTTTAATACATCTTCAGCATCTGCTTTGAATTTAGTCAATTTACTGCCCTGTGTTTGATTTGCTTATGGTTGTGTCCCCCGATCATCGGACTGCTACTAGTACATGTACCATCTCAACTAGAATATTCTACAATAGAAACAAACCTTCTGTAATTTTGATGGCAACAGTCAAAAAATTCGGATGAAGGTTGAAAAAAAATGACAACAACATGTATTTTTTTTTTTTTTTTATGTAGGCTTGAAAAAGATAGATCTTCGATAAGATTGACCATTATAAGACAAAAGTAAATGTCAGGCTGTCTTGTTGTAAACGTTCGATAGAAATTTCGGATTATCAAATCCGATTATTTGATCGGATTAAATCAATCCGATCAGTCGATTTGGGCAGCGCTCTGCCAAAAAGGCACCTTTATGCATCTCCGCAAGTCATCACATAATTATGGATCCATAAATTCTATTTAGTCTTACAACTGACTGAATCGTAAGTTAGACTGGTCCTTTCACATGCAGAAAATTGACTAATAGCAAAAGGTTTCGACCCAGGTCAGCCTGCGCGGACCGCGCAAGCTGACCTGAATCAGTACTTTTGAAAATGTATGAACCCTTTACCACACAAACCCGACTTTTAACAACCCTAAGAAAGAAGGCTTTTGAAAACATTGTGGGAAAAGGAGAAAATGCTGGTAACCAGCATTTTCTCCTTTTCCCACAATGTTTTCTACCCTATCAGAGACAAATTTTGTCATTTGGGCCACCTTTAATTTGTCGTCTGAAAATGCTTTCAATTTGGACTAGTCTAAAATTTTGTCGTTTGGTAAAGAGTTAAAACCCCTTTTTCACAGAGCATGGCTCATTTATAACTTGCAGAGTATAACAAAAACGACATTAAATATTGGCCTTTGACTTGAGTAACAAAAAAAGCTGCTGATCATAACTGAACTTTTTATATTTTACGGTATTTACAGACGACATGGTATATATAACTAAACTGAAATTATGGGATTTGTTTTTTAAAGGGTTGTAACGTTTTAGCAAAATGAGAAAATGCTGGTTTCAGACATATTTGAGCTATTTGTATGTTTGAATAACTCCTAAGTCCTTACCAAATGATCACAGCTTTACGATCCTGAGGAAGATGTCATTCGAAACTATTTGTAATGGCAGGAAAATGTGAAACTGCTGATTATCAGCATTTTCTCCGATTGCCATCATGTAAACTACCCTTTCAAAAACAACCTCCAACATTTGAAATCCATTTCATCTGTGATTTCAATATTGACAAGTCTAAGATTTTCTCTGGCATAACGGTAATCGATAATTCTTCTTCTTTGCCTTGGTTAGTCCAGTTAATTTAGTAAAATAGGAAGAAGTGTCGTCATATAAGAGGGTTAATTATTGACATGAATTAAGTGGGAACTGTAGTGAAATAAGCGGAACGACAATGAACTATTGCCATGAAATAAGGGAAACAGGGTGAACCGTCGTCATGAAATATGTACATGCACATGTAAGTAGAACGGTATTGAACCGTTGCAACGAATTTCCTAGAACGATGGTGAACTGTCATAATGAAAAATTGAATAGAAGGTGAACAGTTGCCAGGGAAAAGGTGGAAAGATGGCGAATTTTTGCCATGAATTAAACGGAACGATGGAGAACAATCGCCATGAAGTAAATTAGACTATGGTGAACTGTCATCATGCAATAAGTAGAACGCTGGTGCATTGTTGCCATGAATTAAACAGAACGATGGAGAACAATCGCCATGAAGTAAATGAGACGATGGTGAACTGTCCTCATGAAACAATTGGAACGATGGTGAATTGCTGCTATGATTTAAATGGTACGATGGTGAAATGTTGCCATGAATTAAATGGTACGATGTTGAATGTTGCCATGAGTTAAATGGAACGATGGTGAATTTGCTGCCATGAGTCAATTGGTACGATGGTGAACTATTGCCATGAATACATGAGCTATGTTGACATGGCCATCCCCCGCCGAATGGTTGCTCAATAGAAGATGTGTGTCTTCTTGTAGGTTGGTTTAAAGGCTGAAACAGCAAGACTTAAGAATTATTTTCTGGCAATGCTAAATACAAAGTACAATAAAAACTTCACCGTGGTACACTTTTCTTATATAGCTGTCAAGTGTAAACACATATGAAATCAGACAAATAAAAAATCTAAAAAAAAACAAAGAGCAATACATGAAAAATTATGGGAGGTAGAATTATCATTCTTATGTACTGCACTCCTCCTCAGAGACAACTATCCAGCTGTAAAATTAATACAGCTCGAGTTATGCTCCAAAGAAACCTTGCGACTCAAAAATTAAAAAAGGGACATAACTCCAAAGTCTTGGTACTGCACTTCTCCTCAATAAAATCAGCCTACCTCTGAAGTATCACATTGCTACCTTCTATAATTTTCGAGTTATGCTCAGGACAAAATTTAAGTATGAAAAATAACAAAGGGAAATAACTTCTTCACTATGCAACTAAGAGTTATGGTTCTTGTACAGTGCACTTTTTCTCAATTTGATCTATGCACCTATGAATTATCATGTTTACACCTGTAATAGTTTTTGAGTTATGCTCTGGACAAAATTTAAGGAAGAAAAATAACAAAGGGCACTTACTCCTAAATTATGCAATCAAGAGTTTGGGTTCTTGTGCACTGCACTTTCCCTTGATGAGATCTATCCACCTGTGAAGTATCATGTATACACCTCTAATACTTTTTGAGTTATGCTCCAGACAAAATTTAAGTATGAAAAATAACAAAGGGCAAGAAGCCCTAAATTAAGGCACTGAAAGTCATGGCTCTTGTACACTGCACTTTTCCTTAATGTCATCTATCAACCTGTAAAGTTTCATGTTTATATCTCATGTAGTTTCAAGTTATGTTCTGGACAAAATTTAAGTAAGAAAATATAATAAATGGTAATAACTCCTAGATTATGCAATCAAGAGTTACGGTTCTTACGCACTGCACTTGATGAGATCTATTTACCCGTGAAGTATCATGTTTACACCTCTAATATTTTTTGAGTTATGCTCCGGACAAAGTTTATGTATGAAAAATAACAAAGGACAATAACTCCTAAATTATGGCACTGAAAGTCATGGCTCTTGAACACTGCACTTTTCCTCAGTGTCATCTATCAACCTGTGAAGTTTCATGTTTATATCTCATGTAGTTTTCAAGTTATTCTCTGGACAAAATTTAAATAAGAAAAAAAAAGGCACTTACTCCTAAATTATGCAATCAAGAGTTTGGGTTCTTGTGCACTGCACTTTTCCTTGATGAGATCTATCCACCTGTGAAATATCATGTTTACATCTCTAAAAGTTTTTGACTTATGCTTCGGACAAAAAAAGTGGGACAGACGGACGGAAGGACGGACGGCTACTATTACCATATCCCCGCCGCCTTTTCGGCGGGGAATAAAAATGGGATGATGGAGAACAATCACCATTAATTAAATGGAACGATGATTAACTGTCATCATGAAATAAGTGGAACGATGGTGAACTGTCATCGTGAAATAAGTAGAAAGATGATGAACTGTCATCTTGAAATAAGTTGAACGCTGGTGAACTGTCATCATGAAATAAGTCGAACGATGGTGAACTGTCATCATGAAATATGTGGAAAGATGGTGAAATGTTGCCATGAATTAAATGGAATGATGGTGAACTATTGCCATGAAATCATTAATCGATGTGGAATTATTGCAGTGAAATAAGTGTTAAGAGGTTGAACTGTTGCGTTGTCTTGAAATAAGAACGTGTTAATTGTTGCCTCGATTGAAAATTGAACAATGGTTATCCGATGATAGTGGACCGATGATAATGAAATACTCAACACCAAGTAATCAAAGCAGACCTAATTAGAGTCAATACCCGTTTGAAATTCCACATTTGAATTAAAAACAAGAAGTATCTTTAAAAAAGATAGACGGCGAAAATTTGCCCGAAAATAGGCAGGGGCCTTTGAAATAAACATGTCCTCTGTTTTACCAATAATTAGTTTCTAGTTATTCATTTTTATCAGTACAAAAAAATTAGATCAAAAGCCAGCAAATTCAGTTACGTATAAAAAATTTTTTTTTTTTTTTTAAACTGTTATACCATTTACAAAGAATGGCCGCAGTAAAGACCTACATGTGCAGCCTGATCTTGGTTTACACTCTCCGATAATACATCTATAGTTGCTTATTAGGGGTTGAGGTTTAATCCTTTTGGTGCCATAGGAAAAAAAAATATTGTTGTTTTTGTGGTATTTGTCGAAGACAATACCACTATGAGTTCAATATTGAATTTTGAAGACCATGTATCGTATTTTGTGCAAAGCCGAAGGAAATAAACCCAATTAAACTCAATTTTTCTCAGACAAATGAGTTTTTCGGTAGCACTCAGATATGTAATTGGAAATGGCATGTTAAAATACACTAGGTGAGGCCATCGATCGTGGAAATACTAATTTTTGATTGAAAATAGCTTCACTCGCTCATAGCCTTCTATTGGCGCAATGATATATACAAAATTTGTCTACTGATCGCTTGGTCCTGGGCTTTTTCGTTCCAAAACCAGTTCGTTCCATGGCTTGTTCGTCCCATGATTGCGCGCTACTCCATTTGATTGGGCATGAATATTTATAGATCGAAATAATTGATTGTAATGTTGGGAATTAAATGTTAACAGCCAAAGATATTTCAAAATCATAGTTTTCAGGTACAAACTTAATTTTATTCGATATATTCACATGGTTTCTCTCTCTATCCATCATGCATCCTACTGTCAAGGGACGTTACTCCTGACTCCTCCTAATGATCAAAGGGAGACCACCAATACACAAATAATCCTAACTTTGTCATGAGTACTCTCCCTTCAACCAAAAAGGTATTCATTTGCTTAGTAGGTTGATTTTCAAGCCAATATTAAATACTATTTCTCTTTTTCGTTCAAATTATTAATTCCACACAATGGCTTCCTTGACAAATACCACTTCAGCGTTCTCAACGCTTTGATTTATTATTATTACTTTTGGATCTGCAATGTCTGCTTGTTTAGTCAAACCTACAAGAAAAAAAAATCCCATAGTTTTAGTGGAATTTACAGCCGTCGAAAGAGACTGAGTTTATATCATCTTCGCAAGTTGATGACCATTACGTTGCTCTATTCACCCTTGCCTGATCAAGTCGAAATTGTTATCCCCGAGATATGCCGCCTTCTTTATCGCCTCAAGAATTACATCATCGAAAACCAATCAAACTTCTAGTAATATAATCCTTCGGCAATCCACACACGTATTCTGGCAGTCCATCATCTAGTGTTGGCATGTATCCTAAACCTTCACTCAACTGATTTGTTATGTGTGTAAATGTTGAAGTAAACGTTGTTCTTCTATATTTTGTAATGATATCCAGCATGTCCGACTATCTTCTACTGCGGTCGCCATTTTCATTTACGTTTCACCAGTGCAGTGCGCTGTTTGATTGGTGCTTTTTAAAACAGAGCGCAATCAATACTACGCTCATCTCGGGAATTGCAAACTGCGATACGATCAGCATAGGGCAACGCTGTGATCGTCACCCTTTGCTAGCAAAAATGACTTGGCGCCGAAAGAGTTGATAATGCCCAACTGAAGCCAGGTCCCCGCTCACAATATGCTTTCTGAACAAGTCATCTGCTGTAGAGACACGAAAAAAGCCCCTAAATTTGGTTAAACTTTTAACCTTTTAAAAAGAATTTGTAGCAGACCACATCGAATACATTCTTGTAAAGTACAGATTGTCATAAAAAAATGTTGGCTCAATACAGGAATATATCAGCATACTCAGTGAAAAAAAAAGGGAAACATTTCTGCTCTTTCTATAATGTTTCCAGAAGTAATTTGCTGTAAACATGCAAAGGTCGTCAGCCAGAAACGATTAGCTGAAGGCGAGTTTTTTGGTCCGGGCTAAATTAAATCTTTTCCAAACGACAAAATTTCAGACTTGTCAGGAAGTCGGGAGCATTTGCAGAAAACAAATTATATACAACTCGAATAATGGAACTTGTCTTTCAAAGGATAGAAAACATTGCGGAAAAGGGAGAAAATGATTGTTTCCAGCATTTACTCTTTTTCCAACAATGTTTTCAAGAGCCTCCTTCCCAAGGGTCGCAAAATCATCGAATTGTTTGGTAACCACGCAGACTTCGTCAAAATATCGAATTTCTATCCATATAGCATGCGAATCGTATTGATCATTGATTATGCATCAACTATTAATAATATCATATCCCCTATGAACTTTGTGTTAGCTTACATTGTTTTTAACACATTTTAAATTTGTCGAAGACAATGTCACTTTGAGTTCAATGGGGCATTTTGAATATCGTGTATCGCAGTTTGAGCAAAACCGAAGGAACTAAACCCAATTAAACTCAAGTCTTCTCAGATAAATAAGTTTTTAGATAGCACTCAGATATATGATCGAAAATGGCGTATTAAATAACCTTGATTAGGCATCGATCATGGAAATACTTCTTTATTTTTGAAAATAGCATTACCCACTCATATTCTTCTATTGGCGCAGTGATACACCCAACCTTTGTCTTGTTGGTTCCAGGTTTGTTCATCTCAAAGCCAGTTCGTCCCTGGGCTTGTTCGTCCGGGTTTGTTCGTCCCACATGATTTCACGCTCCTCTATTGGATTGTGCATGAATATTTACAGATTGAAATACTTCATTGTAACTTACAATCAATCGGCTTGCAATATTTGCAGTAGTTTATTTAAAGTTGTTAGCTGCAGCATGCACGTCAAAAGTCATCTGTATGAGCTAAACGTTTGTAGAAAAGTGTTTATTTGCTCTAGGCTTATTAGTCTCTTTAAATCTGTATCTCCCGAAGCAGTCTACACAGGAATAATGTCACACTACTATCAGTATTATAAAACATCACTAGGCCTACGTAACAAGAGTATACCTTTATGAAAAACTACCGCAGTTGTCATGATTTGTTTTAACTGACGGCTGAAGAATCTTTCACTCTTTTCTTGTGTACACAAAAATCAATATTCTGATTATGTCTCTTGTTGAAATATGGTAAGTACTTTTAATTTTGGTGGAAATACCACAATATACTTATTTGTTATGCTAAAATAAAATTTCAGTTTGTAAAAGTGTTTTCATAATTTGTCTTTTTACTCATTGAAGCCACAATTCCTACTAACGTACACGTGGGTGTTTTGATACATTACATTATCTTTTATTTCATCTGTAGTATCTTGATACAAGAGTCTTCATTTAGAAATTGTATGCAAAAATTTGAATTAGCAGCAAACAATGGTATTCTTTGAAAATAATTTTTCTCGTGTAAAGTTATCATATTTCTAGCATATTTGGAGCTTTAAATAGGCTTGATTGTTCCACGTACTTATTTCAGGTAGCCATTTTCCGCTTGCAACTTTTTCAGAAGCAGAGTTATCTTGTTTACGCATTGCCTATTAGTATTTATCCGGCATAGAATAGTAATGCGTCATGGCAGGTAGGTCTAATCTTCGAAGAATATGACATGCGCAGACAACGACCGATAAATACAATAAACTGGCAACCTCTTATCGATCTTCATATCAACAACAGGTAACACCCGATGCTACAAGATATTTGTCTGGTTCGAGACTTCATGAAATAACGCTAGACCTGAAAATTTAAATTATGACATGATTTATGCACAAAGATAGTCCTTATGACAAAAAAAAAAGATAGTTCTGTAGCGAGTTCGATCAATTGACCCTGGTCAGAATAATCTTTATCTGTTATGAAGATTTTAGCCAAAGGTAAATTAAATCAATTATTCTAAAAGAGAAAGAAAGTTTTCCCAATTCTGTATTGCGCTGTCTGAATGGAGCATATGGCAAGACTGAAAACCAATACCTTTCATCAATAAATAGGGCGTTGCCTGTTGTCTATCGGACGGTTACGGGAGACACAAGGCAGCAACGGTTATAAATAAATTTGATACATGCTCCGGCATAAGGGGGCTTAATGCAACTCCGTGATGCATTATACCAAGAAGGTCATCACATAATTATGGATTCATAAAATCAATTTTGTCCAACAACCTGCTGAATACTAAGGTAGAATGGTCCTTTGACATGCAGAAAATTGATTTACAGCAAAAAGTTTCGAGACATGTTAGCCTACGCTGACTGCGCAGGCTGACCTGAGTCGATGCTTTTTGCAGATGGGTGTGCGTAGTCTGTTAGTCTTGCTTAGTCAGAGGTCTTTTTGAATTCATTGGATATACTAAGTGTATGATTCTTGCCGATAAACATATTTCTAGCCCTAAGACAGGGGTTGCTGTGGGTGTGTCAACACTGTAGATCTAGTTTTCTTTTGTCACTCTATCATTACTTTTCCTAGGCTGTTTTGGCTGTTGTCCAGTTTGTCGCTGCTCTGACCTGTTATACCTCGTCTTTTCCATTGCCTGTACTGCTGCCTGCCTTTCCATGTTTTTGGTTTGTTGTGCAATCAGCTCGTATGTTCCTGCTATGTCCAAACATTTTTCTAGTGTCAAGTCCGAACATTCACTGATCAGCTTCTCTTTGACAGTGCTTGTCAGAATATTATATTGTTTCTAATTATCCCGTCTTGTATGTAGATCGGATATTTGAAGTCTTTAATAAAGAGTTTCAACTGTCACATATTCATCAAACGTTTCCGTATTGCCTTGAGTCAGTAATTTAAACAGGAATCACTTACACACTACGTTTTGGGCTTACAGTAGGCCTCAAAATTATGAAAGTAAGTGTAAGGCTGTTTTTGTCTTCTGCATATACGCCCCATGATGAGAAGAACCACCTTAGCACAATTGGCTTCTTCTGACTTCTTTTCTAGAGGTCCGCAAATCATAAGTTCTTTATGCCCTTTAAATCTTCAAAGGTATATGCCAAGTCTCGTGCATCCCAGTCCATCCTCGGACTTCCTCCTGTGTTTGAATTAAGAATTCTAATTCTAATGACACGTAAATTCGGCTCTGTAAAAAGTGCAACGAAAGCGTGGTAAAATAGACGTCAAACCATATGAACTGACCATTCAGAGGTCTTTCTGAATTCGTTGCATATACTAACTGTATAAGTCTTGCCGATAAACATGCTTCTAAACCCAAGATAGGGGTTGCTGTGGGTGTGTCAACAATGTAATTTTTTTCTGTCACACTGTTTATTTCTTTTCCTGGGCTAATTTGGCTGTTGTTCCGTTTATTGCTGCTCTGACCTATTATACCTCGTCTTTTCCATTGCATGTACTGCTGCCTGCCTTTCCATGTTTTTTATTTGTTGTGCACTCAGCTCGTATGTTCCTGCTATGTCCAATCATTTTTCTAGTGTCAAGTCCGAATATTCACTGATCAGCTTCTCTCTGACAGTGCTTGACTGAATATTATATTGTTTCTAATTAACCCGTCTTGTATGTAGATGGGATAATTGCAGTCTTTTATAAAGAGTTTCAACTGTCAAAAATTGATCAAACGTTTCCGTATTGCTTTGAGTCAGTAATTTAAACGGGAATCTTTTGTACACTACGTATGTGTTGGGCTTACAGTAAGCCTCAAATACGTGGAAGTAAGCGTGCGGCTGTTTTTGTTTTCTGCATATACTCCCCATCATGAGATCTCCCTTCCTTTCTCCCCAGTCCAAAGCATCAAATAATTACAGTTGGCTTCTTCTGACTTCTTTTCTAGAGGTCCGCAAAACATGAGTTCTACATACTCTTTAAATCTTTTAAAGGTATGTGCCAAGTCTCAAGCATCTCAGTTCATCCTCGGACTTCCTCTTGTGTTTGAATTCATCTTTTTTACAATGAAATTAGTCAGTTAGAAATTAGATGTAAGTGGTTACACTGGTAAGTCCTCTAATTAAGATTCCTCTTTCAGTATTCGTGATAAAGTGATAATGCTTTGCCCTAGTTCACTTTTTACACCATGTTATGGTTTCTGGGATGATAAATAACACGAGATGAATATTCTAAGAAGAGGTATTTACTATAAAATACGAAGGATAGACAAGTGTTATAAGATACCAGAAACAGACTGATGTTATAGATCAGAGAGAGCTGGTGTATTCATCAAACAGGGGTCAAGAATAGCAACTCGATATAATACAAGATCTAAAATTTATCACGGGTTATTTCCCATACTGTAACATAAGGCACATATTGGGAATAAGAGAATATATTATTGACCAGCATTTTTTCTCTTTCCAACAATGTTTTCAAACAGTGGGGTCATTAAAAAAAATCCCCAACAATGTTTTCCATTTCTAGCCAAAAACAAGTGTATTCCTTACCTTCAGGTGTTTCAACTAAGGATCTTATAAAATGAGAAAGTTTTCGCACGAAGACGTAGACGACGACACCGCCAGGGCTATGACAATACCTCGACATTTTCTTAGGAAACAGCCGAGCGAACAAAGATAAGTCCAACAGTCGATGCTCATGAGGTGTCAATTTTTAGCCATGATTCATTAATATTCAAGTTGAAAACAAATAAATGAATCAGAAATACCAAAACGTTGTTTGCATAAAAAAAATGTTATACATTTCTCTTTTTTTATTGAACAGGTCCAAACTTTTCGACATAATGGTTTAGTCAGTATTGGTGGTGGCCGGTGTGTAAGTCGGATATCGACCTCGAACATCGGCCTTTCCGTATAAGAAACACCTAGGCACGTGCCTCACAAAACACCTCGAGCGTCTTTGCGCTCTCGGTATTAAGTGAAGCTCGTGCCCAGGTCTTTCTTATACGGAAAGACCTCGTACTCGGTCGATATCCTTTACTTGCAATAGGCCTCAAAATCGTGAAAGTAAGTGTGCGGCTGTTTTTTGTCTTCTGCATATACGCCCCATGATTAGAAAATCTCTCTTCCTCTCTCGCCAAAGAGGTCCGCAAACCATGAGTGTTATATATATATATATATGTGTGTGTGGGGTGTGTGTGTGTGTGTGTGTGTGTGTGTGTGTGTGTTTGCTCTTTAAATCTTTAAAGGTATATATACTAAGTCTCAAGAATCCCAGTCCATCCTTGGATTTACCCTTGTGTTTGAATCCATGTTTTTTACGATGAATTTAGTCCACTAATTAAGTAGTTACACTGGGAAGTCCTCTAATTAAGATTCCTCTTTTAGTGTTCGTGATAAAGTGATAATGCATCTGACTAAGTCTTTGCCCTAGTTTACTTCTGACACCATTTTATGGTTTTTTGATGATAAATAACACGAGATGAATATTTTAAAAAGAATTTTTTTACTATAAGATACGAGTGACACACTAATGTTTTTTTTTCATTTGAAAGTTTTATTTGCCACGTCAACTGGTATGATAGGAGTCGTGACCACCTCCGATCATATCTTACGATTCAGTGTCAGTATTAATGGTTCGTATCACTTAATAATGTTTTAATATTTATATACAGAAAGATATGTCTCACATCACTAACAATGTTGTATTTTTCACATAACTGTTCCATCACCTAAATGTGGCTTTATTGAGAGTGAAAGAGAGAGAGTGTGTGTGTGTGTGTGTGTGTGTGTGGGTGTGGGTGTGTGGGTGTGTGAAAAACGAGCAAAGAAGGACATCAAAATTGAAAGGATATGTTAGTGTGTGGATGTGTGGATATGGGATGAAGAAAAGGGAATCTTGGTAAAAAAAATAAATAAATGTTAACGTTTGTACGATATATCAAAATATTATAAGATACCAGAGACAGACTAATGTTATAGATCAGAGAGGGCTGGTGTATTCGTCATACAGGGTCAAGAACAGTAACTCGATATAATTCAAGATCTAAATCTATCATGAGTTATTTCCCATACTGTAACAAAAGGCACATATTGGGACGGGGAGGTTTTAGTATTGACCAGCTTTTTCTGTCTTTTCAACAATGTTTTCAAACACTGGGGGGAGTCATTAAAAAAAAAAAATCCCCAACAATGTTTTCTATTCTTAGCTAAAAACAGGTGTATCCCTTACCTTCAGGTGTTTCAACTAGGGATCTTTTGTAACAAAAATATTATTAGTTCAAAATGTACAGAAATGGACTTAAAGTCCTTAGATAGTTAACATGTCTCCCAACATTCAAGTTAGTTAAACACCAACAACTTCAGGCGAGTACCAGTAGAGCTAACCACAGTGAAAATGTTCCAAAATAAGATGCAGTTTTCCACTTAAAACAATTTGCAGAATTTTCCTGTAAGGCCATGATAGGAACTGCAGTTGTGGGTGCTCCGGCTGCGGTTGGGGAAGCAGCTGTTGCAGAACTCGTCGTCGGGGAAGCAGCTGTTGATGCTGAACTGGTCGTCGTGGGAGTAGTTGTTGTAGTTGAACTCGTCGTCGAGGGAGTAGTTGTTGTGGCTGAACTCGTCGTCGAGGGAGTGGCCGTTGTGGCTGAACTCGTCGTCGAGGGAGTAGTCGTTGTGGCTGAGCTCGTCGTGGAGGGAGTAGTCGTTGATGCTGAACTCGTCGTCGAGGGAGTAGTCGCTGTGGGTGAACTCGTCGTCGAGGGAGTAGTCGTGGCTGAACTCGTCGTGGAGGGAGTAGTCGTTGTGGCTGAACTCGTCGTCGAGGGAGTAGTCGTTGTGGTTGAGCTCGTCGTCGAGGGAGTAGCTGTTGTAGTTGAACTCGTCGTCGAGGGAGTAGCCGTTGTAGTTGAACTCGTCGTCGAGGGAGTATTTGTTGTTGTTGAACTCGTCGTCATAGAAGTAGTTGTTTCAGTTGAGCTTGTCGTCACGGAAGTAGTTGCAGCAGTTGAACTTGTCGTAATGGAAGTAGTTATTGCAGTTGAACTCGTCGTCTGGGAAGTACTTGATGTAGTTGAACTCGTCTCAGTTATTACTACAATAAGAAAGCAAACTTTAAGTAAAAGAAGGCGGCACCCTTACACAGCCCATAGCCTAAATTAGTTTACCTACACCGTCGGCTACATAGGGATTCTTAAATGAAACAGAAAAGTCTGTGTTTTTTTTTTTTATAGGGAAAGTGTTTTTATGTCTTAAACCTCAAATTTTCATCATTTGGCTGTAAAATCTTGAATACGAGCTCGGACATGCAAACTAAATGCGTTTGTGTCAGCGAGTCTTAACTTCGCAAGTTTCAATTGTATACATGTAATTTCTACATGTAGAAGAGGTGCGGAGATCAGGAGAAATATTCTTGACGAGCGATTTCTTCTCATCGCACAATCGTTCAAAGTTGACATTGTGGAACTGTTTCAAAGTATTGTGTACCTTTCGTGATATCTATCGTGATAATTTCTAAGCTTAACTGTTCACCACACAATTCCGAGTTTTAATGACCCAGAAGAAATCGCTGATGAAAAACAGCATTTTCTCCTATTCCCACAAAGTTTTCTACACTTGCTCTGACAATTACCATCATATTAGCTAAATTTAATATGTCGTCTGCAAATGCATTCAATTTGGACCAGACTAAAATTATGTCGCCTGTTAAGGCGATAAGAGAGGTGACGAGATGAAAGGAGATAGTGCTGATGCACAGCAACTTCTCCATTTCAAATCAATAATCTTTGGTTGGGTTAATTTATTTTATTCAATTTCCCCAAAAAATATGCCCGCACAAGTAATTCGTATAGTAAAATGTTGAAATTAAAATCATAATGATGATACAATAAAATAATTTAATCGTTCATGTTCAGGTGTTCTATCATACCTTGTAGATAAAAAAAGATCCACAGCGTGAAAAATATCCATGTACCCATTACGTTCATAATTTGAGATTTAATTTTCTGTCTCCAAACTTTAAGTTTAATTGATGAGCCTAGCCTTCGGTATCTTACCAAAACTAGAATGGTAACTGAGTTATAAACCAATCATGCTTCGATACAGACATGCTGAATCATGTGCACAATCAATTTAAACATGTACATTTGTTTGAAGCCCTTCCTTGACTTCTTTAAGCCTTGGATGATTAACCCTTTACAAAAAAAAACAATGTGTTTTAATGACCAAGTGAAAGATTGCTTTTGTCGGAACTTTGTCGAAATAACAGAAAATGCTGGTTACCAGTATTTCTCCCTTTTCAACAATGTTTTCTACCTTTTCAAAAACAAATCCATTCATTAAGTCATGTTTAATGTATTGTCAGCACCTGCTTTGAATTTGGTCATTCTACTACCCTGTGTTTTATTTGCTTATGGCTGTGTCCCCTGATCATTGGATAATTACTACTACGAGTAGCATCTCAACCAGAGTATTCTACCATTGGAAATCAAAGTGCTGTCAGCACTGTAATCGGTCGACACTGAATAACTACAGTGGTTTGAAATCACAAATCAAATGGCAGTTGTTTGAACTATGTATAGGATAGACATTTTATAACCGAGTCACGTAGGAACTCTCCGTCCATTACAAATTAGTAGTTTAACAGAATGCTAAAGACATAAGTCTGCCAGTCGACAGCAATAAAACGTAGAATGTAAGTGACTATTCTGACCAGTAATACCGATTTTCAAGTTTTAGATATCACTCATCATGAATAACAGTACCTACCAACCTTTTATAAAAGATTAAGAAAATATAAATACATGTATTCTTTTCTGTAACTTTGGCAACTTTTGAAACTATACTGTAACATTTTTTCAGATATTATCAATAATATCCATATTGAATGATGGATATGATGATTAAGTCGTATAGAACGTGCCTGTATTTTGACTATCAAAGTGATTACTTTTGGCTGCTCGCGTTTATCTTGACAAATTGTCCTACCGTACGTTTTTCGGCTGGCTAAATTGTCCTTGGCAAGATTGTTCTGTCCAAAACATCGGCTGGCCAATTTCTCCCACATTACTTTCAAAGCATGTAGTATCTACCAAACCCTCAACCCTTTACCAAATGATGTAATTTTAGACTTGTCCAAAACGAAAGCATTTGCACATGACGAATAAAATGTAGACCAAATTAATGATAATTTGAATCGTTGAAATGGTAAAAAAAAAACATTGTGAGAAAAGGAGAAAACGACGGTTATTTGCATTTTTCCACAATGTTTTTAACAGCCTTTTTCCTCGGGGTCATCAGAAACGGGAAAGTTTGGTTAAAACACTCAGTTATGGCCTTTTATCGTCAGAAAAACAATATCCAAACATTACAATTTCAGTGTCGAGTTTTTTTTTTTCATATGAATTATATATAAACAGACAATTAAGATATTCAATATGTATGTCTGTGATACTGATCTGCATTGCATTCACAGGACACTCTGATCTTGATCTTTTATTGTCTTCAAAAGCGACTATACATGTCACTGGAGAACATGGGCCATTGTATTGAATCATTGTAATGAGCAAGAGCATTACTACAGTAAACCTTGTGCTTTTAATCTGGAATATGGAGAGGATGAGAGTCAACCAATATGCATAGCCAACTTTCACGGACATGCCTTATCAGCAGTCTCGCATATCAACAAATCGATGAAAATGATCGATATCATACGTAAAGGTTCGGGAGTTTCCGGAGTTTAGCGAACTCAGACCGTGTATACTAGTAATCGATATTCGATAGCCCGCAGCGATAAAAGATTAGAGAGACGTAACATTACGTAACAGTAGCCTGCTTCAAATTTACAATCTTTGCCTAGACTGTATATCTGCCCTGGCGTTTATTTTTTTCGGATTTCAACCTAAACCCTTTGTCTGCTACAGCACAGTGTACCTCTTGAAGATCAGTTTCAGACTGCACATAATGCGCACCTTTATTAGACCTATTAGAATATTGGATTTACACCGCCAGATAAAGCAAGATTTTTCTTGAGAATTTTTTTTTTTTATTGTTATATTTCAGCTTTGTTTGTCTGTTTGTAATTCATTTATCCTCAGTTTAAGGGTTAAGTTTGGATTCTCTGAGACATTAATGATCCCTGCTGTTCGGTCCTTTAACTGCTCTCGACAATTGCACTTTTTGTAGTCTGATCTTGAAATCTAATCTGTCCACATGCACTTTTGCTGACATTTAGATTTAACAGGCGAATATTCTTTGGTAAAAAAAAAAACCTTGATACTGCAAAATCAACAGGTTGCTGAATTCAGCAGAAAATTCGGCGTTTTGAGAGTACCGGTTCAACACTAAAGCAATCATACACTCCCGAGTCTAACGGACTTGAAAGAAAAGGCTTCTGAAAACTATGTCGGAAAGGGAGAAAGTTTTCTCCTGTTCCCACATTGTTTTCTACCCTTACAAAGACAGACATTATTATTTGAGTTTCATTTAATTTGTTGTCTGCAACTGTTTTTAATTTGGTGTCCAAAATTTCGTCATTTGGTAACGGGTTTAACTATTGACGAGAAAATTTGCTTTATGTGGCAGTTACATACCAATCCTATGGTTTTATGACCCTGAGGAAAAAAAAACTTTCGAAAGGAGAAAATACTTGTGATGGGCAATTTCTCATTTTTCCCAGGGATCGTATATAGCATGTTATCTACGATCCCTGTTTACCCACAATGTTTTCTACCTTTTCAAAAGCAAATTTCATTCATGTGCCGCATTTGTCGTCTGCAAGTGCTTTCATCTTGGTAAAAAAAAAAACCTATGCTAGTATATCGTTTAGTAAGTTTTGATAGAACAAAAAGGAGAAAATGGTCTGTTTCGAATACTCCATGGACTGTGTGGCGCCGATTTCTATTTGGTAACGCTTTTGCTAAATAAGTGATGTCGCCTTTTCTTACAATGTCAACTACTATCAATAGTTAATATTAAAATGTTTCCATTTTGAGTGAGTCTAAAAGCTGCATACTTCGTTTTTCGGAACAACTTAGGTCTATCTATGCACTAAACTATATCTTTATAGATAAAAGTGGGTCCAAGCTATTATTATCACATAAGTTTACAAACGCTGCCGATGCATTATATATGCTTAATATTTCTTTCATTGCATCCGAAAAGGAAAAAAAAGATGTGCTCGAGACGCAACAGAAAGTTATGAAAAAGTTCATGTTGAAAGCATCATAACAGATCAGCTCTAGTGAACTGATACGAAGCGACACTCTAGCGCCGTCCAGAGGCATGCTAAAGATAAAAAAAAGTATTTTTTCCTCCAAAAAAGTTATGTTTAACGCAGACAGTGTCTTTTCAACTTATCATCTGTAGATTTCACCATCAAGCTGTGTTAAAACCGGATTCAAACCAATATAGATCATTCGTAACACTAGGCTGATTAAACACAAACTCTTGAAACTAACAAATAATGATTATGCAGCTGCTTCTTTTTTCAGTCACTGGTATTATTCTCTTTTTCCGTCTACATGCATAGTCTATGTCAATTTTTATCTATTATTCACTCTTTTGGCGTTCATGCTTTTTGCAGCTTGCGTCTTTTTAAAGATGGAAGAATAAACCATTAGACCCTGACTGTTTAGGCTAATTCTTCCAATGAACAGTTAAAATATTAAAGTTGTTAAAAGGGTAACATTTGAAAGAAAGGAGAAACTGTTTGATTGATGTGAAAAAAAGAGTTGTTTGGAAAAATTAGATACCAACTGCATGGTCGTTAGAAGTCGTATTTGTACAATAATAGGTTCAATTTGTTGCTTAACCCGTTACCAAACGACAAAATTTTATATTTGTTCAAATTTAGATTATTTTCGTGACTTAAACGACGAAATTTGTCTCTTAAAGGATCAAAAACATTGCGAGAAAATGATTAAATGCAGATTACCAGCATTTTCACCTTTTCTCACAATGTTTTCAAAAGCCCTCTACCTCAGGATCGTTAAATCTCGGGACTTGTGGTATAGTACATTTCCCCACAGAGCAGTTTCAGAGCAATGCCATTTCTTCGGGATATTTCATGTATCTACAGGGGCTTACCCGTAAATGATAATTATGCAGCAGCTAAATCTAAAAGTCACCGGTTAAGAAGAATTCGCTTTGCTTAACCCTTTTTCCCGCTATATTCATAGTCTGTGTCAATTTTAATCTATTAGATCTAGTATTGTTGCTCGTGTTTTTTTACGGTTAATGCTCTTTGCAGGAGAAACTGGTTGAGTGATGTAGAAAGTGTTGTTTGAAAAGTAGAAGATAACACGAAAAAAGTTAATGCGCCTATTTCCATATTTTATCCTAAACAATCAACAGCAGGGTCGTTAGATGCCGTATTTATACAGTCACGGGTTAAGTTTGTTATTTGAATCTTTACCAAAAGAGAAATTTTCAGATTTGTTCAAGTTGAATTAATATTCTTAAAACATGGCTGAAACGATGGAATTTATCTTTTAAAGAGTTAAAAACATTACAAGAAAAGGAGAAAATGTTGGTAACCAGCGTTTAAACCTTTTTCTCCAATGTTTTCAAAGGCTTGCTATATGATGTGACAGATCAAAAACCGGTTTGAAAATAGCAGGGAAATATGAATTAGTGAGCTGTCGCCAGAAAAAACTCTTGATACGACAATAATATCTAAAAGTTGAAGAGTGGGAAAAAAATTTAGCAAACGTACATTTTCTTATTTCAGATCTTGATCTTAATGATTGTAAATGGAAATAATCTCATAAGTAAGAAATTCTGCTCTTTTATTACATCTGTAAGATACATAATAAAATATCTTAGGGATACTGTCATGATCAAACAACCCGGGTATAAATTCCGGTTTATAATCATGTGGATACATGTATATCATAAACATAGCAGGGGGTCCGTTTGTAAATATAACATTACGTAACACAGTAAAGATACCCGGGTGGCTTATCTAACAGTAAGACTCGCCCAACAGCGGCAAATTCCGGCATAATCCGAACGCTCACGGAAAAAAGAAAAAAATAGGATAGTGGCATTAAAAAACTGTAAAAAGGACCAAAAGTTTATTTTTTTAGATGATTCAAACTTATACCAATTGAAAGAGAAATGAATAAGCTTAATAACTCCACTTGAGATAATTTTGACTTTTTAACACAAAGAAAGAAAATTCAACAAATATTTCATTTTTTGACTTCGGAAAAGGTATTTTTCCTCTTTATTCCATATAAACCATACCTACAATTTTTAAGTTAAAAAAGGACCAAAAGTTTCTTTTACGAAATTTTTAAAACTAAGTTCATTGGAAAGAGAATAAATTGAATTTTCTTACCTCACTTGAGATAATTTTCAATTCTAAAAATTGATGAAGTTATAAGCGTTTATTTACCAAGGCCCTTCATAATTCTATATAAAAAAATACAGGTAAAATTGGCCGATATCGATTTTTCCATGTCCGCGAAAGTTGGCTATGCTGATGAGACAAACATGTTACTGAGAGTTTTACACTAAAGCGCTCAATCAATGAAATAGATCTGATAAGCGTGGAAAAGCAGCCTAATTATTGCAGGGCCATTGCTGTCTTGACTACGATATCTCAAGAAATGGGAATAGCAGATCCAAAATTTGAGTGACTGCATGTTCTGTGCAGTCTGGTATGAATCTGGTCTGAATCTGCGCCCTCCGAAGAGGCTTTTTCCCTGGTCAGTTGATTCAGACATGGAGAATATGACGTTAAGTGAGTTTTTTTGTGTTGCAGTTTCAGGGTTTTTTCCATCTAAGAAAATGCTCTGTTTAACTCTACCAAATGACAAAATGTTGAAAATCTTTCAAATGATGAAAAAACGCTGTGAGGAAAAAGAGAATATGCTTAATACATGTATGCTGTTTTTCCCACTACATTTTTAAAGCCCGACAAGGTTGTGTGGCCAATGGTTAATAGACTGATTCCAGTCTTAAGAATGTCATCAAAAAGAAACACGTTAGTGAGCGTGTAAAATGGCAGAGCCGTAGCTTTAGGGAGAGGAAGAGGGGCTATGAAAATAATTTAACCCTTAACCTGCTAAATAAGTGAAATGAAACTTTCAAGCTAACAGTAAAAACCCAGTTCTTTACTATTTCAAAGGTATTTTTTTTTTTGGAAAAAATATCTTCTTGTCGGACATTAAAGATACAAAATCAGACAGCATGTAGTATACAGTCTGATCTTGATCTACAATGTCCGGAAAAGGTCAAAAAATTCGCGCTTAGTAGCCCAAGGTTTAATACATCCTAAGCTGAAAGATGCATAATCAGATCTATACTGGTCAGTATTGTGAATGGATAGTCTGGTTTCCAAGGTTGAAAGCGTGGGATAACCAGACCATTCTGAAAATGTTTAGGTAATGGCTTCTCCACTAGGGTAATAACTCTTAAACAACTCTACATCCTTTGTCCACACTGCTTCACACGCTTCACCTCGCTCACACTTAACTACCAACGGCAGATTACTTTTTTAAACAGCTTTTACCACCAGCATGTACATCAGTTTGCTCTAAGGCAAAACAATCTAAATTTTCAAATTCTTTTAAAGCAATGTTTCCTTACAAATTCCGTTTCACTGCAAGTTTATCCTTGCTCTAGGCCAAATGACCTATCATCTTTTCAACACAAGGTGTGCTTACATAATCCGATACTCCTGGATTCCCTCTTGTTTCATTCATAAGTTATTGCTTTATCACTGACACCATTCCTTATCAGGGTTAAAAGTTCAACGTAATAAGGTCACAACAGCTAGTATTAGTGTTATTAGACTGTAGGTAAAAGTTGTCACGAGTTGCAGTTAGATCAGTTTGCCCTCAGCAGACGGATTTCCGAAAGTTGTGGTCTCTCTAATCGTCCGGCTCACGCCGATCAATTAAAAACCTTCTTTAATTTTGTTGGTAACAGTTAAAATCTTTGGATGAAGGTTGAAAAAAAAATAACAACAAAATGTTTTTTTTTTAACTGCAGGCTTGAAAAAGATCAATCTTTGATAAGATAGACCACTATAAGGACTGCAACAGGCGAAAGGGGGTATTCGGGCATTTGCGTAAAGTGTTGTCTAGGATCAGCCTGCGCAGTCCGCGCAGGCTGATCCGAGACAGCACTTTACGACTACATTGGATTTTGTCCTACAGTAGACTTGCGCAAAACAGAAAATTACATAAAAACGGAAGGTGTTGTTTTGGATTAATCTGCGCGGAGTGTGCAGGCTGATCCGAGAGGACACTTTACGCAAATGTCCGAATATCCCTTTTCGTGTGTTGCAAGCCAATTATTGCTGTCCTTTGACTTGAGTAACAAAACAGCCTACTGATGAATCTACAAAAATCAATTTGTCGAGCAACCCAACGAATTGTGAGGCAGACTGGTCCTGGCACATGCAAAAAAAAAAAGAAACATAGAAAATATATTCGACCCAGGTCAGCCTTCGCGTATCGTGCAAGCTGACCTGAATCAATACTTTTTTATAGATGAATTAAATCGATACTTTTTGCAGATAAGAAAATAAGAAGATGGAGAACAACCACCATTATGTAAATGGGACGATGGTGAACTGTCATCGTGAAACAAGTGGAATGATGGTGAATTGATGTCATGAATTTAATGGTACGATGGTGAAGTGTTGCCATGAATTAAATGGAACGATGGTGAGCAATTGCCTTGAATTAAACTGAACGATGGTGACCTGTCATCATGAACACGGGTAGGAAACTTCATATTCAGAGCCAATGGCTCTGACGAGAAAATGTTGTGTTGGTCTTCCGTTTCTGAAGATATCGGCTGAAAAACAACCAAAACACAGGTAAGCTTGTCATTATTTGTAATCATGTGTTCTTATGTTTTTGAAATTCTATAAAAGGAGAATGTCATGCAATGCTCTGGTGTTTCAACGTGTTTTCTACACTACGGAAAGTTGTAACAAGTGTACGATGTTGTCTGAATCATTTGTGGCGTGGGTTGACCTTAGCGAAAATAATACGTCACGGACCTAAATTCAGTCTTTTATTGCCATATAATTGGCAATTAAAAGAGAGTCTTGCTGTCCCAAAAGCGTGAATTAATGTCTTGAAATGTTACATTCACTGCTGGTAAAGAATTGAAAAGAAATGGCACAAAAAATGATGAAAATAAAGAAGGGCTCTGGTTATGTGGACCGGCTCTGAATATGTAAGTCGGCACCGATTGATGAGGGCTTCCTTTCAAAAATTTAGTTTTCTGTAAAAATTTACTTAGGAAGCAGGCTTTGTTTTTCCGTTAGTACCTTTTAGTCCAAAATGTAGTACTATTGTTGGATGGAACATGACCGAATTTATGAAAATACAAAGGACTGGTATTGTCACGATTGAAGAATCCTGTCGAAAATTAGTCTATCTAAATTTTGAAAATACTTTTGTGTAGCTTTTGATTAACAGAATGGTCTATAGATATATATAGCATTTGTCATGCTTTCGTTGTAAGTGCAGCCCACATGTAAGCAAAAAAAAGAAAAAGAAAAATATTTGGCGTCTTCGGAAGGCTCTTTGGTCTTGAAACAGTCATTAAAAAGCTAAATGGAAAATGTACCGACCATAGCAGAGATGATATATAGAAAAAAAAAACTTTTACAAAACGTGAGAAATACAATTGACCTATTCGCAATACACTACACAACAGTATAGAAAAAACTCGAAGCTATTCATTATGAACCCTTTAAGTGCCTGTCACAACTTTAGTTGGTTCTGCAGCCAGTGTAGATCAATATTAGACTGCATAAAACGTGATCGTTTGTTTGTTTGGATGGATGTTTGTTTATCATCGGCTTAAAGATAACTGGTATGTGACATTTCCTGATCGAACATGCATCTGGTTAATTGAACATTGAAAGATCTGAGTAAGTACTATCAGAATCAGGGATCTATGAACATTTTTTGGTCTTGGCGTGCTTGTATAGTAGATTTTTTGTTATTAATGACTTGTATATACCCCACCCACCTGACATACTGTTGAGTAGTGTTAAGTATTAAAAAGAGTAAATTCGGTCATGTTCCATTCAACAATAGTACTATTTTGGACTAAAAGGTATTAACGGAAAAACAAAGCCTGCTTCCTAAGTAAATTTTTACAGAAAACTAAATTTTTGAAAGGAAGCCCTCATCAATCGGTGCCGACTTACATATTCAGAGCCGGTCCACATAACCAGAGCCCTTCTTTGTTTTCATCATTTTTTGTGCTATTTCTTTTCAATTCTTTACCAGCAGTGAATGTAACATTTCAAGACATTAATTCACGCTTTTGGGACAGCAAGACTCTCTTTTAATTGCCAATTATATGACAATAATAGACTGAATTTAGGTCCGTGACATATTATTCTAGCTAAGGTCAACCCACGCCACAAATGATTCCGACAACATCATACACTTGTTACAACTTTCCGTAGTGTAGAAAACACGTTGAAACACCAGAGCATTGCATGACATTCTCCTTTTATAGAATTTCAAAGACATAAGAACACATGATTACAAATAATGACAAGCTTACCTGTGTTTTGGTTGTTTTTCAGCCGACATCTTCAGAAACGGAAGACCAACACAACATTTTCTCGTCAGAGCCATATGAAGTTTCCTACCCGTGATGAAACAAGTGGAACGCTGGTGAACAATCGCAATGAATTAAACTAAACGATGGTCAGCTGTTGCCATGAAGTAAACGGAACGATAGTGAACTGTCATCATAAAATAAGTGGGACGACAGTGAACTGTCATCACGAAACAAATGGAACGATGGTGAATTACTGCCATGAATTTAACTAAACGATGGTGAGCTGTTGCCATACATTAAACGGAACGATGGAGAACAAGCGCCATAAATTAAATGGAACGATGTTGAGCCGTTGCCATAAATTAAATGGGACGATGGTAAACTTTCTTCATGAAACAAGTGGAACAATGGTGAATTGCTGCCATGAATTAAATGGAACGATGGTGAAGTGCTGCCATGAATTAAACTGAACGATGGTGAACTGTTACCATGAAGTAAACGGAACGTTTGAGAACAAATTAAATGCAACGATCGAAAACTGTCATCATGAAATAAATGAAAAGATGAAGAAATGTTGGTATGATTAAATGAAACGATGGTGAACTATCGCTATGAAATCATTAATCGATGGTGAACTATTCAAGTGAAATAAGCGTGAACTGTTGTGTTGTCTTGAAATAATAACAAGTGTTAATTGTTGCTTTGATTGAACCGGATGGTGATCTGAATATAGTCGACCGATGATAATGAAATACTCAACACTAAACAACCAATGCAGACCTAATTATAATCAATATCTTTTTGAAGTTCCATCATTGAATAATGAAAAATTGAAACTTTCATACCATATACAAAGAATGGAGACAGTAAGGATCTGCACGTGCAGCCTGATCTTCGTTTACACTTTCCGAAAAATACATCTATAGTCGCTTATGATGGGTTGAGGTGTCATGGGCAAAAACAGTGTGTGTTAGGGGGGTGTTAAACATGTAATGTTTACTTGTTTAGTCAAACTTTCAAGAAAAAAAATCCTATACTTTCAGTGGAAGTCATATTCAGCCGTCGACAGACATTGAGTTTATATCATCTTCGCTAGCCAAGGGTGATGACCACTACGTTGCTCTATTCACCCTTGGATGATGGAGTCGAAATTTGTTATCCCCGCGATAAACCGCCAACTGGATTTTGAGTGTTATCACCCCAAGAATTACATCATCGAAAACGAATTAAACTTCTAGCAACATAACCCTTTGGCAAAATCGACACACGTACTTTGATAGTCTATCATTTAGTGTTGGCATGTATCCTTAACCTTCATTCAAATGATTTGTTATGTGTGTGAATGTTGAAGTAAATAAAATAATTGTTCTTCTACAGTTTGTCATGAAGACTTTATTCTCCTACGGTCGCTATTTTCATTTACGTTCCGCAAGTGTAACTCGCTGTTTGATTGATGCTTTTAGAACAGACTGCGACCAATGATTATGCATATCTCGGGGATTACATACGCGAAACGACCAGCAAAAGGTGAATAAGGCAAAGTAGTGATCGTCACTCTTGGATAGCAAAAATGACTTGGCACCGAAAGAATTAAAAATTCAATATTGTTAGAACAGATAGAAAATGCCCATTTTGTTCCAGGCTTTCTGACAAAGAACAAGTCTTCAGCAGTAGAGACATAGAAACGCCCTTTTATTTGGTTAATCTTTTAATCTCTTGAAACGAATTTGTAGCAGACGACATTGCAAATATATTCTTGTAAAGTATCGATTATAACAAAAAGAATGTTCGCTGAATACAGGAATACATGAGGATTCTTAGTGAAAACTTTAGAGAAACATTTATCACGTAGCCTTCCTTGTTTTCAGTGTAATATACCCATTACGAATTTTCTTATCTTATACACGTTTGATATCACAATTGTTTGACGTCATTTGTGACGTATAACATAGAGGTGCATGGGTTTGTGGATATTACCGGCGGGTGCATCTATAAATGGTTTTGCATCTTTTGATCTATTATTTGTGAAATATCGTTATGTGATAAAAAGAATCTGACATTTGTTGTAGTTTAAGATAAAATTTTATTAAACTCGTAAAGAAAAAATGTTAGATCTATTAAGCTAGCCGAAGCCTCGCTTAATAACATTTTCCCTTGACTCGTTTAATAAAACTTTATCTCAAACACAAACTCATGTCAGATCCTATATTTCTAATTAGACCTACTGGTAATTTCTTGACTTGCTACAGTGTTTCTTAAAGTAATCTGCCTCAAAGACGACGAAAGTCGTCTGCCAGAAATATTTAGTTGAAGACGAGATTTTGCAAGTACGGATCTTCGGTAATTTACCTCTTTTCAAAACGACAAAATTCAAGGCTTGTATTTGAACACGACAACTTAAGTGTGGCATAAAAAATGGAATTTGTCTTCGATAGGGTAAATAACATTGTTGGAAAAAGAGAAAATGCTGTTTACCAGCATTTCCTCCTTTTCCAACAATGTTTTCAAACGCCTTTTTCCAAAGGGTCACATAAACACAAACTGTTTGGTAACCAGGCAGACATTATCAAAATATCGAATTTCCATCCGGACAGCAAGCAGATTGTATCATTGGTTATGCATCAAGTAATAACAATATCTTATCCCCCCTTCGTCCCACTTTGCTTTAGCTTGCTTTGTGTTCAACGCATTTTAACGGCATTTAAGGTGTGTAGGGGTAACTGGTGCACCTGTCGTTAAGTCCCTGGGGTTTCTTTAAAGGGATCTATTCGGGTTTTTTTTTTTTTTTTTTTTCTTATGGGCTTTAAAAATAAAACACTGATAATTACAATAAACCAAATACCTGTTATCGATCTTCATAACAACATGTGGTAACATCCGATGCTACAAAATATCTGCCCCGTTCGAGACTTCATGAAATAACACGAGACTTGAAAATTTAAATTGTGGTATGATTTATGCACAAAGATAGATCTAGTCCTTATGACAAAAAAAAAAATAGTTCTGTAGCGAGTTCGATAAACTGACCTTGGTCAGAATAATCTTTGTCTGTCATGAAGATTTTAGCCAAAATTTTGGCCAAAATAAATCCGTCATTTTAAAACAGAAAGAAAACTTTTCGGATTCTGTAACGTGCTGTCTGAATGGTGCATATGACAAGATTGAAAACCGTAATTAGCGTGTTGCCTGTTGTCTATCGGACGGTTACGGGAGATAAAACGCAGCAACGGGTACCAGTTTATAAATACAAATGAGACATGCTCTGGCTATGGGGATCTTATGTATCTTCGTGACGCATTATACCAAGCGAGTCATCCGATATATCTATGGATCCATGCAGACTGCACAGTCTGGCATGGGTCGATATTTCTTGCAGATATACTAACTCTTTACCAAACAAGCCCTAGTTTTCACGACCCTGGGAAGAAAAACTTTTGAAAACCTTTTGGGAAAAGGAGAAAATGCTGGTAACCAGCATTTTCTCCCTTTCCCACAAGGTTTTCTATCCTTTCAGAGACAAATTTCATAAATTGAGACACTTTTTATTTGTCGTCTGCAAATGCTTTCAATATGGACCAGTCTAACATTTTATCGTTTGGTAAAGAATTTAATCCCCTTTTCACACATGCCTCGAAATAGTTTTTCATTGAAACCGTGAAGAATATGTACGTATTCATTCCGTAAAAAAAGATGGAATTTGGGACGTTTATGACGTTTAAGGCCAATTAAAACCAAAAGTAAACACTGCGGATGTTACAATGCATTTAAATTAAATCAACCATTAAAAGTGTGGAAATCATTGTGAAGATAATATGTTATTGTACAGTCGTCCAAGTGTTAGTCATAGACAGACAAGTGAAATTTTAAAACCATATTTGTAGGTAAAAAGCTGCAAGGTTGTTCTATTTTTGTTTACTTGTTTACCTGGTTTTAAATTACATTTTTCTGTCAGTGACTAGCTTTGTATAGTAGACCTCTACCAGAATTACAGCCTTTGGGTCAAAATTGGCCCCCTCCCCAGGGACCACAATTTTTATGTGGAGTTAATGGTGAAACTTAAATCTTCTTATTCCTATCCATGAACGCTGCGGCTATCTATTTTGGTATTTAGCTTCAGCTAGCTGATATCATCAAGTTTGTTCAAAATTTATTCCTGGGGTCAAAACTGGTCCCTCCCCATGGGTTGCACATTTTACATGAGCTTCATATTGTGGGAAATTTAAACATATTCTCATTTATATAGCTATTTAGCCTAGACCTGTATTATTGGTGTGTAGCTTCATCTAGTGGATCTCTACTTGGATTCAACTTACTGTAGCAATTGGGTAAAAAATGACACCACCCTGGGGGTAACAACTTTCATAATTGAGTTTCATAGAGAAAACTTTGAAATTTTTCTAGTTCAAAACCATTAGGTATTAGTAGGTATGTTTGGTATGTAGCAAGATAACGCGGACCTCTACCATGATTTTTCAAATCATTGCCACTGGCGTCAGCAATTGGTCATACTGATGAAAAGGGGTGGGGGGGGGGTCATAAATCGTTCTCTGGACATATGGCCGCTTTGATGGATGAACTGGTCGCCTTGATAATATACTCGAGCAAAGCGGTAAATACAGCGCCACCAGTCCTTTGAATCAACAGGGCTTCGAAACGTGCAGTCTTATTTTGTTTAGTCTAGCCTACATAACAGAAATCTTTCTCAGTTTCAGTGAATTGTATTTTCAGCAGTCGAAAGAGGTTTATTTTTGGCTTGCAACACGCGAAAAGGGGAATTCGGACATTTGCGTAAAGTGTCGTCTCGGATCAGCCTGCGCAGTCCGCGCAGGCTGATCCGAGACGGCACTTTACGACTACATTAGATTTTGTGCTAAAGTAGACTTGCGCAAAACAAAAAATTACATAAAAACGGAAAGTGCCGTCTCGGATTAGCCTGCGCGGACTGCGCAGGCTGATCCGAGACGACACTTTACGCAAATGTCCGAATGCCCCTTTTCACGTGTTGCAGGCCATTTATTATTATATTTGGCACTGTTAAAAGTAACTATGAAAAGTTTTAATTTGCTAATGTGTAAAATTACTTTTCTCTGCATATAAAAAGGCTTTCTTGTCATAGTTTAAAATTACATAACGTTCGATGTAAATCCAAGGTCGGACTGCACGTTTTTTTGCAGTCTGACCCTGATCTGCACCGTCCGCAAAATGCTGGTATAAGGCAATTTCAGGGATCATGTGACAAGAGGGATGAAGAGATATATAAGCTCAGACCTGTTCTGATATCGGTATGTACGGGTGGGGTGAGCTAGAGCTGTAGCAGTAACAATGGCCAATTGTCACCAATTATTGGATTGTTAATTATCTTCCTGATTCAAGTGTAGCCTAATGTATAAAATCAGCATTCTCAGTTTACTCTTTAGCACATTATCCCGACTTCTAACGACTCTGATTTAAATTAAAAAAAAAAAGGGGGGGGGGGGCTTTTGAAAACCTTGTGGGAAAAGAAGAAAATGCCGGTGACCAGCATTTTCTGCTTTTCCCACAATGTTTTCGAATCATTCACAGCCAAAAAGGCATAATTCCAGCCACATCGAAATTGTCGTCTGCAATGATTTCAATTTGGACGACTCCAAATTATTTTCTGTTTGGTGAAGAGTTAAGCCGATTACGGTTGAGAGAAATTTGCGTTAGTCTAGTCTGAAAACATCTTTTGACTTTGCACGGTTCTGTACATGAGTAACAAGTTGAGACATCGCCCACAAAGCGGAGAATAAGCCGGTTGTCAGATTTGTACTTTTGCTGCAATGTTTCCATGACTTGTTTTCCGCAAGACGCAATTTTAAGGGTTTCTAGCTGGAGGAGATGAAGTAATCGATATGCGTACCCTGGGTGCATAATTTGCATGTCTCTTTTTTCATAGTTTATTCTCTGCATGACCTATCAAGAATGAAAATCATTATCATAAGCCGTTGTCATCCATGTCATTAATAACAGTTCATTGTTGCTAGTTTCGCGATTTTTTTGTGATAAAATTCTTATTATTTTACCTCTTTACCAAATCAACCCCTGTTATCACGACCATCAAGAAGAATCATTTTGAAAACATTGTGGAATAAGGAGAAAATGCTGGTAACCAGCATTTTCTCCTTTTCCTACAATGTTTTCAATCCTATAAGAAAACTTAAGATTTCTTTTAAAAATTTTGAATTTATCGTCTGCTTTGAATTTGGACAAGCCGTAAGACTTTTTCGCCCGGTAAAGAGTTGATGCAATCTACCGTTTTTATCTTAATTTTGAAATATAAACAGGTTCCTGCTGTTTACGATTAATCCTTTACGACATACTCCCGAGTCAAAGTTTAAAAGACCATAAGGAAAGGTGCTTTCAAAAATATTGTGGGGGAAAAAAACAGCATTTTCACCTTTTCCCACAATGTTTCCTATCCATTCACAGGCAGAATCAATTATTTGAGCCACGGTAAAATTTTTCGTCTGCAAGTGCTTCCAATTTTGATGCGTGTTAAATTTTGTGGTCTGGTAAAGAGTTAAGGTTATAATGCCATGCAACAAGTAGGTGCAACCGTCCTATCTGACAGTCGGATCTGTAATACTAGTTGCCTCCCGCGGACGACATTTGTCACCCTGTTGGAAACCACTTTTGAAAACCTTTTCGACCAAAAAAAGTAATTGCTCGTAAGGAAACATTTTCCTGTTACAGTCCTTTTGGTTTCTAGTAGCAGACGATATGGATCCAAGATCATACTTGATTTGTACAGTTTGGTTTTAATCTGCACTGTCCGCTATAAAGTACTTATGTCGCCTTTCGCTATGAAAGGAACGGAAAAGGGTCCAGTTATCAACAATCGTATATTCGTATACAAATATATTTAATTTGACCGTTCTTATTTAGCATGGGAATTAAAATCCTTTTTCAATTTTGACTATTTGTATATAAAATCATAGAACAAATAATTGAAAACCACCGTTATATCAAGTTTCAATAGAGTTACTGAACGCTGTTTAGAGCTGCTTTGACCCTAAATACCACGCAAACTCGAGTTTTAAAGACCTTGAGGAAGAAAGCTTTTGGGAAAATTGTGGAAAAAGAGAAAATGCTGGTGACCAGCATTTTCTCTTTTTTCCACAATGTTTTCTTGTCTCTCCAGAACAAATCAGCAACATTTAGTTTGTCGTCTTCACATGCTCTGGATTTTGACAAGTCCAAAAGTTTGTCATATGGTAAAGAGTTTAACTTTTATCCAGTCATTTAACGGCGATGGTTCACGTATTCGTGCGTTTCACCCATGATAGACTAAGGTTCTAAAGTGCTTTATCCAACAGCGTTCCCTAAAACACCACACTTGAACGTTTGATGGCGGTAACAGAATACTGGTAACATAGGTAGGTGGACATTCCGTCGCAATTCCACTGAATTAATCATTGAAACGGCGTTCAACGTGTAACAAAGAATCGAAAATAAACAAAAGAATTGTAGCAAGATGTTTTTTGGTAGAACATTTCTTATTGAACATTCTGATTGATTGTGTGGTCTTAACACCGTTTACAAAATTATTTCAGTTATATCGTGGTGGCCAGAGTACCTTTCCGTGCCTTCCTGAAATTTCTGTTACCAGTGCACAATATTCTTCCCAAGTCACTGGCTACTTTTCCACATAACCATCATCGAAACAATGATCAGTGATGAGAGAGAAATGAACCCTGTTGCAGTGACTATTATCAGTCCTCAGAAAGAAAGAGACCGAACTTGGGATTCGAACCTCCTGCGCAACCGGGTCTCAGCTACACATTCTGAAGATGGCCATTTGGGTGATAGTTGATTCTTTAACTGACAATAATATTGTAGAGTCGTCGACATTGAAAGAGGCTGCAGACGAAAAAAGATCTGCCGCTTCGATGGTAAGATTTGTTTTTTTTTTCTTTGAAAGCAAAGAAAACATTGGTGGAAATAGAGAAACTACTGGTTTCCAGCATTTTCTCCGTTTCTCAAAATGTTTTCAAAAGGCTTCTTTATCAGCACAATTAAAAGAAAGTCGTTTTTGCTAAGGATTACATTTATATGAGCCATGCTCTGTGAAAAGGGAGTTTAATGCATCTACAAAAAGTATCGGACCAGGTCAGCTTGTGCGGATTGCACAAGCTGGCCGAAGTCGAAACTTTTTACCATCGGTTAATCTCTATGTCAAAGGACAAGTCTCTGATTCAGTCGGTTGTTGTCTATCTATCTATCTATCTATCTATCTGTCTATCTATCTCACCGATTGTCTCCTTTGAATGACTAATATGTTATTTTAAGTCCAAAGTTGGTAATTCTATTTTGTGAAATAATATATCAATCACTTACTTATTCTATGAAAAGGAAAAGGTGAAAAAGAGACTGAAATGTAGCTCGGGTCCAGGCAGTAATATAAAGGATAATCAACTGGTTGTGTGTGATATTAAAAATCTGTAACTAGAATGGGGTGTGATGCGGTTGAAAAAACGTGTCCGAAGGACGAGTTTTTTTAACCGCATCATACCCCATTCGAGTGACAGTTTTTTAATATCACACACAACCAGTTGATTATCCTATTTGATATATTCTTAAATCACCCTTTTTTGTTATAATAAATATCAAGAATGGTATGATATGAGCAATATAGGAAAAAAGTAGTTCCGACAAACATTCTTAACTCATTACCAAACGACAAAATTTTAGGTTTGTCCAAATCGAAAGCACTTGCAGACGACAAAATAAGTGACTGGAAATTTGAAATTTGTTTTGTGAAGGGTAGAAAACATTGTGGGAAAAGGAGAAAATGCTGGTTACCAGCATTTTCTCCTTTTTCCACAATGTTTTCTAAAGGCTTCTTTCTCAGGGTCGTCAAAAGTAGGGATTGTGTGGTAATGGGTTAAACTATATCGTCACTAGTGATGATAACATATTTATCATCACTAGTGGTGTTATTCACTGTGAAATCCCAGTAATTCACTGATAAGAATATAATAAAATTCTTTTAATCGCTCTTTTCACGATCTTCTTCCACGGCCTGTACTAATCACAGACAAAACTGTTTAACGGGTCCGTAATAATCTTCTTGACAAATTAACCCCTAGGTTGCTAAGCGCGACTCAAGGACCTTTTTCGCACAGTGTAGATCAAGATCAGACTGCACAGAACGTGCAGTCTGATCTTGGATCTACACTGTCCGATAAGGAGATAACCCCCCTCCCCCCCCCCCCCCAAAAAAAAATGAAATAGCAATATTTGGGCTTTTCTGTATAGACTTAAAAGTTTCATTTTAGTTTTTCAGCAGGTTAAGGGTTCACGTCCAAGGATAAGAGGAAATTGATGGGACTGTTACTAAATTTAATCTTATGACATATAGACCTGTATGTTTATCTCTAGCATGGCTGAACTGTGAATTGCTCCTCCTGAGACTTGAACTCAGAACTCCTCTGAAAGAGGCGTTTTGTCATTTAAACTATAAGAGCTTCACTGTACAAGCCAACGTTGAAAAAAAGAGGATCCGAAAAATGTTTACCCCTTAGACGTGAAATATTGATACGAGGCATAAAATGTCTGAAAATAACACCCAAACATGTTCAGCTAGAATATCTTTTATGAAACAAAAAATTCTTGGACTGTCTAGTTCCATTGCAAAGCAACAATCAGCCATGTTCCAAACAGTCCTGTGTTTAACGAAACTAAGGAAAAAGGCTGGTGAAAACATTTTGGAAAAAAGGAGAACATGCTGATAACCAGCATCTTTTTTCCCACGAGGCTTTTGCTCATTATAGACAAATTACATCATAATTATGGGCCACATTCCACTTGTCGTCTGCAATGTCCTTACATTTTGGATGAGTCCAACATATTGTTGTCTGGTAAAGAGGATGTACCTCCTTTAACTTCAACCCCCCCCCCCCGTTTTTTCCCAGTGAAACTTCCGTTACAATGAATAATAAAAAAAGACTCCAAAACCTATTTCGACTTTACTATCATACCGATCTGTCTATGACTTCGGCTGCTTTTGAAAACATCACGGCCGAGAAGTACTGTCGAATTATTTGAAGCAAACGCTTCTTTTCATATTTTTTCCATCATTTAAATAAGATATTCCTTTTCCTTTAACCACACAATCCCGTGCTTTATCATTTAAAGATCTTGAGACTTTTAAAAACATTGTGAGAAAAGGAAAGACTATGGTTACCAGCTTTTTCACCTTTTCCCATGTATATATTTGAGCCATGCTCTGGCAAAAGGGGGCTTAATGCATCTCCGTGATGATCATACCAAGCAAACAATCACATAACCATGGATCTATCAAATTCATTTTGTCCAACAACCAAATGAATCATGAGGTAGAGTGATCCTTATACATACAGAAAATTGACCCATAGCGAAAAGTTTAGGCCCAGGTCAGCCTGCGCGGACTGCCCAGGCTGACCTGGGTCGATACTTTTCTCAGATGCATTAAGCCTTCTTTTCACAGAGCTTGGCTCATTTGTGTATACGATCGCTGGTTTACTACCTATTCAAGGAAATACACCATCATTTGAAAAAACAATTAAAGTGTCTTCTGTGCGGAATGCCTTCAGTGTGGACGAGTCAAAAATTTTGCTATGCAGTAAAGGGTTAAATACTTATTTTCACTTAAATAACATGTACTTTTCTTCTAACATGTCTAAAAGCATATTGTAAGCATTTTCGCACTTTACCACAATGTTTTCCTAACATTCAGAGTTGTTGATACCAAGCAAATAATGATAATACCGATGGATATTTGACTGAGAAGTTTTTCATTGGTTGCTACCTCAAAGGCGAAGTTTTTATTACACTGAACTACCATGCCGGTTGATAAAACCAGGGATCGTATATAGATCCCTGTGTACGAGTATATAAGATCCCTGATAAAACTTTAAAACATTCGAATCATTTTTCCGCGACAGAAATTTTTGCAACTGTTAATTTCGTATCTGCTCTATTATTACCAATGAAATGACTAAATGACTACTACGTGAGAACAAAATATCTGAATACATATTGAGTTCCGAAAATGCCTATTGTTGGAGACTAATGTATTTAGGATTAGTTAGAAGAGTAGTCTCCCGTGTAGGCAAGCAACCGTCCTTAAATAACATGGCCCTAGTTTGTTTCGTTTTTCGGTTTTTAATCAAAATTAAAGAAGATCTACTCATATTTTTTTTTTAATTTGGTGAAACTCGTGATTGTGACATGAAGATGTTTTCGAACGTGTTTGGAACAATCTTTGGACCAACAACCAAAAGCAAATAAAAAAGAAAAAAATGAACGGACTGGAACCCAGGCTAGGTTCCGCCCGGCACGGAACTTCAAGATGAAGGCGAGGCTTCCATTATCAAGCTGACGTAGCTCTATCGTTTTTGCTCAAGAATTTAGCCCTGATAACAAACAACTAAACTATAGCGAGTTAGATTTAGGTTACAATTAGGCTATCTTTGTCTCTCTTGTAAAAAAATTAGCCCAAGATAGAATTTCTCCGCTATTTCAAATCAAATTTATTTATTACCAATGGATGGACGGATGGAGAGATGGGGAATGAGATGGATGACTGCAACTTTGGTGGCATGTTATCGATCGTTGTGTCATCGGGCAGTTACGGGAGTTACCAGTTTACAGTTTACTTAAGGACGGTTACGGCAGATACAAAGGGTACCAGTTTACAGCTTAGGAGTAAAGCGTTTAGACCTGACCCAACTATACTTCCGTCAAATACGGATTTCGCAGAGGTCAAGGTAAATCTTCAGTAAATGCTCTCACAATTCTATAAAATGTATTATTTAATCAACGAATTTCGTAATTAAAATTAAACTAAGAAATAATAATCAATACTTCCGAGCAAACATTATTTACAAATTGTTGATTTTATTCGGCCAATTTCTACTAAATTTGATCGATCTGTGGGTGGGGTAATGGTGCATTCACAAAAGTCTAACCTTAGTCTCATAAGTAGATAATACATTTATGTATATAATAATACCTGCTATCTCTACACTAGACGTTACGATGGAGCAACGGCACACATAAACTTAGAAAATGTCCTGAATTGATCAGGATTTATCCGATGTAGTTAAGCCTCTTTTCTTCCCTCTTTCAAATACTCTTGAGATTCCAAAGTATTCCTATGCACAACACAGTGAAAAGTTACAACAGTTTTCCAGTAAAGTAATGAATATCAATCACATGTGCCCATAACACTAGTAAAAACTTGTGGATACCACTGCAAAACTGAAAAACATCAACAAATTTGGCTTTTTCCATCTTGAGAAAGCCAGATTTTTATGAATATACCTGCAGCAAATGGATCATAAAGTAACAGACATATAAATGCAGACTATATGTTCACTGGCAGATGGAGTGTAAAGGGTTTTGCCACTATCCTATACACTTAATCAGCAAATGAAAATGTTTTACATACGCTTATGTCTGTTATGTCATAATTGATTTGCTGCTGATAAACTTTCAATGAATTCATTTTTAAAATTTGTATACATGTAGTTTGCAATATTTAGTATTTATACACTGAGCTTTTCAGCAAGTGAACACAGATCATTGGCTGAGAAAACAATGCATGTAATAAGAAATTATGTGATTCATCCATATAATTTTGTTTTAATTGCTTTGGTTACCATGAAACTTAAACTGGCATCTTTGATTTTCATATCAACATCTACACTAATCTGTCAAACTATCATGGTAAACTGGTACCCGTTATATCTCCTATTATCATCCAGTGATCCACTGGATGGTTATTAAAGATACATTGAGAAGCCGTTTACCTTGATAGTTTGAAAGATTAAATTAATTCTTTCTAAATTAAAAATTGAAATTGCATCCAATTTGATGTAGGCAATGAATTTAAGGAATATGCACATGAGTCACCAGCGTCCAACAATTTCCAGAAAAGACACTGGTCCTGCAGAACAAGTTGCTTCAAAAAAGAACTTGACCTGCTTTGGTCCTGACTAATCCAATGAGAAAAAGCCTTCTAATTCTTGACTCTGACATTTTTTTTTTTTTTTTAGACAAAACGGAAACGCTAATTATACTGTCTCCTGTAGCAACGAACCTTAAATACCAGGTTTCAATAACCGGCACCATATAACCAACCAAGTAATAGAAATTAATACACCCATATTTGACAGAGTCTTTCAAACTGGTTTCAGGAAAATATTTGCATCAATATCATTAGCAAAGTTGCTCATATCTAATAGGGGTGTAACGATACATCGGACTATCGATGGATCGCGATGGTGAGCGTGTCGATGCTACTGCATCGATTGTTATGTTGAAAATCGATAACTATCGCCGATAGTTACCTCAAATATCGATAGTTTCGATAGTTTCACTGACAAGAAAGAGGGAGAAAATACTGCAATTCGCTAATGTATTCGAACGCCCTAAAAGTTCGGACACGTTTAATTATTTACAAAAATAATTTATTTTTTAATTCTTTCTCTGAACACTTCCAAAAGCAAGTTTTCCTAAATATTCGAACATTCCGTAACGTTAATTTCCCAAAATATTTGACGGGTAATTTTTTGGAATATGTTTTCAATAATGATCGGCTGCATAATATTCATTTCTGCATAGCAATGTTCATCGTTACGAAAACGAATCCTTCGAGAGCTGATTAACTCAGCGATAATTTTAAGTCATGAAATTAGACCAAAATAATTGCAACACTAAGGGTGTTTTTGTTAAAAACTTCTCACCAAAGCGAAAAGTGTGGATTTAGATCAAAGATCAGACCAAACAGTCTGCCTACAGTCTAATCTTAATCTACATAGGCCGCCAAAACCATAACCATGCGTGTTGTCCCTCCATAAGCATTAAATAAATCTGCTATGAAAAATGAATACTAAACCTCGTTCTTTCTTTTCTTTATTTATCAGTAATCCATTTCGAATGCATTCCTTTTATTTCGGCTGCAAGGAATTAGATTAATTTTTAGAAAACAGCCGCACTTTTTTATGCTGACTACACAAAACGTGACACGACTGGCATGTTCTTGAAACAGCTATATTACTAAATGCAAAAAGGCTTTATCAGCTGGTGTACATGTAAATCGTGCATGAAATAGGCTTATTGCATGGTCACTTTGAATTGATTGGAGGTCGACCTGCAGCCAGATATAAGTTTCTTCGAGCAGACCAGTTTAAGTGTGTAAATTAAACAGGTGCGTTACAACTCAGTCGCTTCGAATGATTTGCGTGTTACATCATACCCCTTATCCAAATTTTACTGCAAACATTTGTGTACCCACGACAGGCCGACAGGCATCTTGTAGACAGATGGCTTTTAATATGGTCGTTCTGATTTACTCTGCTGATGGCAAGATGGCGATTTTCAAAGAAGGCGGATGGTGTAGATAGACATCAGACTAAACAGAACACGCTGTCTGATCTTGGATCTATACCATCCACTTCTGTACTATGACTTAGCTCGTATTAGAAAGCTATTTCTTTCTCGGGCTAAAAAAGGTAAGATAATGTTTAACAGTGTTCCCACTCGCGCAAATTATTGTGTAAATCACGATATAGAATTGAAATTCACGTAACAGATTCTGGTTACACCCGAGACTTTGCGTAAGAAAATGCATGGACAAAAAAGGCCATTATACGCTTTTCTTGTGAAAAATGACAGGTTTTGAAGTTACTTGTTACCCTCATTGACAATCCCTTTGTCAAATCGTGTGGAAATACCTAGCCAGAAATTAACAGACATGAAAAACTGATCGGAGTAAAAAACACGGAAACCCATGACACAACAAAATGTCTCTTTGACATTGTCCAATGAGAGTCACTTCAGATCGTCTTTTCAGCTTTTTAATGACTATAAGCAGTAAATTTATACAAATATCTTAATATAACACACTTTCTGGATACACATACAACAAGGTAAAACCTATTATTTCGGCCACCCCCTTTTTTTCAGAATGATAATTTCCTAAAGATTTGGAGACTAAACAAAAATAATTATTTTTTCTGTCTGAATATATTGGCCAATTATGGGTAAAATTAGATAAATTCTATCAACTCAAAAAAACCTTAAGGGCTCAGATTTAAAAGGTGATTTCTTTAAAAGTTTAAAGTTGCTTTATAATTACTTTTTATTAGGTGTGTTTATGAACCACCAGCATTTGTCAGCATTTTGTGCTTTGCATGCTGTTGTATATCAATCAGACTTAAAAGTTGACTTCTTCAAAAGTTCAGACTAATTAGGTATGTTAAATTGTTTGTGAGCCATCTGCATATAGAAAAAATTGTCATTGAAATTTATTGAGCATCTTGCATTTAACTCTATTTTCCCCTTTATTTGGTATTCAAAACTATACTCAAGTAGAATTTAAACTACTCGGAGATATAATTTGGTGAAATTCATCTCTTGCAATTCATCCAATAGTATTGCAATAGTATTGCAATAGTAACAGGCAATATCAATCCTATTGCAATAGTATTTTTTCCAATGTCAATACTATCGCAATAGTAGATTTTGGCCTCAATAGTCAACCCTAATATCTAATAACTCGAAGCATATTAAAACATTTTTATTTGCAATGATAGGTACCAGCTTATATAATGCTGACTTGAAACTCTCTACCAAACAATGTGGTGTTTCAAGGATGCTGAGAAAAAAAAAATGAATCTTTTGCTTGTGACAGACATTTTCCCACTATGTTTTCCTCTTTTCTTAAATACCATCATCATCATTCTATCCACATTTAATTTGATGTAGCCAGATTCTTTCAATTTGGGAAGATCTAAATTCTGTTGTCCTGTTAAAGGGTTAAACACTTGTGCACATGGTGATATTGAACAAAAATTGTCAATTGATGCCAAAAGCTAATCTTACAGGTATTTTTGGCAAATTAAATGAGAAAAAGACAACAGAGTAAAGCTAGCTATTTATAAGCTGTGTTTATTCAATTCACTGAAAAAGGAAAGTCATTACTTGTAATTGTTAAAGAATTATGGCAAATGACATTCATAGAAAAAAGTCATTCAAAAAAAGCACATGTACATGTATCATCAATAAATGTATTTATATACTTTGTAATTAAAGGTGTAGCAGAACAGACTGTCATGGATCTTGATAGAGAAGAAGAAATTCAAGAGGCCTATAAGAGTAAGAGATTTAATGAAATTCAATAAAAATCAAGGTTGGCAAAAGGCTGGTCAATATGAGTATTGACTGGGCCAGCGGTTTTAACCGGTTATAACCAGTCAATACTGGTCAAAAGTGGTCGATTGATGGTCAATTGAAGTGGTTGATTGGGTTGATTAAATCACTGACTTACATACCTGTCTGTTTCTAAATTAGTCTTAAAAGCTCTCCTCCTACATCCTGTACTGAAGGTATATTACATATTATCATCAGTATCATAGTTTTTCTCAATAAGGTCCTTTTTTTTATTTGATCATAATTCAAAAGACATTATTGCTGGTCAACTGAACAGGTTAACTGGATTGACTTTCCTTATTGAACTTACATACAGGTCAGTTCTTTTCAACCAAAGAATTTTTATCTATCATCATTCCTTATAGGTGAGATAATTGTTTATAGTTCTACATATCTCTCTCTCTCTCTCTCTCTCTCTCTCTCTCCCTCCCCCCCCCCTCCCCCTCCTACCACAAACACACTTAGGTTTTAAAAATATATATTATTTAACATAGTCTTTGGTCATAAAAGTTAAAGGTAGCATCAAAAAGCAGTTAATACATAATTTTCAATGTAAGATTTGCAGAAAAAAGTGTCACCCACAGGCAAACATGTGAAATACACCTGTCATTAATCTATAACAATATTGAGGTACACATGAAGAAGGCTGTAACTGATTAACTAAACAATGGTTAGGGATAAATTAATGTCTGAGGCATATTTAGGTGTCTACCTGCACTTTTAAATTGCTGTCAAATCACATTAAATGGTGTAAAAGTTGCCCATTTCTACCCCAGTGGGTGTGGCTTAAATTACAAAAGGGACCAGTCAGGTGTCCCTATTTGGGGTAATGTATTTGACACCAGGCCTTATTCTTAAGTGTGAAATACTGACTTATATGCAATCAAGATAATATCTTGTCATCAAGCAATTACTTAGGGCGTCAAAAATAAAACCTAAAGACCTTATTTGGAACTTCTATAGAGTTTGGATAACTGGCAAAAGCCAGCTGATGAGCACCCCTGGCAGGGACAAAACATTTTTTCCACTCAAGTCAACTCTTTCATATTGAATTCAACCAAACTTAGAACAAAAAAAAAAACCATGATAAATCATCCACTAAATAGCATAACTGTCCTTTTAAAACTCATCTGACCATCAAAATTTCCAAATGATCAATACAAATCGACCACTAATGACCAGTATTGACCACTTTTGGAGTATTGACCGCCCATCCTTGATAAAAATTTGGTCAAAATGATGAATAAAGTAAATTGATGTGGGATTCTGGGTACAAACAGGCTTTTTAAGAGACAGAGAAAGTGGAATTTTTAACAAGGAAGTTGGGGAATTTCACAGTACATCCCCTGTGTTGGGAAAAAAATTCAATTTTGCAGAAATAATACCAAAATGATGGATTGTCAGTCAGTTCAATTGATAATGTGTCTCCACAGGGTTGAAAAATCTCAGAAAGTTTAGTTGTAATGAAGGCAACAACTGATTGCTGAAAACACACCTGTCTGTATAAAGATCCTACTTGCACATAATCATTGTTGTGCCAAAGAAAGAATTCTATGAATGTGAAAGTACTGGATAAACCATTGTTTCTACAGAATGGTTATTATTATACACCAAAAAAGCTAATATACAAGAAAGGTCCATCATGTGCTCAGAGAGATTCAGACTTAACCCTTTACCACACAAAGAAATTTTTAACACATGTATAATAAAAGCATTTTGTGGAGTAGAAAATAAAAGTGGTTAAAAAGGTGAAATGTGTTTTTAATAGACTAGAAAACATTTTGGGAAAAGGAGAAAATGCTGGTAAGCAGCATTTTCTCCTTTTCCCAAAATGTTTTCTAAAGGCTCCCTCCACAGGGTTGTTAAAAGTCGGCATTGTGTGGTAAAGGGTTAAGATGGATAGTTTTTTCAAACAGGTGTTTATCAGCATTGGTTAACCCTTTACCAAACAAGATAATTTTGGGCTTGTCCAAATTCAAAGCAATTGTAGGCAACAATTGTGGCTCATTGTGACTCAATTAAATTTGAACATAGCAAAGCTTCTGATTGGGTAGACCAAATGGTTTAGCCAAATGGAAATTGTCTTACATTCAAATTTAGAAAATTCTGGAGAACAAGACCAAGAATGTTCTTAGCAATGGTTGGGGAATACAGGTCCAATTGTGAGAGGGGTTTTCATGTTGTTTTTAACACTTTAAGCACCAGTAAACCAAGTGAACATTTTCAGTCTCAAGTAAGACCTAAATGGTAACAATTTTGTGGTTGCTTTTGTTCTTTAGAGTTTCAGCAGAACTTTGAGTGTAGATGAGCAGACTGCATGTTTTGTGCCATCTGATCTTGATCTACACTGGCCACAAAGGCAACTATAATAGTGAAAGGCTCTTGAAAGGTTAAGACCTTTTCTGTTCCCATTGAAAATACATGTACGACTATAGGGAAGTAAAAGTTATGATGGTAACATCTTTTAAAACAGCAATCTTTGCACATTCGGTTACACTTCTTCTTGCAACTTTGTTCTATTAACCCTTTTCCACACAATCCAGACCTTTAGACAACCCTTGGAAAGACAGCTTTTGAAAACGTTGTGAAAAAAGGAGAAAATACTAATGTTATGGGAGATCACTCCTTCCTTACTGCTTACTCCTTACTACAGCTTTGTCCCATATAAAATCAATACCTAGCAACTGCATTGGGGAGAATTCTCTGTAGCTCAATGGTTATGGTGTTGGTCTGTTAAACCTCGAAAAATGAGGATCTCCTCCGCACAGGTTCAAATCCAGCCAGGTGCGGCTTGTATTTTAGCTATGCATTTGTTGCGAACTTTCATGTTCGTAAGACTAGTAAGTAGTAACCAGCATTTTCTCCTTTTCCCACGTTTTCTAACCTTCCCAAAACAAAGTCCAATAAATGAGTCACATTTACTCTGTCGTCTGCAAATGCATTTAACTTAAACATGTCTGAAATTTTGCTGTGTGGTAAAGAGTCAAATGATTCATGTGGTTCAACCTCCCTTTTACAGAGTATGATCCAGGTTGGACAGCCCCACCATATGATGCTAGGTATCCCCATGATAACCAATTGAAGTAAGTTGCTTCCATTCTGAACTTTTTTCTCTAGATATTGTTGTTGTTGGTTTGTTATCTGAAATGAATCATTGTACAGATAAAGGAAGTATTTTGAGTCAAACCCTTTCCCATGAGATCCCACGTTTTATTGTGAAGATGACAACTCATCATTGTTTAGTTGGTCCAAGTGATAGTCTCTGGCAGGAAAATGAATTTTGAAACCAGGTAAAAAGTTTCCAAGTTGCCCTATCTTTTGTTCACTTTTTACCTGGTTTTAAAGTTTGTTGTTATGCTAGCGACTAACACTTGGACTGGCTGTACAATAACTTTCATATTTATAATTGATACAGTTTAAATCTAAATGTAATTTAACACCAGCATTGTTTACTTTTGGATGCTACTACGGTGTAGGCTATATTGTAGTTTGTGAATTGTGCAGGAGAACACATACCCAGAGTACCAGTATACAATTATTTTCATTAACAATACATTGCTCCAAAATCTAAGGCTTTAGAGCAACAAGAAAAATAAAAAAACAATGCATTTGAGATGCCAATGGCAGCCTATTACCCAAGTGCCAGTCAACATTTTCCAGCAAGAAAATTCTCCAGGTAAACTTCAAGTACTGATTTGTCTTGATTGATTGTATGGTGTTTAACATAATTTTCAAAATTTTTTCAGTTATATCACGGCACCAATCCATAACTTTCTGGAGTTTCTTTTTACCTGTACTTCACACAATATATTTCCTATACCACTGGCTGCTTTCCCACATAACCATCATAGAAACATTGAGCAGTGGTGAAAGAGGAACGAATCCAGTCACAATGACTATCATCAATCCATGGAAGGAAATTTGCCAAGGATGTGAACCAGCAACCCCCCTGGTCTCAAGTCTTGAACCCTTCTGACTGCACTACCAAGGCTTGGCAAAATACTTCAATAGCAGCCGTGTAACACACTGGGAAATTATTGTCTATCTTGTATGGCTTGCAACACACGAAAAGGGGCATTCGGACATTTGCGTAAAGTGTCGTCTCGGATCAGCCTGCGCACTCCGCGCAGGCTAATCCGAGACGGCACTTTACGACTACATTAGATTTTGTGCTACAGTAGACTTGTGCAAAACAGAAAATTACATAAAAACGGAAAGTGCCGTCTCGGATTAGCCTGCGCGGACTGCGCAGGCTGATCCGAGACGACACTTTACGCATATGTCCGAATGCCCATTTTCGCGTGTTGCAGGCCATATGGAAAACAGTAGTTTGCCAGCTCTTTCCCTATCTTTGGCGTACCTTTATCTGTAACATTTCTTAACTCTTTACCACACAATAGAATTTAAAACTTGTCCAAATTTAAAGCATTTGCAGACAACAAATTAGAGATGGATCAAATGACAAAAGCTGTGCTTGATAGGATAGAAACATTGTGGGAAAAGGAGAAAATGCTGGTAACCATGTATTTTAGAAAATGGGTTTTCAACTATTTCATCAGTATTTGACCAGGCAGATTCAGAGATCTCATATAGGCTGAATTTGGTGCAGCACCATTTAAAAGATCATCATGTCTAAGCTTTCCTTTGAAAACATAGAATGGCAGTAAAGCCTTCTTCCTTATGGTCGTTAAGAGTTGAGATTGTGTGGTAAAGTGTAATTGATTGATTGACTGTATGGTGTTTAATGCCATTTTCAACATTATTTCATTTATATTATGGCAGGCAGTGTATCTATCCATGCTTTCCTGGAGTTTCTTTTACCAGTACTCCGCAAAATATTCTTTCCAAGCCACTGGCTGCTTTCTCACATGAGCATTGTCGAAACAATGATCAGTGGTGAACGAGGAATGAATCCTGTTGCATTGACTATCCTCAATCCTCAGGAAGAAATTGGCCAAGCCGGGGATCGAACCAGCGACTTCCTTGTCTTGAGTCCTGTATGCTACCAACCACACTACAGGGACTCTGCGGTAAAGGGTTAAGAAAGCTAATGCACAATGTTACCACGGCCAGCTATTGCAAGAGTTACATCCCTTTACTTTTGTCCTTGTTTGGATCTGATGACAAGTGAAGTAGTTGTATCCCTTCAACAGTTATAGATATGCTAAGAGATTTATGCAATGAGTTTTTAGCTCACCTGAGCACAACGTGCTCAAGGTGAGCAATTGTGATCGCCCTATGTCCGGCGTCAGGCGTCCATCAACAATTTCTTTAAACATCTTCCTTCTCCTAAACCACTGGGCCAATCTTGATGAAACTTGGCAGGGATGTTCCTTGGGTGAAGCTCTACCAAAGTTGTTCAAAGAATTGAATTCCACCCTTAACTCTGGTTGCCATGGCAACAAAAAGGAAAAAAATGCAAAATCTTTGAAAATTCTTCTTCTCTGAAACTGGATGGCGTAGAACTTTGATATTTGGTATGAAGCATCTCCTAGTGGACCTCTACCAAGTTTGTACAAATGATGCCCCTGGGGTCAAAACTGGCCCCGCCACAGGGGTCACAAGGTTGAACATAGGAACAAAGACGGAAAACTTTAAAATTCTTCTTCTCTAAAACAGGAAGGTGTAGAGCTTTGATATTTGGTATGTAGCATCTTCTAGTGGACCTCTACCAAGTTTGTTCAAATGATGCTGCTGGGTTCAAAACTGGCCCCACCCCAGGGGTCACAAGTTCAAACATAGGAACAAAGAAGGAAAACTTTAAAATTCTTCTTTGCTGAAATTGGAAGGCGTAGAGCTTTGGTATTTGGTATGTATTGAACCTGTTCTGAGTTTGTTAGCCCACCTGTGCACAACATGTTCAGTGAGTTCAAAATTTGGTCACCTGGGGTCATAAACTAGGTCACTAGGTTAAATCAAAGAAATACCTCGTGGGCACTCTAGTGGCCACATTTTTTGCTAAATTGACTTGAAAATTGGTCAAAATGTTTCTCTTGATAAAATCTCACATGAGTATGAATTTGGGTCAACTGGGGTCATAAACTAGGTTAATAGGTCAAATTAAAAAAATATCTTTAGAGCACTCTAAAGGCCAGATTTATTGTACAATTGATTTGAGAATTGGGTAAAATGTTTCTCTTGATGAAATCTAAGTTTAGTTCAAAATTGGGTCACCTGGGGTCATAATCTAGGTCACTAGGTCAAATGAAAGAAATACCTTTAGGGCACTCTAGAGGCCACACTTCTTGCTCAATTGACTTGAAAATTGGTCAGAATGTTTCTCTTGATAAAAAATGGGATGAGTTTGAAATTGGGTCACCTGGGGTCATAAACTAGGTCACTAGGTCAAATTAAGTAAATACCTTGTGGGCACTTTATAAACCACATTTTTTGCTCAAATGACCTTAGATTTGTTCAGAATGTTGTCTTGATGAAATCTGGGATGAGTTTGGATTTGGGTCACCTATGGTGATAAAGTAGGTCACTATGCCAACTTACGGAAATTCCTTGTTGACCCTCTAGAGGCCCCATTTTAAGCTCAATTGACCTGACAATTGGTCAGAAATTTAATTATGCACGTGGACTGAAATTTCGCCTATCGACTCAGGTGAGCGATCCAGGGCCATCATGGCCCTCTTGTTTTGTTTTTCCAGATATTGCCTGCAGAGCTTCATAGACTACTACAGATGTAGGAAAATCAAGGGTCCAGATTATGTCAATTGTTTTTACTTCAGACGCTGTGCCGAGCATATGTGTCCTCCTCACCTGGTAAGCTTGGTTGTAACCTATTTTTTTCCAACATTATTTAAATTTTGCCAATATTCCACTTCAGTTGAAATTCAGAGAAGGAAAACAAATAATCATTTTTCTCATACACATGAAAGTGTTGTTTTCAGCACATGAAAATAGTATATCTTCCTACAGCCATCATATTGGTGTGCAAGCCATTGTTGGAGAATGTACCATATCTGTTTGGGACCACAGATTGTCATGATTTAACTCTTTACCAAACAACTAAATTTTCACCACATCCAAATTGAAAGCATTTGCAGATGACAAGTCAGATGTGGCCCAAATGATGAAATTTGTCTCTGAAAGGATAGAAACATTCTTGGGAAAGGGAAAAAATGCAGGTTACCAGCATTTTCTCCCTTTCTCACAATGTTTTCATTTGCTTTCTTCCACAGGGTCATTTAAACTCGGGATTGTGTGGTAAAGGGTTAACTAGTTCCAAATAACAAAAAATTTGGACTTGTCCAAATGCAAAACATCTGCAGACAACAAATTGAAAATGACTGAAATAATAGAATTTGTCTTTATTTGGGTAGAAAACAACTTGGGATACGGTGAAAATGCTAGTTACCAGCATTTTCTCCTTTTTCACACAGTGCCTCACTTAAACCTGTCTTCCTCACAGACGTAATAACTTGGGATTATGTGGTAAAGGGTTAACTGTATTTTCACATTATTTACTCTGTTGTGTATGAGAAACATCTCGGGAAAAGGACATATTTCTTGCAACAAGGTATTTGTCCTCTTTTTTTTTTTTCCCCCCCAAAGTTGCTTTCTGTATCTCGAAGGACAACATTTGTCATTGAAAGGGTAGAAAACGTTACTGGAAAAGTAGCAAATGCAGGTAACTAGCATGTGCTTTTTAAAAAGTTGTATTGTTTAGGGTTGTTAAAAAACCAGATTGTTTGGTAAAAGTTTAAGAAAATAATAATGTTAAGATTAAGTATCTATTAATTAGTTCGCTTTGTTGATCAAAATGTTTTACACAGATTTTCATGTTACACAATCTTGAGAAGCTTCCAAATGTTTCTTTCCCATGATTTCTTGTTAATTGTTACATTGTTATTTGTAAGTATATGTTCTTTGATGTAATATTCTTGTTCATTGTTGTAGAGGGAGAAATGGATAAACCAGGTTAGAGAGAACAGGTTTGAATATCACGACATTGACTGGGAGGAAATAAAGGCTGGAAAGCATGTTCAGCACACAGAGTAGAGTCTAGCCATTCATTCTCGGGTTTGATATATTTTAGACTGTTTACCAGTGAATTGTCCAAGTGAAAGATGGACTAAACATACTAATAAACTTGAATTTTCAATTAAAAGTCAACTGAAAGACACATTCAGGTTTGTTGTATAAATAAAATTTAGTTACACATTGCTTTAGTTTTCAATTTTTTATTGTTTCTGAATTTTTTTCCTTTTTTTTTTTAGCCCCATTGAGCCAGCTTTAGGCAAGCGAGCTCATGTCATGGCCCAATGTCTGTCAGAGCGTGCATCTGTGTGTGTGTAACTTTTATTTTAAAAATCTTCCTTTCTCAAATTAACCAACCAATTTTGATGAAACTTCATAGAAATGATCCTGCCATTGTCCTCTTCAGAATTTCTTCAAAAAATTTGATTCCAGTGAAAAGTCTGGTTGCCATGGCAACAAAACTGAAAAATATTGGAAATCGTTAAAACCTTCTTGTCCGAAACCATTTGCCCTAGGGCTACAAAAATTTGTTTTGTAAATTGATCTAGTGGAGCTGTACCAAAATTCTTCAAATTATAGCCCTAGGGTCAAAATTGGCCCTGCCCTAGGGGTCACTAGTTTTACATGGGCTTATATAATCAAAACTTTAAAAATTTTCCTGTTCCTAACCATAAGGCCTAGGGCTACACGTACATGTAGCTTTATCTAGTGGACCTCTACTAAGGCTATTCAGATTATAGCCCTAGGGTCAGTACGGTGTATTACGGTTTACAAACAAGGCTTATATATAGAGAGAACTTTAAAAATCTTCCTGTAGTGCATAAATTCAATGACTTGAGATTATACATACATACATACACACACCACACCCACCCACACACACAAATTATATATTTGAGAGAGAGAGAGAGAGAGATGTTGATCAAGGGAAATAACTCATGTTCACTCGTAACAGGTATGCATAGTTTGTTACCATTTACCTCCCTTGATTATCGAGCTGCACTATTATTTGATCGGTGTAGGATATTCAAGTCTTTCGGATAAATTTAATGATCAGATGAGTTGATTATTCTATGAAGTGAGGTTTGTATGATTCAATTTTTTGTTCCAGAACTTAACCATTCATGTCACTGGAAAATTTTTTTCTGCTACTAATGATTTGGAAATCTTATCAAAGCACTCTTTGTTAGAGTTCATTGAATGATTGATATTCGTTATGAACAATACTTGAATAGACTGGCTTGTATTCAGTGCCATCATCTTTACATTTGAGTGGAAAAGATGATGGGCTGGCTATTTTCCCTATGAAAGTTTTTTGCCATACAGACTTATAGTGATTTTCTGACGGTCCTGAGGAAAAACCTCTTGACAATATAGTGGGGAAAGGAGAAAATGCTCGTAACCAGCACTGTCTCCTTTCCCAACTATGTTTTCTATCAAAGACAAAACTCAACATTTTAGCAACATGTAATTTCTTTTTGTCAGTAAATGCTTTCAACTTGGATGAGTCTCAAGTTTTATCATTTGGTAACAAGTTAATAAAAGATGAACCTTGATTAACCCTTAAGCTGCCAAGCGTGACTCACTGACCTTTTGCGGACAGTGTACATCAAGATCAGACTGCACAGAACGTGCAGTCTGATCTTGAATCTACACTGTCCGATATGAAGATATTTTTATCCAAAAGTTTGAAATAGCATTATTTGGGTTTTTACTATCGGCTTGAAAGTTTCATTTCACATATTTAGCAGGATAAGGGTTGAGATATAAACATAGGAATCACTAACACGAACAATTTATCCAGCCAGTGGCGGCCACAAAATGCCTTCAAAACTGGCACAGTTTTTGAAGCAAATATAGCTGGACTTTATGGGAAAATTGCTTTCTGTGAGCAGCAATTTATCTCAAGTTTTCATAATGTTGCCGTGATCGTGCTTGGACCCAATCTAACTAGATCTAAAGCAATTTAGAGAAAGTTCTCCATGTTAGGTTATTAACGACTTTTTGCTATATTGCTATTGTAGAACAGTAAGAGACCAATATGTTAGTTTTTTTCAATCAACATAATGACATATTCAGTATATTGCAACTTTCAAAATCAAAAATAAAATGGAAAAGCACTAGTTCTACTCACGGAAGAGATGCTATCGCTTGATAATAAAAACGATCCATAATGCCGGCAAAAATATTCAATGACCAAGCAGCGTTGAATACAAAGTTAATGTATGTACCAAACATCCTAGTTTTAATGACCATGGGGAAGAAGGCTTTCAAAAACGTTGTGGGGCAAATGCAGGTAGCCAGTATTTTCTCCTTTTCCAATAATGTGTTCTACTATACCAAAGACTAAACCATCACTAGACACATCTAATATGTCGTCTGCAAATCCCTTCAGTTTGGACAATTAGTGAATTGGTAGAGAGTAGATGTCTATGAAACTATTTATTCCCTTTATCTTAACATGAAATGGAGATATTTATTTGTTTTAGTGTATGATCGAAATTTTCATCGATTGAAAGGAGAGGGCTCTATTTTCACGAGTGGCGATGCGACGAGTGAAAATAAAGCTCTTGATTTTTACGAGGTGAAAGAAAATTCGCTGAAACTACTACCCTATTTCTTTTATGCTATCAACTGGGAATATTGAACAGCAGATGAATAGCTTACAAAGATAAAATTTTCCCGATAATTAATAATTTGGAAGGGATGAGGGAAGCAGAAGTAGCTTTTTCAAAGGGAGTTAATTAAGTTTACGTTCGTAAGGAAGGAATGGGGGAAAATAGTTCCGGCTAGAAAAAGTTATAAGATTCACTGGCGAATGATGAAATTAACCGGTGATTTTATAAGATTGTAATTCACTGTTTTATTTCATGCTTTCCGGTAGGTTATCGAGAAATATCGGTGAAATAATTTTCGATATTTCATAGTTACGACCAGTGAAAATACCGATTTTTATATTCTAGTTACCTAGGTAAAATGCGCTTGACCCACAACCAGATTGGAAATATGACGTCATTTACCTTACATTTCTCGCGCTTGACGTAATATTGTAATGCGTTGCTATGCGGAGGGGGTACGCCACGGGGAATAACTGAAAAGACCTGTACTGGATTTTGATAAAGTTCCTCCCAGAAAGGGTTGAAAGCATGAAATAAATAGAATACATGTATTTGTTTTTTTCGGTTAAAGATAGAAATTTATTTCATCTCGTGAACACCATCGGTAATATTTTCACTCGTGGCTGCGCCACTCGTGAAAATATTACCGATGATGTTCACTCGACAGGGTTCCTGCTGGGCTTCGCATTTGGCGCCATTTGCGATAGATTTTTAAATGTGGCGCCAAAAAATGCCGATTGGCGAAAATGACTGGCTACGATATTTTTCATATCGGGATGCCGAACATTTTAAAACTGGCCCCCTTCACTGCAATGCATGGATGCATGACCGCCAGTCCATCGATAAAAGTGAAATAAATCAGCTGGAATAAACAACGGCATCGAAGTAATTAAAATTACTTCACAAATCGATGTCATTTACACCTGTCTATCCGAATATACTTACACTTTCGATAACATAAACATCCGGCTAGAAAAAAATTGTAGGTTTATTATGGAAAACTGTCCGAAAGTGAAAGTATCGAAGACCAGTGGCCTATATCAATCGTGAATGTTACTAAATGTCCAAATGAATGATGATCGCAGGTAAAATACAGCGGGTTTCCAAAATGGCGACTGCGTCGACGTCGGCGTTGACTAAAACCCGAACCGTAATGTTATCGTCGTCTTCGGCATTTTCTATGTCGTTCTTCCTCCGTTAATCGCCCACCTTTTCGGAAAACTTGTTCGGCTTTTTTAAAATTTTAACTTTTTTATACTGTTACAGATAAAAAAAAAAAAAGTCCCTACAGAAGCAATTTCTTTGTAAAGGAGAAATTTCTTCTTTTTTCTTAACATTTTTTTTTACATATTGACTTGATTGTTTGGTTTGTACAATTTAAACTTCTATATGTTTCAAAAAGTCTTTCTTTAAAACTTTGTTACAAAAGTAGAAATTGCTCTCAATGACCTATTTCTGCTTTTGTCTCAGTGGTTTTACAAACATTAAAGATAGATCTACTTAAACTTAATAGATGTTGTTTTTTCCATTGTTCACAAAAATAATTTTTTTACTATATTCATGTAAAAGACATAGATATAAGTTATGAAATCTGATTAAAACAAATGTTTTCTTGTTTGTTGTTTTTTATTGACACAACCATGCGATGAAAATTTATAGACCAATTCTTGATTATGCCTGACCCCCAGTACTTTCATTCTAAAATTGGCACCAACTGGCTCTAATTATTTCAATTTGACGCAAACTTTTCTCATTTGGCGAAAGTGATGGCGCAAGAAAAAAAGAAGCCAGAGGGAACCCTGCTCGATGAAATAAATTTCGATCTTTAACCGAAAAAAACAAATAGGCCTATCCTCTAATATTTCTATATACTACTAAAAGCATTTAAAAAAAAAACTCTGTTCTATCAAAGTTTCAACAAATGTGAGAAACCTTCCGTACAGAAACTGAGACCGTGTGAGCCCTGACAAGCCCAGACAAATTTCAAACAAGGCGATCCCGAAAGATAGTGCATATTAACCCATGACCAAACAATCGCGAGTTTTTAACTACCCTGAATCAGAAAGCTTTGGAAAACAGTGTGGGTAAAAAAGAGAAAATGCTGGGAACCAGCATTTTCTCTGTTTTCCTACAATGTGATCTACCCTGTTTTTACGAGAGATTGCATCATTTTATACCCTTTTAATATGTGTACTGCAAGTGCTTTCAATTTAGACAAGTATAAAATTGTGTCGCCTGCTAGATTTGCTAGGCATGGCTTTGAATACGTGAAAAAGAGAATACAGTGGCTTCCGTATAACGCCGTTATCTGCTTTCCCACAGCGGTTGTAGAGGACTGTATCCTGTCACAATGATTTTCATCTATGTTGCCCACGAAATATCATTTTAGCTATTTCAGAACCAATATTTTTCCAAGAATATTGCCAAACCCTCATTAAACACACTAAATACACTCAGCAAAACTTATAACCAGTCACTTTTAATTCTCCTGCAAATTAGACCAGGTAATATACAGGTAAATAAAAAGAAAAATATAAAATATATCTAGACGTTAGCCATAGTACTGTAATAAAAAGACTCGATTCTGCCAACAAAAGGCAAGAGAAAACGTGTCTTTTGAAACAGAACGGCGCATGCTTGGTGTCAGTCAGCCAAAATAGGTAAAGAGAAAAATCTCTGTTATTGAAATTTTCAACAATAAAAAAAAAGGAAACTACTTTCTGCGTAAAAAAGTAATCGAAGAGAACGAGCATGAAGTTTTCAAAAAATTATAATTTTCATTGTCGAATGAACGAATGTTTAGTAAGTTACTCTTACGAGAACAAGTCAATAAATGAGCTGTGCTCTGTGAAAAGGGAGCTTAATGCATCTGCGATAAGTATCGAGCCAGGTCAGCCTGCACAGGCCGCAAAGGCTGACCTAACCCGTAACTTTCCGCTATAGGTCAATTTTCTGTATTTACAAGGACCAGTTTACCACATGAATCAGTCCGTGGTTACACAAAGTGCATTTTATGGATCCATGATCATATGATGACTTGCTCGGTATCATACATCACAGAAATGCATTAAGCTCCTCTTTGCCTGAGCGGAGCTTAATCTTTTCAGAAGTAGGCTCAGGTATGGTTTTACACTATGTAGTCAATCATTCTGCGAAAAATAAAAGCAAATGAACAGTCTTCTCTGAACAGTGGATGCAAAACAGGGTCTACGGGGAATTACAGCTTAAAAGTGGTCTGTAGAAGTTTTGTTGAATGTGAATGAAATAGACATTTTCAGTCATTACTACATGTATGCATGTAGATACATGTATTACAATTTCAGAGCATTATTTTTCTGTCAGAATATCTTGCAATGATGCAAACAACGTAGATTCAAGATCAAGCTGCACGTTCTGTGCACTTATCTTGATCTATACTGTCCGCTTCAACAATTTATTCCAGCCTCTGCGCTGTAAGGGTGAAGATGTTTGTTTGATGTTTAAAGCCGTTTTCCTAATTACATGTAATTCGGTTATATCGCGGTGACCAGTGCACCTATCCATGCTTTTATGGAGTTTTCTTTCAACAGTACTTCGCTCACTATTCTTCCCAGAGCCACTAGCTGTTTTCCCACATTCCAATCTTCTAAAAAATATGATTAGCGGTGAGAGAGAAATGAATCTTGTCGCAATGACTAGCATGAATCCTCAGAAGGACATTGGCCAAGCTGGGGATTCGAACCAGCGATCTCAGCTCACAAGTCATGTACGTTCCCGACTGCGCAAGGGCTAAGACACGTTCATCTTAACCTTTTACCACACAAATTCCACTTTTAACAACCCTGAAAGAGATCGCTTTAGAAAACATTGTGGGAAAAGGTGAAAATGCTGGCAGGTCTACTGTAGCACAAAATCTAATGTAGTCGTAAAGTGCCATTTCGGATCAGCCTGCGCGGACTGCAAATGTCCGAATGCCCCCTTTCGCGTGTTGCAAGCCATATTAAAAAAAAAAAACTGGCATACAACAAATACTCAAACGCGCCTGTACACTTTCTTCATTAGTGCCATACTTGAAAACTACAGCGTCGTGAAAAACCTGTGATGCGAACAATTCTTGTCCATTCTTTTCCTATTATTGGTCTTTATTGACCGATATTCACCCTTTGAACTTTAAGCGGATTCTCTGGCATTGTAAATCAATTTAGATCAGACTGCATGGCACGTGCAGCCTGATCTTGAATATCCATTGCGCGATGGATATTGAGAATTTTGGCCAGCAAAGCAGTGGATTTTCAAAAACTGAAATGTTTCGTTTGACTCGCACTCCATGATAATAAATACATCATTTTCTAAGCATTCTTGAGTTTTAACAACCATGAGGAAGACGGCTTCTGAAAACATTGTGGGAGAAGGAGAAAATGCTGGTTACCAGCATTTTCTCCTTCTCCCACAATGTTTTCTACCAATCCAAAGACAAATTTCAATTTTTTGAGTCGAATATATTTTGGAGTTTGCAAACGCTTTCTATTTTGACAAGTTGAAGAACTACACAAAGTCAATTATTTTGCGTGCAATCATGTCTTCAGAGTTATCCTATTTGGCCAACATATCAAAGGTCGTCAGGCATAAACTCTTTACCAAACGACAGAATTTTAAACTTGTCCAAATTGAAAGCATTGGCAGACGACAAATTCAGTGTTGCCCAATTAGCTATATTATATTTGAAAGGTTGAAAAACATTGTGGGAAAAGGAGAAAATGCGGGTTACCAGCATTTTCTCCTTTTCCCATAGTGTTTTCAAAGTCTTTCTTCGAAGTCGTTTAGAATCGGGATTGTGTGGTAAAGATCGCTGCCAACTAAATAATTTCGACATTTTCGGAAGACCAAAAGTAGATTCTACTGCAGGTTTAAGATTATTTCGGTTATATTTTAGCATCAGGTAGCGGCCCATGTTGATTCCAGATCGGACTGCACGTTCTATGCAGTCTTATCTTGATCCTCTCCAGTCCGATAAGCTATTGAAGTTACCATTGACAGTGAAAGTAAAAAAAAAAAAACTCGTGGCGCTACAAAAGTTCTTCTGGAAAGAGGGTGGGCAAACAGGAAAACAGATCTCTCTCGAATAGAGCGTAGCAAATGGAGAAATTACTCGATATGTAATATTTCTTCATGCCCAACAATTTTTTCATATAATATTTGTGTAATAAAAAAAACTTAGTTTATGCAAAGTATCAATTTTTACCTTTTACCATACAATCTCGATTTTTAACGACCCCCCCCCCCCAAAAAAAAAAAACAAAACATGCTTTAGAAAACTGTGGAAAAAGGAGAAAATGCTGGTTACCAGTATTTTCTCCTTTTCTCACAATGTTTTCTAACCTTTCAAGGGAAAATACCATCATTTGAGTTCCGATTACTTTGTCGTCTGCAAATGCTTTCAATTTGGACCAGTCAGAAATTTTGTCGTCTGGTAAAGAGTGTAAAAGATCTCTTTGAGGTAGTCTGCTGCAAAATAGTTCAAGAAGGCGGATGGGTAAAGACAAACTGCAATCAAATACTTTTGGCTGATTTTAACTCAGCGTCGTTGAATGTTTTCCTTTTTCCTGTTATGATTGCCAGTGATTGTAATGTGTGCGGTAATATCATGTAAAAACGGATTTTTCAATTGTTACCTTTGATTACAATCATTCCTTTACCACATTATAGTAATCTCGTGTTTTAACGACCCAGAGCAAGTAGGTTTTAAACTATTATGGTAAAAGGAGAAAAACGCTGACAACCAGCGTTTTCTCCAATTCCTCCATAAGAGAAAGAAGGCTTTATACTGTTAAAAGAAAAGGAGGAATGAGCTGACAAGCAGCTTTTACTCTAATTTCTATAATATTTCTACCCTTTCAAAGACAAATCCTGTTAACCCTTAGGCTGCTGAGCGCGCCTAAAGAACCTTTTGCAAGCGGTGTAGATCAAATTCAGACTGCGCAACAAGTGCACTTTGATCTTGGATCTACACTGTCCGATAAGGAGATATTTCTCCCCTAAAATAACTTTGACATAGCAACCTTTACGTTTTTACTATCGACTTGAAGGTGTCATTTAACTTAGCAGGATAAGGCCGTTGATAGCATTTGAGCGACATTTACTTTGTCGTCTGCAAATTCTATTAACGACGTTCGCGACAGTTTCCATTCTCACGCTTCGTGTAACTATCACGCTCACCATTTACTCGAAACGGTGACCACCTAACACCGTTGTCTGCGCATGTCATATTCTTCGAAGATTCGACCTGTCTGCTACGACGCATCACCCATCCTCCAATACCAGGGAAAAGTAGGGCTTATACCGAAGCTATTAGCCTATTACCCAAGCATGTAGGGGCTGTTTAATAAATGGCCGATGCATAGGTTACATGCTAGCCGATCATAGCTGAATGAATCGCGCCAGGTAGCGTTTTATTGAGTAAACGTTTATTTCATTTTGAAATTCAAAGTAACGGTTGTTGTTTTGAAAAGTAGCCCGGTACCCAGAATGCCCAAATTAGATAGATGTGTATTTGTAGAATGCCATCTAGCGGGAGATAATGCACCTAACACAGTTGATCTTGCCACAATTGTCAATGTCTGCAGAATGGATAAACCAAGAACTAAAACGGGTCGTTTCATGTCAGCAAAACGAAAAAAAAAAAGTAAATGAATCAAGCCAAATAATCGTATGCGTGACAAGAATCCGAAATTACGCTTTCAAAAGATCGGACTGAAAGTCAAAGTGAATCACCTAACTACGTCACCTAACAACGGAAACATGGGCACATGCCACTAGCGCTCTGTCTGGCAGACGTATTATCGAGCTAAAACATCTTTTCAGATGCAGATGCTTTGAGTTTGGTCTAGTCCAAAATTATGTCACTTGGTAAAGACTTGCAGAAAACAAGGGGCTGTAACTCTTTCTCCTTTACCAGGCTATCCCTTAGCTTCATGAGTCTGCAGCAGACAACATTTGAAAACATTGATGTCAAAAGGAGAAATTGCTCCTACTGGCTGATTTCTCCTTTTCGCACAATGGTTTCTGACCTATCAAAGGACTGTGATACATGAATACCGGGTTTTGGTTTAGCGTCTGCAAACGCGTCAAATTTAGAAGAGTCTAGAATTAGTCGTTTGGTAATGGGTTTAATGCTAACATCGGTATTACATTTATATGCTATGGATTGGTTTATTATGACCAACAAACTTGATTCTTATAAACATTTCTGAATAGCTGAAAAAATTGAGATAATTTACTTCATATAATGTCTTTGTCTTTGACAAACCTTACATTTACTCATTAGTTATTGCCCCACCCACAAACCTAAAATGAATTTTTTTTTAAAAATAAGGCTGGTGACCTATTTGTTTAAAGCCTGATTCTTTTAGTTTAGTACCTGAATTTTAGTTATAGAAAAAGTAAGAAAAATCTGAATGTTAGAACATAAAAAAAAAATAACTTTAAAAGATACTTTTTTTTTTGGTTTGTTTTTTCCAAAATAAAGGTGTTTTAGCCATAAGTTAAGGGTATTTTTTTTTAAAGATTGATACTCAGTATACTCTAAATTATTATTATTATTATTTTTTTTTTTTTTTTTTCGTTAAATTTGATGTTTCACCAATACAATGACATGAAATTTGCTTATAATTGTTGTCATTTAAAAAAATATGCATAGACTTAGTTTTCATAGGTGAAATTTCATCCTGAACTGCCGCAATTCAGGGTGTACTAAAAGAAATATTCATAGAATTTTCCCAAAGCTGGTGACCCCCTTTTTTTTATCTCCTATTTTTGTAGATCAGATAATATACTATCACCACACGAAGTTTCTTAAAATTCTGAATGTTTTCAAAAAATGGTGAAACTGTAGCGATCGTCTGGTAATGAGTTATAATTTCCCTCGCAGACAACGCTTTGCGTCTTTTCGAAAATCTTTTTTTTTTTGTCTTAGAACATTATCGCTATTGTTAGGAGCAATTTTTTTGCGACAATGCTCTCACTTAACAAAGGGTTCCTTCGTTGCTCAGTGGTCAAGTGAAGGGCCTCACTGGAATAAGTTTTCCGTTAGAGTACCCTCTGGGCAGGACACTTCAGAGCCATAGCGTAGTACTGGTAAAACCCAGGACATACAACAGTAAGCGAGCTATTGCAGTGATATGACTGAAATAGTGTTGAAAGCGGCGTAAAACACCAATCAATCAATCAATCACAAATTAAACCTTAGTTTATATCGATTATCAATACTTTACAAGGATGTTTTCAAAGTCGTATGCAGCAAATCTTCCCCCACCCCCACCCTTTAATCCTTATCGTGCTAAATAAGTTAAATGAAACTTTCAAGCCGATAGTAAAAACTCTGAATAATCCTATTTCAATCTTATTTTTTGGACAAAAAATATTTTCTTATTGGACAGTGTAGATCCAAGATCAGACTGCACGTTCTGTGCAGTCTGATCTTGATCTACACTGTCCACAAAAGGTCAGTGAGTCGCGCTTAGCAGCCGAAAGGTTAACTTTGTCTAATTGTTCGGTCATCTTTTCGCGCATACAGATTCCCAACTCTTTAACAGACAACAAAATTTTAGACTCAACCAAACTGAAAAGCAGTTGCAGACGATAATTCAAACATGGCCTAAATCGTTTGTACATGTATTCGGCTCTGAAAGAGTAGAAAACGTTGTGTGAAAAGGAGAACATGCTGGTAACACATTATTTTCTCCTTTTCACAAAATGTGTTCAGAAACTTTTCTAATTGGGGTCGTTGATACACAGGATTAAACAACTTTTTACAATATCGAGGCCGTTTTTTTCCGTAGTATGCATTGTACTGCCGAGCCCCGTAGCTCAATTGGTAGCTTACAGGACTTGAGAAAAGGGAGTTCGGTAGTTCGACCCCCGGCTCGGCCAATTTCTTTCCAAGGATTAATGATAGTCATTGCGACTGGATTCATTCCTCTCTCATCGCTGACCATTGTTTCGACAATAGTTTATGTGGGAAAGCAGCCAGTTGCTTGGAAAGAATATTGTGCAGAGTAAATATCTACTGGTAAAAGAGACCCCAGGAAAGCATGGGTAGTTGCACTGGCCGCCGCGATATATAAACTGAAATACATGTAATGATAAAAAGGCAGTAAATACAATACAATCAATCAATCAAATGCGTTGCACTCGTACTAGTCATAGCCCTTCTGAAATACACCATTTTGTTAATGTCAAACCTTAACCACACAATACCGTATTTTAACGACCCTGGTGAAGAAGGCATTTGAAAACATTATAGGAAAACAGGAAATGGTGGTACTAGTAATCAGTATTTTCTCTTTTTTCCGACAATCTGTTTCTACCTTGCCACCATTTAAGCCACAAGGAATTTGTCGTCTGAAAATGCTCCGAATTTGAACAAGGCTATGATTTTTTTTCGTCTGGTATAGAGTTTTCAACTAACTTCAAAGCTTTCATGTGCTGTGTGCGATTTTTTTTTTTTTTTTTTTTTTTTTTTGAAAATCAACGTATTGTAGCAAGATGTAAACTATTTCAAGACTTACCTCTTTGGATTTGTTATAATCTATAATTTCCGTTACTGTTAGCGGGGGTTTTTTTTTGTAAAAAAAAATTAAGCAATTTATGATTACTTTCAAACAATTTTGCGTTCACCGATCCCATCGAAAATTCTGGCTTCGTGGAAAAAATATAGGACGCATTTGATAAACTTTCTACTATCGGAGCATGCGCAACGAACGTCCTTCACCATAAATGACTTGAAGCAAATTGATCTTCAAGGACGCAAGACAGATCTTGACCACCAAAGGTAAGGCAAGCATCATTTCTTTTTTTTCCATTCTTATTTTTTGCGTCGATTAATGTATTTCACGATCCTGCTTTTGCTTCGATATGGTCGTTGGTACTTTTTGTTGTATTAATATTGGTAAAATATAATTGTTTTTTCATGTTATTTTAAAATATTACTCCATTAAACATCAAATACAGCGTTGCCTATAACATGCGTGGCGTTCGTCACGTACACCCGCACAGCAAACAGACCACTTTGTTTACTCACGTATGTTAACCACTTTGTATAAAGTACATGATGATTTTCAACGGTTTATGAAAGCGGATGTAGAGTTAATCATTTGACTTTATGCCCATTACAATTATTTAATTGAAAATGAAAGTTGACTGCACTAGAATTCAGAGAGCCTTGTGAAAATTAGCAGTAATCAAAATAAGGTAGATTTACATTAATTTAAACTCAGGCACTAATGCTTTTACGAGCATCTGGATATTCTGAACAGCCAATCATCGTCTAAAACTGGAAGAAAATCAAAGACTTGTGGAGCAGACTGTTCCTGGTATTTGTGTATAACGTCAGTCACCAACTTTGATTTCAGTGTACTCGAGAATTCGCTTAAAGCTTTCGTGATTTACTGACTTCCCATGAGACGTACATGTCAGCCTTAAATCCCAGAGAAATATTGGTTCTCATTATTTATCGATTTCCCGCTAATGATTGAAACAATGCTTTAGGAGTAGACATGTCCAATATTCGGATTGTCCGCGACTTGTCGAACGTTACCCTTCCTGCTGCCGCCTTCGGTGACCAAGATGCTCTTCCTTTACGACATTTATCAAATGAAGTTTTAACTCTTTCAACGCCAAATATAATATCAATCTCTTTCGATGATTTAAAAGACGATAGACTGAAACTCAGACTTTTATCTCATAGGCTTGACTTAACAAGCGAACGGTATTGATCCAAGATCAAACTGCACGTTCTGTGCAGTCTTATCTGGGAACTATGTCGTCCGTAAAAGCCCCGGTTTTCTCCTATAGCGCTGAAAGTATTAACAAGACTTCCAATCCTAGGTTACCGGTAATTGTCCAATTAGACTCGCGTATTTTATGATATCCTTTATTTATTTCGTTGTATTAGTAATGTTTTACTCGACTTTCAACAGTATTTCCGTTCTATCACAGCGACATCTCACTTTTTCATTTTTTTCTTTCTTACGGTAGGCCGGCTGCTGCCAAATGTATAAATACACAATTTTGTTGCTGATGAGACTTTTTTTTTTTTTGTTTAATGGAGATTCAACATCGAACTTAACGTGTTTTGCGGTCAGAGATGCTCTACTCTGTCAAGAAAAAAAAAAGTGTTTGTACTTTAACCTTAAACTGGTATATATGTACTTAAACCTTAAACTGCTATATACGTGTATGAGAGAAAATTACAACATTTAGAGATTTGCAGCCAATGCTTAGAGCCCAAGTAACGTTATTGTTATATCGAGTTTCTTGTTGTTTTTTTTTTTTTTCTTTTAATTGAACCACACCCATTTGTAGATTGCTTTTCAAAATATTGTAGGAAAAGGAAAAAATGTCGATAAACATCATTTTCTCCTTTTTCCACAATGTTTCCTACTTTTCTTAATTAAAAGAATATAACAAATTCCATTATTTAAGCAATATTGAATACAAGACTTAACCCATTACCACACAATCCCTCTTTTTGACGACCCTGAGAAAGAAGCCTTTAGAAAACATTGTGGGAAAAGGAGAAAATGCTGGTAACCAGCATTTTCTCCTTTTCCCACAACGTTTTCTACTCTTCACAAAACAAATTTCAAATTTTCAGTCACTTTTATTTTGTCGTCTGCAAATGCTTTCGATTTGGACAAGCCTAAAATATTGTCGTTTGGTAATGAGTTAAAGGGCAGAAAACATTGTGGGAAAGGGAGAAAATGCCTGTTATCGACATTTTCCAACAATGTCTTCAGATGTCTCCTCCGTTTCACCCTTAACCACACAATAACGAGTTTAAACGGCCCCAAGAAAGAAGCCTGTTGAAAACATTGTGAGAAAAGGAGAAAATGTGGTAACCAGCATTTTCTCCTCTTCCAACAATGCACTGAAAACATAACTTAAGAAGTTAGTTGACCAAGTAGCCTTTGTAGGGATCGTCTAAATTTTACATAGAAAAAGAACGGAAACAATTTTGAACTTTTGATTTAAAGTTTTGAGGAAAAAAAAAATGAGAAAACTCGAAAAACAAAATCTAAGAATGCTCCTGTAGTCAAAACATTTAACACAAATAAGCGAAAGAGCATTGCAGTTTTAGTGGAGAAATTCCTCAAAATATTTATGATCACAACATGGTGTTATATCAAATACAGACAGCTGATACTAACCGTTTACCAAACAATATCCCGAAGTAGATAGATAAATGGGTCATCTGGGCATTTTTTGACAAATTTTTATAAAATTGCCCAGTTTGCCCATACGATTTTTGTATGAAAAATCTATTTCCTCATAATTCTAAAGAAAATAAATTTCATCATCAACGCATCGATTTATCCACTAACCAACGCATCAACTAATGGGCCCCATGTGTCAACGCAAGATAAGTCCATGCATGAGGGACCATCTAATTACTATAATCATTTTACCATAAATTCAAAAATATTGATAAGCCCATGCACCCATAAAGTGAAAAAAATTTTTTGAATTTCTTAAATTTTAAGTCATAAATTAATTCAAAATGGATAACTTACATACAAATGAAGTTTTTTACGATGTACTTGATACAATGCCACCTAAAACAAAAGTACTAAATAGACTTACCTCTGATGAATTACAAAACTTAGAAGAGCATATTGAAAATAAATATAATGAAATACCTATTTATAAAATTCCAGGAAGAAAAGTATATTTCCCAAATATTCATTATAATGATTATTGTACTGCTTTGAGAAAAGCAGCACCTGTTATATATTATTGTTTTAGTAAAGAAATGGAGCGATGTGGTACACATAGTTTATCTATGTGGGTTGGTCTTTATGATAATAAAACTGAAGAAAGAAAAAGAGTTGGTCCTTATTGGTTTGATACTAGACCAGGAATTGGAATACATTTAGCTCCTTATCAAAAGGAAATAAATTTTTGTGAGAATTATGTTTTTGAATTTACCCCTTCTGTATTAGCAGGGTCTAGAAGAAATTTAGAAGATTTTAACCATCTTTCACCTTTTATAGAATTTAGTGGTAAATTTGATAATTTATATGGAGACCCTGATGTAAATAAAGCATTAAAAAAAATTAATAAATTAACAAAAAATGTAACACTATCTAATTATGTTAGAACTAATAGAAATGACGCTACACTTGTTAAAATTACTGATGCATTGGGTAAAATAACTTTTATTAATAGAAGTGACTTTGATGATTCTTTTTTTGTCATAAGAGATAGAGATTATTATAGTATAGATTTCTTAAAACCTAAAACAAAAAAACAAAAATTATTTTTAGAGAAAAAATGTTGTATATGTACCATTAATAAACCTAATATAACATTCATTAATTGTGGGCATCTATGTATATGTGAGGAATGTGATAAAATACACCCCTTAAGTAGATGTCCTATATGTAGACAGTAATTTTTTGTTAAAAGAATTTTGTAAAATATTTAAAATGAAGTTTATAAAGCTATTTTCAAAGAAAAAAGATAAACCTATTAATAATGATATTATTAAAAAACAAATAATTAAACTAGATAGGCGTATACAAGAATTAGAATTAATTATTGATGGATTAATGGATATTTTAAGTGATATGAAGAAGTCTAAATAAATATATAATATATTTTTTATAATATATTATATATGTTTACAAGTCTAATTCTATCAAAATAGATATGTAAGCGTGTGTTACATCTCGGTTATCTGTTCTCGAAATAAAGTTTATTATGTCGCATTGATTTACCTCCAACGCCCTTGGAAAAATCGTACAGCTACAAGTTTCGTCCGCTTTTTTAATAATAGTGTAATCAACCTGTTCATTTCCGTTTACCGTTATATTAATTTTTACCTCTTCTGGTACATTACGATCCCTTTTAACGATCGTTAAAGTTCCTCTTATAATTCTACCTGACACATTCATACAATAACCCCCTAAACCGTGTCTTTTACCCGAATTACCATTACCGAATGAAAACTCATAATTACCGTTTGAAATTGGTCCCTGTTCTTCGGCCCACACGGTTATAACAGGTTTTGGCTTATATGCTCTGAAGAAACGCTCCATATATTCTCTAGTGACAGCATCTTTTTGACGTCTTGGGTCCGCTATATTATATATTCTTAAATTATTCATATCAATATTTTGGTTTACTGATAGTTCTCCATCCGCTTTCATTGAGAAAGATTCATACATAGCACCTTGACCACCTCTAATATTTTTAACGAGGTCATCAACATAACCTTTAGTGGTAACCGCATCTTGGGATATGGGGCTTGATAATCCAGTAATCTGGTTACCATTCATATCTATTCCACCATCTATTGAATAGGACCCATCTTGTTTTCTCGTTAAAGCTTTTTCACCCGCGGTAGCTGCCTCAATGGTGGTATCCACGTAAAACTTATTAGAGGCTTGGTCGTGTCTTGTGGGGGTTCCGAGATTGTTAATTACTCGTCCTCCCATTGAAATTGCATCATCTGCCTCATACCACCTTCCGTCTTTATAAACAAATGCTCTATCAACATTATCCACATAATTTTTAGTAGCAGCTTCACCCGGTTCTTTTGGGTCCTTAACATTTCTTATCGGATTAAAACCCATATTTAAATATCCAGTAAAGTGGTATCCACCGTTTTCATTCAACAACCCTGAGTTGGCGTCAACATAATCCTTAGTTGCAACATCATGAGAATTTACTGGATTACTAACCCTCGTTAATGTATTGCCGTTCATGTTTATAGACCCAGTAACAACAGTTGTTCCATCTTTACGTAAAAAATTATTATTTATGTAAGCGAGTGACACACCATCATCGCTTGTTTCACCATCATCTTTCATTCTTCCGAATTTGTCAACAGGCATTTTTTTATATAGTACTAAAAAAGTTTATTTAAAACATTTTGGAACTGGTTACCTCTAGATAACTCTTTTAGAATGTACAAACATAAATGACCGCAAAATACTTGCCCAGCTTGTTGTAATTGGTCAGTATTGTACTGTATTGGACTTTTTAAATAATCTCGAATTTCAATAGGTGGTTGTATACCATAACTATCAAAATAAATTTTAGTTTTACCATTTTTATACCAAGCGACCCAATGTGTACCAGGCCCATCACTTTTATCAAAGTTTACTATACCACATTCTGTTTTACTCGGTTTTCTTGGTAGTGAGTCTAGTAAAAAAACTCCTCTAAAATAAGGAATCTTTAATCTTTTTACGGCACCCTCTAATTCGAAATTGTTCAACGGTTTATTCGGTAAAATTACGTTTTCAATCGAAATACTCAACATTTTTTTATAGTTAAATATTTCTAATATCTTTATTGTCAACCCACGAATTAAATTCATCAGGATAACCTTTCCACTTTACGAGAGATTTCTTTTTTCCTTTTTTAATAACCTTTTCTATCCTATACAGCTCTTGACTGGTTTTCTGCAGTTCAGGTTCATAAAAGGTACCTTGTATTTCTTCTCCATTAAAATCTTTAATTTTATATGTTATAGGTGATGTAAGTTTTACTTCAGAAACTGTAAAAACCTCCTCAGTCCATCTTGTTGTATAACCTTTTTCAAAAGTCTTTTTCTTTTTAGTTATCCTTACTTTATCTCCAACGGAAAACTTAGGATTAGAGTCTCTTATTTCAAGATTATCAGGGTAAAGATTTCTCCAAACTCTCGTTTCATTTTCTTTTTTACTAGCGTCTACCGGAGTCATCTTAATAGATGAATGCCTCATGTTATTATATTTTTTAACCAAATCCGGTAGCACATTAATGTAAACGTTTGTAGAGTTAGCGGAAAAATACTTCCACATTTTTTCTTTCATTGTTCTAATCCATCTCTCAACCACACTAGATTTTTCCTCATTTTCGGTAGAATATAATTCAACCAAGTCTTTTACATCTTTGTTATAAAACTCTTTGCCCTTATCCACCCACATTTTTTCAGGTTTTCTCTCCTTAAAAATACTTTTTAATGCTATAGCAACAGATTTTCCTGTTTTGTCTTTTAATGGCACCAGATATCCATATTTAGAAAAGATATCAATGACAGCGAGAAGGTATTTAACACCACGATTAAACTTAGAAAATGCTTGCATGTCTACTAAATCCACAGCCCATATCCTATCTATACCGTTTACTCTAACTTTCCTTTTCTTAAAATTTCTTTTTACGGGTTTATGTAATTCTTCCGCTAAATTTTTTTTTTTACTCCCATTCCAAATTTCATCTTAGTTCCAATGAGTCTACTTACCAAACCTCTTTCCATTTTTTCTCTAATACTAGGATTGTAAATACCTTCTCACTCCGTTAACATATTCTTATCACACACTGCGTTTCTTGTAGCAGTATCATTGTGTTGAAGATAGCAAACATCATGATTATAAGCGGCTTTATCAACACGGTTTATTGGTTTACTCCATTCCTTCGGTGTTAAATCTGGATTGAGTCTTTTATTTAGTTTGGTACCTGGCCCCGTAAAGTTGTGCCCTGGTAGATGCATTTCAACAGGTAAATTATTTATAAATTTATTTAATATACTACTCCCGGTGGTTTTTTTTTTATAAACTGAGTTTTAGTTATTCCACAAATAACACATTTCCCCTGCATCATATTTCTTCCATTTTTCGAAACAGAATATTTTATATTATTCGTATCAGTATGTTTTTTACATTTAACGCAATACATCTTATTTTATATATAAAAAATAAAAGTATTTAAATAAAAATGGATATTATAAACTTATCATGGAATGAAGTAGTATCAAAGAGATTTAATCACTCCCTTTTACCAAAAAGTATTAGGGGTTTAATTATAGGTAAATCAGGATGTGGTAAAACTACTTTATTGTTAAACCTTTTACTCAGACCAGATTGGCTTGACTACAACGATTTAAGTGTTTTTGGAAAAAGCCTTTTTCAACCAGAATACCGAATACTAAAAAAGGCTTTTGAAGAGAAACTACCAAAAGAATATATCTTAAGGTTGTTTAACATACGTGATGAGATACAAGAAACAAACATTCCACCAACAGCTTTAGTTGAAGAATGGGTTAAAACGATTAAAAACAAATCGGATATAAATTGCAACTTCTTTGAAAATGCTAGTGATGTACCTGACCCGAGAGAGTTAAACTCAGGAAATAAAAATTTAATGATTTTCGATGATTTACTTTTAGAAAAGCAAAATAAATGTGAGTGTTACTACATTCGAGGAAGGCATAGTAATGTTGACTGCTTTTACCTCTCACAGAATTATTTTAGACTACCAAGACAAACTATTAGAGAAAACGCTAATTTTATTTGCCTTTTCCGACAAGACCTAAAAAACCTTAATCATATTTATAGCGACCACATAGGTGAAGATATGTCTAAGGATGAGTTTAGAAAGTTTTGTCAAAAGGCATGGGAAAGACCACATGGTTTTGCTATCATTGACTTAACCAGTAAAAAACATGATGGAAAGTATAGAAACGGTTTTGACAACTTCTACATACCTAAGTCGGTATAAAAAATATTTAAATATTATAAAATGGAAGAACTTTTAGAACAAATTGTAAAAAATACGAGCAACAAAACATCATTTCAAATCATAGTAAGCGACAACAAAACACGTTTTAGAACAAGGTTTAATCCTCCAATTCAACTGGAAAAGGATAAAGTATATGAAATAGCTCTGGTAAACCTTGAAACTTACTACTCTTTTCCAAACATTGATGAAACGAACAACACATTCGTTTATTCTCCAGACAATGGCACCACATGGATTAAAATAAAAATACCTGAAGGAAGTTATGACCTCGTTGACATTAATGATACGATTCGTCAGGAAATGAGAAAAAATGGTCATTACGATAGAGTTAATGAAGAGTATCCTATTAACTTTTCTGCGAACACTAATACCCTAAAGTCTGTTCTTATTATTGATGATGGTTATCAAGTAGATTTTAATCAACCAGGTTCCATCGCTAAAGTATTAGGATTTACTCGAGCTAAATATTCACAAGGATTTCACGAGTCAGAGAATGTAGTGAACATTCTTAGCATAAATAGTTTGCTCGTTAACATAGATATTATTTCAGGAAGTTACGTTAATGGTTCAACAAAAAATACTATTTACTCTTTTTTCCCAGATGTTGCACCTGGATATAAGATAATTGAGTCACCAGTTAATTTAGTATACTTACCAATAACGTTAGATGAAATACATAACCTAAATGTAAATATTACTGACCAAGATGGTAATTTACTAAATCTTAGAGGTGAAAATTTAACGATTAGGTTTCATATTAGAGAAGCGAGATGAGCTAAATAAAAAAATATTTGTATATAAAATGACGAGTTACACTAATGTTAAAGTAAATATATCTGAAGGACAAAAGCAAAAACTTCAACATGCTGTTAAAGCTAGTTGCCCAGTAAGTATTCGTTTAGGTCATGAAGATTTACAAGGTAATGATGTTTTAGCAATTACCAATTCACAAGCAAAGAAAATGGCTAAAGCCTATGAGGATGGTGTGGGTATAACTATTAAAATGACTGCAAAACAACTTAAATATAACATGAAAATAGAGGGAGGTTTTCTCGGAATGTTAGCTGGGTTGGCTGCTAGAGCTTTACCGATGCTTGCAAAAACCGTTTTACCAGCTTTAGGTGTTGGTGCTCTTTCTGGATTAGCTCAAACAGGTGTTCAAAAAGCTATGGGGTCAGGTCTTTACCTTAAAAAAGGAGGATGTGTTTGTCAAGTTGAAACTGATGGAAGTGGATTATACTTAAAACCATACAAAGGTAAAGGATTAGCTTCCGTTGGTGATGGGTTGTATTTAAAGCAAGGAGGAAAAATGTATGATGGAAAAGGACTTTTACTTGGACCTAATAGTCCATTTGCTAATATCCCTATCCTAGGAGCTATATTGTAATATTTAAATATTATTTACAACAAATAAAAATGGATATTCATAAATTTGGTATAAAACCTAATATTACTACCCAACATAAAACTATATTTTGGAAACCTCATTTACATGGAGTAAGATATCCTCCCTTAAAGCAAGATTCTCTAAAATGGAAAATATACTCACAAGTAACTATCAAGATTCCTCCTAATGATGGTATGAGAGTTCCGTTAGGATTTGGTTATATAACTACACGAGGAGTTGTAGTGATATCTATTAGTAATAAATGGAAAGATAGTTTAACCATTTCTAATGGTATACATCTTGATAATGATGTTAATGATATCTTAGTCTACATTTATAATTTCTCACAAAAACCAATCGAAATACCTGAGGGAGAGTTATTCTGCTATCTAAAATATTTGCCATAAAAAAAATTATTATATTAATAAAATGGCAGATACAAATCAGGAACACCCTAATAAATTATATCCCCCACTACCCAAAGAACGGGTTACCCCTAACGCCCCACCTAATGAAGATATTGAAATGGAAACAATGGATAATGGCCATTCTTATAGACTTAAAAAAATATCTGAGGTTTTAGATTTTCTCAAAAAGGAAATAACTGAAAGGGAAAGATTGAATAAGAAATATAGTAGGATGGCTAAAGTAGTTGATAATGTTGAAGGTGGATTGGTTGTTGTTTCATTAACGTTAGGTGGTGCAGGTGTTATTTTGCTTTCAACTGTTGCAGCGGCACCCGTTGCTGTAGGTTTGGAAGTTGCTGCTGGTGTAATCGGTCTTTCTTCATTGGTTAGTAAAATATTTGTTAGGAAAACTACTAATAAAGCTGAAAAACATTTGAAAATTCAAACTCTTGCTGCTGCTAAGCTTAATACTATAGCTAATCATGTATCAAAGGCTTTAATGGATAATCATATATCTGATGATGAGTTTAAGTTGATAATGGATGAAATGAATAAATATGAAGAAATGAAGAGTGAAATAAGAACTAGCTTTAAGAAGAAGGTAACACTTGAAGAAAAGGAAAGTTTGATTGAGAAAGGGAGGGAAGAAGCGAGGGATTCCTTTCGGAGGCTCGTTGAGAAAAACCATGGTGGAAAGCTTCCCTTTTAAATTACCTAAGTTAAATTTTAGGTGTAGGTGTCAATGTGAAATAGGGGATAATGATGATGAATAAATATATAAGAGCATTATATATGCTCTTATATATTAAAACTGTTACAAAAACTATGATAAAACTACGTTAAAAAAATATGTTGCTAATTAAAAATGTCATTTCTAAAAATAACTGACCCTGCAAAAAGAGACTTAATTGTAAAAGAGTATCTCGAAACGAGAAAGAAGATTCGGGATAATCTACTAGCAGAGAGAACAGGAGAACAACAACTTCAAACCGATTTGTCAAAGTTTTTTAAACCTATAACGGAAACGCAAAAAGCTACAACAAAGGAGATTACAGAAGGACTTAAACCTATTAAAGAAGGTGTACAAAAATTGCCAGAAGCTATTACTTTTCCAGCATTTCCATCTATCACAGCTTATGAAAAATCAGAAGAAATGACAGATGAAGAATTTAATGAGTTAATACGGCTTTTTGAAGAATCAGAACAAAAGGAAGAAACCATTCCATCTTTTATTGGACCAATTGCGGAGAAGTACCTAAGAAAGTTTACTACTAAGTCTGAAGCTGATAGAACGTATGGGTTATATGACAAAAATAATATATTTTATATTGGCAACACACCAGTTAGAATTTCAGAGGATAATATTATAGTTGGTGATAAGTTTTATGATGGTACCCCTGGTTTATGGGAATTAATCGTGTCTAAAATACCAGACGAAAATATTTATAATGATGAGGATTTTAAAGATTACAAGGAGATAATGATAAACAGCAATACCCTCTATCGTAATAATGACCCAAAATCTAAATCTCCAAAAAGTGGTAAATCATATAAATGGAAAAACATTCTTTCCGACTTTTGGAATGATATGAGATTATCCGGAAAAGGAATTGTTATCCCATCTGACCCTAACGCATTAATAGAAAGACTAGACCTGTTGATGGCAAGTAAAGAAGCAGGTAATACAGGTGTAAGAAATGAGGTAGTAAGCATTTGTGATGAATTAAAAAGACAAGGTGTTTTAAATTCACACGCTTATAAAAATTTAATGTCTATACTATAAAAAAGATGATAATCACTAAGAAACACGGATTTAAAAAAAGGTATTCATACGGTGGTGCCGGAATCTTTGATAGTATTGCTAACTTTTTAGCGAGGCTTTTTACTAGTAGTGCAGCTAAACAAATTGCGTCTTCTGCCCTTGATGTAGGAAAGAGTGTAGCTAAGGAAGGAGCAAAGAAAGCTTTAGAGGTTGGAAAAAGTGCAGCTGTAGAAGCAGGGAAAAAATTAGTTACGAAAGCTTTAACACCAAAATCGAAGCAAATTTTACAAAAATATAACACAACACCAAAACCTAATGATACTCCTAAAACACAAAACATTAGCACATTAATAGATGGAAGTGCCATTGCTATTCAAGACTTAGTTAAAAGATTAAACAGTGGAGCGGGTATTAAAACAGTATGAATAAGTTAAGAAAATTATATTCATTATATAAAAAAGAATGTCTATATTAAATTTCAATCGTGTAGATTATAAAAAATACAATACTGCTACTATTGAAATAGTAGGCGCTTCTTTAAACATAGAAGATTGTGAAATCCTCGAAATTAATAAAACGAAATATGATTATAAAAAAGCTGTTGTGAAGTTATCTCCTGAAAAGGTAATCAAGATGAAAGAGATTGAGGAAAAGGTGAATGAATTTTTACGAGAGTGTGGTATACCTAAAATAACACTTGTATACGGGAATAGAGTTTATCCTAAAACTAGTCTGGATACTGCAAAAAGCATTAAACTTCGAGGTGTGTATATTAATGATAATAATAAGTCTTTTCCCCAGCTTTGGTTTGAAATTTAAGTAACACAATTATAATTTTTATCTCATTTAAAAATTATAATCACTATTATAAAATGGACATTTTAAGAATCACCGAACCAATCTTAAAAGATGATAGTATTGTTGAGTATGAACACCATGAGTATGAACCAATCACTGGTACCAATCTCAACAGCTCAGGAGTAGACATTAGGATTAACATTGAGACTCAAGATATTTTTACTCATCCTAGTGAAAGTTATTTACTTATTGTAGGCGAATTAGTAAGAAGTGATAATGGAGCAGTTTATGATGCTAACACTAATATTTCTTTAACAAACAATGGTCTCATGTATCTTTTTAAAAATATTAAGTATCAACTTTCGGGTATGGAGATTGAATCTGTATTGAATCCTGGTCAGGCTACTACAATGCTTGGTTTGTTAAAATATCCGGATGATTTCTCTAAATCACAAGGGTTAAATCAATTGTGGTATAAAGATACAGCAGCTAACGCGGGTGCCGGAAACACTGGTTTTATTGTAAGAAGAAATTATATTATTAATGACCCTCTTCCAAGAGGTACCTTTAGCTTCAGAGTTCCATTAAAACATATATTTGGTTTTTGTGATGATTATGATAAGATATTGTATGGAATGAAGCAAACTCTCACATTAACGAGAAATGATGATAATGATGCAGTCTTTCGAGATGGTGTTGCTCCTGCTGATGGTAGAATTAATTTACTTAGAGTATCTTGGTTTATACCTCATGTGTTACCCGCAGATGAAGAGAAAATGCAACTTTATAAAATTATTGAGAAAAAAGAAAAAATACCGGTTGGATATAGAATGAGGCAGTGCGACTCTATTGCGGTTCCCGAGTCAACATCATTTACTTGGAGACTTGCTGTCAAATCATCACCTGAAGTGCCACGTTTTATCATTGTTGGTTTTCAAACTGGTAAAAGCGGTGACCAACAACAAAATCCAGCCATATTTGACCATAGAAACGTTAAAAACATTTATGTTACGTTAAATTCTACTAGATATCCCGCTGTTGATTATAATCTCAGTTTTACCGCAAACCAATTTAGTAGAGTGTATGGGGACGCTTCTCTATTTAGGTCTAAGTTTTATAACATGAATGAAATGGTGTCAAACCCTAACATTACTCCCTCAGATTATAAAACCCTTTATCCTTTGTTTTTGTTTGATGTTTCCAAACAGAGTGAGAGATTGAAATACTCTGTCACTGATATCCAAATCAAAGCAAATTTTACTGAAAATGTGCTTGCGAATACAGAGGCATATGCTGTTATTATTAGCGATAGGTTAATTAACTTCCAGTCTGATGGAAATAAAATGAGTGTAGTGTATTAAGATTTTTTTCTGATATAAAAAATGATAAAGGTTACAGATTTAAAAAAAATTCTTAAAGAAAATAATATAAATTTCTACTCATATTGGAGTAAAAAGCGTTTAGTTGAATTGGTGAAAGAACATAACTTACTACTAGAGGAAGAGCCTAAACCAGAAAAAAGCAAAGACCCTAAGTTTGATAGATTACGTACTATTATGAAAAATCCTAAGAAAGTTAGTTTAGAGGATGTTGAAACTGGAGAAATAAAAACCTTTCCATCAATTTATAAGGCAGGTCAATTTATAGACCGCAGTCCACAAACGATTGAGAATTGGAATGGAAGGGTTTGGAAAGATAAATATAGGATTAACATCTATTAATTTTCCAAAGTTGCCAATCTTTTTTTATTATTTTTTTATTTAAATCTGGTTTAATACCATTACTAACAAGTCTTTCAACTAACTCATATTTAACTCGATGTTTCATACCTCTTTCACCATATTTTCTAGGTACCTTGGTTTCACATAATTCTACTAATTCAAGTCTAGTATATCTTTGCATAAATTCTTCTTCATCCCACATTTTATATATATATTAATAAGATTAATATATATATAATTTCAATAAAAAATTTTTTGATGATAGGTTAAGAAAATTATATTTACTTTATAAAATGTCTTGGCTTAGTAGGATATCAAATATTGCTCAAAGAGCTGTATCAAATGTTGGGAGGGCCGTAACGAATGTTATACCTCAATCAATCCAACGTAGAATCAATAATTTTACTAATTGGTTAACTGGTAATGTTGAAGAAAACCAATTACCACAAGTTTTTAATGAAATTGTTCAGAATGTTAGAGAGAATTATCCACCAAGACAACCGTTTGAGATTAGAGCTTCTCAATCCGCATTTAGAGAGTATGCTAGTCAATATGTTATAGAGGGTAGAGAAAATTATAACCCGCAAAGATTTTTCGCAGAAACGTGGACGCCTCTTATAAATACTCTTCGAAATAATTCACAAACAAAGGTAAAACTTGTACTTAGGTGTAAATTAAGGTTAATAACAGAGATTGACCAAGACCCCGTGGAACGTGCTTTTCATAGTAGCCAACATTTAAATTTAAACAGGGGAGAAATAGAGGATTTATTGAATACAATGATAGATGAAGTTTTAGAAAATTTAGCTAAGTTCCAAAGAGAAGGTAGTGGTTGGACTTTTGAAAGTATAGTGCGGTTAGAACTACATACAGCTACTTATGTTCCTTTAAGAGCTAATGGTTGGCTACCTTTACCAAAATGGATTGCTAACAAAAAAGCAGTTATCAATATGAAAAATAAAGATGATAAATGCTTTTTATGGGGTGTTTCAAGAGCGTTAAACCCTGTAGACAATCATCCAGAAATAGTTGACAAGGCTTTGAAAGAAAAGGAAAGTAGTTTAAACATGGAGGGAATCGGCTACCCTGTTTCGTTTAAGGGTATCAATAAGTTTGAAAAACAAAATCCTGAAATTAGTGTAAACGTATATGGGTACCAGCAAATGAAGGAATATATTTATCCGCTTAGGCTTACAAAATGTGAAAAAAGTAAACATGTTGACCTTCTTTTTATTAAAAATGAGGAAAACATGCACTACGCTCTCATAAAAAACTTTAATAAATTAGTGAAAAAACAAATAACGAGTACTCATAATGGAAATATAGAATGTTGTAAACGATGTCTAAATCATTTTGGTAGTAAAGAACTTTTGGAAAAACATAAAAAATACTGTAACGAACACGAACCTATTACTTTAGAAATGCCAAAACCAGATACCTGGTTAGCTTTTGAAAACCATTCTAGAAAACTTGAGGTTCCTTTTGTTGTATACGCTGATTTTGAAAGTGTTTTGGAACCAATACACACATGCCAACCAAACCTAGAAAAAAGTTATACTAAACAACGTCAAAAGCATGTACCTTGTAGTTTTTACTATATTATAAAATGCTTTGATGATGTTGTGTGTGCTCCTATAAAAAGAAGTTATGTTGGAGAAAATGCTGAGGAAGTTTTTATAAACTGGTTGAAAGATGATATACGGGAAATTCATCAACAATATCACCAAAACCTAAAACCTATTGAAATTACGAGAGAGGAAGAAATAAAACATAATCACCAAACACACTGTTGGATTTGTGGTGGAAAGTTTAATCATGCTAATTATAGAGTAAGAGACCATTGTCATTTTACGGGTAAATATAGAGGTGCCGCACACAATGAATGTAACCTAAAGGCTAAAAATCCTAACTTCACACCTGTATACCTTCATAATCTTAGTGGATATGACGCTCATCTTTTTATTAAATGTCTTGGTAAATCTGAAGGGAAGATTGATTGTATTCCAAACAATAAAGAGAAATATATTAGTTTTAGTAAAGATATTTGGGTTGGAAAAAATATAAAACATAAAATTAGATTTCTTGATAGCTTTAAGTTTATGAGTTCTAGTTTAGATAAGCTTTCGAGTAACTTAGAAGAAAGTCAATTAAAAATTTTATCGAGATATTTCTCTAAGAATCTCCTACCATTGGTTAGGAGAAAAGGAGTTTTTCCTTATGAGTACCTAGATTCATTTGATAAACTTAAAGAAGAGAAATTACCACCTAAAGAAGCATTTTACTCAAGTTTAAACAAAGAAGGAATTAGTGATGAAGATTATGCTCATGCGCAAAAGGTTTGGAAAACTTTTAACATGAAAACGTTGAAGGATTACTTAGAACTTTACAATAAAATAGATGTATTGCTTTTAGCGGATGTTTTTGAGAACTTTAGAGATGTTTGTCGTGAAAACTATAATTTAGACCCTAGTTGGTATTATACAGCTCCTGGTTTAGCTTGGGATGCAGCATTAAAAATAACTAAAGTAAACCTAGAGCTTTTATCTAATCCTGATATGCTTTTAATGGTTGAAAAGGGTATCAGAGGAGGTGTTAGTATGTGTAGTAAAAGATATGCAAAAGCAAATAATAAGTATATGGGTGAATTATATGACTCTAGTAAACCATCAAAATATTTATTATATATAGATGCAAACAGTCTTTATCCTTGGGCAATGAGTCGTCCTCTTGCTACACATGGTTTTAAATGGATGACAAATAAAGAATTAGAAATTTGGCAAAAAATCCCATGTATATTAGAAGTAGATTTAGAATATCCTAAAGAATTACACGATTTACATAATGACCTTCCTTTAGCGCCTGAACGTTTAAAAATAGAAAAGGTAGAAAAACTTATTCCAAACTTAAATAATAAAGAAAATTACATTATTCATCACGAAACTTTAAAAACATGCGTTGATTTAGGTTTAAAAATTACTAAAATACATCGAGGAATTAAGTTTGAGGAAAGCCCATGGTTAAAATCATATATTGATACAAACATTGAACTAAGAAAAGCGGCTAAAAATAATTTCGAGAAAGATTTTTTTAAATTAATGAATAATTCAGTTTTTGGTAAAACTATGGAAAACCTGAGAAACAGAGTAACGATAGAACTAGTTTCTAGTGAAGAGCGTTATAAAAAATTAGTAGCAAAACCAAACTATGACCACGCAACAATATTCGATGAAAACCTAACAGCGGTACACATGAAAAACACTAAGTTAAAATATGATAAACCTATTTACTCAGGATTAAGCATCTTAGATATTAGTAAAACACATATGCAAAAAACTTATTATAATTACTTTAAAGCTAAGTATGGTGAAAAGGTTAGAATGTGTTATACTGATACAGATAGTTTCATCCTTGAGATAGAAACTGAAAATTTATATAAGGATATGGAGAAAGATGTGGTTGAAATGTTTGATACAAGCAATTATCCTAAAGACCATTTCTTAAAAAATGATTGTAATGCTAGAGTAGTTGGAATGTTTAAAGATGAGTTAGGTGGTAAAATTATGACTGAGTTTGTTGGTTTAGGAGCAAAAATGTATGCTTATAAAACTTTAGATGGTGAGGAAGATAAAAGATGTAAAGGTGTTAAAAAAGCGGTTATCAAGAAAGAAATAAACTTTAATAATTACAAAGAGTGTTTGCTTACAGAAAAGGACCAGTATAGAAAGATGACTGTTTTAAGAAGTAGGGAGCATAATATATATACTGAAGAGTTAAACAAAAAAGCGTTAGGGTCAAGTGATGATAAAAGGTTTGTTTTGGAAGACAAGATTGATACTTTAGCTTGGGGGCATCATAAAATATAATTTAATTTTACAGATTAAATTATATTTATAAAAAAACTTTCTTAACTTAAAAACTTAATATCTTTAATTACCTTATTTTTTACATCGTGTATATCTTCTGCATATGTTACTTTATTTTTTTTTATTTCTTTAATGCGTGGAGGATATCTTATTGATTCTTGTTTTTCAAACTTATCAAAAGTATGTGCCACATAGTTGTATATTAATTGGTTTTTAGTTAATTTCTTATCTAATTTAATTCCTAAAAATACATTAACTTCGTTTCTTAAATCTTTTTTAGATGTATTTTTTCTCATATGAACTTGAGAAAAAATTTCCAGTTATATATCTCCATATTGATTGATTTTAGGGTCTATAGAATCTAAAATACTATTTACATAATTAGCTAAAAGTATAGCAAATCTCGCTAATGATTCTTTATCTGAAATTAAATTTCTAAATTTATCTTTAGCTATATCCATATTTAACAAATTTTCTTCCATATTATCTATAGACTTCATTAAACTTTTATTTTCATCTAAGTTTAACTCTTTTAAAAACTCTTTTAATGGTTCCATCTTGAATTAATTTATAACTTAAAATTTAAGAAATTCAAAAAAATTTTTCACTTCTTTATTTTTGAATTTATGGTAAAATGGATATAGTAATTAGATGGTCCCTCATGCATGGACTTATCCTGCGTTGACACATGGGGCCCATTAGTTGATGCGTTGGTTAGTGGATAAATCGATGCGTTGATGATGAAATTTATTTTCTTTAGAATTATGAGGAAATAGATTTTTCATACAAAAATCGTATGGGCAAACTGGGCAATTTTATAAAAATTTGTCAAAAAATGCCCAGATGACCCATTTATCTATCTACTTCCCGACTTGTAATGACCATGAAAGCTCTGGTAAATATCGTTGAAAAGGGAAAGAATGCATTTTCTCCTTTTCCCACACTGTTATCTACCCTGTCAGAGACAAATTCCATCACTTTTGCCGTTTCTAATTTGTGGTCTGCAAACGCTTTCAATTTTTTAAAATTTCAAAGTTTTGTCGTCTGATAAAGAGTTAAAGACACCTGAGCTCACTACGCTAATTTCGAGAACAATTGTAAATCACTAGAAGATAAAATGAAAAAAACATAAATTCCAGTCGAATGAAAATCAAGATGGAAAATGAAGCAATTGCTTAAAGTTACAAGTAAAACCTCTTTTTTCCAGGCTATTTTCAGAATTCATCAAATGGACAGTCATAAAAATATCGTATCTAGATCTTTATAGTAATGAACGACGTTTTTTTTTGTTTAACGCTGCCAAACTGTGCAGATTGTTATCATGCTGCAAACACTTTCTGTCTACAATATTGACCTATGGGGCCAGACAAAGTAAACAGAGAGCTATGCAATACGGATAATTAAAGGGGCATTAAACAAGATTGTAACCCATATTTTTGGGGGGACAAAAAGTTGAGAAGAATCATAAGGACGTGACTGTTCACCTTAGATGGGGGATAAAGGATAACAAACGTGCTGTTAAAATTATTGCCAACCAAAGGGACTCAAACCAACAATCTCCAAAACCGTTGACGACATATCTGACACTGATCTATAGAGCCAAATGACTTATTTTAGTGTTGGGAATGAGCCATACTCTGTGAAAATGGGGGCTTAATGCATCTGCAAAACGTATCGACCCAGGTCAGCCTGCTGACCTTGGCCAAAACTTTTTGCTTTTGAGAATTGAAACATTGGGGGGTGGGGGGGGAGGTGTCGAATCCCGAGGTCGGCGAATATCTATCCGAGTACTGATGATGGTTATTGCGTCAGGAATAATTCTTCTCTCGCCGCTGATCGTTGTTTCGGCGATGGTTCGTAAGAAAACAATGAAAACAGCCAGTGGCTTGGGAAGAATTTTGTGCGAAGCACTGGTAAAATGAACTGGAAAACGTGGATAGGTGCACTGGCCGTCGCGATATATTTGAAATACTGTTGAAAATCACTTTAAACACCATACACACAAACAAACCAGGCTCTATGTGTCCAAGTAACAGCTTATAGAGACACGAATAAGCGAGATACAGCCGTGATATGACTGAAATTTTGTTACGCCCTGTCGGATCGGGTTATATATTTGGCGCTTTTTTTTTTAACCCTTTCAACGCCATAGGTGAAAACAAGTGCTTTTGCGGACGGCATGGATCAAGATCAGACTGCACAGAACATGCAGTTTGATCTTGGATCTATGCCACTTGCTTGTTCAGTCAAGTATATAAAATAAGAATCTATCTTAGTTTCGAAGGACTGTATTTCATTTCATCGAGTCAACATCATCGGTAACATTTTCACGAGTGGTGCAGCCACTCATGAAAATATTACCGATAATGTTCACTCGATGAAATAAATCTCGATCTTTCACCGAAAAAAAAAATGTCCTCTATGTCAGCCATCGAGAAAGGTGGAGTCCATGCATTTGGTGCTGAAAAAGTTAAAGGCGGCATGAAACCCAATTCTAATTTACAGATACAGACGCAGATTTTTATGTTTGAAATTATAGTCGTCGTTAATTTTTGTCAGGTTGACCTGTTAGTTCTGCAGTAATGGACTTGGATAGAGAAGAGGAAGTTCGCGAGGCGTACAACAGTGAGAATGAATAATTCTTTCTTTCTCTCTCTCTCTCTCTCTCTCTCTCTCTCTCTCTCTCTCGTGCGGTAAATGAAATAAAAAATTATTAACAGAAATGCCATAGTTCTATATATTTTTTTCTTTTAAAACATCAAGAAGATTTTTTGTTTTGCATTTTGGTCCCTCCATCCCCTTTCGAATGCTTTACTTACATTCTAGGATACATCAACCGTAAATCTCGAAATAGCAAATTTGCAGTAGACCTTGCGGCGTATACCCATTTGACAGACTGTAGAGGGCGCTGTAGAGATAGAATATGAAGCTATAGATCAAGATCAGACTGCACAGACCGTGCAGTCTGATCTTGGATCTACTCTGACCGATACGGAGATATATTTCTCTCCAAAAATACCTTTGGAATAGCAAAATTTCGGGTTTTACTATCGGCTTGAAAGTTTAATTCCACTTATCTAGCAGGATAAGGGTTGAAATTAAGAGTGCAGTTTCAATTTTATTTGTTTCATTCTTTCAGAATATGATCCCGGATGGACCGCACCGCCATATGACGCAAGATTTCCCTATGAAAATCAATTCAAGCAAGTATCATAATTTGCAGACTATTCTTCTTAGTTTAGTTTAAATATATTTGAGCCGTGCTCTGGCAAAAGGGGGCTTAATGCATCTCCGTTGTACTTGATACCTGCCAAAGTCATCACATAATTATGGACCCATAGGAGCCACCTTTTTCAATAACCGACTTAATCACAGGGTAGATTGTCCTTTGACAAACAGAAAATTGACTAGTAGCGAAAAGTTTCGGCCCAGGTCAGCCTGCGCGGAGTGCGCAGGCTGGCCTGGGTCGATACTTTTCGCAGATGCATGAAGCCCCCTTTTTACAGAGCATGGCTCATTTATTTTACATCGATTGAGAAACGAGTTCTTAAATTTTATACTAATCTCTCTCGATTTTGCTTCCTAGGAACTACACCAGTACTCGCACCGAATGTGTGGGCCAATGAAAAATCCCAAAGTTGACACCCGCTTCCGGGTCTCGAGCTCGGGACGTTTTGGTTGCGAGGCCGACGCTCTACCTCACAGCCACAGACACCACATTCTTCTTAGTTCCTCCTTGTACAAATATTTGAAACACTTAGCCTATGCTTGTTCATTTTGCACACGCTGACAGAAATTTCTCATACAAAACATGCGCCGCTAGCCAAAGAGAAAATGAAAAACCGGAAAATAAAAACAGCTAGGGGGGTTATCGGATGCGCGAATCATTGCGGTTATAAAAGACTCCCGCCCCGTCATCAAACTCGTCCCAGTCCTTCCTCCATGGTACCTCTTTTACAGAAGCTTTTACTCGAGGATTATTTCTTGGTTTGTGGTGATTATATCTCTATACGTTTGACTTAGACTGTCATGTATTATGGTAGCCTTGTCTATTTTTCGGGCATTCTTCTGTAATTAGTTTGCAACTGCGCACTGGCTCGCATAAATATGCTATATGGTAGCCCTTCGCCAGGGTCCAGGCGGAAATAATCTTTAATTACTCCTTATTGCTGTCTCCTTTTATGGTATTACAGGCTGTGGCAAAACTGTTAATCGGTTGCTCAATTATTCTTCGTTTTTGACAAATTAACGTTCGAATATTATAAAAGGGAAAATGATCGTACTGGAACCCAGCCCCAATAGGCAATAGCTCAGGTAGTTGAGCATAAGACTTGTGAACGCCGAATTTTGGTCCACTTGAGGATGCTGCTTTGATCCAAGCGGTTGGCCACCTAAATATACTAAAAAGGGTCTTTCGGATGAGACTCTAAACCTAGATCCCGTGTGGCTGTGCTATACACTGAGCATGTCAAAGAACCAGGCGTAACTTCGGATGGGTATCGTCCTGTATCTTGGTCTCGCCCCCGTAACGTAAATAACAGTCTTTTGGGGACGCTGCCTGTAAAGGCACTGGTGGCGACGATAAATCTACGAAACTGAGTCAATCGAACTGGAACGATTATCCCGCGATTTTTTTGGTCAAAGTGAACATCTAAAATCGTACGTTCTCAAGAGATCATCGGACGGCCTCCATACGGTTTCCGTGGGTGGATCGTGCGATGCTATCACGACGTGTCTACGGGCTACGGGCTTGCCGGTTTCAAAATTTGTTATTTTGCGGGATCGTAGAAGCTACGGCGCTGCGTAAATCCGTGTACGGTAATCGTATGCCCGCCGTACAGAGGCCGCACAGAGAGAGAGAGATACAGGCATCCTGAGGTCATCGCAGGCCAAATCTGAGCATAACCTAGGTGTAAACTAGGTAATAGTATAAAGGAAGCATAAGAGCTAAGCAAACCGCAGGAATCTATAGGCATAAACCTTTTTCGGCTCAAAAATCTTCGCCATTGACACGGGTTCGTACATTTGGTACTGACGTTCGCGCATATAAACCAATGAAATTTGTCGTTCCAAACAGTGTCACCGTACTGTCACGTGACAAAAAGGTGTGAGCAGCTGTACGAAATTTCATTGGTTGAATTCACGACTGTTAGTACATATCAACCGATGAAATTTCTCGTTCCAAACAATGTCACATGACAGAAGATGGCTGCGAAATAAGAACGTGGATCACAAATTCAACGAATTCTGAGGCGTTTCGTCGTTATTTTTAAACATGCTTAAAGGGTGGGTGCCGCTAATGCTGCGTTTCATTGGATCTAAAGTGCATTTTATATCTTGAAAACGGATGTACGAACCCGTGTCAATGTCGAAGATTTTTGAGCGACTTTACAAGTTCGAGCGAATGTATCAGCCAGACTGCATTAGCCACTGACAAACAGTTGTGTTTTTCTGGTAGAAAAATGTTTTAGCTCTCAGCTGTAGAAAAAAATAGGAGAATAACTGATGGGGTAGAAAAGATACGTTGTTTTTTGTAACCGGGGGCGAGTAACGGACTGCATACAGTTAAATCCCTTGTTTATACTATATAGTCTATGGGTGCCAGGAGTCAAACTACGGACCCCTATGCGCCAGAGCACCCCAGAGTACTCCGTCGTCCGAGATGGTGCGGTCGGAGCAGTGTAGTCACGTGACCTAACCGCGAAAAAATGGCGGAAAGGCGAACAGTGTTTGAACGTGAAGAGAGCAAAAGATGGTGTATTTGATATGGAAGTCTTCATAAGACATCCGTGTGTATTGCAAGCTGGTAATTTACGAGTCATTGATTGAAATAGAACTGTAACAACAATATTTCGATCATTGTCATCTATCTTTAGTTTTTCCTCTCACTTGACTTATCTCGGGAGTATGCCGTTCGTTCGATTTCACTTAATGTGCTGCTCCGGTGCAGTCGGAGTACTCTAAAAAATGGAATCAAGTATATATGGTGGCATAGTTCTGTCACGAGATACGAGATAACTATTGCGACGGTTTAAGAGAACTATCGCGATAAAACAAACTTTCCAAGAAATATTATCTAGATAATAAAAAGTTTCACGATTAGGTTTATTTTACGTTCGTGTATGGTGGCATATTTCTGCGGCGAGATACGAGATAGTTATTGCGATAATTTAAGAGAACTATCGTATGGTGGCATATTTCTGCTACAAGATACGTATGGTGACATATTTCTGCTACGAGATACAAGATAGCTATCATGATAATTTTAGAAAACTATCGCGATAAATTAATGTTTCCTGGAAAATTTTATCGAGATACTGAGAAGTTTCCTGAAAAAAATATCACGATAAATTTAAATTTTTAACGCAAAATTTCTCAATAGTGCACGAAGCTGACATTCGAGATAAAATTATCGTGATAGTTCTATCCGTTGCTCGATATCTATAAATAGAAAATTCATTATTTGGATGAACTCGGTAGTCTTTGACTTCACAAGATTGAAATAAGTACTAATTTGAATTATTAACAAGTGTAGCTTAATTGGTAAATTTTGACAAGACTCGAAATGAACAGAAGTCTGTAAAATCACAAAAACGACTCGAAATGCCTCCTACGAACAACCTTAGAACCGTTCCCGGTAAAGGAGAATTCATAAGGTTGTAGACGAAGCTGTTTCGAAACCGTATCTAATAATAGATACCGTGAATGTCAATTGTGGGCACGAAAGCACAAAAATATCATGATAACAGTTAGAATTATCGCAATATTTTTATCGTGAAACTTTTTATTATCTAGATAATATTTCCAGGAAACTTTGTTTTATCACGATAGTTCTCTTAAATTATCGCAATAGCTATCTCGTATTTCGCGGCAGAAATATGCCACCATAGATACGAGATAGCTATCATGATAAATTGAGAAAACTATCGCGATAAATTAAAGTTTCCTGGAAATTTTATCGAGATAGTGAAAAGTTTCCTGAAAAAAATATCACGATAAACTTAATATTTTAACGCAAAATTTTTCAACTGTGCACGTAGCTGACATTCGAGATAAAATTATTGTGATAGTTCTATCCGTTTCTCGATATCTATACATAGAAAATTCACCATTTGGATGAACTCGGTAGTTTTTGACTTCACAAGATTGCAGTGAGTAAAATTTCGAATCATTAACAATTGTAGCTTAATTGGTAAATTTTGACAAGACTCAAAATGAACAGAAATCTGTTAGAACACAAAGACGACTCGAAATGCCTCCTACGAACAACTTTAAAACCATTCAGGGAAAAGGAGAATTCATAAGGTTGTAGACGAAGATCTTCCGAAACCGTATCTAATTATAGATACCGTGAATGTCAGTTATGGGCACGAAAGCAAAACAAATCATGATAACAGTTAGAATTATCGCGATATTTTTATCGTGAAAAATTTTATTATCTAGATAATATTTCCAGGAAACTTTGTTTTATCACGATAGTTCTCTCGAATTATCGCAATAGCTATCTCGTATCTCGCGGCAGAAATAGGCCACCATACGATTCGAATTTTAACTTACTGCCATCCTGTAAAGTCAAAAATACCGAGTTCATCCAAATGGTGAATTTTCTATTTATAGATATCGAGAAACGGGTAGAACTATGTAACGATAATTTTATCTCGAACGTCAGCTTCGTGCACAAATGAGAAATTTTGCATTAAGATATTTACTGATAAATGTAAAATTTTATAGATAACAAAGTTTATCATGGTATTTCCTTTTCTCCAGAAAACTTTTCACTATCTAGATAAAATTTCCAGGAAACTTTTATACATGTATATCGCGATAGTTTTCCATAGTTATATCGTATCTCGTGGTAGAAATAAGCCACCATAAGTATGTATACATGTTAAACCTTGTCACCCAAAACTGCTGTCCAGAAAGTGTTGTCTCAATATCAGTGTTTGTCTTTCAGGTACTGTCTGACCAACTTTATAGATTACTATCGATGTAAAGAAATAAAAGGTGAAGACTATGTTAACTGCTTCTACTTCCGGAGGGTCGCTGAAATGACGTGTCCCTCTTTCATGGTATGTCCCCCATCTCCACTGCAGTGCTCTCTTTACCTTTTACCAAACAACCCCGTGATTTAGCGTCCCCCCCCCCCCTGTGGATGAAGCGTTTGGAAATCAACATGAAAAAATGCTGGTAACCGGTATCATCTCCTTTTCCCATTATGTTTTCCACCGTTCAAAAGGCTGTCATTTGAGCCAGATTTTTTATCTGTAACTACTTTCAACCAGGACAAGTCTAAAATTCTGTCGCGTTGTTCAGGGTTAAATCTTGTAAGACGTCAGAATTTGAGACCTGTTCATATCAAAAACATTTTTAGGGGAAAGAGTAAATGCAACTAAAGTGTAGGGGAAATGTCGCATACCACTTTTTTTTTCTTTTTCCAAGAATTTTTAAAACATTGTGGTCATCTGCTTTGGTTTGAACCCATATCAATACTACTCAGTGTAAAAATACCACGAAAATATCTATTGATGCTATTTGATTCGAAATACGTGACGGAGCACTTTAATACAGAAGCAAAAAGTGTAAATCACGATCAGACTGCATGCATGGGCAGGATGGCATTAATCTGTACTCTCCACGAAAGACATGCCAATGGCTTAATGAAGGTTAGTTGACTTCAAATCATCGTCATAAAAGATTTCTCGCTTTTATCGTCACATCAGTGAAGTGAAATGAAATTTACACTTCGGTTGCGGGGGGTTGCTAACAATTCTTATTCCATGTCATACGACTATACCACAAGCACATGCTGTCTAATGGTACCATTGTATGGTGCAATGAAATAATTTTACATTAAATTATCAGAATATTCTAAAGAACATGGGTAGTTTCGAATGATGTTTTAGTGGCATCAAGTCCATTGCCCACCCATTTATTTTTGAGATTTGCTGGTACTACATTCAAGCTATCGATGCCTTGACAACTGACTCTCCTAGGTGGCCAGCATTAAAAGCAGAAATCGAACCAGAAAATCCTGATTGGAAACCAAAAACCTGAACCATCGGCGGATACAGCAGGCAGGTAGTGGGGGGTCCGGCTTCCCCCCCCCCCCTGGAATTTTCAAAGTAACCGCTGTCTGCCTGAACTTTTGACCAAGTATGAATGTAGCATTAGATTCTAGATCATTTTCTTTTTTGCAGTTTTCAAGTAATATTGTTCGCATGTAGACTGTACTATTATACTAGTATACACACCAACTCAAAAATGGAAATATTTTACAGGGTTCCGGGAACTTCCGAATCGAATGGGCTTCGCATTTGGCGCCATTTGCAATAGATTTTTGAATGTGGGGCAAGAAAATACTGATTGGCGAAAATGACTGGCGCCGATAATTTTTCATATCGGGCCGGGGTGTGTACTTTCCGATACTGGTCCCGTTCACCGCTATGCATTAAATGCAGGACAGCCAATCCATCGATAAAGTTGAAATTAATCGGCTAGAATAAACTACGGCGCCGACGTTATCCAAATTACTTCACATATTAATGTCATTTACACCTGACTATCCGAACATACATACACTTCCGATTACTTGATAAACTTCCGGCTAAACAAAATTTGTCAATTAATTTGGAAAAACTTTAAGAAAGTGAAAGTATCGAAGACTAGTGTCTCTTATTAATGGTGAATGTTATTAAATGCCCAAATAAATCATGATCACAGATAAAATCGATATATTCTGTATATCAGTACAGCGGGTTTCCAAAATGGCGACCGCGTGGCAGTCGGTACTCACTAAAACCCGAAGGGTAATGTTACCGTCGTCCTCGGAATATTGAATGTCGTTTTTCCTCCATTAATCGCCCACTTCTTGAAAATCTTGTTTGATTTTTAACATTTTACCTTCTGTATGTTTCAAAAAGTAAATAGCCTCCTCTTGAACGCTGTGTTACAGAGGAGGAAATTGCTCTAAATTAACAATTTCTACTTTTGTAACAATGTTTTCACACACTGACATTGTTGTTACTTGTTTTGTACCATTTAAACTTCTGTATGTTTCAAAAAGGTCTCTCTTAGCAATTTGTTACAAAAGGAGAAATTGTTCTGAATGACCCATTTTTGGTTTGTCACAGTGGTTTTACAGACATTGGCGATAGATAGATCTACTTATACTTAATAGATGGAGATTTTTCTTTATTAAAAATAATTCTTAAACTATATTCATACAATAAACATAGATATGGGTAATTAAATCTCATTAAAACAAATGTTTTCTTGTTTATTTTATTGCCTATGATATAACCATGAGATAATAATTTATTGACCAATTCTTGATTAGGCCCGATCTCCCTGTACTTTCATTATAAGATTGGCACCAACTGGCTCCAGTTATTTCAATCTGGCGCAAACTTTTCACATTAGGTGAAAGTAATGGCACAAGAAAAAAATTAGCCAGAGGGAACTCTAATTTTATGCAGCAGCAAATTCGAGTATGTAATGATCTATTTGATTTTCCGGAACACCTCTCCCCCCCTTGGAAAAAAATCCAGGATCTGCCCCTGTTAATGATTAGAAGTTTTGGATTGTTTTCAAGATAATGTTTTTTCTGTGTACAAGTAGATTTCCAGATCCCTACATCTAGATCTCCAGCAGATAGGAAAACTGGATGTATGTACATGTATATGAATTGCCAGCATTTCAGTAACATAAATAGGAAGACTATTAGTCTTGTTAACACTTTCTGAAGCATTATGAACATAAGTCAACCAAAGAAACGAAATAAGGACAAACTGTATGTGCTTGAAAGAAATGTAATAAAAGAAACATTGTATAATATTCTCTTGGTCCTAGAAATGCAGATATGTCAAGGTGGCATATCCACATATATACCAAGTATAATGTATATTTAATGAAAATGTTACAAATTAAAAATATACCTGTCCCCAGATAGAAAGGTTCTCTACAATTCAGTAAGTTCTGCAGTACATTGTGTGTACAGTCTGGTTTTCCTGCAGATAATTTAACCTTTTACCAAACAATCCCTGGTTTTAACGAACCTGAGGAAGAAGCCTTCTGAAAACACTGTGGGAAAAGGAGAAAATATTGGTAACAGCATTTTCTCCTTTTCCCACAATGTTTTCTACCCTTTCAAAGTCAAGTTTCAATTTTTGAGTCACTTTTATTTTGTCATCTACAAATACTTTCAATTTGGACCAGTCTAAGATTTTGTCATTTGGTAAAGAGTTAAAGCTGGATCTGTAATTTCAAAGTGAAGTAGCAAACAGTTTATGAACGCACATTGCTGTCGCCCATGATGGTGAAAAGGTTAATGCTGTAATGGAAGAAATACACAATAATAATATTCTGGTGGCTGATATATTAGTAAATGAGTAAATTGTTCTGTTTAAAGCTTTTCTCCTCAGGGTTGTTAAGTATGTTTGTTTTTCTTCTATTTACCGTTTCAGAGAGAGAAATGGTTGGAACAAATCCGGGAAGAACGATTTCCATACTATAACTTTGACAAACATGGAAAGAGGATGAAAGATTAATCACATAACATGAACCTTTAGAGTGTAGAACTTTGCTATGGGATATAGCGCAGATATACAGGACCTGACATATGTTGGTATTGAGATGAAATTTTATCAAGAGAGTCTAGCAAAAATTTTTCTAAACAAACATCTGGCAAGCTGGTAACCAGTATTTTCTCCTTATCCCAAAATACTTTCTGACCATTCAACTATAAATCCTATAATTTGACCTACATTAAATTTGCTTTCAGTTTGGACAAGTCTAAAACTGTCTTGTCTTGTAAAAAGTTAAGTTTTTAGCAGGCCACAAAATTTGAGACTTGTCCAAATTGGAAGCATTTGCAGACGACAATATAAGTATGACTCAAAATATGGGATTTGTTGTTAAAAGAGTAGAAAACATTGTGGGAAAAGCAGAAAAATGCATTTCTTTTTTTATAAATAATGTTTTAAAAAAGCCCTTTACTGTGACTTGTAAATGAAAACAAACTCACATGATATATTTGCTCAATCTCACCATAATTTTATTTGGTAAATATACATGTATGAAAAACAATGAGAACATCATACAGAGTCTGTAGTATGACTTGAAATCATCTAGAAAACAATAAAAAATCATGTAGACAATTATATGTTTTACAAATATAAGATTAGTTAAACCAGTTTTTTTTTTCCATTTTAACAATTGACAACACAATCCCAAGTTTTAACAATGCTCAATAAGACGCCTTTTGAAAACTTGTATAAGGCAAATATATACTATTGGGCTCCCAGATAAGACCAAGTATGTGTAACCCTTTACCATACAGTCCCAAGTTTTAACCACCCTAAGGAAAAAGCCTTTTGAAAACATTGTAGGAAAAGAAGAAAATGCTGATAACCAGCATTTTCTCCTTTTCCCTCCATGTTTTCTACCCTTTCAAAAATAAACCCAACTATTTGAGTTAAATTAACTTTGTTGTCTGCAAATGCTTTGAATATGGACAGGTCTCATTAATTTTTTATAATCCTTCCTCCTCACAGTCATCATATTCACTTTACATCTTGTTTCGTATTTAAAATAATTCTAAACAGTTGGGGAGATATGCCATGGTAACAAATGCACTCTTTCCAAGCCACTGGCTGCTTTCTGATGTATATAATGACAGTAAAGTATTCAAAGGTGAGGAATAATTCATGAAACAAAGCAATCAATCACCTTGCAGAACAGGTTTTTCGTAGTATCACAAAATAAATGCAATATACAGTCTCAATCAACACAAAAGATGCAAACTTCAAGCCTGTTTTCTCAGAAAATCTGACAAAAAGTAGCAGATGGCACAGATCCATGATTGGACTACATGTTCTGTGCAGTCTGATCTTGATTTTAACTGTCAGAAAAAAAATTATCAGCTCTTTAACACTTTACCACACAATCCAATTTTTTAAAGGCCTTCAGGAGGAAGGCTTTTTTAAAACATTGTTGGAAAAGGAAAAAATGCTTTTCTGTCTTTTAAATGACAAATTTACCATTTTTGGAAAAGGCAGCATCTGAATGAATCTACCACAGTTTCCACGGCAAATATTATTCCATAATGTAACTACATGTAATATTCAGTCATTAGGCATGAACCACTTGTTGCAGTTTCAAGGCTGTTTTAATCAGAGTATGGATCAATGATCAGACCCCGTATTTCATACAGTCTGATCTTGATCTAAATTCCCTCTGAAAGCACCTTAGACTTTGACTTTTTACCAATGAAAAAATTTTAAAAAATTTTAAAATTGAAAGCATTTGCAGAGAATACAATAAATGTTACTGAAAAACTGAAATATGTTTTTGGGAGGGTAGAAAACATTATGGGAAAAGAAGAAAATACTGGTTACCAGAATTTCTCCTTTTTCCAAAATATTTCAAAAGCCTTCTTCCAGGTGGTCATTGAAACTTGGTTTTGTTTGGTAAAGAGTTAAACAGGCTAAGAGTTGAAACCTTTCATAAAGCACTAAAGCACTGATAACTCAAAACTGATTCAAATTTTTTCTCACAATAAATTTTAGACCTTTTACCATACATTACTGTGTTTTAATGACCCTAGCAAAGAAGGCCTTTGATAACAGTTCAGAAAAATTGAGAACACCCTGATAACCAGCACTTTTTCCAACATGTTTTCTACGTTTTCAAAATACAACTTCCATCATATGAGCTTGATTCAATTTGTCACCTAACAAATGCTTGTAAATAAATGAGTTTAAACTTCAACACAAACATCTAAAAAGGCACTGGTACACAAAATTGCACAATTATAAAAGCAACAAAATAAGCATAAAACTTACACGTGAGCCATGCTCTGTGAAAAAGGAGTCTAATGCATCTGCAAAATGTATCGACCCAGATCAGCCTGTGCAGTCCGCGCAGGCTGACCTGGGTCGTAACTTTTTGTTACTGATCAATTTTCTGCATGTCTAAGGGCCAGTCTACTTCATGATGCAGTCAGTTGTTTGACAAAAAGGATTTTATGCATCCATAATTATGTGAAGATTTGCTTGGTATTACTAAAATATTTCACTGAGATGCATTAAACCACCTTTTGCCAGAGTATGACTCATATATTTGGGCCATGCTCTGGCAAAAGGGGGCTTAATGCATCTCCGTGATGTATGATACCTAGCAAGTCATCTCATAATTATGGATCCATAGAATCCATTGTCCAACAACCGACTGAATCATGAGATAGAATGATCCTTCAACATGCAGAAAATGTAAAGACAGCGAAAAGTTTCGGCCTATGTCAGCCTGCGCAGGCTGACATGTGTCGATACTTTTCGCAAATGCATCAAGCCCCCTTTTCACAGTGCACGGCTCATTTACATGTATTTAAAAACAGAAATGCAGAAAAAAGATCTTCTTAAAGGAGTTGCATCTAAAGAGTGAGAAAATGTGGCTTAAACTGATATCTAACACCAAGATAACATGAAAGAGCATTTAACCTTTTAACAAACAATCCCATGCTATAACAACCCTGATGAAAATGACTTTTGAAAACCTTGTGGAAAAAGGAGAATATGCTGGTAATCATCATTTTCTCTTTTTTCCACAATGTTTTGTACCCTTACAAATATGTTTTTTATAAAATCAACTATGATAGATGTAGGTTGATTGATTGTATGGTCTTAAACGCCATTTTCATGATAGATGTAGGTTGATTGACTGATTGATTGTATGGTCTTAAACGCCATTTTCAACATTCTTTCAATTATATTGCGGCAGCCAGTGCACCTATCCATGCTTTCCTGGAGTTTCTTTTACCAGTACTAGCCACAATTTTCTTTCCAAGCCACTGGCTTTTTGCCCACAGAACCATCGTTGAAACAATGGTCAACAGTGAGAGAGGAAGGAATCCTGTTGCAATGACTATCATCTGAAGCCTCAGCCGAGCCAGGGATCAAACCAGCGACCACCTGTTCTCAAGTCCTGTATGCTACCGACTTAGCAACTGGGGTTGGCAATAGATGTGGGAATAGGGAAAAATGCTTATTACACACAAAGGCCTCTTTTCTCACAATCTTTCAGTGTTTTTCAATTTTTTTCCTTTGTGTCCTTGAAAAATACCTCATAATTATAATCATACAATTACAAGTTCTTGTCAAGTCAAAGGGAATTTTCTCAAGATGGTTTTACTCTTTATCAAACAACAAAATTTTAGACTGGTCCAAATTGAAGGCATTTGCAGAAGACACTTGTTCCTAGTAAGATAGAAAACATTGTTGGAAAAGCAGAAAATGCTGGTTACCTGCATTTTATCCTTTTACCACAATGTTTTCAAAAGCCTTCTTCCTCAGGGTCGTGAAAAGTTGGGATTGTGTGGTAAACAGTTAAAACTTTTGGACATTGTCTGAAAAAGAATGCTCTTTTATAAATCTTCACATTTGACATCAGAAGTTACAGGAATATACAATACAAAAGGCAAAAAAAAAGGCATAAAAAATCTCAAACAATACACACAATTTATCACATACCTATTACTTTTACGGGTCATGTAAGTGAGCCATGCTCTGTGAAAAGGGGGCTAAGTGTATCTCTCTCATGCGTTGTACTAAGCAAGATATCACATCATTAGGGATCCATAAACTCCACTTTGTCTATCAACCGGCTGGATCTGGTGGTGTAATGGTCCCTTGACATGTAGAAAATTGATCAATAGCAAAAAGATTCAACCCTGGTCAGCCTGTGTGGACTGTGCAGGCTGACCTGGGTCGATTGTATGGTTGTATGGTGTTTAACGTCGTTTTCAACATTATTTCAGTTATATCGCGGCGGCCAGTGCACCTATCCATGCGTTCCTGGAGTCTCTTTTACCAGTACTTCGCACAATTTTCTTTCCAAGCCACTGGCTGCTTTCCCACATAATCATCATCGAAACAATGATCAGCAGTGGGAGAGGAATGAATCCTGTCGCAGTGACTATCATCAATCCTCGGAAAGAAATTGGCCGAGCCAGGAGGTCGTAGCCAGGGATCGAACCCTGGACCCCGTGTTCTCAAGTCCTGCACGCTACCAACTGAGCTACAGGGGCTCAGCTGACCTGGGTCGAAACTTTTTGCAGATGCATTAAGCCCCCCTTTTCATAGAGCATGACTAAAGTACATTATACCCAGATAAAATCAGACATGATGCAAAAAGAAATCGGTATCTACACAGAGTCAGATATGGTCGCAAATACCATACAGTGTTGTAACTTGTGTGTGAACTACTTTTGCCTTGTTTGTTGATTTGATCAGTCAAAATGTTACCTAATTACATGGGTCATACTCTGTGAAAAGGGGGCTTAATGCATCTGCAAAAAGTATCGACCAAGGTCAGCCTACGCAGTCCGAGCAGGTTGACCTGTGCCGAAACTTTTTGCTATTGGTCAATTTTCAGCATGTGGAGTGACCAGTCAACCTCATGATTCAGTCAACAATGGTTTTGATGGACCCGTAACTATGTGATGACTTGCATGGAAAAATGCAACAGGGAGATGCATTTAACAACCCTTTTGCTAGAGCATGGCTCATATTCATTTGCCATTCATAATAAGAAATTATAACTAACTTAATCAGTATTTGACATAATTTCTTATTGTTTTCAAGTAACATTGTCAATAATTGCAAACTGGTTCTTAAAATAGGTATATAATAAAAGGAATACCATGTTATAGCAACTTTTCTGGTGCTCAGATTTGCTTCTCACTGCATGGGAAAATTTTGACATCAAATTTAACCAATGCAGCTCGAAGCAATTATGTACAAGCACAGGAAAAGCTTCTACAACCTAATATTCAGTACATGTATGTATAATTCAGTATGTTCTAAAACCAAATAAAACCTGCCACACATCTAAACAAATGAGTATTATAAGTATACAGTTAGTTCTAATGGCTTTGCACCCACTGCTCACTATGTGCACAACACAGTTGTCTCCCCTGCACTGATCCTTGTGTTACAAATCCATCACAAATAATACCATACATATGAGCCATGCTTCGGCAAAAGGGAGTTCAATGTATCTCCATGCTCCATTAACCCTTTACCAGACGGCAAAATTTTTGCCTTGTCCAAATTGAAAGCATTTGCAGACGTCAATTTCAATGTGGCTCAAATGGTGCAATTATCCTTTGATAGGGTAGAAAACATTGTGGGGAAAGGAGAAAATGCTGGTTACCAGCATTTTCTCCTTTTCCCGCAATGTTTTCAAAAGTCTTCTTTCCCAGGGTCGCTAAAAGTTGGCATTGTGTGGTAAAGGGTTAAACCAAGTATCCAGAAAATGCAATTTGGTTAACAACCAACTGAATCATAAGATACACTGGTTCTTTGACACTCACCGATGGCAAAAAGTTTTAATCCAGGTCAGACTGAACAGGCTGCCAGGGTCAATACTGTTTGCAGATGCACTAAACCCCTTTTCACAGAGCATGGCTGATACATTTATGATATACATACATGTATACATGTAAATATGAAAAAAAAAAATATTGAAAACTCTGACTGGATCAAGAAATTACAACAAATGTGAATATGCCATCAAATGGCCTTTTTTTTTCTACACTAACTGTTAGACTGTCTTCATTTCCAATAAGTTCATCAAGCCCTTGATTAACTCTCTACCAAACAACAAAATTTTAGACTGGTCCAAATTGACAGCATTTGTAGACAACAAATTAACGATGGTCCAAATTACGAAATTTGCCCTTGATAGGGAAGAAAACATTGTGGGAAAAGGAGAAAATGCTGGTTACCAGCATTTTCTCCTTTTCCCTCAATGTTTTCAAATGCCTTCTTCCTCAGGGTCGTTAAAAGTCGGTATTGTGTGATAAAAGAGCTAAACAAACAATTTGTGCCAGTTTCAAAACCAGCTCAAAATAAATACGGACTTCATTCAATCAATATCAGAACATCAGAGATTAAACTGAAAGCTCTGTCAAGTCTAATGTTGATCTGCTTCAGCAACTAAAGTCAGAATTATACATTCAAAGGTATTAAAAAAAAAAATTAGTATAGAGATCTTTCTTTGTTATGGCATAAGATACTCATGTAGTGCAAAAGTGGTCCTTAAAACAATAATCTAGAATATGGCTTGTTTTCAAATGCAGGAAAAAAGAAAAACAAAGGCTTTAGATTATGATATACTGCATCATTGGTAACAAAGGTGCACTTCTTCACTACATCCATCACCCATGGGATATATACGGAATGTTAAAATCTTTAAACATATGCAGAAGACAAATTCATCATAGCTCAAATGGTTCTTTTTTGAAAAGTTAGAAAATGTTATGATTAAAGGAGAAAATGCTGGGGACCAGCATTTTCTCCTTTTTCCAAAATGCTTTCACTGCTTTTTTCTCCAGTATTGCTGTGTTTTTGAATTTTTTAATAGGCTGATAAGGTATTAAAAGGCCATATGAATATTCAAGGACAATGGTGTTCCTTAAGTCAAGTGGCATTCAGAATATGAATTTACCCTTTACCACACAATCTCAAATTTTCATGACACTGAGCAAGATGTCTTTTAAAAACATTGTGGGAAAATGAGAAAATGCAGATTACCAGTATTTTCTCCTTTTCCCACAGTGTTTTTTTCTCTTTGGGACACAAATACCATCATATGAGCCACATTTAATCTGTTGTCTAGAAATGCTTTCAATTTGGACAAATTTAACCCTTTATCAAACATGCCTGCGTTTAAATGACCTCGCAGAATACAACTCTTAACCCTTTCCCAAATGACAAATTTTAGACTCCTATGAATTCAAAACATCTGCAGACAATAAATTAAAAATAGATAAAAATGAGCTTAAATTCTCTGATAGGATAGAAAAAATTGTGGGAAAAGGAGAAAATGCGGGATACCTGCATTTTCTCCTTTTTCTAAAATGTTTTCAAAAGCCTTCTTTCAGGGTCGTGAAACCAGGGATTGTTTGGTAAAGGGTTAAAAACAAAATGGGAAAAGGATAAAATACCGATAACCAGCTTTTTTTTCTTTTTTTCACATAAAGTTTTTTAGTCTTTTTGAGACAAACTTCATCATTTGAACAATACTTAATTTGTCTTCTGCAAATACTTACAATTTCATTAACCCTTTACCAAACAATCCCTGGTTTTCACGACTCTGGGAAGGAAGGCTTTTGAAAACATTGTGGGAAAAGGAGAAAATGCTGGTAACCAGCATTTTCTCCTTTTCCCACAATGTTTTATACTCTATCAAAGACAGAAATCATCATTTGAGCTACATTTAAATTGTAGACTTCAAATGATTTCATTTTGGTCAGGTCCAAAATTTTGTCGTGTGGTAAAGGGTTAAGTCTAAAATTTTGTTGCCTGGTAAAGAGGAATGTAATGTTTTGCGCTGAGTTACCAAGAATGAATATATACACATACTAATGATGCTAAGTGTGGCTTCTGGAAAAGTTTCACAAAAAATTGCACTATTTGCCTGTTGCGGAGTATCTCTGAAGAAGAATTTCTTGGCACGTATCACAGACCCGCACAGGCTTGGCTGATGATGGATGAGGCATCTTGTTATCAGAACATTCAGCACAGAATATCTCTCCACAATTTCGACAGTGATGCTGTTAAAAAAAAAAAAATTTGTGTCACATGGTGGTACCAACGCTTGGCTGCAATTGCTTATAGAAATATAACGTAGACTGACATTAAATGAATGTCGAAAAAAGGGCATAACTACGTCAAAAATATTTTGATGGTAATCTGCCCCTATGGTATGGATTCGTACTTGATAGTTAACAGCTGGAGTATGAGTAAATATGTCCAGTAATGACAGAGATAAAATGTCAAAGATTTGCATGATGATGATGACATAGACAACCACAGGGCTATGACAATACCTTGCTTTTTTTTAAATTTTTTCAAAAACAGCCTAGCAAAAAAATAAGGTAACACCCTGTGTCCCTTTATCATATGACAAAATTTTAGACTGATCAAAATTGAGAGCATTAGCAGGCAACACATGTGGCTTAACTCTTCACCAAACAATCACAGGTTTTAACGACCCTGAGATAAAGGCCTTTTGAAAACATTGTGGAAAAAGTAGAAAATGCTGGTAGCCAGCATTTTCTACTTTTCCCACAATGTTTTCTACCCTATCAAAGACAATCATTTTATTTGTAGTACATTCAGATTTGTTGTCTGCAGATGCTTTCAATGTGGAACAGTCTCAATTTTTGTCGTTTGGGAAAGGGTTAAATGATAACATTTATCTTTTAATGGATGTAAAAAAAAAAATCATGGGAAAAAAGAGTTAATGCTGGTTACCAACATTTTCTCCTTTTTCCAACAATGTTTTCAAAAGCTTTTCTGCTCAGTGTTATTTTAACACACTGGGTTGTGTGGTAAAGGATTATCCAGCAGAATGTTGAGCTGGCCAGTTATGGCACTTGTTGACAGTGTATATCTAAGTCAGACTCCACAAAATATCCCATGTTGAATTCATCTGAACTTAAAGATAAAGGCCTGGGCCCGTATTTACCAACAATTCTTGTGAGCATTCTTATTATGATTCTTAACCCTTTACCAGATGACAAAATGTTAACCTTGTCCAAATTGAAAGCATTTGCAGACAACAATTTCAATGTGGCTGAAATGGTGCAATTTTTCTTTGATAGGGTAAAAAAAAACATTGTGGGGATAGGAGAAAATGCTGGTTACCAGCATTTTCTCCTTTTCCCACAATGTTTTCAAAAGGCTTGTTTTCCAGGGTCGTGAAAAGTCGGCATTTTTAAAGGGTTAAAAACCAAATGGTTTGACCAACCTGGATTTGCGATACTTTCTAAATCTAGTATTAGACTTTGAACAAAAGTAGGAATGGTTGGTGAGTATGGACACTGGTTATGTGATATTTGCAGCTTTTTACAAACGTAAGAATGTCCATTTTGATGTAGGGTTCTATTGAAATATATGAGATAATACAACAAATAAAAAAAAAATCAGGATTAGTTAAAATAAAATTAATTCTTCTATCAGAAATTATTTATTGTAAATGGATAAAAAATCCTATCATTATATAAAACTCATCAGGTTTCAATGGCAAAGAATATTGAAATGTAACTCTTTACCAAACAATAAAATTTTGGACTCAACCAAATTGAAAGAGTCTGCAGACGACAATTTAAGTGTTGCACAAATGATGATTTCTGTCTTTGATTGGGTAGAAAAGATTGTGGAAAAGGAGAAAATGCTGGTTACCAGCATTTTCTCCATTTCCCACTATGTTTTCAAAGCCTTCTTTTTCAAGGGTTGTTTAAATACGTATAGGATTAATGGCAAAAAATGATAAAATTCAGATGAAAAAGGGGAATATAAAAGCATTACTTTTCTTCTAGCAACAGAAAATGGCTTTTCACACTGTTTGCAATGAGTGACCTCTTTGTCACTGGCCCAGGTGGCTTCTCTGCTGGCTAATTGTACCTCCTTCATATCCTCAACACGTAATTTTGATCTACAAGTACAGTTAAGTGGACTCTTTAAGATACATCTTTACTCTTTTTTCAGGCAGTTTTCAGCCAGTTTGTAACCCATTTCATCCTTACTGTGTGAAACACTGATCATTCTTGTATTTTGAATTTTGTCCTTTTCCTTTTATACTTCATCAAAAACAAATTCCATAATTTGAGCCACACTGCAATTGCCATCTGCAAATGCTTTCAATTTGGACAAGTCTAAAATTTTGCTGTACAGTAAAGGGTTAAATGAAATTTTACACTTGCAGGAAGCAGACATCAAAAGGTATATAGCCATTTTTTCCGTCTTATCTTTTCTACAAAATGTTAAAAGAATTCTGTTTTAAGCTATGTACAATGCATTATGCAGATAAAATCATTTTAAACTATTCACTGCAGTAAACAAAAATAACGAGAGGGCCATGATGGCCCTACATCATGCACTTTATCAAATTGTACAAATGAAATATAAGCAGTGTTCCCCTTCTGTTGAACAGAACAGAACAACATTGAGCAATTTTTGTAAAGAATTAGCTAAAGATGAAAAGCAGTTTAGGGTGTTTCAGTAGCTTTCTATCTTAGGCTCTGGTGGCCATCTTGTTCTGTAAAGGGTCAGCTGCGAAACATCTCTGTGAAATTATTTCAAAATCCATCCACTGGTTAAGAATAACCATTCTTAAAATATTTCTCCATTTTCAGCTCTGGCAGCAGGCATGACTAAGAGAAGAAGTTGTATAAGGACTTGTCTATTTTTCTATTACCTCTAGTGGACATCTTATTCTGCAGATTGGTGCCATTTCAGCAATTTTGATTGAGGGTCATTCATGGAATATTTCAGTCAAATTATTTCAAAATCCTCCACATGGTTTTGGATGAGAAGTCACACAAGGAATTTTCTATTTCTAGCTCTGGAGACCTTTTTGTTGAGTGGAGCAGAGCCTCTGAAACAATTTTGGTGCAAAATCACCCGAGGAACATTTCAGTGAAAGTACTTGAAAAATTTCCTGCTGGTTTTGGAGGGAAACTTGTTGATTTTTTTTTCTATTTGTAGCTCTAATGGCTATCTTCAGCCTTTAGACTAGACAAAGACTAATCACAAAAGCTCATCTTGAGCATCTCGTGCTCATGTGAGCTGAAAAGTAGTTCTAGTTCCTATACTAACTCGCTCAGATGTGAACCAAGTTCAGCAAGTGCCTTCTCTTGGTCTTCAAACAGATGTTTCAACTCTGTATGTTGTCTTTGTAGTTGGGTATATTCCTCTTGCACATGTTTCAATGCCTGCAATTCCGACTGCAGCTGACTCACTTTTGACTTTTCATGCTCCAAATTTTTCTGTAAATTCCCCCTCCATTCTCTCTCTATCCTCAAATCTGTCTCCAAAGCAGTTCTATAAGATAGAGTTTACATTGAGAGAAGTATGATGTTAATACAAGTAGGAAAAGTGTTTAACCCTTCCACCCTTTACCACACAATCCTGAGTTTTAATAACCATAAAGAATAATCCCTTTGAAAAGATTGTGGGAAAAGGAGAAAATGCTGGTAATCAGCATTTTCTCTTTTTCCTATAATGTTTCCTACCCCATCAATGACAAGTTCCATCATTTGAGTTGTCTGCAAATGCTTTCAGTTTGATTTACTTGTGTGGTAAAGAGTTAACAAACAATCCCAAACGGACCCAGGAGGAAATTTTCTTCTTTTCCCACAATGTTTTTATATTCTTTCAGAGACAAATTTCATCATTGAGCTACATTTAATCTGTTGTTTGCAAATGCTTTCAAGATGGACCAGTCGTTTGGTAAAGAGTTAAGCCTTCGAAAAGCAGTATTTCTAAGATATTCCCTAAACCCTAAGTTGTAGGTTCTCATGAGGGCATTTCTGTCAAGACAATATGTACAGCAATTTTGTTGCCTGGTAAGGACTTCATCAAATAAAAACTTTGTGCTCCAATAAGACCTGGAAACTTGCAATTCTCAGACTAAAACTATGGAAAGTAAAGACCCAAGATAAAGGGGAAAAAGTAAAAGAGCTATGCTCTGATAAAAGGGGGTTTTATGCATCTTCGTGCAAGTCATCATGTAATTATGGATCCATTAAATCCATTTTGTCTACCAACTTACTAAATTGTGAGTTAGACTGGTCCTTGGACATGCAGAAAATTTACTGAAAGCAAAAAGTTTTGACCCCGGCTATTTAAAGGTGCATTTACCCTTCTTTTCACACAGCATGACTCAATTGCTTGTCGCAAGCAATTGCTCCTTTTCCCATCCTTTCCTTCAAAACTTTCTTCATCCTATAATTTGTACTAGTTTTTAATACAAGTAGGTCTAAGAAAAGTTTGTATTGCCTGTAATGGCTAAAATAATTTCAGACTCCTCTAATCCTTATTGGATTATTCTACATCCCTTCACCACACTACCCTGACTTTTAACAATGTTCAGGACAAAAACTTTTGAAAACATTGTGGAAAAAGAGAAAATGAGTGACCAGTACATCCCCCTCTTCCTATAATGTTTTCTACCCTTTCAAAGACTATTTCCACTATTTGCGCTACATTAAATCTGTTGTCTACAAATGCTTTGAATGTGAAGAAGTCCAAAATTTTGTCATTTGGTAAAGAGTTAAGGAATAGCGTTTCTGAAAACACTAGGACTGCTGGAGAAATTGCAGATAGTCAGCATTTACCCGATTTCCCAAAATGTTTTTAACCATAATTCCCATCACTTTTGCCCATATGCATGTTTGTTGTTTTCAAATGCATTCAAAATGGATGAGTACAATTTGTTGACTGGTACAATCAAATCCATCTAGATATTTAGTTGCATGAGAAGAAACATGTAGGTAAATGTAGTAACCAATCAAATCAACCAAGAGCCCAACAAGGGTTTCGGACTTAATGTTGATAAATGTTTTTCTGCCTATCCCAACAAGAAAATTATCTTAGACCTTGGAACGCTGAGCAATAGCAGCCCTTAGGGATATCATTTACGAATAAAAAACAGATAAACTATGAGTCCTGAACCCCTCACTAAAAAATACCAGTTTAACCATCCTGAGAAAGGAGGCTTTTGGAGACATTGTAGAGAACAAATTAAATGCCGGTAATCAGTATTTTCTCCTATTCCCATCATGTTTTTTCTGTTCAAAGATACATTTTATCATTTGAGCCAGGTTCAATATGTGGTCTGTAAATGCTTTCAACATAGAAAAGTAAAAAATTTTATCATCCTGTAAAGGGTTAATAAAGCATACAGGCCTACTCCTTTTCACAAGTTATATTTCTCTTTTGTTACTCAAGAGCCATTCTCTAAAATGGAAGCATCTTAGCATACTGATCAACAATAATTCTGTATGTACAAAAATGGAACTAGATCTATATAAAAAGTGAAAAAGAGGCATAATTTTTACCCATGAAAGTAACCAAATGTGCTATGAAAAACATGAACTTATGGTCTCCACATTGTTACAAGTGGAGACAGAATGGTGGTAAACAATAGCTCAATTTCCTACAATGTTCCAAGGTCTTCTTTTTATATATTTCTCATTGTTATGATCAACTTTATTTTAATAATGAATGGAAAGTATATTTCTCTTCTTATGACTGATTGACTCTATGGTGTTTTACTCTGTTTTCAACATTATTTCAGTTATATTGCGGCAGCCACTGCACCTATCCATGCTTTTCTGGGGTTTCTTTTACCAGTACTCCACACAATATTCTTTCCAAGCCACTGGCTGCTTTCCCATATAATCATTGTTGAGACAATAGTCAGTGGTGAGAGAGGAATGCATCCTGTCACAATGACTATCATCAAACCTCAGAAAGAAAACTGGCTAATCACTCTAGTGATCGAACGAGCAACCCACTATTCTCAAGTCCTGTACACTACCGACTCAGCTACCAGGGCTTGGCTTTCTCTTCTTAATTAATGTGAAGACAATACAATAATTGTTACAGGAAAAAAGTAGAAAAACTGACCATCTTCACGACAAAAGGTTACAGAGTACACAGGAAAGAAAAGAAATGTCAAAAAATTAATACCTTTTAGCATCTTTATCTGCTAAATTTTGTCCAAGTTTTCTGGCTGTTTCTTCAGCTGCATTTTTGTCACTTTCACTCTGTTTCAATCTGCAAATGAGTTTCAAACATACAAACAAGTGGTAAAATCTTCATAATTCAAAAAGGCATTTACTAGAATATAGTGCTTTGCCACACAATCCCGACTTTTAACGACCCTCCACAAGAAGGTTTTTGAAAACATTGTGGGAAAAGGAGAAAATGCTGGTAACCAGCATTTTCTCCATTTTCCACAATGTTTTCTATCCATCTAACATCATATTTCAATTTTTGAGTCACATTTATCTTGTTGTCTTCAAATGCTTTCAATTTGGACAAGTCTACAGTTTTGTTGTTTGGTAAAGAGTTAAGCATTTGCTTGAAACAAAATATCTTTAGAAACAAGATATCCACTTTTGCATGGCTTGCTCCCAGGCAGAAATGCATTATCATCACTTGCATGGGTAGGTTTCAAAAAGCTAGCCCACATACTTTTGCAGTTATCGCAAATTCATTTTTTTTTTTTCATATTCAATACCAGTGTCCTTTTTCTTGAAAAAATTTAATATCTGCATCTTATTGTCAAAAGAAGGACAAATTTCATCTTTTGAGTCAATGCCAACATGCAATCTTATTCTAGCTATGCCCTGGCAAAAGGGGGCTTAATGCATCTCCATGATATAATATACCAAGCAAGTCATCTCATAATAATGGATCCACAGAATCCATTTAGTCTTCAATTTACTGGATCTGGGGGTAGAATGGTCCTTAGCCATACAGAAAATTTACATATAGCAAAAAAGTTTAAACCCATATCAGCAAGCCTGACATTGGTCGATATTTTTTTGCAGATGTATTTTGCCCTCTTTTCACAGAGCATGACTAATTTAACTCTTTACCAGACGACAAAACTGTTGACTTGTCCAAATTGAAAGCACTTGCAGATGACAAATTAAATGTGGCTCAAAAATTGAAATTTGTTTTGGGAAGGGTAGAAAACAATGTGGGAAAAGGAGAAAATGCTGGTAACCAGCATTTTCTCCTTTTCCCACAATGTTTTCAAAAGGCTTCTTTCTCAGGGTCGTTAAAAGTCGGGATTGTGTGGTAAAGAGTTAATTTTTCTTAACAGTGACTTTGACCTTAATAAACTCTTAACCAGATGTAAAAAAATTGGACTGGACCAAATTGAAAGCATTTGCAGACAGCAAAATAAATGTGACTCAAAAATTGAAATTTGTTTTGGGAAAGGAAGAAAACATTGTGGGAAAAGGAGAAAATGCTGGTTACCAGCATTTTCTCCTTTATTCACAATGTTTTCAGAAGGTTTCTTTCTCAGGGTCATGAAAACCAGGGAGTGTTTGGTAAAGAATTAACAGAACTATCTTAGAATAATGCATGTATATGCATAACATCTGCAAACAATTTTCCCTAATTTCAAATTTGCAAGGAGTTCAAAAACTATATCATATAATAAAATTCAACAGCATGACAAAAGTTTTCACAGCTCTTAGAAAAGGGCTATTGAAATCATTACAGGAAAAGGAGAAAAATGCTTGTAATTAGCATTTTCTCCTTTTCCAACTATGGTATCTACCCTTTCAGAGATAAATTCCATGTCGTCTGCAAGTGCTTTTAGTTTTCAACAAGAGCAGAATTTTGTCGTCTGACAAAATTAAAGACTTAATTTATCAGTTATGCAGCAGACATACTTTTTTTCCATATCCTTTAGGACAGCCACAAGCTGATTAGTCTTTTCTTCCAACTTCGTAACCATGGTAGTCTTATGTTTCAATGATGAATCACATGTCTGCAATGAAAAAGCATACAAACTTAAATCTCTACCAACAAATCTGCTTTTAAAACCCTGAGGAAGAGTGTTTGAAAAAAAATATGGAGAAAGAAGAAAATTTACCCAACATGATAATTCAGATTTGTCAAATTTGAAAGAAATGTGTTTGGAAGGATAGAAAATATTGTGGGAAATGGAGAAAAGGCTGATTACCAGCAATTTCTCCTCTTCAACTATGTCTTCAAAAGCTTTCTATCTCAGGGTTGTTAAAACTTTTGATTGTATGGTAAGGAGTGAAGAAATATTCTTTCTTTGACATGATCACAAAGAGCGCTTGCAGACAACAAATTAAATGTTGCTATAATAACCTGCATTATCTCATTTTCCCACATGTTTTCTACCCTTTAAAGGATAAATCACATTATTTTACCCACATTTATATTTTCATCTGCAAATGCTTGCAATCTGGACAAGTTAAAATTCTAGCATTTTGGTAGAGATTTAACTCTTTACCACACAATCTAGACTTTCAACGACTCTGAGAATGAAAGCTTTTGAAAACATTGTGGGGAAAAGGAGAAAGTGTTGGTAACCACCATTTTCTCCCTTTTCCAAAATATTTTCTACCCTTCCCAAAACAAATTTCCATTTTTGAGTGACATTTATTTTGTCGTTTTTAAAATCTTTCAATATGGACTAGTCTAAAATTTTGTCCTTTAGGAAAGAGTAAACCAACTGACAAAGTTTTAGACTTTTTAACTCTTTACCATACAACAATATTTTAGACCATACGAAATTGAAGGCATTTGCAGATGACAAATTCGATGTGACAAAAATGACGATTTTTGTCCTTGATAGGGTAGAAACATTGTGGGAAAAGGAGAAAATGCTGGTTACCAGCATTTTCTCCTTTTCACACAGTGTTTTAAACAGGCTTCTTCCTTAGGGTCGTTAAAAGTCGGGTTTGTGTGGTAAAGAGTTAAAACAGATAGTATTTGCAGAATTGATCAGACTTGGCTTTAAAAAGGTAGAAAACAGTGTGGGGAAAAAAAAGAAAATGCTGGATACCATCCAACATTTTCTCCTTTTTCCACAATGTTTTCAAAAGCTTTCTTCATCACTGAAATTAAAATTCAGGATTGTGTATTAACGAATCAAATTAAACATTCAGCAAATATCATTAATATCTAACAGCTTTGTCAGCTCAGAACTGTTGATATAATTATCCCTAGTTTGATCACTATGACCAAATTCCCTTCATGCATCACATGGAGATATGTCAATCATGAAAATGATAGAAATACTACTGACAATCCTGTATTTTATGATGAGCCACGTTAGCTAGCAAAGCCAAATTACAAGGATGTTGGTGCTTCAGCCCTTTTTCCAAAGCAGCCAGTGATATAATGAACCTAGAGAAGAGGGTATTTGATTTGTTTGTAAGTTTGTTTGTAGCATACAAACCATGCTTTCCTGGATTTTCATTTACAAGTACTTCGCACAATATTCATCCAAAGCCACTAGCTGCTTTCCCACATACCCATCATCTGAACAATGATCAGCTGTGAGAGAGGAATGAATCCTGTTGCAATGAATATCATCAATCATCAGAAAGCAATTGACCAAACTTGGGATTTGAAACAATGACCCCCTGGTCTAAAGTCCAGTACACTACCGAGTGCGCCTCCAAACTCGGCATTTGAAAACATCAAGGAAAAAGGTTAACTCTTTACCACACAGTCCCGACTTTTAACTACCCTGAGAAAGAGGCCTTTTGAAAAGATTGTGGCAAAAGGAGAAAATACTGGTACCCAGGTTTTTCTCCTTTTCCCACAATGTTTTCTACCCTATCAAAGACAAGGTCTATCATTTGAGCCCCATCTAAATTGTCATCTGCAAGTACTTTCAATTTGAACAAGTCTAAAATTTTGTCGTGTGGTAAAGAGTTAACCCTCACAGCACCGAATAACCCAACAGAATTTCTCTCCCTAGAAATAAGAACAAAATTTTGGCAATTTCATGGTTGTTTTTATCCAGGATATCTTGGCAAAGCAGACAGTGTAGATAAAAGATCAGGCCGCATGTTTTGTGCACTCTAACATCGATCTACACTAGCCGCAAAGATGCTTTAAAGGTTAACAGCACTTTTTCCTTTTTTCAACAATGTTTCACACCCTGGTAACTAGCATTTTCTCCTTTTATCAGGTTTTGTATCCGTTCAATGAAAAAAATTCAAGCATTTAATTGACCAATATCTATTTGTAATCAGCAAATGTTTCCATTATGGACAAGTCCAAAGTTGTGTCATTTGGTAGAGGAATCAGCTCTTTACCACACGACAAAATGTTAGACGTGTCTAATTTGAAGCATTTGCACACGACGTGTGGCTCAAATGATGAAATTTGTTTTTAATTGGGTAGAAAACTTTATGAAAAAAGAAGGAAATGATAATTACAATGTACCAGCATTTTCTCCTTTTCCAACAATGTTTTCTAAAGCCTTCTTTCTCAGGGTTGTTAAAATTGGAATTGTGTGGTAAAGGGTTAATTAGGCCTAGAATTACATCCTGATGACTTCAAACATCCTGATGACATCAATAAGTGACATCAATTAGGTTTAAGTTTTAAGAAAGACGACATCAGCAGCAATACAAAACCACTGACAGTTTTGTGAGGTAATGTCACACATACCCATTGCTTAATCTTAAGCATTCCAAATGGGAGGTTTGAACCTTAACAGGTGCAAATGGAAAGATTAATTGCAATGTTTTCTTCATTTTATATGTTATAATTTTGAAACAGGTGAGTCAAAATACATTTGCTCTGTCTGTGCAGTCTGATCTTGACATATACTCTCAGTCAGTAGAAAAAAGCGCCTGGAAATAGTGGATTATGGATAGATGTGGATGCCAGTCTATGACTTTATTAAGCCTTTATGACACAACCCAAGTATAAGCCTTTAGAAAATGTTGGAAAAAACAGAAAATGCTGGTAAGTAGTATTTTCTCCTTTTCCCACAATGCTTTCTACCCTTCCAGAGACAAATTCCATCCCTTGAGGCACATTTAAACTGTTGTCTGCAGATGCTTTTTACAGACAAGTCTAATTTTTTGTCGTTTGGTAAAGCGTTAAGAAATGTGTTCATTCAATTGCGCTACTAATTAAGTAGTCCTCCTATTACAGGTGACAAATTACCACCCAAAATCTACACTTACTCAAATACTTTCCATCATTCCAAATAGAGGAAGAACAACAGGAAGAAGAAGAAGAGGAAGAAGAAGAAGAAGTAGTAGAAAAGGAGGAGAAGAAGGAGGAGGGTAACTTCTTGCCTCCACAGGGCAAAAGATCAACACAGAACAGCAGAATTTGAACTACAGATTGTCTGAAAACTGATTTGACTTTTTAAGCTGCTACATAAATGAAGATTTCCAGTCAATGATAAGAGCCCAAACATTTCAATTCAAACTTTTTTCCTCCAGATATGGCCTGCAACACGCGAAAAGGGACATTCAGACATTTGCATAAAGGCTGATCCGAGACGGCACTTTATGACTACACTAGATTTTGTCCTAGAGTAGACTTGCGCAAAACAGAAAATTTACACAAGAACGGAAAGTGTCGTTTCGGATTAGTCTGCACGGACTGCCCAGGCTGATCCGCGATGATACTTTACGCAAGTGTCCGAATGCCCCTTTTTGCGTGTTGCAGGCCATATTATAGCTGATGATGTAGATCCAAATTCAGCCTGCATGCTGAGTTATGTATGGCAGTTTATGGGTAAATTATTTATCGCATGCAGATAACTACAGTTAGTGGCCATTGATATTGAAATTCTCAATTAATTACGCTACATCTGATCTGGTGTTATTTTTCTACCAGGTCTTGTGTGAGTTTTTGGTCATGTCAAGATTGAAGTCAACCAAAAAAAAAGTTTTATGAAAATATTGATCACATTTCTCTTTCCCAAACTACAAAATCTTAGGCTTGTCCAAATTCAAAGACTTTGCAGACTACAATTTAAATGTGGCTCAAATGATGGAATTTGAACTTGACGGGTAGAAAACAAAGTGGGAAAATGAGAATATGCTGGTTACCACCATTTTTTCCTTTTCCAACAATGTTTTAAAAAGCCTTAATTATCAGGGTCGTTAAAACCTGGGATTATGTGGTACAGAGTTAAAAAGATGCATCTACATTGTATCCAGTCTAAATATATACATTTCCATTTCACATCTAATTCGCTTTATTTTCGTATAACTTTCATAACTATAGCTTCATTTTTTAAAGCATAACAAATTGAAAAGTAGAGTTGAAAATATATGCAAGTCAACAGGGATTAAAACTTTGATGAAGTATTTACCACCATAAACTGTATAATTGTCATTCTTGAGACCACTTTTAAGGACAGTTTTCACTCTTATCAAAGGAGAAATGTGTAACAAATACTTTTTCCTTTTCCTACAATTTTTTTCACATATCCTTCATTATAAAATAAACATTAAAAACCTGTATTTCAAAATATTCTTTTTTTTTTTTTAATGTTGTCTGGTGAAAACATATTTCTGGGAAAGACTATTAATTTAAATAAAACCACAGTTTCAATGACAGATATACAAACCAATGTGACAAATCGAGAAGATGCTCATAAGCTATGCATTGGTAACTGGGGATTTAATGCATCTGTGATGCATTATACATTATACTAAGCAGGTTATCACATAATTATAGGTCCATAAAATCTATTTTGTCTATTAACAAACTGAATTATGAGATAGATTTATCCTTGGGCATGCAGAAAATTTACCAGAAGCAAAAATATCAGCTCAGGTAAGCTGACCTGTGTTGATCCTTCTCACTGATGCATTAACTCTTTACCACACAATGACGACTTTTAACGACCCTGAAGAAGAAGCCTTTTGAAAACATTGTGGGAACAGGAGAAAATGCTGAAAACCAGCATTTTCTCCTTTTCCCACAAAGTTTTCTACCCTATCAAAGAAAAACTGAATTATGAGATAGGTTTATCCTTGGGCATGCAGAAAATTTACCAGAAGCAAAAAGTATCAGCTCAGGTAAGCTGACCTGTGTTGATCCGTCTCACTGATGCATTAAACCCACTTTTCACAGAGCATGACTCAAATCTACTTGCACACAACAGAAAGGGTACCAACCACAATGATAGACTAGTTGTTTCTCTGGAAATTCTGCAGAAGTGGTACATTCATCCAACCCATTATCAAAAAGTCCTGGAGTGGACTTTTTTTTAAAAACATTGCAGGAAAAGGAGCAATTGCTTGTAACAAGCATTAGCTCCTTTACCTATATTGTTTTCAATACCCTTCAAAACAGAGAAATTTTCATTTCGTAGCAGTTCCTCCATCCAATCAGGTGTACTTGTTAATCGTATGTCTAAATATTACTTGTAAAATGTGACGAGTTAACTCCTTGCTAAGTGTAAATTGCTCATTTTTTTAGTGGATCTACTTTATTAAAAAAACCTCAAAAAATGGAAAAAAATTGCTCAAAACATAATATACTCTATTGAGAATAAGTATTTTCTCTTCTTGAAAAAAAGATTTTCTTGGCAAAAATTCTGTGTAAAATAATCAGCGGTGCTTACACATCAAGCACTAAGGCAACGCATCAAGCACTAAGGCAACTAAGAAGAACTGCTTATTTATGAAGAAATGTCCCTGTCTAATGTCAATCATCTCTTTACCAAACAGGAACAGGTTTTCACAACCCTGAGCAAGATGGCATTTGAAAACATTGTCAGAAAGGGAAAAAAAATGCTTGTGCCTACCATTTTTTCCTTTTCCTTCAGGTTTTTAAATCCCATTGCAGACATATTTCATCAGTTGAGCCACATTTTATATGTCATCTGAAAATGCTTCCAATTTGGACAAATCTATATATTGATAAATGGCAAAGAGATAATCCTTACCAGACGACAGAATTTTAGACAGGTCCAAATTGAAAGCATTTGCAGACCACAAATTAAAGGTGGCTCAAATTATGAGAAATGTCTTTGAAAGAGTAGAAAACACTGTTGAAAATGGAGAAATTGCTGGTTATCAGCATTTTCTCCTTTTCCTACATTGTTTTTCAAGAGCCGCCTTCATCAGAGTCATTAAAATTTGGGATTGTGTGGTATAGAGTTATCCATCTGTCCAGTGCTGTCCCAAGGAAATTAGGATGATGTTGGACAAGATGGACAGGAAATTGGTCCCGTCATAGGTAAACAATGAAAGTATTATATCAAGTCCAAAGCTAGAGAAATATCCATTCAACTCTTTACCAGACAACAAAATTTTAGATTAGTCCAATTACACAGCACCAGCAGACGACAAATTGAAGGTGGCTCAAATGGTGGAAATTGTCCTTGATTGAGTAGAAAACATTGTTGAAAAAGGAGAAAATGCTGGTTACCAGCATTTTCTCCTTTTCGCACAATGTTTTCAAAATGTTTCATTCCCAGGGTAGTTGAAAGCCGGGATTATCTGGTTAAAGGTTAGCTCATTACAGGCTAGGCCAACAGAAGATGCATCTTTGGCCGGTAAAGATAATTTCATTTCATGGTGTTTAACTGTTTACCAGACGACAAAATTTTAGACTGTTCCAAATTGAAAGACGCTGCAGATGACAAAATTAAAGCGACTCAAAAATTGAAATTTGTTTTGGTAAAGGCAGAAAACATTGTAGGAAAAGAAGAAAATGCTTGTTACCAGCATTTTCTCCTTTTCCCACAATGTTTTCAAAAGGCTTCTTTCACAGAGTCGTGAAAACCAGGGATTGTTTGGTAAAGAGTTAACATCAGTTTTAACATTATTTCAGTCATATCACGGTGACAGCTCACAGTCCATATTCATGTGATTCCTTAGATTTCACCAGTACTAGGCTTGGGCTCTGAAATGTCTTGCCCATTGACACTACCACAAAAAGCCCAGTGCAGCTCAAATCTTGGGCCTCCAGATTGCCAGTCCTACACTGAACAACAAAGATGATCAAGATCAGACTGCATAAGATGTGTGCATTCTGATCACTGGACTAAACTGTCTTGGTCAATTTTAACTAATATAAACATGTTTTGTCTTTGGACTGAAAATGTATATTCGCAGTCTGATAAAAGTTTTTTAGTCGTGAGACAAGAAGGCCTAAGCATAACTTAAATTAGTTTCGTAGCCAGTGTAGATGATGTAAATCAAGATCAGACTGTACAGAACAAGCAGACTAATCTTGGATCCACACTTATCCCTGTTACATGTATGTTTAATCTCTACCACACAGCAAAATTTTGGCTTTGTCCAAATCCATGGCAATTGTAGACGATGAATTAAACAAGGCTGAAATGGTGGGTTTGTGTCTTTGAAAATAAAGAAAACATTGTGGAAAAAGGAGTAAAAACTGGTTCACAGCATTTTCTTCTGTTTTTCTCACATTTTTTTTTTTCTTTTCAAACACTTTCTTCCTTATGTTCTTAACCCTTTACCACACAATCCTGACTTTTGATGACCCTGTGAAAGAAGCCATTTGAAAGCATTGTGGGAACAGGAGAAAATGCTGGTATTCAGCATTTTCTCCTTTTCCCACAATGTTTTCTTCCCTTCCCAAAACAAATTTCAATTTTTGAGTCACATTTAGTTTGTGGTCTGCAAATGCTTACAATTTGAACCAGTCCAAAATTTTGTCTTTTGGCAAAGTGTTAAACCTTTGGATTGTCTGGTAAAGGTTTAAGACAGAGTCTACTGTTAAATAGTTCTGAAATAATAATATTTGGGTAATTATATCAAACTGAAAAATTCCATTTATTTCTTAATTACTGAAAGGATGATTTAAATTAGACTCAGCTTTCAGAATTCGTTTATTGGGTAAAACATTTCCAACCATATCATGACACAGATGTAAGTTCTGTGAAGTCTGATCTCTACTGTATGTAAAAGCACAAACCTAATGAGCTCAGTATTCCACAAATTTAACAAATTATATTCTTCAGATAAATAAAATGTATTACGAGGGTATTACGAGATAATATGCCAACTCTCTTAGCTATTTCTTTCACTGTAAGCCTGGCATCCTGCTTAATTAAATCTGCCACAGCAACAACATTTTCTTTGGAAGCTGCAGCTTTGGGCTGACCAGGACGGGGGGCATCTTTTAGGTAAGTTCTACCATCGTTAAATTTTTTATACCATCTGAAAATCAACCGTTTTGATACCCCAGAAGCCCATGTATCTAGCATAATTCACTAAATATTTGCAAAGCTGAAATAATTAGACTTATGCGACTTTTAATATAAGCCCTAATTTCAAGCTTTGCTGTTGGGTTCATTGTACATTCAGTAATATAGCCAGTGTATATGACTGCACCTGCTTTAACTTTCAATAACTTATGAAAGAATGAACCTATCAAAACAAAATTTCATGCCATTATTCAAAACGACATGTTTGTGAAAAAACGTTATTTCCATGTGATACATATGGTCATGTGGTATGGAGGCCTATTAACGACACAATTAAATGAACGACCCTTGTAAATTGATATTTTTCACATAAACTGAGAACACTGTTTCAAAATTTAAACACTTGAACTTTATTTTCCTGTGATAGATGACTGCATTGAATTTCAAATCAGACAGCTTCCAAAATTACTGTGTCAAAAAAAAAAACAAGAGGGCCATAATGGCCCTGTATCGCTCCACTGGCTAATAAGTAAAACCACTACATGCCAATTAACTTTACAATACTTGGCAAATTGGTTTTGAAAATGAGACCCCTGAAACAGGACTAAAATTGGTAGCCCTAAGTCTTATGGTCAGTAAAAAGAAGATTTCTAAAGTTTTCACTATATAAGCCCATGTAAAACTTCTGACTCCTGGAGTGGGACCAAATTCGACCCTAGGGCTGTAATTTGAGCACTCTTGGTAAAGACCCACTAGATAAAGCTACATGCAAAATTTGGTAACCCTAGGCTTTATGACCAAGTACAGGGATATAACTTGTGACCCCCGGGGTAGGGCCAAATTTGACCCCAGGGCTATAATTTGGGCACTCTTGGTAGGGGCCCACTAGATAAAGCCACATTTGGTAGCCCTAGGCTTTATGGCTAGGTGCAGGGAGACTTCTAAAGTTTTCTCTATATAAGCCCATGTAAAACTTGTGACCCCCGGGGCGGGGTCAAATTTGACCTCAGGGCTATAATTTGGGCACTCTTGGTAGAGGCCCACTAGATAAAGCCACATGCAAAATTTGGTAGCCCTAGGCCTTATGGCTAGGTGCAGGGAGACTTCTAAAGTTTTCTCTATATAAGCCCATGTAAAACTTGTGACCCCCAGGGCTGGGCCAATTTTGACCCCAGGGCTATAATTTGAAGAAACTTGATAGAGGTCTGCTAGATAAAGATTTCCAATATTTTTAAGTTTTGTTGCCATGGCAACCAGAGTTTATGAAGGAATCAAATTCATTCAAGAAATTCTGAAGAGGACCATGGCAGGATCATTTCTGTTAAGTTTCATGAAAATTGGATGAGTAGTTTCAGAGAAGAAGATGTTTGAAATAAAAGTTAACGCATGGACGGACGGACGCACTGATGGACGGACGCACGACGGACACCGGGCCATGACATAAGCCCGCTGGCCTTCTGCCAGTGGAGCTTAAAAAATTGCTTCTAAAAAGCAAAGATTCTCCATTTCTCATGTCTTTAATAATAACTAATTTATGTCATTGATACCTATTTAATTCAAAGGTCTTCTGCTTTTTATTAAGGCCATATAATTGTTACAGGAGACCACTCCTTCATGCATGGCTTCATCCCGGTTTAAATACAATACCTAACAACTGCGTTAGGGAGAATTCTCTTCAGCTCAGTGGTTATGGCGTTGGCCTTTCGTCCGGGCGTTCTAGGTTCGAATCCTGCCCGGTCCCTGCTATGCATTTGTTCATTTGTTTCTTTGTTACAGACTTTGTTCGTAAGATGGGGGCTCGTCCTGGATTGGCCATTGAGCCATTAATTCCATTTGTTGTCCAAAAAATGGACTTTCTGCCTAATAAGGCTTTGAGTCATCAATAAATGATGACTTTAAGAGGGGGTGTGTTACGGAAGACCAGTCCTTCATGCATGGCTTCATCCTGGTTTAAATACAATACCTAACAACTGCGTTAGGGAGAATTCTCTTTCGCTCGGTGGTTATGGTGTTGGCCTTTCATCTGGGCATTCTAGGTTCAAATCCTGCCCGGTTCCTGTATTTCTGCTATGCGTTTGTTCATTTGTTTCTTTGTTACAGACTTTGTTTGTAAGACAATGTTTAGCACTGAATGAGGAATGAAAGCTTTTGCAATGGAAGAATTTTAGGTGTGTTGGATTTTAATACGAAACTCCTGGTATACTAGCCCTTTTAGTTACCATTGAGCCAACAAGGCTTATCATAACTAAGTAACAGATTCCTCTTGGGCATATCGACCCTGTAGAGGAAAATCCGTTCATGCAATTTCATTTTGATGGAGGCTGTCCACAGAACACTTAACTCTTTATCACACAATCCTGAATTTTAATGACCCTAAGGAGAAAGCCTTTTGAAAGTATTGTGGGAAAAGGAGAAAATGCTGGTAACCAGCATTTTCTCCTTTTTCCACAATGCTTTCAACTCTTTAAAAGACAATTATAATAATTTTAGCAACATACAATTTCTTGTCTGAAAAATCCTTTCAATTTGGACAAATAGAAAATTTTGTTGTTTGGTAAACAGTAGTATAGCAAACGACATTCTTTTAATGAAAAATAAGACAGAAACACAAAAGAATAAAAAGCTAGTCTCAAAGAAGTTTGAAAACAGAGGTAAAAGAACAGATACTATTCAAAACCAGCAAATTGTTGTTGGTTTGGGATTTTTTTTTTTCTCGAAAAGATTTCAAGAAGGGATTTGGAATCCTTTGAAAAATTTGTATGTGCAAAAAGTTTTAGGTAAAAACTGTTTTTATTAAGATTTTATAAATGGTCTAGATGTGGCCACTGGGAATGATAGGAGTGCTGCCTGATGGGAAATTTGCATGTTCCAATATCATATATCAGGCAACAAGATGGCAAAGCAGTATTTTATAATGCCACAGTCAATGTTATTGGAAGAAAACCTCTTGTGTGCTATGAATTGTCACAATGTATTTAGATCAAGGCTTCTCCCACACAGTATCTGTCAACTCCATATGAAGCATAAAAAATTACTTTCTTAGCAAACTTGAGAAAGAGTAGACAGTGTAGAATAAACAGCGAGAGGATTCACCAAGTGAAACCAAAAGAGCCCATCCAGTTTAACTATATATATAACAACTCCAATGTTTCACTCTTTACCAGTTGACAAAATTTTAGGCCTAATTAAAAACAATTATGTACATAAATATCAAATGCAGCTGGAATGATGGGGTTTGTCATTAAAAGGGTAGAAAACATGTAGGAAAAGGAGAAAATGCTGGTTACCAGCATTTTCCTCTTTTCCAACAGTGTTTTCCAAAGTGCTTTTCCTCCGTGTCTTTAAAACTTAAAATTATTTGGTAAAGAATAAAGTACGATTTTGTTTAAGCAAATCATGGTATGAGAATTATAACTCTTTACCAGATGACAAAATTTGACGTCCAACTTGGAACATTTGCAGTCAACCAATTAAATATTACTCGAATGATTAAATTTGTGAAAGACAATAAAGCATTGTGAAAAAAGGAGAAAAAGCTGGTTACCAGCTTTTTCTCCTTTTCTTACAATGTTTTCAAAAAGGTTTTTACTTCAAGGTCGTTAAAGCAAGAGCTTATGTGGTAATAGGGTAAATTCTCAATATGAGCTTAACTCTTTACCAAAAGACAAAATTTTAAAACTGGTCCAAATTCAAAGCATTTGCAGACAACATAAAATGATACCAAACATTATGAAACTTATATCAGAAAGAGTAGAAAACATTCTGGGAAAAGGAGAAAATGCTGGTCAGAAATCAGCACTTTATGTTATGTACAACTGTAGTCGAAAATTCCATGAAAAAATTAACTCAACATGTTTAGTCCACAATTGAAAGAACTGTACACAGATTTTAATTTATTTCATGCTTTCAGTAGTTTATCAAGAAATAACGGTAGATTATGGTTTGATATTTCATGGTTATCACCTGTGGAAAATACCGATTTCATATTTTCTAACTCTTCAATTGAAGGCGGAAACAGTAGTTCCCACGCGAAATTTACCTAGGTCAACAGCACCAGCCATTCAACCAGAGGAAAATATGACCTAATTTACATGCATTAACCCTACATTTCTCACACTTTATGCAATTTGTACTGCTTTATGAGGAGGGGGTACGCCATGGGGAATTACCGAAAACAACTTACTGGATTTTGACGAAAGTCCATACATTAAATTAGGTTAGAAGCATGAAATAAATAGGATATTTTTTTTTTGGTGGAAGGTCAAAGTTCATTTCATCTCGTGACCATCAGCAGTAACATTTTCACTTGTGGTTGTACTACTCGTGAAATTTTTACCGTTGATGCTCACTCAAAATAAATTTTGATCTTTCACAGAAAAAACTATAGCTGTCACTGAATGTGACTTAATACCCCCGCCAGCGCTTTGACAGAAACAGGCAATTTAACAAAAAATTTTCTAAGTTCAAGGGGAGATTACCCTTGAATCATAGGGAGTAGATGATTAAAAACTGCGTCTTGCACAACTTCAGTATACGGTCAATGTATCAACAAACTTTCAATACCATAGCAGCAAAACTGTAGGAGGCATTCGCGACACAAAATTACTAGTATTTTGTACACAGACAGACACACGGACTGACGGACAGACAGGCTGATTCCAGTATACCACCGAAAACATTCGTTCTGCGGGGGTATAACAAATATCCTCTATTCTAACATTTTTAACCCTTTACATATAATAGTGAGTTTTGTTGACCCTAAGGAAGAAAGCTTTTGAAAACATTGCAAAAATGGAGCAAATGCTGGTAAACACTTTCATTTTGGTAGAGTGTAAAATTTTGTTGTTTGGTAAGGAGTTAACATGGACAAATCTAGAACTTTGTTTATGTGGAAATGGTGTCAGGTTTTATTCTTAAGGATAGGGCACCCTAATGGGATCCGTGTAACATCGCCTTTGATCGCCAAAATCATACGGATTCATCTAAGACTCGGATAATCCCTAATCGCTGCCAGGAACCAGCGTCTATTGGCTGATCAATTACTGATTACCCGAGTCTAAGCCGAATCCGTACGTTTTTTCGGCGATGAAAGGCGATGTTACACGTATCCCATTAGGGTGCCTTATCCTTAAGCAGCTGACAAAAATGTAGAAATGTCAAAATTGATCTTTATGAGGGTAGAAAACATTGGGGGAAAAAGAGAAAATGCTGGTAACCAGCATTTTCTCCTTTTCCGCCAATGTTTTCAAAAGGCTTCCTTATCAGGGTCTTTAAAACTCAGGATTATTTGGTACAGAATTAAGTAGTTTTATATAACCCATGGGGCTTCTAAATGTCCTCAACAAATGCAGACTGCAATTGTGAAACACTGTCATTGTGCACCATGCTAATGAAGTTCTGTGCAACAGAAACCACAGTAATGATAAGAAATGAAGTCTGTCTGCGTACAAAAAACAATGACATACTGCCAAACAATGACAAGCTAATGATCTTAGCTGTAGACCACTCAGTGCATTTCTATGTCCACGGTTTCTTAAAGTAACAATAAAGCCCAAAAGTAAACAAGAGGGCCATGATGGCCCTAAAGTCGCTCACCTGAGTCTTTTGACCAAATTAATCCATTTTCTATTGTACAAGTCTTTCTAAGATTTGACCTTTTGACCTAGTTTTTAACCCAACATGACCAATTATTGTACTGGTCTGAGATACCACTAAGACAAACATTCTCCCCAATTTTCAAGAGTTTTTTTCAGTTTTGTTGCCATGGCAAGCAGAGATTTTACTGAATTGAAACTCTTTGAAAAAATTCTGAACAGGACTACGGCAGGATAATCTTTGTGAAGTTTTACCAAAATTGGATGTATGGTTTCAGAGATGTTTGAAATACAAGTTAATGCACACACACATTGACACATAGACAGATGCACACATAAACGGCAGACACATGGCAATGACATGCACCTGTCGGGCTTCTGCAAGTGGGGCTAGAAATCAACATGGCAGTGATACCACAATCAACACTTATTATAAACTTACATTTTGTTTTATTTTCATAAGTTTACATTTCCAAATGCAATTTACAAACAACAGAAACTAGAACTGTTGCAATGACACATTGGGTCATGAGCAATACTTGTATAAAGTTTCAGGGTCCTAGGTCAAACAGGTTTTGAGTTAGAGCATGGAAATGAAAAACTGCAAAGTTCATGGAGAGAAAATTTTGTAACACATTGCAGCAGGGTCATGAAAATTGAACATGCACAACTTCATATATATAGGAATACTGTGTATAAATTTCAGCTCAGTACCTTAAAAATTGTAGGAGTATTTCGCCGGACAAATGTGCGTCTATGGACGGACAGACGGACGGACAGATAGCCATGGCGATTCCAGTATATCCCCCTCAACTTCATGGGGGGGGGGGGTGTTTATAAAAAAAAATCATATTACATAGTTCAGTAAGTAACAAAGTTCATTTAGGTTTTTCTCCACTCTTTAGCCTTTACAGTTTGGGATAAAAAGATTTTAAAAAAATTACCTTCGTTATCTCTATGTAAAATCTGGGAACCCACAACATAGGGCTCATTATGAAACTATGGTTATAATTTGAAGTCTTTTAGAAGGGGTCCACCAGACAATGCTACATGCCATATATAAGAGCTCTAGCCCTTAAGGTTCGGGACAAGAAGATTTCTATGTGAAATCCGAGACCCCACAACATAGGGCCAATTTCCATACCAGGGCCATAATTTGAAGTATTTTGGTAGAGGGTCACTAGATGATGCTACATACCATATATGAAAGCTCTAGCCCTTACAGTTTGGGACAAAAAGATTTTTACAGTTTTTTCTTTCAGTTGCCATGGCAACCAGAGTTCTTCATGGAAATCAAATCTTTGAAGTATTCTGAAAGTGCATCACCTAAGGATCATTTCTGTGAAGTTTCATTGAAATCTGTTTGCCGGTTTCAAAGGAGAAGATTTTTTATGACAGCTCTAGCCCTTAAGGTTCGGGACAAGAAGATTTTTAAAGATTTCCTTCTTTATCTCTATGTATAATCCATGACCCCACAATAAAGGGCCAATTTCCACACAAGGGCCATCATTTGAAGTATTTCGGTAGAGGTCCACTAGATGATGCTACATGCCAAATATGAAAGCTGTAGCCCCCCAGGATTTAGGACAAGAAGATTTTTAAAGATTTTCTTCTTTATCTCTATGTGAAATCCGAGACCCTACAACATAGGGCCAATTTCCATACCAGGACCATAATTTGAAGTATTTTGGTAGAGGGTCACTAGATGATGCTACATACCATATATGAAAGCTCTCGCCCTTACGCTTTGGGACAAGAAGATTTTTAAAGTTTTTTCTTTCGGTTGCCATGACAACCAGAGTTCTTCATGGAATTCAAATCTTTGAAGTATTCTGAAAGTGCATCACCTAAGGATCATTTCTGTGAAGTTTCATTGAAATCTGTTTGCAGGTTTCAGAGGAGATTTTTTAAGTAATTGTTCACGGACGGACGGACGCCGGACAGTGATCGATCACAATAGTTCACCCTGAGCACTACATGCTCAGGTGAGCTAACAAAGCCGGTGTTTATATGCATTTAAATTCATATCATACCATTTAAAAGTATGGAAACTATTGTGAAGATGACAATCTGTCATTGTACGGTTGGTCTAAGTATTTGTCCCTGACAGAGAAATTAATTTCAAAACTAGGTTAAAACCTGCCAGGTAGCTGTGTCTTTTGTTCACTTTTTGCCTGATTTTATAAATTCTTTTTTCTGCCAGCGACTAACACATGGCCTGACCACACGATAACAGACTGTCATCTCCACAATATTTTCTATACTTTTAAATGGTATGATTCAAATTTAAATTTATTATGACACCTGCTTTGATATTTTGGCCTCTACTGGGCCTTTAAGCTTTATTTCCAAAAAGATTCCTGAAAGATTTCCAAGGTCTGCTACTTGGACTCTTTAACGGACAACATAATTTCAGACTCTTCAATATTGAAAGGGTTTGAAGACGACAAATTGCATGTGAGTAAAATGATAAAATTTGTCTGTGTTAGCTAGGGTAGAAAACATTGTGTGAAAAGGAGAAAATGCTAATTAACAGCATTTTCTCCTTTTCTCACAGTGTTTTTCAAAGCTTTCTTCCAAAGGACAGCAGATTGTGTGATAAGGCATTAAAGCAGGCATGGTATATATACTGATACAGAATTATATAAGGTTAGACAGTTTTTCTGTGGACTTGTCCTTGAGCATCATTGTGCAAGAACTTCTTGAAGCAATCATTCTAGTATGCTTATTTCTGATTGATAGAACTGCCTACAGTATTCATTACCGCAGCAGTATTCAACCATAGGCCTCTGAAACTCTACTAGTCTATCAAGGGATAACGAAATTTTCACTATCGGACACTGTTTCTATAAATAGCATATTGGCGATTCCCTCTTTATCGTATGTAGATATAGAGGGGGTTGCTAATGTGCTATTTATAGAAACTGTATTAATGAAAATTTGAGTATATTCCGTAATATACTGGTGATGCACCAATGTGCTATAAGTGTTCGAAGATCAACCAAGGAAAATCCTAGTGTTCCGTGATAGACCAATAGAGCTTCAAAGGCCAGTGATTCAACAATGATTAAACAAATATGAGAACTGTGTTCTCTTTCAAGATCATTGTGTTTGTTTAAAAAAAATTACACTGCTTTCAACAGTATTTAAGTCACGTAACAGCCAAAGTTCACTTATGCATGCCTTTCCTAGGTTTAAAGGTGGCCCTTCAGATTTTGGGACGAAAATTTTACAAACATACAAAAAAGTCATCCTTATACTCCCAAAGCCTTTTAATTTTCATTCATACAACCCCAGTAGTCGAAAACCATCCGACAACAAGAGAAATTAGAGATTTACTACAGCCCAGGTTGACACCGACGGGAAACACTGTCTATTTTTACATGAGCAATTTGCTCATTTACATACCGGAAATACACAGACGAAGCTTCAAACATAGCGTCCAAAGAAGACATTATGGAAAATAATTACATGTTTGTTATATTATGGAATTTAGGCGTCATTAGTCACGTGCTAGTCACTTGACATTCCCACAATGCTTTTTTGATTTCTGGCGCGAAATCTAAAAATACCTTAAGGGGCTATGTAGCCTTTTAAGGGAACACCATCAAAAAAAAATTTTTTTGTAATTTTATGATTCTTAATTATTGATGATTTGTATTGTTTTTTCATATAAATTTCAGTGATATATATATTTTTTAATTTGGTGAGATGTGAAAAATCTAAATACCCACCTTTAACTAGGTAAGACTAGAGTCTTTTCTGCAGTGCCTTGCCCAAGGACACTCCAAAGAACATTCTTTGTAGTGCTCCTACAACTGATTAGCCCTGTCGAACTTTCATGTCAACTATTTTTTCAGTTCTGGAAAAAAGAGATTTTTAAACTTTATTCTAGTTACAGTAAGAAAGCCATTTCAGTCATGAGACTTGGACAATACTTTTGACACATATAAGGTAGTCTGCGAGTAACTTTTTATTTCACTTGATCCATTTGTTGTAAGAAGCTGTTTAAAACACTGTTAACAAACAAATGGCAATGGAATTTGACGTATGACTACAATGGCATGTTGTGCTCAGCTGAGCAAAAAAAAAAAAAATACTTTTACTTTCATGGGGAAAAAAACCATAAGAAAAGCACATTTTGCCTGTTACAACTGGAGCTAATTTAGTAATTTGCCATTTGATGTGGATATTATGTTATTTCTAAAACCTTTCCTAGCTAAAATTTTGCTTTTTTTCCCCTTGTACTATCCTGTGCTTTGATTTTTTGCTTCTGACACTTTTAAAAGCAAATGAAGAACACTTAAAAAAGCAAAGGAGCACAAAAAAATCAATATTATTACTGCTTAAAGCACAATAACCTTAATTTGAAAAAACAAAAGGGCCATTGGCCTTAAAGCACTCACCTGTGTAAAGTCATCTATGGTTAATAAAGCTGAAGACATCCTGATTTTAATGATATAAACACATTCCTGTAAGTTACCTACTTTCTGACCAACTTGACCTGCTTTTGAACTTGTCAGATATATCATCACTACAAATCTTCTACTAATGTTTCATAAGTATCAGACAGAAAATTTGGTTTCTAGACTGCACACAAGTTTTCTATAAAATTTGGCCCAGTAACCTACTTTTTGATCTGTTAGGACTCAATTTAAATTGTCTGAGATTTCAAAAATACAACTTTTCCCTTCTAGTTTCATAAGAATCAGGCTGAAAATGTGCCCTCTAGACTGCACAGAAGGTTTTTCTCAGATTTGGTCCAGTGACCTACTTTTTGATCTGTTAGGACTCAATTTCAAACTTGTTTGAGATTTCAAAAAGACAACCTTTCTCTCCAGTTTCATAAGTATCAAGATATCATCCAGACAAACATTGTAACTAAGTTTAATGGGTATCAGGCTGAAAATGTGGCCCCTAGAGTGCAAACAAGGTTTTTCTAAGATTTGGCCCAGTAACCTAGTTTTTGACCAGACATGACCCAACTATAAACCTGTTTAGGACATCATCAAGACAAAAATTCTGACCAAGTTTCATGAGTATCAGGCTGAAAATGTGGCCTCTACACTACACACAAGGTTTTTTTTAAGATTTAGCCCTATGACCTACTTTTTGACCTCACAAGACCCATTTTCAAACTTGTCCCAGATATCATCAAGACAAACATTCTGACCAAGTTTCTAGAATATCTGGCTGCAAAGGTGGCCTCTAGAGTGTACACATTGTTTTTCTAAGACTTAGCCCTGTGACATACTTTTTGACCTAACATGACCCATCTTAAAACTTGTCCAAGATATAATCAAGACAAACATCCTGACCAAGTTTCAAGTGTATCGGGCTGAAATGTAGCCTCTAGAGTGCACACAAGCTTTTTCTAAGACTAAGCCCTGTGACATACTTTTTTACCAGACCTGACCAAATTTCAAACTTGTCTATGATATCATCAAAACAAATACTCTGACCAAATTTCAAGAGTGCCGGGCTGAAAATGTGGCTTCTAGAGTGCACGCAAGCTTTTTCTAAGATGTGGCCTGGTGACCTACTTTTTGACCTGACATGACCCAATTTCGTACTTGTTTGAGATATTATCAATACAAACATTCTGACCAAGTTTCATGAGTTTCTAACTGAATTTGTAGCCTCTAGGGTTCACACACGGTAAATGTTGACACCTGCACGACACATGATGGACACAGCACAATCACAAAAGCTCATCTACAGCACTTCATGCTCAGGTGAGCTAAAAAAGTATACCTAAGGCAACTTCCTAATGATGTGACATACAAAGAAATGTCTTGCAAATTATTGGAAAAATTATCCTAAAAAAATCATAACTTGACACTTCTTTTCATGAATATTAAAAAAAAAACAATCTTTTTTTTTGTTGGAATTTTTTTATTCCAACCAGTTTTAGAAAAACTAGTCATGCTTACAACCCTTGTTCCCCTCAACTAAAAAACACAGACTAGATTATTCTTTCTTTCTCATACTTTCATACAGCCAATTTTGACATGTTGGTTTCAACCACTTATGGCCTGTAGGAACATCACTTGAATTTCATCAGTTTTCTCCTTTTGTCATTTTGATCTCAAGTTTAATGTTCATTTCTATTCGTTTTTCTTCCATATTTAACATCTTTGAACACAAAGTTCCAACCAAAAAAATTGTATGTACAAAGGTTGTCCAAAAAGTAAGTAGACTTTTCCTACAACTCATCTATTTATACACAGTTTAATATCAAGACTTGGTGGTGTATTATTCCATATGTCATTGATACAAGCTACAAATTTCATCAAAATATGGTGATCAAGTAAAATGTAATACCCCCATTCCACTAGGCCGCAATCTACGGCGCTCTCACAGAGCGCCGTAGATCGCCATGTAGAGCGCCAAGAACGCTAACAGATCTTTAACGGATCGCCAAGATCGCCATCAGTCTACTCCCTTGCACAAAGATCCGTGGCGATCTGTTCAGAACGCTGTCAAATCGCTACTTAATCGCTTAAATCGCTATCGAAATGCAACTTGAACGTAAACATCGTAACTGGAGCGCTATCGGATCGCTCAAAAGCTAAAATGTTCGCCAGTATGCTGGTCATCGCGCTCCGATGTGACCCGATAGCGACCATTACAGATGCAGTAGCACTCGGTCATCTGGTTGTTATCTGAGCAGGAGTGTCTTCATAATCACCAATCCGGCAGCGATCTGAGGAGATCTACGGCGCTCTGTATGAACGCACAGAGCGCCGTAGATCGCAGCCTAGTGGAATGGGGGTATTACATAGGATTAAAAAACACCACTAACTGCTACCCAGCACACGACGATGTAAGACCACTTCGATGTTGATTTGAAAAGTCATCTTAAACTTTTTCCACACAGTCACCACCAGTATGTATACATTTTATATGACGGGCAATACATTTGTTGTACATGGCAATGTAAAAATTGTTTATCGAAGGAAGGGAAGAAACAATCTGCAGCGTTTCCATGTCATGACATTTTGTGCAATATCAGAATCCCGGACCTTCAGATAGGACTTAACTCTTTATCAAACAACAAAATTCAAGACTTGTCCAAAATGGATCTATTTGCAGACAACAAAATAAATGCTACTCAAAAATTAGATATGGGTTTGGACAGAGCCATATGGTTTTAGCCATAATTAATTTGTCATCTGCAAATGCTTTTAAAATTGACAATTATAAAATTTTGTTGTTTAGTAGAGACTAAACAAGTGCTTAGCTTTGTCAGAAAAATGATGAAAAAACCCTACTTTGAGCAATTTATCTATTTGCGAATGCATACAAAAAGCATTTACAACAAAAAAAAAAAACTTTACAAATTGGCCTGCCTACATGGGGGAAAGAAAATGATGTTCAAGGTTCCTAGTTTGTAGAAGGCAAACATAAACAAACACACAGGCACAACACAATATATCAAGAGCCAAGAGCCATAATTTGTCCCATGGGTCCCCAAACTTCTTGTACCAATTTCCATTGGAATATATCAACGTCACTGGTACAGCTGGGCAGCCTCCAAAATAGGTACCCCCACACCTTTATTCTCTACTATATAAGTACAATAAACCCAAGTTTACAATGGATACGGCTGTTTGAGTGTCTTTTTCCAGGACAGCAAAGTTATTGGAAAAGTTTTGAGGAACACGTAAGACTTTGCTCTTAACATTGCTTAATGTACTTTTTTCCAATTTTTCCTGTTGATATTGAACATTTTAGTATTTCACTTACATGTTTTTATTTCATAACTGTATCATCTAAAACATTAAAATACATGCTACTTTTTAACACACTACTCAAGTACATGTAAGGATAATTTAAACAATAACAAAAAATTTGAAGGCAAGGCAAATGTGTGTTTTATAGGGCCTATTTAGTTTTTATTCTACGAATCAAAATAACACCAATAAATACATTTAGATAAATTTTTCTTTGCAATAGTATAATCTGTACAGGGACATTCAGCAAAAAGATGCTATTCTAGGCCTTTATATAAAGGGATGGCTGTTTTGCAATGGATAACTCTGTCCATTTTTATTATATGAGATATGACATCATCATACTAACTTGAATACAAATCTTTGTAATCAACATGTTATTAATCATGTCACATTCCAACAAGTCTGCAAAACTCTGGTATAAAAACTAAAAAGGCTTTAAGAGACTATGTAGCCCATCAAGGAAATATCACTAAAACTCTCTTTACTTCTTTCTTCTTTACAGATGATTTGCTAGCTATTGGCCTACTTAATTCAGTGATAAATCAATTTTGGTGAGATTATAAAAATCTTAAAAGCTCCCTTTAACCCTTTACAAAATAATTTCAAATTAAAATGCTGGTATAAAGTATTTTCTACTTTTCCAACAACATTTTCTTCCCTTTATAAAACTTTAAGTTTTTGAGTCACCTTTACTTTGTTGTCTGCAAATGCTTTCAATTTGGACACATTTATAATTTTGTCATCTGGTGAGAGTTAAACAAAATGAAGAAATACTGGCATGAAAGAAAATGCTTGCAACAAACAATTCTGTTAAAGATAAAAAAAATGGATGCAATTCCTGTTGGTCAAGTTTTTTACATTTTTCAATTTATGAGAAATCAAAATACTCCACTGGAAAAAAAATAAAAAGGAAATTTCTCCATTCTTAAAGACAGTTTAGGGAATAATGTACTGTTAGATGAAATAAAATTAGGTGAAAAGATTAAAAGATTAAAATTGCAATTTTTCCACTTGCTACAATTTGTACATGAAAAAAAATATCAATAGCTACCAAAAAAAAAAAAACGACATCTAATCTCAAGATGACATATTTTGGGCTTCTGATAAAAACTTCATCCAATATGCAAATGCCCTACCAAAAAAAGGACGCCATTTGAATTGATTTATTCATGAAAATCCATTGCATTTCTAAATATTACCATCACAGATAGGGGAGAGAAAGGTCGCATGGATGCGGATTTAGACCTCATCTTCAACATTCTAATTCAATAATAATACATCTGTCACATTAAATTAGGCTCCTCTGTCCCTTCAGTCGCAACAGTCTTCCGATGAGTCTCCCATTCATCATTAAATACAAGCATTGAAAAACAAAAACTCTTGAAATTTTTTAAAATGAGGAGCAATTCACTATAGCAGTAAAATCTAAGCTAAATTTGTTCAACAGCTCATTATCTCATGACAATATTGCAATGTAACATTAAGTTACTGCCCACATCACTCTTTACCAGACGACAAAATTTCAGAATTGTCCAAACTGCAAGCATTTGCAGACAACAAATTCTATGTGGCCCAAATGATCAGGTTTTTCTTTGAAAGATTAACAAACATTGTAGGAGAAAGGGAAAATGCTGGTTACCAGCATTTTCTCCTTTTCCAACAATGTTTTCAAATGCTTTCTTTCTCAGGGTCAATAAAAAACCTGGATTGTTTGATAAAGGGTTAAAGAATATCAGAAGAAAAGATTCTGTTCCTCAATATCTGCATGGATAAAGATCAGACTGCATAAAGCTTTCTCCTGGATCTTCGATGTCCAGTGTTTGGAAAGGTATTGCAGCCACAATAGTCAAGGCATTGTAGTTATCTGATCTTATTTATTGGCATTAGTTCAGTGCAAACTAAGAGACATGGGCCTGTATTCACCAACCATTCTTGAGACCATTCTCAGTCTTATTCTCCAAGATTTTCTAAATTTGTATATAACACAACTTCTGATTGGCTAAACCAAATGGTTTAGCCAATCAGAATTTGGTTTAGCCAATCAGAAGTTAGTGTTACTTTCAAATTTAGAAAATTCTGGAGAGTCAGACTGAGAACGTTCTTAAGAATGGTTGGTGAATACGAGCCATGGTCATTCTCAGTAAGGTAAAATGAACTAAATAAAGAATTTCATAGGCTTTGTTTTTTTTTTATGTCAGTTATCTTACCTATCTGACAGTGTAAATCAAAGATCAGACTGCAAGTTGTACAAAGTCTGATCTTTAAAAAGGATATGATTAAACCTTATGTGTTTCATAACATCACTTGCCTTGGCAGTCAGTGTAGATCAAGATGAGACAGTAAAAAATATTAAATCTGATCTTTGATCTACACTGTCTATTTTACTGTGATATTCTTAACAAACACATTCTTGATGTGACCCTTAGTTGGATTTATCTAGACTGAAAATGTCTGTTGTGTTCCTTTGGGCTACAAAGGGTTAAACCATCCCTCAACACTTTAGCAAACAACAGAAGTTTAGACTTGTCCAAATTCAAAGCATTCTATGACTGCAAATCAAATGCTGCTAAAAAGGTGGAACTTGTCCTTGAAAGGGTAAAAAATATGTTCTGAAAAATAGGAGAAAATGCCGGTTACTAGCATTTTCTCCTTTCCAACCATATCTTAAAAAGCCCTCTATCTCAGGGTCGTTAAATCTTAGTATTGTGTGGTATAGGTTTAAAGGGAGCTATTCAGTTGTTTATAATCATACTACTACAGTTTAAATAAGCCCCTTAAAAATGCTACGAACGAGTAGTTTGATTGTGCAGACATTGTAAGGCAAGATCAAACAACACAAATGTACAGTCTCATCTTTGACACTTTGTCAATCATTCTGTTCAAAATATCCTTTAAAAATTCTATTTCTGACTCCATTTTACAAATGGAAAAGTCTGTACCATTTGAGATAGGAATTTCTCTGCTAGATGAGTAGGGCAGTGTACTCTTTCAAATGAAGCGTCATGAAGGCTTAGATTATGGCCTATATAAGGTGTACTCATTAAAGTGAGCAGCCACAAAATATTGATGCCCATACTGGAGTAACAGCTGAGAGCATCAAAATTCTGTAAGTTTGCTGAAGTTATTTAAATTAATATTAGAACATGCTTTAAAGCACAGTTCTAAATAAACCAATAGCATATTATTAAGCAAGTGGTTAGCCAAATCTACAAAATTATTTCTTAAATGTAGGCAAGTTTTTTTTTTAAATCTACATAAGAATTTTCATTGCACATTTCCATGTAAAGTACCATTTTCGGAGGGTTATGTTTATATTTACATAAGTTACTGTTTTATATCCCCTATATATATAAAATAAACATCTTTTTTGTGAGTACATGTTTGAAATAAGACATTTCATTGTACAGTTCTGCGTGAAATAATATTCTAGAGAGGATCATTTCTGTTTAGATAATGTTATGATTCATTTATTTATTTTTTAAACAAGTATTGCACTGATAATTTTTCATTTTAACTTCATTTGAAAATACAAGTATCATTGATTTAAATGAATGTCTCAACATATTCATTGAAAAGGCCAAATATGTTCTAATTCTAAGGATGAGAATATTTGATAAATACCATTTTCAAAATATAAATAACTATATATATTAATTGAAACAGGTCTTGTTAAATTCATAAAAGCTACTGATTTATTTCACCTGTTCATATGAAATATATATATTTTTGAAGGCATGTTAAAGCTGTATCAAACATTTTGTTGTACAGTTCTGTACAAAATGGTGTTCTGGAAAGGAACACTTAAATCTATGTAGGATAATTTTTTATTGCATCAAACTACAATGAATCATGCATTTCAAAGCTATATACGAAAGCTGAGTTAAAATCATACTGCAGTTTTCAAAAAGACAAAATATTACCAGTCCTGCTGTTTTAAAATTTTCTTTGTAGATAATAATTATGATTATTCATTTATTCTTTTTTTTAACATGTACTGCATTATAATTTTGGTACTAAAACTCCATTTAACAATATATGTGTATGTATCAATAAGATAAATAAGTACTTGATGATATGATCAAATATCCATTGACTAAACAAGTTAAAAGTCATAATTATGAGAATTTTCAAACTACAAACAGGTGATTTGTCTTCAAAAAAATCTTTACACAAATTGTATTTTTTTTTTTCTTATAATTATTTCAACTAAGCATCTGAAACTTCTTACTTATTTTTATCTTTACAAAATGTCATGTAGAGTTTGGATATTTGAATTTCAAAAATAGAAACAGTGGCAGTGACAATAACAATATTATTAATACATGTATTAATAATGATAACAGCAACAATAAGTATTCTGTAAATTCAAAATAAGTAACTAAGGCAATACTCAAACTGAAACTGTAGCATTTTAAATACTTTTGGAAAAAAAAAAGACCCATAACTGAATTTACCTGTTTGGTAAATATATACATCTTTTCTACCAAACAGAATAAAAAAAATCTTTATACAAATTGTTTTTTTTTTTTTATAATTATTTCAACCAAGCATCTGAAACTTCTTGCTTATTTTTATCTTTACAAAATGTCATGTAGAGTTTGGATATTTGAATTTCAAAAAAAGAAATAGTGGCAGTGACAATAACAATATTATTAATACATGTATTAATAATGATAACGGCAACAATAAGAAAGTATTCTGTAAATTCAAAATAAATAACTAAGTCAATACTCAAACTGAAACTGTAGCATTTTAAATACTTTTGAAAAAAAAAAAAAGACACATAACTGAATTTACCTATTTGGTAAATATATACATCTTTTCTACCAAACAGATACAAATTAATTTTTTGGCCTAGCTGTATAACCTAGCTTTTGAACATCTTCTTGGTATTAATCTCAAATAGAAATTTGTGATAACTAAAATCTGTTTTTCTTCATATTGAACCACAAAAGAGTTTCAATATTCATATTATAAAAACTCCGATGCTCTATAGCATTTTTTAAAAGATCTTTCATTTTGATAACGTTGACAAAAATATTCTTATACACATCTTTTATGCAACCAATATTTTGGGATTTTGATTTTAAGCAGTAAAAAACAATAAGGCTTAAGGAGAAAATGCTGGTTGCCAACATTTTTCCCCTCACCCTAAATGTACATGTATTGTGAATTATTTTTCCTCAGGACTCTTTAAACAGGGCACTGTTTGGTAAAGGATTAATATGGCACTACATGCTGTGGAAAAAGAGGAAGTGTGTGTTTTGAGCACTACTGAAATGCCATTTTTCTACGACTGTTAAGGTTTTGTTAACTTGGTACTACAATATTTAAGATCTGGTTTTTGAGATCTTATTGTAAATTGCTGCTTATCTATATTTTGCAGGATAAACAACAAACACACCTAAACAATGAATCACTTCCTTTGCCTTATTCTCGGGGTCATTGCCATGACAACACTATTGTCATCATCTGTATATGGTCAGATGTATCATTTTAGTAATGGTTGGAAACCTGGCAAAAGGTCCTCAGCCTTGGAACCCTGCCATTTCAGATCAGAAGTTAAAGCTCTAGTCTTTAAACTGATAGAGGTAAAGTTAAAATATTGTAATAGTTGCAGAGTATCTAACCAAACCCCACCAAATGACAAAATTGACCTCTAGATATCAGCATCATTTGAAGACTGTGAACTATACATGGATCAAATGATGGAACTTCATCTTCAAAAAGGCAGAAAAAGGAGACAAACATTGTAAAGAAAAGAGAAAATTCTGATTACGAGGTTTTTTCCACTTCCCACAGTATTTTCAAAAGGCTTCTCCTCAATGGTCATAAAAAAAAAAAATTCACTGGATCATTTTGGTATAGGACTGCGTGCAGCTCTCATTTAGTGCTAGTTTGAATTTAAACCTTTACAAAACATAAAAATTTCAGTCTCATCCTGATTAAACCAACCTGACAAAAAGGATGTTGAAAATGTTGTGAGATAAGATTTTATGCTGGTAACCAGCATTTTCACCTTTTCCCACAATATTTTCTACCTGTTCAAAGACAGATATCTTTTTAGGCTACAGTGAAATTTTTGTTAACATTGAGTTTGACCAATTCAAAATTTCAGTCATTTGTTAGTAGAGTAAGACCAAGGTGGGTTTCTAGTTTGGCCTGTAAACTCTGTACCAAACAACAAAATTTTAGGATTGTCCAAATTGAAAGCATTTGCAGACGACAAAATAAAAGTGACTCAGAAAATTGAAATTTCTTTTTGGTAGGCTAGAAAACAACATTGGAAAAAGAGAAAATGCTGGGTACCAGCATTTTCTCCATTTCCCACAATGTTTTCAAAAGATTTCTTTCTCATTGTTAAAACTCAGATTGTATGATAAAGGGTTAAGTCTTTACTGCTTAAAAAGACAACACTGTTTACAAGTAACTTTATAACGTAGGCCAAATTCTAGACTTCTCAAAGTTCAAAGTATTTGCAAGTGACCAACTAAATGTAGCTTAATTGATAGAATTAGTACTGGATAAAGTAGAAAACATTGTGGGAGAAGAAGAAAATGCTTGTTACATTCTTCTTTAAATGTCAAAAATTAAGCCACACGATTTGCTCTGAAATTTTCAAAGCTAGTAATTTTCAGTTAGCTATATTGTCTAAAATTGTCTTATGTTTTTTACCCATCAGGATGAGTTATCAAGAATTATGACAGAACAGTCCTGTTATGTTGGTTTTCCAGCTTTCAAATCACTGGTGAGTTCTAATATGATTTATCATTTCATGTAGACCCAGCTTACTCTTTGAAGCATCCGCAGCTAACAACTTATGAAAATTGTGTAATGTGGAAAACTAGCTTTATCCTCAACAGTTCTCCTCTGCTGCTATATCTTATTCATTTATACACAATTTAACTCTGTACCAGATAACAAAAATTTAGTCTGGTCAAATCTAAAAATATTTGCAGATGAAAAATTACCTATAGCTCAAATGATGAGATTTGTCTGTGAAAAGGTAGAAAAAATTATGAGGAAACGAGAAAATGTTTTTTACCAGCATTTCTTCTTTTGCCACAATATTTTCAAAGCCTTTTCTGTCAGGGTCTTTAGAATATGGGATTGTGTGGTAAAGCATTAAAACATGCCATTTTTTGGAAAACAGTTTATCACAATTTGTTCTTTTATGATATGTAATGCAGCAAGGTATCAGCTAGACAATAAATATGAATCAACATTTAAGGATAGGGCACCCTTATGCGGATTCCTGTAACATCGCTTTTCACCGCCTTTCATCGTACTGATTCGGCTAAGACTAGGGTATTCCGTAATTGATCAGCCGATATGATGCTGGTTGATTACTGATTACCTGAGTCTTAGCCGGATCAGTACGATGAAAGGCGATGTTACAACTTGTATAATGTCATCAAGGAGAAACAGATGAATATAAAACACTTTGCGACATGACAAAATTGTAGACTCATCCATGTTGAAAGCTGTTGCAGACAAAAAAATTAATTGTGTTCAAATTAATGGATTTATCTGTGACTTGCTAGAAAACATTGTGGGAAAAGGAGAAAATGCTGGTTACCAGCATTTTCTCCTTTTCCCACAACATTTTCAAGAGCCTCCTTTGTCATGGTTGTCAAACCTAAGGATTGTTTTATAAAAGTTTATGATTTCTCTTGCAGTTGAAAAAAGACATCAGTTACACACCCATAGATGACAGAAAGTGAGGACCAGACAAGATAACACTTCTTGGTGTTAAAATATTTTAAACTTTTCCACAGGGGGCTTTTGTTTATGACCTATCTATAGAATGAAGACTTTATGACTTGTAAACTTGAGCAATTTTGAAATTCCATAGATTCTTTGGATGTATTATTGGAATAATTTTTGTGACACTATTTTGTCACCTCCTTCACAAGAGAGTAATAAGTCTGGACTGTCTACTCTAAATGGATTTTTAACCTTTCATACAAAGATCCTGAATTCTTGGTTATCCTTTGTAGAGAACCAGGTGGGGTCTGTATTTACCATCTATTCTTAAGAGTGTTCTTAGACGTATTCTCAAGAATTTTCTAAATTTGAAAGCAACAAAACCAAATGGTTTAGCCAATCAGAAGTTGTGTTATTTTCAAATAAATGAATGTTTTTCAGAATGGTTGGTGAATACTGAATCTGGTAAATCTCCTTTGTAGCAAACCAGGGCTTCAGATAAATAGGAAATTATGAGACAAAGACAGCTTGTGAAAACATTGTGGGAAAAGGTGAAATGCTGGTCACCAGCATTTCTCTGTTTCTCACAATGTTTACTTTCTTTTCAGAGCCAAATTTCTTCATCTGAGCCACATTTAATATGTCATCAGCAAAATTAATGCTTTCAATTAGGAAAAGTAAAAAATTTTTGCGTTTCGTACTGGATCAAGGGCTCTAAATGGCAATAATACCTAACTTCTTTACAGAAACCTACATCATGGATATTCATATGAATAGTCTCCTTGAGTATATCAGTTAAGTACTCACAATATAGGTTGTGCTGAAGAATTACTTATTTCAGAATGATAATAATACATGTACAACTTTTTTTGACCTCTAAGACAATGAATGAGCTGTATAATCTAGACTGAAATTTTATGTTCCCAGAAGTAAATTTCTGAATAATCTAATTAAAGGTTGTGTAAGACAGTATTTGTCAATGTTCTTCATTTTTATTCTTTTGTCTAAACTTTGTTTTCTTAACCCTTCACTCTTTATCATACAACAAAATTTTAGCCCTATCCAAATTTGACAGCATTTGCAGATGACAAATTAAATGTTACTCAAAACATAAAATTTGTCTTTCATTAGGATAGAAAACATTGTGAGGAAAGGAGAAAATGCTGGTTACCAGCATTTTCTCCTTTTCCCACAATGTTTTCAAGAGCCGTCTTTCTTGGGGTCTTTAAATGTAGGCATTGCGCGGTAAAGGGTTAAAGTGCCAAATGAACCAAATGGACATTTCCAGTCTACTCTAAGACCCGTACAGGTGAAAGGTGCTTTAACTCTTTACCAGACAACAAAATTTCAGACTGGTCCAAATTGAAAGCATTAAATTTTGCAGATAACAAATTGAAAGTGGCCCAAATAACGAAATTAGTCCTTAAATGGGTAGAAAACATTGTGGGAAAAGGAAAAAATGCTGGTTACAAGCATTTTCTCCTTTTTCCACAATGTTTTCGAAAGCTCTATTTGTGTGGTAAATGATTATGGGTTAATTTCACGGTAGTCTCCTCCCTAGGAATTCTTTTCCAATGAAAGTAAAGTCAGATATGAACAACTAATGAGATCTTAAAATCGTGTGTAACTTTGATTTTTTGCAACCACATATTTCACAATTTAAATCAAGAAATGAATGATCAGGGATCAGTAAATAATTAGCACCCAAAGTTTCTAGCAAAAAAGACTGCTCAGTTATGTTTTGAAATGAGTTGATTTTCAATGTGAAACAGTCCATTTCTCAAAAACAGGCGTATCTTTCACAGAGAAAGACTAAGCTCTTTTGCAGCTCCACCTTTTTCTCATTTAAAACTTTTTGAGGTGGGCTTGGAGGGATATGAAAATTCTAGTTGATCCTATGTTGAAGTACATTCATTTTTGTAAGTATGGTGCATTACAATTTAACCTTGACTTCAAAATGAGAAAATGAAATAAAATGACTAAATAACTTGTGCCTTCATGTTTTATGCACTGAAAGCTTGTAAGTAAGCCAGAGTGAGTCTGTGCTTGGATTATATGAGCCATGGTCAAGCAAAAGGGGGCTTAATGCATCTCCTTGATGCATCATACCTAGCAAGTCATCTCATAATCATGGATCAATAACTTCGATTTTGTCCAACAACCGACTGACTTGTGAGGTAAACTGGTACTTTGACATGCAGAAAATTGACTAATAGCAAAAATTTTGGCCAAGGTCAGCCTGAGCGGACTGCTCAGGCTGACCTAGGCCAATACTTTTTGCCTATGCATTAAGCCCCCTTTTCACAGAGCTTGGCTAAAATCTCTCTGTATCTAAGTAAATGATTCATAGGAGCCATGCTCTTAGAAAAAGGGATTTCTTACATCTGCAAAAAGTATAGACCCAAGTCAGCCTGCACAGTCCATGCAGGCTGACATGGGTCGAAACTCTTCACTGTTTGTAAATTTATGCATGTCCAAGAACCCATCTGTCCGGTGATTCAGTCAGTCATAAAAACATAATATATTTTATGGATTCTTAATTATGTGAGGACTTGCTTGATATCAGGCTTTATAGAGATACAATAAACCCCCTTCTGCCACAGCACAGCTCAGATTATATTTTTCAGTCAAAGGGCAAAATCAACTTGTAGCAATATCAGGGCTGTGTGTCATGAATGTCTTACACGACATTCAACAACATTCTTTGGACTGCACATTCTGCACTATAGTGGTGCCTGGCTCTATAAAGGTTGAAATCTATGCTAAAAAAGGAAACTTTTCATAATTGGGCCGAAACTTTTCATAATTGGTCAGTTTTCTGTATTTCTTAGGACTAGTCTACCTCATGATTAAGTCGGTTGTTGAACAAAGTGGATATTTTGGATCCTTAATTATGTAATGACTTGCTTAGTATCATGGATCACGGAGATGCATGAAGCCCCCTTTTGCCAGAGCATGGCTCATATATATTTGTGCATATACAATAATTCCCATGGTTGGTTGATTTCAAGATGTACTTATGACTCACCTCAAGTTTGTTGTACATTTGTAAGTTGATGTTTTTCACATCCTCAAGTTGTTGCCGTAGTCCAATAATACTGTCTTGTTTCTCATGAATGTCCTTTTCTAAAAGCCGTAGTGCCATCTCAATCTCTTGCTTCATGCAGATCTGTAACTCCAACTCTTTCTCAATGTCCTAATATGAAATATTATTTGTTATGAAACTGAATGCATCGCAGTACACCATTTACAATTTTGTGGACAATGTGAATCAAAGATCAGACTGCACATTTTGTGAAGACTGGTCTTACATCTACATAGTGTAGTATTATGATGTGAACCGGGGATAACTCTTTACCAAACAAACCCATGTTTTAACCACCCTGAGGAAAACAGCTTTTGAACACATTGTAGGAAAAGGAGAAAATGCTGGCAACCAGTGTTTTATGTTTTTCTCAATGTTTTCTACAATTTTAGCTACAAATTCCTTAATTCAGGTTACATTTAAATGTCGTAAATGTTTTCTACTTGGTCAAGTCTGTAAGATTGTCATTTACCATGGAAATAAAGATAATCTGAAATACATGTATGTTTCACACAATGTAGATCAAATATCTGACTATATATTCTTTGCATCTTCTCTAAATGGTCTACACTCTCTGCAAAACTAACAAAAGTTGTGCCTAATTGGCTCATAATTTACAAAGTTGCAATGGAATCATCTCAAAGCCAGAGACAGAAGTTCAACCTTCACAAATTTTTTGTTTGCAAGCTCATTGAACAAATTTGCATCTGAAAACTTAGAAAACAAATAAATATGGACAATCAACCTCGACCTTTTACCACACAATCCCGACCTCTAAAGATCTTTGACTGATTGTATTGGAGTTTCAAGCTGTTTTAACAGCCTTGGTCGTATCACAGCAGTCAGTGCACCTATGCATGTATTTCCTGGCTTTCTCACACTAGTACTGACACAATTTTGTTTTCAAGTCACTGACAACTTTTCTCACATGTATCAGAGGTGAGAGACAAAAAATTGTCAGAAAAAAAGTTTGTAACTGGGTATCAAACTCACAACCACTGAGCTACCTGACGAGGCTCTCATGACCCTTAGAAGACTTTTGAGAGCAGCATGCAAAAACCATAATTTTCTCCTTTTCCTGCAATATTTTCCTACCCTTTCAAAGACAAATCCTATCATCTGAGCTACATTTTGTTCAATTTTACCATTTGATACAGAGTTAACTCTTTACCAAGTGACAAACTTTTAGACCGGTCCAAATTGAAAGTCCCACAATGTTTTCAAAAGCCTTCTTCTTCAGGGTCCTTAAAACTTGGGATTGTGTGGTAAAGAGTTAACTCTATACCAAACAACAAAATTTTATACTTGTCCAAATTGAAAGCATTTGCAGAAGACAAAATAAACGTGACTCAAAAATTGAAACTTGACTTTGGAAGAGTAGAAAACATTGTGGGAAAAGGAGAAAATGCTGTTTACCAGCATTTTCTCCTTTTCCCACTATGTTTTCAGACGGCCTCTTCATAAGGGTCGTTAAAACCAGGGATTGTTTGGTAAAGGGTTAATTAAAGTTTCAAAGATGAATACATGTGAAAATGTTGTGTACCAGTATACAGGAACAACTACATGCAACAGGTCTTTTCTCAATTTGCCACAATGTTTTTCAAACTGTCAGACAGTGACTCATCTGTAGCTGGTTATAAGATAATGAAATATTAAAATAAGACTTAAAACAAGATAAAAAGTTTTTATACAAGTCTGAGTTGTATTTCTTCCTCTAATCTCTTTTTCACGTCAGCATACATGTCATCAAGCCCTGCCCGGGACTGCAGATATGTCTGTCTTTCAACATCTATGTCTTTTTTGGTCTCCTGCAACAGAATAGTTTTCTTGTTTAACTCTTTAGCAACAATAAAAATTTTGGACTGAATACATGCGCAAACGACAAATCAAATGTTGCCCAAAAGAAAATTTTGGACTTTGAAATGGTAGAAAACACTGAAGGGGTTTACAGCATTTCTCCTTTTACCACAATGTTTTCAGAAGAATTCTTCTTTGGGGTTGTTAGAATACAGGACTGTGTGGTAATAGATTATCCCTTTACCACACAATCCTGACTTTTAATGGCCCTGAGAGACACCTTTTGAAAACATTGTGGGAAAAGGAGGAAATGATGGTAACCAGCATTTTCTGCTTTTACCACAATGTTTTCTATCCTTTCACGGAAAATTCCCATTAATTTATTATTAAGCTCTTTTAGTTGCCTGCAAGTGCTTGAAATGCAGACAGGTCTTAAATTTGGTTGTAAAGCTAAAGGGTTAAGTACTAGAATGACACAAAATATGAGCCATGCTCTGGCAAAAGGAGGCTTAATGCATCTGCGAAAAGTATTGACCCAGGTCAGCCTTCGCAGTCCACGGAGGCTGACCTGGGCCGAAACTTCTCGCTATTTGTCAATTTTCTGTTTGTCAAAGGACCAATCTACCTCATGAATCAGTTGTCGAAAAAAAATTGACTGAATGTATCCATAATTAGGTGATGACTTGCTTGTTATAATCACAGGCCTTTGAAGCTCTATAGGTCTATCATGGAACACTAAAATTTTCCTTGGTCGATCATCGAACACTTATAGCACATTGGTGCATTGCCTGTATACGAGCGTATCACGGAAATTTTCATTAACACCATTTCTATAAATAGCACACTGGCGACTCCCTCTATATTGTATATAGTAAGACAGAGATGCATTAACCCTTTACCAAACAATCATATGTTTTAAGAACCCTGAAGAAGGAGGCTTTTGAAAATATTGTGGGAAAAGGAGAAAATGCTTGTAACAAGCATTTTCTCCTTTTCCTACAATGTTTTCAAACCCTGAAAAAAAAAACAAATGTCATTTTTTGAAGCAGATTTGTTCATCATCTGTAAATGTATTTAATGCTTTCAGTTTGTATAAGTCATATTTTTCATTGTTAGGTAAAGAGTTAAAGTCAAAGAGTAAAAATTGCTACCAAGCACAAGACTCTTACAGAATTTCATAAACATGAAACTGATATGGTTCAATACCAATTTATATTAACAGCTACGTATCTTACACGAAAAATAAAAAAGAAATTCAACGTTCAGTCAACTAGATATACTGGGAAAAAGTGTTGCAAGTTACATCCTTTAACAAAACTGTATGAAATATCAATAAAAATGATTGATATCATATTTTGAAAAAAAAAAAAAATGATATGTAAATGTGTAATAAAGACAATTCAACATTTTTTTGCGCAAAAGTTAATATTCTTACATGTAGCATTTATGTTTCATATGGAACCTGCATTTTCGTGGTTTATTAACCCCTTAACAAACAATCCTGTGTCTTCACAACCCTAGGAGAGAAGGTTGTAGAACACTCTACGTAAAGCAGAAAATACTAGTAACCATGCTTTTATTTTCAACCACCCTGTGGAAAGAAGGCCTTTGAAACATAGTCTTTACTCATTGTGAGATAAACTTTGTGTATTAAGGATAGGGCACCCTTATGGGATTCGTGTAACATAGCCTTTCATCGCCAAAAAAATGTACGGATTCTGCTAAGACTCGGGTAATCTGTAATCGATCGGCTGATAGACACTGGTTCCCCGCATCGATTACCCTAGTCTTAGCTGAATCCCTACGATTTTGGAGATGTTACACCAATCCTAGGTGCCCTATCCTTAAGTAATATTTATCATCTATAAATGCTTGCATTTTGAACAAGTTTAACATTTTTGTTTGGTAAATGGTTAAAAGGATCAATATGTAAAAGACAGGAAAGTTACAATGCAGATAAAAACAAAAAAAGAACTAAGAATTATATCATGTTCAAAGAGTTCAAAATCTTAATTATCCTATTCCTCATAATCCTGTCTGATTACAGAAGCGTAAGATTTGACCTTGGTTGATGATGAAAACTTTCTACATAATCCTAACATTTTATCAGAAAATTACTTTTTTATGGGACATAATTCAATCTAATTCTCCAGATTACAAAATATTGAGCTCCCTTGAATCATATTATGTGGTTTCATTAAAGGGACCTAACTCTACCAACCTTATCTCCAGATGGGATCTAGTAAGAAATAACCAACATTCTAGATTTACATAGATGTACACATATTCATAAATATTTTTTCGGCAACTGCTCATAAATTTCTGGATTCAAAAATGCTAATTTCCCAAATATAACAAAAAAAGTACATGTAGTCATTTTTTAAGAGATAATAGAAACCATGAAAGTTAATGAGTTAATGAGTTTCAGCTGTTTCTGGGGAAAAGCCTGCTTTGTACCTCTATTAGCACACTGCACATTCTCCTAACGGTACTTTATAAGCAATTTACTTACACCTGGTTTGTGTGTTGGTATGGTGTTTAACACTTTTACATTATTTCAGTTGTATATATTATAGTTATATAATAGTGACCAGTGCACCTATCCATGGTTTTCTGGAGTTTCTTCTACCAGCACTTCCCACAATATTCTTCCCAAGCCACTGGCTGCTTTCAGACATAACCCTCTGTGAAACAATCATCAACCTAGGAAAAGGTAACTCTGTCAGTATTCGAATAACCACCCAAGCCAGGGTCTTAACAACTCGGAGGAAGAGGGCCTGTGAAAACATTGTGGACAAAGGAGAAAATGCTTATCAGTGCCAAATTTAAATTTGTTTTTTGCCATGCTATGAACATTGACCAGTCTACAGTCTTATATAAAGAATCAAGATTCATTTCTAATCTTAAATTGAATAATTTGGTGATCTGATTAAATTCTTTTTTTTTTTTAAATAAGGGCAATAGCCTGTAAACTCTTTCATCCATCGCCCCACTGCCCCCCCCCCCCCGCCCCCCGTTTTTTTTTTCTTGGTGATCCAGTACAGTCCATTACTTCATGTGCTATTACTCACTTGAGTGACACTGCAAATCACAAAATGATAGATCAAATAATTTTTAAACACAGTTGCTCTTTTTCTTTCATTGTTTTCAAAAGCTGTGGTACAAAATGTCTATTTTGGGATCTGTGTTTATGTCTAAAGAAAAAGCATTGGGTTATAACATTACCACTAGCAAACATCTTTTTTTGAGTCGAAGCAGACCTCTTGAAAACATTGTTGCAAAATGAGAGTTGCTTCCATAATGTATTCTAGTAAAAAATCTTAAATCTCACTGATTATCCATATTTCACATGGAATGTTTTCCTTTTTCTCAACAAACCTGTGTTTTAAAGATCCCGGGGAAGAAGGCTTTTAAAAACCTTGAGAGAGGAGAAAATGCTGGTAACCAACATTTTCACCTTTCCCCACAATATTTTTCCTTCCAAAGGCAAGTTTCAGTTTTTGAGTTATATTTAATTGTCTGCAAATGCTCACAATTTTGAACAATCTAAAATGTTGTTTGGTTAAGAGTTAACAGAGCTGTAAAATGTAGTGGTAAGAAAATTTGTGCTTGTTCAGTGATGGGAATGATCAAGTAGGAAAGTATATTAAACAAAGACCCTGTGCCTACACTAGGCTGAAGTTGCTTAATTTTCAATGAACATTCCAAGTCTATAAAAGGACATAAGCATGTCAAAAATACTTTGATGTCTACCGGTCGATGCTGTATGGGTTCCCCTTTTGACAGTTAACAGCTTGTCTGAGTTTGAAGTAAATATCTGTAGTAATAACAGAGATGTTATTAGTTCTAACAGAGATATTATAAAATGTCAAAGTTTTAGCAACATGATGACGATGCAGACACCAGTAGGCCTATGACAATACCCTGAAATGTTCTTCGAAAAACAGCCAAGCTTAAAATAGAAACTGCTAGTCTCAAGACAACTGATTCTATATATTTTTTTAAGATCATCAAGGAAAAAGTTATCAAAAGGACAGGAGTTTATCAAAGGTTAAGGTTGTAAATAAAAATCTATTTATAGATGGATTGACAGGATTATTTAGGATAGGATAATTGGAAAGAGAAAACATCAGAAAAATTTTAATTGATCTTATCCATAATTTTATTGCACAATAAGGGTAAGAAAACAACACAGACATCTTGCTAAAGGTAAATAAATAACAAATAAGTTAAGGTAGAATACAACCTTGGTACGTTTATCTTAGAAGATTTCAATGATATTAAAAAAAAGAATAAAAATGGAAAAAAATGCAAATTCAAAACAATTACATAAAATTTTAAAGAACACAACACTGACTTAGCTGTATTATAAAGTAAACCATACCATTACTTTTTATGAACTCTTCACCACACAATCCTGAGTTTTAACGACCCCGAAGGTAGAAGGCTTTTGAAAACATTTTGGAAAAAGGAGAAAATGCTGGATACCAGCATTTTCTCTTTTTCCCAAAATGTTTTCTGCCCTTACAAAGACATATCTCACCATTTGAGCCACACTTAAATTGTCGTCTGCACATGCTTTCAGTTTAGATCAGTCTAAATTTTTGTTTTTTGGTTAAGAGTTAAGGAACACCTTAATATAGTACAAGCTAGGTAAATAGCTAACTACAAAGGATTTCTGGGATAATTTTTGTTTAGAATAGGAAGTATTGGTTGCTTCAGTGCCTCAATTTTGTCTTTTTGACAAGTAGGACTTGCATTACAATGGAACAAATAACCTCATACCTAAACTGTGACAGCACCCAAAACTAGTAGGATGTCCCATAGAAGTAAAGGAGGTTAACTCTTTATCAAACAATCACAGCTTTTAATGACCCTGAAGACTTTTGAAAACATTGTTGGAAAAGGAGAAAATGCTGGTAACCAGCATTTTCTCCTTTTCCCACAATGTTTTCTACCCTATCAAGAACTACTTTCGTCATCTGAGCCACCTTTAATTTGTCGTCTGCAAATTCTTTCAATTTGGACATGTCCAAAATCGTGTCGTTTGGTAAAGAGTTAACCCTTTACTAAACAATCCTGAGTTTTAATGACCCTGCGAAATAAACCTTTTGAAAATGTTTGAAACAAAGAAAATGCTGGTTACCAGCATTTTCTCCTTTTTTCCAAAATATTTTCATCCCTTTCAAAGACAAACCCCATTGTTTAATTCATATTTGTCATCTGCAATTGCTTCCAATTTGGATAAGTCTAGGACTTTGTCATTTGATAAAGAATGAAACCATCTCATGTTTAGCCTAAAACGCAACATGTGGGGGCCATTGTCTGGCTGCAGTTGCTTTTATAAATGAGCGGCTCTAAGGGAAAGAGGGTCTAATGCATTTCTACGATGTATTATATATGTACCAAGCAAGTCATCGCTTAATTATAGATCCATAAAATCTGTATAGTCTAACACTCAACTGGATCTGGAGGTAGAGTGGTCCTTGAACATACAGAAACTTTACAGACAGCATAAAGTATCAACCCACATTAAGCCTGTGCAGACTGTACAAGCTGACATGGGCCAATAGTTTTTGCTGATGCATTAAACCTCTTTTTGACAAAGCATGGCTCAAATACATAAGGCATGTTTCATTCCTAGCAAATGTGGAAAAGGAGGCATAATTGTGTCAAAAAAAAATCAAGGGTTACCTGCCCTAGTTGTACAGGTTCTCCTTTTGACAGTGAAAAATTAGCCCAGGTTTGAAGTAAATATCCTCAGTAGTGACAGAGGTATCAGAAAATATCAAACCTTTTGCAAGATGACAACAACAGACATTAATTGGCCTATGACAATACCTCAAAGTTTCATCCTAAATTAGCATAGCCAAAAGTTAACAATGTTTGCTCTAAATAGTAAAATGAAAAAGGTAGGTTGGCTGAATTTCATTTTTCTTAATTTAACCCTTTACCACACGACAAAATTTTAGACCTGTCAAAATCGAAAGCGTTTCCAGACGACAATTTCAATGTGGCTCAATGATGCGTTTTTTGTTTGATAGGGTAGAAAACATTGTGGGAAAAGGAGAAAATGCTGGTTACCAGCATTTTTTCCTTTTCCCACAATGTTTTCAAAAGGCTTCTTCTTCAGGGTCGTTAAAAGTCGGCATTGTGTGGTAAAGGGTTAATCTTTTCACTAAAAAAAAATACATGCCCAGCAACAAATTTAGCTTATATGAAAGAGTAAGGAATCATTATTATTATTTTCTTTCATTTTGGTCATAAAAATGAAAATAAAACATTGGGAGGGTGCAAAACAGTGACATCAGGTTAGCGGAAAAATACAAATTTTAAGCCTCGTAGATAAAATGCATTTTTTGAATTGTATAATTAGCAGGACAGGTTATATAACTATGCTTTGGTAAATGTTATGTGGTATAAAGGTGTGAAAAGGACAATGGTTCATTTTACAACTCTGTCACTGTATAAGACACACATAATGTACCTTCAGTGCATGATGTGGACCAGGATAAGATTGCAGTCTGATCTCAGATCTAAACTGTCCACCACTTGAATCTAAACAAGAGAAAAAATTGCTTAGACCTATAAAACAAGACATATTCATGTAGTGTAAGAGTGAACCCTCTATTATATACCCGAAAGTTTTCCGTAGAAAATACATGCATCGCACGTGGATAAAATATCACACAGGACAGAAAAAAAATCCCTATCTACACACAGTGAAATACGGTTCCAAATATGGTATGATGACGTCATAATGACGTAACTCTCTCGCGGTATACATATGTATTCATTTGCAAATTCATTGGTCAAAATTTTACGGTGTAATATTCATCCGCCATTCATGAAAACGAAGTTACTGGCTACTACACCATTATTGGTTTTACTTTGCTTACCATTTTCGAATACAATGTTAATAATTTGCAATATTTTGTCATTGAAAGGTGTGGGTATATAATAAAAGGAATATTATGCTGTAGTGACTTTCCTGGTGCTTGTATTTACTTCTCGCTGCGTAAGAAAATTTTGGCACCTCGCTCGACCTTCGGTCTCGCGTGATACCAAATTTTCTCACACTGCTCGTTTCCGTATTTTCCAAACAATCCAATTTTTAATAACCCTGATAAAGAAGGCTTTTGAAAAACTTGTGGAGAAAGCAGAAAATGCTGGTTACCAACATTTTCTCCTTATCCCACAATTTTTTTGTCCTTTCAAAGACAAATTCTATCATATTAGCCATTTTAATGTATCAACTGCAAATGCTTTCAGTTTGGATGAGTCTAAGATTTTGTTGTTTGGTAAGGGGTTAACTGATAAACTGTGACAGCTGGGTGGAGAGAGTGTCTGATAAATATAGGAAAAGCATTAAGTGACAGTGATTTGGAATGTAATTCTGCTCTATACTTTCTCTACAGCTGTATCTGGCTACATAGATCTGTGATTGACCACTGGTTGTATAATGCGACAAAAAGTAAGTGCTAAAAAATTATCTTCCGATACAAAGTAGCAAGGGCATCACTAATGAAAACATTGTGGGAAATAAAAGAAATTGGAAAAAACAAGCAATTTTTTCTTTATCCAAATGTTTTTACAAGTATTCAGCTATTTATCCTTTACCAAACAAATCTGACTTTTCATGACCGAAAGGAAGATGCTTTCTGAAAACACTGTGAGACAAGAAGAAAATGCTGGTAACCAGCATTTTCTCCTTTTCCCACATGTTTTTTTTTTCCTCCCAAAGGTGTTTTTCTATTTTGAGTCATAATTATTTTGTCATCTGCAAAAGCTTTCAATTTGGACTAGTCTAAGATTTTGTTACTTGGTAAAGTCTAAAGTCATAATGGGTATCAATACCATAAAAGGCTGATCAACTGCAACTTTGTTACAGGAGAACTGACAATAAATACTTTTTGTCACAGAATGCAGGGTGATATATAAAACCACTTTACTTTTTTCTTTGACTTGAAGATGTTGCTTATTATCTGGGTTGTTGAACTAATCAAGGTCTCTGGTTCTGTTTTCTGTGTGGTTGACTGCTTCAGCTCCTTTTTCATCGTTGTTTCTGGTCCACTCTCAGCCAAGCATTTGTTTTCATCATTCCCCACCCCTATTACTACTTCTCTAATGCTGTCTGACTCTGGGATATCTTGATTTACTGGCCCATGAAATTCAACAGCTTCATGACCTTCTGTATCATTATTGTGGGTTTCAGTCTTCATGTCCATAGTATCTGTTTCAGGGCTGGCTTCACTGGGTTTTAAAACACAAGGTGTATTCCTTTCATCAAGCATGTTACTGTCTCCATCTTGATCTGATCTATCAATATGTGTCTGTGTAGCTTCCTTGTTCTCTTTGACTTCATTGTTTTCTTGCTGGAGAGCTAGATTATCCACGTCAATGATTTTTATTGGAGAATCACATCTTTCTTTTGCCTCTGGAACATCAGTATCTAATTCTTCACTAAAATCTGTTTTCTATTATAGACAGAGTTGAAAAAGAACATGTGAAGGTATGGAAACAAACAAAACTCTTTAACCCTTCACCATTTAATCATGACTTTTAACAACCCCAATGAAAAGGGCTACAATGTTTTCAAAAGCCCTCTACCCCAGGGTTGTTTTTTGAAATTGTGTGGTAAAGGGTCAAAATAGCTAAAGGTTTAATTAATCTAATGCTAAAACCTCAAAGAGGCAACAAACTTAGAATGATGACCATGTGCATAATAATCAAAAAATATGAAATCCAAAGGAAAAGGCCAAAATAAACAATCAAATTGTCCAATACTGTAATAGGATAGACAGTAATACTGTAACAACAATTGTTTTTGGTACAAACTGTAATGAGTAACATTACTAAACTACATCTAGCAGTTATAGTTTAGAGTGTAAACCAAAGCTTGAAAACATTTTTGGTCTAAGAATAAAACCAAAATAGTTGAGCCATGCTCTGTGAAAAGCTTAATGTATCTGTGGAAAGTATCGACCTATGTCAGCCTGCGCAATCAGCACAGGCTGACCTGGGTCGAAACTTTTCGCTATAGGTCAATTTTCTGTTTGTCCAAGGACCAGCCTACCACATAATTAAGTCATTTGTTCCAAAAAGTAGATATTGTGGATCCATAAGTATGTGATGGCTTGCTTTGTATCATGGATCACAGATATGCATTAAGCCCCCTTTTGCTGTAGCATGGCTCATTTGCAATTTCAAGGCTTCTCTTGTTCTGAATGTCTCTGCACAGCAGACAGTGAAGGGTAAATATCATACTTCCAGTTTTTTGCAGTCTGAACTTGACCTGCACTGCCTGCAAAGGTACCTAAATTTGTGAGACGTGCTTCTGATGTAACTGTATTTCCACACTATTTTCAAGATTCTGTTTGATTCTAATAAGTCATGAAGCATAAATTATCTTTATGCCAGCTAAAATTGGTAAGATTTGAGGAAATGGCTGACAGTAGGTATCGGAATATATATACTGTATACAGTTAACCATGTATATGGTTATCTTAATTCACCCTTTTACAACATTCAGGCTTATGAGGAAAATTCTTCTTTAGCCACAGTATTTTCACTTGTATAAAACATTTTTAAACATTGCAAGAATAATAAGCAGTGTTCAAATTCATAACTAGTCCTGAAGAATACATGAGCACTCCCAAGACATAATCTAGAGGCTGAACATATAGGCTTACAATAAATAATATCTATCATGTAAGGCATGTAAACATATACAAAACTGCTAGCAACAACTCCAAATATGCACTGAAGTGCATATACACACTTCAACATTTACATATTAGCAATTGCATCATACATATAACACATAGTTAGTTCTGCACTCTCAATCAAGTAAATAAATATCACCCTATCTCTCAATCAACAATACCTATTGCACCATATTAAATTAATGTCAGTAAATTGCATGCAACTAGTAGTTTCAGAGCATTTCTTTTATCAAAACATACATAACAAACACATATGCACTTTACGAAAAAGATTTTCACCAAAGGCTTTGTCAATTACAGTCTTTGACAGGGAAGATAACAGTTTGGAAAATTATAAAAAACACAGGCTACCAGGGTTTTCGACTTTTCACTATGTTTTTGAATGCCATCTCCCTCAGGGTTAAAAAAAACACAGGATTGTTAGGTTAAGTATTAACCTTTTACCGTGCAATCCTGTGTTCCTGAGGAAAGCTTTTAAAAACATTATTGGAGATGGAGAAAATGCTCATTTTAGCATTTTCTCTTTTTCCCGCAATATTTTCTTCCCTTTCACAGACCATTTAAGCAACATTAAATTTCAATTAGTCATCTGCAAATACTTTCATTTTGAATGATTTTAAAATATCATTGATTTGTAAAGAGTTACAGAAAGACTTCTGAAAGCCTATCAGATCATGAAGAGCTTTGAGTTTTGGAAACATTATTATTATTTTGTACTGGGTGTCCACAATGAGAACACACCTCTATCTGTTGTTTGTGTACATTTAAAATGGTGTCCCTTTGTGTCTCTACCACTTTTTTCTCCTCCTCTAACTGAAGAATTGTGTTCTTTGAGATTGCAAGATCCTCCTTCATCAAAGCATTGGTGGTATTGGCCATCTCCAGTTTTTGTTGCAAGTTGGCTACTGTTGCACTGAAATCACAAGCAAATGCATCACAAAACAAGTGTTAAGGTAAATTTGAGATATTATGTTCTAATCTTACTACAAAAATCCTACAGCATAACCAAATATCAATATGAAACAACAGAAAAGAGTTACTGTAGGAACTATATATATAACTTGTTTTTAGGGGCATGACTCGAGCTTCACTCAGTCTTAAATGTAACCATCAAAACTATTCACAGGAAATAAAATGAATGGAGAAGCACTACGAGACTTAAATATTGCCACTGTAAGTATTTCGGTGTTACCAAATTCTTTTTTTTTTTTAACACTTAACAAACCAGAATCAGAACAAAGAAAAATAGACTGAGAAACACTTCAAAGTGCATGCACATCTAGAGATCACTTGATCTGTTACCATTTTTTCTTATAACGGAAGATGGAAAAATCATTTCAAGGGAAACACAAATAATAAATTAAACTGTAAGACCATATTTAGGGTATGGAAAAATTATTCTGAAAAAAGTAATTTACTCCTTGGTAACAGAAAATCTTACTTTAAATGTCTATTTAATTCTTCCAGATAATTCTTCTGATCCAGGATTGTTTGTAGTTTTTCTTGAGCTTCAGCACTGCAAATATCAAGAGAAGTTATAAATTACTATTTCTCTCAGAACAGAGTAAAAAATCCATAAGTTTAAATTGAAACTGCATAAACCATAGGGTTGCAAAGTACAACCTCAGCCGCTTCTAAAGACAGCAAAATCAAGATCAGATCACACAGAAAAAGCAGTCTAATCTTCAAACACTACTGCCCAACATTTCGTTAGCTATCCAGGACTATGACTTTTGAGTACAGTATATGGGTCCTTGCCACTATTTTTTCTATTTCCTTCACCTTCTTTATCAATCAGTACAAGGGTTAAATTTTCCAATGTATTTCATTACCTAACCTGCAGAAGCATGGTATCAGGGGTCTTATTCAACAACCATTCTTAAGAATGTTCTCAGCCTTATTCTCCAGAATTTTGTAAATTTGAAAATAACACAACTTCTGATTGGCTAAACCACTTGGTTTAGCCAATCAGAAGCTGTGTTACTTTCAAGTTTTGAAAATCTTGGAGAATAAGATGAAGAATGCTCTTGAGAATGGTTGATGAACATGGACCCAGACTGGTACCAGCAATACAAGTTACCTTTGAAGAGATGTGTCTGTTTCATCTGTAAGTCTGGAGTCTTTCAAATACACACTAAAGTCAATCACTCCCATCTGTAGAGAAAATGGGTTAAATCTTTACTAAACAACAAAATTTTACATTTATCGAAACTCAAAGCTGTTCCATATGACAAATTAAATGTGACTCAACTGACAAAACCTGATTCAGAAAGGCTAGAGGCTTTTCCTTCACCTACAGTGTTTTCAAAAGGCTTCTTCCCCAGGGATTGTGTGGACAAAGGTTAAATTATAATAATGTCACAAGTGTACAAAAGACTTAGCCATAGATGTCAAAATTCATTTCTGCCTACATCTATCCCTTTATATTACTGTTAGCAGTCAAAAGCAGGAGCATGAAAATATCTTATTTTATTTCAACTATTAATGAATGGAAATGATCGATCAAACAACCACAAAACTCACTGGCTGGTCTAGATCATCATCCTTGATGCCAAGGTTACAGTCTATCACATTTAACCCAACAAGCAGACCAGCAATCACAGTGCCTTCATCCTCCATAATCAGCGCACCAGGCTCATAAAACTCTCTGAAACAGACAAATATGAATAAAATTAGTGGTTTGATCTGTATGACTTTTCATCATAGATTTACCCAAATACTTCCAAACACAAATCAAGAGCAAATGACTGCAGCCATTCTCTAAAAACAGCAAGATTTAAGGTAAATATACGAAAAAAGTTGTCTGCAGACAGCGTTAAAGTGCATACAAACAGCAAAACTTCAATGATTCAAAATACAAGAAGAACTAAAAAAATCATTTCAAACAAATAGCATAAAGAGAGAAAAAAAAAAAAAAAAAAAAGGGGGGGGGTCACTCAAAACTTTAATATTATCAATGTAAAAATAAAGAGTTATTTAACAGCACATCTAATACAGTATTTATGGCTACTTACGTTAAAACAAGGTCCTTTTTTTCAATTAGAACTTTAAAATAATCTGCAAGTGTTTTCTGCATGGCTGCCAGCCTGAGCCAGGCTCTAGCCTTCCCTAGAGGGGTCCTGAAATTAATAACAATTCCACATTATAGTACCTTTAAGCTTGTTAGGAACAACCTTTGCATTTCTGGACAGAGTAGATCAATATCAGATTGCAAAGAGCAACTGATCTTGGATCTACACTGTGTGATACCACAAAATTATTCCAGTCAAAACAGCCTGAAAATACAATAATTTTCTGATAAGAAACAGGGAGAGTTATAAGTTATTTGTGTTATTTGTGTAAAGTACTTGATAAAGTTTTAATGAACTATGACTAAAATCACAAAAAGACTTTTCCAAAATCAAAAATATGTGATGAAATCAGTATCAAATTTCACATTAGGCCTGACAATTTTCATCATACATTTCATCAGTGGAGAGAAAATTCTCATCACCATGTTTCGGCTGGGTTTTTCTCTTCTAATAAATTAAACACATATCAAAGTTTTTTGGAGTGTAGAAATTTACATGAAAAGTAGTATGTGATAATTATGGATATTTTTAACTTTTTCAGCTATTACACTCACCCCCCTGCACTGTGCATTCTACTAATGAGAAATCGTGATTTCTTGAATTTGAGTGGGACCAAAATATTTGTGAGAATTACTATTGTTTGCATGTACATGCAAACAATGGTAATTCTAACAAATATTTCAAGCCCACTCAAATTTAAAGAATCATGATTTCCCCTTAAGATTATCTTAGACACTTCGAGAATACTCAAATAAATCTCTTTTTTCCTATGAAGTTTGATAATACATGTACTTACTTGAGTTTTGGCATGTCTCTCACAGTGGCTGTAATTTCTGCAGCTTCTGGAACAAACTTTTCTACAAGCTCCAATACGCACCAAAAATCTCGTCTGTCTCGGAGTATGCTCTTCTTGGCTATAAAACAAAAAGTTAAATTACCCTAACCAAGTTTTCAGCATTCAACTCAGAAATCATCTACAGCAAAAAAATGTTTAACTCTTTATCAAATGATCCAAAGTTGAAGAGAGTTCCAGAAAACATTGCAAGTGAAGGAGAAATATGTTGCTAGGCTGTCTGCCTATCAAATCACAAATCCAATTTTTTGAGAAACATGTATTTCATTGTCCGCAAATCCTTTCAATACCGACAATGTTACAGTTTTATTGTCTATTAATGATTTACATCAGCACAATTTACAATGATGTACCAGAAAGTGAAGGCAAATAAGGAATTTCCTCTTTTTTGATACTGAAGATCAGAATGCAGGAAAGAACTGTTCATTCTTTTATGTATGTGTATTTTTCTTTTGTCTCTTTGTATAATTTCTACTGGAATAAAAACAGCCTGCTTAGATGAAAACGTAAGTCATCAAAACAAATACTTACGGCGCAGACCATGTCGTAACACATGTTCAAGAACAATAAAGAACTGCTGAAGAGGTTCATGATCATCATCAAGCATTCGGCCATGAGCCATCGAAGAATCAATAAGTTCTTTGATAATTAGCTTTGAAACATTGAGTAAATTGTTTCTTTCTATTGTTCGAGGATCTCGATCTAAAAATAGATTGAAAAAGCTTTACAATAAGATGATGGGTATCACTTCAGATTGAATGCTGGGTGAGTATACAGAAACATATATATTCCAGGTTTGTTTTCAAAACCAGTCTGGACCCAATCCTAATTAAAATCAAATCTGGGTATAAAGAGAAATAAAAGGAGCAACAAGACAACTTTTTACCAGTTGACAAAAGTGTAGACTTGTTCAAATTGAAAGCAAATGCAGATAACAATTTAAAAGTCACTCTCAAACGATGAGAATTTCTCTTTGGTTACCAGCACTTCCTCATTTTCCCTCAATGTTTCAAAAGCTGCCTTCCTGAAGGTTGTTAAAACACTTGATAGTGTCATAAATGGTTAATCCTTTACCTCACCATCCTGACTTTAAACGACCCAACATATAAAGGCTTTTGCAAGCATTGTGCTGGTATCCAGCATTTTCTTTTCCTACAATGTTTTCTATCCAATTTAAGACAAATCATGCCATAAGAGCAACATCTAATTTGTCATCTGCAAACACTTGTAATTTGGATCAGTCTCAAATTTTGTTGCATTTTAAAAAGTTTACACATTACCACATTATCACCTGCTGATATCAATGTCATGTCTTGCTGCTTACAACTTTTAAAGCATTATGTAGCTAGGAGAAACTCATAATAGTTTCTCCTTGTGCCACAATGTTTTTAAGTGTATGTACTGTACAATAAAAGATCCTTTTAAAAGTCCTCTGCTGAGACTGCTGCAAGTACTTTTCAAGAGAGTTAACATGCAATATCACTGCATGAGACAAGATCAATAATAGCAAAATCAATATATAACAATCGAATCAGTCTCTTATAGATTTCTGCAACATACAATAATAACACTGTGTAGACCTTCCATCTTATCCACCTTTTCTCCTTTAATATATGAGTACCGGTAAATTACCTCTTTACCACACAACCCTAAGACCCACGACCTTGGAAGTGATGCTGTTGTTACATGTATGAAGATAAAATTCATGAGAATGATATAAAAAAAAAGCTTTTAACATTTTAACAAACAATCCAGAGGTTTTACAACCATCTGGAGGAAGTCTTTAAAAAAAAAAGTGGGAGAAGTAGGAAATACTGGTACTCCATATCTCTCAATGTTTTCTATCCTAAATATTAAAGCCTTTCCTTGATTTCCAATACTAACCATCATCTTCAATCATTGAATTGGTCAATGATGGAGGAACCTCAAACTGGACATCGCTCAACTCCCTCAGGCAAAGCCAGTCTCCGTCCACCGATACACGGAATTTACATAAATAGATAGTCTCTTCAGCCATTTGGGTTCTATATACATGTATTTACTAATGCATGATGAACACTGTCAGCATGATTAACTAAAAGTCTTTTAATAAGTCTTCTATTAGGTATTCAAGTTGAAAACTAAAACATCACCGATATGCCAAAAGTAAACTGATTTGTTGACAAGAACAATCAATCCAACTGTGAAACAATTGCTTGATGATAACCAAACAACACCAAACAACCATTTTCTACAAAACTTTTTCTAAACTACAGCAAAACCAACCATTCAACCAATGATTAAAAAATGACTGCTTTCTACAGTCTAGAGATTTTTCTACAAATGAGAGCCCTCTACTACAGGGGAAATTTCTGTATGTTGTCTACCCTATAGATGTACATGCATACGACATGATGCTATTTGTGCTGCAAATGACTTTATGAACATTGTGATGAAAATGGTTTTTGAAATAAAAAAAAAATCTGTATTTCAGTGCAATGGGTTCATAACTCGAACACAAAATTCTCATCACATGTCTGTTTTCCAAAATTAAACAACAATAAAGATGGCAATGTCAGAAACAATAGTTCCTTCCAGTAACTCTTTAATAACTTATAATTAGACAATACGAAAGTTAAAAAAGCACTCGTGAAGACAAGAATATTATATATCTTTAAAAAATACCTAGATAGCAATATGAACTTATTTTTATAGCAACAGTAATTCTGATAACAATAAAAACAATTCAGTGCATACACAAGGTACTATCTAAAGCCTATCTTGTTAATGGTAGTAACCCATCCCCTAAACAAAAGCCGACAAAAGATGTTCAGAACAGTTCAATGGAACACCATATAAATGTTATACTACATCACCACAAAACATAAGTATAGATCTGTGCCTGCATAATTTGACAGCATGTTACCAATCCTCTGAGGCTGTCCCAAACTAAAACATTAGCTACCGTAAATGCCAGATACACACTGGAAAAATAGAGATCAGCTCACAGATGCAAACAATGTTACATTCTTTATTAAAATCTGAATACTAAAGAAATGAAAGTCCAATGCTGAATCACTTTTTTCAGAGTAATAACCAGTAAAATGCTAATTAGAAATACAGAAAAAAATATGGTGAAGACTTCGCCATATTTCCAATGTCCAATATGCTAGCTTAGCTCATACAACAATCTGGCAAGCCCTGATAGCTCAGTTGGTAGCGTACAGGACTTGAGAACAGGAGGTTGCTGGTTCGATCCTCTGCTCCGCCTATTTCTTACCGAGGACTGATGATAGTCATTGCAACAGAATTCATTCCTCTCCCACCACTGACCATTGTTTCGATGGTTATGTGGGAAAGCAGCCAGTGGCTTGGAAAGAACATTGTGCAGAGTACTGGTAACAGAAACTCCAGGAAAGCATGGATAGGTGCACTGGCCACCGCAATATAACTGAAATAATGTTGAAAACGGTGTTAAACACCACACAATCAATCATACAACAATCCAGAACCACAGGGTTACATAAAAATCATACAGAGGTATCAATCCATAGATTAGATTCTTGCAACTTTACTTGCTTTTGCAGACAGTATAGATCAGAATCTACAGCATTTTCTTTATTACACACAATATTTTTACCCTTATCATGACAAGTAACATTAACTGAGCCATATTTCTTTAGTCGTCTGCATATGCTTTCAATCTGGACAAGCCTAAAATTTTTCAGTCTGGTAAAAAACCAATTCATGCTGATTATCTCTATTTTACCAGGATGTTTTTGAAGTGGTATATGTTTCCAGAGGTAATACTAACTAGCCATGCTCTGTGAAAAGGAAGTTGGATCCATCTGCAAAAATTATCGACCCAAGTCAAGGCTGACCTGGGTCGAAACTTTGTACAACTGGTTACTTTTCTGCATGTCAAAGGACCAGTCTACCTCATGATTTGGTCAGTTGATACATGTTAAAGATTTCGTGGATCCATAATTAAATGATGACCGTCTTGGTTTTATGCATCACAAAGATGCACTAAACCCCCATTTGCCAGAGTGTCATCCTAATATATTAACCTTTGAAACAATAGGGAGGATCATCTAAATACCAGAATAAAAAAGAAACCCACTGATATTATGAACTCAGCCCAGCTTCCATAGATCTTGGTACTTATTAGTGTATTATAATAGCCAATTTATCCCTTACTTCTTGTTTGATTCAGAAGACCTGGGACAATGTAATGTAGGATTTCAGTTAACGTTGTGATAAAATGGTAACCTGCTATTTTCATCATTTTGTCACATTGTTCTCAAAAGTCACATACTCCTGATAGATCAAAGTGGTTCTGTGTTAACTATTTACATCACAGTGCTGAGTTTTAATGACCTTGTAGAAGAAGACTTTTGAAAACATTGTTGAAAAAGGAGAAAATGCTGGTTACCAGCATTTTCTCCTTTTCCACAATGTTTTCTACTCTTTCACAGACAGAGCTCATACTTTGAGTCAAATTCAAATTGTCATCTGCAAGTGCTTTCAATTCAGACAGTTTAAAAATGTTGTCATCCGGTAAAGGGATAAGAGTTCTTTTGAAATACTATGCTGCTGTAAGACTTACAAGTAGTCCTTCAGTATAATCCACATTTGGCATACCTTGGGTGATGGGAGCCATCAAATCCCTCTGCTGTATCTGGTGGATTGATATGCACCAGATCGGTACATTTCGTTGCCCAGAAATACGCCGGTTTACTATTTTTAAAATTGTAAGGCTCGTCTTAAAAAAGAAAACTTGAGTCTCAATTTTCTATCGAAATCTTTCTAACTGTATTTCAGTTGACAAACAGTTCGTATATTCATTTTTTAACGTGGTTTATCAATTCCTATTGAAGTTTTCACCGACAGATAAATAGATGTGAATAACTTCATCGAGGTTGTTTATGTCGTTGCTAAACGACTTACATAGCGCCGCCATGTATAAGATCACGTGATTGGCAGTTCAAAATGGAAACAACCTTTTTACGGACGAGGTTAGATGTGGGTATCAAATCAGCCGAGTTGTGAGGAGTGTATAATCCAGTTCATCTGAATGGCAAAAGATATCATATTTAACTCTTTACCAGAAAACAAAACATTAGTCTTCTCCAAATTAAAAGCATTTCCAGACAAAAATTAAATTTGGCTCAAAAGATTGTATTAGGGTAGAAAACATTGTAGGGGAAGGAGAAAAATGCTGGTCAGCAGCCACTAGCCTTTTCCTATGTTGATTTCAAAAGTATTATTCTTTAGAGTCATCAAAACATGGGATTGTTTGGCAAAGGGTTAAACCCATGCCACATGTGAAACTTATTCAGTCTCTGCAGTAATTAGCTTTTTTAACCATTCAGGGATAAGGAGTCATCGCATCTCAACAGGAATTGCCATAATTATGTATTTCTATCAGCACCATTAGGCACAAAAAAACAGGCTTTTGAAGATGCCATAGATTCAGATCAGACTGTGCACAGAATTATAGTCTAGGCTTACAAAAGCTTGCTATACATATATTGTGATCTTTCTACTTAAATTAGTTATCAGATTGAATTGTTTTTAACTTGCATTTTTTAATTATCTGAAATCCATCAGTATAATTTGTGCACAGAACAAGGAAATTAACATAATTTGTAAAACTTTAGTTTGTTGTCTGCAAAATTTATGCTTTCAGTTCAGACCAGTCCGAATTTTTTTCATTTGATAAGCACTTAAGAAAGTGCTACTCCTTTTCAGTAACTCTTTACCAGAGGACAAAATTTTAGACTTGTTTTTAGTGAAAGGAATTTGAAGACGACAAATTTGTTGTGACTCAAATTATGAAATATGCCATTGAAAAGATGGAAAACTTTCTGGGAAATGGAGAAATTGCTGGTTTCCAGCATTTTCTCCTTTTCCCACAATTGAAAGTTGGGATTGATTGGTACGGGTTAATTTTATACCAAATTCATTGATTTTCATTCCATATGGATGAGTTTACCAATTAATGCAACCAATCTGATAAAGATACCAATCTATGATAACTTTGATAAACAGCAATATATCAACAAATTAAAAATCTATTCCTCTAATTATTCCAATCTTTTACCAACTGCTAATCTGTCTTGGCTACTATACTACCTACTCAAATCTGGGTCAAACAAATTGACTATGTAAATTATTACAAACAATATCATAACTATTCTCCAATTTTTGAAAAACACTGCAATTCCCAAACAGCAACAAATGCATAGCAATTCAACTCAATAAATCTCCTTATTTTCTATATGATTACATTAAAACTGCCTGAATAATAATGCATGAGAATTCGAACAACAACAATCAAACATTGGAATGCAATAGCAGACGGAATTTAGAAGCATACAGGCCCAAATTCCTCCTCTGAAACACTAACATCCCCCCCAAACATTCCAATACCAATATCAAAGAGCAAAAACAAAACACTGCAACAGACTGTCTCACAAATTAAAATTCCAATTCAGGATTAATTTGCTCCAATCTTGGACCCCATCATTATGGGGGTAAAAATAACACAATAATCATTGATCCATGGTGTTTTCCACAAATCAATGGTAAAGAGCCAATACATTTACACAGAGTATGGAGTGTTTCCAGGAAATCAATACAGCAGACTACAGGAAGGAAACCTCTGCTGGTGTCACACTACAAAACAACTTAATGCTATAACTATCTTCCAGTATACTTATGACCCTCAAGATGAATGCTTTTGCAAACATTGTGGGTGAAAAAGACAATACTGGTCAACAATTTTTGCACATTTTCCAACCGTACTGCCTATCCTTTCATAATAAAATCCCATGATAATACGAGCCACACTGAAACCTTTACCACTCAATCCCGAGTTTTAACAAACCTAAGGAAGAGGGCTTTTCAAAACATTGTGCGAAAAGGACAGAATGCTGGTAACAGCATTTTCTCCTTTTTCCTACAATATTTTCTGCCCTTCAAAAAACAAAGTTCACCTCCCGAGCTAATTTAGACTGTCATCTGCAAAAGCTTTCAATTTGGATATATCTAAAATTCTGTTGTTTGGTAAAGGATTAATACCGTTTTCAACATTATTTCAGCTACATTGTTGCAGCAAGTGCACCTATCTCTGACTCTGGATTTTCTTTTACCAGTACTTAGCACAATATTCATCCCAAGCCACTGGCTGCCTGCCCACATATCAATTGTCAAAACTAGATTATTTTTGGCAAGTTTTGAAATTAAGAGGGCTATTAGGGCTGTTAGGTCAATTGTGGCTTATCTGATACTTCTTTTCTATCAGTAAGTGTCACTGTTCAGTGTTGAAGTAGTAGATCTAAGAAAATATAAGAAAATTGCAAGACTACATTGCTTTTCAAACTGACTTTTTCGCTAAATTTGACCTCATACTGACCCACTTTTAAACTTGGTCAAATAACCATGGAAACAGATATCAAGCAACATGTACCTGTATCATACAGATTGGCATCTTCGGAACCCAGGTTTGAAGCACTATGTTATTCTCCATACATCACACGATTACAGAATGAATCAAAACTGGGTCACCAAGGATGACAGATTGGGAGAATAAGATGCTTAACAGTTTAAACAAGATTTCCTATCATTCTGATGACGTGACAAACATTTTGACCCTACATTAACAAAGTTACTGACTTCAACTAACTAGATAGAGTACAGAAAATAATTCTGACATTGCTTAGTTGAAACTTAAGGAAAGCAGAGACTGCAAGATTGTGTAACAGTTTCTCAATATATTAACCTTATTACTGATTCTAAATGGCCCAATTTTACACCTAGTCTATAATCATAGATTCATCAAGAAATATCTTTAAAAAAAGATAGATGGCATAAATTTGGCAGCAAATTGGCAGGGGGCCTAAGAATAAACATGTCTACATTTTTACCACAGAGGCCCTTAGAATAAACATGTCTTCATATTTGACCAATCACAAATTTCTATTCATTCATTTGCTATCAGTACCAAAAAGTAGATCAAAGGCTAGCACAATCAGCTACACCAAAAAAAACTCTAACAAAAGTTTATTGAGATAGACCTGTTTCTACTGTCTTCAAGTTTACTGACCTTTTGGACCTATGAACTTGTTTTGCATAGCCCTGTATTAAATATGAAATATGAATAAGATATTGACTAATTTCTGATTAAAGTGAAATAAAACAGTGGATGAAAATTGAAATCAAGGGTCCTTTAACATCAATCATTCCTATAAATATTCTTAGTCTGAGATTTTCTAAATTTGACAGTAACCAAATGGTTTAGCCAATCAGAAGTTGTGTTACTGTCAAATTTAGAAAATTCTTGAGAATAAGGCTAAGAATGTTCTTAAGAATGGTTGGTGAATGCAGATCCTGCTGTGATTCTACATCTGGTTAAGATCATCACTGAGAATAACTTTACATGTCTTTATCACACAATCTTGAGTTTAAACAACCCTAAAGAAGAAGGCTATCGAAAAAATTGTGAGAAAAGGAGAAAATTCTGGTAACCAGCATTTTCTCCTTCTCCCATAATATTTTCTACCCTATAAAAGACAGAAACATCATTCGAGCTACATTTATTGTGTCATCTGCAAATGCTTTAAATTTGGTCTACTCCAAAATTTTGTTGTTTGCTAAAGAGATATCTCACTGGTTTTCAGGCTCATAAAAAACCTTTTCACAGTAATCTCCAGCCTTCAGCCTGAATTTTACCATGTATAATGAGGAAAAATTGTGGAAACTCTGTGGGGAATCAGAATAGTTTTTACATACAATTTTGGACCTTTTCTCCACAATGTTTTTGAAAGTTATCCGATGCAAGGATGAAGAAAGTCATGTTTGTACAGTGATGGGCTAGAGGAGCTATTGGTTCATCAGACAGGAATTTATAGCAGAATTTCTCAATTACAAAATGTATTGATTTTCTTTAGAGAAACACCAAAACCACTTCATTCTTTACCACACAATCCCTAATTTTAACGACTTTGAAGGAAAACGGATTTTGAATACATTGCTGGAAAAGGAGAAAATGCTGGTCACCAGCATTTTCTCCTTTCCCGCAATGTATCTTACCCTCCAAAAGGCCAATCTTATCATCTGAACCACATTTGTCTTCTACAAAATGCTTTCAATTTGGATCAGTCTAAAATTTTACTGTGTTGTAAAGGATTAATTCATAAGGCTCACAACTGCATATTATGAAAGAATTTCTGGTAATTTTCTAGCACATCATTGTAAGCAGACTACCGGGTACTTTCTGTCTTGCAGCAGACCACTTTCAAAAAAAAACTGACAAAAAGGAGAAATTCCTTGTTGCAAGACATTACTCCTCTTGCCAGATATTTGGTATGGAACTAAGGGCTACACATAGTGCTTTTCTGCATGCACCTTACACTAAGGTCAGACAGAACAAATTTTTTTTGAGATTCATTCTAGACAAATCAGAACTGGCTTTTGTCCACCTACTGAAAATGCTTGTTTCAGTCACTTGGCCCAGTGTCTATTCTAAAATACGCCATTAGGAGATACAGGCTAATTTTTTTTTCAGATCCAACATAAATTCAAACCCAATGTCTGACAGTCCTGCATAAAAATAAATGATGAAAAGGTCTCAAAACAAAGAAATTATCCTTGCTTTGCAGAAAATACTGTTTTCAAGAAAATGGCATCATTGCAGAAGCTGATTTCTCAACGTATTACCAGTATGTCCATTAACTCTTTACCAAACGACAAAATTTTGGACATGTCAAAATTGAAAGCATTTGCAGACAACAAGTTAAAGGTGGCTCAAATAATGAAAGTAGTCCTCGATAGGGTAGAAAACATTGTGGGAAAAGAAGAAAATGCTGGTAACCACCATTTTCTCCTTTTCCCACAGTGTTTTCAATAGGTTTCTTTCACAAGGTCGTTAAAAGTCAGGATTGTGTGGTAAGGGGTTAAAGGAAACCTTCCTTGAAAGGAAGTGGGTCAAAATGGCCCTGCCCAAAACGGCTAACTTTAACAAAGTGGCCCATTTTCTAGACAATGTTCAACTAGAGGCGCTTGAGCGCCTGTATCGCTCCACAGGCCTGATATTTCTATAATGGCGAAAGGAAGTTTTTAACAATTATCATTCAATCCTGCATTTTAGCTCACTGAAGAAACAATTTGGTAGACAACCATCATAGGAACTTACCTGCAAAACAACAATGAAATCCAATGAATAGTTTTAGAGAAGAAATTTTTCAAAGATTTTACTTTATACCATAAAAGGAAAATGAGTCTCCCATAAAAGCCATGTTTTTTGACAGATCTTTTTTTTTTTAAGGAATTCTGTAAACCTGTATCTAAGGAACATTCCTGCAAAATAATAATGCTATCCAAATAGCGGTTTGGGAGGAGAAGATTTTTAAAGGTTTTTTACTTTGGTTGCCATGGCAACCAGAATTCTTCATGGAACACAATTATTTGAAAGAATTTGAAAGAGGACCACCAAAGGAACATTCCTGTGAAATTTGGTAAAAATCCAGTCAATAGTTTCTGAGGAGAAGTTTTTTAAAGAAAAAGTTTACGGACGCATGCACGGACGCAGGGACGAACGAACGAACGGACGGACGCACGCACGCACGCACGACGGACACAACGCCATGACAATAGCTCGCTGGCCTTCGGCCAGTGGAGCTAAAAATTGTCCCTGCTTTTTTTTTTTTGGAACTCCCCCTATTTTAGACGGAAATCCCGCCTCATTTTCAGTTTCTAGAACAGACATTGCTTAGTCACTGATTATCTCTTCACCAAACATCCAAACTTAAAGGCCCAGTAGAAGCCAAACTATCAAAGCAGGTGCCATAATACATTTAAATTTAAATCATACCATTTAAAAGTATGGAAAATATTGTGAAGATGACAATCTGTTATTTTGTGGTTGGGCCATGTGTTAGTTGCTGATAGAAACAAGAATTTTAAAATCAGGCAAAAAGTAAACAAAAGACACAGCTACCTGGCAGGTTTTAACTTAGTTTTGAAATTAATTTCTCTGTCAGCGACTAACACTTGGACCGACCGTACAATGACAGATTGTTATCTTCACAATAATTTCTATATTTCTACATGGTATGATATAAATTTAAATGCATTTAAACACCCGCTTTGTTTACTTTTGGCCTTTATTGTTACTTTAAGAACTGTATGAGTTTAAAGCATAAATTTTGCAGACGACAAAACTAAATGCAAGTAAAATGGTGGGAGATGACTCCGAAAGAGTATAAAAGATTGCAGGAAAAGAGAAAATATTGGTTTTCACCTTTTCCGACAATGTTTCAAAATTGTTATTTCCTTGGGTTGTTAAAACATTGTTTTCGGTAAAGGTAAAGAAGACCGCTAATGATGTATAACTAACTGTTATTCTATCAATGGGAAGTAACTCTTACAAAGTCTCAATTATATTCTCCCAGTCAATTCTCTTGAATGATGAAACTTTTTACCGAACATCAAAATTTCTGCCTTTTCCAAATTGATAACATTTGCAGATGACAAACCAAGTGTAACTCAAAACATGAAATTTATCTAGCATAGGCTAGAAAACATTGTGGTAAAAAGAGGAAAATGCTGGTTACCAGCATTTTCTCCTTTTCCCACAATGTTTTCAAAAGCCTTCTTATTCAGGGTCATTAACAATCAGGATTATGTGGTAAAGGGTTAATCATTAACTAGAGGATAAGCATAACATGTAAATTGATACATAAATACTATTAATCAAGTAAAGATCTGTATCATGGAAATAATGTAAAAGTTAGATTCACAGACTGGAAACCCATAAACAACAGATTGTCACCATGATATGACTGAAATAATGTTAGAAGTGGGGTAAAACATTTTTGCCTACTACAACCTTCAAACAACAATACATGTATTTGGGTCTACTAATCCCTTTTTAGCACTTTACCATAAATTCCAAATTTTTAGTGACCCTGATGAAACTAGAGCTGTCACTGAATGTGACTTAATACCTCCGCCAGCGCTTTGACAGAAACAGGCAATTTAACAAAAAATTTTCTAGGTTCAAGGGGAGATTACCCTTGAATCATAGGGGGTAGATGATTGAAAACTGCGTCTTACAAAACTTCAGTATACAATCAATGTATCAACAAACTTTCAACACAATAGCAGCAAAACTGTAGGAGGAGTTCGCGACACAAAATTACTAGTATTTTGTACATAGACAGATACACGGACAGACACGCTGACGGACGGACACACGGACGGACAGACAGACTGATTCCAGTATACCCCCGAAAACATTCGTTTTGCGGGGGTATAAAAAGCTTCTGAAATCAAAAAAATCAAAAAGTTCTCAAAATAAGTCATTTTTCTTCTGCATAATTTATCTTTTCAGTAAGATTCTTTAACTTTCAACAAATAAGCCTAAGGTTTACCAGTGCTGAGGAAAAAGGCCTTTGAAAACATTGTTAGAAAAGGAGAAAATGCATTTTCTCAATAACCCACAATGTTTTCTATTCTTTGAAAGACAAGCTTCATGTTTTGAGTAACTTTATACATGTACACATGTGTATCGAATTTTGTCTTCTGCAAATGCTCTCCAATTGGACATGTCTAATTTTTTTCTTTTTGACTGGTAGTGATAATGAGTTAAGTCAAAACTCCATGGATCAAATCTGTGTAAACCACAAATTTGAAAATGATCTCATAAGATATGAATAATCAACACAATTCAGGTAACTCATGTATATGTAAGAATATTGTGGCAACTTGCAAGGAAAAAATGCTCATACAAGCAATGGTTGAAAAAATTATCTGCAGCAAGAACAGAAAAGTTGTATGCAGGTGATAATGTGCTCATCTATTTGGCAATCTAAGGAATAAAATCTGACAAACTCCACATAACTGACATACACAAATGAACCATACTCTGGCAATCTGGTGATCCATGATACCATCATATAATTATGGATCCGTAAAATTCATCTTCTCCAATAATTGACTGAATCATGATGTACACTAGTCTTTTGACATGCAGAAAATTGATCAAAAGCAAAAAGTTTCGGTCTAGGTCAGCCTGCTCTGACCGCGCAGGCTGACCTGGGTCGATACTTTTTGCAGATCCATTAAGCCCCCTTTTCACAGATCATGCCTTGAATCATTTAACTCTTTACCAGGAAACAAAAGTTTAGACTAATCCAGATAAAAAGCATATGCAGACTACATATTTACTGTTGCTCAAATGTTGGACTTTGCCCAGGAAAGTGTAGAAATCATTGTGTGAAAAGGAGATTAATGCTGGTTACCAGCATTTCTCACAATGGTTTTAATTAAATCACCTCTTTCTGAAAGTCGTTAACACTCTCCTTTGTAAAGTAAAGGGTTTCTATATGACATTCTGGCATACAAAAATAAAAAAAATGAAAAGTTAAACAAAGGTCTAGATAAGAAGGTGTATTCAAATCTTAAATTCATCTCATCATTAAACCTATGTTTAAGATGGTCATTAGAATTGTCTTGTTGAGTAAGTAAAAACAACACAGGTTTTAGTGAAGAAATAAGGTAATACTATGGCGTTTTAAACTTGAATTACTCTTCTCATCTATACCTCTAAACATATGAGTAAAAAAAGTCATCACCTTACCTAAAAGTTCATCACAAGATAAGAGCATCATGATAAACAATATACCTTCACCTTTTTCTGAAGCAGCTTCATGTTCTCCAGAAATCATCTGAATGGTCTTCAAACCAGAGAGAAAGACAAGGTTTCCTCATTATAGAGTCATATTGAATATTATTGATGGAATACATCTGTATCACATTCCAACAATGTTCCAATATATAACAAAATACATGTTATGTACATATTTTTTTAACCACACTCTGACAGATTTATCTTTGAAAAAGACACAATGGTGTTGTGCCTAAAAAATGGCAGTGAAGATGCCCCATCACAAAGTTCCTTTTCCTCCTGTTTGTAGCCATGAGGGTAGGGGTCCTTTACCACACAATCCCAAGTTTTAACAGCCCTAGTAAGATGTCTTTAGAAAACATTGTGGGAAAACAAGAAAATGCTGGTAAACAGCACTTTCTCCTTTTCCCACAATGTTTTCCACTCTTTCAAAGGTGAATCCTATCATTTCAGCTACAGTTAAATTGTTGTCTCTGGGTCTGAAAATGCTCCAAAGTTTGGACATGTCTCAAATTTTGAGGTGTGGTAAAGATTTAATTAAGAATATAAGATAATATAAGTTATGATTCTGACACAATTCATGGCTATAGTGATGAAGGTAGGTTACATTATTTTGAAAACCTAATAACATAATTGCCATATGCCATGGAGGCCTACTGAAATGAAAATGCACTGGAATACAAGCGATTAAGTGTCCATCGAAATACTGTCTTGGCATAGGGATTTGTGAAAGGTAAAACAATCAGTAATAAAGAGCAACAGCGAGTTACAGGCAAAGCCCATATTGAGCAAAGCTCGTTTTGCGGTAACACCGTTCTAGATCTTTGAAAATAAATTTCGACTTCGTTCTGGGTGTTAGTCTAAATCTAGAAAGGGATGACTAAAAATTGTGTGTCTTCCTGTTGGTCGCATAGCGTCACACGTATCGCAATCTTTTGCACATTTACCCGATTGGTCAAAAATGATAAAAATTATCTACCGATCCGATTATTACTTAAAAATCATCGTTAGTTTAATGATAACAGATTCTCTTGTTTCCTACTTACTTTCACCATATTAAACGTCTACTTTTGTACAGATATACAAAGTGATCTATGCTAGAAAATGATGACGTAATTAATCATACTATTTTTACGTAATGCAAGGGCCGTTTTTTTGCAGAAAATACTGTGTCGAAGAACTCATGACAAAACTAGTTTTTTGACTGTTTCAAAATGCCATTTATAGAGGAAGCCGGATTTAATTTTAGGGTAACCTTGATCAAAACTCTTTGTTATTGATAAATTTTCTGCATGTCAAAGGACCAGTATGCACGACTCGTGATTAGTTAGTTATTATACAAAATGGGTTTTACGGATCTATAATCATGTGATGACTTGCTTGGTATCATGCATCACAGAGATGCATAAAACCCCCTTTTGCCAGAACATGGCTCAAATATATTTATTCAAATATTATGAAAGCTTGTTGATAAATCTAAAAGGTTTTTTTTATTCCATAAGATGGATATCTAGATCTATCCGATAACTCTTCAAATTTGCTTCCTTGGATTGATGATAGATTTAGCCATTGCCAAAGAATTCATTCCTCTCTCTACAATGATCACTGTTTCACTGATGGACGTGCAGGAAAGCAGATGGGAAGGGGGAAAAAAGCTACACATAATCTGCTTTTGCTGATCTACGCAGTCTGATTAAAGAAAATCTGGGCCAGGTAAAGCATGGGTAGGTGCACTGGCCACCATGACAGATCTTCAAGTGAAATAATGTCAAAGAACGGCATTTAACACCCTATAAATAAATCAGAGTGCATAGATTGCCTTAATAAGATTATTTGTAGTTTTTTTTTGTGTGTGCAATTGTGTCTTATTAACACAGCAATCGATCATCAACATGAATGTAAGGTCTTTGTTAATCACCAGTAGATCTACAAGTCATCTGTTTCAATCCATATTATCTCTAATCATCCAGATGCCGAATGAAATTTTCCACAGCATGTCAGATATAGATCTATTTGAATTAGAACTATTTAAAGTGTCTTGAAATTTTCTTCAAGTCTGCCTCCAATCTTTAAACACATCAATGTTTTCGTTGAAAAGGGATTTAGACACTTATATTGGTAGTTTATCAATAGATTCAAATAAAACATGCCAACTGCTTACAATCCATGCAGAATCATTAATTTTGTTTGTATGATGTCCAACGTCAATTTCAACATTATTTCATATATATAACCTTTGAAATGTTGATGGTCATAAATACGGATTGCTAGACCTATATCCGAAAGGCGAAAAAAGAAAAAAATGGAGAATCTTTCTTCAGGCCATTTCCTGAAAATCCCTTACAAGGGTGAAACCGGTAGAACTCATTTTTTTTTTTTTAATCATAATATTGATCTACTAACAAAGAAATAAAAAGAAGGTTCTCGGTTTTTTTTCGTGTGTCTATTTATATTGCAGCGGCAAGTGCACCTACCATGCATTCCTGGAGTTTCATTTACCAGTACTCTGCCCAGTATTCTTCCAAGCCTACCAGCTGATTCCCCGTAAAAATCATAGTTGAAAAATTAACAGGACGCACTGTGACAAAACATCATAAATCTCCAAAGATGGAGAGATCAAGATGTGAATCAGGTTCAAGAATGATCAGATGTCACTGCAGTAGCGCCCGGGTAACAGTGGAAACAATCCAGTCGAACTTCATTACCAAATAAACCCCTCAAAATGTGGCGGTCACATATGATTCTCTGGCGATCGAAGCTACTGTGGGTATTGCAGAAAGACACCAGTGTTCCGCGGAATGATATAGATCTATAAAAAGTGAAGGTTTTTTTCCCCTTCTCTTTTAAACATGCAGCGTGAAAATGTGACCGTGATTTTCTTCCTTTCTGTCTTTTCTTATATAGATCTAGATCTACTCACAGCGAGGAAATGTCTCCATAAAATGTATATCAAACAATATCACTCCAAGTCATTTGACTCTAAGCCTAAATTCACAAAACTGTCAGGAACTGTCTTTATTATTTAGAGAATCCGGGACCATTCACCCTATTTCACATTTCTACACCTACGAAAGAAAAATTCATTCTACTTTTAACAACGCTCTTAGCCGGGTTTCGAACTCAAAACCCTATGATTTCAAGATCTAGCTCGTTTTTCGAATTATTAGACATTTGTTCCACAAATCATTCACGTTGCTTGTATTGAGGTGTTGCCTTTTTCATATTAACCATATTTATCTTTACTGATCACAGCTTCACAGCTGTTATTTCTTTTCTACTAACCATGATCCAGGGATTTCATTTGACCCAGGAGCCCCCGTTTCTATAAAACACCATCTACCCTTAAAAAAAAGTCGCGCTATACATCAATTAACAAAATAATTCTTGCATAATGTGTGAATAAGAAAAGAAAATTAGTGATTAGTGAAATATGTGCCATTAACAGTCAATATTCAGTTTTTGGGTAGCAGTTAAACTTGTTTGCACATGTTTCAATAAACAATCATCACATAATCAGCCATGCCATGTTATGCAAGAAACAAGTTATTTTTTGAGGATGCATGAACTGGGGACTTCTTGCTCTACTGCTCACTTCAATTTGTTGGTTGAACATGTTTTACTTTGAACATCAGGTAAATTTATCATCAAATGTCATGGCAATGCAATATTATGTTGTTGTAATTAGATACCGCTAATTATAATTGCAAAAAGAGACAATTATGCTGTAGTAACTATATACATAATTATGTCCTTGAAACAAGATATAATTTTTAATCTTCCTTGCATGTCCAATCTTTCCTTTCATAGCACTCCCAACCACCTAAAAAAATTTATAACTAGGGTATTAAAACGTATCCTCTCATGTAAAATGGGGTATCAGGGACCAAATGCCATCACATTTCTATAGTCCATTTAAAATCCAAAAGTAATCCTTAACAGCATTTTTCCGAAATAATTTCAAGAGCCTTTTTCTTCAGGGGTCATAAAAATTCTAGATTCTATGGTAAAGGATATAATAAGGTAAAAAGTAGTCCGTGGAAGCAACTTCTGTTTTTCCAACAGTGCTTTCAAAAGCTGTCAGCTACAGAGACACAAAAACAGTTTGTATGAAATTCACTTGGTCAATGTGGCATGGGGTTATGGAAAGAATGGAAACTCTTACTGAGGTATTATTTATTGGCAATTAACTCTTATCACTGCTAAGTCAATAATTAAATCTATCAGCCTTTCAGCAATTACTTATTAAATTCCACACCATACAAGGACAAATTCAGTCAAAGTACACAATGAATCGACAAAGAACGAAGATCTAGGATCAGACTACTCTCTCTGAACAAGATCAGTTCCTGGTTTGTTTGTTTGAAAAAACTATGTCCCTGGGCTTGTTTTTCTCTAGGCCTATTTACCTAAGCTTATTTGTCATACATTACACAGTAGGGAATTTCCTGCCTTTCCAGCATGGCCAAATTTGGGCCCCATTCATAATGAAAAAAATAGTATAACTTTTTCCGAAATACATGAATTTTTTTTCCAAAAAAATAGACTTTAAAAAAATGCCTCCAACATTTAAGGCATCGGTCACTGCTTTCATTAAGCAAATATAGACATAATATACCTATATCCTGAAAAACCCCAAAAATATTCAAAAAAAATTTAGATTGGACCTGTCCTGTCGACTTCAGGCACATGCTTTGTCACATTTCATTTTCAGGTACTGAAAATCCAATCTTTTTGACAACAAATTACAATGACAGGAAAGGTGTAAAAATGGATTATCTTAATAAGTAACATTTCTACCAAATATAAGAAACAATACCACACATTTTGTGATAGCCTGTGCCAATTATTTTCAAAATCTTATGACGCAAAAATCTAGGGCGAAGTTTCCTCTCCAATTACTTTTTTAATTGGCTTTTTCAATACTGTATTAGGTCTTGATTTCATGCTTTGCAGGGCCTTATTAGATTCTTTTCTAGTGAATTTTTTTTTTTACAAAACTAATTACATGTAATAAATGCTAGGTCCATACTTTACCAAATGAGAAATATTGTCGCCAGATATTTTTTGGTGATCGGCAGCTTCAAGAAAGGATAGATATAAGTGTGAAACGATATTTCTTGAATCATTTGTAAGACAGCCCACACAGCTCAATTGGTAGAGCGCAGGACTCGGGAACGTTATGTTTGGGGTCACTTGAGGGTGTGGGTTCGATTCCCATGACTGGCCATCTCAAATTACTATCACATCAAAAAATTGTAGTCTTTTGGATGAGACATTAAACTGAGGTCCTGTGTGACGGTGCTATATACCAAGAACGTTAAAGAACCAGGCGTGACTTTGGATGGATTTCGAACTGTATCTGCACTATCCCACGTAACAATACTAACAGCCTTCAGGGGTGTCGCCCATATGGGCAACCGGTGGTGGCGATAAATAAATACAAATTCAATCAATCAAAGACAAAACAGATATTTTGTGATGAATTCAATAAAAATTGAATCATGCATTTCTCTTGCAATGCATGAAATCGATGATTGGTTTGAAGAAAATCAAATAGCTGTTTAACAGACAGCACAATTTTAGACTCGACCAGATTGAAAGAATTTGCAGATGACAATTTAAATGTAGCTCATGAAGTGTTTTAATTATGCCTTTGGTAGAAAATATTGTGAGAAAAGGAGAAAATGCTGGTTTATACCACCATTTTCATGTTTTCCTAGCATTTGCAATAGCCTTCTTTCTCAAGGTCTTTCAAACTGGGGATTGTGCAGTAAAGGGTTAGGCATATATGAAACTTTAAATCGTTCATCAGTCTACAAGCACAGGAATTTGTAGCTGATGTCTGACGTTTCAATACTGGGCTCTCTATTGTATGTAATGGGACCATCAGAAATATTTAAAAGAACTGAAAAACTTACAAATTATATCAGTGATGCAAAGCTGTAGATCTAGCTTGATATTGATTATACATGACTCAAAGTCATGAAATACTGTACTTAGAAATAAGCACAATCAAAGACCAAGTGACAGTGACCAAGTTCATTGACTGAACCCATGTTTTGAGTGACAAAAAATTTGGCTACTCAAAATTTTTGGCTGGTGCCAACCTACTACTCTTCGACATGATAACATTTTTTCAATCACAACTGGATTGCTATAAACATACAATCCCTGTCACACCAGGGCGGCGATCCCACGGCGTCCAAGAAAAAATGCAGAATGCCGAGGTATATTTGAATTTGAATGTTTCACGCCAAAAGTAAAAAGGCTGCGCTGGCCTTTATTGTCTGCAACCCTTTTAACAAACTTTTTGTAATGTTTCCTGGTTCTTGACATGTTTTACTTGGATACAGCATGTTTGATTTTCTTTCAAATACATTTACTGCAACCGAGTAAGAATGTGTTCCACAGTGTTAAATTAAGACAACTTCTTTTGTCAGTTGTAAGTTTTTAGGAAAGCTAAAAAAGGATTTAATATTGAATGTTAGGGAAATGACAACCGCGTCAAGTCTACGTGCAGTGTTATAATGCGCAAAAAATAACTCGGTTCGGTTAAGTTTGCCTCCATAAAACGAACTAAATGGTGCCAAGAAACCGCAACATTTTGGCCGTACTGCAGTGCAGTCAGCTGAGTCATTTCGGTACAAATCAATAAAAAGCCTGCTTTCGGTTTCAATCGCTGCTAAATAACGAAAGTTTTATGTCTGATCATGTGAAATAGCTTGCGAGATACTGGCATTTTAACTTACTGGGAATTTCAGCATCGTATTATAAGAAATTCTTTTAGCAAAATTGGGAAATTCTTTCACCAAAATTGGGAAAAAAAGATGCTTTTCGTAATTGGGAAGTCACCGAATATCGGCCTCAATAATAGAAGGGAAAAAAGCCCTGCTCGCGTAAGATAAATTTGGCATGTCGCCCTAAACTTTGTCAATTTTTTATTGCTAAGATGATATTTGATTTTGGAAAATTACTTACACATATGTTAATTTAAAAATCCAACCACGGACAACTATTTAATCATTGTCGCAAATATTCAAGTCAAGAATGTTAACGCATTTTCATCACACACAAACATACCAGAAAGTACATGAAAACAAAAACAACTAAAGAGAAAACAAACCGTAATTAATGTAGATTTGAACAACTGCAAGCAAAACATGCTTTGGCATAAGCATGAAATGATGATTACCCAATAATCATAATTTTCAGAAGTGAGACATTCAGAACTGTCAAGTACTTGAAACATTCTGCATGGAAAAACATGCATAAGTGTTTATAAACGTCAAGACAAGAGGTCTTATTGCCATCTCTATAGACCCTGTTTATGAATGAATGATGATAAATGCAGTCAAGAACATGAAAGTCGGGTACGTGCACTGAATTATGGTTTCGACGGTTTTCTTGACTGAGTTTACAATTTGATATGTCCATAGGAATGCACAATGAGTACTGGTCCCTATAGGTTCAACGTTTACTGGTACACCTTTCCTATTGAGCAGAAACTTCATGAGGAAATGTTGTATCAAACATGTTAAATACATCATAAAACCAAGCGGAAATATGTTATACATGTGTCATAGATGCTTTCTAGCATAACCATACGTAAACAATGCTAAATATTTAGTAGTTTTAGCGTTCACATAAGTTTTTATCAATTTCTACATGTTCCAGTTTCTGTGTTCCATGGTCAGGTACGTGAAGAGATTGTACTGTGAAAACGGCAAGTCGTAAAATGACCCCATTCACGTTTTCCTATGGATTTTAGGTTAGTGAATGATAAAATAAAGTTAAAAATTTAGCAACATGACTTTCATTTTCGAGACATTTTCTAGCATGAACTTGCTCTTCTGACTGAATGAAATGGTTGTATTGAAGCAAACACACACACACACACACACACACACACAAATTTTAACGCTAATTCCCAAAGTGTGCTCAGAGTCATGTAGCTCTAATGCCATGTAAAAAAAATGAAATGAGAAGATTTAACTTACGTTTGCGCTTCTTCTTTTCCTGCTCAGGTTGTTTTTCACTGTGGTCAACAACACTTTCGGATTTTGAAAATAATTTTCCAAATGCAGAACGCGCTGAGGTAAACACCGGGGCTTGCCAGCCATCTGAAATAGTTTCTTTATTACTTTCTATACTATATTCCTTTGAATTCTCCACACTATCACCTGTTTTCTCAGTTTGTTTTGATTCGTCGTCCGCCATTTTAATACCCACAAAAATCATGTGACATCCTTTTAGCTCAGTTTGTACTGCGGCTCCACAAGCTTTCAACACTTTTAAACCCTTCCATGACTGAATTATTCACAATATAAACTCCTTTGAAAGCTAAGTATTTTTAGCTTTTTTCAACCTGTCATTTATCTCTAATTATATCTATTGGTTGTTCAAAATGTTTGCCAATGGCATCCACTCAATTTATGGTATTGATAAATATGATCACAAGGAGCCTTGAACTAAACCATTAGATCAAAGCACTGCGCTCAAAATTATTTTTTTGAGGATTCCGGAAATTTCAGTTATCCCCCTTGAAATACTTCCACCCGGATAGACGAACTATGTCTAGATTTAAAACTTTTACATCATCACTTCTTAAATCAAGCAGGCATTTGTTTCAAGGATCTGAAATCAGGCGGAAAATATGTAAATCGACAAGGTAATAGAACACTTATTTTCTTAATTTTCAATATCTCTAAATATATGGCATATCATTAATCAAAGTACAAATAGGCATTTCATGGTTACCACTTACTCCCGATTCGGGGTCTAGCTCCGATGTTATTTTTGTGATTGTTTCTCAGCGGAGAAACAATCACAAAAATAACATCGGAGCTAGATCCCGAATCGGGAGTAGGTTACCACTAAGTTAAGTACTGCACTAGTCCCATAGATGAGTAACTGTAATACTGATTATACAGGTGTTAAAATGTTTTTAACTTTAAGTCATATCACTTAATAGTACTCATGCTTTGTTTTATTTTGGCAAAATTTTGGCAGCTATTGTTACTTTAATAAATGTTTTTTGTAAAAAAAAAAAAACTTGCTAAATTTAAATCATTCTGATTGTACATAGACCTCTTTACCACAGTTTTGTTATTGGGAAAACTGATGAATACAAAAACCAAATGCAATATAAAGAATCATATAATTTAACTTTTGAAGACAAAATTTATTTGGCAGACTCTACTTTGATTATTGAAACAGATTTTGTTAAATAAATTCATAGTCATCTCAGGGTTGTAATATCATTGTGATTGAAAAACATGGCTGAGGCACCATCTGCAATCTGACATGATAATGTTTAGATTATATTGTGAATAAATCTGGCCATTTTTCAGCAAGACAGTGGCTGAATACTTTCAAACAAATCTGGTCCTAGTGGTACGTGAAGTTCTTAACTCTTTACCAAATGGCAAAGTTTTAGACTGGTCCAAAATCAAAGCATTTGCAGACAACAAATTCATTATTACACAAATTAGGAATTTTTTCTTTTAAAGGTAAGAAAACAATGTGGGAAAAGAAGAAAATGCTGGTTACCAGCATTTTCTTCTATTCCCACAATGTTTTCAAAAGGGTCATTAAAACTCGAGATTGTGTGGTAAAGGGTAAACCCAATCATACAAGATTTAGTGGGATCCCATTTGCTACATTAACTAAATGGGACTTATTTAGACATTACATGTATACAAAAGAAAAATAAAGCATGAAATGTTTGATAGATAAATGCTGAGGGCTTTGGAGGCATCAATTTTGTTTGTCTAAATATTTGGTCTAGCGTATCATTTGGGAATATCTCTATTAATTCTAAAGGTATTAACTCAGTACATAGCATCTTTTTGATCAAGAACTTATTTATTCATTTATCTCTGTTATTTTTTAGTCTTTGGCAATGGCTATAAAAATTACTGTCATGGTTTCTCCAACAAAAGATCACTAAACCCTTTACCAAACAATCTCTTGAGGAAAAAAACTTATGAAAATTTAACAGGAAAAAGAGAAAATGCATTTTGTCCTTTTCCCACAATGCTTTCTACCCTTTCAAAGTACTTTAATTAATTTTTCCACTCTCAATTTTGTCTTATACGAACGTTTTTGATTTGGAATAGTCGGAAATGAAATGTTTAGTTTGGGAAAGAGTTAACTCATTACTGCACGATAAAATTTTAGACTTATCCAAATTAAAAGAATTTGCGGATGACACCCTAAGTGTGACCCAAAAATTTGAATTTGTTATTGGATGGGTAGAAAACATTGTGGGAAAAGGAGAAAATGGTGGTTACCAGCATTTTCTCCTTTTCCCACAATGCTTTCAAAGGCTTTCTTTCTCAGAGTCATTAAAAGTTGGGATTGTGTGGTAAAAGGTTAACCCATATATGTACACAGTACAGGTTATTTTTAGACTATGCAAAAATGGCAGGGTTCATTTTAGATAGCGCTTTTATGCCAGTAATATGTTGTTACTTCATTCAGCACAATAAGAATTACAGGGCAGATGAGGTGAACACAAAAAATTACAATCCGGTCTAGTTGAAATTTCTTACAGCATCAGTTTTAGATTGAAACACAAACTATTTGCAGGAAGCCACATAATCTGCTACTCATTTGGCCTATAGACGTTTATGACTTTAACATCCCAGTGCCTTACATATGAAGATGTGATGCCATTTTCCGTACCATTGAATTGATTTAATAGATCTGAATATTATCTGAATACATGAGATCTACCGTACATCACTTTCAAGAATGATATTGAGAATTTCATCTGTCCATGGTGTATTAAACAGCACACAAAACAAGCACTCACAATGTAAGCCCCTTTGTACTATTTATAATCTACTTATGGTTGGCGCACCTTAAATTTAATGAGGGGCCATGGGCTGAAATGAACCATGTAATTATACAAAAGACATGAACAGAAAAGACATTAAATGGGAAAGGAAGTAGCATATTAGAGTCAGCAGTGCAGATCACACTGTAGAAAAAGAATGCAATTTCATGTTGCGAGCGAATCTCCTTTTTTCCACAATATTTTCCAAAGTTTTCAACGGCTGGAGGGATGAGCATAGCAAGGTCATATTTGTACAGAAATGATTAAATCCTTTACCAAACGATCATAACTAAAAAGACCCTGAGGAAGAAAGCTGTTAAAAATATTGTTGGAAAAGGAGAAAATGCTGGTGACCAGCATTTTCTCCTCTTCTCACAATGTTTTCTACCCTATCAAGGACTACTTTCGTAATTTGAGCCAACTTTAATTTGTTGTCTGCAAATGCTTTCAATTTGGGCGTATCTAAGATTTTGTCGTTTGGTAAAGAGTTATGGTGGCAAAAGCTTTATAGCAAAGGGAAAGTTTTCCTCAGTCATAGAGTAATTGGTTTTCTGTCTGTAGATGCTTATCAGCCCAGGTTATAGATGGTGTTGCAATGGCCAGGGAGATAAAGGAAGAGGTGCGCAGAGATGTGGAAAAGATTGTAGCAGCAGGGAACCGGCCACCCCACCTGACTGTGATCTTGGTTGGTGATAATCCAGCCAGCAAGTCTTATATCAGTAATAAGTTCAAGGCAGCAAAATTTACAGGTAAGGGCATATCAGTGATTACGTTCCTTAACCCTGTCCCACACATTCCCTTGTTTGAACAACCTTGAGGAATAAGGCTGTTGAAAACATTGTGGTAAAAGGAGAAAATGCTGGTAACCACCAGCATTTTCTTCTTTTTCCACAATGTTTTCTATCCTTTGGAAGACAAATCCTATCATTTAAGGTACATTTACTTAGGAGTTTGCAAATTCTTTCAGTATGGACAAATCTAAAAATTTTTTTACTTGTAAAGGGTTAACCCTTGGAAAGCCTGTTTGAACTATGGTTCACACTGTATTTGCAGATAGTGTAGTTTAGGATCAGACTACATTAACTATGAAATTGGTCATGAATTTACACAGATATTTTTCCAGAAAATTTTGAGAAAAAGAGCCTTGACATGTCAACCTTTGCAGTTCTATCTCAAATGGCACATGTTGAAATTACTACAACTTGGCATAAATGATCCTTGGGTGGACTGCCTACAGCTGTCTTAAGTCTTTACCAAACGAAAAAAATTTAGACTTGTCCAAACTGAAAGCAGTTGCAGACTACAAATTCATTATGGCTCAAATGATTGGATTCGTATTTGAAGGGGTAGAAAACATCATGGGAAAAGGAGAAAATGCTGGTTACCTTTCTACTTTTCCCAAAATGCTTTCAAAAGCCTTCCTCCTTTTGGTTGTTATTATTCCCCGCCGAAGGCGGAGGGATATAGTTTTAGCATTGTCCGTCCGTCCATGTGTCCGTCCGTCTGTGTGTCCGTTCGGGACAATATCTCCAATACCATTGGACGGAATTTCGTGACACTTTATATATGTGTAAAATAACCTATTTCGCCGATACACTTTTTTTAAATCAATGCAAAATGGCCGACTGGGAGCAATTCTGAGTTACGCGGTCCTGTAAATTTTTGACAAGGTCTTTTTCGGCAGGGGATATCATTTCAACGAAATTGATTGTTAGTCCCAAGATTGTGTGGTAAAGTGTTAATATACTATTGATCTATTGAAACATAGCTGTTGTTGTTTTGGCTTGTTTTTCTATTGATATCAAGCTATACATATAGTTATGCTCATTTTTGTCAAAAGAGAAAAAAAGTGTTTATTTTTAAAAGTTTATTTTCTATGTATTGCATATTGTAAAGTGTTTTCTGTTAAAAATTTTCTTTTATCTCCCATAATTGTTTATTTTGATGTTTTTTGCTCTTTAGTAAACCACAGAAGTGTAGCTAAATGATGGGATTTGCATTCAAAAGAGTAGAAAACTCTGTGGGCAAGGGAGAAAAAAGTGGTTACCAGCATTTTCTTCTTTTCCCACAAGGTTTTCAAAAGGCTTTTTTCTCAAAGTTGTTAAAACACGGGATTGTGTGGTAAAGAGTTAATATGCACATGTAGCAAAATAATAAATAGGATATCTTCTTGTCAAAACACTTTATCAGAATTCATTGTATTAGGTAAGAATGATCCTTGAGTAGACCCCTTTCTTGTCAATTAATGCAGCTAGATTTGTTTCATGCGTGCATATGCTTTCAATATATGTAATGTACAAGTTTCAAAGTTCCACTGTCTGATATAAAGTTAAATCAGTAAAACTTTGTTGACAGGTATAAGAAGTGAACTGATCAACTTACCGGTGACTATCAGTCAGTCTGAACTGTTAGAACTGATAGATAAATTGAACAAAGATGATGAAGTGGACGGTTTGTTAGTGCAGCTCCCAGTACCAGATCACATCACAGAGAAAAAGGTACTGAAATTTCAATTGTTATCTGTAACTTTTGAAGAACCTTTTTCAACTTCAGCCACTTTTCCAGAGAATGAAGTCTGGGCTTGTATTCACCAACCATTCTAGGCATTCTAAATTTTATTCTAGATTTTGATAGTAAATAAATTTCTGGTTGACTAGCCAACTGATTTAGCCAGACAGAAAATGCATTACTTTGGAATTTGGAAAAGTTTTGAGAATTTGAGAACTTTATTAAGAATTATTTGTAAAAAGAGGAAACTGAACTCTTGGAGAGAGAATCAGCTGTGGAAACCAATTTAAACATTCATGTACACATGTTTACAGTGGCTTTGCCCTAATTATGGTTCAGCTAAGTTATAAGAAATATTAGAGTAAAAAATATCATCTTTTAGCAGTAGTTATGGCTATTAAATTATACCTATAAATAAAATTCTTGATTCCTAGTTCTTCACCAATTACATTGTCCAGGGAAGTTAAACAGTTAACAGGGAAGAAGTATGTTTTACATTGAATAATCCTCATAGGCTTTTCATAAATGTCCAATTTGTGAAAAATGTTGACACACTTAAGGACAGTAAAGACAAAAGTAGTGTTTTATATATTTGAGCCATATACTTTTACAGTGCATAGACCTGGATGACTGATACATCAGTAGGACAGACAAATCTAAGATTATTTCGTATGGTATACTACATACAGAGTTGAGTGGTCTTAGGATTAAAGTTCTTTTTGTCATTACCCAGGTGATGAATTCTATAGCTCCACACAAAGATGTTGATGGGTTTCACACACTAAATGTCGGATGCTTTTGTGTTGATGAAAAAGCATTTATCCCTGCCACTCCGGCTGGCATCATGGAAATGATAAGAAGAACAGGTATTGTATCTCTAGAGTCAGTTATATTTCTTACATTGTTTGTTGTTATCAGAGAAACCATTGTGTTTATCCATGCATCCATGGTGTTTCTCTTTCTTAGCTTTTTCCCAGACCAGAAGAATTTTAACTTTTCCAAATTCAAAAGCATTTGAAAACCTCAAATGAAGTGTAGCTGGAGTTATTGGATTTGTATGTGGAATGTTAGAAATTATTATACACATACTGCAAAGAAATTTCTCGTGATCTGATTGGATAATATGCCCTGAACATTTATATCATGTACACTGGCAAAACCAACGTAAAAGCAGTTTCCCTTTCGGGAGCCCCGTATACATGACTACACTTTCAACACAACATCCAAAATGGCAGCGTCGATCAAGATTAACATCAAGATTATGCACCAAACTGCATGTTTTACCAAGGTTTCAGTGACGTCATTTCCCAATATCGTCATTTCCCAATGATGTCATTTTTCAATGAATTGGGGCACTCAGAAGGGAAATTCTAATTTGTCAGCGTACTCAATTTTTGAAACCAAAAAACAGGTAAAATTCGCTTAATACACGTTGGAATGGTAAAACTTTGCAGTATAATAAATTCGTTGTACGGTCAGGTGGCAGGGGACTTGAAAACTTGTTCACGGCTGTGGCGAATCATGTCGCCACCTCGCCTTTGGCTCGGGGCGACATGATTTGCCACAGCCGTGAACAAATTTCCAAGTTCCCTGCCACCTGACCGTACAACTAATAATGTCTGGGTCTGTATTCACCAAACTTTCTTAACCCTTTACCAGACAACAAAATTTTAGCCCTGTCCAAATTGAAAGCATTTGCAGGCAACAAGTTATATGTGGCTTAAAATGAGAAATTTGCCTTTGAAAGGGTACAAAACACTGGGAAAAGGAGAAAATGCTGGTTACCAGCATTTTCTCCTTTTCCCACAATGTTTTCAAAAGCCTTCCTTCCTAGGGTCGTGAAATCCAGGGATTGTTTGGTAAAGGGTTAAGAACATTCCCTGTCTTTATATCTGAGATTTTTTAAATTTAAAAGTAAGTAACACAACCTTTGATTGGCTAAAACAAATGGTTTAGGCAATCAGAAGTTGTGTTACATTCAAATTAGAAAATTCTTGAGGATAAGACTAAGCATGTTCTTGAGAATGGTTGGTGAATACAGATCCAGGTTTACCAGCATTTTCTCTACTTCCCACAATGATTTCAAAAACCTTTTTCCTAAAGGTTGTTGAAACCCAGATAAAGGATTAAACAGACTTGTGTTTTTCAGATTCCAGTAACACACTTTCTAAAAACTTTGACAGAAAAGAGAAAATGCTTGTAGTCAGTATTTTATTCCTTTCCAAGAATTCTTTTTCACTGTTTTTTTTTTTTTTTTGTAGACAATCCTAGGATTTGAGGCATGTTTAGGTTGTTGTCTGCATATGCATTCAGTTTGAACAAGTCAACAATTCATTTGGTAAAGAGTTAACCAGCACTACACATACACCTTCACTTCTTCACCAAAGGACATATAGGATCTGACATAAGTTGGTTTTTGAGATAAAATTTTATTAAACGAGTCTACAAAAAATGTTATTAAGCGAGCCTCTGGCGAGCTTAATAACATTTTTTGTGGACGCGTTTAATAATTTTTTACCTCAAAAGCCAATGAGTATCAGATTCTTTTTATCACATAACTGTATAACAAGAATTATAGTCCATAATGTGTTAAACCAGAGGCATACATGTATAATGTGTAGTGAAATTTACATGAAGCCTGTGCGCTTCTTTGACAGGTACATTACGAACGAAAAATAATTCCGAAGAAACTTGCATATATTGATTTTGTTTTGAATCTAAAAGTGTTTAAATTAACAACTTTATCATGATTAAGAATTTTGACTATTAATTTCCTCTAGGAACCTAGGTCAGCAATGTTTTAGAAATGAATTGTATAATTACAGAGCATGACCAAATACAGCACTATTTTCTTACCTCACATGTGTGTGAGACAAGAAAATTTGTAATGGCTGTATTACATTGAAAACAAGGAGAGTTATGTGATAAAAATTTTTTAGACTTGTCCAAATTGAAAGCAGCTGCAGAGGACATATCAGGTATGTTTTGAATGATGTCTATTGGTCTCTATTTGTTCATGTTTTGTCACTTCTTGATTTTCTGTATTTTCTCTTGATCAGGGATAGAAACATTTGGTAAAAACGCTGTTGTATGTGGTAGATCAAAGAATGTTGGATTGCCTATTGCTGTCCTACTCCATGCTGATGGCATCTATGAAACAAAAGCAGGTACCCTTAACATTATCCTATCATTGCGAAATGGTTATTTATGGTACCTTTTATCGGGTTTCAAGACTTTATTACATGTACGGTCAGGTGGCAGGAGACTTGCTGACTTGTTCATGGCTGCAGCGAATCATGTTGCCCCGAGCCAAAGTGTAGATCCTGTAAAGGAAACTGCTTTTCTGTGGATTTTGCCAGTGTACTTCAATATATGAGTTCTTGCAAAAGGGGGCTTAGTGCATCTCTGTGATATATCATACCTAGCAAATCATCTTATAATTATGGATCCATAAAATCCAACAGACTGAATCTCGAGGAACACTGATCATGTGAAACGCAGAAAATTAGCCAATAGTGAAAAGTTTCGGCCCAGGTCAGCCTGCGAGGACTGCGCAGGCTGACCTGGGTCAATAGTTTTTTTGCAGATGCATTAAGCCCCTTTTTCACAGTGCATGGCTTGTATGTTTGAAGCATGTTATCCAATCAGAAATTTCTCTGCCATGTAATAATAGACTTTTCCACATTGAAAGCGTTTACAGATGATGAATAAAATATTAACATTTGTCTTTTAAATTGCAGAAAAGAGTCTAAAATTTTATCTTGTGGTAAAGAGTTAACCATTTACCAAATGTTCCCATATTTTCGGTAAATTTGCTAGTTATGAGTTATTTCGTTATTTTTCGCAATTTTTTTAAAAGTCTGCTACTAGACAGCAAAAGTCTACTGCAGGAGATAAGTTGTCTTATGAGGCAAGTTTTAGAAATTTGACTATCATAAAAGACTGAATCTAAAATTTTGGTGTCTGGTATAGCTTTACCAAACAAATCTGTGTTTTCACAGCCCAAAAGAAGACAGCTTTTGGGAACATTGTGACAGAAGTTTCACAGCCAAGAAGAAGACAGCATTTTTTTCTTTTCCACAATGCTTTGTACCCTTTCAAGACAAATTTAAGTCATTGAGCCACATTTATTGTGTTATCTGTTACCAGAAGTTTCTTGTTTTTCCACTATGATTTCAAAAGACTTGTTCTTTATGGCCTTTAACCCTTTACCAAATGACAAAATATTAAACTGGTCCAAATTGAAAGCATTTGCAGACGACAAAATTAATGTGACTCAAAAGTTGAAATTTGTTTTGGGAAGGGAAGAAAACATTGTGGGAAAAGGAGAAAATGCTGGTTACCAGCATTTTCTCCTTTTCCCACAATGTTTTTAGAAGGCTTCTTTCTCAGGGTCGTGAAAACCAGGGATTGTTTGGGAAAGGGTTAAAACACTGGATTGTCTGGTAAATGTTTAACACAGTTCTTTTCTTATTATAAATATTCTGAAGGTGATGCAACTACCACCATTTGCCATAGATACACTCCACCTGAACAACTTGAGGTTTTCACAAAATCTGCAGATATCATTGTTGTAGCAACAGGTGTACCAGGGCTTATAACAGCTGACATGGTTAAGGAAGGTTGTACTGTGATAGATGTTGGTATAAACAGGATAAAGGATGAAACAACTGGAAAAATGAAACTTGTTGGAGACGTTGACTTTGAAGGTTTGTTTTTGTTTCTGTGCTAAGTAAACAGAACATTTTCTGAAAGATTCAGGTTTCAAACTTCCATAATTTATGATGCCATTTGAAATTTTCAAAGAAGGCTTGTGAGATTTAATTTTGTAATTAATGCAAAGGATTATGCCAAAAAAAATCTGTCATGTTAGCTCCCATAAAGAGTTGATTGTCAGTCATGTGAAGAAATGTTTTCTATCAGGTATGGGAAAAAATAATTGGAGAAAAGAGGGGTAATTATTGTGTTCTGAGAAGAAACATTCTTTTCCCTACATTCTCTTTTCACAAGTTGTCCACTGTAAGGCTGTAAAAAGTCTTATTTGTGTGGTGTTTCATTAAATACTGTGAGAGAAATAGAAAATGCTGTGAACCAGCACTTCCTCCTATTCCACAACTTTTTGTTCCCTTTCAAAGACAAATTTAATTAGGCCATATTTAATGGTTTGTCTGTAAATGCTTTCAATATGGACAAGTAAAAGATTTTGTCCTCTCAATTTTGCAACTCTGTATTTTGCAACTCTACAGAGTTGCAGAGTCATCTGCTGCCAATATCAATTGAGCTATGCTCTGTGAAAAGGGGGCTTAATGCATCTGCGAGAAGTATCGACCCAGGTAGCCTGCGCAGTCTGTGCAGGATGACCTTGGCCAAAACTTTTCGCTATTGGTCAGTATTTTCTGTATTTCCAAGGACCAGTCTACCTCATGATTCAGTTGGTTACTAGACAAAGTGAATTTTTATGGATCCCTAATCATGTGATGTCTTGCTTGGCACAATGCATCACAAAGATTCTTTAATCCCCCTTTTCACAGAGTAAGGCTCATTTTTAAATGCAGACTTGTCAAAGGTTATATTTGAAATCATTTTAGGTGTGAAGGAAAAGGCTGCCTATATCACACCAGTACCAGGTGGCGTGGGTCCAATGACTGTAGCCATGTTGATGAAGAATACTCTTCAGGCTTATAACAAAGAAGTCAACTATGATCATTACAAAAAATCTCTTAGTATATGACAGAAGCAGCTAGCTTAGGTTTGTATAGAAACAGCTTGTTTTACCATAAGCCATTGTAGGAAAAGTAGATGCACAACTGGAACCTGAACCCTCAAACCCTTGCTCATCGTGGCAGAGCTATACGGCTCTATAAGGCTCCCCTGTTGATTTAACCCTGTGCCAAACAGACTCTGAAGAAAAAAGCTGTTGAAAACATCGTGGGAAAAGGAGAAAATGCTGGTGTCCAGCATTTTCTCCTTTCTTCACAATAACCTCTCAACCTCTTCAAAGATAAATCTCTTCCTTCCTAAAAGCTACCTTTGTCTTCTGCAAATACTTTCCATGACAACAGGTCTAAAATTTTATCATTTTGTTCAGAGTTTAATCTATTTGCAATGGATTAGCTCGCTACAGTTTCCTCCTTATCTCAATATTCTCCCCTCTTGAGTGTTTAAGACTTTTCATTAATTATTATTATGGATCATTTGTGTTTGGTGCCAGTTGAACATGCAACAGTAAATAGATCTCTCCTCCCACTGATGTCACATGGTCTGCAAATCAAAAACTTAAGATAGGCACCTTTGCTACAGTGACTTGAAGCTTAGTTCAGTTTAAACATATTTATTTACATCGATAGAGAAACAAGATCTTGCCTGTACTAATTACTCTTGATTCTGCTATTTGAAACTACACCAGTTCTGGAACTGAATATGTGGGCCAATGAACAGTCCCAAAGTTGACACCCGCATCTTGGTATAGAACTCCTGATCTTATGATTTAACCCTTTACCACACAATCCCGAGTTTTAAAGACCCTGAGAAAGAAAGCTTTTGAAAACATGGTGGGAAAAGGAGAAAATGCTGGTAACCAGCATTTTCACCTTTTCCCACAATGTTTTAAACCCTATCAAAGACAAAAATCATCATTTTAGCAACATTTAATTTGTCGTCTGCAAATGCTTTCAATTTGGTTTAGTCCAAGATTTTGCCATTTTGTAAAGAGTTAAGAGGCATATTCTCTACCTCACAACCACGGACATCACATGAAGATTGAAGCTCATAGCCTTAAGGATTGGTACAGGAAATAATTTCTGAAGATAGTTAATTTAAAAAAATTGAAATGAAGTATGTTCTTTCTTTTTATCAGTTTTCCAATGGTGCTTGGGTTATTATACAAAGCTTGTGTTTGGAGTGAAGATGTTTAGGTAATCTCAAATATAGACAGAATTGTTACATTCCTGTCAAGAAGAGGCATATCAGTCCCTGAAAGCGGTGTGTTTTGGTGTGTTGGGCATTATGATCTTTACATGTCAAGCATTTTTGTTTAAATGGCTGAGCTCATTTCCTTCTGTTGGACCAGGTGACTTTGAAAATGTCTTGTAAAATATGGATAACCAGCATAATGAAGTTTAATGCATGAATGCATATGGAGACAGTGTGGCAAAACGAGAAACTGCGGAGGCATTTCATCGCTTTTCCACTGTATTTTCAAAAGTAATCTACTGTAAGACATAAAGTCATTTGCAAGATGTTATTTATGTTTGAGGGGCTGTTGCTGTTGTCTTGGATATGAAGGAAATTAACTCTTCACAAGGCGAAAAAGTTTGGAAAATTTCTCTATGTTGAAAGCATTTGTGGGTAACAATGTGGCTCCAATTATGATACTGGTCTTTAAAAGTGTAGAAAATATTGAGGGAAAAGGAGAAAATGCTGGTAACCAGCATTTTCTCCTTTCCCTTCTATGTTTTCAAAACCTTTCCTTGGGGTCTTTAAAACATATGGTTGTTTGGTAGAGAGTTATTGGAACATAGTATTAAAAGAATTTTGACTGGCCCAAAATTCGAGGACGATAGTTATAAGATCATGAAATTAATTGATTATTTTTTGTCTGCTGATATTTTTACTTTTATGTTACCCATAGAATGGAGTTTTGTAAAAATTCATTAACTCTTTACCAAACAACAAATTCTCTCAAATTGAAAGCACTTCAAGGGGTGAATGCAAAACTACCGGTATTCTATCTGCGTTTTGGAAAATTTTACAGGAGAGTGGAAAAAGCCTTTTGTCTGTGAAACAGATTGTTTATCATCTTGTTTAGATATGTTGTGTTGAACTCGTTCACACACTTCTACACAACCTATCTAAACAAGAAGATCTAACAATGCTTTTCAAAGAAATGAGAAAGTTTCTTCCTTCTCTGGCAGAATTTTCCAAAACCCAGATGGATTAGTTTCGCATTCACACCTCGACTTGCTGTTCACATGTTAACCCATTACCGCACAATGCCGACTTTTAACGCCTCTGAGAAAGAAGCCTTTTGAAAACATTGTGGGAATAGGAGAAGATGCTGGTTATGAGCATTTTCTCCTTTTCCCACAATGTTTTCACCCTGTCAAAAAATAATTGCACTATTTGAGCTACAATGAAATTGTTGTCTGCAAACGCTTTCAATTTGGACAAGGCTAATATTTTGTCATCTGGTAAAGGGTTAAGTGTGGCTTAGAGGATGAAATCTGTCTTTGAAAGGATAAAAACATTGTAAAAAAAGGATGAAAGAAAAAAAACAGAAACAAAGATACGGATAGAAAACGTTATGAGAAAAGGAGAAAATGCTGATATCCAGCATTTTCTCCTTTTCTCACTATGTTTTCAAAAGGCTTCTTGCTCAGGGTCATTAAGGCTTGGAATGTTTGGTATGGGGTTAGGATGGTCGATAACAAGACAGTCTGTTGTTAAAATTTAATTTTTATTTTCTGTTTGTTTCTTATTTCACATATCATAGGGCTTTTGAAAGATGAGAGGGCATTTGTTAGCCAATCCAAAGGCTTTTTTGAAGTTTGAGACTGATAAATGTGTTTATTGTCACATTGTCAACTGCAGATCACTTTTTTTGTCCTACAACAAGCCCCTTTTTTTGAAAACATTGAGGCAAAAGGAGAAATTGCTGGTAACAATCAATTTCACTTGCTGCTGCAATGTTTTCACAAGCATTCATGTATTAAACCTTCATTTATGGTGATTTTCTCTCTGTGACGTGGATGTTTAGAAAGCTATCAACTGCAACTTTTTTCTAGGAGGAAATGAGTTAACCCTTTACCAAACAGTCCCTGGTTTTTACGACTTTGACAGTGAGGCCTTTTGAAAACATCGTGGGAAAAGGAGAAAATGCTGGTAACCAGCATTTTCTCCTTTTTCCGCAATGTTTTCTACCATTTCAAAGACAGAAATAATCTGTTGAGCTACACTGGAATTGTCATCAGCAAATGCTTTCAATTTGGACTAGATTTTTTGTTTGGGAAAGAGTTAAGCCTTTACCAAACAGTCCCATGTTTTAACGACCCGGGGAAAGAAAGTTTTTGAAAACATTTTGGGAAAAGAAGAAAATGCTAGTAACTAGCATTTTCTCCTTTTCACATAAGATTTTGTACCCTTTTAAAGACATATCTTTCTCTTTGAGCCATACTTAATTTGTCGTCTGCAAATGCTTTCAATGTGGACCAGCCTAAAATTTTGTCATTTGGTAAGAGTTAAATAATAAACAATAAAATATTACTTTGTGTAACACTGTCCAAAGAACAACCCTTAGTTTTAAGGATTCTATGGTAGAAAGCCTTTGAAAAGCATTGTTGGTATAGAAGAAAAGTGCTTGGAACCATCACATTGTTTTTTACTCTTTCAATGATCAAAGCCATTCTTTGAACCACATTAAATATGTCATTTTGTACAGAGTTTAATAGCCTTATGCTGGTGCTTATGAAATTTTAGTTCATGCTAAAATGAGTTTACTCTGGAACTTTTAGTTTCTTTATTACTTCATGTACCGGTAGTTAGAAAATTTGAAGTTAAGACTTCAATTTGACAAGAAGACAGAAGAAAAAGTTCAAGAAATGGAAAAGTTGCAAAATTTGATGCAATTAATTACATTTATACAACTCTGAACTTTCATAAAGAGTTGAGCATGAAAGAAGTTTTATAAGCACTGACCATAATTTTTGTAGTGCTATACATACGGAATATTATGTTGTAGTAACTTTCCTGGTGCTTGTATTTAATTCAAGCAGCGTGAGAAAATTTGATATCGGTCGAGCGCGATGTCAAAATTTTCTCACGCAGCGAGAAGTAAATACAAGCAACAGGAAAGTTACTCTAACATAATATTCCTTTTATTATATACTTACAACTTTCAACGACCACATTTTGCAATTAGTGACATTTTATTCAAAAATGAGAAACAAAATGAGACAATTAAAAGTGTGGATGGTAGTAGCTCTATTTTTATGAATGGCGGATTAATATTATAGCGTAACATTTTGACCAATCAAATCGCAAATCAGTGCATGCTTGATGCATCATATTTGGGACGGTATTTCACAGTGTGTAGATACGGATTTTTTTTCTGTCGTGTGTGTTATTTCATCCGATTGCAACGCATGTATTGCAGCCGGAAAATTTACTGGTATATAATAAATACATGTTTGTTGTGTTAAGGCTTATATAAGGCTTATATAATTATGTTTTTAATTGACCTTATCTAACTTATAGACTCATTTGTTGCTTTTTACAACTGCCTCCTTTTGCTTAGGCATTCAAACTTTTCAACTTTTTATGTTTCAAGCATAATAGATAGAGATTGAGCACCTGTTGTATATGTATATAGAGGATCGTACATGAGTGTTTATGTATTATCATTTTTATCAAACAAGTTGACTAAAATTGTATGACGCAAGCCTTGGCGAGCGTCAAATACTTTTTAGTCAATGAGTTTGATAAAAATGACAACACATAAACACGAATGTGAGATTCTGTTTATCACAGAAAACGAATGACAGACAGAAAAATATCCTGCATCGTCACCTTTAGCCTCTATACCATTCACGGGTCCATGTTTACAGTTGTAGTTTGGTTTCAAATGTGTATATACACAAGTGAATAATTCTTTGACATTTACACTGAAAGAAGAATAAAATAGTTTATAGAGGGGTTAAGTCCACCTTTTTCCGCAATAATATTGATTTTAAGAGATTTTCGCTGCATTTCTTGGTTTTTATCAAACATGAAAATCTAAAATTTTCCACGCATATACATCTTAGCAACAATGACGTCATTTTTCCACGAAACGGCTTAGCAGTATGTGGGTGGTTTTTTGGCTTCACACACTTATGACTGAAAATTGATCAGAACCAGGACCCAAAGACGATAATACACTAGTGTGTTATCAAAAATAAGTCATGGGTTTATTACACTGCCGTAGGAGGTTTTATGTGATAAATATGGATATCTATGTATGAGAACAGGAAAGGGTTGGTGAAAATATTTGAAGTTATATTAGATACAAATTTGGAATAAACTCTCTACCAAATGACAAAATTTCAGACTTGTCCTATTGAAAGCATTTGCAGGTGACAAAATAAATGTAGCTCGAGTGATGATTTCTGTCCTTGATAAGACAGAAAACATTGTGAGAAAAGGAGAAAATGCTGGTAACCAGCATTTTCTCCTTTTCCCACAATGTTTTCAAAAGCCTTCTTGTTCAGGGTCGTTAAAACTTGGGATTAAAGGGTTAAAAGAACTTGAAGTGAGTGGCATGATTTAAATAATCACATGTTTGGTAGTTCATTGATGTTATTCTAGTTGACATGTGAGTAATCTGAACTGCTCCTGCTCTATTTTCAACAGGAGAAAACCATTTGGTGTTTTTGTGTTCAACAAGGACCTGATAAAGTTATTATTTTTTCGAATAATTTACATCACTACTTCGAACTGAAAATTTTGTAGTCCCTTCTTGTATCCAAATCTGTAAGGATTTTTTTTTTTTTAAAAAATATCCTTCTTGTACATTGATTGCTTGATTTGCATGCTTTTTGCTTTCATTTTTTTGTCTCAATTTTTATGTTATTTTGTTTTATCTCTTACACTAAAACACTTGTTTTTTTGAAGTTTTCTCACTTTTATTTTATCTGCTGTTGCTAGGAATGTTGTTATTATTTTGTTTTACTTTAGTTAAAGCTTTTTGTTGATGTTTTACAATACTCTGATCAAAGATCAAATTTACTGTATGCATTTTCTCTATTAACCTCATATTTGTGTGTTCAATGATACAATTACATGCATTTTACCATAAGCTACATCAGAAAGTACACATTGGCCCATTGCCATGCATATATGACTTTTGCAATACATGGGATTTGAAAAGTTATTTGATAAGGGCAGTTACTTGTTGCAAGCAATTAATTCTTCCCTACACTGTTTCGAACAGTATCGTTTGCAAAGTCTATTTTCGTTAACTTTAATCATTTTTTGTGTATTGTTTGAAGATCTGCGAAAAAACTTCCTGCTAAATGACACATTGATTTTTTTTTAACCCTTTACCACACAATCCTGATTTTTAACTACCTTTTGGAAGGCTTTTGAAAACAAGGTGGGAAAAGGAAAAGATGTAGGTAACCAGCGTTTTCTCCTTTCCAACAATTTTTTTCATTTTTTTTTTTTTTCACAGAGAAATTCATCATTTTCATCAAATTTAATTTCTTTACTGCAAATGCATTCAATTTGGACAAGCTTAAAATTTTGTTGTGTGGTAAAGAGTTAGTAATTTGAATAACTCATTCTCTAACAAAATATTAAACTCTGGTAAAAGGACAACTTTTGTTTTGTGATGAGTGAATGTTTCCTTGATTATTGTTTAACTCTACCAAACAACTTAATTTTAAACTTGTCCAAATTCAAAGCATTTGCAGACGACAAAATAAACATGACACAAAATTTGGAATTTGTTTTAGGAAGGGTAGAAAACATTGTGGGAAAACGAGAAAATGCTGATTACCAGCATTTTCTCCTTTTCCCATATTGTTTTCAAATGGCCTCTTTCTCAGGGTCGTTAAAACTAGGGATTGTGTGGTAAAGGGTTAACTCTTTAACAGATGACAAATAATTAGATTGGTTCAAATTGAAAGCATTTTCAGACAACAAATTAATAGTGTGTCTGATGATGGAATTTGTCTCTGAAGGGTAAGAAAATATTGAAGAAGAAGATAAAATGCTGGTTACCAGCATTTTATCTTTTTTGCACAAATGTTTTCAAAAATTTTCTTTCATTAAAATGCTGAATCTGTTGTTTTACGCATTACCAAACAATCCCAAATTTTAGTGATCCTAAAAATTATGTCCTCTGAAGACACTGTTGGAAAAGGATAAAATGCTGATAACCAGCCTTTTTTTTTCCTTTTCCCTATTGTTTTCTACCTTTTCAAAGATAATCCCATCATTTGACGGACAACTAACTCATCAGTTAAATGCTTTCAATTAGGACAAGTTTAAAATTTTGTTGTGTGGTAAACACTTAACATCGCTGAGAAATAAGGCTATTGGGAAACATCTGTCTCCTATAAATGCTTTCAATATGGTTCAGTCCAAAATTTTATTGTCGGGTGAAGGGTGAATTTTCATTGTTTTTGATAATGTGCCTGGCAGCTATTAACAAAGCATATCAAACACTTGCCATTCAGGTGTAAACATTTCTATATTATAAATGAGACATGCTCTGGCAAAAGGGGGCTTAATGCATCTCCGTGATACATGATACCAGCCCAAGTCATCACAAAATTATGGATCCAAAAGAGCCAGTTTTCAAACAACCGACTTAATCATGGGGTAAACTGGTCCTTTGACATACCGAAAATTGACCGATAGCGAAAAGTTTCGGCCCAGGTCAGCCTGCGCAGGCTGACCTGAGTCGATACTTTTCGCAGATGCATTAAGCCCCCTTTTCACAGAGCATGGCTCAAATATTTTGTTACATTTCTTGAGTTCTAAATGCCTTAGATGAATTTTTTTCTGGCATACACTTTCTACGATTTGGTGGACATTGTTGATGACATTATGACAGCTCTTTTGTTTGAGTCACACTCTGGCAAGAAGGGGTTTGATACATTTCTGTGATGCATTATACCAAGCAAGTCATCACATAATTATGGATCCATAAAAGTCCATTTCGTCTTACAAATGACTGTAACATGAGTCAGAATGGTCCTTTGACATGCAGAAAATTGACCAATAGCAGAAAGTTTTGACCCAGGTCAGCCTGCACGGACTGTGCAGGCTGACCTGGGTTGATACATTTTGTAAGATTCACTAAACACCCTTTTCACAGAGTATGGCTTCTTTATGTATTCCTTAGGTTTCACAAGTACAAAAGCTTTGGCACTTCTGTATGTTCATCTTACTGATAAAAAAAAGGTCATTTACTCTCTTTGCAACTTTTCTTTGCTTCTTTTAGCATAGATAGAATAAAATGATAATCTAAACTGAAGAAGTGTGTTTAAATGATATTCTGTCTTAAAATTACTCCTACTTTTTTCATTTCTTGATTATCATATAATGTCCTATTCAGTGCAGACTTTACACATTGCTGTTGTTCAATCCTTTACCAACAATCCTGGGTTTTAGTGACCTTGAGAAAGAAGCCTTTTGAAAACATTGTGTGAAAAGGTGAAAATGGTAACCAGCATTTTCTCCTTTTTTAGCACAATGTTTTCTACCCTGTCAAAGACAGAATTATAATTTGAAATGCATTTATTTTGTCGTCTTCAAATGCTTTCAGTTTGGACTAGACCAAAATTTTGTTGTTTGGTAAAGAGTTAAATATAATAGGTTAGGCTATTGTAGCTAACAGGTTTGGGGAAAAAAATGTGGAAATAGAAGGAGTTGCTTTTTGCAAGCAGCTGCTTCTTTTTCCACTAGTGTAATATACCAACAAACAGAATTCTTGAAAACCACCAATATCTTGGACTGTTAGTAAGAAAATTAGATGCAACACAGGTCAAGCAGAAAGGTGACTCCGTTAGGGTTTGCACAGATCATAACTTATACATTTTATCTACAAGAGACACTTGGTATACCGAAAAGCACCTATATGCATATTTTGTGGGAAACCATTTGAGTGCATTTCAATAGGAACAAGCAGAAGTCATTTGTGTCCTCTCCCGTCCCAGTTCAACATACTGTACAATGATTCAACTATATTTCGCAACATGGAAATATTATCATCTACCTCACTGATTGTGTTTTATGTTTGGCCCTTGCACTTTATTGAGTCATGCTCTGTGAAAAGGAATCTTAATGCATCTGCAAAAAGTATCAGCCCATTAAACAAATACATATTTCCTCCAGGTTTATTGTGTTTTCAAAGCCGCGTGGGATGGTCACTGGGTTCTTTCAAAGAACACCAGTTTGTGTACACTCTGTCTGTCTGTCTGTCTCCTCTCTCTCTCTCCTCTCTCTCTCTCTCCCACCCTCTCTCTCTCTTGTTTGAGTGCGGAACTACACAATGACTGTGACCTTTGCATGCTGTCAGACAGCTTAAATTTCTTTTCATATGACAGTTATTACAGGCCTTTGTTACAAGGATTTGTCTTTCAGAGGAAAGAAGAAAGGCTTCTCACTGCTTCCTCAGAGAAAATGGAAGGAAAGGTATAAAATGAATTTCTCATCTTGATTTAATGATTTCTGTGGAAACTGATTGCAAGTTTGTTATTAGTTGGGGAGCTTTCTTTTTTGTCCCTGTGACCCAATAAAGAAACATGGTCTACCATCAGGAAGGGCCATTCTTTTGGCCTAATTTGTCAATGGCAGATGTGCTTCAGGTGGAATCACAAAGAAGACATTCAGCTGAGGAGTAATTTTTAAAATAGCTTTTGGTGTAGGTCACACGATATATATTTGACAAAAAGAAACACCAAAACTCTGGGTTTACTTATAAAAATGCTGGGATTTTCGCTCTATTTTCAATGTACAAAAAAAAAAATCCAGTGATTTGACACTTATCATAGTTTAACCTGCCTTTAAATTCATAAGAATTTTTATGGTCAAAGGGAAGAAACTTTTAGTGCCTTAAACTTAGAAATGGAGTTATCTCCCTTACCTTTTAATTTCGCCTCCAGTCCCGCTCTATACATTACTTTGTTATTTCTCGCGTTACTATCTAAAACGAAGCCAAAAAAAATGGATGATCTCGAATAGAGAAATACATTATTAAGTGGGTTTGAAGTGACTTTTAAAACTCAGTAGTCTTGATCTTTCAACTGCTTAAGAATAAGTCTAAAGATTTCTGTTTGATTGAGAAAGAGAAGCAAATTCCTTCTAAAAAGGATCATATAGCAACGATCCATGTTTCTAATTACTACTAGATCTATTAATGAAAATAAAGAATATAATATGAACCATGCTCTGGCAAAAGGGAGTTTAATGCATCTCCGAGATGCATTATATCAAGCAGGTAATCACATAGCCATGGATACAAAAATTCAATTTGTCTAACAACCGTCTAAATCATAAGGTAGACTGACACTCTGACATGCGGAAAATTGATAAATAGCAAACGGTTCCGGTCCAGGTCAACCTGCGCAGGCTGACCTGAATCGATATTTTTAGCAGATACACTAAACCCTCTTTTCAGAGAGCATGGCTCATATAGATTTATAATAATTTTAAAGTATTTCCCTAGTAAACGAGTATACTTTGAACTGGAAACCCCATAGTGTCTAAATGTGAGTAAGAGTAACCGCTCATACTTTTATTACACGCTTTTCCACTACCCATAGCTTAAAAAAATATCGGGATGAATATACGGTTTAAAGGAGCTGATTAAGCTCATAAGAGAGACAGTTTTCGATATTTAGGGAAAAAAAACCTCACTTTTTGAAGCATTTTCAAAGCCAACATTCCGTTTGATTTGCAGCCGAGCACCGGTAACGCAGTTGGTATCGTATAGGACTCCAGAACAGGGGGTGGCTGGTTCGATCCTCGGCTCTGCCAATTTCTTTCGGAGGATCGGTGATAGTCATTGCGACAGCATTCATTCCTCTCTCTCCGCTGATCATTGTTTCGCAGACGGTTATGTGGGAAAGCAGGCAGTGGCTTAGAAAGAATATTGTGCGAAGTACTGGTAAAAGAAACTCCAGGAAAGCATGGATAGGTGCACTGGCCGCCGTGATATAACTAAAATGATGTTGAAAATTACAAAAATGTTACAATCAATCAATCAACCATTAGATTTGCAAAACAATACTTGCTTTAAAGTGAAAATTATAGTCAAATTGTCAAAATTTTATTTGGTGATATTGTGTATTTCACGCTATTCAATTTCATATATCTTATTTGAGTATATTCTTATTTGAGTAATTAAAACCTAGAAATATTCAATTATATACCGAACCAGTTACCACGTGATTATTTGAATACCCATCATTTTATGAATTCTATAGTCATAGGGAAAAACTCATACAGTTTTGAAGTTATTAAGAGTCATCTTCCATATCTGTGACCACACCCTCCAAATGCTTGGCAAATAAAAAGAAAAGTCCCCAGTCAAAAAGTCAGGAGGAAATATGAAATGTAAATTATATGAAAGTAAATAAGTACTCGGTAATCAAGGCTTTCGAAGTTTGCACAATAAAACAATTCAGCCATTCGGGTTTTGTAAAATGATTCCTACTTCCAGGCGAATAACGGATGTAAAGTTTTTAGAGCTCTACGTCAGATTAAAAATATGAGATCAAGAAGTCAAGATTTTTGTCTGTAAGGCTACATTTGGTAACGTAAGTGTTAGTATTTGTCCATTCATTTTCTTCAAATGTTTTATTACCTTATTTAGAGTTATATGCTTTTTAAAACCCTTTAAAGGTACAATAAGCAAACCGTTGCTTCCCACTTAAAATTTTAGCGGTTGTTGTGTTTACGAAATATGTTGACATACAAGGGAAACCACTGCCTTGTACAAAATGCTTCATTTATATATCTTCAGTTGCTTTCTCTTATGCGTGATTTTTTTCCCTGTCTGCCCGTCCATAAGCAATTTCTTGTGTGCGCTACTCCTCCTACAGTTTTTATCGGAATAACTTGAAACTTACCACAATGAATCTCTATGATGTGTAGTTGTGCATGTGACTCTTTACATTTGGATCTCTTTAGGCGTTCTAGAATTATCTGCCCTTGATTTCTGAAATGACCAATTCTTCTGCGGCTATCTTCTCCTACAGGTTCTATCTGAATAACTTGAAACTTACCAAAATGAATTTCTGTGATGTGTAGTTGTGCATGTGACTCTTTACATTTGGATCTCTATAGGCGTTTTAGAGTTATCTGCCCTTGATTTCTGAAATAACCAATTTCTTGTGCGGCTATCTACTCCTACAGTTTCTATCAGAACAACTTGAAACTTACTACAATGAATCTCTGTGATGTGTAATTGTGCGTGTGACTCTTTACATTTGGATCTGTTTAGGCATTCTAGAGTTATCTGCCCTTAATTTTTGAAACAGAAAATAGCTAATTTCTTGATGGCTTTCTTCCCATGTGGATTTCATCAGAATAACTTGAAACTTACCACAGTGTATTTCTTTGATGTCTTGATGTACATACCCCCATTTTTTCGTTATATCACTTGAGGCATTCTAGAGTTATATGCCCTTGAACTCTAACATTATAAATTTCTTGTGTGTTAGAGGGTTAAATGTGTGTGTGTGTTGTTGTTGTTTTTTAATAAACTATTACAGATGATCAAGACTTATTTTCCTCATTATGCAAAATAACTCCATGGTCTCAAATGTGATCCCTAACTGTCCAGTGTCTTGTTCTTTTACGGTACATTCTTCATTTTAACCCATTTCACTGATAAGCCCTTTCGGGTGTATATGCGCCGCTCTGCGAAGCTCTTGTTTTTCTTATCGTCTTCACTTGATAGCCCTCGTTTCCAACTACGCGTTTTTACCCGCGCGGGTGATGCGGATTTTCTCCGCGCGGAGAGAGAAAATAAACGGGCAAGTTAAATTTCATTGTCTCATTTCCAACCATACGTATCACCGCACAGCAGAAAGTCCATGCGAAAAAAAAAAAAACAACCGCGCGGGTCTTACCGTGCGGTAATTATCAGCGCGGGTAAAAACGCATGTTTTGAAACGAGGGCTATTACAAACTTCAGAACGGTAAACCGGCGTAATATTGTTGTTGCAAGAACACCCAGGTCTCTATGACCAAAGCTTGAAACAACACAAGGATCAGGTATGCTTCCTCCTCCGATTTCTTATAACTGTCCTCTTTATAAACTCGATCATTAAGTTATTATGCCCTTTTCTTCTTTGAAGAAAACTCGACAAAAAGATGGCAGCCATGATGAATAGGCAAATTGAGAGATTACAGCGCAGTTTGTTGCTGCGAAAATCTAGATTAAAACGTAGGGTTGGAAATGGGGGTCTCACCTTGCGGTAATTACCTGCACGGGTAAAAACGCGTGGTTGAAAACGAGGGCTTACACGTTTGTAATCGTCTTTGTTTTATATATTATCTTCAGCTAGGTGGCATTTTACAAATACATAGTCTAATCTTCGAAGAATATGACTTGTGCAGACAACGGTGTTCCATGCTGCCCACTCATATAAGGGACGTTACTCTGGTATATAAAGAGACAAAGGATTGTATGAGTTTTCTCCCTTAGACCATCAATCGTGATACAATTTCGCCAACTGACATATTTTTATAAAACATCGGTTCGGAGCAGACAGGAAAAGCAAAAGCGTATGCCCTTAGAGAAAGTATAAGGAACCAACACGTTTGTCAGTGGATATATTCATAAATGAGGGTTTTCAGTGTCGAAGGCCTTCGACCAATAATTTATTAGATCTACTGTGATGTGGTCATTCTAAGCTTTCTTGTATTTCTGTACTTTTAGATATTTCCCTTCAGTTCCTGTGAATGGTAACTATAATTCGTCATTGAATTTAAGCCGTTGAAGCTTTTATCTTCTGTTTTATCGGTCTATAAAAGAAGACTTAAATGGCTTTTGCAAGCAGTTCAGGAAAAGAATTGAAACGGGCATTTCCCCCCATTCGAAATCGCTTTCTTCCGTTTCAGAGACAGATCTAATTATTTGATGTAGTTTTTACGCCACACTACAGCTTAAAAACGATCTCACACGAAATTCGGTTTTTTAGGGCAATCTGATGAAATCTTACACATGCTTGTTTACATGTCCAGAATCTAACACAACTGCATGGGATCAATATTTTTGTTTATACCAAAAACTCATATACAACGTGGCCATTGATTGGCCCATATTGGGTCACATGTGAGACACACCTCCACTTGCGTTGTTAAGCCAAGGTCGTGTTAATCTTCCTATGTTGAATATTCGACAGTTCAGTTTTCTTCACTAGTGCAGGAGAAACAAGAGGAGAAAATGTTGCGGAGGTGCACTTTAGATGTAGGGAAAGCTCTAGAAAGAACTTGCGCCCAAAATGTATGTAATAAGCCGGTGTATTTGTTTCAGTCGAAGTCTTTCAGCAATCAAACAGAAATCGACACTGAAAAGATGGGATTTTCGGAGACCGTTGATTACTTTTTTGACAAAGCAGCAGCTCTTGTCTCTGATAAGCTGACCGAGGATATCAAGGGAAAGTTCACATATGATGAGAAGAAACAAAAGGTATATAACATACTGAAGCTGATTAAGCCAGTGAATCACATTATCAAATTCTCCTATCCAATAAGACTTGATAATGGTGAGATGGAAATCATAGAAGCTTGGAGGGCCCAGCACAGTCAACATAGAACTCCTTGCAAAGGCGGTGAGTAGCTTATTGAATGTGAGGATAAGCCTAACACTGCCTAAGCATACCTGGACAAAGTATACCTCATCACAAGACTAAGTGTTCTACATATGAAATATATAGCTATTGTCATACATTTAAGATTTGAAATAATCACCTACACTGACAAAGCAGAAACTTTTTTGGAAAATAAGTATCATAGTATTGTTTTTATTGGGCCACAGTCTTCAAGTTTTGATACATTACAACCTAAAAAAAAAAAAAACCCTTACACACGATTTGACTCCTATCTTTTCCTCATATAAATATGTGGTATGCTTTGTCTAAAAGTGAAAGGTGTTGGCAGCACTGTCATATGCTTAGAGAGTGGTATATATGATGATCTGTGAGTACGGGTAATTCTAGTTGATTCAGAGATTTGAAACGCTGTGTTGTTCTTGATCATTACCGAAACAAAAGACAAAGGAAAGGTGTAAGATATGGAATATGACATGATATGCGTTATTGTTAAAATGTTTGTAACCATGATAATGCTGCATAACTGACAAGATGGCTCAAAATGAACTTATGATACACGGTACTTAGAGTAGTAGAGTACAATAGTTACTGTTGTACAATGAACTCGAGTTTCATCAGGCTTCTCATGAGTAGGTTCTGTTACTTGTTTAAAAATTAAACCTTAAGCAGATAATCTCAGATTTTAACACAGGAAGGGGAAGAAGCCTTTTGAAAACATTGTGAGAAAAGGAACAAATGCTGGTAATTTGGACTTGTCCAAAATTTTGTCGTTTGGTAAAAGGTTAATCAAAGAACTAGACTGAGACTTCTATTCACACTAAAGGTTTTTGTTGCATTATGCCCATGTACATTATGGGGCTTCTTTTTCTGATATTTGGACAATATACTGTCATATTACACATGGTGCATGTAGTTACAATAAAACAGCTGTAGATAAAAGACATGAGAGATTTTCTGATTGGAAAGGTAGTCCCAAGAATGTCTGAGCATGGCAGAGATCAAAGACTTGAGTGCAAGTTTTGTACAGTCTGATCTTGATCTGCACTGGCTGCAAATGCACGTACTTTGTGATACTAGGCATTGTTAGGATTCATTTTTTTTTTTGGATTTAATTCTTTGAATGCCAAATAAAGCCAACAAACATTTTCAGTCCGGATTTAAGACCTAAACAATAGGGATTCCAGGGTTGCGCTTGTCCCAGATATCTTGGTAAAGACACCTGGGAGGATCAAAGATCAGATCTCATGTTTGGTGTTTTGTGCAGGTCTTGATTAACTCTTGCTACAAAGGCAACTAAAGTTGTGAAAGCTGTTCTAAAGGTTAAAACATTGTGGTGGTATATCTATCTTGACCGAGATTTTAGTATATCATGGTGTTTGTTGAAAACAGCCAAACTCATCACATCACTGCATAAAGATGACTTTGTGTGTTGGAGACCACTTTGAAAAAAATTATGGCAAAAGAAAGATTTGCTCCTATCCAACGATTCTCCACCTTTAGAGACATTGTTTTCACATGTATTCAGTGTATTAAACCCTTTTTCCCTTTGATTATTCACACTTTAACCCTTTACCAAACAGTCCCATGTTTTAACGACCCTGAAGAGGAAGGCTTTTGAAAACAGTGCTGAAAAAGGAGAAAATGCTGGTAATCAGAATTTTTCTGCAATATTTCTACCCTACGTAACACAAATTTTAAGCTTTAACTCTTAACCACACAATCCCGACTTTTAACGACCCTGAGAAAGAAGCCTTTTGAAAACATTGTGGGAAAAGGAGAAAATGCTGGTAACCAGCATTTTCTCCTTTTACCACAATGTTTTCTACCCTTACAAAATACAGATTTCAAATTTTCAGTCACATTTATTTTGTCGTCTGCAAACGCTTTCAATTTGGACCAATCTATAATTTTGTCGTTTGGTAAAGAGTTAAGTAAGATTTATTTGGTTGTCTGTAAATGCTTTCAGTTTGTTACAGTCTAAATTTTTGTTGGCCTATAAAGGAGTTAAAAGCTTTTAACTTCATCTATAGGGAGTGGTTTCTTTATGTGGAGTTAAACATAGCATCACCTTTAAGTTGTACTTATGGTATTTGACACCGCTTTCAACAGTTTCAGTTTTATCTATATTATGACAAAAGCTTACAAAGAGATGTTTCCTGAGATTTATAGATGCTAGGCAGAGGTTCATTGGTGCTAGGCAAAGGGTCATAGATGCTCTGCTGGGCTTTATCCAAAGATTCCTAACCAAGTATTAATGAAACTGAAGCAAGTTATGATTTACACTTTACCAAATAGTTTCGTGTTTGAATGACCTTATAGGAGAGGGATTTTGAAAACATTGTGGGAAAAGGATAAAATGCTGATGACCAGCATTTTCTGCTTTTCCCACAGTGTTTTCTAACTTTTCCAATACAAATACCATAACTTTTGCCATATTCAATTTATCATCAGCAATAATTGATTTATTTTGGATGAGTCTACAAATTAGATTGGTAAAGATTCAAATGAGCTTGAGCTGTGATATGACTAACTCTTATACCAAACAACAGAAACATAGAATGGCCCAGATTGAAAGCATGTGCAGACAATAAATTAAATGTGGCTCAAATAGTGATAAAGAGAACAGAAAAATATGTGGGAAAAGGAGAAAATGCTTGTTACCAGCATTTTGTTCCTCCCACCATATTTTCAAAAGCCTTCTTTGTGGTATAGAGTTAAGAAATTGTTTTTAAAAAAAAAAAGTACATGTGTCCCAGGGTGCTTCTAATCTTTATCTTTGCTTTGTTTGACCTAATCGTAACCCTGTGGTTGCTCATTGAACATATTTCAAGTGGTTCCAAAGAACTGAACTCTTTTGAACCAGATGACAAAATTTAATCTTTTACAAATTGAAAGCTTTTGTAAACAACAGACTAAATGTGGCTCAAAAGATGAAATTTGTCTTCGAAAGGTTAGAAAACATTCAAATGGGGGGGGGGGGGGGCGGCAATGTACAATGTTTTCAAAATCCTTTGCTCTCAAAAGTCGATAAGTCTGAGGATTATGTAGTACCGTAAAGTAACCTTTAGAGCTTTTTGACAAACAGAAGTAACTATTGCTGTTGAAGAATGTATTGTCTGACCTTGGATCTACTCTTTCTGCTGTTTTGTGCTATATGCTGAACCAAATAGTCTTGAATTTGTAATATTGAGGTTTGATCGCATACAGAAAATTAACCCTTTACCAAACAATCTCAAGTTGCAATGGATTAAAAGAGAAAGGCTTTTAAAACATTTTGAAAAAAGTAGAAAGCATTGTCCTTTCAGATGCAAACCCCATCATTATGTGGAACACAATTTGGTGTGTCTGCAAAAGCTTAAATTGGGACCAGTCTAAAATTTTGTTGTCTGGTAAAGAGTTAATTCATTCAGAACTACAGGGGTTCATACCGCACATTCCAGAATGTTTTGGCTAGTCAACATATTTCAGATTGTAAACTAGTAGTAAATATTTCAAAACTATTGCTTTCAGTTTCAGACAAATATCAGATAAAGTCATAAAACAGAGTGAATAGAGGATCAGACTGCATTTTGTATAGTTTGATATTGATCCTCAGTTTCTGCACGCTGAAGTACATTATATATTTCCCAAAGAATGACACCTTCATATAAATCACAGATGGAAGATAAACTCATTGGCCTGCATTACATTTTGTATGATGGTCTCTTTTTAGCTACAGGGCCTGTTAGCTCTTTCGTTACTAGTGACTACAATAATGGTCTCTTTGTAGCTGCAGGGCCTGTTAGCTCTTTCATTACCAGTGACAACTTAAGTAGCTGTTTGCAGCCAGCATAGATCAAGATCAGACTGCACAGAAAATTGCTGACTGATCTTTGATTTACACATCCGCTACGTAGTACTTATGACAATAGTCATCTGTAAAAGCAGTGGAATCTACATTTACAATCAGACAAAAAAATTAGAATTTCTACAGTTGTTAGTGAAAGAATTAGCAATGCTGATGTCATCAGTTTGTGTTGTCTAGGGTGCGGTACATATATATGATCTTTCAAAAGGGGGTTTAATACATCCCTGTGATGTATTATACTAAGCAAGTCATCAAATCCATTTTGTGTTACAAGTAACTGAATCATGAGGTACACTGTTCCTTTAACATGCAGAAAATTTACTGGAAGCAAAGTTTTGACTGCAGGGCAAATGGCCTGGGTCAATACTTTTTGGAGATGCATTAAGCCCCCTTTTCACAGAGCATGACTCATATGTATTAGATTTTTAGCTCACCTGGTCATCATCATAAGGTGCTCATGATGAGTTCTTGTAATCTGATAAATCATGCTGTGTCAGGCATCTATGACATATCATCAAGTATAACCGTGTGTGAGCCCATTTTTAATCCAATGCTCCTGAATTTGGTCAGAATGTAATGTCCTGTGATAGGAAAACTTTAAAAGAAACTTATGACTCACAATCCCAAAAGCTGTATCAATAATTTTGTAGTAATATCTTTTGGGCCTTTCCTGAGACTGTGCAAATTTTAGACCTATTTGGGCGATATGGGGGGGGGGGGGGGGCTTGCTGTAGAAACATTTTAGAATTCTTCTGTTCCCAAACTATCAATCCTCGAGTCTTTATATTCAGTATACATTGTATGAAGTTTATTCAAATTACCTTGGCCCCGTTTTACTAAAGTAGTTACGAACAACATTTTCTTAAGTTTTACGTAACTATAGTATGGTGACACCTATATTACACCATTTTCAGTAGAAATCAAAGTTTCCTGGGACTTTTATATAGATAAAATGAAAAGATAAAATTTCCAGGAAACGTTGATTTATCGCAATAGTTTTCTAAAATAGTCATGATAGTTATCTCATATCTCGTGGCAGAAATATGCCACCATACTATAGTTACGTAAAACTTAAGAAATTTTGAACGTAACTACCTTAGTAAAACGGTGCCCAGGTGCTGAGGACCTAAAAAATATCTCTCCAAAGGTAATACTTTTCACAGACTTATAGAAGTTGAATACTAGATGCTGATATCTCAAGTGTGCACTTTCAGGGTCACTTTGTTTCATACTACATCTGTAGTATTGAGACCATAAAGAATGCTCTTAAAATAAAAAAGAAAATACTTTAGGCACTACATGTATTTTAAATCATGGCAAACAGTATCTGAGCTTGTTCTGTACTTTTGTTTCTGGAATTCGTTTGAAGACTTCCTATATAATCGAAGAAAAAGGCACCAGAAATAATAATACTGGTATATGCCAAGCAGGTCAACCTTCTTTGGGCAGTGTTTTGATAAGATCTGAAAACTTAATCCTTCAAATGCTAAATGATGAAGAATGACATTGACATTGAAGGAAAATGACTCGAATCTTTTCAAGACATTTGGTCAAATATCTCAATATGGTAGGCAGATCAGGTTGAGGCAGACTGCACGTTAACTTTATGTCATGTGCTTTTGATCTAAACTCTATGGCAAGACCTGCAGTTGTTCTGAAAATGCTTAAAGTTAACATACAAATTACTATATGCTTAAATGTTAAATATTTCTGTATTGTTTCTTCTCCCTGCATGTTTTCAAAAGCTGTTGACTGCAAGGGCATAGAAAGTAATTTTTTTATGAGACAGTGTTAATGTAAAAGTGTTGATTATTTTGATGTTCTTGCATCATCACAAGGGGTGGGCAGGAAGTTACCAGGACAGCTGCTGTAACTCTTATGCTTTAACTCTTTACCACACAATCCCGACTTTTAATGACCCTGAGAAAGAAGCCTATAGAAAACATTGTGGGAAAAGGAGAAAATGCTGGTAACCAGCATTTTCTGCTTTTCCCACAATATTTTCTACCCTTTCAAAGTCAGAAATCATCATAGTAACAAGATTTAATTTGTTGTCTGCAGATGCTTTGAATTTGGTCCAGTCCAAAAATTTGTTGTTTGGTAGAGTTAACTCTTTACTAAATGATAGTTTTAGACTACTTTAAATTGAAGGTTTTTGCTGACAACAAATTAAATATTGATCAAATTGATGGGACATGTTTTGGAAAGGGTAGAAAACATTGTCGAAAACAGAGAAAAATGTTATTTACCAGCATTTTCTCCTTTTCCAACAATGTCTTCGAAAGTTTTATTTTGCAGTGTCATCAAAACTTGGGATTGTCTGATAAAGGGTTAAATTCTTTTTCTTTTATTGCTGCAACTAAGAAAATATGTACCACATAGCTATTGAAAGTATTCTGGCTAAAGGACAACTGGCTTGGAATGGGCAACTTTCTTTTTGTCACTTATATGAACATTTTTCCACATGATCGCAAGTTTCAACAATTCAGAAGAAGATGGCTCTTTAAAATATTGTTGGAAAAGGAAAACCTGCTGGTAATTAACATCTCCTTTTCCCACTATATTTTCTACCTTTCCAAATACAAATCTTAGTTTTTGAGTCATATGTAAAATATGTTTTCAATTTTGACAGGTCCAAAATTTTGTTTGATGGTAAAGAGTTAAGTTTGATTTGTCTGCATTTTTTTTTGTGTGTGTAATTTGTATCTATTTACAATTTTCTTTTTGAAGTGCAGTGTTTGAAGTCTACTTGCCTTGAGAGTTTAACCTTTGCAATGCCTTTCATAGACATACAGTCATGTAGTTGCTACAGTGAGCAAAAATATCAGTCAATCATTTTAATGACTAATAATGGGAAGAAAGCAGTGTTGGAAAAGGAAAAACATTTACAGCTGTTTTTTCACAATGTTTTCAAAAGCTTGCACTGAACTCAGGCCTGGTAAAAAATGCAGAATTGTTTGTAAAGGGTTAACTGTCTTAAATATCATAGTGACAATAGACATGTTTGGGCCTGTGCAGATTTAGCTAACAATCTTATCCTGCTAAATAAGTTAACCCTTTCCAAGGTAAGCCCTGGTTTTTACGGCTCTGAGGTTGAAGGCGTATGAAAACACTGAAATAAGGAGAAAATGCTCGTAACGAGCATTTTCTCCATTTTCCACAGTATTTTCTTCACATACAGATAAAAATACCACCTTTTTAGCCACTCTAAATTTGTCAATTCTTTCAATTTCAGCAGACCAAAATTACCTCATCTGGTAAAGAGTTAAATGAAACTTTCAAGTCAATAGTAAAAACATGATTAATGCTATTTCAAACTTACACTTTGGAGAAATATATCATCTTATCGGACAGTGTAGATCCAAGATAAGACTGCACATTCTGTGATCTTGATCTTCACTGACTGCAAAAAGGACAGTGAGTCACGCTTAGCAGCATAAGGGTTAACCTGGAGAGTTCTCCACATATCCCCCCAACCCCCCACCACAAAAAAATGAAAAAGATGAGAAAAAAAAAATAGAGAGAGGGGTGGAGAGATAGAGAGGAACGGAGGGAAGGCAAGCACTGTATTGCAGTGGCTAGCTATTTTGGCCGAAATATTTGATAATTTACTGAATCATGAAAATCAGCATTCTGATTGTATGGTCCATGGTCATGGACTAATCCAGATCTTTGTTGTTTTTGTAGATAGATAGTGCTTACATTGTGTAGAAGTCGCTACAACAGCTACAGTTAGTGGCCATAAATATTTCATCAGATTTCGTAATTTTGCATCTTCTGATTGTGTGCTGTGATAATGAAAACTATAATGTTAGAAAGCAAGGTTCCTGGAGCTATATACACTACTTAACTATTATTATTCCACATCCGATACCAAAGATATGGCTCTCTGAAACGTAGTGGTGTAATTGTTCCATCAAATTTGCTGACATCGCAATGGACATCAATGTAAAAACCTTTTTGCAAAAATATTGATCACTTTTTAACAGCTACATTTTTATCACATTATTGTGTTAAGTCGTAAAATGTATATTTTTATGTCAAATATATTTTGCTTCATTTTCATTTAAATTTCACAGCCATAGCTTTATCATTTAACCTATTTAAATCTTAGCTTAGAAAAATACATGTACGTCAATGGGGATTCGGCAGTTTAATGAAATATTAATGGCTAATAAACTTGTATGTTCATCGTTGAATACATATTGAACGCATTTTGTCATTTGGAAAATTTGTATTTTAACTTGTAAAGTCTTCCCAAAACTTTTATTATTACCTTTGCAACCAGTGTAGATCAAACTCAGACTATACAAAACATGCTGTCAAATCTTTGATCTACATTCTACTTTGCTGAAAGTTTTTGTACAAAAGCAGCCTTTCAATTGCAAATATTTGGCTCCTTTTACTAGACTGAAAATGTCCGTGATGTTTACCTGTGACTCCAAGGGTTAATCATGTTGCAGAACAGCGTTCGAATTTCATTTTTCTATCCACTGGCAAATTTCAGCAAGTAGCTCTTTTTTTTTTTCACTCGCAAAATTAAATTTGGACTCACATTTTTCTTTTTTGTAGCCCAGCATGCCTACCAATGGTAAAGAACGAATGGCCAGTACAAACTGTTCAATTCTATTCTATTACGTAACCTGTCGACTAGAGACAACAACCAAACAAAAAAGGAACGTTAATTAATATCAAAACCATCATTTAACTATCAGTTCAATTCCAGCTAAATATTTGTTCTCAGACCATGTTAAATTTCTATAAAATTTACAATGGTGGACGATTTTGTGAATGAATTACGGACGTATCACATCCGAATATCTGCGTGTCCGATAACTGGTTTAGCGAGTCCACCACGTCCAACTTGCTTCTCGTTGTTATTTGTGCATGATAATTATCTTTTGATGAAAAATTGACTAATATTTCTGTTTTATAATCAGAGATTGAATTCGCCTACCGTTTTTTCCCTATAAAAAACGCAAAATCGTAGTACTGGCCGTGAGTGCAGACGAACGCACTTTGCTCACGAAACTCGGATAAGGAACGACAACTCGGAGGCTTCAATGGCGACATGTAAAATAATCAACAGCCGTCGAAGAGTATTCTCAGTGTGACATTACCCATGCTTATCCAGAACGCACATATGAAATTTAGTACATTTTGGTAATTGTTCTTCAATAATTTGCGCTCGCATTTTTTATCGAGTGCTTGAAATTTCAACTCGCATTTTCAAATTCTGACACGCATTTTGCCAGTAAATATGTGGGAATTTCGAACCCTGGCAGAAGCTTAGCACTACAATTACCATCTGTATTGTACTCAAAATGGTGAAATCAGCAGTTTTTGACATTTGGCTTGTGCCTTTACTGTAGTGGTGAGGGATTAGGTTTAGAGGATTAGTTTACTAAAAGAGAGTGAACTTAACTTAAACATTATTGAAGTATAGTCTGGCTGTATATGAGTATGACAATGAAGTAATCTTTTTTTTTTTCCTCTTAATATGGACCATAACTCTCCACCAAATGTCAAAATTTTAGATTGGTCCGTATTGAAATTAATTGGCTGACAGTAATTTTGATGTGGTTCTGTGATGGGATTTGTCTTTGAAAGGGTAGAAATCTCTAGTTACCACCATTTTCTCATTTTTCCCCATTGTTTTCAAAAGCCTACTGTCTCAGAGTCATAAATACATGGGAAATATTTGGTAACTGATTTTAACACACTAGAAAGGGAAATGTTAAAAGTGCATAGTTTAGTTCTATTGCACTCTATTGTTAAATGAGACACACATATTCAGTGCATCTTTTAAGAAATTGCTCTGCTTTCCACATATTTTCCTTGCAGTTGAAAACCAGTTTGTTTTCTTCAGATGGTGTCCTTCATATATTTTAAATTTTATTTTGTACAGTAATAAGTGGACTACACTGTATAAGTATCTAATAAAATGTTGGAAAATTTAGATCTAAGATAAGACTGCTCTCCTTGTGCAGTCTGACCTTGATCATCGCTATTCTCAAAAGCAACTAAAGCTGCCCTGAGTGTGTCCAGTTTGACTTACACATTCCAAGTAACGGTTACACTATTTGAGTATTTCTTGTATTTCAAGGTATCCGTTATAGCCTGGACGTAAATGATGACGAGGTGAAAGCCCTTTCCCAGCTGATGACCTACAAATGTGCTGTAGTAGATGTGCCCTTCGGAGGGGCTAAAGCTGGTGTGAGAATTGACCCCAGGAAATACTCAGAGAGTGAATTGGAAAAGATTACTCGAAGGCTTACAGTTGAACTTGCCAAAAAAGGGTTCATAGGTAGAGATCTTTAGTTGTTGTTGACACCTTCTAATATTAACTGCTTACAAAATGAATAGATTTTAGACTGGTCTAATTTGGAACCTCTTGTAAGTGACATTTGAAATATGGCTTCATTTATTACATTTGCCTATGAAAGGGAAGAAAACATTGTAGAAAAACAAGAAAATGCTGGTTACAAGGGTCATTAATACTCATGAGTTTGTGGTAAAGTGTTAAATTGTTAAATTTGCTGATAGGTGGTATCAATTTCATTTACGGAATATGGCATTCCAATATTGTTAGTAGTCAATTTGCATGAATGATATAAATGAAAGGAAATTTTTAACTCATAACAATTTCACAGAAGATGATGAAAATCTGTCAGTAAAATGAGAATGATAATCAGGATCTATAATTAAGTTCTAATACATTAAAGGGGCATGAAAACTAGATTTTGACCCCAAATATTTTTTGGGAGAGTAGAACGTTGATATTTTGAAAGAAAAAGTCATAGGGATATGACTGTTTACCCTTAGTTGAGTAAAAAAGAAGGAATGCTGAAAAAAAAAAGAGGGCATCTGGTAGGACTCAAACCCACAACCTTCAAAATTCAGTTGGCGACTCTACCAGTTGAGCTATAGGGATGCCTGATTAGTCTTGTTAAAATTGACAGCCATACCATTTCTAACAGAATCAGAAGTTTTACAATTAAAGGGCAAGAAACTCTGTAATTCCTCATGTTATATTATTTCTATCTATGATTTAAAGTTATCTTTGCACACAAATAAAAATTAGCCATCTATGTTAAAAATTTCCCCCAAAAGATTGCTGAGGGATATCTGGTTTAATGCCCCTTTAAAGCATGTTTTCTCCTTTTTTGTCATATTTTCAAAGTAACACAATGTCTAATTGGCTAAACCAAATTCTGATTGGCTAATTCATTTGGTTAAGCCAATCAGACATTACGTTACTTTCTGAATTCAGAATAAGACTAATTATACAAATTAGAATGGTGGGGAAGGAATACAGGCTGTGATATTGGTCTATGGTGTCATAAGTATTAACTGAATATGTGAAGAGTGGACTAAGAGATACATATAATTCTGCTCTTTGTAAACACAGGACCAGGTATTGATGTTCCCGCACCTGATATGGGCACAGGAGAGAGAGAAATGAGTTGGATTGCCGACACATTTGCAAATACATTAGGTTAGTTTACTCATGTAACCTTTTTCAAACCAAGTCACAGATAGTTAGAACTGAGGATGAAAAGGGGGAAAATACAGACTTTTTAGTGTTTATCATGACAGAAGAAATAATGGCTCATTATAAGTTTTGCTTTTTGTCAAAAGAAGGCTATAGCAGAGGTGTAAAAAGTGGACTGAGACTGATACCTGTAACCTTTCAGAATGATGATATTAACTTTATGTCAAACAATCCCAATTTCCGAGTTAAACAACCAGAAGGAAAAAAACTTTTGAATATGTTGTGGGAAAAGCAGAAAATGCTGGTAATCAGCATTTTTTTCTTTTTCTACAATGTTTTGCACCCTTTTAAAGGCAAATTTAATCATTTGAGTTTTATTCAGTTTGTTGTCTGCAAATGCTTGTAATTTGAACAAGTCTAAAAGTTTTCACCAAGGAAAAGGTTTAGAATGGACATTTAGAAAAAGATTATTAGCAGCTTTTATGATCAGGTCATTTTAGTGCAAGTATCCAACAGCCAGTTTTTAGCAAAAATTAGGACATTACAGTCTGTAGAATGCTTAATTCAGGATTTCTCAAACTTTGGTGTCCTTGAGATCTCAGGACATTGCTAATCTTGACCTCAAATGATAATATCTGCTGTGGTGTTCATTTAAATTCTCTATGATCTTTGTCACTTTGTTTCACTGTTCACTTTCTTTCATTTACCATTCAATTACTTGTACTGGTATGACACACTTTGAAACTTTACATCAGATTGCAAAAAAAATACGCTTTTTACCGTGAAAGCAGCAATTTCCTTTAATATCATTACTTTTTTAGTAAAATTGTATGTTAATGATTCACCTAGAGATTCTGTAAACTTCCTGTGAGCATGTAACAATACATGTTGAAACTATATGACTCAAAGTGAGCAATTTTTAGCTCCACTGGCCGAAGGCCAGCGGGCTTATGTCATGGCCTGTTGTCCGTCGTGCGTCCGTCCGTCTGTCCGTCCGTCCGTCCGTCCGTCCGTCCGTGCATTAACTTTTTTTAAAAACGTCTTCTTCTCTGAAACTACCCATCCAATTTTGATGAAACTTCACAGAAATGATCCTGCCATAGTCCTCTTCAGAATTTCTTGAAAGAATTTAATTCCTTCAAAAACTCTGGTTGCCATGGCAACAAAACTGAAAAATTTTGAAAATCTTTGAAAATCTTCTTGTCTGAAACCGTAAGGCCAAGGGCTACCAAATTTGGCATGTAGCGGGGGTTACAAGTTATACATGGGCTTATTTAGGGAGAACTTTAAAATTCCTCTTCTACCTAGCCATAGGGCCTAGAGCTACCAAATTTGGCATGTAGCTTTATCTAGTGGACCTCTGCCAAGATTGTTCAAATTATAGCCCTGGGGTCAAATTAGGCCCTGCCCGGGGGTAACAAGTTTTACATGGGCTTATATAACAAGTTTTACATGGGCTTATATAGGGAGAACTTTAAAATTCTTCTTTGACCAAGCCATGGGGCCTAGGGCGACCAAATTTGGCATGTAGCTTTATCTAGTGGACCTGTACCAAGGGTGTCCAAATTATAGCCGAGGGTCAAATTTGACTTCGCTCCGGGGGGTAACATGTTTTACATGGGCGGGCTGATATAGGAAAATCTTTCGCATCTAGCTATAAGGGCTAGGGCTATCAAATTTTGCATTTAGCTTTATCTAGGGGGTCTCTATCAAGGGTGCCCAAATTGAGAAAAATTTGAAAATCTTCTTGTTTATAACATTCAAGAACTGAATTATTTGGTATGGAGCTTTATATTGTGGACCTCCACCAGGATTCAAATAATTATAGCTTTGCGATCAAAATTGGCTTTGCCCATGGATCACAACTTTCTCGTAGGATTAGATAGAAAAATGTTTGGATGTCCTCGTGTTTGAAATCAATTTGCTGAATATTGTAATGTTTGGCTTGTAGTGTTTTTACTTAATAGCCAGTGGAGCGATACAGGGCCATCATGGCCCTCTTGTTCTGTATATTACCAAATTTCCAAGACAGTTGTATGCTGCTCGTACATCAAAAGATATCTGTAATAATCCCATCATTTGAAACAAATTAAAGTTGTGGTCTGCATGCACATGTACTGTACTTTCAATATGGAAGAATCTTAATTTTAAGTGTCCAATAAATATCTAATGGAGGGGAGAGTTTGAAATCGACTTATTTGTTTGGGATGCATGTTTTTGTTTGTCTATATTCCAGGGCACTACGATATAAACGCCCATGCCTGTGTTACTGGAAAACCAATCACACAAGGAGGTATTCATGGAAGAATTTCTGCTACTGGAAGAGTAAGTTTACCTGAAGCAACCTAAAGTTTTACTCCTCAACATGTAAACATTATACATATCAGTTAACTCTTTACCAAATGACAAAATTTTACACTAGTCCAAATTGAAAGCATTTGCAGACAACAAAATGAATGTGACTGAAAAATTGAAATCTGTATTTTGTAATGGTAGAAAATTTCTTGGATTTTTTCCTTTTCCCACAATCTTTTCAAAAGGCTTATTTTTTAGGGTCATTAAAAGTCAGGATTGTGTGCTAAAGAGTTAATTAATCACCATCTGCATACATCTTGTTTGTCTTGCAATAAACTACTTTTGAAAGCAGTTGTGCAAAACGAGAAAAGGCATCGTTCTATCAGGTGGTTCTGTGTTTGAATCCAATGATAAAAGGGGCCTTTGGAACTACCAACAACTTGGTGCAAGTACTGATTATGTTTTCTTGAAATTGTTATCGTGAGAGGTTGATATGTTTTAGAACTGCTTTTACAATGGAAGTGGAATAAATAAACTCTTTACCAAACGACAGAATTCTAGACTTGTCAAAATTTAAAGCATTTGCAGATGACGAAACAAATTTGCTCAGAAATTAAAATTTATTTTTTGAAAGGCAGAAAATGTGGTGGGAAAAGGAGAAAATGCTGATTACCAGCATTTTTTCCTTTTCCCACAACATTTTCAATAGCTGTCATCCTCTGGGTCGTTAAAAGTCTGGATTGTGTGATAAAGGGTCAAAGTATGTTTTATGTTTTAGTTCATGTTTTACTTAATACAAGGATATTTCAAAGTTGTCTGAATCAAATTCGCCCGCCCGGGTGGCTCAGTGGTGAGCATGTCGGACTCATGACCTGGTGGTTGTGAGTTTGATACCCGGTTGAGGCGAACTTTCTTTCCGGCGTATTTTCGCCTCTCACCTCTGCTGAAGCATGTGAGAAAAGTAATCGGTGGCTTTGGAAAGGAACTGTGTTAGTACTGGTGTGAGAAAGCCAGGAAACACATGTGCGTCACCGACTGCCATGATATGACCTTAGCTGTTAAAGTAGCGTTAAACCCCAATACAACCAATACAACCAACTGAATCAAATTCAGTTAGATGCAAAAAAAACGACAGTCCTTGTTTAGGACTGGGTCACGTTGGATCAAAATTTAGGTCACTAACACTCACATGTTTACATGATCTCATCAACTTTATCAATCCCTGATGACTTTACTCAGGTGAGCCCTTTAAGGCCAAAGATGCTCTTGTTTGTATTTTAGTCTAACCTGTTAATTTCATATACTGCGAAATGCTTTAAGGTTTACCTTTTCACACATCTGTTTGCAGGGAGTTTATCATGGTATCCAAAACTTCATCATGGAGGCTTCATACATGTCAATGGTCGGTCTAACTCCAGGATTTGGAGATAAAACTGTAATCATTCAGGTAAGAGGAGCATGTGATACCATCCACATAACTCTTTCTTTAACATAGACCACACAAGAAACTTTTTGGACAGTGTAAATCGAGATCAGACTGCACAGAATGTGCAGCCTGATCTTTCAAGTATGTACAGTGAGTTCATGTTGCTGTATGAGAAATTAAAATTTAAATCTGTACATCACAGTTTTATAAGGATGTATAGGTATCCATAGCAGAGCTTTTGAAGAATGTAAATATCTGAGGTATTATTAATCATGTAACCAAAACATATACTTTGTTATTACACGGAGGTAGTCTGGTGCTTCCTTTGAAAAACAAGGGAGGTTATGTGATAAAAGTAAATTTGAAAATAATCTGTTCAAAAGTTGTTTGCTATAACAGGAAAAGAGTTGTTTTCAATCTGATATGTAAATGAACGAAATTATGGAAATGATCTATTTTTTTATCATTCTAATTATGCCCCCCTTCAACGAAGTGGGGGTATATTGCTTTGCTAATGTCGGTCGGTCCGTCCGTCCGTCGGTCGGTCGGTAGACCTTACCTTGTCCGGATGATAACTAGAGACAGAATTGACCTAGGTTCGTCAAATTTGGCACAGACATGCGTCTCGGAATGTAGATGATCCCTATTGATTTTGAGGTCAATCGATCAAAGGTCAAGGTCACAGTGACCGTCAACATGTTGATATATAGACCAAACCTTGTCCGGATGATAACTAGACACAGAATTGCCCTAGGTTTGTCAAATTTAGCACAGACATGGGCCTTGGAGTGTAAATGATCCCTATTGATTTTGAGGTCAATCGGTCAAAAGTCAAGGTCACAGTGACCATAAACATGTTGATATATAGACCAAACCTTGTCCGGATGATAACTAGACACAGAATTGACCTAGGTTCATCAAATTTGGCACAGACATTCGTCTCGGAGTGTAGATGATCCTTATTGATTTTGAGGTCAATTGGTCAAAGGTCAAGGTCACAGTGACTGTCAACATGTTGATATATAGACCAAACCTTGTCCGGATGACAACTAGACACAGAATTGACCTAGGTTCGTCAAATTTAGCACAGACATGCGTCTCAGAGTGTAGATGATCCTTATTGATTTTGAGGTCAATTGGTCAAAGGTCAAGGTCACAGTGACCATCAACATGTTAATATATAGACCAAACCTTGTCTGGATGATAACTAGACACAGAATTGACCTAGGTTCGTCAAATTTGGCACAGACATGCGTCTCGGAGTGTAGAAGATCCCTATTGATTTTGAGGTCAAAGGTCAAGGTCACAGTGACCGTCAACATGTTGATATATAGACCAAACCTTGTCCGGATGATAACTAGACACAGAATTGACCTAGGTTTGTCAAATTTGGCACAGACTTTCGTCTCGGAGTGCAGATTATCCCTATCAATTTTGAGATTAATCCATCAAAGGTCAAGGTCACAGTGGCCTTCAACTTAATGATATTTAGACCTAACCTTGTCCAGATGATAACTAGACCCAGAATTGACCTAGGTCCTTCGAATTCTGTACAGATATTCATCTTGGAGTGTAGATGATCCCTATCGATTTTAAGGTTAATCCGTGAAAGGTCAAGATCACAGTGACCACCAGATGATTCAGGGCCCGCGCTGCCGTTCGCCACTTGAGCCATTTGCTCAAAAAAAATTAAAGTGTCTCAAAAATCATCATGTGGCTCAACTTGTAGCTCCAACATTTTATTCGCGTATTATCGGGGACATAGTAAGCATCAAAGTTGACTGGGAAAAAGTTGAAGTCGAACGTGCATGCCGAAAAGAAAATCGATAACCCAGTCTGTGTATCGGCGACTGTTTAGATTCTTGTATGTATACACATGGCGGTGTGTATAATTATGCGAACTGTTGACAGATTATCACGTTTAACAATTGAAGTGGGCTATAAATCAAAAAGATGACATCGACATTTCCCAATCAATTCTTTTGATATCAGTTTATGAACCGTGCCACTTCCTGTATCAATGTGGCAGTAGGGGGGCATGACTGTTTTACAAACAGACATCTTGTTTTATTTGCAGGGACTAGGAAATGTAGGTCTGCACACTATGAGATACCTCTACAGGGCAGGAGCAAGAATTATTGGTATTATTGAAAAGGATGGAAGCATATACAATCCACAAGGAATAAACCCCAGGGACATGGAGGACTACAAAATTGTAAGGGTTTTTTGTTTGGTTCCTACTGTATAGGGAATGGAAAAGAGAAATGTTTATTCAAATTGATCAGAATTACTGGTGATTAACCCTTTACCAAACTGTCATGTGTTTTAAAGATCCTAAAGAAGAAGACTTTTGAAAATATTGTGAGAAAAGGAGAAAATGCTGGTTACCAGTATTTTCTCCTTCTCCCATAATGTTTTCTACCTTTTCACAAATTTCAACCTTTGATTCACATTTATTTTGTCATCTGCAAATGTTCTCAATTTTGACAAGTCTAAACTTTTGTTGTTTGGTAAAATAGAGTTAAAAGGCTTGCCTTTTAGTCCAATATGACCATGTACCAAACAATTGCTTATTTCTTTACCGCATTTTCCAGACAAAAGGCCGCAGCCTATCGGTTAAAAAAGTGGAAATTTTCATGGATGCGGCCTGTAAGATGTTATATATGTTGATTTTATTTTTCTCAATGATCTTTTTGTACGGCTTATAAAACTGAAAATAAATGAAAACCAGTGTATGATTCCTCATGTAGGCGCCATTTTGGTTCACACCCCCAAAGTATTTTTCGAACACTTATATAGATCTACCTTTGTTGGCAAATAAATTAATCCACTTGCAAACTTACAAATGTGTTAAAATTCGTGACCAACCTAGACTTTCACACCTGTTGATTGATAATATCGATTGGTATCAATCAGTGGTTAACTCTGAACGTGATTAAAGGCCTTGTTTGGTGTACTACATCAATTGAAGTGACAATTTAACAATTTCGAAATTAATTAAAACTTTCGACAAGGGATAAAGGAGTAATGACGGTCTCAAGTCCTCTGAGTGATTTGATCTTCAGAAAGGGAAATCACTCCAATGGAATAATAAAAAAGCGAACAAAGGCTAAACTTGTTTCATGTGTTTATTACAATACATATAGAGAGATCTACCAGTACATATATCTATAGATGGATGACATTGTACATTAACCAAGCGTATCAGCTGGGGCCTATTTGCCAATGCGGCCTATACGATATTTTTTATTTCTAAAATGGTAAAAATGAAAGGGTGCGGCTTACACAGTGCAGCGGCTTATTGTCTGGAAAATACGTTATTATCCTTGGGTTATAGCAAGGTATATAAGGAAAAGGAGAAAATGCACTTAGCCAGCATTTTACCATTTTTCTATATTGTTTTTTGCCCTTTCAAGAATGAATCCCATCAGTTGAGTCAAATTCTACTCTCAGTAAGAACAAGTCCTATATTTTCTTGTTGGGAAAGAAGGGCTAAATTTTGACAAAATTTTGGATTCCTCCAAATTGAAAGCACCTGCAGACAACAGCTTAAATGTAGCTGTAATGATACAATATCTCTTTGAGGGGGTAGAAAACACTGTGGGAAAAGGAGAAAATGCTGGTTTCCAAGACATATTGAAGATTCTGTGAATATGTATGTACTATTAAATGAAGCAGATGACTCATAATGAGCACATTCTCCTTTTGCTACAATATTTTCACATGTATTCATTTCATAAAAAACCTGGACTCATGTTGACTATCAATACTTTCAATTCTACTCTCAGTAAGAACAAGTCCTATATTTTCTTGTTGGGAAAGAAGGGCTAAATTTTGACAAAATTTTGGATTCCTCCAAATTGAAAGCACCTACAGACAACAGCTTAAATGTAGCTGTAATGATACAATATCTCTTTGAGGGGGTAGAAAACACTGTGGGAAAAGGAGAAAATGCTGGTTTCCAAGACATATTGAAGATTCTGTGAATATGTATGTACTATTAAATGAAGCAGATGACTCATAATGAGCACATTCTCCTTTTGCTACAATATTTTCACATGTATTCATTTCATAAAAAACCTGGACTCATGTTGACTATCAATACTTTCCAAGGACTTTTTCAAGCTCATAGAATGTTCAAGATACTACAAAGTAATTTATCAATCAATTTAACCCATAGCCACACCATCCCAAGTTTTAATGACCCTGAAGGAAAATGCTTTTGACATCATTGTGCGAAAAGGAGAAAATGCTGGTAACAAGCATTGTTTTTCTTATCCCAGAATGTTTTTTTGTACCCTTTCAAAGATAGTTCCCATCATTTGAGCCACATTTAAATTGTCTTCTGCTATTCCTTTGAAATTGGAGTCTTTAATTTTGTTATCTGGTATTTGGTTAATCTTTTGTATCGTAGGAGAATGGAACAATTGTTGGGTACCCCATGGCACAACCATACGATGGGGACTTACTGGTTGAAAAATGTGACATATTAGTACCTGCTGCCAGTGAAAAACAGCTGACCAAAGTTAACGCAGAGAGAGTTCAGGCAAAGGTATTTGTGTCTGTTGGAATATGCATGCTCTGTGATGATAAGGCTTTTTAAAATATTTCAAGCTTTGGGTGACCATTGTTCTTTTTTTAGCTGTTAAACCATAGAGGGTTTGATAAATGAAACAGATGTCTAGGTTTAGGATACAGACACCTTAAGTTTGGGACAAAGACAATAAAACTTTAATTTCAAGACTGTTCTTTCCAGAATTCATCACAAAACATAAGGCTGTGAAGATCCAAGATCAAGCAGCACATTCCGTTCAGTCTAATCTTTATCTACACTATCTGCAAAAGCAACTAGAGTTTTGCTTAGCACTTTAGTCCTTCACCAAACAATCTAGATTTTTAACAACCCTTTTGAAGAATTCTTTTGAAAATGTTGTTGGTAAAGGAGAAATTGTTGGTAACCAGTATTTTCTCCACAATGTTTTCTACCCTATCCAAGACTAAAACCATCATTTGAGCTTAATGTGATTAGTTGTCTGTAATTCTTCCAGTTTGGTCGAGTCTGAAATTTTGTTGTTTGCTAAAGAGTTAAGGACAAGATTGCTAATATTGGTGATTGATTGATTGATTGAATGGTGTTTTACGCCATTAATAGCTCACATATTCATGTGTTTCCTGGGTTTTACCAGTACTGGGATAGGGCTCTGAAGTGTCTTGCCTGAAGACACTCCCACAAAAAACATGGTGGATCCAGTGCACTCAAACCCAGGGTCACCCAGGTTACGAGTCCCACACTTTACCAATGAGCCATGCAGGACCCTTAATATTGGTGAATGCTTATTTCTAAAAAGGAAAAAGCTGTAAGATGATTTATTCTTTTACATGATATTGTAACCCAAGCAGCAAATGAACCACTCTAGTATAGTTTATATAAAGCAATGTGTTGACTTCTCTTAACCCTTTACGGCACAATCCTGAGTTTTAATGACTCTCAGGTAGAAACCTTTTGAAAACGTTGTTAGTAAAGGAAAAAATGCTGATAACCAGCATTTTCTCCTTTTCTCACAATGTTTTATACCCATTCAAAGACTAATTCCTGTCATTTGAGCCACATTTTAAATGCTTTCAATTTGGCAAAGATTTTGTCGTGTGGTAAAGAGTTAATAATCTTATAAAATTCTGCACTTACAGATTATTGCTGAAGGTGCCAATGGACCCACAACCATTGAGGCTGACAAGATATTCCTGGACAGAAATGTATTAGTGATACCGGTGAGTAGAAATTTTATAACCTCATTTTAAGCAGTTTAAAACCACATTGTCTTTATTTAGTTTGTGCCCATATGAAAGTGATATCTATGGTACTATCCACATACTATATCCCAACTCATATAAATAAGGTCCATTTGTACGTGTGCAGTATAGGTATAAAGACTGAATGATTGATTTAATGGTGTTTTACGCGGTTCTCAATATTATTAGCTCAGCTGTTTTCAAAGAAGACATGTAGGTATTGTCATAGCCCTGTTGATGTTGTCGTCTTGCAAAATTTTTGACATTTTATAATATCTCTGTCATTACTGAATATATTTACTTCAAACTCAGGCTACTTGTTAACTATCTAAAGGGGTACAAGTAAGGCAGGTAACCATCGAAATATTTTTGACAAGAGTATACGCCTTTTCAACTTTTCACTGAAAATCAACCTTTTTTTAATATCTGTGTCATTACTAAAGATACTTACTTCAAAAGTATATAAGTTGTTTACCAAAAACGGCATTAAACACCATACAATCAATCAATACCACTATGAAAAATAACCCTCAAACTATTTTGTACACAATTATGTCCCTTTTTCTACATAGTGTTTTTACCTTCTCTAAAAGCAACTGCAGCCAAGCCTTGGCACTCCCCTGCAGTACTCTTGTTTCAGTCATATTATAGTGACATCTCACATATTCATGTATGTCCTTGGTTTCACCAGTACTTGGGTAGTGCTCTGAAGTCTCTTGCTGAAAGATATTCCCATGAAAGACCCATTGCTTCCAGTGAGGCTAATCTCGGGCCTCCAACCTGTGAGTCCTACACTTTACCATTCAGCCACACAGGACTTCTACAAATATAAAGAATCAATATCAGACTAGGTACAACAACACATGTACATGTATTGTGAATATTGTTGAAAACTACACCCAGACCCAATGCTTATGTATCAGGGGACTTTATTTTTAAGCTTGATTAAACAGGCAGACAGTATGGATCCAAGATAAGACTGCAAGTTCTGTGCAATCTGATCTTAATGTGTCTAGTTTGAAAAAGCCCATATTTTTGTGTATGGCACTGAGAGTGTGAATAGATGATTCTATAGAAATTCAGTGGAAAACCTGACATACCATTTGTTTAGGACTGCAGTTACTAGAAAATGAAGGTGCCATTAACCCTTTCCCAAACGACAAATTTTAGACTCTTCCAAACTGAAAGAGTAGGCAGATTTGATAAAAGTGGTAGAAAATTATCTACGAGGGTAGAGGGTAGAAAACATTGTGGGAAAATGAGAAATTGCTCGTTACGAGCAATTTCTCCTTTTCCCAGTGTTGTCAAAAGACTTGTCCTGCAGGCACGTAAAAACACAGGTCTGTTTGAGAGGGTAAATCAGAAATGAATGCAATCTAGATCATCTGTGGGAATAATGCATGAATATAATCAAGTGTGACAGTACATGTACATGTATATAGATTTTTTTTAAACTTCAGGACTTGTACCTCAATGCTGGTGGTGTGACTGTTTCATACTTTGAATGGTTGAAAAATCTAAATCATGTTAGCTATGGTAGGCTGACATTCAAGTATGAGAGGGAATCAAATTTTCATCTTTTAGGTAAGGCATAATTTAGCTCTCCTGAATGCAGAGTGATGAAGGTGAGCTTTTGTTAAGTTTGTTGTCCATTGTTTTTCATGTATTGTGAGTCATCAATGATTGGCTTGCTAAGACTGTAGGAACTACAATTTTCATCTGACTTAGCTTATTACCACATGACGAAAATGCAGACTTGTCCAAATTGTAAGTATTGCAGATGAAAATTCAAAAGGGGCTCAAAAGATATATTTGTTTTTAGTAGGGTAGAAAAGATTGTGGGAAAAGGAGAAAATGAAAATACTGGTTACCAGCATTTTCTTCTTTCCTACAATGTTTTCAAACAAAAAATCTTGGTACAACTTTGTCATGTTTTTGTCTCAATCATAAAGACATGTTCAAAATTTAAGGAGTCAGGGTCAAAATCATAGTCACAAAGTTAAATGAGTTAAAAAAATTGTCAGGATCCTAAAGACCACTTTTTTTATCAAATTACCATGAAACTTTGTCTGTATTATTGTTTTGATCTTTCTACGAAGGTTGTCAGAAAAGTATGTAGACTTTTGCCATATATCAAGTATTTGTAAACAGTTTAAAACCAAAATTTCCTGACAAATTATTGGATGTTTCATTGATAAATGCTACAAATTTCATCAAAATGCAATGATCGAGTTAAAAGGGATAAATTATTGAAAAAAAACACTACTAACTGCTACCCAGTGCACAAAGTAACACCACTCTGATGTCGCTTTGAAAAGTCAGATTAAACTTTGTCCATGTTGAGGAATATTAGTGTTTTGCCACTGTTCTCATGATCTTTTTTTTATCTATGAAAAATAAATGGAATGTTATCTATGTAAGAAATAAACCTAGCCATTCAGCTTTATCATAATACACCAAAATCCTTACCTCCAATGAAGGCAAGAGTGTCTAAGTCTGGCAGAAAACACCTGTTTGTGGTCTTTGAAACACCGAGGCATGCTGCTAGTGCATAGAGAACCAGACGGATAGACAGTTAATTTATCATACTTCAGTAAGGTGGATAGATAAAATGTACTAACATCAAATACTGAGACTGCTTCCCTTACCAGGGCATGTCAACTGTTTCACCTCTTGTTCTCTTCTGTGTAGATTAAGATCCAAAGGGCTGGGATTCTGGCATTGCACAATATGTCATGACATGAAATCACTATAGATTGAATCTTCCCTTCCTTCAATAAACGATGTCTACATTTGGCACATACAATAAATGTATTTCCTGTTATAGAAAATGTTTACGTATTGGTGGTGACTGCATGGAAAAAAGTTTAAGATGATTTTTCAAAGTGGTTTTACCTTGCGCGCTGGGTAGCAGTGGGTGGTGATTTTTAATCCTTTGTAACTTTTTATTCAATCTCTGTATTTTGATGAAATTTGTAGCATAAATCAATGACATATCAAATAATATGTCACCAAATTTTGGTATCAGACTGTGAATAAATAGATCAGTTATAGGAAAAGTCTACATAATTTTCGGACAACCCTCGTAGATTAAGTGCAAAATTGGCTTATATGGAGTCAAAAACTACATCTTTGGGTTAATTTTTTGTTTGAATTTGAATGACCCTGGATCAGATTTATTAGTCTTGATGATATCTTCAAAATGTTTGAACTAAAGCAGGGTCACCAGATTAATTTTTTAGAAATGGTTCTAAAGCCATTTACAAGAATATAAATGTGGATGTTTGATGATATTGATCTCAGACTATTCATGACCTTAACCCTTTACCACACAATGACGCCTTTTGACGCCCCTAAAAAAGAGGCCTTTTGAAAACATTGTGAGAAAAGGAGAAAATGCTGGTAACCAGCATTTTCTCTTTTTCCCACAAAGTTTTCTACCCTATCAAAGAAAAGTTGCGTCATTTGAGCCACTATGAAATTGTCGTCTGCAAATGCTTTCAATTTGGATAGGTCTTAAATTTTGCCGTGTGGTAAAGGGTTAATGGTTCTCCCTTTTTCACAGTAAGCAAATTCTCCATTTGTTGTTATATTTTGTATTTCAATCTCTTCTCCTTAACCCTTTACCTCACTGTCCTGATTTTTAACGACCCAGAGATAGAAAGTTTTTGAAAACGGGGGAAAGGGAGAAAATGCTGGCTACCAGCATTTATTCATTTTTGAACATTGTTTAATTTCTGTTCTTTTAAAGACAAATCCCTTTATATGAGCCATTCTTAATTTGTAAGCTACAAACCATTTCAGTTTGGAATGGTAAAGAGTTAAGATGAAACACATGTCACTTTTCAATAAAGAAAAACAGAAAGAGCGAAAAATAATTCCTTATCTTTCATACACATTTTCCCTTACAGATAGTGTACAAAAGTCTTTAGAGAGAAAGTTTGGAAAGAATGGTGGAGTCATACCAATCATCCCATCTGAAGAGTTCGAGCAGAAAATTGCTGTAAGTTTTATAAGATTTCCATTGTGATGTCTTCCATTTGTAATGTTATTACATATGTATATTTAAAACGAAAATAATTTCATATGGTACATTTCATGTGATTGATTAAATCCTTTACTAGACAACAAAATTCTCGACTTTTCCAATGGGAAGCATTTGTAGACAACACATTAAATGCATTTGGCAATGCAATGGGATTTGGCATTTTGTAGTGAAGAAACCTTTTGGGAAAAGTGAAAATCACTGGTCATTAGCATTACTCCTTTTCAATCAATTTTTTCATAAGCTTCCTTCAAGTCATTAAAATATGGGATTGTTTTATAATAAGGTTAATCTACTAGGGAATTCATATAAGAAGTGGAGGAAGAGAAGAAAAGCAAAATGGAGAGAGAAATATTGTAGAAGACAGAATGCACTTTTTGGTGGTGTTTTAGATTCACCAATTATCCATACAGACTGCCACATTACATAGTAAAAATGACTTTATTGAAAATTATTTTTGAAAGAATTAAAATGTGAATTTTTTCCAACCTGTAATAAAAACCCAGAAAACATATAAGTAAGCTGTATATATAACTGAAAAAAGGGTAAGAAGAGGTGTAAAATACCATCTTTTTTCTCATCACAGCCAGATGCACTTTCTCCTACATTATTTCTAAAGTCTGTCTTCCTTCTTTCTTTTTCCAGAGGATAGAAAGTCATTTTATGTTATTTGGATTGAAATGACTGTAGTATTCATTTTCTGTCAATTATAACCCAATTTATAGAATTTGGGTTATTTGTGTTTGAATGAAGAAATTAGTGAAATCTATGGCTCTAAAGAATGACAAGGAATTTCAGATTTGTAGCTGGAAACTAATCTTGGGCTGGTGAAAACTGTGTGAGGTCAAAATTGTAAACAATAGTGGGAAATCATCATAGTTTATCACCAGAACCTACCCACAGTCATTTGCATACATCCATCTAAAATTTGAATTCTGCTTGTGGTTTCAACATCTAAATGACAGACTCCTCTTTTTGTAGGATCATATTTTCTTCCCTTCTTTCAGCAACCTTTCTCATTTTAATATTTATAGAGATATGGAGATAAACTGAATTTGTGTTTCTAGTGTCTTTGAAATCATTCCATGGCACTCTGGATATAATATTTAGAAAACTTCGAGCAATTTAGTTTTGAGTTCTGGTGACTTAGATTGTTGTGATAGCATACCTGTGTAGAATATCTCTACTCCAGTTTCTGACTTACTACATTAATATGCAAGCCACAGGTCATACACAGTCACAAGACAAGCATCATGTGATTAAGCACCAAAACTTAAATTCTATTCTCTATCTGTGGTAATCTTTGCAGATTTGCCTGCAAAAGGGGTGATATTTGTCATGTAGCTACAAGAATGTCCATAGTTTGATAAGTTAAAGACAAAATTGCTTGTAATTGACTGAAAATGAATTCTTTAGTCACTATAACCCTTTACCACACAATATCAACCCTGGGAATTTGGACATTTGAAAACATCATGGGAAAATGAGAAAATGCTGGTAACCAGCATTTTCTCCTTTTCCAACAGTGTTTTCTGAGCTCTCAGAAACCAATTCAATCATTTGAGTCACATTTCATTTGTCATCTGCAGATACTTTGAATTTGGACAAGTCTAAAATATTGTTGTGTGGTAAAGGGTTAAACAAAATCCTGTCATACATGTATTTGGTTGGAGTAACATTTAGGACGGAGAATACATGACAGCATCTTTAACCTTTTACCAAACAATCCGGAGTTTTAACACCCCTGAAGAAGAAGACTAATAACAAGCATTTTCTCCTTTTTCCTCTCTGTTTTCTACCATTTCAAATAGAGGAAATCATCTTTCAAGCTACATTCAATTTGTTGTCGGCAAATTGTTTAAATTTGGTCAAATGTAAAGTTTTGTCATTTGGTAATGAGTTAAATAATTGTCTAATTCTTAAAGCAAGTTGAATCACAGGCTCCTTTGACCCTTTACCAGATTTAAAAATATTAACCCTTTACCACACAATCCCAACTTTTAATGACCATGAAGAAGCAGGCTTCTCTGAAAACATTGTGGAAAAAGGAGAAAATGCTGGTAACTAGCATTTTCTCCTTTTCCCACTATGTTTTCAAAAGCCTTCTTTATTAGGGTCGTTAAAACTCAGGTTTGTGTGGTTAAGGGTTAAGGATGAAATGAAACCTAATTTATCATCTTTTGTTTCTGTATTTCAGGGTGCATCTGAGAAGGACATTGTCCATTCTGGTTTGGATTATACCATGGAAAGATCTGCAAGAGTATGACTTTTTGCTATTTGTGTTCAGATTTAGTTATTTGTTGTCTGTTTTACTGATGCCACTCTACTAATATCAATTGAATCATGTGTACAAAAAAGAGAGTATGGCATGAGGTATAAACCATTTACCACATGACAATATTTTAGACTGGTCCTAGTTCAAAGCATTTGCAGACGACAAATTAAATGTGGCTCGGGTGATTGCATTTGTGTCTGAAAGGTTAGAAAACATTGTGGGAAAAGAAGAAAATGCTGGTTGCCAGCATTTTGTCCTTTTGCCTCAATGTTTTCAAAATTCAGTTTCCCAGGTTTTTTAAAATTCAGGATTGTGTGGTTATGATTTTAATAAGCAGAGGATCAGCCTTGTTTTCTAGCTTCTTTTTGTTGTTCTTGCAAAAATATCTGCCAACTTTATACATGTGCTTAAGTTATTGTGTTATGTTTGCTCAATATTTGGCAACCAAGAATAAAAGTTATAAAAATGTCTTTCATTGATATTCTATACCTTGATATTCTTGACCGTACATGTTATATTTTCATATACCACCAGCTCATGCATATGTCACAAAGCACATATAGTTGAAGGCAAAGCAAAAGAATTTTGGATTTGGACACAATAATTGTTTGTAACATATAACGACTCCTTTTCCGGTTATATTTTTTTTAAAAGATGTCTGCAGCAGGAGCTTCAAATGTTTTGGAATCAGAAATTCCTCCTTTTGCCACATTTTTTTCCCTTGCATCCATCTCAAGACTTCCTTTCATAATGATTTTCTCTTTTCTACACGGATGTTTTTAACCCTTTACAACACAATCAGGAGTTTTAACGACCCCAAAGAAAAATCCTTTTGAAAGCATTGTGGAAGACGGAGAAAATGTTGGCAACCAGCATTTTTTCCTTCTCCAACAATATTTTCAATCCTTTCCAAGGCTTATTTCATCATTGAGATGCAGTTATCATCTGCAAATGCTTTCAATTTGAACCAGTCTAAAATTTTGCTCTTTGTTAAAGAGTTAAAGAGCTTTGCTGTATGCTTGGGGTTTGTTGTTTTTTTTTCAAGAGGCGAATTAGTAAGCTGTCATTTATCAATCCAACCTGACATCACTAATGTTGTTTACTGGATATTTTATATTTTCAGAATATAATGAGGACTGCCATGAAATACAACCTGGGATTAGACCTGAGGACTGCCGCCTACATTACATCCATTGAAAAGATCTTCAAAGTTTATTTAGATGCAGGTCTCACTTTCAACTAGAGGAAAACTGCACATTTTTAGTTCACATGAACATGTACTAGTATTTTCCTGACATCAACATGTTATGTTCTCCACATTGCTGAGCCATGCTCTTGCAAAAGAGGGCTTAATGCATATCGTTGATGCATTATACCAAGTAAGTCATTTCATAATTATGTATTCATACAAATCATTTTGTGTCACAACAGACTGAATCCTGAGGTAGAATGGCCTTTGGACATGCAAAAAATATACCAAAGGCAAAAAGTTTCTATTAGGTCAGCGTGCATGGACTGTGCAGGCTGACCTGGGTTGATCTTTTTTGCAGATGTATAAAACCCCCTTTTCACAGAGCAAGGTTCATTTTCATTGCTACACACTCATAAGTTGTGTGCTGCTTGAGCTTACTTGTTTTAATTTTTATCAAAAGATTATACCAAAAGTGAATGCAATAAAAGTGTTCATTAGTACTAAATTCTATATTTAGGACAATCGTTTTAATTGTCTGACACAAACCTTAACATGGATGAGACAGCAACATTTTACATTTTGATTTTTGAAATGAAAGTGTTAAGTAATATGCCAGTAGATTTTGTTTTCCACTGTGCTCTCATTTGAGCCAAGAAATAAGCCGAAATTGGTCTTCATATTATAATTTTGTATTATGTTATATTGTTATTTCACTAGATTATATATAGACCATTTAATGTTAGAGACAATAGATTTTAGGAGTATGAGGCTCTCATAGTAGAACGTTTCAGGTTCAACTCATGCAGAGAGTAGGATCAACCATAAGAACTCGAATGTGTATAAATAAGTATTAACCCTTTATCACAGATTGCCTAGTTTCAAACTTCCTGAAGAAGGCCTTTGCAAACATCTTTGAAAAAGGAGAAAATGCTGGTAACCAGCATTTTCTCCTTTTTGCACATTGTTTTCCATCCTAACAAAGTCAGAAGTCATCATTTGTCATCAGCAAATGCTTTCAAATTGGACATGTCTAAAATTTTGTCATTTTGTAAAGAGTTATCCTTTAAACCAAAAGTTAAATTGGTGGAGATTTTTCTGTGAATGGAAAAGTACAAGGCTTTTTGGCCAGAATATGTCTGAAATCGCAGGAGATTGCACATCAGTGGTTACACTGCAGGCTATGTGCTGTATGACCTTGATCTACACTGTCAGCTAAAGCAATAAAAAGTTAGGCAGTCTTTTCATGAGTAACAGGTATGAACATTAATTACTGGCCAAAGACCAGAGTGCTTATTTTGTGGCCTGGTGTTCATTGGTTGTACCACCGTCTTTGTGTTAACTTTTATTCAAAACATGTTTGCCATTGAAACAATTGAACCACTTTCATGTCAGCCAAACTTCATAAATTGGTCCCTCCAAGCTGCTTTTCAGAATTCATCATTAAATTCATTTCAATTAGCCATGATTGTTATGGATACAAGATTTTAAAGATTGAAACTCAGAAATCTTTTTTTTTTTTCTAAAACAGCTGATTGAATTTATATGGTGTAAGTGATGATTTTGTGATCTCTTGATATGATCTCAATTCATTCAGAGATGGCTGCTGTCAGCTTATTTTCACTAAGTCACTTTTTCTCATAAAACTTCTGGTCAGAATTCTGTAGTTTAGGTTAGTGATCCTGGAAGAACTTCTTTTACATTCTTTGATGGCAATTCAGCCTAGAAACATAGTTGTTACAGGCTTGGTTAATTTTCTCATTATGGTCTTTGATGCAATTTAGCCTATACAGCAATTTTGGATATCTTTTCAAAAGCGCCAAAAGCCCTAAATTTGTCATTTTTTGGGCAACTAAACATATTGAGAATATTTTCAGGCGCTTGATCATATATTAAGCAAAACAAACATATAATATGGGCCTGGCTTACTTTCTGTCAATGGCCTAAAGTGCAAAAATTGGAAATCCTTCCCAATTTATGGTCACTACCCTTGTTAGCAGGTAGGGTAATGCAAGGCCATCATGGCCCTTGTCATATTTTTGTGTTTTTGGCACACCAAGTATTGATATTATTAAACGTTCGGTGATAAATAAATTATTCCCATGTTTAACCCTTTACCACAAAATCTGGAGTGTGACAAAAGATCTGAAGGAAGAGGCCTTTTGAAAACATTGTGGGGGAGGAAGGAAAAAATGCTGGTAACCAGCATTTTTCTCCTTTTCTGACAATGTTTTCTACCCTTCCAAGGCAATTTTCTATTTTTGAGTCACAATTATTTTGTAGTCTGCAAAAGCTTTCAAATTAGGCAAGCGTAAAATTTTGTCGTTTGGTAAAGGGTTAGTTACTATATACATGTAGATGTAATTGTATTATTGACTGTAGAATTTTAATGCCTATGCACAGTATAGATAATATATGCATGTAAACAGCTTATCTATCTAGATCTGTTGATCGTGTACCCCATTTTAACATTTTGACATGATGTTAGGAAACATTGTGACCAATGGAGAAATTGTGAATAATGAGCAATTTATTTATTTATGACAATGAACAAAATGCTTCATTGTTTCTTCGTGGCTCAGAGGTCAATATGTTGGGTTTGTTATTAAAGGGTACATGGTTTGATTACTGGTCATGTTGGAAAGAATATTTAATATGAGTATTTAATGATAATGAAATATGGAAAGTGTCTATAAAAGAAGGAAATACTGAGACCACAGAATTCAAAATCGGTCTGAAACTCTTTTTCCAAACGACAAAATTTTGGACTCATCCAAATTTAAAGCTGCATAAGACAAAGGTGGCTCAAGTGATTGAACTTGCCTTGAATAGAAAAAAAAAAGATTGTGGGATGTTGAGAAAGTAAATGGAGAACAAGCTTTCTCTATAGCTTATTAACCCTTATCCTGCTAAATAAATGAAATGAAACTTTTAAGCCGACGGTAAAAACCCAAATATTACTATTTCAAATGTAGTATTTTGAGGGAAAAATATCTCCTTAATGGACCATGTAGATCAAAGATCAGACTGAACGTTCTGTGCAGTCTGATCTTGATCTACACTGTCCGCAAAAGGTCAGTGAGTCGCGCTTTGCAGCTGAGGGGTTAATGGACTTAAAATGGAGTGACTGTCTTTTATTCTTTCTTTTTTATAAATTCCAAAATGTTCATCATATGACACAAAAATTGATACATGTAGTTGATCTGAACTTTTCAGAATCTGTGTCCTTAGGCTTTAAAGAGTTTCTGTTGTTTGTGAGCCGGTGTTTTCTTTAAATATATCATACATAGTGATGATTGTCTTATCTAAATAAATGGAACAGACACTATCAGCCAGTACAGAATATGCAAAATGCGCAATTTAACCCTTTACTAAACAACAAAATTTTAGACTTGTCTAAATTGAAAGCATTTGCAGATGACAAAATAAATGTGACTCAAAAATTGAAATTGACTTTGGAAGAGTAGAAAACAGTGTAGAAAGAGGAGAAAATGCTGGTTACCAGCATTTTCTCTTTTTCCCACAGTGTTTTCAGAAGGCGTCATCCTTGGGGTCGTTAAAACCAGGGATTGTTTGCTAAAGTGTTAAAGGCTCTTTATGTCAGAATATCTTGTAAAGTAGCAGACCATGTAAATCCCAGATCAGACATTCTGTATAGTCTGATCTTGATCTACATTGTCAGCAAATGTAGCAGGGTTCAACCCTTTAAGGATTCAAAAATGTTCAAAGCAAATTACGCTAGTGGAGACTTCCTTGGAAAATTAAATGTCAGGCAAATTTACCAAAGAATAGGCTTGAATCTGTGTGGTATGAAAAGGTTTGTTGAGACCACTTTATTACCTCATGCAGACAAGTTTTTTTTCTTGCAGGGACCTACTTTTGAAATTGTTTTGGGAATATGACATGAAAAGAGCCTTTTTAAGCTCCACTGGCCAAAGGCCAGCAAGCTTATCTCATGGCCCTGTGTCCGAAAATACATCTGTCTGGTTCTAGGAAAACTGCATCTGCCCCCCAGAAAACTGCCCCCAAGAAATCTGCCCCACCCCCACCCCTGGAAAACTGTCCTGTCATTACTTTTATTTATTTTTTCATGTTTTACAAAAAAGAAAAAAAATTATTTGGCCCATCTATAAGCCTCATCAGGCGGTGATGGCAAGTTCTATCAAAAAGATCAAAATCACCATATATATTCCCACTATAGTTTTTATTGATTGTCTGATTTTATTGTTTTAGTTCTAATACTGTAATGGAAGAATTAAAAAAAAAATGGAACATACATACATTAAGAAATATATGCACTTTGCAGGAATGATATGGTACATCTACCTTTTTTTTCGTTTATTTCCAATTCAGTGCATCTTTAAATATGGGCATTATATACATCTTTTATTTTTTCCTTCTTTAATACTTTCATCTGTATTAGACATTATATTAACATTGCATTTTTAAATGTCCACAGTATACTTTGAAGCACAAATTCTTTGCAGAAATGCTTAAAAGCAATCAATTAGCTTTGATAGGATTAAAGCTTTCAAAGGAATCACTTCTGCTTAACTGGGTTAAACCTTTCAGAGGGAATCTTAATTTCTTGAGAAATACGTTATTATTAACAAAGCATTCATGTGGATTAAATTCAATCAATGAAAATGAAATGTGTCAAAATAATAATCAACATCAGTATCACAATGTTCAAAATTTTCGGGGGGGGGGGGGGGGGGGGAATTGTCATGGGGGGGAGTTTTTTTTTTTTGTGTGTGTGAGTGTCGGTGGGGGGAGATTTCCAGGGGGGAGTTTTCCCGATACCCATCTGTGTGCCTATCAATCCTAGCGTTACCTTTGATTTCAAAGATCTTCTCCAATACTATCCAACCAGTTTGACTTTTGACCAAACTTCACAGAAATGATCCAGCCATAGCGATCTTTCAGAATTTCTTCAAAGAACATGATTCCTGCAAAAACATTGTTTGCCATGGCAAAAAGTCTGAAAATTATTGAATATCTTTGACAGTCTTTTTGTAAGAAACTATAGTATAAGGCCTAGGGCTACAGGATTCTACTAATTGGGTCAAAAATGACTTCACCCTTATGGTCACAGTTTTCACATAGGCTTTATAGAGGAAACCTTGAAAATCTTCCTCTTTGAAATGGGCTGGAAGTGTAATGTTTGATGTGTATGGTTTGAATTTTCCACGACAGTGGAGCAATACAGGGCCATAATGGCCCTTTTGTTCTTTTCTTTACATTGTATTAATTAACAAATTAAAGCTTACTATATTTGACCTGCAACACGCGAAAAGGGTCATTCAGACATTTGCGTAAAGTGTCGTCTCAAATCAGCCTGCACAGTCTGCGCAGGCTAATCTGAGACAGCACTTTACGACTACATTAGAATTTGTCCCACACTTGTTCAAAACAGAAAATTAGATAAAAACAGAAAGTGTCGTTTTGGATTAGCCTGTGTAGAGTGCGGAGGCTGATCCGAAATGACACTTTACGCAAATGTCCGAATGCCTCTTTTCGCGTGTTGCAGGCCATTTCATGTTGTTTATCTCTCCTTTAACTCTTTACCAGACACTAAAATTTTAGACTACATCAAATGATGAGGCAATCTCTGGAATTGTAGAAATAAATGTGGAAAAGGGAGAAAATGCTGATAATCAGCATTTTTTCCTTTTCCTACAATCTTTCAAAAGGCTTCTTCCTCAGGGTTCTTAAAAGATGGGAATGTTTGGTAAAGGGTTAATGGGATATATTTTTCAAAATCATCTCCTGCTAAAATTGTTTCTGAAACTAATGAGGTCAATATTGTGGTCAATATTATACAGCCGTATGTTTCATGATAACCGTCATATAATTATTTTCCCAATCCACATGTTGCTATCACATCAAGATGCAGAAGAATATTTCATATTGCTGTTATATACATTTATGTGTGGCCCTTCCATGTGTAAACATTAAAGATACCTTTTCATATTTACCTCATAAATTTCCAAATAAAGTCATTAAATTTTTATGAGATATGTAGTGTTGTTATTTACTTTATAGTCACATTTCGACATAGCAAGTTCAATAGGTTTATGTCATCTTTTAAATACTTTAGGAAAATAAAATCAACACCACTGTGATGCTTATCATACATCTGCTTATTTACATCACTTGTGCTGAATTCACAAGCTATTCGTTTTTAGCTCCACTGGCCCAAGGCCAGTAGGCTAATGTCATGGCCCGGCGTGTGTGCGTGCGTTAACTTTCATTTTAAACATCTTCTTGTCTGAAACTACCTATCCAATTTTGATGAAACTTCACAGAAATGATCCTGCCATGGTCCTCTTCAGAATTTTTTGAAAGAATTTGATTTCTTCAAAAACTCTGGTTGCCATGGCAACAAAACTTAAAAATATTAGAAATCTTTGAAAATCTTCTTGTGTGAAACCATAAGGCCTAGAGCTACCAAATTTGGCATGTAGCTTTATCTAGTAGACCTCTATCAAGTTTCCTCAAATTATAGCCCTAGGGTCAAAATTGGGCCCACCCCGGGGGTCACAAGTTTTACATGGGCTTATATTATAGAGAAAACTTTAGAAATCTTCCTGTACCTAGCCATAAGGCCTAGGGTTACCAAATTTTGCATGTGGCTTTATCTAGTGGGCCTCTACCAAGAGTGCCCAAATTATAGCTATGGGGTCAAATTTGGCCCTGCCCCTGGGGTCACAAGTTTTACATGGGCTTATATAGAGAAAACTTTAGAAATCTCCCTGTGCTTAGTCATAAAGCCTAGGGCTACCAAATTTTGTATGTATTTTTATCTAGTGGGTCTCTACCAAGAGTGCCCAAATTATAGCCTTAGGATCGAATTTGATCCCACCCCAGGGGTCAGAAGTTTTACATGGGCTTCTATAGTGAAGCCCTTAAGGTGAGCGTTTGTGATAAGAGCTGTGTCCATCATACTTCATTCAGGCATCAACAATTACCTTGTGTGCTCTCTAGGAGCCACATCTTCAGGAAAATACTCATGAAACTTGGTTGGAATGTGTGTCTTGATAATACCTAGGACAAGTTGGAAATCATGTCATGTTGGGCCAAAAAGTAGATCACTAGGCCAAATCTTAGTAAAACCTTGTGTGCACTCTAGAAGCAACATTTTCAGTGTGATACTCATGAAACTTTAGTCAGAATGTGTGTCTTGATAATATCTGGGACAAGTTCGAAATTGGGTCACATCGGGTGAAGAAGTTGGTCACCAGTTCAAACCTTAGTAAAATCTTCTGTGCAATCTCAAGGCCATATACTCAGTCTCATACTCATGAAACCTTGTCAGAATGTTCGTCTTGATGATATCTCGGACAAGTTTGAAATTGGGTGACTTTGAGTTAAAAAGAAGGATATTGGGCAAGATCTTGGAAAAACCTTGTGTGAACTCTAGAGGCCAGATTTTCAGCCTGATACTTATGAAACTTGGTCAGAATATTTTTCTTGATGATACCTGAGTCAAGTTTGAAATTGAGCCACTTGGGTAGAAAAATATGTCACTGGGCCATATTGTAGAAAAACCTTGTGTGCACTCTAGAGGCCACATTTTCAGCCTGTGACCCATGAAAGTTCCTCAGAATTTTTGGCTTAATGATATCTGGGACAAGTTTGAAATTGAGTCACTTTGGGGTAAAAAATTAGGTCACTGGGTCATATCGCAGAAAAACCTTGTGTGCACTCTAGAGGCCAGATTTTCAGCCTGATACTCGTGAAGCTGAATCAGAAAGTTTCTCTTCATGATATCTCGGACAACTTAAAAATTGAGTTACTTCAGGTCAAAAATTTGGTAACTGTGCCAAATCTTAGAAAAACCTTGTGTGCACTCTAGAGGCTAGATTTTCAGCCTGATACTTATGAAACTTGGTCAGATTGTCATGATATATCAAACAAGTTTGAAATTGGGACACATTGGGTCAAAAAGTTGGTAACTTGGCCAAATCATAGAAATATCCTGTGTGCACTCTATAGGCCATATTTTCAGTCTGATACTCAACTATGTCAGAATGTTTGTCTTGATGATATCTCGGACAAGTTTGAAATTGGGTCACAACAAGAAATAATTGCTCCTTTTCAGTTTCTTTTCAAACCCAGTCTACTTCACGGGAACAAGAAGCTATGTTCAACTGAGTCATGTTGAAACTTTTTGCTATTTACTAATTTTCTGCATATCCAAGGACCATTTTACCTTAGGATTAAGCTGGTTGTCAGATAAAACAGATTTTACAGATCCATAATTATGTCCTAACTTGCTTGATTTAATGCAGCAGAGATGCATTATACCCCTTTTGCCAGAGCCAGGCACAAATATTATTAGCTAATATCTTCAGAGAAAATAAAGCTATTTCACTAACCATTTACCAAACAATCCCATGTTTCATCGACCCCTAGAGTATATGCAGGTAACCAGCATTTTCTCCCTTTTCCCCCAAAGTTTTCCACCCTATCAACAAATCCCACCATTCAAAGCACATTTGTCATCCACAAATGCTTTCAATAGGGAAAAGTTCAAAACTTTGTCATTTGGTAAAGGGTTAAATTCAGTGATCCTAGGCAGAACACAGTCTTGGTAACACAAAAGACCTGATATCTCTTATTACCTCCTGAAAAAAATTGTGGCAGACTGACTTCTAAAACAACCCTTGTAACAAAGGGATAGCAGACCTGTAAACAATGGACGATTTGTCAGCCCCTTTGCTTTTTGACAAAAACAGACGCATGCCAGCAGTTTTATATTCATTTAACTCCTTACCAAACAACGAAATTTAGACTAGTCCAAATTCAGAGTATTTGCAGACAAAAATTTAAATGTGGCTTGAATTACGGAATTTTGGTTTGATAGGTTGGAAATCATAGTGGGAATTTTCTCCTTTTCCCACAATACTTTCAAAAGCATTCTCTCTCAGGGTCTTTAAAAGTTGGGATTGTGTGGTAAGAGTTAGCTAGCGAACAAAACATGGTATACAATAATTTCTGAAAGCATTTATTAATAAATGTATTTTCCTTCCTTAAACCCTGCCGTTTTTTAAAAACATCATTGGAAAAAGGGGAAGGCCTATTAACCGGCATTTCCTCCCTTTGCCACAAAGTTTTCTATATTTTTATAAATCTATATATCCATATACATGTATTTAATTAATTGCCTGTGAATGATTGCAATTTAGACAAGTCTAAAATTTTGTTGTTTGATAAAAAGTTAAAACTTGGCAAGAAACAGACAAATAATCAAAGCAAAATCTTGTAAATGTAACTGTTTTATTAGTGCGAATATTTATTCATTTTTCCTGTTACTTTCACTATCACTGTCCTTTGAATCAGATGTTTTTGAGGCAAGTTCTTCTTCAGTTTTGTCATCATCTTGGTCTTCATCAATGTCTTCTTTCTGATCAGAGCTTTCATTGATTTGGGTGGTTTTATCTAATGCTGGTTTTCGTTGAATAAAGTTCATGTTTAGCTTAAATATTTCCTCTGATGGTGGTGCTATTAAAGAAACTTCTTTCACATGTTGAGCTGAAAAAGAGATAATAACCCAGCTGTCTGAGAGTACTGTATAAAAGTGAGCTCTTTACCAAACAACAGAATTTTAGACTGGTCCGAAGGATTTTCAGAGGACAGTTAAAATGTGGTACAAAGGACCGGACTTCAGTCTGAAAGGGTAGAAAATATTGTGGGAAAGGGAGAACATGCTGGTTACCAATGTATGGTAAAGGGTAAAGAAAGTCAGTTGTAGTTTAACCAAAATATATGAAGAACTCAGAACTACTTGTTCATGACTCAGTGATGGATTTGAAAGAGATGGGACATTTAGTTGATACAACATGGCTGCTCTGGTTGTGTGGGAAATCCTTAAGCAAGGCATTGCAGAGTCATAGCTTACTGGTCAGGGAATGCGTAAGTGAGCTGTAGTTGTCGTGTAACTTGGCTCTTTACCGCATGACATGATTTTAGCTCCTCCATGTTTAACTCTTTTCACACAACAATATTTCAGACAAGTTCAAATTTAAAGCATGTGCAGATGACAAATCAAAATGGCTAAAATGACTGGATTTGTTTCTGAAAAGTAAGTAGACCTTGTGGGAACAGGAGAAATGGCTTTTTACCAACATTTTCTCCTTTTCCAATATGTTTTTGAAAGTATAATCCACCACAGTTGACTTAGACCAAACATAGAATTGTGTGGTAATAGGTTAAAGCATTTGCAGGCGATAAATGTGGCTAAAACAAAATTACATGTATCTCTAACAGGAAAGGTATTATGGGAAAAGCAGAATATGCCAGTTCCTAGGATTGTCTCCTTTTTCTCCTGCAAAGTTTTCAAAAGCCATTTTTCTACGGGGATTGATTAAATGCCCTTCAAGGCACCATTCAAACAAGCACTGACTATTTAAAGACACATATGTATATTCAGCATGGTTTTTGAACATAAATCAACCTTTACCTAACCCTTTAGCTAACAACTTGCAGAGAAATAACAGGCAAAATATACAGCATGCCTCCAAATTTTTTACAAATGCATGTAGGCTCATACAAAGAATGGTGGTAAGAAATAAAATGCACTTCAATATGCAAATAAGTTAGACTCTGACAAAGTACGAGTAATGAATCTGTACCACAAATTTGGAAATCTTTTCCAAATACAATTCTATAGCTTAACTATTTACCTCCTGTGACAAATTTGCATCACATCAGACACCTTTTAAATTTAACACTTTAACCCTTTACCAAACAATCCCAAGTTTTAACAACCCTGAAGAAGTAGGCTTTTGAAAACTGTGGGAAAAGGTGAAAATGCTGGCAACCAGTATTTTCTCCTTTTCCCACAATGTTTTCTACCCTATCAAAAAGACAATAAAGAGTTAACTAACTATGACAACATTCTAGACTTTTTTAACTTGAAAGCAACGAGACAACCACTTCCCCCAAATAATGGGAATTGTCTGTGAAAGGGTATCAAACGTTGTGAAATATAATGCTGGTAACCAGAATTTTCTCCTTTTCAAAAGCCGTCTTTGTCTTGGTCATTAACTCCAGATTATGTAGTGATTATGGGTTAAAACATTCTAGTAAACCATGTATACAACTAGCACTCTAAGGATTCTAGTAGCTTAGCATCATCTAATAAACATACAGTAAAACCTTGATATTTCCAATCTCGAACATCTGAGAACCCCGTATTATTCGAGGAATTTCCATAGTCTCGGCAAAAACTCCACTATATTGTACCAAGAACAGATAGGAAATTTCAAGTCTCGATAATCTGATAATTCAAACATGTGTATGGGTCCCTGTCATCAATTTGCCTCTATAAAATTGATTGTTAATTCAAACACAATAGTTTCTCACCTCTCAATTAATTTTTTTCACACCTTTCCAAGCAAAGGAATTTGTTGTGTCGGCCCATCTACCGTGTGGTGAAAATTTTTACAGTCTATGACAAATACTACAGAGGAGTCATACTACAGTGCGATTTTCAGAAGAAATTTACATTGATTTGATGATAAGAAGTTAATGATGGGAAGTTTTAGATTTTGACCCCCCCCCATCTGATTTATATTGTCTGATATTTTATTTAATCAATTAACTCAAGTAGTTTATTGCTGATTAAACAAATGACTTTATCTCCTGCTTTCATTTTTTTGCCGTATGTGCTTACACCAACTGTTCAAAGTCATTGCTGGCATAAAAAATACAGTTTGAAGCGTTTGTGATCGGACGATGTCTAAATTCTTATCAGTTTTTGTGTCAATCTGTTTATAGCATCAGATTTGTTTAAGATCTTGATACTAACAGATTAATGTCATTTTTCACGGGTGTGTAGATATAATGGTGCGTTTTGGTTTCACAGACATTGTTAATCCGTAGTTGCACAGTACCGCTTGTGAACGTTTAACATGTATCGACACCAAAATAATATTCAGTACATTCCTCATTTTTCTGGAGAAGTAAACCATACGTTGTGCTGTTTTTTTCTCAGGACAAAAAAAATAAGAGGTGCATACTTTCCAATGGGGTGACAGTTATTGGGGGGAACGCAACCTAGCAAATTTGATGATTTTCAAAATAATAGAGTACCGAACTTCCCAAAATATTAAAGAATGAAAGGAATTTCAACATGATTTATTTCCAAGAACTCATATTGTCAGAACACATGCATTTAGAGAAAATAACCCTCTTGATAGGATATTCTTTGAATATTATGAAAAAAGGCAACGAAACTCAGTTCTTTTGCTCGCGGATGTAGATATGTACTTTTTTTGCTGATCTTGAACATAATGCATTTTATTCACAGACGTTTTGAATAATTTGAATATTGCGATAATTCGAATACTTTGCTTGTCCCATTGTGACTTCGAATTATCAAGGTTTTACTGTAATTACAGTCAAACATGTCTTAGAGATCACCTTTATTAAGCAACCACCTTCTTCAACTCTTTACCAGACAACAAAATTTTAGACATCTCAGAATTCAAAATATTTATAGACGACCATTAAATGTGACTGAAATTGAGGAATTTCTCTTTTAAAGGGTAGAAAACTCAGTGACAAACGGAGAAAATGCTGGTAACCAGCACTTTCTCCTTTTCCCACAACGTTTTCCAAAACATCTGGTAAAGACTTGAATAGAACAATACTGTAGAATCCAAGTACTTACGAAAGCTCTCTGGTTTCTTTTGTAAGAAATGTTGCATTATGTGATCAAAATTTTCAGCTAACTCATCCTCATTTTGATTCATCTGTAAAGTGATCAGAGATATAAAACTAAATGACAATTTCTAAAACATGGAATATTTCTCTCGTCTAGATGTGTCACAAGGATGGGATCAAGTGTCTGAATTAGTAATTAACCCTTTACCACATAATCCCGAGTTTTAACAACTCTGGTTGAGAGGGCTTTTAAAAACATTGTGGGAAAAGGAAAAAATGCGTGTAGCATTTTCTCCTTTTTCCCACAACTTTTTCTACCCTTTCAAAGAAAAATTGCACCATTTGAGCCACACTAAAATTGTCATCTGCAAATGCTCTCAATTTCATTATTTGGATACGGCTAAAATTTTGTTGCCTAGTAAAGAGTTAAGTACTAAGAAGAGTATCAATGTCTTGTCACATTTTATCAATGCAAGTATGTCTGTCATATAGGAGTAAAATTTATAACTGAAAATGGTTTATTTTTCTTTAACTACGAAACGACAAAATTCTAGAATAATCCAAATTGAAAGCATTTGCAGATGACAAATTAGAGGTGGTGCAAAGTGCTGAATTTTCTTTTAGAAAAGGTAGAAAACATTGTGGGAAAAGGAAAAAATGCTGGTCACCAGCATTTTCTCCTTTTCCCATGATAATTTCAAAAGCCTTCTCCCTCAAGTTTGTTGAACCTTGGGGTCTAATTTTCTGTTGTGTGGTAACGAGAGAACTCTTTGCCAAACAATCCAAGTTTTGAAAAAGCTTTTGAAAGCTTAAAAACAATTTCAGAAAAGGAGAAAATCCTGTTTACCAGTATTTTCTCCTTGTCCAACAATGTTTACTACCCTTCAAAAAAGAAATTCCCATGTGCGAATAGAATTTATTAGGTGGTCTGCAAATGCTTTCAATTTGGACAAGTCATCTGGTAAAGTTTTAAAACACATGATTATTTGGAAAAGGGTTAGCCCTTTGCCACAAAATCCTGAGTTTCAATGACCCTGAGGAAGTAGCGTTTTGGAAACATTGTGGGAAAAGGAGAAAATGCTGGTAACCAGCATTTTCTCCTTTTCCCACAATGTTTTCTGCCCTATCAAGGACAGAAATCATCATTTAACTGCATTTTCTTTGTCGTCTGCAAATGCTTTAAATTTGGTTTAGTCCAATTTTTTGTTGTTTGGTAAAGGGTTAAATAATACAAAATAGATTTTATTTGTTAATGTCTAGGTCCACATTCACCAACCATTCAAACATGACTCTACTTCTAAAGCTCATGAATTTTCTAAATTTCTAAGTAACAAATTTCCTGATTGGCTACACCTAATGGTTTAGCCAATCAAAATATGTGTCACTTTCTAAGTTTTGAATTATACATGACATTTGAAACAGTTGGTGAATATGGGCATTGTTTATCTGCAAGGTTCTACACAGAAACAAACTTTGCTACATTACCCGACCAAAAGGTATTTGAACTTTGGAGTGAAAATCATCTATGATATTGGTATTTGTGGCAAAACTAAATCCACTATTAATTTCTTCCATCATTGCTTTTATGTCTTCACCAACTGTTTCTGAAAAATGTAGAAAGAAGAAAAACTGGAGAAGTAAATATGCACTCAACCCAAAAATTTCTTTTCACTTGGATTTATTTCCAGCAGGCGTCTTTTTAAAACATCCATGTAAACCATCAATGAGCAACATGAATTAAGGTGTAACTCTTATTTAAACAACAAAATTTTAGATTGGTCCAAATTGAAGGAATTTGCAGACGACGAAAATTGATGTGACTCAATATTTGAAGTCTGTTTATCAACCAATAGAAAACATTGTGGGAAAAGGAGAAAAATGCCAGCATTTTCTCCTTTTTCCACATTATTTTCAAAAGTCCTCTTCCTCAGTGTCATTAACTCTTAACTCTTTACAACACAATCCCAAGTTTTAACGACCCTTAGGAAGAAGCCTTTTGAAAACATTGTGGGAAAAGGAGAAAATGCTGGTCACCATCATTTTCTCCTTTTCCCACAATGTTTTCTACCCTATCATAGATAGAAATCATCATTTTAGCTACACTGGATATGTCGTCTGCTAATGCTTTGAATTTGGTCTAGTCCAGAATTTTGTCGTTTGGTAAAGAGTTAATCACACATTCCAGGTTCCGCTTTTCCCAAAGCCTTCTTCTACAGGTTTGTTAAAACATGGAATAGTTTGGTATTAGGTGATTACTTTCAAAAGGGAAATGCTTTTGATAGATTTAAAACTCTTTACAACATGACATAATTCTGGACCTGACGAAATTTAGCCCTTTACCAAACAATCGCTGGTTTTAACGACCCTGAGGAAGAAGCCTTCTGAAAACATTGTGGGAAAAGGAGAAAATGATGGTAACCAGCATTTTCTCCTTTTCCCACAATGTTTTCTACTCTTCCAAAATCAAGTTTCAATTTTTGAGTCACATTTTTTTTTGTCATCTGCAAATGCTTTCAGTTTGGACCAGTCTAAAATTTTGTTGTTTGGTACAGAGTAAAAGCATTTGCAGAGGACAAAATAAATGAAAATTTCTTTCTTAGCAACAGTAAAAAACATTGTGATAAAAGGAGAAAATGCTGGTGACCTTTTTACACTATGTTTTCAATAGCCTTCTTTGTAAGTATCATTAAAACTCCGGATTGTGTGGTAAAGCTTCATAGCTACATAAAACAAACAAAAAAATACTTACTATGTTGGGGTGAGGGATGCTTCAGTTTCAAAGTTGATCTAACTTTACCCATCTTCTGGTAAATTTCTGGTGTGGCCAAAACAAAGTCTGTGGACTTTATATCTTCTTTGTGAATTTTTCCTGAGACCATCTAAAATAAGAGGACAACGAGTAAATCAGCAAAATGTTGATAATATGCCCAGAGTTCTTCTATAAAATACATGTAACTCCAAAAGACATGTTAACCATATATGGTAAAATTTTAATGACCCAAAGAAGACTTTTGAAAACATTGTGAGAAAAAGTAAGCAGCATTTTCTCCTTTTCCCACAATATTTTCTACCTTTTGAAAGGCAGAAATTATTATTTCAGCTACATTTATTTGGTCATCTGCAATTGCTTTAGATATTGTCTGGTCCAAAACTTGTGACTGGTGTGATAAAAAAAAAATTGTTTAGTGTTTAACACACTTTCCAATATTATTTCAGCTACAATGCTGCAGCCAAGGTACCTATCCATGCATTCGTGGAATTTCTTTTTCTTTTTTACCATTACTAAGCACAAAATTCTTTCAGAGCCACTGACTGCTTTCCCATGTAAACAATGTTCATCTGCGACAGGATGATGAATTTTTGAAAAGAATTTTACCAAGCTGACCTCTGAGGAATCTAGAGTCAAAATCTGGTTTAAGGCCCCTTTAAACCTTTACCACACAATCCCGGACAAAGAAAGCTTTTGAAAACATTATGGGAATAGTAGAAAATACTGGTAACCAGCATTCTTCCCTTTTCCCTCAATATTATCTCTGATTTGTTGTCTACAAATGCTTTAAGCTTGGGAAAGTCTAAATTTTATCACATGTCAAAGAGTTAAGAACATTTTAGCAATCATATTAATTCAACCACAATCTGAGGGTTTCTGAGGAAAAGATCATATTATCCATATTAACATTAAATCATTTACTAAACAAACTTGACAGAGACAAAAATTCACATTACTTCCTCAAACAAGCACATAACTGAAAACATTCAAGTAAGTCGGGAAAATGAAGCTAGAAAAAGCTATTTCTCCCATCACAAAAATATTCACCAGCATTTTCTCCTTTTCCCACAATGTTTTCAAAACCCTTTTGCTTCAAGGTTGTTAAACTTTGGGTTTGTTTGATAAAATATTAACTGACTGGGATAACAAAAAGAGGGATGTGCACAAATACATTTATTGTAACAAATATATATTGTGGCAAATTTCCAGGAATTCTGATGAAATTTATTGAAAGAGATAGCTTCACATGAAATTATGAATGAACAGACTGACTAACAGACAGACAACTATGGTCACTTTGGACTAATGGAGAGACATCTAAAGGTGGTAATGCGTCAACTCTTTACCAAACAGGAAAATTATAGCCTTGTCCAAATTCAAAGCAGTTGCAAGCGATAAATGTAACTTGAAACATGAAATTTGTCTTTCATATAGTAGAAAACATTGTGGGAAAAGGAGAAAATGCTGGTAACCAGCATTTTCTTCTTTTCCCATAATGTTTTCTCTGGGTTGTTAAAAGTTGGGATTGTGAGGTAAAAGGGGTTAATCTTACTCTTTCAACCAGGTCTAATCCTCCACAAATATGGGCCCCTAATGACTTTGCAAGCTCCAGTTTTTCATCTGACTACAAATGAAAGGCAAAAAAAAGTGGGGAAACATTGTACAAAAACACATTTGGTTACTTAAAAATATATGTATTACATAGTATATTATGTAGACCCAGGTATCTCTGATTATTCAAATTTTCTTTTCTTTGTTATATCTGCTTTGTACAGATTTTCTTTTGAATTACAATTATGAATGTGCAAAGTTACATGAGTGACACATTAAAAACTACCCTCCTTTCCTCAAAGTGTTTTCAGAGGCCTGTTTCTGAGGGTTGTGAAGACAGGGAAATGTTTGGTAAAGCCAAAAGGACTGTATTATCCAATCATATCATTCAGCACTTGGAAACTACCGGTAGATAGAAAATTTTCCTTCCTGATCCAAAGGGCAAATTTGTCATCATTGTTTTTGTATGTACATGTAGTACAGTGTAATTCTATCACATTTCTGTTTCACCCTTTACAAAACAATCCCTGGTTTTTATGACCCAGATGAAGAAGCCTTCTGAAAACATTGTGGGAAAAGGAGAAAATGCTGGTAACCAGCATTTTCTCCTTTTCCCACAATGTTTTCTACTCTTCTAAAGTCAAGTTTCAATTTTCGAGTCATGTTTATTTTGTCTTCTGCAAATGCTTTCAATTTGGACAAGTCTAAAATTTTGTCGTTTGGTAAAGAGTTAACTCTTTACTACACTACAAAACTTTGTACATATAAAAACTGAAAGCATTTTCAGGCTACAAATCAAGTGTGACCCAATTGATGAAATTTGTCTCTGCTGGTTACCGGCATTATCTCCTTTTTGCACAATATTTTCAAAGGCTTTCTTCCTCACAGTCGATTAAACTTGGAATTGTGTAGCAACAGGTTTTATCTTCAAAAAACTAGATAGAGAAAGAAACATGAGAAAATTACAAACAACTGAGAAATTTGTTCTCTCTACCTCTGTGAAGACCATAAACTTCTTTTCTTGTTCAAGTTCAAACTTGTGGGGAAACTTTATCAAGTCTATGTAATGCTTCATAGGTTTTGTCTGTGAAAAAGAGAAACAATACAGGCATTATCTGTCACTTATAATTTGTTTGGTTTGAAGAAAAATAAAGGAGTCTTTTCACTTTGCGAACACTGATAATGGTATATTTTTAACCCTTTACCTCACAATCCCGAGTTTTAACGACCCTTGGAAAGAGGCCTTTTGAAAACATTGTGGGAAAAGGAGAAAATGCTGGTAACCAGCATTTTCTCCTTTTCCCGCAACGTTTTCTATCCTATCAATTACAAATTCCACTATTTAAGCCATCTTTTATTTGTCATCTGCAAATGCTTTCAATTTGGACCAGTCTGAAATTTTGTCGTTTGGTAAAGAGTTAAATAAAAAAGCCACCAGAGTAAAAGCTGAATACTGGTAAATGTGCAAACCGCTCACTCAACAATCTTTAGACCTGTCTAACCCATTACCACACTTACCACACAATTTCAAGGTTTAATGACCCTAGGAAGCTACACGTTTGAAAACATTGTAGGAAAAGGTGACAATGCTGGTACCAGCATTTTCTCCTTTCCCACCATGATTTCTAAATTTAAGACACAAATCCAATCGTTTGAGCCACATTTAACCCTTTACCAAACAATCCCTGGTTTTCACGGCCCTGGGAAAGAAGGCTTTTGAAAACGTGGGAAAAGGAGAAAATGCTGGTAACCAGCATTTTCTCCTTTTCCCACAATGTTTTCTACCCTATTAAAGGCCTAAAGCTAATTTGTACCAATTCTGAATTTTTGTCTGCGGATGCTCTGAGTTTGGAAGAGTCTAAAATTTGTCGTTTGGGAAAGGGTTAATTTGTTGTCTGCCAATGCCTTCAATCTGAACAAGTCTATAATATTTTCATGTGGTAAAGAGTTAGTAAAATTTTTTATCACATAATCTCCCTTCTTGTAAGTGTAATATACCCAAACTTTCTCATCTTATATATGTCTGATGTCACAATTGTGTGACATCATTTTTTTGACGTCATTATGTAAGTATTTCATAAAAGACAATGGGTTTTATGGATATTACCACGGGTGTATCTATAGATGGTTTTGCATCTTCTGATCTGTAACTTGTGAAATACAGCTATGTGATAAAAAGAATCTGACATCTGTTGGCATTTGATATAAATTTTCACTACACTCCTCAAGAAAAAATGTTATTAAGCTTGCCAAAGGCTTGTTTAATAAAATTTTTCCCTTGACTCATTTGATAAAATTTTATCTCAAACACCAACTCACATCAGATCCTATGTATCATGTCAGATCCTACACTTCCTCAGTACACAAGTACTATTCCAAATAATTCTTGAATTAGATTTGCAGTTTAAAGTTGTGAAAACTTCTTTTTAAAATACCGGCAAGCATGAATTATGCATTACAATAGAAAGGACTGTGTTAAGTGCATATTACAAGAGGCATATTCTTTTTTTCCACAATGTTTTAAAAATGGTCTGATGCAAAAATGAAAAATTGTAATCTGCAGAAGGACATGTGAGCATTATACATACAAATGTAAATTGATAAGTTCCCTCAAAAAACATCAAACACAAAAACAGAAAAAACAAACATCAGTATACCACTTTCTTGAATGTAAAATTCAGCAATATGTCAGCATAGATTTTTGCTTGTAAGCTGTTGGCCAAAGCTGGTTGTGCTGCTTCTATGTGCATGTTCAGAGCATCCTTGAATTTAAATACAAACGGAGGGTGTTCACTCATTATCAAGATACCCTCAGGTCTATCCTCCCATGGCATCTGATCCCTGCAAGATAGGTCAGGATGAAAAACATTATGTACTTTTCATGCATTCTCTTATGAATCAAATTCTTTGACCTTAAATTCTTTACCTGATTACAGAACTTTAGCTTTGTCCATATTGAAAGCATGTACAAAAAACAAATACATTTTGGCTAAAAAACACACACACAAAATTATCTTTGAAGGGGGTAGAAAATCCTGTTCGAAAAGGAAAAATAAATGGTTACCTATATTTTCTCATTTTTCAACAATGTTTCTTAAAAAGCCTTCTTCCTCAGTCATAAATACATGCCATTGTGTAGTAAGAAATTTGAAATTATACATTTTGAAAATAAATTCATTTTTGTTTAAACATTTGTGTTTATAACCCTTTACCACACAACCCCAAGTTTTAACAACCCAAAAGATGCAGAAAACCAGCATTTTTCCAGTTTTCCACATTGTTTTCTACCCTATCAATGACACAGATCATCATATAAGTTATATTCAACTTGTAAAGAAAAAATGCTTTCAACTTGGTAGAGTACAAAATTTTGTCCTTTTGTGAAGATAATCTATATTTTACAACTATGTTTCAGAGTCAGATACTTCAGATTCCAAAAGGTACTGAGCTTATCTAAGCATTCTTTTTTTCTTATTTTCCTTTTGACTCTGTAATAGCATAATCTTTACCATCCTCCATACCACAAAAAACAAGAGGGCCATGATGGCCCTGTATCGCTCCACTGGCTTTTTAACCCTTTACCACACAAATCGAAGTGTTAATGATCCTGAAAGAGAAGGCTTTCAAAAACATCGTGAGAAAAGGACAACATGTTGTCAGCCAGTATTTTCTCCTTTTCCCACAACGTTTCCTAACCTATCAAAGACAGAAATAGTCATTTAAACTACATTCAATTTGTCTTTTTGCAATGGCTTTAAACTTGGTACAGTAAAAAATATTTGTCATTTCTTGAAGAGTAAAATTGACGTATCATGCGCTTAAATGGCATTGACAGAGACATACAGCATAAAAAGTCTGTATGGTAATAAACTTACTTTGAAAACATAACCTCCACCCCGCCCGCCAAACAAAAACAGTCATATCTTTTTAAATGCAAAGATAATGTCAGTGAATACAAGCAGGTTTATTCATTAGCATGAAAGGTAAAGTTCTGAAAAAATTTGAGTGATAGAAACCTTACTTTAAATTAAACATTCCATTCATGTGAGCAGAACCATTAGCATCAAAATAAATCACTCTCCCTTAAAACAGAACATTTCCTCTCCAAAAAACTTGAATACCAAACTCCAATAATGTATAACTGCAGTTTGTAATCAAGGGAGGTAAATAGTAACAAACTTTATCTTGTATAACAGGAATTATTTCCCTTGATTACTATTTTAAATTACAGTCACTATATAAGCCCATGTTAAACTTGTGATCTCCAGGGCAGAGCCAATTTTGACCCCAGGGCTATAACATGAAGGAATTTGATAGAGGTCCATTAGATAAAGCTACATGCCAAATTCGGTAGCCCTGGGCCTTATGGTTTCAGACAAGATTTTCAAAGATGTTCAATATTTTTCAGTTTTGTTGCCATGGCAACCAGAGTTTTTGAAGGAATCAAATTCTTTCAAGAAATTCTAAAGAGGACCATGGCAGGATCATTTCTGTGAAGTTTCATCAAATTTGGATGGGTAGTTTCAGAGAAGAAGTAGTTTGAAAAAAAGTTAACGCACGCACGCACAGACGGACGGACGCACGCCAAACAGACGGATGGTCGCACGGACAGACGGACGCACGCACGCACGCACGACGGACACCGGGCCATGACATAAGCCCGCTGGCCTTCGGCCAGTGGAACTAAAAATCTTAGACTTGTCCAAATTCAGAGCAGATGCAGACCACAAATTAAATGTGGATTAAATGATGAGATTTGTACCAAAAGGGACAGAAAACACTGTGGGTAAAGGAGAAAATGCTTGTTACCAATATTTTCTCCTTTTCCAGAAAAGTTTTCAAAAGCCTCCTTTCTCACGGTTGTTGAAACTTGGGATTGTGAGGTATAGGGTTAATATACTTTTTTTCTTCTCATTTATATCTAACATGCTGTATGTACTGGTACCTATTTTAGCTTTAGGTCATTCTCAAAAAGATACAGTCATACACGAACAGTAACAGAGTGGTCAATATGTGAAACAGGTTATCATTTGAAGTTGTAATATTCTTATCAGTAAACAGTTTTAAAAATAGACTGAGCAAGTTTTGGAAAGGGCACCAAAATAAGTTTGAAGCATGGTGTTATACTAAGGGGGAAGAAAAAAGACAGGGAATCAATTGCCAGAATGGATCTACAGAGGTCTCTGGGTCTAGAGAGATGCTGACGACATAGGAAACCTAAGATACACATTCTATGTTTTGCTAATGAACAGGGAAATAGAAAGGGATGGTACTAACTGGCTGACAGCTTTCTTTTCCTTTACTGCTACTGCTTTAGCATAGCTCCTACAATGGGATTTGCTTCTACGAAGCAACTTCAACTGATATAGCCCTGTAAAAAAATACATTACAATGTTTATTGTTGCGAGGTCATCTATTCCTTGGATACATTTAACTCTTTACCAATTGACAAAATTTTATATGTCACTGAACTGAAAGTAATTGCAGACAACGGGTCCTACTAAATACCACAAAGACACTCTAAGTACCACAAAGACACACAAAGACCCCACAAAGACGTACAAAGACACCACAAAGACGCACAAGCGCATTGAAAAAGAAGAAAAAAATAATGTTTGAGTCATTTGCATTAAATGCTAAGTAAAAAAACGTACAAACTCATGGTAACACACAAGTGGGTACAAGCCTCCGCCGGGTCAGGCGGAGATCTTTCTCTTTCTTCTGTTGATTCAAGAGGGCAGTTGTCAGTTACTGGTGAAAGAATGTGCACTGAATACTGGTTACCCGATTACAAGAAAAGTTTGGTTGGGTAATTAATGTCCCAATACACCACCTTATCTGTTGACGGGGACTTTAAGCTTTATACAAATGCAAACATGCACAAAGCACACGAAGACATAGAAAAAAAAACCCTTTTTTATTGTTTTGACATTCACTTTCATGACAACTGATATTGTAAATAAAATCAATTAACTCTTTACAACACAAAAATATTTTACACTTGTCTTTCTTGATGTCAAGCTTTTGCAGATGACATATTGTATGTGGTTCAATAAATGGTACAGATTCTATCTAAACGTTTCATTATAATTATATTGACATACCTCTCCTTCATTAAGACTTAATTAATTTTTTTTTAAATAATATCGCATTATTCTCTTTCATCTTGAACCGCTGCAAAATAGTCAAGATATTCTAATTATTTGTCAAACTATTTACCATGTGAATTGATTATGTTTGAACAAATTTTAATGATAATGTTAAGCCCCCATTTCTCTAAACGCAAGCGTAAACATATAAATTTATATGAATGCATAAAGATGGTTTTGCCGACATACAGGTGTAGTATCTTCATTTTCTGAGCACCTTTTGGTGTCTTTGTGTGTCTTTGTGGTGTCTTTGTGGTATTTAGGGTATCTTAGTGGTATTTAGTAGGACTACAGACAACAACTTAATGTATCCCATAGGATTATTTCTGTCCTTACAATGGTAGAAAACATGGTAGGAAAAGGAGAAAATGCTGGTTTATACTAAACCAGTGTTTTCTCCTTTTCCAACAATCTTTCAAAACCTTTTTTCTTTATGATTCAACACAAAATAAAATGTTCTATTCCCACAAATTTGTCAGCTATATTTATGTTTTCTTTTGCAATTTCTTTTAATTTGGCCAGATCCAAAATTTTGCCATTTAGTTTAAATACATTTGTTTTACATTGATTGAGGAAAAATTTCTTGCATCTTATACTAATCTTTCTCAAATCTGCTTCCTGGAAACTACACCAGTATCAGAGTGCCAAACATGTGGTCTCGATTTTGTTATTTGGTAAAGAATTAAGAAATGGATAACTTTATAAAAGTAGATTGTCACAAACAAATACAAGTATAATTTTGTTCAAGAATGACAGTGATTATCATTTCAATCACTCCATTTGAAGTTGTCGTCAACTGACAACAATTCAAGCCTTCCAATCATCACACAACATATTAAAATTTAGATCAAAGATCAGACTTTTTTCTATGCAGTCTGATCTAAATCTACTGAATTCTATGTACCGCTTATTGACACATTTGACTAATGGTGAGCAGTGGTCACATCTACCCACTTTTGTGGAATCTTTCCAAAAACATTTTTCAAATTCGTCTCCGCGACATTCAAAATGAAATAACATCGAACCTGCACAGAGCTACCACCAAAAAGGGTCAGTGCCCTTCAGCAGGAAATACAGTAGGGAAATATATATGTCATCGAACATGACGAACAAGACTGATGACAGAATGATAAGATAAAAATAATGAAATGTAATTTCATCCCTATTTACGGTGATTATTAACAATTCACGGTGAAATAACAGCTAAATCTAAACACCACCTTTCCGTACTGATATGGGCGCAGCCATCTTCATTTTCATTTGAGGTAAACCACTGAGAGTTCCGAAAGGAAATCTAACTCTAGCCAATCAGGCTTCTCGTAACAAAATTGTACGGAAGTGTGCTCGTAGCCATATTGAACTTCCAGAAATAGGTCAGGAACAATTTCTTGGTGAAGAGAGAAGAGAAAATAGATTTCAGAACAGAAGTAGTCGTTCTGGAAGTTATGAAGGTATATATTTGAAGAGTTTATATGTTTATCTTAACTCATATTGGAAAAAGATATTCTAGCATTCAACTTAGATAGTAATATTGAACGAACACCTGTTTAGTCTTCTCCAACTGCCGAAAATTGCCTATCAGAGCAAACAGCTGATTCTCTGTTCAAAAGTAAAGAGCAGTAAATTTGCCAATATTTCTTAGGTCTACGACGTAACACTGAACGGTGTATTTATTACTTTACGCTGAATAAACTGTATAAAGAATTTCTCAATATTTGCAGTTTTTGTACTGTGGTACCGTGATTGCTTTCAGTGCAGCTTAGTTTCCGTTTATGTTGACAAATGTCAGTGAACTCTTAGTTTATTGCAGGTAACTCTCAATTCAGTACAGGTCTTAGTCGGAAGCCTCTCAAGTAAAGAAACACACTACAGCATTCTTATATAATGTTGAGGTGCCCCCATAAGCTATGCTTTGAAATTCAGCCTTCTGGTGCAAGGTTCTGACAATTTACAGTAGTTTTTGTAACAGACAAGTTTGGTAAATTCGACTTAAGGATACAGCACCTTAATAGGATTCCTGTGAAATCGCCTTTCATCGTCAAAAAAACTTACGGATTCGGCTAAGACTCTGGTAATCAGTAATTGATCAGCCAATAGACGCTGGTTCCCCGCATCATTTGCGGATTACCAGAGTCCTAGCCGAATCTGTACGATTTTGGCCATGAAAGGCAATGTTACATGAATCCCATTAGGGTGCCCTATCCTTAAATAGTAGAGTGATTGAAGGTTTTGGTAACAGGGTAATATCAGTGCTATTTTTACTTTTACCTTTTTTACACCCAATATTTGGCTTCATCATGCTCATTAATTAGCTCTCTGAGCATTGAAGTAATGTTATTAAATCTGGTTTCTACCTTTTAGGACTGTGGTTTTTTTCCTGAGAAATAAATGAAAGCCAGGTTTTGGGTATGAAAATTGTCATGGTGCATTGATACTACATAATTACCTTTTGGCCGAAACTTACAGTCATTAAAATTTTTACTATGTAACTAGGTAAAATTTATCAATCTGGCCTGTTCTAAAAATATCTGTCACTCATATTCACATAAAGGGGTGCAAAGGTTTACAGAGTGTTTGTTTTAATAAGAGTTCATCCATCAAAAAAGATGGTGAAAATACAAAGAGAATTTGTCTAAAAGGAATTTCAGCATCAGTTTTCATTATTATTCTGTTTTTACATGCTTGCCATGAGTGAAACACAGATCTCAGTGTTTCTGATTTTATGTAAAGAATTAAAAAGATCATTATAGTAAGACTAAAGTAGAATATTTCTCATGATTGTGATGACTTTTTAACAGTCAAGATGCCAAAGGAAAAGTATGAATCACCAAATCCAAGAAGGACACACACCCTTATGTCCCAGGAGGACATCCAAGCAGGGAAGAAATCATCATGGTACGAGCTGGAAATAACAGGTAGGACAAGACAAAATAACTCAAGACAATTTTGGAATGTTAAGAAATTTGACCTAAAGTACTGAAAGTGGTTGAATAGATACATTATATTTAGATACAGAACAACAAATACTGTGAACAGATTTATAGTGACGCTTTCCACAGAGGTTTTTTTTGGGGGGGGGGGGGTTTAAAGGTGTAACAATAGGTTAACCTATCGATGTATTGTGATAGCTTTGCTCTCGGTAGTAATAGGTTGACAGCATTTTTTTAAGTCGATAAATATCGCGATAGTTCGTCGAACTATCAATACTTTTCTAAAAATAAAAAAAAATCCTTCTACTTGTAGTATTTAGTTCAAAATGAGCGCATATCCTGTAAATATTACAGAAACCGAGAAATACCATCAGTCATGTCTGATAATAAATTATACATTAATAGAAACTCGCCTGTTTAAACCGAGAGTTCTTCACAAAGAGTGAGTCCTGCAGTAAGGCTATTCATCTGCATGAAACAAATGACAAGCGTCTATTGATATGATCAGAATAACCCAACAGTGTACAATTTATAAGTTTCAAATGATTATTTCGGTGACCAATGCAAATTTTTACGTTTCATTCCCCCAAAGCCAGTTTTTTGCCTCTTTTTCCCCCATTAAGGTGTGCACAATTATGCAATTTTTGCGGGCTGCTGTATACGTGGTTAATATATGCATGGCAAAAAAATTGTGAATTACTGGTTACAGACATTTTACGTACAGAAATATTTGCGGATTGAATACAGTTGATATTTGTTTGTATGCTTGTGATAAATATGCAAACAGAAAAAATTGCGAAATTTTTAAATTTGCAAAATCCCAAATATATCCACTTACAAAAAATTTCTACCTATACAGAATTTTGTTGTCGTGCGGGATTTTGTCCGCAAATAAATTTCACTTTTCGCAGGAATTTAGATTTTGAACGTGAATTTAAGCAGTAAATTCAAATTAATACCTATATGAAACGATAGGTGGAAGCTAAAATCTGTGTCTAATACTAAGGTAAAAATTTCGGGAAATTTAAGAAATGAAAATTTTAATTTATGTAGTATGGGGGTAGAGTGGGGGTTAGGTCTACTTGTCTTGCAGTGATAGCACAGTGGACCAAGTCTTGAAGGTATAGGGCATTCATACAAAGAAAGAAGACTAGAATAAAGGAATCCTTTATTGGATGTGACCTTTATTATTTATCCAAAGACAAAAACAAATGATATATTAACCCTTTAGCACACAATGGAAATCTCCATGAAATTTATACCGCCTTTTTACACTTTAAGCGGAACCATGCCCCCCTCCCCTTTTCTTGAAGGCAATGGGGGACAGCCCCCTATTTGAAAATTTCTAGATGCAACCCTGCTTGCCATAGTGCAGAGATATAGTAAAAACAATCAAAAAAAGTTTTTAAAAAAAAAAAATTGATTGTGATAGTATTGCAATAGTTTCAGGATTTGTGATAATATCACAATAGGAGTTTTACTATCACGATACTATCATGATAGCTGTTTTGGCCTTGATATTCACTCCAAGTTTTTTGGCAGTGAATTATTTTGGCACATCTCAGTCATCCTCATCATTGTCTGGTACCAACAGTAAATGTAGGGAAGAGCTCAATTAACCCTTTACCACACAGTCCCGACTTTTAACGACTCTGAGAAAGAAGCCGGTTGAAAATGTTGTGGGAAAAGGAGAAAATGCTGGTAACCAGCATTTTCTCCCTTTTCCACAATGTTTTCTACCCTTCCCGAAACAAAATTTCAATTTTTCAGTCACTTTTATTTTGTTGTCTGCTAATGCTTTCATTTTCGACTATTCTAAAATTTTGTTGTTTGGTAAAGAGTTAAGATATCATAAAAATTGAATAACCTTTAGAGTTAAGAGCCCTTTAGTCTCCACCAAAAGACAAAATTTAAGACTTTTCCAAACTGAAAGAAATTGCAATTAGCAAATTAACTAAGAATTATAAGTGTGACTCAGTAAATGAAATTTGTTATGGAAATGTTAGAAAATATTGTGGGAAAGGGAGGTAACCAGCATTTTCTCCTATTCCCCAAATATTTTCAAAGGCTTTTTTCTCGGGGTCATTAAAAGTAGGGATTATGGGGTAATGATTAAATAATGAATTAGTCTTTCAAAGGGTGGAATACATGATGGGACAAGGAGAAATTGCTGATTACCAGCATCTTTCATTTCCCACAGTTTATTTAAAAGCATTCTTCCTCAGGATTGTTAAATTCAGGATGGTGTGCGGGCAAAACATGTTACTGCAAATACATCTACAGTCAAGGGAATTTGTGGGTAGGTGTACTGGCTGCTGTGATATTATTTATCGAAATGAGGGCTAAAAATCAACATGTACATAAGTAAGCAAAGATGTCCATCAGCTTTAGTGTATTTTTCTTTTGATGGTATTGTTTCAGGAACTGTGAAGAATCTGTGCCCAGAATTATGGAGGCTTAAACATCTAACATCATTATATCTCAACGACAATAACCTTATACGAATTCCTCCAGACATAGCTAGATTAGAGCACCTTCTGTATTTAGACTTGTCATCTAATCAAATTCGAAGCCTGCCTGCTGAACTAGGGGATCTCATTCATCTACGAGAATTACTTCTGAATCACAATCAACTCAGGATGCTACCTTTTGAACTTGGAAAGCTTTTCAATCTCCAGAATTTAGGTAGGTGGACATGTCTGTAAGGGAAAGGATAGTACTGTTTTTGAATAGTATGGAAAATATTGTGCGAGAAGAAGCAATTGCATTTAACATGCAATTGCTCCTTTTCCTACAGATAAATCCAAAGGGATCAATTGCAAGGCTGAAATACTCATGTTTGGACAAAAAAAAAATTTTTTCATGAAGTATAATTCATTTCAGATAAAGGTGTTGATTCAGTCAACAGTCAATGGCCCCAATACAGATAAAATGGTTTGTGCATAACTTTTTGATTCTGATGAATGATATTCAGATTATTCTTCAGTCATTGTCTGTTTAACTCTTTACCAAACGACAAAATTTTACACTTGTCCAAATTGAAAGCATTTGCAGACAACAAAATAAAAGTGACTGAAGATTTGAAATTTGTTTTATGAATGGTAGAAAATATTGTGGGAAAAGGAGAAAAGGCTGGTTACCAGCATTTTCTCCTTTTCCCACAATGTTTTCAAAAGGCTTCTTTCTCAAGGTTGTTAAAAGTCGAGATTGCGTGGTAAAGGGTTAATAGATTGTGAAGCATTTACATTTTCTATAATTCTGTATCTGTGTGGTTGATTCATTCTGTGACCCCAATACAAATAATTTATCTACAGACCAAAAATATTAACTTCATTTATTCTTGGCACAAAGGAAGTAGTTTTGATGTAAAAGAAATTGAGTTTTTGTTAAAACCATCAAACAATTACTAAACCCTGGCTAGGTTTTACTCCCATTTCTAAGATTTGAAAATTTGTCAAAGTTTTACTTGTGGTTAATGTTTATCAACCTACCCTATGTAACAACAACATCACACAGGTCCAGAGTAGATAGGTACTGTTTTACTTGTATTGTAGGGCTTATTGGAAATCCCATGAATCAAGAAATGATGAAACTGTATAGTGAGGGAACTCAGAAATTACTTACTTTTCTTCTGGATAGTCTAGTTGGTAAGTACCAAAGACCACCTTTGTTTGTGGCTATGCCTATCTCTTTGGAACAAACCCGAAGGTCATCAAGGATAAATTTAGCTGCTTTTGTGTTCAGTGCAGATCAGGATCAGAATACACAGATTGTGAATCTGATTCTTGTTCTACTCCAATATTACAAAAGATATTTTGATACCCAGAATCTTTTATACCTTTACCTCACAGACCCAAGTTTAACGACCCAAAGTGAAAAGCTTTTAGAAACATTGCAGGAAAAAATGGAGAAAATGCTGGTAACCAGCATTTTCTCCTTTTCCCACAATGTTTTCTACTCTATCAAAGGCAAATTCTATCATTTGTAATTTGAGTCACCTCTAACTTGTCTGCAAATCCTCTCAGAATGGACATTTGTCTGCAAATCCTGTCAATATGGACAAGTCTAAAATTTTAGTGCGTTGTATAGAGTTAATAATATTGAGGCTATTTCTAATGACCAAATTTGTCCCTTCATTTATATTTGAACTATCGGGGTTGATAGAAGTCAGTCCTATCCACTTATCCCTATAGGCCAAACTACAAGCTGTCTATTTTGAAAGACCATGGATTTTTTTCTGGGCAGGTTTCATGCTTTGTATTGAATGGCTAACATGTCAGACATAATCAAAGGCCATAGACTGTATCGGTTTCTTTGTATTGATTTTTGTGTGTGTATGTACGACTATTTAAGCAGAAATTGAACACTGTGGTTACCCAATGTCTTAGAGCACATTTCTTTGTGTGTTGGAGGTAAGTAGTCAGTATGGGAGCAAGAAGTCATATCTTACAGGTTGCTTTATAATAAATGTATTTTTGACCTTTTTGTTTGGAAAACATGTTTTGTACCAAATATATAAATGAGAAGAAGAATGAGAATCAACGAAATTTGTAGCCACAATTTTTACTACCATTATGGTTTCATACCTTTTCATACATTTTAAGCTGGTCCAAATTGAAACATTTGCAGATGACAAATTATATTTTGATTGGATGATAAGATTTTTCTGTGATTGGAAAGAAATCAATTTTGGAAAACAAGAAAATGCTGATTACCAGCATTTTCTCCTTTTTCCACAATATTTTCAAAAGGCTTCTTTATCAGGGTTGTTAGAACTCTGGGATTGTGTGCTAAAGGGTTAACATATTTATTAAAGAGATGATCAATATCAAACATGCATGGAAGTGCTGTATAAACTGTGATCTAGTTATGAGGTATTGTACGTCAGTCTGTCTTGAGATTGAATACTGTACTATTTTTCTACAGACAGAAAAGTAATTGATTGTCAAAGTATTTTCCACCACAAGTCTCTACCTCTCATTGAAGATGATAGAACTTCAGTCTGAAAAATGAAAGACAACTGAATGCGGAACTGGACAATTCATACTGAGTTATCTCCCATTGTTCTAAATACTAGACAAAGCTATATCTTTCCTGCTGAGTAAGTTTAATATAACTTTAAAACCGATAGTAAAAACCCAAATAACGTTATTTCAAACTTTTTTTTTTTTTTTTTAGAAATGTATTTCCTTATCGGACAGTGTATTTGAAAGATTTAGACTGGACGTTCTGTGCAGTCTGACCTTGATCTACAGTGTCAGCAAAAGGTCGTTGAGTTACCCTAAGCAGCTTAAGGGTTAACCCTCAAAGCACTTTCACGGTTATAGTTGCCTTTGCCGCAAGTGTATATCAAGATCAAAATACACAAAACATGCAGTCTGATCTTTGATCTTTGAGTCTGATCACTGTCCACTTTGCTTTAACATTATAGCCAAAAGGAACATTTAAATTGCTATTTATATTTGGGCCTTTTCCCTAGACTGAAAGGTTTTATTCAGTGCCTTAAGGGTTAAATATTCTGTCCACATTTTTTTCTTCTTTTTTCAGCTTATGTGACGTTACTTTTATTTCTCTAAGGAGAAGTGTCAAAAGAAGTGTGAAAATTCAGTATTTAATGAGACAATCTTGAATGTGATAGTATTCCTGACTTAAAACTGGGCATGTCATCAGTTTCTATTTTGTGGCTTGACATCATGCATCCATTACAGTAAAACTGTTTCGCTTGCAGGTGACTGCTTGAAAGGGGTCTTGATACCTAATGGTATCATTTTTCTTAACTCTTATTCTTCTGTATTTATATTGGTGGCTACCGTAGAAATGATATTTTTTTTTTGTTTAATGGTATTTGACGGGGGTAGGATGAACTGTAGACATTTTGTTCAATGGTCAATCTAATGTCGAAAATGGCTGTCACTACAATAGTTTCCATTTCAACAGATTTGAAGAACACTAATTTCAAAAGTAATTCCTGAAATTCACTTTATACCACACAACAAAATTACAGACTTGAAAGCATTTGCAGACAACAATAAAAAGTTTGCCTCAAAAATTTAAATTGTTTTTTTTCAGTATATAAAACATTGTGGGAAATGAAGAAAATGCTGGTTACCAGCATTTTCTCCTTTTCCCACAATTTTTTCAGAAGCCTTCTTCCTTAGGGTTTTAAAACCTTGGATTGTGTGGTAAAGGCTTTAGGAATTTGAACAGCCCTGTGTCTCAAAATTACTGAACATTGGCTTCGGAACACCTGTCTTAAAAGCAAGAGTTGATTCTGCCTTACTTTGTCTAAAAAAAAAATTAAAAATAACTGGATGCCAGATGGTTTTGAACATTGACATGCATAATGGGTATCTGTAGTGAACAAATATTTGTTTAAATAATGATGTCTGGTTGACCTTGCCTATGCATCCAAAGTAGATTTGGATTAGACTGCATAAAACCTGAAAGATTGGAGTAGTTTCTGGTCTGAAAACAGGCCTAAAGCTTCAATTTTTTTTAAAAAGAAACCTCTTGTCTTAGGCCTAGTGCTTTGGTATAGCACGGTCTAATTGACCTTTGACCTTTACCAAACAATTCTGTGTTTTAGAGAAGAAGCCTTTTGAGAACTTTTTCGGAAAAGAAGAAAATTTGGATGTCTGACAATTACATTTTCTCCTTCTCCAAACAGTGTTTTCTACTATTTCAAAGCTAGACAACAGTGTTTGGGCTACAGTTAATTTTCTGCAAATGCTTTTAATTTGGTTAAGTCTGAGTCTTAATTTTGTTGTTTGGTAAAGAGTTAACAAGTTTGTTTAAGTTACATTTCTGGGATCAAAACTGGCTTCTCCTTAGGATTCCTAGGGAATAACCCTTGAGTGCTAAATGAGTGATAGGAAACTCTCAAGCTGATAGTAAAATTCTATATTTTGCTATTTCAAAGTTACTTTGGAGGGGGGAAAAGTCTCCTTATCAGACAGTGTAGATCTTAGATCAGACTGCATCTTCTGTGCAGTCTGATCTTGATCTACACTGTCTGCAAAAGGTTCTTTAATAGTCATGTTTCGCAGCATAGGATTAAGGTTTTTAGCTTGCCTGTTTTTTTGAAGAATTTGAGATATTGTCATTGCCCTGTCTGCGTCAGCATCTGTATTAACATGTTTACAAAAACTTGAAATGTTCTGATGGTTCTCTTACTACTAAAGATAATTGATTAAAACTTGGGCTTATGTTACCGTATAACTCTTTACCACACAACCTTGAGAGAGAGGCCTTTTGAAAACATTGTGGGAAAAGAAGGAAATGCTGGTAACCAGCATTTTCTTTATTTCTCACCATGCTTTCTACCCTGTTAAAGGTAAGTTCCATCATTTGAGTTACACTTGATTTGTTGTTTGCAAGTGCTTTCAATTTAGACTAGTGTCAAATTGTGTCATTTGGTGATGAGTTAAGAGGTTGGGGGCATCCAAGAGGGCAACTCAAATTTTTAGTTATTTCCCCTTTTCAGCTTTGAATTTTCACTGAAACAGCAACTGCAGCTAAGCATTGGCACCAAGTGTGGTACTTTTGTTGTTTATTTAGAACTGCAGATGCCTATAATCAAATACTCGTGTCAGATGAGCATTTTCAAGGCTTTCCTGGGTCTGTAGTCAGAAACGAGTCTAAATTTCATTCTGAATCTAATTCAAGATTAACTTGTTACCAAGCAACAAAATTTTAGTCAGGTCCAAATTGAAAGCATAATAATTATGCAGACGACAATTTGACTTTGGTTCAATTGATGCAATTGGTCTTTGATAGGGAAGAAACATTGTGGGAAAAGGAGAAAATGCTGGTTACCAATATTTTCTTCTTTTCCAACAATGTTTTCTAAAAGGTTTTTACTCAAGGTTGTTAAAACTTGGGATTGTGTGGTAAGGGTTAAGAAAGTAATACAAGTTCCACTGCTTTCAGATTTAGAAAGCTCATGATGATTTTTGTTGAATTGACATGGTTGGTTTGTCTGATAAGGTTGATGTGATACTGGTACAAATCTAAAGTTATGCTCTGTAGATAAATGAATATTTTCACGGTCATGTATCATCACTATGTAGCATGATACAGTTTTATTTGATGGATTGAAAATGGAGTTATTCATTTGTGTAATAATACATGTTGCACTCTCTTTTCCATTTGCCTTTGGCTTGCTTCCAAAAGCTAAATGTAAAATGTATCATGAAATATTACATATGATAATGACCTATGAGATTGCACAAACATTTTACCCTTTACAAAACAATCCTGAGTTTTAACGACCTAGGAAGAAAGCTTTTGAAAACATTGTGTTAACCAGCATTTCTCCTTTTCCCATGTTTTCTAACATTTCATTTAAAAAAATCCAGTTATTTGAGCAACAATTAATTAGTTGTTGGCAAAATTTAATGCTTTCAATTTAGAAGAGTGAAAGATTCTGTGATTTGGTAAAGAGTAAATGGAGTTTTTTTTAGTTGATTATTAGCAGTATATTGACATATTTTAACCCTTTAGCACACTCACTAGAGTCTGAATGACAGGGAAGACTTTTGAAACAGTGTTAAAACATTAGAAAAAGCAAACACATTTTTCCATCTTTCAGGAACTCCTTTGAAAAAACATTTGGACAGAATGAAAATTTGCTAAGAATGAGCAATTTTTCCTATACTGCAATGTGTGTACATATATTTATGTAACAAGTTTTCATTAATGTAGACTATCTGTAATTTTTACAGATATTTTGTGTCATTTGCTGCAAACTTATTTCAAGGAGGTCATTAACCCTTAAAACACCTAATAAACCTAACATGCTTTTTCAGTATAGAATAAAAACTGTACCAAGGATGCTTTATTCCAGCGTGTTTCAGCAAAACCGCCAGTGTTAATCAAAGATCCAACAGCACATTTTGTGCTGTCTGATGTTGATTTATACTGGCTGCAAAGGCAAAGAAAGTACAGTATTATCTCTTTACAAACCAACAAAATTTTGGACTTGTTCAAATTGAAAGCATTTTTAGATGACAAATTAAATGTAGCCCAGATGATGTTTCTGTCTTTTGAAGGAGAAGAAAACATTATAGTCGGGATTGTGTGGTAAAGGGTTAAAAGACACTGCCAGGGTTAAAGCTTTAAAAAGTATTTAGAGCATGACAAAATATCAATATCCACTGTAGAAATGAGGTTTTCAGGGGTTATTACACCATCAGCATGACACCAGATTTTTACTTGAAGTTGATTATAGGCCATTTATAAATAAATAAAAAGGATGAGGTATGGGGTGGATACCTTACCTGTCAACTAATAAAGTTATTTGAGTTGCTTCTTTGGCTTGTGAAGATTATGATCAGATAATACTAAATGTGTACACTGACTTTGAATTTATACTGCATGGATATTACAGCCTTGAAACTTGCTATACTTGTTTTATTAATTTGACAATTTAAGGATTAACTCATCACATTTCTTGTAACCAGCATTTTCTGCTTTTCCTACAATGTTTTCTAAACAAATTCCATCATTCGAGCCATATTTAAATTGTCATCTGCAAATGGTTACAGGTTGGACAAGTCTATATTTTTGTTGAGTTGACTCTACCAAACGACAAAATTCTAGACTTGTCCAAATTGAAAGCACTTGCAGACAACAAAATAAATGGGACTCAAAAATTGAAATTTGTTTTGGGAAGGGTAGAAAAGGTTGTGGGAAAAGGAGAAAATGCTGGTTACCAGCATTTTCTCCTTTTCCCACAATGTTTTTAAAAGGCTTCTTTCTCAGGGTCGTGAAAACCTGGGATTATTTGGGAAAGGGTTAACCATATTGTTTTGAATTATAAATTTTACAAATTAAGATATTCATTCATGTTGATTTTCAATATTTTACAAGAATTATTTGTTACCGACCAAGCTGCATCAGACAAGGCAACTAGAGCAATTACAGATATTCCCACAACGCCTTGAAAAGACTTCTTTCACCCTTTACCACACAATCCTGAGTTTTAAGGACTCCAGGAAAGAAGGTTTTCGAAAAAGGGTGAAGCTCCTCTTCCCATAATGTTTTCCCACCTTTCTAAGACAAATTCCAACATTATGGTCTCAGTCTGTCGTCTGCAAATACTTCCAATTTGGACAAGTTGAAATATTTGTCGTTTGGCAATGAGTCAAACCTTTGCCAAACTCTGAAATGTTTTCAAGAATCTAAGATTAAAGCTTTTTAAAGCTGGTTAACAGCATTTTCTTCTTCTCACGAAATAATTTCTGTCTTTCCCATGACAAATCTGAGCCTTTTAGCCTTATTTGATTTGTTGTATGCAGGTGCTTTGGTTATCGGCAAGTATAAAATTTTGTCATCTGGTAAAGAGTTAAATAATTTATTGTGCATTTTTAACATTTCCCCATGTGCCAAGATTGTCTCTGCATCAAAAATTTGTTTGTTATAAACCTTTTAAAATGCAGCAAGTCTCTTATTTTGAAATTCGTAGAAAATAAAGGAGGGATAAAACATATTTTTGGATATAGAAATCTACGTATTTAAAACTGAGAGGAGTGGAGGAAAAAAAATTTTGGAAAAGATATGAATACTAATTGCGTATGTTATGGTTTTAATGCGTCATTACAACCAACTTTTTTATATGAAAATGCTTCACCCTTTACCAAATAATCCTTTGATAAGGTGACCTAGAGGAAGAAGATTTTTGTCTGAAGACTTCGTAGGAAAAGGAAAGAGATGCTGATAAAGAACATTTTCCCATCATCAAACTACAATCATGTCTAAATATGGCTTGAAAAAGTGTAGGAAAACAAACAACCAGCATTTTAAAGTTGAGCCACATTTATTTTGTTGTGTAAATACTTCCATGATGAAATCAGTCTAAAATTTTGTCATCCGGTTTTGAGATAACCTTTTACTACACAATTCAGAGTTTTAATGACCCTGAGAAAGAAAGCTTTTGAAAATACAGTGGAAAAAGAAGAAAATGCTTGTAACAATTCCCATAGTGTTTTTTACCCTGCCTGAGACAAATCCCACAATTCCAGCCACATTTATATTATTGCCTGTAAATGCTTTCAATTTGGACAAGCCTAAAAGTTTGTGGTTAGCGAAAGAGTTAGCTTATAATACATACGGGAATATAAAAAATGCAGGTGACAAAGTTTAAGTATAATAAAAACTTAAGTTGATAATTCCAATAAATTGATAGATGTGTAAACATTGTTACTGAAGAAAAAAAGGTCAATAGGCAATTCCTCATTTTGCCAAAATGTTTGCAAAAGTGATCTGTTGCAAGACAAAGAAAAGACCTGAGTCATCATGCTCTGGCAAAAGGGGGCGTAATATATTTCCGTGATGCATTATATGGTATGCAACACGCGAAAAGGGGCATTCGGACATTTGCGTAAAGTGTCGTTTCAGATCAGCCTGCGCAGTCCGCGCAAGCTAATCCGAAACAACACTTTTCGTTTTTATGTAATTTTCTGTTTTGCGCAAGTCTACTGTAGCACAAAATCTAATGTAGTCGTAAAGTGCCGTCTCGGATTAGCCTGCGCGGACTGCGCAGGCTGATCCGAGACGACACTTTACGCAAATGTCCAAATGCCCCTTTTTGCGTGTTGCAAGCCATATCAAGCAAGTCCTCAAACAATTAAGAATCCATAAAATCCATTTAGTCTAAGGAAATGCAGAAAATTCACAATTTATAGCAAAAAGTTTCAGAGAACGCAGGCTGACATGGGTCTATACTTTCTGCAGGTACATTAAGCCCGTGTTTCACAGAACATGGCTCAGTTCTTGGTGATAATACAAGTTGCACTTGGTGCTCTAAGTGTGAATAAATTTAAGTTTTACACAATTTTATGTTGGAGTCAATGGGTTGGTATGAGAATAATGATAAGAATGAGTAGTACTTGTACAAGAACAAAACACTTGTCTTTACTTGTCCGTAGATGTCATTAACTCTTTACCTGATACAGTGTAGTAAGATTTTAGAGTTGTCTAAATTGAAAGCATCTGCAAATGACAAGTTAACCCTTTACTAAATGACAAAATTGTAGCCTTGTCCAAATTGAAAGCGTTTGCAGACGACAATTTCAGTGTGGCTCAAATGGTGCAATTTTTCTTTGATAGGGTAGAAAATATAGTTAGAAAAGGAGAAAATGCTGGTTACCAGCATTTTCTCCTTTTCCCTCAATGTTTTTAAAAGCCTTCTTTTCCAGGGTCATGAAAACCAGGGATTGTTTGGTAAAGGGTTAAAAATGGCTCAAATGGTGTTTTTTATCTTTGAAAGAGCAGAAAACATTGTTGGAAAAAATAGCAAATCCTCTTTGTTAAAAGGTAGGATTGTTTGGTACAGAGTTTACTTGACAAACAATACTGAGGTTTTATTACCCTGGGTAAGGTTTTTAAAAACATTGTTGGAAGAAGAAAACCAGCATTTCCTCCTTTCCCATCAATGTTTTCAACTCTTTGAAAGTCAAGTGCCTCATTATACCCATCACCTACAAAGTGGTGTGGTATACTAGTTTTACCATGTCTGTCCGTCAATCTGTCTTATCTCGTTTTTGTATCCGTGCTTTAATTCAAAAAGCAGTTTGACCTAGGACCCTGCAACCTTTTACGAGTGTTGTTCATGACCAAAGGAGGGTTGTATTGCTTTAGGGGTCACATGGATCAAAGGTCAAGGTCACAGGTGAACTTTGTTTGAAAATTGTTTCCGTGCTGTAACTCAATAGCTTTTTGACCTAGGACCCTGAAACTTTTTACTTATGTTGCTTATGATCCAAGGTAGTGCCCTATTGTTTTTGGGTCACATGGGTCAAAGGTCAAGGTCACTGGTAATCTCTATTTCAAAAAGCATTTCGGTTCTCTGATTGTGCTGCTTCAGTGACAAGGTGCTGGTGTGTGGGGGTGGGAGGGCATTTGTCCACTTTGCAACAGCACTAATTTGAAAAAATTTAGTTCTCTTCTTCAAGTACTTTCCTTTGGACAGGTCAAACATTTTGTTTTCCGGAAAAAAATGGAAACTTTAGATTTTTCAGGCAAGAATTGTATTATAAAGGTTCCTGTTGTCAGAATATCTCACAAAACAGTTGACTGTAGTTCAAAGACAAGACTGCATGTTCTGAACTGTCTATAATTGATCTTAGTTCTCTACCAGATGACAAAAAGTTTACGCTTGTTAAAATTGAAAGTGTTTGCAAACATCAAATGAAATATGGCACAAATAATGGGATTTGTCTCTGAAAGGGTTGAATAGATTGTGGGAAAAGGAGAAAATGTTGTTAACCAGCATTTTCTCCTTTTCTCAGAATGTTTCAGAAAAATTTCTTCTCAGGAGCGTTAAAACACAGGCTTGTTTAGTGAAGGGTTTATTGTCAAAATATGCAACATTCACTGGGCATTAACTTGGCTCTTGTAAGCTGATCATGATTGAGGGTTCTAGTATTATCAACAAATGTTATTGTCAAAAGCTGTGCATTTTTAATGTAATGGATTAACCCTTTACCAAACAATCACAGGTTTTAATGACCTTGGAAAAGAAGCCTTTTGAAAACATTGTGGTAACCAGCATTTTCTCCTTTTTCCACAATAATTCCTACTCTTTTAAGGACAAATTCCCCAATTTGAGCCAGAATTTGACTTGTCATCTGCAAATGCTTTCGAATTGGACAAGTCTAAATTTTGTCATTTGGTAAAGAGTTAAGGTAGTCAATCTCCAGAATGTCATCTTACAATTAAAAAAAAAACACTGAAAATCAACAGCATTTCTGCTTTTTCAACAGTCTTGTGTTCGATGAAACTCGGGACTGTTTGGTGAAGGGTTAGTTATGGCTGATCAGCAAGGATTTGGGATTAATTGATAAATACATTGCAAAACATTGCAAAAGTTGAAATTCCTCTAATTTTGCCTCAATAGTATTGAAGTCATATACTGCATAAGAAAAAAGTCAGTTGCAGGTTGAAATGTGCTCTTTTGAACCCTTTACTAAACGACAAAATTTTTTACTTGTCCAGTTTGAAAGCATTTGCAGACGACAATTTACGTGTGTTTAAAATGTTGGAATTTGTGATTGAAGGGCATAGAAAACATCCTGGCAATAGGAGATGTTGTCAAAGTCCCATTTCCTAAGGGTCATAAAAACAAGAGATTGTTTGGTAAAGTTTACTTAATGAGATGGGAACATATTTTCAAAGATAGTTTGCTGCAAGAAAAATCTGCATGAAGTAAAATGTTAACCACTGAGCAGTGAGAGATGCCATTCCATGTTGACCTTCAAAGAGACTTTTTTCTGTCAGACAGTAGTGTTGTTGAGCAAGTATTGGACGACCTGAATTTATCTTATCTCAGTTATGTCGTCTGAATATTATTGAATCTTATTTGAATTAGTTGTGAATCACCTTAGTTACTTTTTTTATTCCATGACCAGTATAATTGTTTCTGTAAAATTTTGTGTGTCAAAAAAAAGATTAAGTAAAGAAATTCAGAGGGACATGATATGTTTCCTGTGTAATCAAGTTTTCCTGGAATGTTTTAACTATTTAGTGGATGACAAATTTTGTGAACTTGTCTTAATGGAAAGACTTCAGCCTTTTACCACACAATCCAGAGTTTTAAAAACCCTGATAAAGAAGGCTTTTGAAAACTGGGTACAGGAGAAAATGCTGGTAATCAGCATTTTCTCCTTTTCCCACAATGCTCTCTAATCTTTCATAGACAAAATACAGCATTGAGCCCCATTTATCGTCAGCAAATGCTTTCAATTTGGACCGGTCCAAAATGTTGTCATTTGGTAGATAGTTAAAGACAACATATTATTTGTGGTTTAACTCTTAACAACATAATTTTAGACCAGTCCAAATTCAAAGCATTTGCAGATGACATAATAAATGTGACTGGAAAATTTGTTTTGGAAAGAGTAGAAAACATTGTGGGAAAGGGAGAAAGTGCTGGTTACCAGCATTTTCTCCTTTTCCCACTATGTTTTCAAAGGGCTTCTTTCTCAGGGTCGTTAAAAATTGGGATTGTGTGGTAAAGGGTTAAACAATATCGTTTGTCTTTGAAAGGAAAAGGATGCATGTTTTGAAAAGAAGAAAATGCTGTTAGCCAGCGTTTTCTACGGTGGCACTGAGGTGACATATGCATTTTTTTGTAATTATCTCGTTCCCACGAGATAAGAATTCATTTTCTTGAGTTTTTTTTTTTAACTTTTACAAGAAACAGAATTCGTTTTCTCGAGTTTTTTTTTTTTTTATATAAAAAAAATATGCAAAAAACAAAATTCGTTTTCTTGAGTTTTTTTTTTTCATAAACAATTTTGCAAAAAAAAAAAACCAACTTTCATTTTCTCGATTTTTTTTTTTTTTAATATAAAAAATTACGCAAAAAACGAAATATTATCTTGGTCAACATCAGATAGACAGAACATTCAGCCTGATATTGGAAATACAGTGTCTGAGGTGAACAGGTTTTTCTAACAAAAAAAAAATTTTGAAATCGCTGTTTCGGGGTTTTACTTTGGCTGGAAATTTTCATTTAAACTACATAATTACCTCACAGTCCTGAGTTTTAATGACCCTGAAAAAATAAGGCTTTTATAACATTGTAACTGATAACTATGATTTTCTCGTTTTTCCATAATGTTTTCTACTGTTTGAAAGGTAGATTCCATCCTTTGAGCTACAAGTAATTTATGATTATGCAAATGCTTTCAATTTGGACAAGTGCAAAATTCTGTCATTTGGTGAAGGTTTACTGTATGTTGCAGTTTAAGGATGAATTTTATAGGGAATGTCCTATATAATGCTCGTCAAGTTGTCAGGTTTTGTACTTGGCCCTGTGCATTAAAATCATAGGTTTGACAGTTTAACCCTTTACAAAAGAAACCTGAGTTTTGATGAGCATGAGTAAAAGGGCTGTTTCAATCATTGTGGAAAAAGGAGATAATACTGGTTTCTAGCATTTTCTTCTTTTCCCCACAATGTTTTAAGTCCTTTCAAAGACAAATTCAACCATTTAAGTTATATTCATTTTGCTGTCTACAGCTGCTTTCAAAATTGGCAAGTCGAAAATTTTGTCGTCTGGTGAAGAGTTAAGTGTACAATTTTAGTTTTTCTCTCTCTTTACCACAAGATCCTAGGTTTTAACGACCCTGACGAAGAATGCCTTTGAAAACATTGTGGGAAAACAAGAAAATGCTTGCAACCAGCATGGTCTTCTTGTCTTCTACCCTTTCAAGGACAAAACCATTATTTGAGCGAGAATTGAATTATCATCTGCAATTGCTTTGAATTTGTACAGGGTTTGTGGTATGGTGAAGATATAATGCATGACCCCATTTCACATTTGCACCAGAGGACTTTAAAAGAATCCTGGTGAAATATGGATTGCAAATTTTAATGTTCATTAGAAAAATTTAAATTGTACTCTAAGAAAACATTGTAGCCTGATGGGAAATCACTTAAGTCTTGATTTCTCTCTCATCCACAGTATTTTTAAAAGTGGTTTGCTGCATTTTGGGAAAATATGTTTGCATGTGTATTTTGTGTTAGTCTTGTATCCCACAATCCTGTGTTTTAATGAAAAGAGTTTTGAAATAGTGGAAAACGGAGAAAATACATTGAAATATGATTTTCACAATGTTTTGTATCATATATATCATTTAAGTCAGATTCAATTTGTCTGCTAATGTTTTCAGTATGGACAAATGTAAAATTTTGTCTTTGGTAAAGTGTTAAAGGAGCATAAACATTCTGATTACTGTATATAGGAAAGTGTGAGTGGTCGTTGAAAGTTTCTATTCTTAGTACAGAGGTAATTTATGTGGGTACCTTAGCTAAGTACCAGTAGCCATTCATTGGAAGGCGCTGGCATCATGTGATGCCTTGTAAGATTACCAATAGAAAGAAGTGATGAGAGGAACATTTACTCAAACTGGCACAGTTATCGGTATTCGTTACCCAAACAAGACCTTGTGTAACTATATGGAGTATGTATCTATAAGGAGATCTTCAAGGCAGCGGGAATGTTCTAATAAGTAGTTATTGAAGGGGTGAGCTCAGTTGGACAGAGAAAAATTTGTACATACTGGAAACTGTGATCGAGTATGAAGTTTCTGTGGCATGATGTTGAAATGACTTATTGGAAAATTGATCTTTGGGAAAAAAGGAAATGTGAATAACTAAGGCCATACATAATTATCAGGAAAACACAAAGAAATCAAGAATGTATTGATTTTAGGTTTTTAGAGTGGAATAGGTTTGATGTTTTTTTGTGGCATTATGGAAGCTTAATGTTTTCTCTTGTGTTTGTTCTTTCTAAGGCTATTTTGATAGTTATCTAGTGTAAATGCCAAACTTAAAGAAGTTTTTTTCATGAGGTTTATGTAGCTAAGTTTATCTCTTTACCAACAACATAATTCCAAACTGACCATAATTCACAGCAATAGTAGACAACAAATTAAATGTGGCTCAAGTGATGGGATTTTTTTTGGAAAGTGTGAAAAACTTATTTGGAAAAGGAGAAAAAGCTGGATACCAGAACAGTTTCCTTTGACTACAGTATCTTCAAAGGCCTTTTTTCCTATAGAGTCATTGAAACTTGGATTGTATGATAAAGGGATAATTTAACCCTTTACCAAACAGCAAATTTTAAATTTCTTCCAAATTGAAAGTATCTGCAGATTTCAAGTCTGAAAGTGGTACAAACGTACAGAAGTTCCTGGACAGGGTAGTAAATATTGTGAGAAAATACTTTTTACCAGTATTTTCTTGTTTTCCCACGATGTTTTTTGAAAGCTTTCTTTCTCAGGGTCTTTAAAACACTTGGGTTGTTTGGTAAAGGGTCAAAAAAAAAATGTTGAGTGCATGCACAGAGAGGTATCTTGCATGGATTATTGGTCAGCATTAACTCTTTGCCAAAAAAAATTCAGACTTTTCCATACTGAAAGCATTTGCAGATGATAAATTAATGCAATTCAAAAATTTGAAATTACTCTTTGGAAGGATACCAGCATTTTTCCTTTTTCCACAATGTTTTCATAAGTCCTCTTGTTTAGGATCGTTAAAGTTCAAGGCGGCCAGCAGACCTTTATCAAAAACAATGTGACAACTTCTGAAAAAAGATATAATGATTTAACTCTTTGCCATACTTCATTATTTTTATGACCCCTTGGCAGATTGAATTTGAACACAAGTGGGGATAGGAGAAAGAAAATGTTGGAAACCAACATTTTCTCCTTTACTCACTGGTTTCTATACTTTTAAAGACACATCCTGCAGATTTCGACATTTATTTATGGTCTGCAATACTTCAAATATGGGCAAGGCTTTAGGTTTGTCATTCAGTTAAGACATAAAGTTGACTTTTGGCATTATGGATACATGTACTTGAGAATCTGACACATATTATGTGAAGTTTATTCTGTCTTTGTATCAGAGTTATCATCCCCTTTTTTTCTATCATTATTTTCATAATCATCATCTTCAGTGCTGTTTTCTACCCTGGCGACGTACTTCTTTTTATATTTGAGTCATTTAACGCTATACCAAACAAATTTAACCCTTTCCCAAACAATCCCTGGTTTTCACGGGTCAGGAATAGAAGCCTTTTGAAAACATTGTGGGAAAAGGAGAAAATGCTGGTAACCAGCATTTTCTCCTTTTCCCACAATGTTTTCTACCCTATCATATAGAAAAATCATCTTTTTAGCAACTATTAATTTGTCATCTGCAAAATGCTTTCAATTTGGTCTAGTCCAAAATTTGCCGTTTGGGAAAGGGTTAATATGCCCATCCAAATCCGTTCTTTGTTCTATCATATTATTAATGCTGGTAAAAAAGGGCCGAGGTAGGAAAATCACTTATATGAGCAAAAAAAGCAAAACTTTTGCCTAGATTACAGTTGCCATGGATGCTATATGATTTAGTTGTCTGCAATTTTCCATATGATTTTTCAGGCATCCAAATTTGCTACAGGCTACAGTGTATATGTTTACATTGTATACGGAGCATTGTACAATTTCTTGTGCTATCTTTTAGTGACAGATCTGATAGGGGTGGTATGGAGATCATACTTGAATCGTGACGGAAGTCATTGTTAAGTGTCAGCAGAGGAATTGTACAGGCATTATATAGCAACTTTGCATCAACTGTGCTGGGACCATATGATTGTCCCATAATTTGTTTGCTCAAGTTACCATCTAAAATAGTGTGTTTCTGCACCATTGTTGTTCAGCCTCTTTGCAATACCCATGCTGGAATCTTGTTATGCTAACACAAAGAAGACACTGAGATAGTGTCATTACAGCCCTGTCATGGTCTGCATCATAGACATGCTAAAACTTTGACATTTTTTAATATCTCCATCTCTACTGAAGATATTTACTTTATTCATGGACTAATTGGTTACTATTAAAAGAGGAACCCGTACAACAAGGGCAGTTATCCATAAAAATATTTCTAATACAGTTACGCCCATTTTTTCAAATTAGAATTTTAACTTAAAATCAAGCAACTGCAGCCCAGCATTGCCACTGGCATGCCATGCTCTTGTTAAAATACGTCACTGTGCGGTGTTTAACCAAATCATAGTAGGTACTGCACTCAAGATTCTGTATGATGATTGTAACTATGTCTGCCATTGAAATGCAAAGACCTTGAAATTTAGTTGTGGCATAGATTCATGCTGTCTGATATTTTTAGAGTAGTTGTACTAAAATGGCCTTTGTATTGAAACTTGTGTTTTATTTGTGGACTGAAAATATCTTTTTCTTTAGTTGAAGCTCACCAGTCCACAAAACCATAGTCTGTTTTATACTGCGAGCCACTCCAGAGGATAGTAACTCTTATCATGCAAGATAAGTGTATTGAAACTTTTAAGCTGATAGTAAAAATCCAAATTTTGCCATTTCAAGGTATTATTTTGAGAAAAATATGTACTTATAGGACAGTGTAGATCAAAGATCAGACTGCACGTTCTGTGCAGTCTGATCTTGATCTACGCAGTCAGCAAATTGCGCTTAGCAGCCTAAGGGTTAAACATAGCTCAAGTCATGGGATTTGTCTTTGACAGGGTAAAAAAATGATGTCAGAAAAGGAGACTATGCTTTTTTCACAAGCTTTTTTCCTTGAGGGTTGCTACAACTTGGAATTGTTTTGGAAAGTTTAACATTTTATCAACCAGTCTTGTGTTTGAAGACCTTGAGGAAGAAGCCTTGTAAAAAAAACATTGTTGGAAAAGGAGAAAATGCTGTTGACTAGTATTTTCTCCTTTTCCCACTATATTTTCTTCTCTATCAAAGAACTTCAGTTAATTTTTACCAGTTTCCATTTTGTGGTCTGCAGAGGCTTTTCAATTTGGGAAAGCCTAAAATTTATGGTTTTTGAAATGTTTAACCCTTTACCACACAAAGCCGAGTTTTAACTACCCTATAGAAAAAGTTTTTAGAAAACATTGTGGGAAAAGGAGAAAATGCTGGTAACCAGCATTTTCTTCTTTTCCAACAGTTTTCTACCCTTCCAAGGGCAAGTTTCTGTTTTAGAGTCACATTTATTCTGTCGTCAACGAAAGCTTTCAATTTGTGAAAGTCTTTATTTTCTCTGTTTGGGAAAGGGCCAATTTATTAATGTTCGTTAATATGTTAATGTTCATTTACATGTTTGTGTGGATGAATACATCGAAATGTGTCGCATATCCATGTCTCATGTCATGAAATAGGATTTAACCCTTTTGCCAACGACAAATTTTAGACTTGTCCGAATCCAAAATGTCACAGACGACGAGTTTCAGCTACGTAAAAATGAGCTGAAGTTCTCTAAAAGGATGGAAAACATAGCAGGAAAAGGAGAAAATACTGGTTACCAGCATTAACTTTCTCTTTTTCATAGCATGTTTTCAAAGGCTCTCTCCTCAGGGTCGTTAACCAGGTGTTGTTTTGTAAAGGATTTTAATACAAAAACTTGGTGTTGTCAAAATGTTTGTTCCAAGAAGATATTTTTATTGTCCATTTTGGCAAAAACTTGTTCTGGAAGATTTTTATGTTTTAACTGACACAATTGGATAAAAGTTGTTTGTTATATTTTGGACTTAGATCTTGACATTATTGTATGATGGACATGAAACTTAATTTGATAATTTATTCAGCAGTCCTACAGGCATTAACCCTTCCCCATGGGACAAATTTTACACCTGCTTAAATTGAAAGCACTTACAGATGAAAAATTAAATGTGACTGAAACCATGAGATTTGTGTTTGAAATGGGTAGAAAATATGGTGAAAAAAGGAGAAAATGATGGTTACCATTTTCCCACAATGTTTTCTAACAAGTTCTTTTCTCAGTTGTATGGTAGAGAGTCAAGCTAGCCTTTATATCAAATAAGTATCCAAGGAAAGTTATAATAGTCATTAAAGACCAGTTATAACATTGTCATTAATAGCCAGGGTATAGAATCATTACTATGGGATCCAACATTTTTAGAGCACAATAGCAGTGATGCACCAAGTACTAGATTTTGCTTACCTCCAGTCAGTCCTTGAATCCTTGAATAAGGCTTCAGATTAGTAATTGGTCACGTTACGTATATATGCTTGGACTGATCACAGGGGAATTATCTAATGTTAGGAACAGCACCAGGGTAAAACATGTATAAGAGACCTCCAAAGAATGATTCCATTTTAACTGTGGTTCCCATAGCAAGATAACTAAAAAATATCTAAAACCCATGATAACCTTTTTTTTCAAAACTAGAATTCTCTATAAATTGGTAGAAATGACCATTTGGTGGACCTCTCTAAGATTTCTTAATATAATTTGGAAACTTCAAAGAATTTGGCTACTGTGTGCTTTGCTCAATTATAGCCTGCAACAAGCTATATTTAATGTTATTCTGATCAATGAAGATAAGTCCTGTTTTCCCAATACTGTTAGTTTGTTCCATTTATCTCCCTTGATAATCACACTGCATTGTCTACAGTGTTGGTTTTCAGCTGTAATCAATTATTTTGATGTGTTTGATGTTAATTTTCGTGCTCAGAAGAGTTGAATATTTAACAAGAAGAGAGGTTTGCATAATTCTATTTTTGATTCTGAAACTTTCCTATCTTTGTCAAAGAAAAAATGTTCTTCTGCTAACAAAAGTTCTGGAAATCTTTGTGGCATAATACTGTTTGTCAGAGTTCCTTGATACTTGATATGAATGATATTTGATCAGATTTGCTAATAGTAGTAGATTAGACCATCTTGTTTTGTAGAAAAATATTATCATTTTGGAGGACTAAGCTTATTTTCTCGACGGAATTTTATTGCCATACAGACTTTCTGATGGATTTACGTCTCTGCCCATGCCAATCAAGTATGTGGCACATTTCTTTGTAAGTCAGTGGAGCGATACAGGGCTGTCATGGCCTCTCTTTTTAATGTTCACTTGACCCAGTTTGAATGCACAAGAACATCGTTCATTTTGGGAGCAAAACTGGGTCTATAAGTAACCATGTTTACTGCATAGGCTGTTATACTGATTACAATCATTGTGACAGGATTCATTCTGTAACTAGTTTAGATTGTTTCACCAATTTCTATGTCAGAAATTAACCAGTGGCTTGTAAAGAATGCTGTAAATAGTATTGGTAAAATTCCAGTGAAGATTATCACTCTGGAAAAGCAAGATGCACTAGATGCCTGCACATAACTGAATTGATGTTGGAAACAGTGTTAAACCCAAAATAAACAAACAGAATCTTTGCCCTACAGCAGACAATTTGAGAAAAAGAGTTAGGTGTTACAGTTTTACTTGTTTTTATCTTAAGAAAAAAGGGTTCATTTCAAACCATGTTTTTGTGCCCAAACTATGTTTTTATTTGGTTTGGTGCAACGAGAGATACAGGGCTGGCTGGGAGATTTACAAAAAAAGGGGGGGTCCAGCGCAGATGGCAAATGCCATGCCAGTTTCAATTTGAAGCACAAACTTTTTAATTTTATATATCTTGGATTCATCATGAGCAGCATTTAATTGTGATACTACTATGATATTAAACATTAATTTCAACATTGAAATTTAGCATATGGTCAGTGCACTGAAAATTTATTGAGAGACCAAGGGCCCACCTCAGACCAAAGCTGAAATGAACCTTGAATAGTCACAAAAATTGTAAGGGAATTGCTATTTTCTTAATAATATTATATAGGAAAATAGGTAATGGCCTAGATTAAGTAAAAGGTCACATCATTCAAAAAGATCATTGCCCTGCAATTATAATTATGGATTATATTTTATCATTGTCCTGCATCAATAGTTCTGAATTATACTGTATAATACAAATTTTAAGGCATTACTGGAAGAAAATATTTATGCAGAAGAGGTATTTAACCCTTTGCCCCACAATCCTGACTCTAAAGGACCCTAAGAAAGAAATTTAAGCTTTAGAAAGCTTTGTAACAAGCTTTTTCTCCTTTTCCCAAAATGTTTTCTAACCTTTGAGAAACTATAACCGTCATTGTGAAAACATTTTCTCCCTCTCCCGCAATGTTTTCTTTCCTTTCAAAAACAAGTCCAGCAATTTACAACCTTATATAGTTCATGATCCGTTAATCCTTTTGGTTAAACATACATTTTCACTCGTTTTCATCCACTTCTTTAACCATTTTTTTTTTCCTTTATTTTATGCAACTATAATCACCCTTGTATCTTCATGCCAAATATTGCCCCTGATCGTTGCAAGGTTGCACAGATTATGGTTTAAATCAAAGACAAATCCCTACAGTTTCTTTACCTCATACACCTTATTTTGATTTTTTATCTACGTTTACACAGTTGACTAGATTATTATAACACCGTCAAGTTTTAACAGCGTTTGTTTACTTTCTGGCTGTAAAGATATCTCTTTGAGACTTACGAATTTAAGAAGTTCAAGGTCCTTCTTTACCAACTGTTCTATACTGCATTTTAAGTCTTAATCCACATTGTGGAAAGTGAAGTGAAATGGTTTAATCCTTTACCAAATGAAAAAATTTGCAGGCAAATAATTAAATGTTGCTCAAAAGGAAGAAGTTGTCTGAGAAAGAGTAGAAAATATTGTGGGACCAGCATTTTCTCCTTTTTCCACAATATTTTCAATTCTCTTCTTCCTCAGGGTCGTTAAAACTCGGGATTGTGTGGCAAAGGGTTAAAAGTCAGACCATTCTTGAGAATTATATTGAGAATGGTTGATGGATATGCGCTGAGGTTGCCTTTATTGTTGAAAACCTGCAGAATGGATGATGTACGCTGACCTTACCTTTTACCACAAAATTTAGATTCTTTCATTTTCAAGTATTTGCAGGCCGCTGCAGGTTACTAGCATTTTCTATTGTTCCCTTAAAGCTTTTCAAAAGCCTTCTTCCTTGTGTCTGTAAAAACATTGTGTTCTTGATAGGGGTTGAATTGATCAACATAACAAAGTATTGTTTAGGATTAGCAGTCTGGTCTTGGACCTTGACTATCCAATACTATTCAGATAATCCTGCCATATATCTGTTAAAATTTTAAGTCTTTTTCCTGATTGAATTTTTTTGACAAATCTAAAATTTTGTTGCCTGATGAAGAGTTAATTAAAGTTTTGTTACGCATAAAGTTGATTTATAGGGCACTGAAACAGCTAACTCTTTATCAAACGACAAAATTTTAGACCAGTCCAAATTGATAGCATTTACAGACGACAAATTGAATGAAGCTTAAGTGATAGAATTTGTGGCTGAAAGAGTATAAAACATTGCGGGAAAAGGAGAAAATGCTGGTTACCAGCATTTTCTCCTTTTTCCCGACAATGTTTTCAAAAGCCCCTTTCGTTAGGGTCGTTCAAACTCAAGATTGTGTTGTATAGGGTTAAAGAAGCACAAAATCATATGAATGAAAAAGTAGGGAAGTATGAAGGAATCACATTAAAGATTAATATAGTATACTTACAACATGGGCTTATCCCTTTTCCACACAATGCCAAGTTTTCACTTTCCAACAATCTTTTCAAAAGGCTTCTTCATTACAGTTTTTAGAATGAAGAATAATGTTTGGTAAATGGCTAACACTTGATGATGAGAAAAGCAACAAAATATTATGTGAATGAATTTCACATTTTTATCATTTCCACTTTTTTTCATGATGTTTGCAAAATTAATGCCTCATGATTGTATGGAAAGAATTCTAATATGGGATACTTGCATTGGGAGAAGGATTAATCAAACATATTAAAGAATCAAACACAGGATTAAAATGTTTCAAGTTTGTGTCCCTTAAAATGAAAAATATGGTAGAAGATAATAATGTAGTTCTCTATATAGAAGGCAATCAAGTTATTCAAGATGGTATCTGATCTTTTATTTTCTGCATTCAATGATCATTGTGTGAGACATTCTAACTTCAGGTTTGGAATGGCAACATAAGTAATTTTTGTTTCATTTTTACTGAACCCTTTACTACACATTCCCAAGTCTGAATGACCCTGAGTAAGAAAGCTTTCGAAAACATTGTAGGAAATGGAGAAAATGCTGGTAGCCAGCATTTTCTCCTTTTCCCACAATGTTTCTGCCCTTTCACAGACATATTTCATAATTTAAGCCACATTTAATTAGTTGTCTGCAAGTGCTTTCAAACCAGACAAGTCTAAAATTTTATGGTGAGAGTTCAGGCTAAATTTTGTTCCAATGGACAAGATTTTGGACTGTAATCTACCGTTGTTTCAATCATACAAGAGAGAAGTATTTAAAAGAAAGGAAAATACATTTTTTGCAAATGAATATTGAAGAAAAAAGTGTGGAAAATGGTATATAGGTTGTAACATTGAGAGCCATTACGTACATTGGCATTAATATTTGTATTTGTTTGGTAATAGATGAGGGGTCACTTAAGTGCAAAGTTAATGGCCTTTTCTTCTTTTAATTTGAAGTTTAAAAGCCCAATACTTCTATCAAAACAGAGAATTATATCTTTAGTCATACAATGCAGGGGAAGTGGGTTTTACCTTGTCTTATGTCATTTCATTTGGAAAACCTTCATGAAGCCTTCACTATGCTATGCTGTACTTTTACATTAACCTGATTCAGAAGGCTCACGCAAATAAAGTGACAAATGAAGAAAATGCTGGTAAGCAGCATTTTCACCTTTTCACACAATGTTCCTATCCTTTGAAAGGTAAATCCCATTCTTTAATATGCAGGGTCCAAAAAATCCACTCGTCCGCTCGTATTTACGAGTAAGAAATGGATGAGGACGAGTGAAATATCACTCATACTCGTCCAGCAGGACGAGTGGTGAATAGGAGATAGTAAAACAAGTTTTTCAGATGAATATTTAACTTACACGAGACAAAACGGCCATTCAATTATTGAATAAGCGAATTAAGGGTATTCAGGAAATCAAATTTTGAAACAGAACATAAAACGTGCTGGTCCCCGCCCCAAATAAAGACCGGTTTCAAGTCAGCCTAATGATATAACCCGGGACCTTTCATTGCAAACAAAAATCTCATAATATGCTTTGGGTGTACCTAATTCAATCTGACCGACTTTGCTAATTATTAAAACGAACGACATTAACATTAACGCAAATACTTTCCCAAAACCAGTTCGAAAAACTGTGTTGTTTTGGCTTTATTAATTTCTGTAAATTGACTGGATAACTGGTACCGGTTTTTAAAACCCGGTATTTAAGGTTCGTTGTAACGTTTCCGTTTCGTCTGAAAAAAAACAACAAACCGTCAGAGTCCAATATTTGAAGGGTTTTTCTCGGTGGACGAGTAAGGATCAAAGCAGGGCAAGTGTTTTTTCAAAGTCACTTGTCCTATAGGACGAGTGCCTTTTCTGGAAATTTTTGGACCCTGATATGTACATTCAATTTTTTATCTACAAATGCTTTCACATAATTATAGATGAGTCTAAAATTTTGTCATCCAGTGAAGATAAATTCAATTAGGGTCCATATTCTTCATCCATTCTTAATTTCATTTCAAATATAAGTATAGATTTAAGAAGTAACACAACTTCTGATTGACTAAACCATGTTCTTAAGAATGGTTGGTGATTACAGAGAGATACATAATGGATGAGCTGACACAGCACAGCTTGGTGTGCAAAGATTCAGGTGTGCATTGCAAGCATTCACACTAGCTGAAGCGCATTGTTGCGTTTGTGTGTGTGTGGTGGCTGGGCTTGTATGATCATGTTTTTTAACAGTTTTACTGTTTGCTGTTGTTAATGAAGATATTGTCAGAGAAGAGGTTTGGCAAAATCATTGGTCTAACGAGTTACGGCTATTTTCCTTGGTTCATTTAGCTTTATCTACCCACATGTAGTAATACTTAACTCTTTACCAAACGACAAAATTTTAGACTGGTCCATATTGAAAACACTTGCAGACGACAAAATAAATGTAACTCAAAAATTGAGATTTGATTTCAGCAGGGTAGAAAACATTGTGGGAAAAGGAGAAAATGCTGGTAACCAGCATTTTCTCCTTTTCCCACAATGTTTTTAAAAGGCTTCTATCTCGGGGTCGTAAAAACTCAGGATTGTGTGGTAAAGAGATAAATTCAAAAAAGTTTGTTAAAGTATTACATGAGAGAGGGTATGGGATCAAGAGAGGATACAAGATCCTATTCATTTTGTGTTTGACTTTAAGACCCTTTTCAAGTTTTGTTAGCATTGTATGTTGGTATCCTAGTTCATTCTTTGATTTTTGATGTACACTATCCAACAAAAGATGTGGCCAAAACAGCCCTGAAAATGCAATACTCGTGTCCTTTTGCTTGACTGAAAACTTTTAAAATTTGATTTAAAGGACCCTGTTAAAGGTTTTATATGTACGAGAAGGAAGGGTTAGGAGACTACCTTGCTTTGCATGGGTGGCTAGACACAAAGTAAATCGCTCAGAGAGGCATTTTTTACAGTCGAGCATGCTATTAAAATTTGATCGCTAAACAGGATTTCATTACTGAAGTGGTATCTGTAAAGACTTAGACAAAGGATTCTCATTACTTGGGAATATTGTGAATATTAGAGAATAGAAAGAAAGAATTTTAGTGTTGTAATAGGATTTTAAGTATCTGCAGTACGCTTATTTTAGAAAATATTTTGAAAGTTTTGTGAACATTATAACTCATACTTTCTCTATACAAAATTTTGGACTTTCTCTTTACAAAATTTTGGACTGGACCAAATTGAAACTATTCTGCAGACAACAAATTGAATGTGTCTGAATTTATTAGACTTCATTCGAAAAGGTAAAAAACATTGCTGGAAATTTAGAAAATGCTGGTTACCAGCTTAATCTTCTTTTCCCACATTGTTGTAATAAATTTCATCCTTAGGGTCATAAAAACATGAGAATGCTTGGTATAGAGTTGATGGAAAGACAAGTTCAGTTAACTCTTTACCAAATGAAAAAGATTTAGAATTGTCCAAATTCAAAGCATTTTGCAGACAACAAATAAAAGGTGACTCAAATAATGAATCTTGCCTTTAATTAAGGAGAAAACATTGTGGGAAATAGAGAAAATACAACAAAATTGTAGACTAGCCCAAATTTAAAACATTTGCAGACTGTCTTTGAAGTGGTAGCAAACATTATGGGAAAGGAAGAAAATGCTTGTTGTAACCAGCATTTTTTCATTTTCCCACACTGTTTGCAGAAGCTTCTTGTTGGGGTTGTTGAAACTCGGGATTATCTGGTAAAGAGTTGCCAGAGTTTTAACAACCCAAAGGTAAAAGGCTTTTGGAAACATTGTGGGGAAAGAAGAAAATGCTGGTAACAAGTATTTTCTCCTTTTCCCACAATGTTTGCCACCACTGCAAAGAACTGAAAATATTTTTTTATTTTTGGCATTTTAGAGGTTGGTTTTATTTTTAATATATCAAAGATAGACTTTGTGGAGGTGGAGATAAGAATTCGAGGTGCAGCAGTGATTTGTACTTGAAATTTAACGGCCTTAACCCCTGGTTTGCAACAATACATACCATAGTCAGACTCTTTACTTTGAGACAACTAAATTCCAGACTTGTCCGATTTCAAAGTCTGTGCAGACGACAAACCAAGTTTAGTTAAAATGATGGGATTTGGTTTTGATTGGATAGGAAACATTGAGGGAAAATGAGAAAATGCTTGTTACTAGCAGTTTGTCCTCTTTCTTACAATTGCTTCAAAATCTTTCTTCTTCAGGGTTGTTTAAACCTGGGATTGTTTGGGAAAGTGATAAGGAGGTAAAAAACTTTGACTGCAATACCAAGGCTACTTTAACTACAATACATGAGATCCATGTCCGACAAAAATAGGACATTACAAAACAATGGTAGACTTCTAACTTGTCCTCTGTGGTTGGATCTAATCTAGCATGGAATATAGCTAATAGTTACAAGCTTTAGCACTTTACCAAACAGTGTGGTGTTCTAACAACCCTGAGAACAATAGTTTTGAAAACATTGTGGGAAAAGGAGAAATGCTGGTAACCAGCATTTTCTCCTTTTCCCACAGCGTTTTCTACCCTGACAAAGACAAACTCCACCATTCAATCCACATTTAAATTGTCATCTGCAAATGCTCTGAAATTGGACAAGTCTAGAACTTTATTGTCTGTTAAAGGGTTAACTCTTTATCAAACGACAACATTTTGGACTTGACCAAATAGAAATCAATTGCAGACTACAAATCAAATGTTGTTCAAAAGATGAATTTAGTCTTTGAAATGGTAGAAAACTGTTAGAAAAGGAAAAATGCTGGTTACAAGCACTTTCTGCTTTGTACAATGTTTTCAGAAGCCTTTTTCATAGAATTTTGAAAGCACAGGATTGTTTGGCAAAGGGTCAAAAGGGAAGGCAGATGAGATAAATGAAACTTGGTATGGCACAAATTGTCTGCTGACAGTAAAATTAACTACCTGCCAGACAACAGAATTTTGGACCATTTGAAATTGAAAGCAATTTCAGACAACAAATTAAATGTTGCTAAAATGATTATTTCTCTCTTTGATAGAAAACATTGTGGGAAAAGGAGAAAATGCTAGTTACCAGCATTTTCTCCTTTTCCCACAGTGTTTTCAAAAGACTCCTTTCTTAGGGTCATTAAAAGTTGGCATCGTGTGGTGTGGGGTTAAATGGTGATTTCTGTATAAACTCTTTACCAAATGACAAAATTTTAGACTTGTCCAAATTGAAAGCATTTGCAGACGACAAAATAAACGTGACTCAAAAATTGAAACTTGACTTTAGAAGAGTAGAAAACATTGTGGGAAAAGGAGAAAATGCTGGTTACCAGCATTTTCTCCTTTTCCCACAATGTTTTCAGAGGGCTTCTTCCTCTGGGTCGTAAAAACCAGGTATTGTTTGGTAAAGGGTTAAATAGGGTAGAAAACATTGTGGGTAATTGAGAAAATGCTGGTTATCTGCATTTTCTCCTTTTCCCCAGAACGTTTTCAAAAGCTTTCTCTATCAGGGTTGTTGAAACTCGGGATTAAAGGGTTAAGTGAAAGTTCAAAATCGACCGACAGTAGCATTGATATTTCTGGGGCATTCTATAGTTTTAGACATACAATGAACATTAAAGGAAAAATACTTGAAAGGAATATTTGATTACAATGACATGACACAATCAGTGTGGAAAAAGTAGTAGTGAAGAATTATGTTTATGAAAGCTTTCTATGGCAGGGGTGTAAAATGTCCTATATTACGAGGAGCAAAAATAACTTCAGACAAGTACCATTTCCTTTTCCTCTTTTCATAGTATGTCAATCTTCATGAATAACAAAATTCACTTATTACAAAACTGAATGCAGTGCATTGTATAATAAATAGTTAAATAAATGAACAGGTTAATGTTATATAAGGTTTGAACAGCTAAATAGTTTAGATTTTTAGGCATGCAGAGAACATTACACTAGCCAGAGCTTGGGAGAAGTAACTTATTTTGGGGTTTGAAAGGCAAATGTATGTCTCCAACTAGACTGATGTGGTAGACTTTTGTAAGAACTGTCCTGGTGAAATTTCTAGATAATTCATAGGAGTTCCAACAACATAGGTTAAGGAGAAGTAATATTTTTTTGTACAAGAGTACTAATATTAATCAGGACCTGATGAGCATTGAACATGATAAGGGTTAAAACATGACGAAAGAGAACGGATACCTGTATAAAAATGGGGAGTGCAGCCCCATTACACGTGCCAGATGTAAATATATAAGTGGGCTATGAGTGAGTGGCTTTGGTCTAGACCACATGATTTCGTCATTTCTTACTATCATGTGCACTCTAGCTCTTGACTCGATACTGTTGATACTGTATGACTAAGTAGGAAAACAGAGCATAACCGGTCAATCCTTAAATTTTTTTCAAGTTCACTGTTAAAAACTGCATTGTTGAAGAGCACATGGGCAGTGGAGCTTTGTTTGCCTTTGTGTGGAGTTGTTTTATGAGAAATTCAGGTTAAATTTTCAGTATGGAAATTACAAGTCATAATATAACGTGTGAAATTAGTTTTTATAGCTTCTGAACTTATTCAAAAGGAAATAACTAGTTAGTGGTAATTATACAATAATTGTCTTGTGTTCTTATACAACATGTTCTTTGTGTTTAACTCTTTACCAAACGGCAAATTTTTAGACTTAGCATTTGCAGACGACAAATTAAATGTAGCTCAAATGATGAATTCTGTCTTTGATAGAGTAGAATACATTGTGGGAAAAGGAGAAAATGCTGGTTACCAGCATTTTCTCCTTTTCCCAAAATGTTTTCAAAAGCCTTCATCTTCAGGGTCATTAATACTTGGGATTGTGGTATAGGTTTAATTATAAATATTCATATAATAATGTGATTGTGTTTTACTCTTCTCCTCACAACTAGTTTTCATATTTTTCTAGATGGAGGCATAAATAAACATGAAATTTTGTACCGCATTGTATTGGAAAACCTTTGAAATTATTCAGGGAAGAGGAGTAATTTGTTGTAACTTGTCACATAAGTCGAGATAGGTACTTGCCATATTCATTCATTGTTCATTCCTTTGTGTCACTTGTACTATTTTAATAGTAATTTATCAAACTTTCACCACACAATACCAACTTTTAACGACCCTGAGAAAGTAGCTGTTTGAAAACATAGTGGGAAAAGAAGAAAAGGTTGGTCACAATTTATACTTTTGTAAACTATGTTGATTATGATGAGTCTTTTCATTTGTCTTTTTTGTGAGACATTTTGCAAAAAGATGCAGTCTGTGCCTCTGAAAAAAAAAAAACAAAGAATTAATTCTATACTAGAAGAAAAAATATTAGCCTCAACTGATTTAAGTGCATTTGCAGAGGATGAAAAAGATTAAGATTTGTCTTTAAAAGGGTAGAAAACATGTTGGTAAAAGAAGACAATGCTAGGTACCAGCATTTTTTCATATTTGCCATAATGTTTAAAAAAATTTCTGTCTGTTGTTGTTACAGCATGGAATTATGTGGTAAAGGGCTATTAAAATCTTTACCACACAGTACTGAATTTTAATAACCCTGACAAAGACAGTTTTTGAAAACAAAGTGGGAAAAGGAGAAAATGCTGGTAACCAGCATTTCCTCTTTTTCCCATTTTGTTTTATACCCTATCCAAAACTAATTCTATCACTTGAATTGTCTTCTGCAAATGCTTTGATTTCAGAATTGTCAACAATTTTGTCGTTTGGTAAAGAGTAAAGCAGGCCAAAAACTCAACACCCTACCACCTGCAGACGACTTTTGTCTTGCAGCAGACAGCCTGTGAGAAATGGCGGCAAAAGGGGATATAACACACTTTACATAGTTGAGATATTGTAGGATAAGGAAACTATTGTTATAGAAGGGAACTGAAAATGGAATGGGAAGAGGAGCAGTGGCTTTTAACATGAACCCTTTTTACCACACAGTCCTGAGTTTTAACAAAAGAATTAAGCATGACCTCCTATTTTTACGCAGTTTACAAAAATCTGTGTACTGCAGGGGAGTGAAATGTTTTATTTGTTTGGTAATAACATAAACAAGAAATAAGTGAAATATTTTCTAACACTCTATTAAACATAAAATGTTATAAAAAATATGACACAAAGAAATGCATGATTGCTGTTAGTGCTCTGATAGGAAATACCTTACATCCGCTCACCTTTGAAATTAATTGGATAATGCATCTGCATACAGTACATTATAGACCGCCATTTTGCAATAAGGTGCTTTACTTCACATATTTTTTAGGTTTATTTCAAGTGTTTCAAAGATGGAAGAGTCTATGAAGCCAACCTAAACACTTCACAGAAAAATAATTATGAAATCAGAGGCCTAGCATTCAAGAAATATTACAAATGAAAAAATTTACACAAAATTGTCTCCTTCTCTATTTGTCCTGACTCTTGAAATTTTGACTTGCCAAAATTGGAATCATTTTAGATGTATAATAGCTTAACCCTCTACCAAATGACAAAATTTTGGACTGGACCAAATCGAAAGCATTTGAAGAAGACTAATTAATTGAGGCTCAAATAATGATAGCTGTCTTTGATAGGGTAGAAAACATTGTTGGAAAAGGAGAAAATGTTGGTTACCAGCATTTTCTCCTTTTCCTACAATGTTTTCAAAAGCCTTCTTTTTGAGGGACGTTAAAACTCTGGATTGTGTGGTAGAGAGTTAAATGATGGAATTGGTCTTTGATAAAGAAGTAAACTTGGGAAAAGAAGAAAATGCTGGCAATCAGCATTTTCTCTATTTCCAACTAACTAAGCTCCAATAGGGGCCAAAGGTAAACAATGTGGGTGTTAAAATGTGATTAAAATGTAAATCATACCATTTAAAAGTATATGGCAGTTATTGTGAAGGTATCAACGGTTACCAGTTATTTTATGATGGGTCCAAGTGTTAGTCCCTGGCAGAAAAAGATGAATTTCAAAGGTAGGTCAAAAGTTGCCTATCTTTCGTTTACTTTTTAAGATTCATTTATCTCAGCTAGCAACTTACACTTGGACCGACAGTACAAAAACAGATTGTCATCTTCACAATAATTGCCATACTTTTAAATGGTATGATTTAGACATAAATGCATTCTAACATGCGCATTGTTTACTTTTGGCAGCTATATGGGCTTTAAAGCCTATGATTATTTAGTAAAGAGTTCATGATATTCTTAGCTCTCTATTGATGATTTGTAAAGCTATCAGCTGACCATACATGTTAAGCATAGGACTAGTTTTTTTCTGCTGAAAAAGAAAATTTGATGCCATTTCTTTAAATTTTGCCATCAAAGCAGTCAAAAACTCACAGTCTGTATTAATGTTTGCTATGATAAAACAGTTGTACAAAGATCAGAATAGCACACTCTTTGACCATTGACAGATGTGACCTTTCATAGAATGTTTGGGACAATAGCCTATCATCAATGTGACCTGGCCAAACTACCAAATCATAGATAATGAAGAAGATCACCAGGTAGCCCTTTAACCCTTGACCACGCAATTCTGAGTTTTTAATGACCCTGCAAAAGAAGCCTTTTGAAAACATTGTGGGAATCGGATAAAATGCTGGAAACCAGCATTTTCTCCATGTCCGACGACATTTTCTACCATATCAAAGATAAATTTTATCATTTGAGACACATGTAAATTAAGGTGTGCAACTGATTCCAATTTGGACAAGTGAACTTTTTTTGTCGTGTGCTAAACAGTTAATATTAGTCCGAAAACTTTTAAAGAAACAGACTTACAATCAGATTACTCGTAAAAAACAAAAAGGTCAGACAGTGCTTCATTAGAAATTTCAAAACAAAAGATCTAAGAAAAGGATATATTTTGTGGTTAAAAATCTGAAAAAGTACTTGCCATGTTATGTTAAACCTTAAAGTGCCATATAAATGAAATGAACTTTTTAGTTAGTAAAGAAGATTTCGGACAATACAGTTTGAAGGTTCTTCTAACTAGAGTATTCAATAAGAAATTAAATTGGAGTGATTAGGAAAAAAGAAGACTGCACATTTCGTTTAACCTGATATTTGTTTTCAGTCTGCAGTAGCTTAAAATGTTTCTGAAAACATCAAAGAATGTTAATATATGAAGGTGTGAATTATGTGTTTGCTTATGGAATAAATGAAACTTAAGATATTAGAGTTTAATGATAAGATTACTGTTACATGTCAAAGTTTAAAACATTGAAATAAGGGAGTTGAGGGACTTATTGAAACCAAAGGTCAAAGATAATTCATGAGTCACTAACTGGACATTTGAAATTAAATGAGATTTTCAAATACATGTATGTCAAAAACGCTACTGATAAACCCCAAGGGTAATCATAATTTGAAGTCTAGTAGCGTAAAATTGACATTTAAACATTTAAAATTAGGCTTTGGCCTGACCCACTGAGGTGAACATTTAATATATTATGTTGATTGATAAAACTGCATCAGGCGTAAACACCAAATTAGACATTTATCAGGCTTGAGGATCTTCTTTGACTATTGTGCATTGATTTGCAAAATCTGCAGCAGACTAAAATAAGAGGGAAACACATTTGAAGTGATTAGTATTGTCATATCAGGTATGCACCACACATAATGATCTCTTCGTTTATAAATCTAGGAAAACTCCGACAATAGACAGGATAGAATAGGTGAAGATTAGGCTGCACAGTGCAGCATTACCTTAATATATTAAGCACCATAAGTGATCTTAATCGTGCTCATAGTTAAGTGGATAGGCAGAATTAATCAGGGGCCCTTTTAGGAGATAGGAAACATGAAAGTGTTGTTTTTTTAGATGCCGAATGCAAATTCTTTGAAAGAAAGAAGTGTTTTTAAAACTGAATTTTTCAATTTTGTTCATTATGATTTTGAAAATCTGTATTCCATGATACAGAGTTCACACTTACCAAAAGTAAAAATTATAACTTTATTGAGTGTGATAAAAGTATCTTCATTTATTTCATTTTGGGTTCCAGTTTGGGCCTCTTTTGACAAGACTAATACATTAAATTTGTACAAAATAAACAAAGTAAACAAAATATGAATGATGTGAGTTGTGACAGTGCACAAACACAATGTGGATTTTTTAGGTGTTTATTATAATATTAATCCTTAGAGCATGGAATAAATCTAACATCTTAACCCTTTACCACACAATCAGAGTTTTAACGACCCTACAGAAGAAGCCTTTTGAAAACATTGTGGGAAAAGGAGAAAATGCTGGTAACCAGCATTTTCTCCTTTTCCCACAATGTTTTCTACCCAGTAAAAGGCCAAGTTAATCATTTCAGCCATATTTGATTTGTCGTCTGCAAATGCTTTCAATTTGGATTAGTACAAAATTTTGTTGTGTGGTAATTAAAGAGTTCAGACCCAAATAGTTGTAACTTCAAGGATGTTATTACCCAGAAAGTCTCAGGACACCAAACAGTGGAAATCAAAGATCAGACTACAAATTTTGTGTTGTCTGATCTTGTTCTACATTGGCTGCAAATGCAATTTAAGCTATGAAAGGTGTTTTAAGGGTGAATGATAAGAGAGTACTCACAAGTGGATTTTCTTAGTGAAATTATAGTATAAATGATTCTTTTTTCATACAGAATGAGGAGTTCTCTATGTCTAACTTTTTAAAACTCTTTCCATACCTCTGATGAAACATCAAGCTTTTGTGGACAAAGTAAATTTAGATCAGACTGCACCGAATGCGCATAAACATTTTGATAGTGCAGGTGTTGGATTTGTGATTTTGGAAATCAGAGCATCAACCCTACTTGCAATAACGTAAACATCGGATTGCGTTCGGTTTGACACTTACTAAGCCTCAGCCTTAGTATTTATGAAACCTGGAAGAAACATGAATAAGTGAGCTGATGCCATAATGATAACTGAAAAGCTGTGGAAAGTAATGCTTCTTTATTTGTTTTTTAGCTCCACTGGCCAAAGGCCAGCGAGCTATTGTCATGGCGTTGTGTCCGTCGTGCGTCCGTCCGTCCGTCCGTGCGTCCGTAAACTTTTTCTTTAAAAAACTTCTCCTCAGAAACTATTGACTGGATTTTTACCAAATTTCACAGGAATGTTCCTTTGGTGGTCCTCTTTCAAATTCCTTCAAATAATTGTGTTCCATGAAGAATTCTGGTTGCCATGGCAACCAAAGTAAAAAAACCTTTAAAAATCTTCTCCTCCCAAACCGCTATTTGGATAGCATTATTATTTTGCAGGAATGTTCCTTAGATACAGGTTTACAGAATTCCTTAAAAAAAAAAAAGATCTGTCAAAAAACATGGCTTTTATGGGAGACTCATTTTCCTTTTATGGTATAAAGTAAAATCTTTGAAAAATTTCTTCTCTAAAACTATTCATTGGATTTCATTGTTGTTTTGCAGGTAAGTTCCTATGGTGGTTGTCTACCAAATTGTTTCTTCAGTGAGGTAAAATGCAGGATTGAATGATAATTGTTAAAAACTTCCTTTCGCCATTATAGAAATATCAGGCCTGTGGAGCGATACAGGCGCTCAAGCGCCTCTAGTTTGTATAGTGTTTGATGCCATTTTCCACATTATTTCAGTTATATTGCGGTGTCCAGTGCACCTGTCCATGCCTTCCTGGAGTTTCTTTTACCAGTACTTTGCACTATATTCTGCCAAAGCCACTAGCTTCTTTCCTTCCTAACTATTGTGGAAACAATGATCTGTGATTAAGAAATTGGCCAAGCTGATCTTTATTCCAGTGAACTACCAACTGTTCTACTGGGCCCTGGTGAAAGTGAAGCAAGACACCATTTATCCAAACAATTGAAGAACTTTGCTTATAATTAACCCTTCACCACACAATCCCAAGTTTCAACAACCCTGAGGGAGAAGGCTTCTGAAAACATTTTGGGAAAAGGAGAAAATGCTGATAATGCTATCAATTTGGCTATGTCTAAAATTTTGTTATGGTAAAGGGTTAAATCAGGTTAGCTTAAAATAGTTGTTAGGTAAGCTCTGACAAATAGTTCGGATGAAACGAAACATCATTTGTTTGACATAAAAGATCATCTTCAGGCCATTTTTTTTTTGGGGGGGGGGGGGGGGGGCTGTCAAAATGTTTTAAATCCATTTCACTATTTAATTGAGTGTTATTGTTCAAAGGTGATTAGGAACAATCCTTCCATTCACAGCTGTGGAGAATTTTGTGGAAAAGGAAGAAATTGCTTGTTTTCCTGCCCCCTTTTTTTTCCTGTCCTTCAAATATTTTGTTTGTTGAATAACTTTTGATGGGTTTAAGGGGATTAATTAAACAAAACCTATTGCTCATTCTGAATAAAACTCTTGTTTTTGAAGAGAAAACTTATTTTTGAGAAGAGAAGAAAGATCTATAATTCATTCACACCTGACTGTTATAAAATGCTGTACTACCCTTTCCAGTTTGTAGACTTGGTCTGGTCAGAAGTTTGCAACTCACTGAAAACATTGCAAATAATGAGCAAAATGGATCAACACTTCCATTTGTCTCAACGTTTTTTGTCCCATTCTGTAAACCTTTGTTTAATTTCTTGTCCTGTACTTTAAAATTTGCTTTGCAGAAGGAAACCAAAATAGTTGTATGAGGTAATGAACTAGGTTGGTATGTTCATTGGTTGAATAAACCTTATATTTTGTAGTTTGATCATTTGAAATGATACTGTGTTTGTATTCTCATTGAAACAGTGTCATTGGCAGTTACAACTCAACTCCTTACTCGACCATGAAATGTGGACCGGTCCCGACTGTATAATACAGTAACTGTTGCAGAGGATATAAATATTGAATTTAGTTTAAAGGTATAATTTTTTTTTGAAATGGTAAGAAAACATTGCGGGGAAAGGAGAAAATGCTGGTTACCAGCGTTTTCTCCTTTCCCAGCAATGTTTTCAAAAAAGTTTTTTTTCTTTTTGTCATTATTTAATGGGATTGATTGTAAAAGGGTTTTATATTGTTGGAGGAATGCATTAGGTGATGTTTAAAAATATCTCTGTTATTCTGTGCCAACAACCTTTCAATAGCTCCAGGTTAAACTTGGGCATTGACTAAGGAAAATTACAAATTTTGGTAAATTTGTGGACTGTTTAGGTTAACCGTTTACCACACAATCACAAGTTTTAACAACTCTAAGAAGAAGGGTTTTGGAAAACATTGTGGGTAAAGGAGAAAATGCTAGTGACCAGCATTTTCTCCATTTCCACCCATGTTTTCTGTGTGCCAGAGAAACGTTGTCAGTTCAATTTTGAGTCATATTTATTTTGATGTTTGCAAATGCTCTTATTTAGGAGAAGTCTAAATATTTTTCGTTTGGTTAAGAGTCAAGAATAGACTGTACAGAGCATGGAGTCTGACCTTGGATCTAGACTAACTGATATAATGAGAAATGGTGTAGGGCATTCTTGTCAAACAGAATAAACTCACTACTTATTTAGATAAATATGAAGTGGGAAAACTACTTTTAACTCTTTAGCAGACAAAACAAATTTAGACACCACCAAGTTGAACATACTTGCGGAGGACAAGTACCAAATGTAGCTAAAATGGTGGGATTGAAAGAGAAGAAAACCATGTTGGAAAAGGGAAAAATGTAGGTTATCAGCATTTTCTCTTTTTCTAACATTGCTTTCAAAGGAATCTCTCCTCTTGATTGTGAAAAAACAGGATTGTTTGGTAAAGAGTTAAAACATGCTTATAGAATTATCAATGATCAAGATGAAATGAGGTTCAACACGTGAGATAATGTAACAACAATATGGCAAAAGGGGGTGGTGTTTTTACGAGAAATGTCTACCTTTTTCTCAGTGTTTTCAAATGTTTGCTACTGAACGAAAACTGTCTGCAGGAGTTCATGTGTTATGCAATATTTTGTTCTTTTTTGCTGACTTAAAGATATCCATTTTATTTATGGAGCAATCTGAATGTTGATCATTCTATTATATAGGAATTATGTTTTTTATGGTGAGAAACAGTTGTAACTTATAATGTGTCAGAAAGGTTCTAATGCTCGTGAGGACATAATGAAACTAAAAGCCAGTTTTATGATTCAAAGATTGATTTAACTATAATCTTCATGCTCATGCTTTAGTTATATTTGTGTTGGTTTTGAAAGTATTCTCATGGACGTTTCACAACATGTTACAGTGGATAAAGGACAGATATGTTGATTAGACTATGACAAGGACTTATTGATAAACAATTTAACAGTAAAATGAGTACATTAACTCCTGTAAAGAGGGCCTGTGTCAGTGCTACAGTTGAGATTGTGAGGGAAGAACAGTTGCCCTTATCACTGCCATCTGCGAGTTACAACCCAGTTCTCACATGTAAAAAATGTTTACGTGAGAGGAATCGAAACAGGGACCACCAAAGACAAAAACATAAAGGAAAGAAAAAACAAAACAGAGCAAATACTCCAATTGTTATACAGTTGAAGGATACTTTAAAAACTGCATTGGCACAGCGGCAGAGACATAGGAAAGAAACATTCCGTAAGCAAGAGTCTGCAGACACTAGAGATGAGGCAGATGTTGAAACTGACAATAGTTCTGACAAGGGCGATACTTATGCCAAAGAAAATCAAAAAAGGAAAAACACCAAAAACTTCAGTGCCTTTCTTGGTGTGATGGAAAAAGTCCACCGTAAAGATAGAAACATTATAGGCAGTAACCTTACATCAGATAACCCATGTAATGAAAAACTAGTAGCAGAGTATGTGCTTAACAATGCTCCCTTGAACACTGGAGGGCCAAATAAATTACGTAAAAAGAAAAACATCATTGATTGTGAAAATGTTGATATCATTTGTAATGACTTGAATGGTATTCAACCAATGAATGAAGACACAGAGGAGAGTGAAATATCTTCAACCACATCCAGTTCTGAAATCCAGTCAGATTCTGATGTACCAATTGCTCATGATAGTCCCTACTTAACCCAGGAATTCACCACAGAGGAACTTGAGAGGCTTGCTGAATACACCACTGGCTGCCCTCTCATTCGCTATGATTGTTCCCCGTCTCATTGTCCACAATGTCAGTGGTATGAATCACAATATATGACCAATGTGTCAGGGACCAAGTCAACAACAACCTATGCTCAAAATACTCAGTCCAAAAACACATCTCAAAACCATTGTGTTTACAAAAAATATACTAACTTTGCTCAGCAAAACCAACATGTGCCTTCATTGAAAAAGACAGCTTCAGTTGAAGTAGAAAACATTTCAAACACTGACAGTGACTTGGATGACATTTATACAGATACATTGTCTGAAACATCTGTAGACACTGATCCAAGTCTGCTTGACTGTTCTTCTTTCACTAAACACAGTCCATTCAGCTGGTCCAACCAGCCCTACATCAGTTCCCTGAAACAGTTGTTGGATATAGATATCATTGGTAAAAGTGGTGGTTCACACTCAGGACATCAGAAGGATATTTACCAGGACAGTGTGTTTATAGATCTGACTGACACCAGTGTTACATTTACTGTTTACTATTACCATGATCTTACATCAGAAAGCCAAATGCCATGCTCCAACTATGCAAGATACTCACATTCAAGTATCAGTGGATCTAATCACAGGGATCTATTATCTACTTATTCAATGCCATATTATTACTCACAGTGTATGTACTGGTCAGGCTATCTACCATCTTTATACAATTTACCTGTACCATTCTATCTACAACCAGATGAATCCCTGCCAAAAACTGTCATGGTACCACCAGAGGAACTCAGTGAATGTAAGTAAACATCAGCTTTGCTGTTTAGAAATGTAATGGCCTTCAGGTTCTATAGCTTTTGCAATTGCAGCAAACTGCCATTTTTAAGTACAAAATTCAGAATGGCCTTACACACCCAGCAAAAATATGTCAGCCATAGATTCTGGTTACCTACAGGTACTACCCACTGCCTTTGGTAGCCTATAGCAAACCCCAGGAAGAAAAATTGTGGGAAATGCAAAATTTATTCTCTTCGTTTAATATGTTTATGTTTTACTTGCAACCTGTTGATTATCCATATTTAACAGGGATTACTCTATAGTTGTCTGCTGTATAATTATTGTTTTTGGGAAGAACAGTAGGTAACTAACCCTTTACCAAACAATCCCCAGTTTCAACAACCATAAGAAAGAAGGCTTTTTGAAAACATTGTGGGAAAAAGAAGGAAATCATGGAAACCAGCATTTCCTCTTTTTCCCAAAATGTTTTAACCATTTCAAAGACAAATCCAATCTTTTCAGCCATTTGAGATTTATTGTCTGCAAATGGTTTCAATTTTTCTGGTAAGACGTTAAATGATACACATAAATTCACCATGGCATATATAAATTAGCTATATCTCTATTTTCTACACTGATTTATTGCATCTTTCTTTGTAAAGCTTTCCTTTTCTGGCAGATTTTTTTCCCCTCCCAAGAATGAATTTAGAAGAACCCAAAATTTGTATATCAACAAGGAGTCTAACCCTTAGAGTACAGAATGAACCCAACAGACATTTTTATTCTAGAAATAACACCCATAGCTGGAGCAATTTTATGGTAACTAGTGACCAGTCTCAACAGAGCAGGCTGTGTAGATCAGAGAGCACACTGCACGCTTTTTGCAGTCTGATCTTGATGTACGATGGCTGCAAAGGCAGCTATAATTGTGAAAGATGCTTTAAACCTTTATCACGTGATCCGAAGTTCTTAAAGACCTTGAGAAAGAAAGCTTTAGAAAACACTGGGGGGAAAAAAAGAAAATTTTCTCCTTTTCCAACAAGGTTTTTTCACCTTTCAAAGTCAAAGCCATTCATTTAAGCTTCCGTACGTTTAATTTGTTGTGTGCAAATGCTCTCAATTTGGACAAGTCTGAAATTTTATCGTCGGATAAAAAGTTACAGGTTCAGAATACATAATTAACCCTTTACCACACAATCCCGACTTTTAACGACCCTGAGAAAGAGGCCTTTTGAAAACATTGTGGGAAAAGGAGAAAATGCTGGTAACCAGCATTTTCTCCTTTTTCCACAATGTTTTCTACCCTTCCCAAAGCAAATTTCCATTTTGAGTCGAAGTACTTTTGTCGTCTGCAAATGCTTTCAATTTGGACTAGCCCAAAATTTTGTCGTCTGGTAAAGAGTTAACTCTTTACCAGACAACTAAGTATTAGATCTATCTAAATTAAAAGCTTTTGCAGGCAACAAATCAAAGATTGCTCAAGTGATGGAATTTGTTTCAGATAGGCTAGGTCAGGTGAGAGAAAGTGAAAATAAGTAACTTGAGACCAGCATTTTCTCCTTTTCCCAGTATTTGTATTTTCTGCATTTCCCTCAATGTTTTTCTATCCTTTCATTTGTACCCACTTTGAGTATGTCTTCTGCTATTATTTCGAATATGTAAGGGTCTAAAATCATTGAGAAAGGGTTGATTGGGGTTCCAGACATACATATATGTGAAAATATTTCGTCAAAATAGAAATTTGCTCCATGTGAGCAATGTTTCCTTCCACCACCACAATTTCAAACCCAATCTGCATCAGTACAAAAACAGTCTTCTGTCAGCCATGAAATTATGAGCTGTTGGTGTCTTATTGCTTCAGTAGACTAAACCTTGTGCAAACAATCCTTGGACTGGTGAAAACATTTCTGGAAAAAGAGGAAGTGCTGATAACCAGCACTTTCTTCTTTTCTGTGTTTTTATGCTTTCCGTAAAATTGTGACAGGGATATAGTTTTATCCCTGTTAGTGTGTTTGTGCATGTGTGTGTATATGTTTGGTAAAAAATGGTGTTTGTGTCCCACCAAATACTTCTATGCGCATGGTCCGATTTCAAAATTATTTGGCAGAATTGAACACCAGGGCCCCGTTTTACTAAGGTAGTTATGAACAAAATTTGTGTAAGTTTTACGTAACTATATTATGGTGGCATATTTCTGCCACTTGATACAAGATAACTATCACGATTATTTTAGAAAGCTATTGCAATAAATCAAAGTTTCCTGGAACTTTTATCTAGAACCATGTCACCATGTTTAAAGTCAAGGTCACAATTCTTAGTTGACTCCTTGAGTTATCTCCCTTAGTTGTTAAGTTTGTGTAGGCAATGACCCTTTAACCTGTTGATATATTTTTATGATACGTCACCAAACTGTAAGGGTTATTGAGTAGGTATGTCACATACAAGAAATACAACTCTGACTCTATTGTTGAGTTATCTCTCATGTTTGTTAAATTTTCTTAATGTCAAAACTCATATACTAATTTAGATATTTTGGTGGTAATGAATAGGGATGCTAAGGACATCAAGAAGGCGAGGTACATTTGAGAACTGTTACTCTGGCTTACTTCATCTAATTTCAGTGATCTCCCCTGGTGGTAAAATCTTGTGCAGGCCGTAACTCTTTAGCCTGTGGAGTCATTTAAATGGTGCTTAGTAGAGCTGCTAAGAACATGAAATAGGAGTGTCACAATATATAAAGATAACTCTGACCTGAGTTTTGAAGTTATCTTCCTTACTTCTCCTTTGGATGTAGATTCATAAGTGCATGCAGCAGACTATCTTTTTCTCATGATTTTTGGATTCTTTGTCGAAAATTAATGAACAGCAAACACAATTGAGTTTTTCAGACTTATGCTTCAAGAGTTGTTATTTTTGCAGACAACTGCCCTTATTATGCCATGAAATGGTAGACAAGCATAATTACAGTGTTACCCCTATCTGTGTGTTTGTTCTTTGAAAAGGTGGTGTTCATGACTGACCCGAAAGGTTTATATGCATTGCTGGATTTCAGAACAATTTGGCACAAATTATTGCCATGAACAGACAACATGTTGCGAGCAAAACCATATTGCTAGCTCAAAGGTCAAGGTCACAGTGCTTGGCAAGAATTTTTGATATACAGTGTATAATACATTAAAATGTTTTTGTCAGTAGATATTGCTATAGTTTGTTGTTTGAGGTTAGAACTATACCATGATTGTGACCTTTTTCATGTTTGAATGGCATCCATGTGGGTGACACATTTCTAGTCTACTTTGTCGTTGACAGTGTCCATGACTTTAAACATGACACCGTCATATATAATGCAAGACATCTCCTTAACCAGGATGGGCCTGGTGTCTAGCTCAGTGGTCAAGAGATAGGTTCATAGTTCTATCCAAGCTGGCAGCTCTGGTCACATGGGAGAGCACTTTGGACAGGTTTTACAGAACCTCAACATAGTACTTTTGACACTTAGAAAAAATATACATTATAAGCTTTGATTTGACTTAAAATACCATTGAAAGCAGGGTAAACCCCCTGGCCCCAGGAACAAGCATCATAGGCTATAAACAATGCATCAACTGTTTGAATGCCTGAATTTTCCATCTTTGATGGAGTTATCAAGTTTCTGTAGAGCTATACTGTTCTAAAATAGTACATAGATATAATAGTATGTTCCTGACAGATTTAGAAGGTCAAAATATGGTAGAAAGTGTTACAGAACTTTCTGTGCTTGATGTTAAGTTTCTCTTCTTGAGCTTTTATGTTTTCTCAGAATGTGGTGCACTAAGGTTTTTTTTTTTCATGCTGGATGAAAAGACTGCACTTGGATTTCATTCCCAATTTATGTTCATCTGTCACCATCCAATTAGTAACATCTGCTTTCTTTTCTGGGAAACAAGGACTATTGAGGATTCAGTTATGCTTGTTATAGAACTCTTTGAACTGTTTACCAAACAACAATCTAGACTTATCCAAATTGAAAGCATTGGCAGACGACAAATTAAATGTGGCTCAAACAGACTTTGTAGTTGAAGAGGATGAAAAGGTTTTGGGAAAAAGAGAAAATGCTGGTAACCAGCATATTTTCTCCTTTTCCCAAAACGTTTTCAAAAGCTATATTGCTAAGGTTCGTTAAAACTTGGGATTGTGTGGTAAAGAGTTAATATTTAGCACAAATTGAGTTGCTTTTGTAGGCAAAGTTGATCAAGATCAGACGGGACAAAATGTTGGCTGATCTTGGATCTACAAAGCTCATACTTCGTATCTATTTAAAGCAACAACTACACCTCTGGACATTTATTTTATAATAGCTATAAAACAGTAACTTTGCCTTTGTACATAAATAGCCAACCAAACTAAATACAAAATTATTATCACAAAGAACAAACTTCAAAGGAAATTTGTGCAGCAGCCCAATCACATGATGAATTTGATGACTAAATTTTCACATTGAAACTGAAGCACTAGATCTGCCCACTCAACAAAGATCACAGGCATGCCATGTGCATCCTCGGAACCCAGGTTTGAAGCATTACGTTACTCTCCATGCAGTGTTCAATCTAGCTTGGCTTGAAAGGGGGCCAATCGGGCCCACAGACATTGAAATAGGGGGCCATTTTGGAAAACTGGAGGCCACACATAAAAAAAAAAAAAATCATTCTTTCTTACTGAAATGTTAACCTTTTCGTCGAACAAGTATAATCTCATTCATGTATCTATGAATACAATGCTTATAATTCTGCAACACTGCAGAAGTTATCATCGTTATTGACACAACCTTGTTTCCACCATTAATTTAATCCTAAGAAAATTACGAAATGTGTCCGTGAATGGTAAACTTTCGGAAATTCTGATATCCCATCACAAAAGGATTTAACTTTCACCTTGATCATTTCTAGTTGAAAGTCACGTTTCTGCGGGCTTTTATTATAGACGCCTAACTACGGGCAGGTACTGGCCCGATTGTGCTTTCTGAGGTAATATTTTCAATAGCTTTTGCCTTTTTTGCCCCATTGAAGCTTAAAAAAAACTCAGAAAAATCGCTTCGTAGCGATGTTGCATGATCAGCGGAAGCTAAATGAATCGTAACTTCTGGTACCCGTCTTTCTCCGGAAACTGTCCGATACAAAGATCGATAGCGGGTTACCAGTTTTATCTTAGCCATTACATCAGTCGGGTTATCGATAAATTCTCACTGGAAAGATCGGCATTATGTTTATTGAGTGGAAAAAGCAGAAACGGGCAAAAAGGACCCTAATTCACTGAATGCCACTTTTACAATTGAGTGCGCCTGACGGGCCCGAGGTTGGTTCAGAATTGCGCCATCTGAAATTTTTGGGGGACTATGGCGCAATGGCGCGGTCTAGATTGAACACTGTCCATGCATCACCCCTGGGAAAATTGACTAACAAATCGTCGTTTCTTATGAATATTCATATGGTCGGGAAGTACCCTAATAGCCAATCGAAAGATCGATAACATAATGGTACTCTCTTGTAGAGAGGATAATTTCATTTCTTCCTTTACTAAAAATAACCCTGGAAAAAAACGGAGGTTGTCAACAAATACGGCGGCTGTCAGCGTGCTTGTCTCCTGAGAGATATGCTATTCTGCAATACAGGGACGACACTGTCGATCTTTGTGTACGATTTTAACTGACAATCTTTCGGTGTTACGCTGAAAATCTCTTTTAAACGCTTCTCGATTGTGGAATTAATGGGTGCCGCCATATTGAAAGTATCGCTAAGCTTGCTTTGCAACAAATGATGTGATTGGATATCGACAAGTAAAAAACAGAAATCACGGCGTATTTGTGATAAAAATAGTTTAAATTTTCTCAAAGAAAAACTGAGATCACCAATCAAAATGCTTCACGAATAATTCATGAGAACGAGGAAATGCCAGTGAAATAACCCAGGGGCGATTACAGAATGAATCGAACCTGGGTCACCGAGGATGTCCATGTGAAGAGGAAGAGTTTTTTCAAAAGTTGGCCAACCATTTATAGCTCCATATTAATGAAAGATATCATCTTTTCTCTTTTTCAGCCGGTTTTCAACCCATGTCATCGCTATTTTATTGAACTAGAATCATTCTTGTATCTTCAGTTCTTCATGCCAAATTTGCTCCTGACAGTTGCATAGATTACGACAGAAGAAAATGCATCTGGTTTTGGTCACTTATAGTTTTACCTCACAATTCTGAGTTTTAATGACCCTGAGAAATAGGATTTTTGAAACATTGTGGGAAAAGGAGAAAATGCTGGTAACCAGCATTTTCTCCTTTTCCCACAATGTTTACTAGACTATCTGATACAAATCCCATCATTTGTTCCATATCATTGTTGTTGTCTGCAAGTGCTTTCAAATTGGAACTGTCTAAAATATTGTCGTTCGGATAAGAGTTAAGACCAGGGTTATACCTTTTTTAAAGGGGAACAAGATCCTGGCTGCAGGAATTGTAGATGTAATGTTTATAAACACAGCTGTTTTGCCATACTACAACTAGCTATTGATTTTTGTGTGAAATAAGTAGGACTTGTTTCATTGATTTTACCCTAAGACTTCTCAGAAACGTTTATGGACAAATTCCAGGCAGTGGAAAAAGTCCATGAGTTACGATTTCTAGAATTTTTCCCAAACTAATCGGACTGTGTAAATACAAGATCATACATGGTATAGTCTGTACTTTCAAATCTTGATCAGATTTGCCTTCAAAATCTGATTTCAAGCCATCCCCACTATTCCATGGGTTACAAGGGAAAATTGTCAGTAAGATGATGATTTGTCAGCCCATCAAAGAGTTGTAACCTTTTCCATATGTTGCTGTCTCTTTGCAGCAGCCATTGGCCTTCAGAGTGTTCCAATGCTATTGGGCAATAGTCTTGTTTACCCTTTACAGGATGACATAATTAACCCTTTACCACACTGCAAAATTTAAGATCTATCCAAATTGAAAGCATTTTGCAGACGACAATTTCATAGTGGCTCAAATGACGCAACTTTTCTTTGATAGGATAGAAAACTTTGTGGGAAAAGGAGAAAATGCTGGTTACCAGCATTTTCTCCTTTTCCCACAATGTTTTCAAAAGGCCTCTTCTTCAGGGGCTTCAAAAGGCGTCATTGTGTGGTAAAGGGTTAAAGACTAATGCGAATTCAAAGCATTTGCAGACGAAAAAATGAATGTGGCTTAAATTATTGAATTTGACGTTGAAAAGGTAGAAAAAATTGTGGGGACAAAATGTTGATTACCAGCATTTTTTGTCTTTCCCCACAACTATTTCATAAGGCCTCTTCAGGGTTCTTAAAATGTACAACTAAAATGAATGTTTCAGCAGTTCGTGATGAACTTTGGTAGGACCTTGATGAATATTGTTTTAATTCTGTAATTCAATTAGCCACCTGATTGGCTGAGAAGTTTTGTCTCTGCTAATTAGAAGGCTGATTTGAAATCTAAAAAGTGAATTTAGAATGGTAGGGGAATTTAGTCCCTTGTACTTGTGTCATTCTAATAAACCAATCTGTGAATTTATGTACTGGTAACCATGATAAATATCTAAAACCAGTGCCATGTACTAAGCAATTTGCCACAAAGTTGTTGTTACTGTAGGATGCTTTTCTTGAGTAAATCAGTCTGTATTGCTTCTTGGTAACTCCAAGAATCATCCATGGTCACACCACCTACACAAGCAATATTGCCTGGACAAGCAATATAGATCACCATGGTATTGTGGTGATGTGTCAGACCACTGACAGGTTATCTGTTACATTGGTGTGATTCTCAGTAAAAGAGGGAAACCTGCTATCATTGCCAGTACCATATAGTACCTCTGTTGTGCACAAGCCAGACACCATTTTCCACTCTGCGCTCAGTGTAAATAACATGCTTGAAACAGTTGCGTCCTCATTTTACTTAGTGAAAGAAATACAGGAGTACCGTACACAAAATTATTTTCTTGGACATTGTACACATGCTCTAGCAAGCAGGTTCAACATTTTGTTTCTCTTCCTGTGTGACCCTGCACCCATGGGTGGTAAAACATTTTACCCTTATAACTAATTGAATGCAAGGTTGATTGATAGGGGCTGCAATTTATTATAAGACAAAGTGCTGTCTAAGAGCAAGGACCACACTCCAGTTGTCTAAATTGCTCGTGCTTTATCATACAGGTATGACAGTGCAGATTGAAGATGACAGATGGATATTTAGTGTGAAAAGAAAGTTTTTGTAGTTTTACTAAAATTATGATTCACACACAGCAGTATAATTCAATATTAGTTTTTTTCATGAACATTGGCGAGTTCTGATTGGCTGAAAAAATTTGTTCATAGCTCCATGAAAAGAAAAAAATCAGCAGTGCCAGAACTAATTTTGCAGTCAAACTAATGTAAACAAACATGTATACGAGATTTCATAATGTTTTTCGTTCTGATTTTATATCGAGTCCTAAGTTCAAATTGCTAGCTGAATTTCTTTTTTCTGAATACTGAAAAAAAAAATCCAACAGTAAATTCAAAGAGAGAGCTGAAAACTCATTGTTACTCTGCTGGGTTTAAACATACAATCTTATTTTCAACTTAATTCTAGCGTATTGAACTTCTAATAACAAATCCACTCAATCTGCAAATGTTCAATACTATAATGACATCATGAATTACGTCATTTTTACGTCATGAAGGAGCAGTTTTACCCGCTATGAAATATCAATGAAAAGGACAGTAAATAAATATGCACTGTTGGATTAACAAAAAAAGAGCAGTTAGAATTATTTAAGTGCATATTTGTTGTCTGTGATACTGAATTATAAGGAATGAAGAGATTTTTTTTTTTTGTTTTCATGGAAGTATGGAAAAAAAAAAAAAACCTAATCACACCTTTGTATGAAACTGCTTTGCGGTTTCATACAGTGTGATTAGGTTTTTTTTTCATACCTCCATGAAAACAAAAAAAATTCTCTTAATTCATTCCTTAAGTGAATGCCCTTGTAAAAGAAGAATATCTTAACTATTATTGGATCTACTGTTCATTAGGGCCAGGGTCTGTATTCTCCAATCATTCTAGCATACTTAACCTACTTCTGAATTCTAATTCGAGATGGGATCCCAAGATGAATGAGGTCAACCTTTGGACCACCCACATTACAGCGCAAGCACTGATCGAGAGTGACTAAGTTGTGAGACCTTGTTTAACAATCGATGTAAACCAAATGGGTTTAAAATTCTATTTTGAATATAAAAAGTATCAAAGTTTTTATTTGCCGCACAATTTGATTAATTAAGGAATTTTCTCCCATTTATAAAACAACTATCATTTCAGCTACATTTTGTCATCCTCAAATGCTTTTTAATATGGAACAAAGGTAAAATTTTGTCTGCTGTTAGAGAGTTCAGACGAAATACTGCCGTGTACATTTTTGTCAATCACTGGGAAAAGTCTTGTTGGTGGAGGCAGTTTTGGCCCAAATGTTGCTAAGAGTATTGAGTAGTATTGATTTAGAAAAGATCTGCTCATTCTCTTTGACAGCGGAGTTTGACCAGAATATCTCTGCAACGTTGGTCAGTTTAGAGCCAAAGAGATAACTGCATGCTTTGCTTAGTCAGAGATGATCTTTACTGTACACACTTTGCTATTAGCATGGAAAGGACGATGTTTTCTAATGCAATCTGTAGCTGTCTTAAGGATTACGACCCCAGACTCATTGGTAAATATTGTGTAACATCGACATTTTCGTGAAGGCTATTCGGCCAATCTCGGCAGCTTCCGACTTTTAGTATGAGAGTTAGGGGCCGTAGACTCATCGGTAAATATCGTGTAACATCGACGTTTTCCCAAAGGCTATTCGGCCAATCTCGGCAGCTTCCGTCTTTTAATATAAGAGTTAGGGGCCGTAGACTCACTAGCTCATCAGTAAATATCATGTAACATCGACATTTTCATAAAGGCTATTCGGCCAATCTCGGCAGCTTCCATCTTTTAATATGAGAGATAGGGACAATAGACCTTAATGCTTTATCAAACAAGCCAGTGTTTGAAAACATTGTAAACATTGGTAACCAGCATTTTCTCCTTTTTATACGCCTGTCGAAAACGGGACGTATTATGGGATCACCCATGGCGTACGGGCGGGCGGGCGGCATCCAGTTCTTTGTCCGGAGCATAACTTTGTCATCTCCAGTCCGATTGACTTGAAACTTGGCAGTTGTGTTATCTGCAATAATACGGAGTGCAGTGCGAAAGAACCATAACTCTACCTCGTGCTGTCTTTGAGTTATTTTCCTTCGATCATCATTTTTACAGCATTTTCTGCTTGTCCGGAGCATAACTTTGTCATCTCCCGTCCGATTGACTTGAAACTTGGTATTTGTGTTTGTTGCAATAATACAGAGTGCAGTGTGAAAGAACCATAACTCTACCTCGTGCTGTCTTTGAGTTATTTCTCTTTGTCATTTTTACAGCATTTTCTGCTTGTCCGGAGATAACTTTGTCATCTCCAGTCCAATTGACTTGAAACTTGGTATTTGTGTTTGTTGCAATAATACGGAGTGCAGTGCGAAAGAACCATAACTCCACCTGGTGCTGTCTTTGAGTTATTTCCCTTTGATCATCATTTTTACAGCATTTTCTGTTTGTCTGGAATATAACTTTGTCATCTCTGGTCTGAACATCTTCAAATTTGGTATGCATGATTGTTGAAAATTTACGGAGTGCAGTGCACAAGAACCATAACTCTTCCTAGCATGAATTTTGAGTTACTTCCCTTTGATCGTCATTTTTACAGCATTTAGTGCTTGTCCGGAATATAACTTTGTCATCTCAAGTCAGAGTGACTTCAAACTTGGTATGCATGTTTGTTGCAATATTACGGAGTACAGTGTGCAAGAACAATAACTCTACCTAGTGCGGATTTTGAGTAATTCCACTTTGATCTATATTTTTACAGTATTTCTTGCTTGTCCGGAACGGAACTTTGTCACCTCAAGTCAAATTGGCTTGAGACTTGGTAAACATGTTTGTTGCATTACCTGCCCTTTACGATTATTATACCCCCTCGGCAACTGGTGGTGGGACGGGCGTATCTTGCGACAATTTGCCGCTCTTGTTCTGAACAGTATTTTCTACTTTTTTCGCACACATATGATTTGAGCCGTGTTTTAACTTGCTCTTTACAAGTGTTTTCAATGCAGACGTGTCTAAATGTTGTTGTCATCGGGTAAAAAGTTAATACAAATTGTTTGAGCTTAACCTCTTGCTCTGGTTGTTCTCTCTCACAGCATCTGTTACAACTTTACAAATTACCTTGAGTTTTTGTTACCTTTCTCTTTCCAACAGTTAACTCTCCATTCCAAAGATGACACCAGAAGCCTTTGTGGGCAGTGTAGATCAAGATCAGACTGCACAGAATGTGAAGTCTGATCTCTGATCTGCACTGTCCACTGCTAGATTCTAGATTATGACCGAACTATCTCTTGATCTAGCAGAGGAAATGTATTTGTAGCCTTTGAGAAAATGCAATTTATTCAACCAATAGTGAAAGAGTTAAACCCATAGTGCACCAAATAAACAAATGAACAGTTCAGTATAGAAAATGATTTCCTACTCTTAGAAGCAGAAGAGAAATACTGTTGAAAGTTGCCTAAACCACCATTCAGTTCTTTCAAAACCAAGCTCTGCTTGACCCTTGACCTATTTAAAACAATTTGGGGTTTTAACAACTCTGAGGAGAAAATGCTGATAACTGCCATTTTCTCCTTTCCTACATTTCATCTCTTTCAAAAACAACTCCAATTATTTGAGTCCCATTTGAGGATTTGTTGTCTGCCGATTCTATGCAGTCTGATCTTGTTTTACACTGTCAGCAAAGGCACATTTAGTTTCTCTTAACAGCCTTAGTTAGGGCTTAACCCTTTACCAAACAATCCCAGGTTTTCACGACTCTGGGAAAGAAGGCTTTTGAAAACATCGTGGGAAAAGGAGAAAATGCTGATAAACAGCATTTTCTCCTTTTCCCACAATGTTTTATACCCTATCAGAGAGCTTGAGCTCATTTGTACCAATTTGAATTTGCCATCTGCAGATGTTTTGAATACAAAAGAGTCTAAAATTTGTTGTTTGAGAAAGGATTAAACAACCTCTGATCTGCCACCAATCATAAATTGAAGTATTGAGAATTATTTAAGTAGCAATTTTGGCCTTCCAACTTTAAAAAAGGTGTTTTAAGAAAGCTAAACTGGGTGTAAAAGGCACAACTTGTATCAAAAGCAGTGACAGTCATTGAAGTCAGTGGTATGTAGAATTATGTTGTTGAAAAACAAAATATTGTTTGTATTTGACTCACTATTTCTCGCCTAAACTGATCAGATGTTGTGAAAAATTACTTCATTCCACAAATTAGAATTTCATCTGCACTGGATTGGAGGTATTTAAGTTCACATGAACTGTTTATGTCTAGCCATCAATTCATATCGGACATTTGACCAGGTTCAGGTACAAACTCGTCAGACCACCTCTTATTTTGTTGGTACAGACATTGCCAGGAGTCTAAACAAAATGTTTTTTTAGGGATGGGTATGGATACAAAATATAACTATCCTAATATTTTTTTTTGTATTCAAATAAATTTGAATATTCGTTTCAAGAATTATAGAAGTTGTTTTTCAGTATCTGAGATATGTATAATTATGTCCTGTTGCTAAATCTAGTACACTTATAGCCAGATGTCAGTCTAACAGTATCAAATCAAACTTACGTTGGAACAATTTTACTTCCAAGCTTTCTAACCTTTGCAAAGAGGAAGGTCCTCAGTCAATGTGAAATCAGTCAAATTTCTCTGAATATTTCACTCCACTCTTGATAATTACATTCCCATCTTTAAAGAGAAAGAGCAAGTTCAAAATATGTCGAGTATCGCAACTTCATTCATTGCATGTGGCATAAATATTCAGTTAAATATACCGGTACTCGAAATCTGGTGGAAATTAAATGTAAATTATAGGATTAGAAAAAATAGTTAAATTGCACCATGTTTTGCAGTGGTAAGTTTACTTACAACAACAAGAACAACCAACAAACGCTCGCATTGTCACATGTACATTGACAAAACTAACAGTGTAAAACATGACCCAATAAAATTGGACAGTGATATTTTTTGATGGTAGACAATGAATGGAAGTGCTTTCTAAGATGTTATGTAAATAAAAGGTGTTAAAAACAGTTTGACATGTGTATTTAACACATCAATAAATCCACAGTTTAGTTCCAAGGGTGGATATTATCGAAGTATGAAAACTTTCTTTTCCTTTAATAGACATATTGTAAGCTTTTTAAGAATGTTCATATGTAAATTTCATATTCCAGTATTAGGCCTTTTTCAGAATACTAGAATATTTGACTATTCAGTCCCATCCTTAGTTGTTTTTTTTTTTCTAATAAGGGAGTGAGATTTCTATTTTATTCATTTATGAGCCAAAGCTTAAATATGCAGTGATGAAGACCACCTTCTTTGAAAGGCCACTGCTCATGGTACTCCATGGAGGAGGGGGCAGTTTTTTTTTCATTTATGATTTACCTCCTCCCAGATCTGTTAACTCTTTACCAAATGACAAAATTCTGGACTTGTCCAATTCTTTTAGTATATACAGATGACAAATTAGATATTTTTCTCAGGGCTGTTAAAACTCGGGATTGTTTGGTAAAGCGTAAGCAATGAATATTGATTCCCAAAGCATGTGCCAATACATGAAAATGTTTGCCAAGAGACTATGCATACTCAGAGTACCTTTGATATTACAAACAATAGAATTGGCTGTAAAACACAACATACATACAGCTGTGATCATTGATAAACTCTTTACCACACAATCCCATGGTTTTACTTAAGGCTTTTGAAAACATTATGGGAAAAGGAGAAAATGCTGATAACCAGCATTTTCTCCTTTACCCACAATGTTTTCTACCCTTCCTGAAACTAATTTTAATTTCCGAGTCATACTTATACTTTTGTCTGAATTTGGACAAGTCTGAAATTTCGTCGTTTAGTAAAGAGTCAACCCATTGAGAAAAGACTGCCTTAACTCATTATCTCCAGAAACAAATTTGAAGCAGGCAGGTTTCAGCCTTTCAGAAAGTCAGCATTTTTGTGTTTTTGACACACAAAATGATAGGCAGATGCAACAAAATGAATACAACACTGTAACAGTCTAAAATGTGACATTTTCTTGTGTGACATCGCTATCTTCTCTCCAATGTTATTGTATGGAATCTTTACTTTAAACTTTTTGACCGCGTTTAAGACCCTGGAGTAATTGCTGCAATAATTGGGATGACAGACAATGCAGTTTCTAAGAGGTCATTGTTTTTAACTTTTACCTTTAATACCACACTGTCTTATAAAACTTTTAGCTTTATGGGACATCTACAAAGGGGAACAACATGTAGGGGACAAAAATAAACGGTAAAGACCATGACCCTTAAAAATTCTGAATAACCCCAAAAAATCCAAATGGGGAGTCACAGAAGAGTCACAGGTACTTGTGGATCAAACACCACGTCATGTGTATTATCACTTTTTTTCTAAGGATGGTTTTGCCATCTGCTGCTGTTGATTTGTTTACAGAAGTAATGAGTAAATGAGTCTAATAATTAGTACTCTCTTACAATCCTTGAAAATTGAAACTGGCTTTTTCAGGCACAGTAATAACAATGATTGCTTCAATGCCAGTGTAGCTGCAATGTCTTCCCAATCACATATTTTACATTCAATTAACCCTTTACTACACAATCCCAACTTTTAACAACCCTCAAGAAGAAATCCTTTTGAAAACATCGTGAGAAAAGGAGAAAATGCTGGTAACCAGCATTTTCTCCTTTTCCCACAATGTTTTCAATCCTATCAAGAAGTTTTGTCATTAGAGCCACCTTTACTTTTTGGTCTTCAAATGCTTTCAACTTGGACAAGTCTAGAAGATTGTCTTTGGTAAAGAGTTAAAGATTTCATATTCTACTTGATCTAATCTTGATTTACTCTGCCCATTAAAGAACCTTCTGTGTTGGTTCATGGTGAACCCTTTTCCAAACAATGTCAACGCTCAATAAACCATAAAAGACAGCTTTTGAAAAATATTCTAGGAAAACGAGGAATTTCTGCTAACCAGTATTTTCTCCCTTCCCCACAATGTTTTGGAATCTGTGAAGGACAAAACCGATCATTTTGATACACATTCAATTTGCTGCACACAAATACTTCCAATTTGTAGCCGAGCCCCGGTAGCTCAGGTGGTAGCGTACAGGACTTGAGAACAGGGGGTCGTGAGTTCGATCCCCGGCTCGGCCAATTTCTTTCCGAGGATTGATGATAGTCATTGCGACAGGATTCATTCCTCTCTCACCGCTGATCGTTGTTTCGACGATGGTTATGTGGGAAAGCAGCCAGTGGCTTGGAAAGAATATTGTGCGGAGTACTGGTAACAGAAACTCCAGGAAAGCATGGATAGGTGCACTGGCCGCCACGATATAAGTGAAATAATGTTGAAAACGGCGTTAAACACCATACAATCAATCAATCCAATTTGTAGTCTCTGAATTTTTGTCATGCGGTATAAAGTTAACCCTTAGGCTGCTAAGTGTGACTCAAGGGCCTTTTGTGGATAGCGGAGATCAAGATCAGACTACACTGTCTGATAAGGAGACATCTTTCCCCTAAAACTACCATTGAAATGGCAGAATTTGGGTTTTGACTATAGGCTTGAAAGTTTCATTTCACTTCATTAGCAGGATAAGGGTTAATGAGCCAATAACAAAATGTTCCAGATGTATCCTGGGCTCCAGATGTACATTAGGGGTTTTGTGTTATTGATCATTATTGGGAGCTATTTTGACTCAATTAGCTTGCTATGAATGCTGCTCTATATTTCACATCGGAGTATAATTATCTTAAAAGAATAAAATGAAAAAAAGTTTTTTTTTTTTTTTCATTTGCAAAAACCAATCTTTTAAGATTTCCATATTGAAAATGTTTGTATGATTGTTACAGGAAATGATGATAAGGACAATCAACATTTAACCCAGGCTGAATGAATGATGCTAAACATTTTCATTCCTTTCTGGAAATGTAGGACATGTAGAATGTAATTAACAATTCTAATTTCCGTCAATTTTTTTTTTAACTGTGAGGGGATTTCAGACTTTTTGCAAATGTTACCATATCATTTGTAAAAAATATTTAAGATTTATAAGAAGCGTTATTGATTTGAAATAAATGTCCTGAAAAGAGCATAATATTAAAAGACAAAATGTCTTTGTACAAAGTGTATTGGGAATCATCTCTCTGGGAATTTCATGATTGACTACTGTAGTTTCTATTAAAAGCCAGCTCAAAATATTGCCCTACAATTCTTCAAACTATCCTTTGAAATGTGTCTTTTAAATTTAGAAATAAGTAACAAAAAAAATCAAATATTGCTTTATAAACAGAGAGTCAGACATGCAACTACCATGAATTATAATGATCTCTGAATGCAGGGAAAAGGGAAAAATCATGGATTTAACCATTAGCCAAACAATCCAGTGTTTTAACGACCTTGAAGAAATAAGCTTTTGAAAACATTGTGGGAAAAGGAACATTGAATAGAGTATGTTTAAAAATGTAAAATGCCAGAAACCAGTATGTTCTCTGTTTTTTTTTTACAGTGTTTCCTACCTTTTCCAAGACAAATTCTTTCATTTGACTCACATTTTATTTGTCATCTGCAAATGCTTTGAATTGCTTTGAAATAAAAATGCTTTGAAACATTTAATATTTTGTCATCAGGTAAAGAGTTAAGTGTCTCCTTTAATGACCTCCCTGAAAGAAATTTTTAGTGCTACTTATATAACAGATCCTAGTGAAACATGTGGATAATCTACACGAATTAAAAGTCATTCATGAAATCAAGTTGAAGCAAAGTGGGATAAAGTGCAATTATTTATAACAAGTGAATTTTCTTACTACAATGTTTTCAGATGTGATCATTGACACAGGATTCATTCTTTCTCACTGCTTAAACTTGGTATAGACACAGAATTTTTTTAAGGGAGGGGATTGGAGGGATGAGGGGATGTGCTGAGCCAGTTGTTTTGATAGGGTTTCGTGTATTGTAAAAGAGTATGGCAAAATACTCAGGATTGCATGGATAGGTACATAAGTTTCTATGCTGTAACAGTTAAAACTGTTACAAACTGTGTTTAACTCTACCAAATAACAACATGTCAGACTTACTAAATTTGAAAGCATTTAAAGATGACAATTTGAATGTGGCTGGAAAGTTGGGATATGTCTTTGATAGGGTAGAAAATGTTATGGAGAAAGGAAAAGATGCTATTTTAAAAAAACATCCTCCTCAGGGTCGTTAAAAAGTGGGATTGTTTATTAAGGGCTTAATGAAACAAACTGTTCCATTTCATTTTATTAAAGGAAGTTTTGCGTCAGATTCATCAGTAGTATGGACTTGAAAATGATTATTCTGAAAAGAGCAATTGTTGGAGCGGATGCTGTTTGTTTTAGTGCAAAATCTATTGGGAATCATATCTGTCTCAGAGTTCCATGATTGACTGGTTTCTATTAAAAGCCCATTCAGAACATTCCTTTGTCAACACTTCAGAATTTCTGCTGAGATTGGTTTTTAGCTCCACTGGCCGAAGGCCAGAGAGCTATTGTCATGGCGTTGTGTCCGTCGTGCGTCCGTCCGTCCGTCCGTCCGTTCGTCCGTGCGTGCGTCCGTAAACTTTTTCTTTAAAAAACTTCTCCTCAGAAACTATTGACTGGATTTTTACCAAATTTCACAGGAATGTTCCTTTGGTGGTCCTCTTTCAAATTCCTTCAAATAATTGTGTTCCATGAAGAATTCTGGTTGCCATGGCAACCAAAGTAAAAAACCTTTAAAAATCTTCTCCTCCCAAACCGCTATTTGGATAGCATTATTATTTTGCAGGAATGTTCCTTAGATACAGGTTTACAGAATTCCTTAAAAAAAAAAAGATCTGTCAAAAAACATGGCTTTTATGAGAGACTCATTTTCCTTTTATGGTATAAAGTAAAATCTTTGAAAAATTTCTTCTCTAAAACTATTCATTGGATTTCATTGTTGTTTTGCAGGTAAGTTCCTATGGTGGTTGTCTACCAAATTGTTTCTTCAGTGAGCTAGCGAGCTATTGTCATGGCGTTGTGTCCGTCGTGCGTCCGTCCGTCCGTTCGTCCGTGCGTGCGTCCGTAAACTTTTTCTTTAAAAAACTTCGCCTCAGAAACTATTGACTGGATTTTTACCAAATTTCACAGGAATGTTCCTTTGGTGGTCCTCTTTCAAATTCCTTCAAATAATTGTGTTCCATGAAGAATTCTGGTTGCCATGGCAACCAAAGTAAAAAACCTTTAAAAACCTTCTCCTCCCAAACTGCTATTTGGATAGCATTATTATTTTGCAGGCATGTTCCTTAGATACAGGTTTACAGAATTCCTTAAAAAAAAAAAGATCTGTCAAAAAACATGGCTTTTATGGGAGACTCATTTTCCTTTTATGGTATAAAGTAAAATCTTTGAAAAATTTCTTCTCTAAAACTATTCATTGGATTTCATTGTTGTTTTGCAGGTAAGTTCCTATGGTGGTTGTCTACCAATTGTTTCTTCAGTGAGTTAAAATGCAGGATTGAATGATAATTGTTAAAAACTTCCTTTCGCCATTATAGAAATATCAGGCCTGTGGAGCGATACAGGCGCTCAAGCGCCTCTAGTTTTTTGTATTTTTAAAAAAAAAATAGCAAAAATTTAAATTTTTGTAAATTTTTCATTTGACTTAGATTTGTGACAACCATGAATGATAGTGATGGCTCAACTTGCCCTTCCATAAAACAAATTTGCTGTAGAAGACTTTGATAATGTCCTTAAATCTTCTCCACACAATCTGGAGTTATGAAGACAAAATTTCAGACTTATCCAAATTCCAAATTTAAAGTATTAGCAGACAACAAAATAAATATGACTCAAAAACTGCAATGTGGTTTTGGACGGGGTAGAAAACATTGTGGGAAAAGGTGAAAATGCTGGTTACCACAATGTTTTCAAAAGCCTTCTTCTCTAGGATCGTTAAAACTCGGGATTGTGCTGTCAAGGATTAGAGAAGTTGAAATTGTTCGGTGTGAGAGGGGGGAAAGTATGAGAGCACCTTGGTGCTTTGCTAGACAGTTCTAGATCTAATTGGCTATTGATTTTGATGAAATATTCATGCCAAAGTTTTCACTCTGTCTCTTCTTATCCTGATTACATTTTATTCATTGTTTTCACCAAAGGCGTTTGTTTTGTGATGAACTTTGCCATGCACCTTGTGTTAATAATGGTAATAATTAGACAAGGTGTCAAACTCTATTCCATACCGAACAGTACCCATATATCAGGTATATCAGTAATTTTCACATTTTCTGCCCCTGGAATGAATGTGTTGATGTTTTAATTGTATTCTGTGATGGTTTTTCTATCAACCAGAATGTAGGACGATAGAAATAAGTAGGTATTAGGAGAGTTACAGAGGTATGAACTTTTGAAATGGACAACATTTCTCTCTTGCCACAGTAGAATAGAAAGTTTCATCAGGCTGAATAAGAATCTTGTTCTTGATTGGCCATTGAGGAAATGACAGAGAGTACTATTTAGGATACAAAAAATGTGGCAACTAATGCAGTGCCAATCAAGATCATAGTATACATTCTTGGCAGTCTTATCTTGTTCTACACTGCCTGCACAAGCACCTAATGTAACCAGTAGTGTGAAAGTAATCTGACAGCTAAATTGATCTGCCTGAGCAGTTGTCCCCTCTCCTTGATTTAACCCTTTACCACACAATCCTGAGTTTTAGCAACCCCCAGGAAGAGGGCTTCTGAAAACATTGTAGGAAAAGGAGAAAATGCTGGTAACCAGCATTTTCTCCTTTTCCCACGATGTTTGCTAACCTTTCACTGACAAATCTGATTATTTCTTCCACATTTATTGTGTCATCTGTAAATGCTTTCAGTTTGAACCAGTCTGAAATTTTTTGTGTCTGATAAGAGTTAACTGAAATATGCAAATTAAGTGCACAGCTGACACAGTGATGTTGGCTCTCATACTCCTTTTGACTCCAGTCCTTCTCGTAACTCTTTACCACATGAGCAAAACAAAGATGTGTCCAAATTTGAAGCATTTGCTGACAACAATTTAAAAGTAGCTCAAGTGATAGAATTGATGGGGGGGTATAAAACAATATTGGAAAACATGGAATTGCTGGTTACCAGCATTTTCTCCTTTGCCCACTTCCGAGCCCAGGTAGCTCAGCCTGTAGTGTACAAGACTTGAGAATAGGAGGTCGCTGGTTTGGTCCGGCGGCTCGGCCAATTTCTTTCCGAGGATTGAAGATAGTCGTTGCAACGTGATTCATTCCTCTTCCACTGCCATTTAAACATGGTATTCTTTGGTAAAGAGTTAACCCATCACTCCTAGAATTTATGTCTCTACAGTAGATAGTTTTTCAACAAAAACATTGTGGAAAAAAAAAGATACGGCTTCTGACAAGCAATTTGCCATACAGATCACATTTCCCAAACAGATCAAGAGCAACCTGTATATTTTCTTTTCCTCCTTCTGTACTGGGAATATGTTCTGAAAATTGTAATTTATGATATGCATGGTCATGGGTTATCTGAAACCAAAGGATGTACCTGATGAGAATAGTAATCACAGTGAATGTGTATTTTTATGAGAGAAGATTCTTACTGTAGCTGCTTCTATCATGTGGCTTTTGGGCATAAATGCATCTGCCTGGCCTTAACCCTTTATGGCACAGTCCCGAGTTTTAATAACCATGAGGGAGATGGCTTTTGAAAACATTGTTGGAAAAGAAGAAAATGCTGCTAAGCAGCATTTTCTCCTTTTCCTACAATGCTTTTTCCCCTACTTAGACATATTTAAGTTTATTACGTGCATTAACTTTTTTGTCTGCAAATACTTTCATTTTAGACAAGTACAGAATTTTGTTCTTTGGTAAAGAGATGAGCACTGGTATCCATGCTGGAAGCACATAAATGAATCTGTAATCCCTTACAGCTGCCCTAGTTTTGAAACTCTTTACCACACAAAAGAATTGTAGACAATTTAAATGTGGCTCAAATGATTGAATTTGCCTTTGATAGCGTAGAAAACATTGTAGGAAAAGGAGAAAATGCTGGTTACCAGCATTTTTGCCTCTTCCCACAGTGTCTTCAAAAGTCTTCTTCCACTGGGTCATTAACACTTGGGATTGTGTGGTAAATAAGGCAGTTGTATGACCAGTGTAGTTTAAAGGTGGGTATTTAGATTTTTCACTTCTCACCAAATTAAAGAATATATATATCACTGAAATTTATATGAAAAAACAATACAAATCATCAATAATTAAGAATCATAAAACTACAAAAAAAAAATTTTTGTGGTGGTATTCCCTTAAAAGGCTATGTAGCCTCTTAAGGTATTTTTAGATTTTGCGCCAGAAATCAAAAAAGCATTGTAGGAATGTCAAGTGACTGGCATGTGACTAATAACGCTTAAATTCCATAACATAAACATGTAATTATAATCCATAATGTCTTCTTTGAACGCTATGTTTGAAGCTTCGTCTGTGTATTTCCAGTACGTAAATGAGCGAGTTGCTCATGTAAAAATAGACCGTGTTTCCTGTTGGTGTCGACCTGGGCCGAAGTAAACCTCTAATTTCTCTTGTTGTCGGATGGTTTTCGGCTACTGGGGTTTTATGAATCAGTGGTCAAATTTAACTTTTTTTTCAACTAGCAAAAATTTGCTAGTGACCATTTTTTCTACTAGCCAAAATCAATTTTGTACTAGCAATATTTTAACCCGTTGCCACTCAGTCCCGTGTTTTAACGACTTTGAAATGAGAAACTTATGAAAACATTGTGGCAAAAGGAGAAATTGCTCATAATGAGCAATTTCTCCATTTCCCACAATGTTTTCTACATTATTAAAGAATTAACTTTCCTTTGTACCAAATGCAGACGCTTTGAATTTGGGAGAGTCTAAATATTGTTGAGTGGGTCTCCTCTGTTTGCTCATACAATATTATAACTCAGACTCTACACATTCTGCATGGCAAAGAAATATCCTTTGTTTGGACAAACTGTTTGATCATTAATTTATATTAAATAAATATTCCGGCGATGTCACGGAATCCGGCCTATTGCCGAAAAAACTGGATATTTTCCGCTCCATACTCTCAGCGGGGGAATGCAGACGTATAAACAACGTCAGAATCGTCTACGCGCTTTAAATATCGGATACATGTATTTACAATATCGCAACAAGCGTCTCTACGAATAGCGGTCACGTGGTCGGTGATACTCTCAAAGGATAGTTCTACACCGCATACGGCAATTCAGTGTACACGAAAAACGATCGCATTTATGGATTAATTCAGATTTTTAAGCAGTAGGTTTGCCCATTTTCCGGCGCACTCGCAAATTATTTCGAGTGCTAGAATTTGGTACTCGCATTTTTTTCATTTCAGCTCGCATTTTGCGAGTTTGCGACCGTTAAATTTGAACCTTGTGAATGAAGATTAAAAGGCTTTGGGAGTATAAGGATGATTTTTTTGTATTTTTGTAAAATTTTCGTCCCAAAATCTGAAGGGCCACCTTTAATACTGAATGTGGATAGTGGTAGAAAGGTCAGGCAAAAATAATAAAAGAGTAACATTGAAAAATTTGAAGAGTACTCAGTTAAAAGTTGAAGAGCACTCAAGGAAGTAGTGTAACAATGCATGGGTGGTTTTTTTTTATCCAGATGCATTTTCTGCTGGGTACTTCAGAATGCAGCTGTATGATTAGTAAAGTCAAACAAAGCCAACATGGTGCAGTGATCGTCTCCTGTGCAGTTTCAACCATCTTGGTCTACACTGTCTCCTGAAAGGCTCTTTTTGTTGCCCCTAGTTTGCCAAGAGTTAACTCTTTCAATATAATCACTTGTTTTTATAATGATGAGGAAGAGAACTTTTGAAAACATAATGGGAAAAAGGAGAAATTACTGGTAATCATCATTTTCTCCTTTTCCCACAATGTTTTCTTCCCCTTCAAGACAAATCCCATTATTTAAGCCACATTTAACTCTCCTTACTGTTGATGACAACAGAAGCTTTTGTGGACAGTGTAGATCAAGATCAGACTGCACATTCTGTGCAGTCTGATCTCTGATCTACACTGTCCACTACTTTATTTTAGATTTCATCTTGCCGTTAACGACATTTTACACCCAATGAAAAAGTGTAAATCATTTGCTTTATAGTGAAAGAGTTAATTTGTTGTCTATACATGCTTCGAATTTGGAGAAGTCTAAAATTTTGTTGTCTGTTGAAGAATTAAGGATAAAAATTATGATGGCCTACTCAAATTACTGACAATGTGACTTTTTTGTGTATTTTCAGTCACTGCCACACAACCACCTCAACGGCAATGGATTCCTCTCTCAAGACCACAACAGGGAAGACCTGCAGGTACACAAGTTTGATTTACCTAATTGTTGTAAACACTTATTTTACCTACTTTCAGAACACATATTCCAGAGAATAAGTGATTTCTTAACAAACTAAATCTGGACATGTCTGCTGACGACAAACTGAAAGTAGCTCAAATGATTTAATTTGCATTTGGAAGGGTAGAAAACATTGTGGGGAAAAGGAGAAAATACTGGTTCCCACAATCTTTTCAAAAGCCTTTTTCAGGATCATTAAAACACAGGATTGTTTGGTATAGGATTAAAGATTTCCTTTGATTAGGCTGTCCTCTGTAGCTCTGATTAATCAAATAATTGGAAATCAAATTTCAAGCTAGACATTCTGAGTGTAATCCTTGAGTATGGAACTTGTCTTTTTGGAATGTACTTGGGCAAGCAGTAGGGAGCAGTAGCTTAGTATTGCAGGTAAAAACAAGGACATTATGTGAAAAAGGGAGCTGATGCTGTGATAGAACTGAAATGATGTAGACAGCAGTGCTGTACAAACAAATAAAACATATCTATAAAATTTATTGAAAAGGATGGCAAATAATTCGTATCGGATGATTATTGTGGTATACTATGAAAAGTTGGCACAAAATATTTGTGTATATCATAGATCAGACTGCACAAACATAAAATAAGCAGTCTGATCTCAGATACTAAACTTTTAAGTATCAAAAGTTGATTCTGTTAACTAGAGTTAATGTCCAAGCAAAACAGGATTTTAGATCAAATTTGCTGACTCCAATATGGCTTGCAACACGCGAAAAGGGGCATTTGGACATTTGCGTTAAGTGTCGTCTCAGATCAGCCTGTGCAGTCCGTGCAGGCTAATCTGAGATGGCACTTTTACGACTACATCAGATTTTGCGCTACAGTAGACTTGCGCAAAACAGAAAATTACATAAACACAGAAAGTGGACTGCGCAGGCTAATCTGAGACGACATTTTACGCAAATGTCCGAATGCCCCTTTTCGCGTGTTGCAGGCCATATATACAAAATGGCAGAATTGTATATCATGGTACGGACAATGACCAATCATATTTGCCCCTGAGGGAAGTTTTAGATGGATTTATGGAAAACATGATTTAGATACATAATTAATCCTCTGAAAGAGCAGTGTTTAAAAAGGTAAAGAAAAATCTTATGTATGGCAGATTTCACATGGGGGTCATTCACCCTGTCTGGCTAGGTTTAACTCTTTACCACACAACAATTATTGTAGATTCATCCAAATTTAACTCTTGACCACATGACCCAGAGTTTTAACGACCCTGAAAGAGAAAACTTTTAAAAAGATTGTGGGAAAAGGAGAAAATGCCGGTAAGCAGCATTTTCTCCTTTTCCCACAATGTTTTCTACTCTATCAAAGACAGATTCCATCATTTGAGCCCCATTCAAATTGTCTGCAAATGCTTTCAATTTGGAGAAGTCTACATTTTTGTCGTTTGGTAAAGTCAGTTAAAGCAGTTACAGAAATCAGATGTGGACAAATAAGAGGATTCATCTATAAAAGAGCAGAAAACGTGGGATACCAGCATATTCTCCTTTTCCCACAAGGTTTTCCATAGCCTCTTCCTTCAGGGTCCACAAGACTCGGGATTGTGTGGTAGTGGGTTAAGGACACTTTTTTGAATCATAATGGCTGAATTTACTTAACCCTTTACCACTCGAGTTTTAATGACCCTGAGAAAGAAAGCTTTTGAAAACATTGTGGGAAAAGGAGAAAATGCTGGTAACCAGCATTTTCTCCTTTTCCTACAATGTTTTCTGCTCAATCACAGGCAAGTTTCACCATTTCAGCCACCTTTGATTTGTCGTCTGCAAATGCTTTGAATTTGGACAAGTCTAAAATGTTGTCGTTTGGTAAAGACTTAATCCTCGCTCTGCATGCATTACTCTATCCATTATACTATGTAGTATTTGAATTGGTCTAATTATTCAACCTGTATAGAAAAAGAATGAAATAGCATGCCTTAATGTTATCGTAAATGATTGTGTTTAACTCTTTACTATCAAACAAAATTCTAGACTTGTCCAAATTGAAAGGATTTGCAGATGACGAAATAGATATTCATTGCTGGTTACCAGCATGTACTCCTTTTCTAACAATGTTTTCGAAAGCATTCTCCTTAGTGTCATCAAAACTCAGGATTGTTTGGTAAAGGGCTAACACCCTGAGGAAAATGGCTTTTCAAAACATTGTGGGAAAAGGTGGAGATTCCGGAAACAAGCCTTGATGCATTTCCGTAGAATGTTTTCTACCCATAGAAGTTCACATTAGAGCTACATTTTAGCTGTTGTTGAAACATCTCATAAGTCTTTACTAAACAATCCTGATTTTTAACGATCATGATGGAGAAAAAATAGTTTTTAAAACATTACGGGAAAAAGAAAAAAATGCTTGTTACCAGCATTGTCTCCTTTCCAATGCTGTTTCTACCCTTTCAAGGACAAATTTCATCACTTGAACCATCTTTGATGTTGTCTGCAAATGCTTTCGAATTAGACGACAAGTTTGTGAAATTTTGTCGTTTAGTAAAGGGTTAAATTTGGAAACGCATTAGATTTTGTTGTCTTTTTGAAAAAATAAGAGAGATGAGATGTAATTCAGACAGGTGATGTAATAATTTGGCAAAGATAATATCCTATCTATTGTTTTCTTTTTGTTAACAGCATATTACTGTTTTGTTTCGATATGTTTTTGATAAAAGATAAAAATAACACTCTAGTTCACAAAAAATTGTGAGATAATGCCAGTTCCAAGAATAAGGAAGTCAAAAGTTCATAAAGTGAGTCAATTGAGCATCATTCAGAATAACTGCAAAACATCCACAGACGATAAACTGCAGAAAAAAATGCTGCATTTTGAAAAAATTCCAATGGGGAAATTTATCTAACTTATCAGTCTTTATATTTCCATATTGTCTCTGTTTCTTCAACAATTTGTATTACTGAAGTTGTCCTGAAATGCATATTAATGAATTTATCCGTTAATTTTTCTCCAACACCCAATCAAGTTTTGAAAAGTTGACTATAAATTAATTCTTTACCACACAATGTGTTAATGACCCTTAGGAAGAAGGCTTTTGAAAACATTGTGGGAAAAGGAGAAAATGCTGGTCATCCAGCATTTTCTCTTTTTCTCACAATATTTTCTACCCTATCAAAGACAGAAATCATTAATTGAGTTACATTTAATTGTCATTTGCAAATGCTTTCAATTTGGTCTAATCTAAAATTTTGTCATTTGATTAAGAGTTAACCCTTTACCAAACAATCCCATGTTTTAACAACATTAAGAAAGAAGGCTTTTGAAAACATTGTGGGAAAAGGAGAAAATGCTGGTAACCAGCATTTTCTCCTTTTCTCACAGTGTTTTCTATGCTTCCCAAAACAAATTTTAATTTTTGAGTCACGTTTATTTTGTCGTCTGCAAATGCTTTCAATTTGGTCAAGCCCAAAATTTCGTCATTTGGTTAAGAGTTGACCAAGTAAAGTGTGAGCACGGTACTGGTAAAGATCAGTGAATTATTTATTGGACAATTTGTCATCGGGCAATTTGTTTTAACTGTTTACCAAACAATCCCTAGTTTTAATGACCCCAAAAGAAGAAGGTTTAAGAAAACATTGTAAGAAAGGAGGAAATGCTAGTAACAAGCATTTTTCTCTTTTTTCCCCCCACAATGTTTTGTACTCCTTTGTAGACTAATTCCACATCCACATGAGACATATAATTTGGCATCCTGCAAATATTTTCAATTTTGTAGAGCATAAAATTTTGTCCTTTGGTAAACAGTTATTTCAGGATTAACTCTTTTCCAACTCTGAACTCGTTGCCAAATGAAAAGTTGACACGGCAGAAGTGAGAACATTTGCAGATGCAACATCAAAGGTGGCTCAAATGATGTCATTAGTCTTAAAAAGGGTAGAAAACATTGTGGGAAAAGGAGAAAATTGTGCTTACCAGCATTTTCTCCTTTTTCCGCAAGTTTTTGAATAGCCTTCTTCTTCAGAGTCATACTTCATTGTAGTACTGTTTGGTGAAGGGTTAACATTTTGTTCTTTTCTAACAATCTTTTCTATCATGTCAGTGAAAAGACTGATATTATCTTTCAAGCTACATTGATTCTGTTGTCTGAAAATGCTATCAATTTGGAAGAGCCGAAACTTTTGTCATATAGGAAAGAGATAGGGGCCTAATGTTGATGCTGTAGCTGGCAGCATGGATCACATTGATGATGCACAGAACTTGTAGTCTTACCAAAAATCTACTCTGTCCCATATTTTTGAATCTGGTCATAATTGATACGAGCCAGAATCTGGTCATAATTGATACAAGCCATGCTCTGGCAAAACGGGGCTTAATGCATCTCAGCGATGCATGATACCAGTCAAAGTATCACATAATCACAGGTCCATAATAGCCACTTTTTTTAACAAATGACTTAGTCTTGAAGTAGACTGGTCCTTGGACATACAGAAAACTGACCATTAGTGAAAAGTTTCGGCCCAGGTCAGCCTGCGCGGATTGCGCAGGCTGACCTGGGTCAGTACTTTTCGCAGATGCATTAAGGTAGTAGATTCCTAATACCTCTAGTGCAACATGGAATAAAATTTCTTGTTAGTTGATAAATAAGGATTTATACTGACATAATACTTTTGCACATTTTTAACCGACCAGGAATTCATTTGACGTCTATCTTGAAATTATTTGTTGATATTTTTGTTGGTTTCCTGAAAAGGGAGGTAATTAATATCTCCCTTTGTAATAAGAATATAGTGGTTTTAGATTTATAAATGATAATTCTAAGAAGGAAAAAAAGGAAAAAGTGGCTCGGTTAAAGTAGTACAATAATATTCATTTTTAATCATAGCAAATTTTGTAGGGTAATATTACAGTGGAAATAGCTGTTTTCTATTACGGGTCTACTACCTTAAGCCCCCTTTTCACAGAGCATGGCTCATATTTATTTGTATTATTTAGTCTGTCCTGTGGACTTCAACCTTTACCACATGATTCTGAGTTTTTTACAGCCTTGAGGAAGAAGCTGTTTGAAAACATTGAGGGATACAGAGAAAATGATCATGACTAGCATTTTCTCCTTTTCCCACAATGTTTTCTACCCTTTTAAAGACCATCTCCACCATTCTAGCAGCATTAATTTTGTTGTTGGCAAATGCTTTAGATTTGAATGTGTCAAAAAAGTCACCGTTTGGTGAAGAGTTAAGATTGTTTGGCACTCCAAGGGGTTAATAAATATACAGCTCTGGGGTGTTATCTTTGAACTACTTATCATCTCAAGGTAGTTAACCTATAGTGTCCTCAAACAACCCCAGGTAAATTGTCCTTTAATGGTCGAAAAAAGTCCCCAATTACTGAAATTTTGATGCCATTTGGTCAGATTATCTCATAAATATTTGACATTGTATAGCATAGACGGGTGCATTTTATTATGAAAACAGTGCTTTCTTCCCTTTCTGAAATGAATGTTATCGTTTACACCACATGTTGTCTACAGATAATTGCTGTTTGGACCTATCTAAAATTTTATCAACTTTGAAGGCAAACTAACCAGAATCCTTTTTTCTGTATTTTTCAGCCATTTTTACCGTGATGTGCTACAATGTACTATGTGACAAATACTGTACTAGGCAGCAGTATGGCTATTGTCCATCATGGGGCCTTAACTGGGAGTACAGGAAGAAAGGAATTATGGATGAAATTCGACTATGTTCTGCAGACATTATAAGCTTGCAGGTTTGTAGACCATGTCACTAATAACACTAAGAGTACCTTCACTATTAAAGTCAATTTTAGTAGCCAGTGTAGATTAAGTCAGACTGTAGAGAAAGTGCAGTCTGATTTTGGATTTACCCTGTCCATTTAGTTTGGGATATATTTTGACCAAAACAACTGGAAAATCCACTATAAAGGTATTTTTCCTGAATGTCCTTTGAGTTTATTTGGGGCTCAAAGGGTCAACTTTCTACCAAACAATCCCTTGTTTTAACGACTATTAGGTAGAAGGTTCTTGAAATCATCTTTGGTAAAGTAACCAGCCTTTTGTGTCTTTTTCCCCACATTGTTTTCTACCCTTTTTAGGGCAAATCCAGTCATTTGAACCAAGTTTTATGTGTCATCCGTAAATGCTTTCAATGTAGAGAAGTGTAATATTTTGTCATTTAATAAATAGCTAGGTTATTAACAAAGTGTGAAGTATTACATTAAATGGTTGAGATTAAACAGTAGATAATATTTGCAATTTGCATAAGTAGAAAACCTTGGTCTTATAACTCTTTACCACACAATCACGTTTTAACAACGTTGGGAAAGAAAATTTTTGAAAACATCATGGGAAAAGGAGAAAATGCTGGTAACCAGCATTTTCTCCTTTTCCCATGATGTTTCCTACTCTGTCAGAAACAAATCTCATCACTTGAGTCACATTCATTCTGCAAGTGCTTGTACTTTGGACAAGTATTAAACCAACCAAATTTTGTTGTATGGTAAAGGGCAAAGAGGAGGTACATAGTTGTTCTTGAATACAGGATTTGTTTACAGGTCTTGTTAAACTCTTTAACAGGCCTAGCCCAGTAGCATACAGTACTTGGGGCCATGATGTTGTTGGTTCAACTCCCCAGCTCTGTCAGTTTCTTTCTGAGGATTGATGATAGTCATTGCAACAGGATTCATTCCTCTCTCACCAGTGATCATTGTTTCAACAGTGGTTATGTTGGAAAGCAGCCAGTGGCTTGGGAAGAATATTGTGCAAAGTACTAGTAAAAGAAGCTCAAGGAAAGCATGGATAGGTGCACTGGCTGCCACGATATAACTGAAAGTATGACCAAACAGCATTAAACACCATACAAACAAAAGTTCTGTAATAGACAAGTAAATTAGAGACCTGTCCATGTGGAAAGCATTAATTTTGCAGACAACAAATAAATTTTGACTGATATGATGGCTTTCATATTTTAATGGATGAAAAGTGTTACTGGCAACCAGTATTTTATTCTTTTCCCATGCCGGTGAGCATTATTCTCACCTTTTCCCACAATATTTCTACCATTTTAAAGACAAATCTAGCCTTTTAATCCACATTTGGTTTGTTGTCTGCAAATGGTTTCAATACAGATGAGTCTTACATTTTGTCTTTTGGTTTGTTTGTTGTATGGTGTTTAACACCATTTTCCACATTATTTCAGCCAGCACTCTTGTTTATGCTTTTCTAGTGCTTCTTTCACCAGCACTGCACACAGCATTCCTTCCAAGTCACTGGCTACTTTCCCACATTAACATTATTGAAATAATGTTCAGTTATGAGAGAGGAACGACCCCTATCGCAAAGACTATCATCAATCCTTGGAAAGAATTTTGCTAAGCTAGGGAATCAACCCCATGGAATTCCAGCTAGTAACCAGCATTTCATTCTTTTCTCACAATGTTTTCTACCCAACTAAAAACAAATTTCAAATTTAGAGTCATATTTATTTTTTTGTCTGCAAACACTCTGAATTTCAACAGGTCTAAATTTTTGTCATGTGGTAATAGGTAAAATTAAGACCTTTTGTTTTTGAAGCCTCAATTTCAGCCATTTATCTGAACCTTTATACAGAGAATAATAGTGGCAGGTTTTCTATATTTAACCCTTTACCACACGGCAAAATTTAAGACCTATCCAAATTGAAAGCATTTGCAGACGACAATTTCATAGTGGCTCAAATGATGCAACTTTTCTTTGATAGGGTAGAAAACTTTGTGGGAAAAGGAGAAAATGCTGGTTACCAGCATTTTCTCCTTTTCCCACAATGTTTTCAAAAGGCCTCTTCTTCAGGGGCGTTAAAAGGCGTCATTGTGTGGTAAAGGGTTAAAGACAGATATTTTGCTCACTCAGCAGTTGTGTGTATTCTATTGTTACAGACAGTGACATCCTTGTTTGGCATCTGTAACCCCTAGGCCTTTGAATAAATGAAAAAGACATTTTCATTCACCCTTTACCAAACAATCTGGAGTTTTACGGACTCTAAGGAAGATTGCATTAGGAAAAATGGTGAGAAAAGGAGAAAATACTGGTAACCAGCGTTTTCTCCTTTTCCCACAGTGTTTCAACTTTATCATAGAGTTTTGCCATCATTGGAACAAGTTTGGATTTGTCTTCTGTAGTTACTGCTAATTCAGGCCAGTCCCAAAATTTTCCATCTGGTAAAGAGTGTGTAGCTTGAGGAAATCTGAAACTCATGAAGTCATGGTTGTGTAGGCATGGGATGAAATAGTTAACACCTCTTTCATTGCTTTGGCTCTGGTCAAAAAGGGTGTGTAGGTGTCAAGTTCAAATACATGTATTTCATATGGTTCATTGTTTGGTTCTGGTCAGAAAGGCTCTATAAGTCTGCACGATGAAATAGTTTATCTTGGATCCTAGTCAAAAGATTGTGTAAGTGTGGGATCATTAGAAATATCAAATAATTTTGGTTCATTGCTTTGGTTCTGGTCAAAAAGGTAGTATGACCTCTTCCAAACAATCCTGTGTTTAACCCTTTACCAAACAATCCCGGGTTTTAAAGACCCCGAGGAAGAAGCCTTCTGAAAACATTGTGGAAAAAGGAGAAAATGCTGGTAACCAGCATTTTCTCCTTTTCCCACTATGTTTTCCACTCTTCCAAAGTCAAGTTTCAGTTTTTCAGTCATGTTTATTTTGTCATCTGCAAATGCTTTCAATCTGGACCAGTCTAAGATTTTGTCGTTTGGTAAAGAGTGAAAAGACCCCTGAGGAAAAAGGCTTCTAAAAAGTACTAAAGGTAAGGGAGAATATGCTGGTAACCATTCTGGAGGAAACAGTCTTGAAATGTTTATACTCAAGCTGTGTTTTCCTCACATACTTGAAAAGGTTCAATTCATTTATTTAGCTCTTTAAGGTTCAGTAAAAAAAAAAGTGACTCATTGTCTTGCAATTTCCTGCTTTGAACCAGAAAAGTCCAAATTGTCCAGCAGACAAGCATTTCATCAGCTGCTCATGGTTATAAGTATAGACTGATTTATAGGAAAAAAACAAACTAGTATTACGGGGAGGGAAAAAAATCAATTTTCATAATTTTATGATGATTTATGTGTTAAAGCCAAATGTGTCTCCAGTAGTCTGTAATAAGGAAATGCCAGGAGTGCCAGACCAGAAAGGATAGTTCTTTATGCTAAATAGGGATGATAAAGCATTCATTCCTCAGATCCTATTATTCATGTAGACCATTTTATGGCTGCATAATGTAGTTTTACTCACTACCTTTGGCAATGAATTTGCATCAGACTTCCTGAAGTAGTCCTTGTAAATAAATGGAGCCATTGATTAGCCTATTTATGAACACTCCTGAGTTTTAACAACCCTGGGAAAGAAGACATTTGAAAACATTGTAACCAGCATTTTCTCCTTTTTTACCTTTTCAAAGAAAAAACCCATCATTTGAGATGCCTTTAATTTGTCGTCTGTAAATGCTTCCAATTTTGAGAAGCCCAAATTTTTGTCATCTGGCAAAGAGTTAAGATGGGATACATGAGTACATGTGAAAATTTTGTGGCAAAAGAAAGAATAGTACATTATGAGGTAGTTATCAAGCTGCAACAAGTTTATTTTTAACTCTTTTCTCTTTAATCAAATGACAAAATTTTAGAAAGTGTTTAGAAAAAAACAATCCCATGTCTTTGTAATTTATTCTGTCTGCAAAAAGCAACAAAAATGACTAACAAAACTGCATAGGTTGTAATTTTGTGCTAGGGAAGAAAGCCCATACATTGCAATTTATAGGCTTTATGTCATAAAATAACTGACATTATAGATACAAGACTAGATTACAAGTCATATCCTATGTATTTACCTGGATTAATACTTTAACACACAACCTCAAGTTTTGACAACACTGAAGATAAAGGCATTTGAAAACATTGTTGGAAAAGGAGAAAATGCTTGCAACCATTTCTACCCTATCAAAAGACAGAAATCATCATTTGAACTACTCTGTATGTTTAATTTGTTATCTGCAAATGTTTTTGACTTTGTTACGTCCAAAATTTTGTCGTTTGGTGAAGAGGTAATCATAATTATACTCTTGAAATCATTAAATTTTGCAGAACCTCAAATTAGTTGTGGCTCAAATGATAGAATTGATGGAATACACAATGAAAATAGAGAAAATGCTGATTAAGATGTTTTAAGTGTCTTCCCTATCAGGGTCGTAAAAACTTGGGATTTCAGTGTTATAAAAGTTACGTAGATAGATACGTTTTGATATGGTACTCTGTCAGGCATACTGTTTGTGCAGAAGAGGTAACCTTTGCCTTTTTCCTGCTATCAATCCAGGATGATCACACAGAATGATAATAGATAGGATAATTGACCTTTATCTGACTGAACTTTTTGTCAACTGAATTGGAAAAGGTTTTTCAAAAACCATTGAACCCTCTCAGTATTTCTTTATCTGTCTATCTTTTTGACAGAATGTTAGATTGTTGATACTGGTGAGAACTACTCCTCTTTGTACAATGTTTTCAATAACATTATAAATGCCTTACTTGCCTTCAATTATTCATCCTTTATGGCACTTGTCTCAGTAAGTAGCATATCTGAAAATATCCTATATCATAAGCTTTTAATCCCATCTTTGAATTACTTTCTAAAGTCGTCAGCTGCAAGGGAAAAAAATGTTAAAGCAGGAGGTAGTGAGTTTAATAAGGTAGTTTAAATGCTGTCATGTGACTGCAGCCATGAAATATGCCTTTTAACTCATTGACGCACAAATGTGACATTTTACAGCTTAGCAGTTGATAGTTTTTAGCTCGCATGAGTAATAAGAGCTCAAGGAAAGCTTTTGTGATCTTACTCACTGTGTGTGTCATCTGTTGCCAGTTTTGCATCTTGCAGGCTTTATAGGCCACATTTTCAGTCAAATACTTATTAAACTGGGTCAAAATGTTTGTCTTGATAATATCTCATTCAAGTACAAAATTAGGTCACATCAGGTCAAAAAGTACCAGTTGATCACTGCGACATATCTTAGAGAAACTATTGTGCACACTTGAGGCCTTATTTCAAGTCCCATACTCATGAAAATAGGTCAGAATATTTGTTTTGATTCTAGAAACAAGATTGAAAATGGGTTACATAGGGTCAAGCAGTAGGTCATTAGGACAAATCATCAGGAAAGCCTAGTGTTCTTTCTAGAGGCTATATTTTTAGTCCAGTACTTACTGAGATTTGTCAGAATGTTTGTCTAAATAATGCCTCTGATGAGTGTGAAAATGGGTCAAATTTGGTTAAAAATCAGGTCACTTGGACAGATCTCAGCAAACTTTGTTTGCACTGTAGAGGTTACATTTTTATGCTAATACTCTTGAAAGTTGGCTAGAATGTTTTTCATGTTGACCTAGTCATGGGGGGGGGGGGGGGGGTTAACATCATATCAATAAAAAAGCTCACTTGAACAAATCTAAGAAAAACCTTGTGTGCACTCTAGAGGCCATAATTTCAGTCCAACACTCATGAAAGTTTGTCAGAATATTTTTCTTGATGATATCTCGGCCTAGATAGAAATTTGTTCATGTTGGCTGAAAAGGTAGGACAAATCTTTGAAAAATCATGTGTGCACTGTAGATGCCTCATTGTCAGTTGAATTCTAATGAAAGTTGGAACTACACTCATGTCAGTTAATGTAACACAGTTACAAAATTAATGTTATATAGAGAAAAAAATTAATTTCATTCATGCACACAGAATATACTTTGGGTGTGTTTTACATGATCACCACTAGGATCTCTACATCTTTATCAAGACTAGATGACTTTACTCAGTTGAGCTCTGTAGGGCCAGTGGTCCTCTTATTAGAACAGTGGGAAAAAGCTTTTTCTTGTTTACTCTTTACCAAACAATTTTTACACTTGTCCAAACTCAAAGGAAACACAGGTGACAAAGTAAATGTGAATCAAGAACTGAAGTTTGTCCTGAAAAGGCTTTTGCAAACATGGTGAGAAAAGGAGAAAATGCTTGTGACCGGCAGTTTCTCTTTTGTCCATAATGTTTTCAAAAGCCTTCTTCCTCAAGGTCATTAAAATTTGGGGGTTGTGTGGTGAAGGGTCAAACCAATGTTTTTTGTCATGATGTTTTCTGTTCAATGTAATTTGAAGGGTATTTCTCTCCATCAGACTGGTTCGAAGCCACAGCTTGGCTAATTCCTGTCCCAGGATTGATGATAGTCATTGTGACAGGATTCATTCCTCTCTAACCACTGATTTTGTTTTGACAATGGTTATGTAGGAAAGCAACCAGTGGTTTGGGAAGAATTTTGTGCAAAGTACTGGTATCATAAACTCCAGGAAAAGTATGGATAGGTGCACAGGCTGTCACATCATAACTGAAGTAATGTTTAAAACAGTGTTAAACTCTACACAATCGATCAATCAATTAACTCTCTCAGTTAGATGTATTTTACCCACTCGTCACTTGTACTTGATTATCTCTAAATAGTTAGATGTATTTTACCCACTCATCACTTGTACTTGATTATCTCCAAAATAGGCCTGGACTGCAACTAGTCATCCTGTGTTAGTCTTCAAAAAAAAATTGCAGCAGATCACTTTTAACACAGTCTTGTAAAATATGTAGATTATAGCTTACATAAAGTTTAATACAGGAATATATTTGAAAAAAAAAAATAGTGACAGTAAGGAAAATTGCGTACTGTTAGCAATTTCTCCTTTTTCCAAGATATTCTTTTCGGTTATTCTTCTGCAAGGTGAAATTTAAGGTCATCCTCAGAACATAATGTGTTAACTCCTTACCAAACAGCAAAATGTCAGATGTGTCCATATTGGTAACAATTGCAGATGATAATTGAAATATGGCTTAAATAATCAAAGTTTTCCCTGAAGCGAGAAGGAAAAATCTTTTGAAAGTTTATCATCATTTTCTCTTCTTTCACAACATTTTCTAAGTTGTCAAAATAAGGAATAAGGGTAGAGGGTCGAACTGAATCCACTTGAGTTTTTTCAAGGTTAGTTTGCTTGAAAGATGAACTACAGAAGATAAATCACATGTTACACTGGCACATAATAGTGACATCTCAAAGTTATGGCAGACATTTAATACTTGCAGTATTTGTCGTCTAACAAGGAAACTTCATCAGATTTATTACTTCATGACGCATTCATCCCCCTTCCTTGTTTGGCACATCAGTATGAATCTGACTTGAGCACACAATCCTGAGCATTAATGACCCAGAGGTGGAAGGCTTTTGAAAAGATTGTGGGAAAAACATACAATGCTGGTGAACAGCATTTTCTGCATTTCCCAAAATGTTTTTTACCCAGTCAAAGACAAATCAGTCATTTGAACCGCATCATCTGCAAATGCTTTGAATTCAGACAAGTCTAAAATTGTGTTGTTTGCTAAAGAGTTAAGACTAAATTCTCTTTTCAGGAGGTGGAAACAGACCAATTTTTTAATTTTTTCAAACCTGAACTGGAGCGAGAGGGTTACCAGGGTATATTTGCACCCAAATCTCGAGCCAGAACAATGACAGAACAAGAACGCAAGCATGTAGATGGTTGTGCTATCTTCTTCAGGAATTCAAAGTAAGTATGTCAGATACCGTTATATCTCTTATTATCGCTCCCCCCCCCAACTTTTTTCCTAACCAAAAATGGGCTTGCCATCGCTAAAGTTGGCATAAATTAGCTGGAATAAACTTAACGGCATCAACATCATCCTAATTACTTCAAAATTTGCTGTCATTAACACCTGACTATCCGAATATAGGTATACTTCTGATAACGTTATAAACATCCAGTAACACAAAATTTGTCAACTAACTTTGAAAAATTCTATGAAATTAAAAGTACCGAAAACTGATGTCTCACATTAATTGTGAATGCTATTTAATGTCCAAATGAATTATGATTGGTGGTAAAATCAATAGTCTGCATCAATACAGCTGTTTTCTCAAATGGTGATCACTTCACAGTCAGAAATGACTAAAACTCGAACGGTAATGTTATTGTTGTCCTTGGAAAATTCTATATCGTTTTACCTCTATGGGGGGTGGTTAACAAGAGACAAGACGGTATCAATGGCTTACTATTGACTGCAGTAAAAGCAGTCTACAGGTTAAAAAAAAAAGATGTGTTTTGGAAAATCTGTGAAATGACAGATGTTGTAAAGTGCTCCAATTCTTTACCTTGTCCAGATTAATTTTTTCGTCTTCTTTTTTTACAAAATGACAAAAATTTAGACTTTCAAAATGAAAACAGATGTAGATATAGAGATTAATTGCTCAGTTGATGAGATTTGTCTTTGAAAGGTTAGAAAACATTGTGGGAAAAGGACCAAATGCTGATCCTTTTTGTCGTTTTCCCAAAATGTTTTCAAAAGCTTTCTCTCTCTCAGGGTGGTTAAAACTTGGAATTGTGTGAAATAGGGTTGAAGCAGATGTTGTATATTGTATTAATATTGTGGGAAAAGGAAACATTGCTCGTATATTATCACATAATATTCACACCATGAATCTTGGTCATATAGGTCATCTTTCTCAGGAATAGTTTCAAATCTTTTATCGCAAATGTTTCAGGGGTTAAAAATTCAGACAAAACGGAAATTGAGGTTCTTTTCCCCCTCATTAGGATCGGTTTGCGTCATTTTTAACAGTAGGCGTTTGTAAATAATGAGGCATATGGACAATCTTATTATGAGCACTTTTCCATCTGCCACGATAATTTTTTATCCCTCACTACATTAGCAGAAATTCAAAAAGTTCAGAATGTGATCTTCTAGAAGAATCTGTACCCATTGTAATTATCCATGAATCGAAATGGAGACAAAGGTATTGCTAATTTTAAATGTGGCCCTTTTTCATTGGTTGTAGAAAAGACTATTGGTAAACGATTAAAACTCTGTATAAATAATCCCATGTTTTAACAACCCTGAGAAAGAAGGATTTTGAAAACATTGTGGGAAAAGGAGAAAATGCTGGTAACCAGCATTTTCTCCTTTTCCCACAATGTTTTCCACCTCATCTAAGAACTTCCCCGCATTTATTCAGATTTTAAAGTTTTCTTTTGCAGCTGCTTTGAATTCGGAAGAGTCTAAAGTTTGTAGTTTGGGAAAGGATTAACCCGCAAGGTGTAATGACCTTTAGAAAGAAAGCTCTTGAAACCATTGTGGGAGCTTGATAAACAGCTGGCAACAAGCATTATCTCCTTTTCCCATAATGTTTTCCAACCTTCCAAAGGCAAATCACATCATTTAATTAAAACTAAGTTTGTCGTCTGCAAATACTTCCAATTTGGACAAGTTGAAAATTTCGTAGTTTGGGAAAGGATTGAAAATGTGTCCTATTTTGATTGGCTGGAAAATTCATGGTCTAATAACCTAGTTCAGCCATTTTAACTCTTTACCTTAACTAAACTTTTGAACTAGACCAAATTCAAAGCATTTATAAATGACAAAATAATTGTGGCAAAATAAATATGGCCAAAAAATGAGGTTTGTCTCTGAAGGAATAGAAAACATTGTGAGAAAAGGAGATTGATTGATTGATTATATGGTGTTTAACACCAGTTTCAACATTATTTCAGTTATATCGCGGTGGCCAGTACATCTATCCATACTTTCCTGGATTTTCTTTTACCAGTACTCCGCACAATATTCTTTCCAAGCCACTGGCTGCTTTCCCACATAACCATCATGGAAACAATGGTCAGTGGTGAGAGAGGAATGAATCCTGTCGCAATGACTATTATCAGTCCTCGGAAAGAAATTGGCCTAGCCAATCCTTTGTTTTAGCAGCCCAGATGAAGAAGCCCCATGAAAATATTTAGGGAAAGGAGATAATCCTGGTAACCAGCATTTTCCCTTCTTGCTTCACTTTGTTTTCTACGCTTTCAAAAACAGTTTTAAAGTTTTAAGTCACATTTCATTTGTCGTCTGAAAAGGCTTCCAATTTGAACAAGTCTAAAATACTGTTTGATAAAGAGTAAAATATTTGAAAGGATCAAGATTGTCTGTGATTTCAAACATTTGCATTTGTGGTTGAGGAGGTCTACAGTTAAACTTAACCCTTTATAATCCCAAGTTTTAACAAACCTGAGAAAGATGGCTTTTGAAAACATTGTGGGAAAAGAAGGAAATGATGGTAACATTTTCTCATTTTCCCACAATGTTTTATATCCCTTCACGCTAAGCCTTGGTAGTGTACAGAACTTGAGAACAGGGGGTTGCTGGTTCTATTCCTTGAATGGCCAATTTCAGAGCACAAATCAGAGTACAAATCAAATGTGATCCAAACCATGAGATTTGTCTCATATGTAGATTACATTAACTCAATACCAAATGACAGAACTTTGGACTGGACCATTTGAAAGCATTTGCAGATGACAAATTAGATGGAGCTTTAAATTTAATGATGATTTCTGCATTTGATAGGGTAGAAAATAGTGGGAAAAGGAAAAAATGCAGGTTACCAGCATTTTATCCTTATCCCATAGTGTTTTCCAAAGCCTTTTTTTTCAGGGTCGTGAAAACTTGGGGTGGTGTGGTAAAGAGTTAATGGGGCTTAAAATGTAATGATGGTTGTTTCTTTTAAAAAGTAGGAGACAATGTCAGAGAGGGAGAAATTGTTGTTAATCAACATTTTCTCCCTTTTCCATGATGTATTTAAACTCTTTAAGCACCTTTCACAACTAGAGTTTCCTTGCTGCAAGTTAAGATCAAAATCAGACAACAAAACATGCAGTCAGATCATATGATTTACAGTGTTTAGTTTGCTGAGACATTTTGAAGTAAGGCAACCTTGTAATTTCACTTATTTCGGTCTTATTCCTGGACAGAATGATTTGATCTATTTGTCACTCTAAAGGTTAAAAGCCTTCTTCCATAGGGTCATAAAGACACTTCTTATTGCTGATCATTATTTCAACAATGGTTAGGTGGGAAAGCAGCCAGTGGCTTGGGAAGAAAAGTGTGTGAAGCACTAGTAAAAGAAACTCCAGGAAAGCATAAATAAGTGCAATATAATGGCAATCATGTTGAAAATGGAGTTGAATGTCACACACCAGTGTTTCTTTTTTTTAAAGCAAGCTGGCAAATCCCCCACTTTTTTTCAAGTGCTGGATGAAACACTGCACACATAAAAATACAGGATCGTTTGGTTAACCTTTTAACACACAATCCCGACTTTAAATGACAGTCTGAAAAAAAGCTTATGAAAACATTGTGGGAAATGGAGAAAATGCTGGAAACCAGCGTTTTCTCCTATTCCCACAATGTTTTTTTACTCCTCCCAAAACAAATTTCTATTTTTCAGTCACAATTATTTTATCACCTGCAAATGCTTTCAGTTTGGACTGGTCTAAAATTTTGACATTTGGTAAAGGGTACATGGCTCATTTAACACAATAGAATAATTAGCTAAGTGATTCCAATAATAAATCATGAAGTCTTGTTTTCATATCAAATAGAAAATATGTAGATCTAAAAGTTATTTTGTTTTATACACCTTTAATATACAGAGAGCTGAATTAACCTAATATAATATTTTATTTGTAGAAATGCGACCCAAATAATCGCAGTTTCACTTACTTTTGTCTGTAGGGTATCTGGCAAGCTGGCAGTGTAGATCAAAGATCAGGCTGCTTATTTTGTGCAGCTTTATTTTGATGTGGCCGCAAGGGTTTACCAATTCTTAGTTTTAAAGATCTTGAGGCAAAAGGGTTTGAAAGTTTGTGGTAAAAGGAATGAATGTTGGTAACCAGCAACTTCTCCATTTCCTATATTTCTTTGCTATCCTTCCAAAAGTAAGTTTTGGATTTTGGGTGCCATTTACTCTGTCGTTTACAGATGCTTTCAATTTGGACCAGTCTAATATTTTGATGTTTGATTAAGAGTGAAATAAAGGATGATGCAGACTAAACAGTTTGTTGACCCATTCACAACTTCTGATACAAGCAGAATAAGTATTCTGATCATGGTAGATACAGGCAAAATAAGTATTCTGATCATGGTAGATACAGGCAAAATAAGTATTCTGATCATGGTAGATACAGTAAAAATAGATATTCTGATCATGGTATATACAAGCAAAATAAGTATTCTGATCATGGTGTATATACAGTAAAAATAGATATTCTGATCATGGTAGATACAGTAAAAATAGATATGCTGATCATTGTAGATAGACTAGATATTCTGATCATGGAATATACAGTCAGAATAGATATTCTGATCATGGAAGATACAGTCAGAAGAGATATTCTGATCATGGAAGCTACAGTCAGAATAGATATTCTGATCATGGAAGTTACAGTCAGAATAGATATTCTGATCATGGTAGATACAGTCAGAATAAGTATTGTGATCATGGAAGTTACAGTCAGAATAGATATTCTGATCATGGAAGTTACAGTCAGAATAGATATTCTGATTATGGTAGATACAGTCAGAATAAGTTGTGATCATGGATGTTACAGTCAGAATAGATATTCTGATCATGGAAGATACAGTCAGAATAAGTATTGTGATCATGGAAGTTAGTCAGAATAGATATTCTGATCATGGTTGATACAGGCAAAACAGATATTCTGATCATGGATCCATGTTAATGACAGTTTATTCTTGGTAGTAGACAGACGTGGTATAAACCCCTTACAAAACAATACAGAGTTTTAATGACCTGAAGGAAGAAGGGTTCCGAAAACATTGTGGAAAATGCTGGTAACCAGCATTTTTGCCCTTTTTCCACAATGTTTTCTTTCCTTTCAAAGACAAATCCCATCAATTGAGCCACATTTATTTTGTTGTCTGCAATTGCTTTCGATTTGGTCGAGTCCAAAATTTGGTTGTCTGGTAAAGAGTTGGTTTTTTACAGACTTGTATAACAGAAATTTAACACATAAACTCCCTTGTTTACACAGTGTAATACAGCCATTACGAATTTTCTGATCCTAGAAACTTATGAGATATATAAGCATTAAGTGACATTATGTATGATACCATTATACACAACTATCAGAGAAGTGAGTTTGATTTTGCACATGGAAATTCACAAGTGTGTGTATGGGTTTCAATATGTTGGCCTCAACTTGGCCAGATATTGTTATGTGATAAAAAGGATCTGACATTCATCTGGCTTTCAGCATGAAATGAAACTCGTCTATAAAATTGTTATTAGGCTTGCCAAAGGCTGGCATAGTATTTTTCTGGACTTGTTAAATTAATTTATATCCCAAATGCCAAGTTATGTCAGATCCTGTTATAGCAGTACAGTACCAACATCAATATTTACCCCAGTGGCAAAGCCTCATGTTAGCATTTAGAATTATTCGGTTCTGTATTGAAATATATAATTAATTATGTGGGTGGATCTAGCGTCTACAGTTTACCAGTCTAGCTGGTTTGTTTCTGCAGGCATTCATGATGGCAGCATTATGAGGTTGTCAGTAGTTTGAGACAAGTGATTGAATTACATGCTAGCAGCCTAAATCCTTTACCAAGCAAGCCCAAATCTTCAACTACTCTGATGAAGACAGCTTTTAAAAACATTGTGGGAAAAATAGAAAATGCTGGTAACCAGCATTTTCTTCTTTTCCCTCAATGTTTTCTTTCCATATAGACAAATCTAATAATTTACAATGCATTTGTCATTTGCAAATGCTTTCAATAAGGACTAGTCTGTAAAATTTTGTCATTTTGGAAAGATTTCATACTGTACAAGTTGACAAAATTTTAGTTCACAAAATTTTAGATTTGTCTATATTAAAAACATTAGCAGATGACAGTTTTGATATAGCACAAGCGACAGATTTGTTGTTGAAAAGGTAGAAAACATTTTGGAAGAAATTCTGGTTACCTGTATTTTCTCTCTTTTTTCTACAATTTTTTGCAAGTTGCCATCTTCAGCTTTGTGAAGGTACAGGGTTTTTGGCATAAATTTCTGTGCACGTAGTGAATGTAATTAGCACATGATATGGTACATACATTACACTTAACCACAGCCTATATACGGTACTATTTCCGTTAATTTAATTTCAGATTTAGCCTTGCAAAAGAACATCTAATAGAGTTTAACCAGTTGGCAATGGCCAATGCTGAAGGTTCAGATGAGATGTTGAATCGAGTCATGACAAAAGACAACATTGGATTGGCAGCTATTTTAGAAACACGAGAAGGCGTGTTTGACAGTTCAGGTACATAAGCAGAGGTCATACTATTGTCATGTTTGCTTGTTAGGATATCAACCTGGGTATGAAAGGATTATGCTTACATTTTGGCATGCACGTACTAAAAGTGTTTATCACCCATTGTTTGTAATCATCATGCCTCTTGCATCATTCGTATAACTTTTGTCTGTTAACTCTTTACCAAACAACAAAATTTTGGACAGAACCAAATTGAAAGCATTTACAGATGACATGGTGCTTAATTGGGGATTTCTGTACCTGATAGGGTAGAAAACATTGTGGGAAAAGGAGAAAATGCCGGTTACCAGCATTTTCTCCTTTTCTCACAATATTTTCAAAAGCCTTGTCTTTCAAGGTCGTTAAAACGGGATTGTGTGGTAATATATTTCAAATAGAAACTGATGGAGCAAAACTGTAGAATTCTGTGGAAAAGCGTCAGACATAAGGAAGACTAAAGTGGCTGCTGTTACTATTTATAGCTTCAGGGTTGTCAAAAGAGTACAGCAAAGGGTTAACCTGTACCATGTACATAATCAGTCATCCAGGAACAGTGAGAGAAAGGGAAAAAGTGGAGTCAGATGATGATAGATTAAAGTGCCATTTATCAGTTTAAAATTTCAAATCCTTCACACAAATATTAATGTTACTCCTATTTCACAGGATCGTGATGGTTTACCCCATAAACCTGTACCACACAATCCTGACTTTCAACGACCTTGAAAAAGTAGGCTTTCAGAAATAATTGTGGGAAAAGAAAATGCTGATAACTAACATTTTGTCCTATTCTCACAATGTTTTCTACCCTTTTAAATAGAAGTTTCATGTTTTGCATAAGATTTAATTTGTTGTCTGCAATTGCGCTGGTGTTGGACAAGGCTTTAATTTTGTCATTTTGTATGGCCTAAAAGCCTTTTTTTTTTTCATATTTTGAAATATGAGGAAAAAGGTTTACAAGAGTAAGTTTAGAAAATTTCATCCTGATTGTCTGAACCCTTCACTAAACAATCCTGAGGCTTTACAACCTCGAAGAATAAAACTTTTGTAAACACTGTGGGAAAAGGAAAAACTACTGGTTACCAACATTTTTTCCTTTTCCCACCATGTTTTCTACTATCATAGCCAATTATCACCATTTATGCTGCATTTAATTTGTCATCTGTAAGTTTTACGGATTTGGACAAGTCTGACATTTTGTCATTTTGAAAAGAGTTAAACTTTTTACTGTAATTACTGTACAATAACTACTTACAAAACTCCCACAGATATCCTCATTTTGGAAAGGTATTGTAAAAGGAGTCAGTGCTTTCAGCAAGCCAAAATAAATTTTCATACAGTCTTTTTACATGTTATACGTAATCCATTACCAAGAAATCCTTTGTGTTTACAACCCTGAGGAAGATGGCAATTATAAAATTGTTACATTTTCTTGTTTTCCAAAAACACTTTCTACCGTTTCAACCCTTTACCAAACAATCCAGAGTTTTAAAGAAAAAAGGCTGTTGAAAACATGGTGGGAAAAGGAGAAAATGCTGGTAACCAGCATTTTCTTCTTTTCCCGCCATGTTTTTTTAAGGTATCATTAGCAAAAAACCATTATTTGATGCACATTTAATTTGTCCGCTGCTTATGCTTTCAGTATAGACCAGGTTAAAATTTTGTCCTCTAGTTAAGAGCTCAGAACATTTCTCTATCCTGTAATTATTTTTCCTTTTTGATAGCTGAGCCATTTGGTAATATGTCAGAAAATAACCTGTTGAAGATAAACCTTTACCAAGCAACAGAATTTGAAACTAGTCCCAATTAAATATTTGAAGACGACAAACTAAATGTTGCATAAATGAGGAAATTTTTGTTTGAAGGGCTAGAAAACATTGTGGGAAAAAAAGAAAATGCTGGTTACCAGCATTTTCTCCTTTTCCCACAATGCTTTTCAAAGCCTTCTTCCTAAAGATTGTTAAAAGTCGGGATTGTGTGGTAAAGGATAAAATTAAGTCTGCTTTAATTACATTGTCTGCTTAACCCTTTACCACACGGCAAAATTAAAGACCTATCCAAATTGAAAGCATTTGCAGACGACAATTTCATAGTGGCTCAAATGATGCAACTTTTCTTTGATAGGGTAGAAAACTTTGTGGGAAAAGGAGAAAATGCTGGTTACCAGCATTTTCTCCTTTTCCCACAATGTTTTCAAAAGGCCTCTTCTTCAGGGGCGTTAAAAGGCGTCATTGTGTGGTAAAGGGTTAAAGCAGAAGCTTGCAAGGAGTTACTTGTATTCAGGATCGTCTTACAGTTTCACCTGGAAACTTAAACAACACATGTTCCCACAGACAACAAGGCTGTGACCATTTGTTTTAGAACATATAGAGGATAATTATGTTTCGGTGTATGATCAAAATTTCTTTCATTGAGTGAAAAGCGAAGGCTATCTTTTCACAAGTGGTGAAAATGGCCTTTGCTTTTCATGAGATGAAAGAAATTTTGGGTCGCACACAGAAACAAACAATTATCCTGTTTCTTTTATGCTCTTCACTTTAACCTTTCTTTTTACGTCAAATTTTTGCTCATCGTGAAAAATATGTACATTTTTCAAGCGAAATAGATCCATTCAATCTAGTGGGATATGGACTAGCTGTAATAATCACATCATTAGTGATGTTGACTATGTCATAAAACGTGACATTAACCCGCTGAAAACTCTTTTATGTTCTGTAAATATCCATGGTATGTCAAAATTAAAAGTTATAGGGGGTAACATTCATCGGTGAATTATAAGGATATAATTCACTGATAGGTTTCTATAAACTACTGAAATCCATAAAAGAAACCACTTTTACACTATTTAACTCTTACAAATGGACAAAATGTTGGACTATTTCAAATTGAAAGCAATTGTGGATGACAAGTTCAGTATAGCATTAGTGATAGTCTTTATCTTAAACAGGGTAGAAAACATTGTTGGACTGGAGGAAATGCTAGTTACCATTACTATTTTATTGATTTCCCACATTGTTTTCAGAAGCCTCCTTCCTCAGGGTCCCTGAAATATCTGATCTGTTGGCAAAGGTGTAACTTTATACCAGACAACAAATTTTGGATTCTCATAAATTCAGAGTATTTGCAGATAAATCTAATGTTAACAAAACTTGAAATTTGTTTTTCAAAGGGTACAAAATATTGTGGGAAAAATGTTACCAGCATTTTCATCTTTTTCCACAATGTTTTTCATATGCCTTCTTCTTCAGGATTGTTTGAACTCGGGATTGCTTGGTAAAGGGCCAAAGATATTAAGTAGTTATTAACAATTTTTATGTTTTTAACAAATAATAGTGTCACACTTGATTGAATTGAATAGGGTTTTGCACCATTTTGAACAGTAATTAAGATGTATCAGAGTGATAGCTCACTTTTTCGTGCCTTTCATAAGTTTCAACCAGTACCATGGAGGGGCTCGGCTTTGCAGTTCTAAGCCATAGAACAATGCCACCAGGAGGGAGCAAAGCAGGATTTTCTAATTTACCAAACGAGAAAATTTTAGAATAATTCATATTAAAAGAATATTCAGACAAAAAATTTGGTTTTATTTAAATATGTTTTGCATTTGGAAGGTTAGAAAACATTGTGGGAAAAGGAGAAAATGCTAGTCACCGGCATTTTCTCCTTTTCCCACAATGTTTTCCAAAGCTTTCTTTCTCAGGGTCGTTAAAACTCAGGATTGTGTGGTAAAGGGTTAAGAATCGAACAGAAACCACGGTGACAACGAAGGATCCATATGTCATTCCTTTTCATCTCTAATAGGCTTAGAGTTCTTGCAGCTGATCTGCCTGCTTGTTATTTTTTTTTTCTTTTTTCATCATGAATCAAAAGAGTAGGATTAATTATTCTTCCTTGTGAATATTAACTTTTCTAGAGATTGGAGAATATTTTCACGTTACGCTGCGTTACAAAACTGGATTCATTCTTCAATTCAATTTTTCCAACGTGAAAAATTATTTTGCTACGAGTTATGAAGTATGATGTATTTTTCATTCTCATTGCAGGAGGTTTGCCCCCGGAAGGTCAAATCAAACAGCCTATTTTAGTAACAACAGCCCACATGCACTGGGACCCAGAGTTCTCTGACGTCAAACTCATTCAGACAATGATGCTGATGTCAGAGTTGAAGAAAATCATAGAGGATAGTCATCGTTCCCTTAAAAATCTGCCACCTACCATCAAAGTAGACTGTAACTCAATTCCAGTGATATTATGTGGTGATCTCAACTCCCTACCCAACTCAGGTTTGTGAAGAGTTCTCACTTGTTTACCTGTAATCCATTACAAAATTATCGGATGTTCTTAAAACCCTAAGGAAGAAGTCTTTTATAAACATTGTGAGAAAAGGAAAAGATGCTGTTAACCAGCATTTTCTCCTTTTCCTACAATGTTTTCTAACTTTTAACTCTTTACCACACAATCCCAATTATTAACAACCATGAGGAAGAAGCTCTTTCGAAAATATTGTAGGAAAAGAAGATAATGCTGCTTACCAGCATTTTCTGCTTTTCCCACAATGTTTTCTCCCCTGCCAAGAGCAAATTTCAATTTTTCATTAGCACCTAATTTGTTATTTGCAAATGCTTTCAATTTAGACAAGTCTAGAATTTTGTCAATTGGTAAAAAGTTAAAGGACAGAACTCATCTTTTGAACTACAATGAATATGTCATTTGCAATTGTGTTGTTTGCGAATGCCTGCAACTTGTTACCCCAAAAAAAACCATGAGTTTCAATGACCCTGTTTAACCCTTTACCACATGGCAAACTTTTAAGACCTATCCAAATTGAAAGCATTTGCATACGACAATTTTATAGTAGCTCAAATGACGCAACTTTTCTTTGATAGGGTAGAAAACTTTGTGGGAAAAGGAGAAAATGCTGGTTACCAGCATTTTCTCCTTTTCCCACAATGTTTTCAAAAGGCCTCTTCTTCAGGGGCGTTAAAAGGTGTCATTGTGTGGTAAAGGGTTAAGAGGCATTTGGAAAACATTGTAGAGAAAGGAAAAAGGCAACCAGCATTTTTCACTATACTTTCTAACAATACAAAAAAAAATTCAATTTTGGAGTCACATTTATTTGATCGATTGCAAATACTTTCAATTGGAAAAGGTGTGAAATTTTGTCATTTTCTTTATTTTACAGGTGTCATAGAGTATTTGTCTACAGGCCGGGTACCTAGCAATCACATAGACTTCAAAGAGCTTGGTTATGAGGCTTGTCTCCAGTCCTTCAACTGTCAAAAAGACAGTACACAAATGTCACACAATTTTCAACTGGCCAAGGCCTACGAAGGAGACCTCATGCCTCACACTAATTACACGTAAGAATATATGGCACATTCTTGTCTTCTTTAACTTTAGCGCCAATGAAGAAGAATTTTAAAAAAGTTTGTGGGAAAAGAAGAAAATGGTAGTAATCCACATCTTCTCCACTTCCCAAAATGTCTTTAATCCTTTCCAAGCCAGATCATATCATTAGAGCCAGAAGTTAACCCTTTCCCAAACGTTGAATTTTGGACTCTTTCTATTTCAGAAACATCTGCAGACAATAGATTCAAAACTGTGCAGATGAACTTGAGCTCTCTGATAGGGTAGAAAACATTGCGAGAAAAGGAGAAAATGCTGGTTACCAGCATTTTCTCCTTTTCCCACAATATTTTCAAAAGCCTTCTTTCCCAGGGTCGTGAAAACAAGGGATTGTTTGGTAAAGGGTTAATTTTTATCTTCACATGCTTATAATTCTAACAAGCCTTGATTTTTGTCATTTGGTAAAAAGGTAATCGTTAAAGTGCCTTTCACAATTATAGTTGCCTCTGCGGCCAGTGTAAATCAGGATCAGTCTGCACAAAACATGCAGTCTGATTGTTGATCTGCAATGTCTGCTTTGCTGAAATAGGAAGGAGGAAAGCAACCTTAAAATTGAACTCAATTGTGTTTTATTTGTACACTTAAAATGTCTGTTGGTTTTATTCGGAGCTCTAAGAGTTAATACATAAATCAGGTACACACTAAATACGAGGGCTGTTCGATATGTAATGTGTATTGTACCACAGCGCGATAATGCTTTCAACGATTTCGTGGATGATGATACGCTTGAATAGCTCTATTCAATACCTTTCCAACGGTATAAACACGAGCCTTTAGCTCCGCATAGTTTTAAACTTATAGTCATTTCATTAGAGCTAGTCGTTTTCCACTGTTGGGAAACGGATTAAGAATATTGAAGAAATTAGAGCTTATATAAAAGGAAATAATTGAAAGTGATGGCAGATACACGATTCGTGATATTGCCAACGCTGTTGGCATATCGCTGTCACGGGTGCATTTCATTTTGAAGCTTATTTTGAAAGTAGGAAAGATTTCTGCCAGATGGATACCGCATATATTGACAGATGACCAAAAACGGGTACGAGTACAAACCGCTAAGCAATCGCTCAAAATGTTTCCCAAATTCAGTCAAAGACAATTTGCAAACATTGTTACTGGTGACGAAACATGGGTTCACTATTTTGAACCAGTAAGAAAAATTGGAAACAAAATATGGCTAACTAAACACGGTAGAAGGCCTGTAGTTGCCAAAAGAAGCATAAGCACAAAGAAGGTTCTTTATTGCATATTCTTCTCATGTGATGGTATAGCCGTACAAATTCCGGTGCTGAAGGGCAAAATTGTTACAGGTCGGTATTACCAAGATGTTATACTAAAAAAGTTCAAGAAATATTATCTTAAACGACGCCCCATGTCGGGATTTAGGCATGTTCGTCTACTTCATGATAATGCTCCATCACATATATCTGAGCTTGTGAAGCAATTTTTGAAGTCGGAGAAGGTTACTGTCTTGCCACACCCACCATACTCTCCAGATCTAGCCCCATGCGACTTTTTCCTTTTTCCAAAACTTAAAAGGTTCTCATCTGGTCGTCGTTACAAGTCCTGACAAGCCCTTGGCTCAGCCATCAGTCAGTGCCTCAGAGGTCTACCTAAATCAGCATACCGTGACGCATTTCAGAAATGGATTCAGAGATGGAAATTAAGTATTTCAAACCGCGGAGAATATTTTGAAGGGATGTAATGTTCTTTTCACTACAGTCAAACTTCAGTGGCTCGAATATGGGTAATTTCGAATACCAAAGAAAGCTCGAACAACGATATCCGTCCCGGCAAAATCTCTATATAATTCATATGGTTCTACCTCGGAAAGCTCGCACAACCCCTAATTGGAACTTTCGAACACATGTCACGGTCCCGTCATTCATTTTCCTGTGTATTTTACCTCTCTGAAGTCGAACAAAGGGTTAGTCAACAATTAGACGTTGGGTTTCACACCTACATTGTTAATTGGATACGCCGGTAATCGTCTGTCAAATATTGGATAAGGTGCATGTTTTTAACACTTACTGTAAAATATACACACACTTGCTCAATGTGTCAATTACAAACTGTCTCGCCGTGATAGAATAATCGCTTTGTTTTTAATTTTTTGTTTTTCGAGGTTGTTTACCAGAATTAGTGGTCAAGCCATCTTTGTAACGCTATGGTTGCATGAAGAGTATTGCTTATTAACACATTAGGTTTATTAACCGCAACCGTGATCTTAATCCGCACATTTAGCGTTGATAGAAGTTATAATTAGAACATAAACAGGGTAATGTTTCGCGCTCGACAATATATGCAAATGTCCTTTCTTTTCTGATAAAATGACTTTCTAGGTATGTGCAAAAAAAATGACCTCTGGAATCGGCCGTTTAACTGGTGAAAATAGCTTATTCTCGGCCGAAATGGATACTCTCTAAAAAAAAGCATTCATAGAGCGTATCGATTTCGGCCGAAAACAATTAAACGGCCGATTTCTGCAAAATGACAAAGTTGTGTGGTGTGTTCTCCGTGATATTTCCAAATACAAAAGTTATATAGATGCAATAAGAATACGTGCAACTCGTTCACTGACCACTTCATACTTGAAATACGGATACGTCGAACTACCGCTAATTCGAACAAATAACCTAGTCCCCGGGGTGTTCGAGCTTCCGAAGTTTGACTGTATTTGAGTCGAATGCTTTTGAGATATTGTACAATACACATTACAAATCGAACAACCCTCGTATGTAGTATTAGAAAAAAAAAAAGAATAAACCTTTACCGAACAATCTTGTGTTTTAAAGACTCTGGGAAAGTAGTCATTTGAAAAAATAGTGGGAAAATGAGAAAATGCTGGTAACCAGCATTTTCTCCTTTTCCCACAATGTTTGCTACCCAAATACAAACTGCAATTTTTGAGTCATGTTTATTTCATCAACTGCCAATGCTCTCAATTTGGACCAGTCCAACATGTTTTTGTTTGGTAAAGAGTTAAAGTATTTTTGTAATAATGTGTATCTAACTCTTTTTAATCAGATGAACCAAATTTGGGTGGTTTTATATTTTAAGCATTTGCAGACTATATCTTAAATGCGGCTCAAATTATTTATCTTCTAAAAAAGAACCACAGGTTTAAGTGCATAGATTGTAAAAATCTGTTTTTTTTTTTCAGGTTTGACTTCAAGGGCATAATCGATTACATTTTCTTCTCCAAACATTACATGAAACTACTAGGTGTTCTCGGACCAATGGATGAGAACTGGTTCATTGACAACAAGGTCGTAGGCTGTCCACACCCTCATGTCCCATCTGATCATTTCTCATTGTTTGTTGAATTTGAGATGCCGGTCCCCTATCCTGACAGTACAGACAGCAACAGTGCAGGGAACCACAGCAGCAATTCCAGCAGGGACAATAACTCTTCACACTCTGGGTTACCAAGTAAACTGAGATAGTAGTTGTTGAATAAGACTTCATGTCAATGGTCTTATGCATTACTCATTATGTTTACAAGAAATCAAATGTAACATCTGTTTTATCTTATTCCTTTGTATGACAATAATACTTACTTTCTTTTTTAACAAAAAAAGAGGCAGCTTTGTGAAAATACTGTGTGAGTAAGAAAGTTTGTTATGTGTAATTTCAATTTTATATAGAAACTATTTGTATAGGCACAATGTGAAATGCAATGATTTCATGCATTGAGAAAAATGGGATTGACTCACAAGTTTACTGGTTATTAATTTTTTATCACACAACAAAAATGTAGACTTGTCTAAATTGTAAGTATTTGCTGACAAAAATTTAAATGTGGCTCAAATGATAGAATTTGTCTTTGATAAGTTAGAAAACATTGTGGGAAAAGGAGAAAATGCTGGTTACCAGCATTTTCTCCTTTTCCTTCAATGTTTTCAGAAGGCTTTTTTCTCAAGGATTTTAGAACTCATGACTGTATGGTAAAGGGTTAATAAGATTTTTGCCTTCGTGGGGGCATGAGGGTATAATAGGTCTCATATTGAAAATGATTCCCTTGTTTAGATCTTGATTGCTGAAAAGGTGAAGCAAGTTAAATTTTTTGGGTTATTTGGCTTTGTAAAGTACGCACTTTTGAAATTTTTGACACGAAAAGATAGACATTTGAATATGTCAGAAGACTATTTGGTTTCAGTTTGAGAAGGAAGCTTTTGAAAACATTGTAGGAAGACGAGAAAATGCTGTTAACCAGCATTTTTTTTCCAACAATGTATTCTACCTTTTGAAAGGCAAATCACATCATTTTAATAAAATCGAATTTGTCATCTGTAAGCGCTTTAAATCTGGACGAGTATAAAATTATACCATTTGGTAGAGACTTAAATTTCTGAGAATGAATTCACCTCCAACTGTTAACTCTTTACCATGCAATCCCGACCTTTAACAAACCTGAGGAAGAAAACTTTTGAAAACAGCATTTTCTCCTTTTTCCACCATGTTTTCTACTCTTACAAAAACAAATTTTATCATTTAAGCCAGTCTTAAATTTTTGTCTGCAAATGATTACAATTTGTATAAGTCTACATTTTTGTTGTATTGTAAAGTTTTTATGCTTTAATTCTAAATTCCAAGACTGTCCTGTCACGGCCAACTGGGTGGCTAGCAATGAAATTTTGAGTTGGAATTTAGAACTAGAACTAAATTAAGAATTGTTGGTGAATGAGCTGCTGATATGATTAAGGGACTACATACTATGATAAAGTGCTTGAATGCTTTTGTTTACTCTGTACAAGAGTAGAAAATTTCCAAATTGAAAGCTTTTGCAGATGACAAATTAAATGCTGCACAAATGAAGGGAATTTGTATCGGAAAGGGTAGAAAACATGGTGGGAACTGGAGAAAATTCTTGCTACCAGCATTTTCTTCTCTTTCCAATATGTTTCAAAAGCCCTCTTCTAGGTTGTTAAAAACAAGATTGTTTGGTAAAGGGTTAACTCTCTACATCAAAAATTTCTTGCTCTTTCTAGGGCTCTTAAGTGTATAACATTGATGAAGTTTGTAAGAAAATATTAGTAAACATGGTGACAAGTGGAGAATTGCTAATTTCTTTGAGAATTTTTTCAGTTTTCCTCCATTAAGCAATTTATATGCATCAAAATGCTTATATGGCTTGCAGCACGTGAAAAAGGGTATTGGGGCATTTGCGTAAAGTGTCGTCTCGGATCAGCCTGCCCAGGCTAATCCGAGACAGCACTTTACGACTACATTAGATTTTGTCCTTCAGTAGACTTTCACCAAACAGAAAATTACATAAAAACGGAAAGCGTCGTTTCGGATTAGCCTGCGCGGACTGTGCAGGCTGATCCGAGACGACACTTTACGCAAATGTCCAAATGCCCCATTTCGCACGTTGCAGGCCATATAGGATTTGACCCTTTACCACAAAATGTTGACTTTTGACCACTCTGACCAAACAGGCATTCTGAAAACAATATAGGAAAATGCTGGTTCTCCTTTTCCCACAATGGTTTCTTCCCTTCAAAAGACAAACTTCACTTTTTTGGTCAGGTTGTGTTGTCTTCAAATCCTTTTTGCTTGAACAAGTCTTAAACTGAGTTGCCTAGTGCGGGGTTAAAGAATTAAAAGAAGATCAATCATTTATTGTCAGCTATGATTTTCTCTCCATGTTGTTTTAATCTGGGTTTCTAGAAAAATGGATTTTTAACTATTAATGATTTTATGGGGGTTTTCATATCATGTATGTTTGTAGATTTTGTGTCAGGGTGTATTGGTTGGTTTTTTTAACTTTCTTTTTAAATTCTTTTTTTGTCTTTGATTTCCAAGTCTCTAAAAGTTAAGTAATAAAAGAAGTATATGAATACATGTATAGATTGAAGGAGACTGCTTTTTTGGTGCAGTCGTCTTTTGCCAGTATTGTTTTATAAAAAGTCTGAAAAAGTTGTGTGTAGGAGGTAATGAGATAGGCTAGGAGTGGATAAAGACCCTTGCACATGAACAGTGTAGATTAAGATCAGGCTGCACAGACTAATGCACTGTTGGGAAATAACCTTAAAATTACAATGTTAAGGTCTCTTTCTGATTTAATCATAGATGCACCATTCACAACTTTTGTTGCTTTGTGGATACTGTAGATCAAGATCAGACAGTGGAAAACATGCTTTTTAATCATGAATCTACAGTGTCAATTGTGCAGAAACATTTTGGTTAAAAAGGGTTGTTAAATAGCAATATTTTCAAACTTTTTCTTGACTAGAAATGTCCTTGTTACTGAGCATGTTATGGGTTAATTTTTTTTTTCATTTGTTTAGCACTCTGAATATTATTGAATATCTGTAATGTGTTTGCTTCCCAGTGTAAGGTGAACCATTGGTGCAATGTTCCACGTCTCTCACATGAAATTTTCTCTGACATTCCATCTTTCCCATTTTAGATTTTAATTGACTAGCCAAGTCCTGGGTCCGTTTTCACCAACCATTCTTCAGTAAGACCAGTCTTAGTCTTATTCTCAAGCACTTTTTAAATTCAACATTAACACAATTTGTGATCAGTTAAACTAAATAGTTTAGACAATCATAAGCTGTGTTACTTTCTAAACCTGGAATAAAACTAAAAATGAAATTAAGAATGGTTCATGAATATGGGCCCTGGTAGCAGTGGTCATGTTTTTGTAATCCAGGGGTTGTGAGTTCAAACCTTGTATCAGCCACACATTCTTTCTCAGGATTAATGATAGTCATTTTGATAGTCATCTTAGCAGGATTTATTGCTCTCTAACCACTGTGTATTGTGTTGAGTTTGATTATGTTACAAAGCAGCCAGTGGCTTGGAAATAGTATTGTGTATAAATGGATTTCTAGGAAAGCAAGGGTGCATTTACAGGCTGTGTTGACACATCTGACTTACTGTTAACCCTTATTCTGCGAAATAAAACTTTCTACTATATAAAAATTTTAAGCCGATAGTAAAAATCCAAATTTTGCTATTTCAAAGGTAATTTTGGTTGGAAAATATGTACTTATCGGACAGTATATATAAAAGATCAGACTGCATGTTCTGTGCAGTCTGATCTTGATCAACACTGTCTGCAAAAGGTCAGTGAGTAACGCTTAGCTGCCTAAGGGTTAAAAACCAGTTTGTAAACAAACATGCAAACTATCGTAACAATAATGGAATTTTTATGAAAAAGTAAGACATCTACCTAAGTAACATCAAGTTTTCAGCTTCTTTCACAATAAGAATAAAAAGTGCTTGTCATCAGATATTGGTTGTTTAACTCTTTATCCAACAATAAAGATGTAGACTTGCCAAAATTGAAAGCTCTGCCAGATGACAATTTAAAAGTAGCTCAAATGATGGAATTTGTCTTTGATAGGGTAGGAAACATTGTGAGAAAAGGAGAAAATGCTGGTCACCAGCATTTTCTCCTTTTCACACAATGTTTTCAGAGGTCTTTTTCCTCAAGGTCGTTACAAGTCAGGATCGTTTGGTGAAGGGTTAAATGTATTGTAAGTACTCAAATTGTGGGAATGATATAAGAAAAAAAACATCTTTGCTCAATTTAGCCCTTTCAGAGCCATGGGCAAACACATAGGCTTTTGCTGACAGCATCGATCAAGATCAAACTGTACAGCATCTTTGATCTATGCCACTGGCTTCAGTCAAGCCTGTACGGCAAAAGTCTGTCTGACTTGGTACTATTTTCAGCGATCGAAAAACAACAGATGTGTACGCATGTGGTGCTGATAGGGTTAAAACCAGTAATTAATCTTTATTGAAATTTGATTACTCTCAGGTACTTGAATTTTGCAGAAGTGTTGGTTATAGGACTAGACTGATTAAATGACAAATTAAATGAATGTTGTTTCCAACTTGTGAGGTGTGTAGTGCTAACATCCTTCTTTGCCATGCAGCGGACCACCTTTAAAAACATGTAGGCAAAGGGAGGAATTGGTTACAGTTATCAGTTTTCTCCTTTAGCCAAAATGTTTTCACAATGTGTTTATGTATTGAACTCAAGGATGATTTCAGAGTTGTCTGCTTCAGTTGTTTTTGCTAAATGATGAGTTAACTCTGTAACAAACAACAAAATTTCAGAATAGTCCAAACTGAAAGCATTTGCAGACAACAAAATAGATGTGACTGAAAGATTGAAATTTGTTTTGGGAAAGGTAACAAACATTGTTACCAGCATATTCTCCTATTCCCACAATGTTTTCAAAAGGTTTCGCAGGGTTGTTAAAAGTCAGGATTGTGTGGTAAAGTGTTAATCCTTTACCGCATAATCTTGAGTTTGACAACCCTGAGGAGGGACGCTTTTGAAAACAAAGTGAAAAAAGGAGAAAATGCTTTTAACCAACATTTTCTCCTTTTCCCACAAAGTTTTCTACTCTATGATAGACAGATTTCTTATTTTGAGTTACATTTAATTTGTCAGCTGTTAATGCTTTTAATTTGGACAAGTCTAAAATTTTGTCGTTTGGTAAAGAGCTAAAGCAACCACAAAGTTCAAAGATTTGTGGCTTCTTTTTCTACTATTTTGTTTAGTTTGTAGTTCGGCTGAATTTGGTTCTGCGAGTACCCTTACTTTCGCAGGAATTTGATAAAGGTTTCTTTTTCTCTATCGCACATAAGTTTTTATACTATGAAATTGCAATCTCAATTTTAAGCTTAACAATGATTTAATACATGTATATTTTGTTGATTCAGATTCAATACCTATAATAGACTTGCATTGAGTAAACAGTGCAGCAGCTGGTTAAATTTCTTCTAATTCCTTTATCACACAATCCCATTTTTTTAAGAACCATGTTGAAGCTTTTGAAAACACTGTTAGAAAAGTAGAAAATGCTGATTATCAGCATTTTTCCATTTCCAGCAAAGTTTTCACCCTTTCACAGATAAATTGCATTATTCGAGCCTCTTTTAATTTGTTGTCTGCAGATGCTTAGGTTTTAGTCATAAATTTTGTCATCTGGTAAAGAGTTTAAAAAAGCTGAAGTAAGGAATCAAAATTGTTGCTGTACTGATTTCCTAAAAAAAACTTCCAGTGGCATTTACTAAACCCTTTACAAAACAACACTATGCTTTGATAACCCTGAGAATGAAGGCTTTTGAAAATATTGTGAGAAAAGGAGAAAATGCTGGTAGCCAGCATTTTCTTCTTTTCCCACAATATTTTCAAAAGCCTCCGCCTTCAGGGTCATTTTAACTTGGAATTGTGTGGTAAGAAGATGCTGATAGCACATTACTATTTCTAGATGACTTTTCTTCTGGCATTAGAAATCATTGATGCAAAACGAGAAATTGCTTTTAACAAGCAATTTCTCCTTTGTGTTACAATGTTCAAGATGTATTCATGTATTATAGTTAACACATTACCACACAATTTATCTACTTTTAAGGAAGGCACTTTTGAAAACAGTGTGGGAAAAGGAGAAAATGCTGGTCACCAGCATTTTCTCCTTTTCCCACAATATTTACTATTTTTTCAAAGACAATTTCCACAATATTAGCTACATTTAATCTATCTCATCAAATGCTTTGAATTCAGACAAATTTAAATTTTTTTCATTTGGTAAAAATCCTTAATTGTCTGGTGCAAAAATCTTATCATGATTTAGTAAGACATCAAACTAATTCATGTGTCTGTCTTTTATTCAAATAATCAACTTTTCACTTCAGCATTTCTTGGAAATCAATTTTTTTTTTTTTTCAAAAGTCAGATTGTGTAAATCATGTTGACAGATTTATGGGCCAAATACCCAAAAGATGATTTTTTCATAGATGAAATACGGTCACTGTTTCAGAAGTTCAGATAAGGGGAATATTTTAGTGATTGAAATATCACCTAAATTTTTCTCTGAAATCTATATTGTTGGTTCTCTTTAGAATTGTTTCCATGAGACACTTTTAATGAGTATCCACAACATAGGTTTTGATAAAGATATTGGGTCTTGCTCTGGCAAAAGGGGGTTTAAAGCATCTACATGATGCATTATACCAAGCAAGTCATCACATTATTATGCATCCAAAAAATTCATTTAGTTTAACCCTTTACCACACAATCCCGACTTTTAACGACCCTGAGAAAGAAGCCTTTTGAAAACATTGTGGGAAAAGGAGAAAATGCTGGTAACCAGCATCTTCTCCTTTTCCCACAATGTTTTCAACCCTTCCCAATACAAATTTCAAATTTTCAGTCACTTATTTTGTCATCTGCAAATGCTTTCAATTTGGACCAGTCTAAAATTTTGTCGTTTGGTAAAGAGTTAACAAGCGTCCGAATCCGAAGGTAAAATGTTCCTTGTACATAAAGAAAATTTCGAAATGGCAAAAAGTTTCGACCTATGTCAGCCTGCACGGACTGCGCTGGCTGACATGGTTGATATTTTTCGCAGATGCATTTAGCCGTCTGTTGCCAGATCATGGCTCAGTTATGTTTTAGGATTTGATGACTCCCCTTATCTGTACCTCTGCTGTTTATAGGCAATTGTTGTTGAAAATGGCTGTTTTGATATGACATAATTGATCAACGAGTACATATTTGAAAACGTCCCAATGTTTTTATTTTTTAATTGTATATAAATGATGTAATTTTGTGCGTCTTGCTTACGGATAAAATGTGAATATGATAACTCTTGTCGTTCAACAGATCTGCTTTATTTCCACCCATTGTCAATTTTCCACTTGCCGAGCCCAGGTAGCTCAGTCAGTAGCGTATAGGACTTGAGAACGGGGTTGTGGGTTCAATTCCTGGCGTGGCCAATTTCTTTCGGAGGATTGTTGACAGTCAGTGTGACAGGATTCATTCCTCTCCTATCACTGGCCATTGTTTGGACGATGGTTATATGGGAAAGCAGCCTGGCTTGGAAAGAATATTGTGCGGAGTACTGGTAAAAGAAACTCCAGGAAAGCATGGATAGGTGCACTGGCAACAGTGATACAACTGAAATAATGTTGAAAATGATATTAAACACCATACAATCAACTTACCTCTTGAAGTTTCTACACTTTTAAACCTTTACAAAACAATCCTGAGTTTTAACGACGCTGAAGAAAAAATGTTTTTTTTAAACATGATGGGAAAAGGAGAAAATACTGGTAACCAGCATTTTCTCCTTTTTCCACGTTTTCTACTCTTCCAAAGACAATACTTATTATTTGAGTTGCGTTTAATTTGTCGTCTGCGAATGCTTTTGATTTGGACAAGACTAAAATGTGTTGTCTGGTAAAGGGTTAAAGTTTCTATAGTGGCCACATTCAAGGAACTGTTGATCCCAGGCCAAGGGACCCAGGTAGTTTAGTTTAAATATATTTATTTTACATTGATTGAGAAACAAGGTCTTACAACTGACACTAATCTTTCTCGATTCTGCATCCTGGAAACTACACCATTGCTCGCGCTGAATGTGTGGGCCAATTAACAGTCCCAAAGTTGACACCTGCTCACGAGAATCAAACTTGGGACCTCATTTTTGCAAGGCCGACGCTCTGCCTCACGACGATGGACACCACACCACAAGCAGGAACCATGATTCCCTTCATTTAGGAATTTGTTCAGAATATCACACAAACTACCAGTGTAGATCCATCCGAGAACAGACTCTTTATCTCCCCTTTCCACAAAAGAAGCTGAAGTTGCCCTCAGTATTCCAAGGATTGCAATACTGTATAACTTTCCAGTAATAAAAACAGTTCAATCCTATACCACTTAATCCCAAGCTTTTACAACCCTGAGAAAACAACATTGGTAACCAGCATTTTTAGCTCACCTGAGCACAAAGTGCTCAAGGTGAGCTTTTGTGATCGTGCTGTGTCTGGCGTCTGTCGTGCGTCGTCAACTTTTACCCTGTGTACACTCTAAAGGCCACATTTTCATTTGCAGTCCGATACTCATGAAATTTGGTCAGGATGTTTGTCTTGATATCTCGCATGAGTGTGAAACAGGTCATGTCGTCTAAAACTAGGTCACCAGGTCAAATCTTAGAAAAACCTTGTGTACTCTCTAGAGGCCACTTTTTCAGTCCAATACTCTTGAAACTTGGTCAGGATGTTTGTCTTGATGATATCTTGGAAGAGCTTGAAAATAGGTCATATCAGGTCAAAAACTAGGTCACCAGGTCAAATCTTAGAAAAACCTTGTGTAAACTCTAGAGACCACATTTTCAGTCCAATACTCATGAAACTTGGTCAGATTCTTTGTCTTGATGATATCTCAGACAATTTGAAAATGGGTCATGTCGGGTCAAAAAAATAGGTCACTAGGTCAAATTATAGAAAAACCTTGTGTACGCTCTAGAGGCCACATTTTCAGTCCAATACCCTTGAAAGTTGGTCAGAGTATTTGTCTTGATGATATCTACGACAAGTTTGAAAATGGGTCATGTGGGGTCAAAAAATAGGTCACTAGGTCAAATCTTAGTAAAACCTTGTCTACACTCTAGAGGCCACATTTTCAGCCCAATACTATTGAAACTTGGTCAGGATGTTTGTCTTGATTATATCTTGGACAAGCTAGAAAATTGGTCATGTCAGGGCAAAAACTAGGTCACTAGGTCAAATCATTGAAAAACCTTGTGTACACTCTAGAGGCCACATTTTCAGTCCGATACTCATGAAACTTGGTCAGAATGTTTGTGTTGATGATATCTAGGACAAGATTGAAAATGGGTTATATTGGGTCAAGAACAAGGTCACTAGGTCAAATCTTACAAAAACCTTGTGTACCCTCTAGAGGCCACATTTTCAGTCCAATACTCTTGAAAGTTGGTCAGATTATTTGTCTTGATGATAGCTTTGATGAGTTTGAAAGTGGGTTACATCAGGTCAAAAAGTAGGTCGCAAGGTCAAGCTTTGAAAAACCTTGTGTATGCTCTAGAGGCTGCATTTTCAGTCCAATAATTTTGAAACTTGGTCAGAATTGTTTGTCTTGATATCTTGGATGAGTTTGAAAATGGGTCACATGGGGTCAAAATCTAGGTCACTAGGTAAAATCTTAGATAAACTTTATGTACGGTCTAGAGGCCATATTTTAAGTCCAATACTAATGAAAGTTTGTCAGAATGTTTGTCATTATATCCTGGAAGAAATTAGAAATGGGTCATGTATGGTCAAAAGGCTCAGGTGAGCGACTTAGGGCCATCATGGCCCTCTTGTCTCCTTTTCCAACAATGCTTTCTTACATTTCAAAGTGTTACAGGAGACCACTCCTTCATGCATGGCTTCGTCCTGATTTAAATACAATACCTAACAACTGTGTTAGAGAGATATCTCTTTGGCTCAGTGGTCATGGTATTGATCTTTTAAACCTCGAAAAACGAGCATCTTGTCCGCCGTGGGTTCGAATCCCGCCAGATGCAGTTTGTTTCCTTGTTACGACTTTGTAAGATGGGGGCTCGTCCAGGATTGGCCATTGAGCCATTAATCCCATTTGTTGTCCAAAAACGGACATTTGTTGTCTAAATAATAGACTTACTGCCTAATAAGGATTTGAGTCAGCAATAAATGATGACTTTAAGAGGGGGTGTGTTACGGGAGACCACTCCTTCATGCATGGCTTCGTCCCGATTTAAATACAATACCTAACAAATGCGTTACATATCTCTTTGGCTCAGTGGTAATGGTATTGGTCTTTTAAACCTCGAAAAACGAGCATCTTGTCCGCTGCGGGTTCGAATCCCGCCAGATGCGGTTTGTATTTCAGCCATGCATTTGTTCATTTGTTTCTTTGTTACGACTTTGTTCGCAAGAAAAGAGAGTCCCACCTTTTGAGTCACATCAAATTTGTCCTCTGCAAATGCTTTCAGTAGACATTAGATTTTGGATTTTATTGATCCATATTCATGCGATGACTTGCTTGGTACGATGTATAATGGAGATGCATTAAACCCCCCTATGCCAGAACATGACTCAAATGGATTCAGTCATTGTATAATAATTTCCCAATCTTTCACAATGATTTCTTGCGTCTTATTGCATGATAATTTCGCATTGGTTCAAATCTTTTACAAATGAGAGATTAATTATGGTTCAAGTGATGGGGTCTTCCTACGGAAGGGTACAAAAACACTGACAGAAAGAGAGAAAATGCTGGTTACCAGCATGTCCTTGTTTTCTCGCAACATTTTCAAAATTATTTTTCCACATGATTTTGAGAAAAGGGCAAAGGGTAAAAACTGGTAAAGGGCTGAAAGTGGAGTGACAATACTGGTATCTTTTTTCCTTCACATTTTAATTTCTTTGAATCTATCGGTATTTAAAATGTTTTATCACATAAAACCTCCTCCGGCAGTGTATTAAACCCATGACTTATTTTTGATAATACACTAGTGTATTATCGTTTTTTGGGTCCCGGTTCTGATCAGTTTTCAGTTACGAGCGCGTGAAGCAAGAGAAATCAACCACAGTTTGTGCGGGAATTAGTACTATTACGCCGTTTCGGGGGAAAAATAACGTCACTGTTGCTAAGACCACAGGAATTTGACATTCTATAATGAAAATATATGATAAAATATAAAAAAAAATTCTCCCCTATATATAAAGAAACACAAGGAATGCAACGCCTCGATTACTAGCGACAACACAAAAATGCTCTACCCACCGAAAAGCACCAACTAAACGAAGAGTGATCACAATTTCCTTTACCCTAGTAACAGATAACACCAAAATGTACCTGTGACATTCAGCGATCCTTAAGTAGACAGCTTTTCACCGGAGATATCCGTCGTTTTTTACAGCTTTTTTGACAGTTTCAAGCCATCGAGGACGCCATTCGCTGACGTCACTACATAGGCCCGCAGTAAATGTTGTGGCTGAGTTCACGATGCGCTTTTACCTTGTTTTCTATGACCTCGACTCTAGAGTCACAACATAATTAGACAAGGCCTAATTTGCATATTGGAATAATTAGTATAACTTGGCGTAATCCTTTTCTTAAATCAAGGGCTATTTATTTAACAAGGGATTGTTTGTTAAATTGTTGATATTTTCATTTCCGTGCATCACGAAATATGACCAGTCGAATAAGGCAAATGTCAACAGAGTCACGTCCCCTGATGGGTTTTTCCCTATTCATAATTATCTTTTATTTAAAAAAGAATACCGACAACTATTTTTGCTAGGCACCTCTAGAAAAATATGTAGTATCATGTGATGTACATAAATATATTTTAAAACGAAATTAGAAATGAAAACGAAATTAATATTTTCTGCGGGCCTTACAAAATAGTGACGTCAGCGAATGGCTTCCTCGATGGCTTGAAACTGTCAAAAAAGCTGTAAAAAATGACGGATATCTCCGGTGAAAAGGTGTCTACTTAAGGATCGCTGAATGTCACAGGTACATTTTGGTGTTATCTGTTACTAGGATAAAGGAAATTGTGATCACTCTTCGTTTAGTTGGTGCTTTTGGGTGGGTAGGGCATTTCTGTGTTGTCGCTAGTAATCGAGGCGTTGCATTCCTTGTGTTTCTTTATATATAGGGGAGAATTTTTTTTTTATATTTTATCATATATTTTCATTATAGAATGCCAAATTCCTGTGCTAAGATGTATACGCGTGATGAGTTTTTGATTTTCATGTTTGATAAAAACCAAGAAATGCAGCGAAAGTCTCTTAAAATCAATATTATTGCGGAAATAGGTGGACTTAACCCCTCTATAAACTATTTCACTCTTCTTTTAGTGTAAATGTCACAGAACTATCTAGTTGTGTATGTACACACTTGAAACCAAACTACAACGTAAACATGGACCCGTGAACGGTATAGAGGCTGAAGGTGATGATGCGGGATATTTTTCTGTCATTCGTTTTATGTGATAAAAAGAATCTCAAATTCGTGTTTATGTATTATCATTTTTATCAAACTCGTTGACTAAAATGTATTTGACGCTCGCCAAGGCTCGCGTCGTACAATTTTAGTCAACTCGTTTGATAAAAATGATAATACATAAACACTCATGTAAGATCCACTATTGGGTTCAAAAATCAGTTCTAATGTTGCAGATCTCAAAGATTACATTTGATGATCATGGGAAAAAAAGTAACGGATATCCTGTTTATATTATTTTATTGCTGAATCAGGGCTCATCATATAATCCTTTAACCCTGTACCAAACAATACTTGGTTTTCATGTCCCTCATAAAAAAAAAAAAAAAACTTTTGATTAGCAACCAGCATTTTCTCCTTTACCGACAAAGTTTTCTACCCTTGCAGAATTAAATCCCACCATTTGAGCCATATTCAGTTTGTAGACGGAAAGTGCTTTCAAATTCAACAAGTTTAAAATTTTGTTCTTAGAATTATTTGTGGCATTCCAGGGGTAACACAGGGTGGTCTTTACACAATGTGGAGGATCAAATTGCACTGTGCAGTCTGATTACTTATCTACCCTGTCAGAAATTTTGAGAGGTATTGTGGTCCAAAAAACATAGAAATTTTTTTAATTATACTGACTGAAAATATAAGATTTAGTTATTTTGGAGTCTGAGAGTTGTAATTCTGTTGAATAGAAACAATTTTTGCACATGTGATAAATGGCCTACAACACGCGAAAAGGGGTATTCGGACATTTGCGTAAAGTGTCGTCTCGGATTAGCCTGCGCAGTCCGCGCAGGCTAATCCAAGATGACACTTCACGACTACGTTAGATTTTGTCCTAGAGTAGACTTGCGCAACACAGAAAATTACATAGAAACGGAGTGTTGTTTCGGATTAGCCTGTGCGGGCTGCACAGGCTGACCCGAGACGACACTCTACGCAAATATCCGAATGACCCTTTTCTCGTGTTGCAAGCCAAATAATCTAAAACATATATCAACCCTGTACCAAATGATTCCGAGTTTAATGACCCTGATGTAGAAGGCTTTTGAAAACATTGTTAGAAAAGGAGAAAATGCTGGTAACCTTTTCCCACAGTGTTTTTTTTTAATTTCATTCTTCGGGGTGGTTAAATTTTTGGATTGTGTGGTAAGTGGTTAACTTTCGTACTTATTCACGATATACAAATTTTGAAAACTTTGTAGGAAAGGATCTTTCATAATCGGTTTTCTTCTCAAGTTACATCTATAATTATAGAAGACTGTAAAATTATTTAACTTGCACACAGCAATACGCGTATTACCCACATACTGCTTAGATTCCTTGAAAAAAAACAACAATAACAAAACTATCTTCAGTATTCTCCATCAGCAACTGTGTTGTTTCCCTCCTATTTCTTTATTTTTTTCCCCCAGATTCGCCAATTTCCATATGTTGACACTTTCTTCTATGTCTATTGCAAGCATTATTTTGGAGATAATTTATTGCAATGCTTTTAGACCCTTTACCACACAACCCAGTGTGTAAAAGTACTTGAGGAAGAAGGCTTTATAAAACATTGTAGGAAAATGAGAGCATTCTGGTGACCAGCTTTTTCTCCTTTTCTCCCAATGTTTTTTTTCCTGCAAAAGGCAAATTTCTATTTTTGAGCCACATTCACATTGTCATCTGCAAATGCTTTCAATTTTGACAAGTCCACAATTTTTTCATTTGGTAAGAGGTTAAAAATTCCCCCTTTGAGCATTAGATACATGTACAAGATATTTATAAGCCATTTGATAAAGGGGAAAAAAAAGGGGTGGCAGGGAATTAAAGCATTTTAAGGAATATCCCAAAATATCTGACAAGATCAATGGGGAACCATACACACTAACCATTCCAAATACAATCATGTTCTCAAGACAAGCTATCTCATTGGCTAAGACAGATGAATAGCGTTTTAAGGCCCGTCGACAACTTAGGTCATATTGGGCGCACTTACTTAGTAAACAATAATGCGAGGTGAAAATAACATACATGTGCAACAACATAAGACAAACATGATAAATGAGGAATGGACGAAACACAAAATGATGCCCCTTTTGTCGCCTTTTACGACATGCATGCTGTCACTTTTGTTCCGCCAGATGAAATGGCAGATGTGACGATCGCGGGACTGCAGTGGTTTATTCTTATACCCCCGATTAAACCACACGGGGTCCCACAGGCCAATTGATTCCCATTCCAAACCCTATTTACATCGAGAAAAAAATACAGGATTTGGAATCAGAACTACCCAGCCTGCTGCAATCCTACGAATTACGAGGAAAGCAGCCGTTTGTCTCTAATTTTAGTCGCCTTCTACGACATGCCATAGAGAAAGGCCGAGGTCCTATTCTATAAATTAAAAAAAACCCGGGACCCCACGGGGATGGCTAAGACAGAATACTTCAGCCATTTATATGTTTAGTCTCTCTGCTGAACATTGTTTCCACTTATTTTAAAAAGCAGCGAACTGCCTGACAGATTGTTGTTATGCTAAGCTCTACAAAATAAGATTCAAAAGACATTAACACTATACCACACAATCCCGAGTTATAACAACCCTGAGGAAGAGGCCTTTTGAAGACATTGTGGGAAGAGGAGAAAATGCTGGTAACCAGCACTTTCTCCTCTTCCCACAATGTTTTGTACCCATTCAAAGACAAATTCCATCATAAGAGCCACACTTAAATTGACCTCTGCAAATGCTTTAAATTTGGAGAAGTCGAAAATTTTGTTGTGTGGAACTGAGTTAACTCTTTACCAAACGACAAAATTTTACACTGGTCCAAATTGAAAGCATTTGCAGACAACAAGATAAACGTGACTCAAAAATTGAAATTTTACTTTGGAAGGGTGGAAAACATAGCGGGAAAAGGAGAAAATGCTGGTTACCAGCATTTTCTCCTTTTCCCACGATGTTTTCAAAAGGCTTCTTTTTTAGGGTTGTTCTAGCAATTTTCAAGCAAGGGAAGTAATTACATGTATAATTCAAAGGTGTTTATGATGAGTTAGCGTGCCATAATTACCAGTAAATCTGTATAAGACTTAAACATTGAAAGTGTAGAGAAAAACTTAAGTTGCATTTGCAGATGCTATGGACCACCATCAATCAGACACGACTTGGATTTCCTTTATAATAGTGAAATTTTCTAGCCAAAATGGCCTTACATTCAATATTGTAAGGTTCCAGAGCAGATATGATTTAGAGCATGTGGCCTTTGATCCCCTGCTGTACCACTGACCTTGGGCTCTGCCATCTGAAAACTCTGATCTGCATATCTTCTCGATATGAAGATTTTTTCCCCACTGTCATTAATACTCAAGACTGTGTGGTAAAGGGTTAATAGCATTCTTAGACTTATTCTCAAGAATTTTCTAAAGTTGTAAGTAATGCAACTTCTGTTTTGCTAACCCTTTGGTTTAGCCAATCAGAAATAACTTTACTGTGAAATCTTGAAAATTATTTAGAATCAGACAAAGAATAATATTAAGTAAGGTTGATGAATAAGGCTAAGATATAAAGCATTTGATGCTAAGATTCATACTTGTAGGTACCACATAAAGGCAATAATTAAACAACACACACAGAAAATACAATCTTTATTAAATACATTTACAATAGGCACTTATACTTGAAAAAGCAAACACTACATTTACACTATATTAGCATGGAAAAGAAGTTACTAATTCACCCATACAAAATCATGTGATGGGGGAAAGTGGTGTAAAAAAAAAAGTAGGTAATACACAATAAATAAGGAATGATAAGATGTGATCTCATAGAACTAATTCATTAGAGTAACAACAGTTACTGACATAAATAATGTGCAAAATTGTTTTACATATACATGTAAATGAGAATACATTTGTTTCTATCTACTTTCTCTTTGTTTATGATCATGAGATAAGCCAAAAGTGCCTTTAAATAAGATAGTCATATTCAATTAACTCTTTACCAAACAACAAAACCTTGGCTCCTCTTCCCATAATATTTTCAAAAGTTGTCTTCTTCAGGGTCATTAAAACCCTGGATTGTTTGGTAAGGGGTTAAGACTTTTTATTCATGTCTGCATATTGCACAAAATATAAGAGTGCAGACCCCAAGATCTGACTGCAAGACTTCTGCAGTTTGATTTTCATCTATGCTAATCACAAAAGCACCATTTCTAAAATGGCATTATAGGGATTGAGGATACAGGGTATAGAAGATAACTATCTCTTTCAGTGTATGATCGAAATTTCTTTCATCGAGTGAAAAGGGAAGGCTTTATTTTCATGAGTGGCGAAGCCATGAGTGAAAATGCGGCCTTTGCTTTTTACGAGATGAAAGAAATTTTGATCATACACTGAAACTAACAATTATCCTATTTCTTTTATGCTCTTCACTTTAAATAACCTTTCTTTTCACATCAAATTTTTGCTCATTATGAAAAATATGTGAGTTTTCCAAGCAAAACAGATCTATTCAACACAATCTAGTCGGATATGGACTTGTTGTAATAATGACGTCATGGATGATGTTGATTATGTCATAAAATGTGACATTCACCCGCTTAAAATTCATTGATGTTCTCTAAATATCCAAGGTATGTCAAAAATAAAAGTTAAACATTCACTGGTGAATTATAGCATTCACAGGTGAATTATAAGAATATAATTCACCGTTAGATTTCTATAAGCTACTGGAAAGCATAAAAGAAATACTAATAATTGTACTCTTTAACAATTTTACCATAAAAACAGAGTTCATATACAAAAATTTTAGGTTCCTGAAACAAAATTAATTCAAAAAAGCCCATTAGAATTTGGGTAATGTATTATGTGAATTGACACATATATGGGGTCAAATACACCTATGCAGAACACTATTTTTCCCACAAAGTTTTCTTCATCATAAAAAAACATAAACATGTATTCAACTGTTTCAGCATTGTATCTCTTCTGCTGGTTTCTTGTATGTCTAAAATAGGCTACCTTAAAGTAGGAAGCAGACAAATGTCTGTGTTGGTCATCTCTGTACAAACAAAAAATGCCTAAGTAATCTACGTGGTGAGATCAGTTGTCATGACAATTTGACACAGAAACAAATATGGAACTACAATGTATAGAATGAAACATCATAGGAGCAAGAACAACATTACAAAAAAAGCTGAAAAAATACTTTCAAGGAATGAATGCAAAGTAAATAAAAACGTTGATTATTCCATAGAAAAATAATGTCTCAGTTTTTGTTCTTTTTGTTGACCACTTTTTTGAGGGGGAATCATTTGCAGAAATCCTCTTCTTTTTTTTTTTTTACATTTTTTCAAATAAATTTCACTTTTATACACAATCATTATTGTTTCTATGGGCCTGAGGAAGGAGGCTTGTAAAACGATGTTTTGGTAACAAGCATTTGTCATCTGCTATTGCTTTACTTTAAAATTACTTTGCCTGGAACAGGAGCTTCATAATACATGTATTAATAGAACAAAGACTACATTTGTTACTCAAGTTAAAACAATACAAATAGTCAGTCTCATGCAAAAAAGATCCCTTACTTAGTATGCTAATGTTTAAAGTATTTTTTGTGTTTCAGCAAAAATTATTAATCCATTCCTGTATAAAATATTCTTTGACATATCATTTATTACTAAAAGTGACATCTGGTAAGTCAGCCAATCAGAGGGCTAGCCTTGAAATTTACTGTATAAGTGGAAAATTTTGCGATGTGGAAATTTTTGTGATTTCACGAATTTGAAAAATTTGCAAACTCTTCTGTTTGCGTATTTTACCACAAGTATACCAACAAACGACCTGTGTCTCTAATTCGCAAACATTTCCGTACGTAAAATGTCCATACTTGGTAATAAGCAAATTTTTCGGCATGAGAATATATCCATGTATAAACTAAAGTATAAATAAAACAAAATTTAAAACTGTTTATAAGTATGGCCACTGATGATAAGAAGGCACATGTTCCAAAAGGAAATAGAGGTGCTGAGGTACAAAGTTCATAAATTAAGGATACTGATAGAATATAACTTGGACAGATTACCTTAATTATTTACCACACAATCCCAGGATCTAACCACCCTGTAGAAAATCCTTTGGAAAACACTGTAGGAAAAAATGCTGGTAACCAGCATTTTCTACTTTTTTTCCACAATGTTTTCTATCCTTCCAAAAAAAAATTTCTATTTTCAAACCACATTTATTTTGTCATCTGCTAATGCTTTCAATTTGGACAAGTCTAAAACTTTTTTGGGGGTAAATAATTAGCTTTTTACCAGACAACAAAGTTTCAGACTTGACCAAACTAGAGCTATCACTAAACGTGATCATACCCCCCACCAGCTCCTTGTCACAAAACAGCTCTTTGTCACAGAATGCAGAATGGTTTAGTACAAAAGTAAGAGTTGAAAAAAAAAAAAAACTTCCCACAAAGGGTGTGCACTCATTAAAGGGTTAGTTTAATTTGTCACCGTTAAAACACAGAGACCAAAGGTATATAATAAATCACGGAATTCAGAGTAAGAGACACATTATTAATTAGTTTTGTACATTAAAAATTGTAGGAGTATTACACTGGACAAATTGTGAATTAGAGGGATATAATTTAGCAAAAACTGCAAAGTTCAAGGGGAGATAATTCTGCAACACATCGCAGCAGGGCCATGAAAATTGCACATGCACAACTTCATATATATAGGAACACTGTGTGTAAATTTGAGTTCAGTACCTGAAAAACTGTCGGAGTATTTTGCTGGACAAATTTGTGTCTACGGACGGACGGACAGACAGACTGCCATGGCGATTCCAGTATACCTTCCTCCACTTCGTTGTGGGAGGATATAACTAAAAGCACTTGCAGTCCACAGACAAAATGCTGCTTAAATCAAAGATTTGTCATTAATAGAGTAGAAACCACTGTGGGTAAGGCAGAAAAAATAATAAGAAGCATTTTTTCCATCTCCCACAATGTAATCGAAATTGTTCTTCATGGTCATCACCACAAAGGACTGTGTGGTAAAGGAATGAAATAGCACTATACAGCTCAAGAATACATAGTTTATAAAACAGATCTACCAATCATTAATTTCTTGTTTTAAATCTTACAAATATAAAAATGTTAACAAAATTAATAAGAAATATGTGCTAACTTATAAGTCTTTCTGAGATCTAAAAGAAAAAACCAAAATCTCATGTTGCATATATACACATGCAAAATAAAAATAGAGTTACCTTAATCATCTACCATATGAAATTAATCAGACTTACATCAGTTTACAAATATCCATTCAAAAATAAAAATGAAAAATCAGTATCATATCCAAGTTGCTAGGTATGTGATAACTCGTATCTCTTCACACACATTTTTTTTTCACAATCATCTAGAACCATAATTTGAATGAATCAATTTTTTAAGTGCTGGAATGAAATTATCAAACTTACAATCACATGTGTCCAGAAATTCCGACTAATTTACTAAAAAAAAAACCTATCTACCTACAGCTCATCTACTAACACAACTCTCTTGTAGATTGCTGTCTGGAAACTAACAATATTCGTAAAAATGGATAAATACTTCTAGAGACATGATTGATTAAATTATATAACTCCTAGAACAAATGAATCAGAAGGGAATCATGAAGGAATGAAAAATCATTTCTTTAGAATATGGAAATTATGGGGAAAAAGTTGCTTCCTTCCTGCAACATGTTTGAAAAACTTTTACTTTTTAAGTGGTAATGGGTTAAGTAGGTGTTAAAAATTTACAAAATATCAATCAAAATATTCAAAATGCACTAGTCCCTCATAAAACATAATTGAGCTATGCTCTGTGAAAAGGGGGCTTAATGCATCTGCGCAAAGTATGTCCAAGGACCAGTGTACCTCATGAGTAAGTTGGTTGTTAAAAACATGGCTAATTTGGATCAATGATTATGTGATCGCTTGCTAGGTATAATGCATCACGGAGATGCACTAAGCCCCCTTCTGCCAGAGTATGGCTCATACGTCATTTGTACAGACACCAGCTGTTCTTGTGAGACAATTTATTTTGACACCCACAACAGATAACACCACAAATACTTTTTCAATCTTTACCACACTTGTGAAACTTTTAAAACTACTAGACGGAAAAGGAAAATTTGCATGCATGAAGCATTCAATCCCTTCCAAATATGGTTTTGAACATAATTAAAAGAACAGTATTTAGCTTCAAATATTTCTCTTTAGACTAGTTTTTATAAAATTTGCCTTCATGATAATGGCTTAAAATGCATGATACCAACTTTATATGTAACCCTCTATCTGAGACTGGACCATTCCCGAAATGAGCCCTTATTTTACAATGCTGAAAAAATGGTTTTTGAAAACATTGTGAAAAAAGGAGATAATGCTGGTTACCAGCATTTTCTCCTTCCCAAAATGTTTTCTGCCCTTTTACAGACAAGTCCCATCATTTCAGCCACAATCAGTTTGTCATCTGCAAATGAATTCAAAATGGAAAAGTAAAAAAAATTGCTGTCTGTTAAAAAGTTAAGTACTCACTGATTCACTAAATTACTCTCTTAGTACTCTATCATTCTTGTCATTAACTCTTTACCCAACGACAAAGATGTAGACTTGTTCCAACTGAAAGCCTTTTACAGACGACAGTATGAATGTGGCTCAAATGATGGAATATGTCTTTGATAGGTTAAAAGACATTGCGGGAAAGGAAGAAAATGCTGGGTAACAACATTTTCTCTTTCCCACAATGTTTTCAAAAGGCTTCTTTCTCAGGGTCATTAAAACTTGGGATTGTGTGGCAAAGGGTTACATGGAAACATACACACTGAAGAAATCAAGAAACACAGAGATTCAAAGAAAATACGTCACAACAGAGACTCTGGACACAGAAAAATATAATCATCCATATATCACATAATGTAGAGTTTTAACCTCCTGAAAAAGTGAGCTATTGAACACACTGTGGAAGAAGAATTACTTGTTTGTAACACAGAATCACTCTAAAGCAAATGATCCAGAAACAGCATTTTCTTTCCCTTCAATTTTATACTTAAAAATCAGTTAAAGTTTTTTGGTTTTTTTTTAAGTCTGAACAAAGGCTGTGCAGTAAAGGTTTAGAAAGTCAGGAAGAAATATACAAACCAATCTTTTATCTTCATCTATCACTACATCAAACATTTTTACTTTTATACTACACATCATGTATAAATGAGCTGTCGCTGTTATGTGGTCGAAAAATTGTTGAAAGTGGCATTAAACACTATTCAAACATATCTCAAATATATATAGGTATCTTTTGCTCTTTCTTTTTTTGTAAGCGTTTAATGATATTACATTTTTCGCACTATTTCAGATATATATCGTGGCATCAGCTAATTGAACCCTTTACTAAACAAAACTCGTGCCTTTAGAACCCTGAGGAAAAAGGCCCCTGGAAAAAATGTGGGACATGAGAAAATGCTAGTTACCAGCATTTTCACCCTTTGCCCAATATGTTTTCTTACCTATCATGTATTTTTCTCCAACTTTTGAGTCTGTTGTCAGCATGGCTCTAATTAGGACGAGTCTGAAGCTTATCGTCTGGTAAAGCGTTAATCCAGACTCTTTAACCCGTTACCAAATGATAAAATTTTAGACTTGCCCAAATTGAAAGCTTTTGCAAGACAAAACTAGAGCCATCACTAAACGTGATCATACTCCCCACCAGCTCCATGTCATAAAACAGCTCTTTGTCACAGAATGTAGAATGGACAAGTACAAAAGTAAGAGTTTGAAAAAAAAAAATAGTGGGAACAGAGTTATGGTTCTTGTACACTGCACTTCTCGTTAATGTGGTCTATCTGTATATTAAGTTTGAAGTCACTAACTTTTATACTTTGGAAAATTGAAACTCACAATTGGAAGGGTAGAAAGCATTGTGGGGAAAGGAGAAAATGCTGGTTACCTGCATTTTCTCCTTTTTCAGCTTTGTTTTAAAAAGCCTTTTCCTTAGGGTTGTTAAAACTGGGGATTGTGTGGTAAAGATTTAATCATCGTCACCAAGCTAAAACAACAGCACTGCCTGCAATAACTTGCTGCACCCACCTGCCAATTTCCCCACATCTTTTTGTAAAGATATCCGATATATGGACATTAAAAATTACATTCATTCAGTGATGGGTCAAAGACATCTATGTGTTGTTATGTTAATACTGCTATTGTCATAAGATCTCATGGTATTTTGGACAGTGACAATCAGAGATCAGACTGCACATTTTGTAGAATATGATCTTGATCTATGCTGTCCTCAAAAGCCATCCATGTTGTATTTGGCAGTACCCGGGTTAAAATACTCAAGTACATGTATGATTTCACTTGATGAAACTTATTTGTAATAATAGATAATTCATTTATACTCACACTTTACAACCTAAAGATATAGACAAATTGTTTGTATTCTAATAATATTTACATGTATTCAAAACAGACACCTATCAATAAAGCACTCAATAAATGAACAGATCTTTATAAACAAAAATAAATAACAACAGGAACAAAAAGTGTGATTCTTGAAAGCGCAAACCAGTAAAGAATTGGTGACTTGTACAATATCTAACACCGTATGACCTGATGCAGACCTTGTGCCGTATCCACCAACCATTCTTAACTATTTTCTTTGACTAATAGTCTAATTTTACATTTGGAAAGTACCTCAATTTCTGATTTGCTAAACAGTCTAGTTGAGCAATTCAGAAAACAGTTTAACTAATCAGAAATTGTGTTACTTTCAAGTTCAGGGAATTCTTGAGATTTACACTAAAAATGTTATTAAAGAATGGTTGGTAAATATCTGCCCTGTTCTTTGTCATGCAGTAGACTACAACTGAAAAAATTGGGACAAAAGAAGAAATTGTTTGTGATGGGTAATTTCTCCTTTTGTCAGTTTTCACATATAAAATTGGAAAACCTTATTCCTTTTTCAAACAATCCTGTGCTTTAACAACCCTGAAGAAGAAGACTTCTGACAAAAATTGTGGAAAAGAGAAAATGCTGGTAACCAGCATTTTCTCTTTTTTTCCACATTGTTTTCCACCCTTTCCAAGACAAATGCAATCATTGGAACCTGGTTTTGTTTGTCTGCCAATGTTCTTAATTTTGTCAATTCTATAATTTTTGCGATCTGGTAAAGGGTAAATGAACTTTGATTATCAAAATATTTATGGTAAGGGTGTTTTCAAGGTTGCCAACTGCAATTTGTCCACAGAGATAATCAGATGATCATAAAACCAAAATTAAAGACAAGAATACATTTATCCACAGTTCATACTCATTTGACTTGTTTCATTTTGAGCATGATGAAAGAGTTGCATAATGAAGACCTGCATGTATTTGGTGCATAGAAATCTCAAGATTCAATCATCCTAAGATGGTAAAAATGAAAGTCAATCTTTTCAGTTAATTTACAGAATTAGCTTCAAGGTACTAAAAAGTTATTTTCACCAGTGTTGCAGTCATGTACAAAGTTTTATTCATCCCTTTTAACCTTTTACAAAACAATCCAGTATTCTAGACCCCGGGAAAAATGGCAGGAGAACAGAAAAAATGCCGGTATCCAGCATTTTCTCATTTTACCCACAATGTTTTCTAGCCTTTCAACGACAAATCCTATTATTTGTTGTCTGCAAATGCTTTTCATTTGTACAAGCCTCAAATTCTGCAGTGTAGTAAAGAGATAAGTCAACTACCTGGGCCAGGGCTTAGGATATTTAGGCTTAATTCCTTGCCTGAGCCACTGGATTACAAATCTTTCAATCTTGTTTCAATTTTACAGTGTCTGATGGTATAAAAGCACACATTGGGCATCTGACAGAGCTAGAAAATTTTGCTGAGCGCAGCATAGGAAAATGATTACCTACAGGAAAAGTTTTCAAAATATCTATTAAAAGTCAAAATCAATAGCCAGCTGCCATATTCAAAACAATCTGAAAAAACATGCATTGTCCAAGCTCTAAATTCCAGGACAAGTCAATAGAACTGTTCAGGGATAGCTATTCTTGGAAATTAGCATTTGAATTTAGAGTGGTTCACAGTGCCAGATTCTTTTCCTCATTACAATGTAAAATTGTCAAAGACACATTTTTACCCTTTGAGCAGATCTTTTTCACTAGCTGCAGTCTATAAAATAGCATATGTAAATAAAAAGTCTATCACAAGCTACAAAGCTTTGAAGAATTGTCTTTGCGCTGCCAGTATCCTAACACTGAAGACAGTCTGTACAAGTTCACTGTGTCTGGCTTTAGGGCTTATGTCATACTTCCAATATCTCTTGCTGATCACCTATATCATCAGACATTATACTTATTGTTCCAGGAGGCATCACAGTTCCATCAGCCCCATCATCTTCATCATCGTCTAAATCTTCCTGTATCTCATCAAATCTGTACATAAAAATCAGCAATAAAAACTCCTTGTTTCATCACAATACCAAAGTTATACCTATATCACTATGACATTTTCTGCATTTGTATCTGTCTATCTCTCTCTTTCTCCAGAAGTGATGTGAAAGGCACATTTCAACTTGCAACCCCCCCCCTTTTTTTTTTTGCTTGCTGCAGATGATTTTCAATAATATGGTGGCAAAATGAAGGATTTTACCTTTTGCCACATTTTAAAATGTATTTGTGAATGAAAACTTCAATTTTTGCTAGTCAGCTATAAATAACCCTTTACAAAACAATCCCTAGTTTAAAAGACCCTGAGAAAAACGGCTTTTGAAAACATTGTGTGGAAAAGCCAGAATCTTCTACTTATGCCTCAAAGTTTTCTAGTCTCTAAGAAACAAATCCCATCATTTCAGCTATATCTAATTTGACATCTGCAAATGCTTTTAATTTGGACTGGTCTAATACTTTGCCATATTGGAAAGACTTAACACTGACCTTTTAACAGTGTCTACAGCAAATTTGTTTCAGAAGCTTACCAGTAATATAATATCAGAAAATATACTTAAGCTTTCAGCTACATATCTATGAAGGGAACAATTTTAGTGGTAAATGGGTTCTTGAATGGTATTCTAGGACGCTATCAATATTGTGTCATACCATAGCAACAGGTCACTTTTATTCATGAGTCATCGTAAAGATGGGGCTCAAACAAAAACTCCATTTCTTCAGATTAGGATTGAACCCAAGACCTTGTAGCTACTAATTCCACAGCTTGGCTTCATTCTTTACGAGAACTGAACAGTTATTGCCAAAATCCTGTCCCATAGCTGATAATTTCTCATCAATATCTATGTAGAAAAGCAGCCTTAGCTTGGAAAAAAATAATGTGCCAAGTATTCAATAAAGAAAATGCTGGAAAGCATGGATAAATGCATTGGCTGCCAAAATATACAAGGAAACTCTTAAGCATCAAGTGTCGATGACATTAACATCAGCTAAGTTAAACTAAGGTTCAATGCTTAAATACATGTGAAAAATTATGACAAAGGGAAATCGCTGACTACTAGCAATTTTCCATTGGTCACAATATTTTGACAGTTGAAACAAAAACAGTCATTTACAGCAGTTACTGAAATTAATGACTTAATTTAATCTAAACTTCATATATGAAATTTCATCATATATGAAATTTTATCCATAATCATTCATTGCGCAGTTTTTCAAAACAATGTTTCCAGTAATTGCTCCTGTGGCAATCCTGTTTTTCTATAAAGAAAATAGCTAATCATATATTTTTAAACACTTAAACTTTTTAACTGTTAAACATATTAAAGAAAATTTCAAACATATAGTTTAAACCCAAAATACCCTGCAGTCAGTAAAATCCCGAATATTGCAATCTTTAAAGTCTTTTTCCCAGAATAATCTCAGCGTGTCAAGACGTAGATCCAAGAGCTGGTTGCATGTTCTGCGCAGTCTGATCTTTATATTCATTGAGTGCAAAATCTCCATGACCTGTACTTAGTTGCTTAAGGTTTCATGAAGTATTCTAATTCTGTACTTCCAATCCCCATGTCAACAAGAGAGTATCTAGTAAAAACTTTTGAACAATCTTGTTCAATATCATTGTTTTTGCTCTCCACAGAAAACAATATTTCATATTTGTCAGAATTGAAAGTAGTTACAGACATCAAAGTAAATGTTGCTCAAATGACTAAAAAATATGTTCAAAAACGTCAAAAAAGTGGAAAACATTGTGAGGAAAGGTTTTTAACTTTCCTTCTATGGTTTTTAGAGCCATCTTCATTAGGGCTTGTAAGGTAAAAGGCTAATGAAGCAAGTATACTTACTTATCATATGAGGGTTTCTGAGCAAGTTTTATTCTCTCTCTATCTGCTCTGGTTTTGAAAGTTTTTAGTATATAAAACATACCACACAGAACTAACATTGTTCCTGAAAATGGAAAGAAACACAGAGATAAGCTTGTTAACTCTTTACCACACAATCCCGACTTTTAACGACCCTGAGAAAGAAGCCTTTTGAAAACATTGTGGGAAAAGGAGAAAATGCTGGTAACCAGCATTTTCTCCTTTTCCAACAACGTTTTCTAACGTTAGGTAAAGAGTTAAGTGAGCCATGTTCAGTCAAAGGGGGGATTCAATGCATCTGCAAAAATTATCGACCCATGTCTTGCTGCATAGGCTAACATGGGTTGAAATGTTTTGCTATTTGTAATTTTGGTGCATGTCCTAGGACCATTCTACCTCAGTTGGTTCTTGGATAAAATGGATTTCATGGGCCCATAATCATGTGATTACTTGCTTTGTAAAATACATCATTGCTTTGTAAAATACATCAATTATATGAATTCAATCACCTTTTCAGAGGGTATGAATCATATATTTCACTGGCAGTAACTTCACTAAAATAAAGAGAGCTGCATATGGGTGTCAATAGTTGGCTGCAGTTGCTTTCTTGGTTGAAAAGTATTCTAAGTTCAGGAAGGGGTTAACTGTGTCAAAAACTTCGAGGGTTACATGCTCTTCTGTTAATGATTGATTGATTGGTTGGTTGGTTGGTTGGTTGATTGGTTGGTTGGTTGGTTGATTGATTGATTGATTGATTGGTGGGTGAGTGAGTGGAGGGTGGGTGAGAGTGGGTGAGGTGAGGTCAGGTGAGGTAGGGTTGGTGGATGGATGAGTGAATGAGATAGTGAGGGAGCAAGTGAGTGAGCTAGGGAGTGAGGGGGTGGGTGGGTGAGTGAGGTGAGAGAGTGAGTAAATGAAATGAATGGATGAATGGAATGGATGAATGAATGAATGTTTACCCTGCTTGCAACAATATCTCAGTCATATCACAGCAACAGCTCACATATTGATGAATGTCCTGAACAGCTTTTTGAAAAGAAAGGGATGTAAGAAGCTTGGTGGAAAGGATTTGCTCCTTTCTCAATTTTTTTCCCATTTCATTTTTAAGTTTTTCATCAAGCCATTTCTTTTGCCAAAATGTTTTTACATAAATTTATGCATGTATCAATGAGTCCTTTACCAAACAATCCAGATTTGATGAGACTGAGAAAGGCTTTTGAAAACATTATGGGGAAAATAGAAAATGTGGGTAACCAGCATTTTCTCAGTTCCCAACAATGTTTTCTATCCTTTCAAAGACAACTATGATCATTTCAGCCACATTCAATTTATTGTCTGCAAATGCTTTCAATTTGGACAAGTCTACATTTTAGTCATTTGGTAAAGAGTTACTGCTTAATTTGAACTTTTAAGTTATCTGCCACAAATTTTTTTCAGAGGGTGATGAATGAATGCAAGCAAACTTATTTTGAGTAGACCCTTTTCAGGACCAAAGTTTAAAGGAGCTTTTGAGAACAGCACAAAATTAGATCAGACTGAACTTGGATCTATACCATCTGCTTGTTCTGTTACAAGTTCCAACATAAAAATCTTTTCAATTTTCATGGAATTATTCTTCGGCCCTCAAAAAAGCCTATTTATAATTCTGCAAACTATGCACCAAAAAAGTTTACTCTTTACCACACTATCCTGCGTTTAAATGACCCTCAGAATAAAAGCTTTTGAAAACACTGTGGGAAAAAGAGAAAATGCAGGTAAATGTTTTCTACCCTTCCCGACACAAATTTCAAATTTTCAGTCACATTTACTTTGTCGCCTGCAAATGCTTCTAATATATACAGTCTATTTCTTTTCATTTGGTACAGAGTTAATTCATAGTCTCCAATCACTGTAAACTCCAACTTACCTCCTATTACACCTAACCAGACTTTAACTGGCTGTAGAAAACAAGCTATAGATAAGACTAGGTAAAGTAGGCCCTTCTTCCAATCATCTAACAGCAGCACTACATTCCAGCAACCTCGGCATCGTGTATCAGGGCTACAGATAAGAAAACAACATAATTATGCAACAATCAAAGTAGAAAGTATCATTATATTATATACAGAAAGCTTAGGGACTGGTACATTCTACTTTTACCATTTTTTCTCATGCTATAAAGCGCGCTGTATGTTAGTGCAGCACTTTACAAAGACTGTTTTATGCATTGGTGATAAATGCATTTTGATTACAAATACGGCTAATGAAGAGCAGAGGGTCTATGTTAAAATAAGTTTGTTACATAATTGTTCAGCACAGAGAAGAAATAAAGGCTGATTTGGACAAAGTATATGGAAATAATGCTCTGTCATATCCTACTGTTGCTTGATTGTCAGCTCGATTTTAAGGTGGCAGAGAAACAGTCATTGATGACCCACGTACAGGATGTCCGTTAACGGCAAATAAATAGTTTCTAAGAGGACAGAGGTTTGAGACTAGCATCATTGTTGGATGCACGTTATATCAACACACTAGTACTTTACCCAAATTAGACTCTAAAAAGGCATTTTCAGACTGGATCAAACGTTTAAAAAAGAGTGCACAGGTCAAAGGAGAGTACTTTGAAGGTCTGGATTAAGCAATTCTGAGTAGGTAAAGAGCAGTTGTACCCATTATCAGAACTATTAAAATGGCCTTCGTATGTATCAGACTATGTCTCAGTCAACAGTTCAATAATTACTTGCCTTCAAATGTTTCTCATCTGCACAAGTTGCACTTACATTGGATGGTCTAGGATTTACCAGACTGATAATAACGCGTGGTATCAAAGTTTTCATGCCTTGACAAGTCCAACCAAAGTAACTATTGACTCTGGCATACCACTTCAACTGATGCAGAGTTAACCCTTTACCACACATTTCTGAACAACCCTGTCCAAGAAGGCTTTTGAAAACATTGAGGAAAAGGAAAAAATGCTGGTAAGCAGCATTTTCTCCCTTTTCCACAAGATTTTTTAGTCTTTCAAAAAGGAACCCAACCATTAACTCTTTACCAAACGACAAAATTTAGACTAGTCGAAACTGAAAGCAATAGCAGATGACAAAATAAAAGTGACTAAAAAACTGATTTTTTTTTTTTTTTTTTTTTTTTTTTTTTTTTTGGGGGGGGGGGGGGGGGGGGTTAGAAAACATTGTGGGAAAAGGAGAAAATGCTGGTTACCAGCATTTTCTCCTTTTCCCACAATGTTTTTAAAAGGCTTCTTTTCTCAGGGTCGTTAAAAGTCGGGATTGTGTGGTAAAGAGTTAAGCCACGTTTAATTTGCCAGGTGTCAATGCTTTAGATTTGGAAAAATGCAAAATTCTTCTTTTCACACAATGTTTTCAATTCTTTCAAAAAGGAATCCAACCATTAAAGGTGGGTATTTAGATTTTTCACATCTCACCAAATTAAAAAATATATATATCACTGAAATTTATATGGAAAAACAATACAAATCATCAATAATTAAGAATTATAAAATTACAAAAAAAATTTTTTTTGATGGTGTACCCTTAAAAGGCTACGTAGCCTCTTAAGGTATTTTTAGATTTCGCGCCAGAAATCAAAAAAGCATTGTGGGAATGTCAAGTGACTGACACGTGACTAATGACGCTTAAATTCCATAACATAACAAACATTTAATTATTTTCCATATTTTCTTCTTCGGACGCTATGTTTGAAGCTTCGTCTGTGTATTTCCGGTATGTAAATGAGCGAGTTGCTCATGTAAAATTAGACCGTGTTTGCCATCGGTGTCGACCTGGGCCGTAGTAAATCTCTAATTTCTCTTGTTGTCGGGTGGTTTTCGACTATTGGGGTTTTATGAATGAAAATTAAAAGGCTTTGGGAGTATAAGGATGACTTTTTTGCATTACTGTAAAATTTTCGTCCCAAAATCTGAAGGGCCACCTTTAAGCCACATTTAATTCGTCATCTGCCCGTGCTTTAGATTTGGACAAGAACAAAATTCTGTTGTCTGTTACAGAGTTAACTCTTTACCACACAGTTCCGACTTTTAATGACCCTGAGGAAGAAGCCTTTTGAAAACATTGTGAGAAAAGGAGAAAATGCTAGTAACCAGCATTTTCTCCTTTTCCCACAATATTTTCTGCTCTATCAAGGAAAAATTTTGTTATTTTTACCACCTTTGTCGTCTGCAACTGCTTTCAATTTGGACAAGTCCAAAATTTTGTCGTTTGGTAAGGAGTTAACACATGACCACTACTAAATATAGATACTGTCAATCTTACAGCATGTCAGGTTTGAAAACATTGTAGATAAAGGAGAAATTGTGGGTTAACTAATATGGGTATCTCCTTTGTCAAATCTTCATCAATACTGATTAGCAATACAAAAATGTTTTTAAAGTCATCTGCTGTGAATTTGCTTTACAAGATATTAGCTAGACAAAGACTATTATCCTAAATGATTAATCCAGATTAGACATGACCTATTATGGCTCTCAACCTACAGCCCTTGTCTCCATCAAAATACGAAATATGTAATGGGTTATTCTTACCTAAAACATAAAATAATAAAGTAATTTACAGCAAAAACAGCTTCCAAACATGTTAAAAGTACTCCTAAACTCCTGCAATAGAAAGACATACACTTAGTAAGTTAGTATGTGATTAGCACTCTGGCAAAAGGGGGTTTAATGCATCATATACCAAGCAAGACATCATCACAATTATGGATCTATAAAATCCATTTCGTCTAACAAACAACTAAGTAAATGGGTACTACAACGGTCCTTGGACATCCAGAAAATTTACAAATAGCAAACCTACTTAACGTCCTTAACTTATTTACTTTTGCAACAAATTTAAAAGAAACAATTTTGAAAACATGCTTGTAAATATTGGGGGGAAAAATGATTCAAGTTCAAAATGTTTAATAGATGATTTTAAACAGGTGAAAGCGATGTGGAAAAAAAAATAATTTTCTTAGGAAATTGGTTGGAGTTTTTTGTATCCTGCATGATAAACAAAATCCATTGTCAGCTCTAGCTCTGGTAATTAATTCATATGTATTGTTAATTTGATGAGCTAACCATTACTATGAAAAGCAGAATGAGATTTTCTAATACCCTCTCTTTCCCCCACCCTCCATATTTATCCTAGATGCATAATTATTTGAAGCACAGGATAGTTCTAAGTTATAAAGCATTAGATGCTCAGCAATATTTAAATTTGTTATGGTGCAAGAACATGAGATAATTTCACAGATTGAACACCAACACTGATACATCGATGTTCATAAGTGGCTCAGTTGTGTTCACGAATTTATCTTAATCTCAATTTTACCTCAATGTAAACAATTTTCCTTTTTCTTGCTTAACCCTTTACCAAATCAAGCCCATGTTTTCAAAACCCTGAGAAAGAAGGCTTTTGAAAATATTGTTGGAGAACCGGCATTTTCTCCTCTTCCCACCATGTTTTCCAGCCATTTCCCACAGCCTTCCAGGTTCCAATGCAAATTCCATTCAAGTCATATCTAATTTGTTCATTGTAAGTGTTTTCAACCAGGCAAGTCTACAAGTTTGTCATTTGTCAGTGTTAGAAGACTTTTGAAAACAAATGCAGAAGATGATTTTTCGACATGCATCATTTCTTTCAAAGATGGCATCCTAAATGATTTGTACTACCGGTACTTTGTTCTTTATTTCATTTGAAGTCCTAAGCAGTAGAAAGGTAAAAATGTTGCACATAAAGCTACTAATTTTAAAGATAAAAAAGAAACTTACAATATGTAATAGCCAAGAGGACTGCCATAGTAAATCACCTCAACTGATATACCTAGCATAGCTGAAAGAAAAATGTCAATGCAAACAGTAATAAGAGGGCCATGATGACCCTGTATAGCTCAACTGGCTAATAAGTGCAAACCATACACACCAAACATTACAGGGTCCAAAGAATCCACTCGTCTGCTTGTATTTACGAGTTAGAAATGGATGAGGACGAGTGAATTATCAGTCATGGTTCTCCGGCAGGGCGAGTGGTAAATAGGAGGTATTAAGCAAGTAAGTCTTCAGATGAACAGGCAACTTACAAGGAACAAAACGGCCATGCCATTATTGAATAAACGAATTAAGGGTATTCAGGAACACAAATATTGAAACAGGATATAAACGTGCTGGTTGCCGTGCCAATTGCAAGTCAGCTTAATGATATAACTTGGTACCTTTCATTGCAAATAAAAATGTTTTAATATTCTTTGGGTAATTAAATACAAGACTTTGCTTATTTTTATTACGAATGATATTAATGCAAATACTTATCTGAAACCAGTTCGAAAAACTTTGGCGTTTTGGGTTTATTCATTTTCTATTACTTGATCGGATAAATGGTACCGGCTATTGAAAGGGTCCTACTAAATACCACAAAGACACTCTAAATACCACAAAGACACACAAAGATACCACAAAGACGCACAAAGACGTAGAAAAAGAAAAAAAAATTAGTGTTTTGAGCTGTTTGCACTATGCTAGGTTAAAAAAAGGCACAAAATTACGCAAATACACATGTGGGTTCGAGCATCTGCCGGGTCAGGCGGAGATCTTTCTACTAGTTCTGCTGATTTCATATCTTACAAATATTTCCTTGAACAATATGGTGAATGTTTGATGATGATGATGACGACAATGATACTGCTGACAATGATGATAAAGATATCTACTTGTTTGCAGTTTTCTCGAAAACATTCTATAAAGTTCACTTTTGCACATTTAGAGGCAAAAATGACAATTTATCATTTATCGATTTTTTTTTACACTGCTAAGCTTATTAACTAGCTATTTAACAAACGACAAAATATCAGAATCCTCCAAACTCAAAGTTTTTAGATTACCAGAGATTAACAGGAGAATAAAGTTTGCAGGAAATGACCCGGCACATGCTCGGACGTGATTTTTGTGCATTTTTATCCTAGCATAATGCAAACAACTCAAAACACTTTTTTTGTGCGTCTTTGTGGTGTCTTTGTTGTGTCTTTGTGTGAATTTGTGGTATTTAGGGTGTCTTTGTGGTATTTAGTAGGACCGGCTATTGAAACCTGGTATTTAAGGAACATTGCTACTGGAGACAATATAATTAGCATTTCCGTTTCATCTGAAAAAAAAAAAATGTCAAGAGTCCAAAATTAGAAGGGTTTTTCTGTCGGACGAGTGAGGATAAAAACAGGACAAGTGTTTTTTTGAAGTCACTTGTCCTGCAGGACAAGTGCCTTTTCTGAAAATTGTTGGACCCTGCATTTTAATTCTAAAATAAAGGGTTTCAAACAAGACTTATAAATTTTTCTCTATGAAAACCCATGTGACAATTGTGGCCCAAGGACGAAACCACTTTTGACCATAGAGCTATAATTACTTGAATCCTGGTAGGAGTCCACAAGATACAGCTACATACCAAATATACAAAAAAGATTTTCGTCAATAAAAAACTCTGTAAAACATAAGATGCGGGGCTTATTTCAATTCAAGGACTAAATTTTGAACAAATTCAGAAGAGATATACAAGTTGAGGCTATGTGCCAATTTGGTAGCCCTCAACCTCGCAGTTTGGAATGAGAAGATTTTTAAAGTTTCACTAGATAAAGCCTATGTAAAACTTGTGACCCCCGGGACTGGGTCAATTTTGACCCCAGGGCTAATATGAAGAAACTTATTAAAGGTCCATTTGGTGAAGCTACTTGCCAATTTTGGTAGCCCTAGGCCATATGGTGTAGAGCCAGAAGATTTCTAAAGTTTTCGATATATAAGCCTGTGTAAAACTTGTGACCCCTGGGGCAGGGCCAATTCTGATTCAAAGGCTACAATTTGAAAAGATTTAGTAGAGGTTCATTAGATGAAGCTAAATGCACAATCTGGTAGCTGTATGCCTTATAGTTTATGAAAAAGGAAAGGTTCAAAGATTTTCTATATTTTTCATTTTTTTGCCATGGCAATCACAGTTTTTACATGAATCAAATTCTTTCAAGAAATTCTGAAGAGGACCATGGCAGGATCATTCTGTGAAATTTGGTTAAAACTGGATGGGTAGTTTCAGAGATGTTTGAAATAAAAGTTAATGCACTCTCGCACAGATGGACGGACAGACAGACACAAACTTGCAATGATATAAGCTTCCTGGCCTTTGGCCAGTGGAGCTAAAAACAAGAGCACCACATGCAAGTGCCAAAGCTCGGTTGCAAATGCTTCATTTTCAATGAAAATAAGATGAAAAAGGGCCATAACTGTGTCAAAAATACTTTGATAATATTTAATCTGCCCTTGTTGAATAGGATCCCCTTTTGATAGTTAACAACTTTTCATAAGTTTGAAGTGAACATCTTCAGTAATAACAGAGATATTGCAAAATGTCAGTCTTTGCACGACGACGCAGATAATGCCAGGGCAATGGCAATAACTTCGTCATTTGCTCTGAAAACAGCTTCTAAAGCTAATAATCAAACCATTTCATGAAGTAAATATAGATTCCTCATAAAAGTAAGTGAAAGAAAAGTTATAAGAAAAGCGGCAGCAAATATTTGAAAGTAGATCGAGGGGTATAGCTTACCCACTGTTCATGTGGAATCAGATATGTCAGGGTCCAAAAATTTCCAGAAAAGGCACTCGTCCTGCAGGACAAGTGCCTTCAAAAAAACACTTGCCCTGATTTGATCCTCACTTGTCCAATGGGAAAAACCCTTCTAATTTAGGACTGACATTTATTTTCAGACGAAACGGAAACACTCATTATATTGTCTCCCATAGCAACGAACCTTAACTACCTGGTTCCAATAACTGGTACCATTTATCTGGTCAAGTAATAGAAATTAATAAACCCAAAACGACAAGGTTTTTCGAACTGGTTTCAGGAAAGTGTTTGCTTTAGTATAATTTGTCGCTCGTATTTAATAACCCAAAGCATATTAAAACATTTTTATTTGCAATGAAAGGTACCGAGTTATATCATTAGGCTGCCTTGAAACCCATCTATATTTGGCGCGGGGACCAGCACGTTTTATATCCTGTTTCAATATTTGAATTCCTGAATACCCTTAATTCGCTTATTCAATAATGGAATAGCCATTTTATTTCTTGTAAGTTACGTGTAACTTTAAAACTTGTTTGTTTACTGCCTCCTATTTACCACTCGCCCTGCCGGACGACCATGACTGATAATTCACTTGTCCTCATCCATTTCTTACTCGTAAATACGAGCGAATGAGTGGATTCTTTGGACCTCGTATGTGTGTGTGCTAAGGCTACGGGGAGTATGGGGTTATTCCCCAGCTTGGTTTCCAAGGATTTTATTTGCAGAGGCAGGGTTTTCCCTCAGCTATAAAAATTGGGGGTCATTGTGACCCCTTGCCTCATTAGTTGAGGATCATTTCTAAAATTTAGGGGGTCAAAATAAATGGGTCCCTTCGTCATCAAGTACGGATTACAATGAATTTCACCTTTAAACTCCAAGACAGTAAAAGTCTGTAAGTCATTTCTGACGGAATGCTCGATTTCAATTTTTGACAGACGAAAAAAATCTTGTCCGAATCGCTGCTTGACGTGGCTTGATTGGCAGCTGTAGGAAGCAGACGATAAAAAAGAATGCTAGTTTTCTTTGTCGTCTCATTATTTTCCGCGAACAGAACAGACTGGTAATGTGTACTTATATCTACCGGAAGTCGCGTGAAATATGCTTTGAAATACAAAGAACCCAACCAAGACTTTGACTGGGCCCGTATTTACGACACATGTCCAATGTACTTTACGGCAATAATGTGTAAACCAGTCTTGTTCTATAAATAAATCACTGGAAAACCACTTTTATCTAAAATAAGCCCTGTAGTTAAAAAAAGAACCGTGTTCGTCTGATATTGAAGCAAGAACAGACTTGGATTTATGAAGCTTTATTCAAATTTCCTAGATGTTGGAAAGTTGCGTCACTGATGACGCACTGTTATTTATTTTGGGGGTCATTTGGGTTAAAATCGTGTCAATGACGCAGGATTTGTGCGTCATGGAAAACTCTGGCAGAAGGGAAATTCATAGGCTCTTGCCATAAACTACAATTGTGTAGATTCAGCTGCATACCAATAGGCAATGTAGGCAGCTAAGCCCCGATAACAATTGTTTTGTTTTAATATGAGGGCCATATGGTAATGAAATCAATCATGTGACAATTAAGCATACCTCTGAACTGTAACCTCGTAAATTCTATAAAACCATGTTTTCAAGTCTACTTTCTCAAGGTTGTTTAAAGTAACAATAAAGGCCAAATGTAAACAAAGGTGTTCAAATGCATTTGAATTTATACAATACCATTTAAAAGTATGGAAATTATTGTGAAGGTGACAATGTCATTGTACAGTCGGTCCAAGTGTTAGTTGCTGACAGAGAAATTAAATTCAAAACTAGGTTAAATCCTGCCAGGTATCTGTGTCTTTTGTTTACTTTTTGCACAATTTTAAAATTCTTTTTTCTGCCAGCGACTAATTAACATACAGCCCTACCACACGATAACAGACTATCATCTCCACAATATTTTCCATACTTTTAAATGGTTGGTTGGTTGGTTGTGTTGGGGTTTAACGCCACTTTAACAGCTAAGGTCATATCATGGCGGTCGGTGACGCATATGTGTTTCCTGGCTTTCTCACACCAGTACTAACACAACTTTCTTTCCAAAGCCACCGACTACTTTTCTCACATGCTTCAGCAGAGGTGAGAGGCGAAAATACGCCGGAAAGAAAGTTCGCCTCAACCGGGTATCGAACTCACAACCACCAGGTCATGAGTCCGACACGCTCACCACTGAGCCACCCGGGCGGGGCTTTTAAATGGTATGATTTCAATTTAAATGTATTATGATAACTGCTTTGATATTTTGGCCTTTACTGGGCCTTTAAGTAGGGATTGTGTTGTAAAGGGTTAAAGAGTTTTGGTTGAATTGATTGATTGTATGGTGTTTAACGCTGCTTTCAACATTATTTCAGTTATATCGCGGCGGCCAGTGCACCTATCTATGCGTTCCTGGAGTCTCTTTTACCAGTACTTCGCACAATTTTCTTTCCAAGCCACTGGCTGCTTTCCCACATTATAAATCATTATCGAAACAATGATCAGCAGTGGGAGAGGAATTAATCCTGTCGCAGTGACTATCATCAATCCTTGGAAAGAAATTGGCCGAGCCAGGGATCAAACCCTGGACCCTGTGTTCTCAAGTCCTGCACGCTACCGACTGAGCTACCGGGGCTCTGCGAATTTTGGTTGAAGGTAACAAATACAAGAACCCCCCCTTTTGGAGAAAAGTCACTAGCATAACCAGAGTTTTAAAGACCCACGAGAATAAGGATTTCGAAAACAATGTAGGAAAATGAGAAAATGCTCATAATAAAAATGTTTTTCTTTTTCCCGGAATATTTTCTACCCTATAAATGACAGAAATTGTCATTTGACCTACTGTTAGTTAGTGGTCTGCAAATGCAATTCAATATGGTTGAGTACAAAACTTTGTTGTTTGGTCAAAATTGGATGGTTAGTTTCAGAGCAGATGATCTGTTTGAAATAAAAGTTTACACACGCACGACACAAGGCACAGCTCGCTGGTCTTCGGCCAGTGGCGCTAAAAACTAAATCAACTTTAAAGACTCTTTTAGACTAAGTCCATAGATCTAGTCCAGTGACTGCGGACTTTGCTGGCCATTTATTTACTTAGGTGGTTAACACATGGACACAATTGCCCGTTCTACAGGCAACAATTGCATCACCGATTTGGTATCGCGTGATGTTAACATTAGTGAATGACTAATATCAACCAATCGGGTGACCGGATTAATAAGCTTTCACTACATTCTGGGGTAAGACGACGGTAAACTCACCGACACTGGTAACAAGTCCCCAAATCCTGCAGAACCAAAGAAACAGGAGGCCAAAACAACTTGTAAAAAGAGAGTCACACATTCCCATGCTAACAACATTCAATTCATACATAAGAACACAATGTTTCCTTGACTTTTTCACCCATGTTCTTCGCACACCTTCGAACTCCTTCCATAACATACAAATATTGTAACATGTACTCTGATTGGCTCTCGCATATCGTAAGGTACCAAATGACTGGTTCATGAAATATTTTTTAAAAGTCGGGAAGGACTTGAATTATATGAAAACCAGACTGAAATGTGACAGTAAACAATCATGGCATCCGATGATGGGTTGATAAACCAAACCGAAAGTAGAAGAAAATTCAATTTTCCTTTACAGCAGATTCCCAGGTTATCATGCAATGATCCCAGGGCGAATGAGTTGATAACACGACGGGTAAAGATACTTCAGCTATACACGTGAATGACAGATGGATCTGAGAGAGTGCCGGAGTAATCGTCTCACGGAGAAATCGTCCTCAAACTGAATTGGGACGAAATCTCTGGAGAAATCGTCCCAAAATACTTTTTTAGAGATATCGTCCGAAAAAACAATAACAAATCTAATATGCATATTAGTAATCTTGGAAACATTTTCTCATTGTTGTAGTAGAAAGTTTGTGATGGTTTAATGATTTTACATGGCAATTAATTGATCACATTAGTCTTAATAAGGAGACAATTACGGTGCTTCTTTTCATATTTGAACATTTACTGTGCACCCCAAAAACTAAAATCACCTTTGGGGACAGTTATCTATGTTACTGATCACATCTTACCAAAACAGGTAATACAGTTGTTGCCAATTTCACAAGCGTTATGGGAACTTGGCTAAACAGGTTGTTGTTGACACCTTTTATGAGGTATGTTTTACAAACATGAACTACTTTCTATAAAATACAATGTAAAATATATCTATACAAAGGATTTTTCAATGTAGGGATGGTTTCTCCAGGGTTTAATGTCTTCAGGGGCCTGTAATCCCAATTCGCTCCGATGTTATTTTTGTGATTGTGTCTCCACTAGCCCCCGCAGCAGCTACTCTTATGTCCATTCTGGAGTGAAAAATCAAAATACCTGCATTGTTTCAAATGGCCGTATGCATCTATCTTTTCTTTGTCAACAAACAGTAAGGTCCTCAATTGATAGACTAATGATTAATCTTTACAAAAACACCAAAATAATTAAAAAATGTCAGTGTTACCTCCTTGTAATTCCATTTTTCCATTGTAACTATTCATTGATGTATTTTCAAGGAAATCAAACTAGGCTTGACATTTACTGTGCATGTTTCGAAAGTCATTTTCGGTACAGTACAGTTCTTTTATTTTCACAATTTATCAGCGTCTGTGTTATTAGCTTGGGCATGGAAAGGGAAACTAAAATGTACTGGATATATTTCATTTACGAGGAGTCATATTTATCACTTTAATTGCCAATCACCCAATTTCATTTTTTCAAATCAAATTGACCATGCATGCGCAGTTAACTTAATTTATAAGGAGTATTTTTTTACAAATTAACTAGCTGTGTTTATGTCAAGTGGAAGGTAAATTACAAAAAGATTAATGAAAACCTTGCACTAAATTTGGTGTCAACATGAAGTTGAATCATTCTTCTATTGATTCATGTCCATTTTCTTAGCTGACAAGCAGATTAAAGACACATTAAGCAGACTGAAAAATGACTGGTAAGATTTTGAAATTTCCAGAAGGTATTAGAGAATGGCTGCTATGAAGGGGTGTGGAGACACAGTCACAAAAATAACATCAGAGCAACCCTTCAGACTGAAGGGCCGAGCCCCGGTAGCTCAGTCAGTAGCGTGCAGGACTTGAGAACATGGGGTCCAGGGTTCGATCCCTGGCTACGACCCCTGGCTCGGCCAATTTCTTTCCAAGGATTGATGATAGTCACTGCGACAGGATTCATTCCTCTCCCACCGCTGACCATTGTTTCGATGATGATTATGTGGGAAAGCAGCCAGTGGCTTGGAAAGAAAATTGTGCGGAGTACTGGTATAAGAGACTCCAGGAAAGCATGGATAGGTGCACTGGCCGCCGCGATATAACTGAAATAATGTTGAAAACGGCGTTAAACACCATACAATCAATCAATCAATCAATCAGACTGAAGGTACAGGGGACTGCAGCCCCCTTAAGATAACTGTGAGGCATATCCTTGGGTTTGTTTTCATCATGGCATGAACATTCAGTAGAACTTACAGACTTCATATCGTTTTCTAAATACCCAAGACATCTGCATGTGCAGTAGTCGCTGCCTCTGTTGATAAATTTGGATCTTTACACAGGCTGTCAGTGTCACATTGAACAGAAAAAGTTCCTTAACCCTTTACCACACCACAAAATTTTAGACATGCCCAAATTGAAAGCATTTACAGACAACAATTTCAATGTGGCTCAATGATGTGATTTTTGTTTGACAGGGTAGAAAACATTGTGGGGAAAAAGAGAAAAAGCTGGTTACCAGCATTTTCTCCTTTTCCCACAATGTTTTCAAAAGGTTTCTTCTTCAGGGTCATTAAAAGTCGGCATTGTGTGGTAATGGGTTAAGTCTCAAATGGTAGGATTTGTCAGGTCTCATTGATTCTTTTACAGATTCATGAATGTAAGCAGATTCTGACTCCAAATTTTGTTGTTTTTTTCAGCAAGATATTATTCTTTAAAACTTTTTGATAAGATTAAGAGCAGAGGAAAGATTATTACATAATTCCCAAATAAATAAAAGTTACCAGTACTTTTTCCGTTACTACTTACTTTTGTATCGTCTGGTAGCCCAGAAAAAATATGAGCTGTGCTCTGGAAAAAGGAAGCTTAATGCATCTGCTTGAGGCATGACACCAAGCAAGCCATCACATAATTATGGATCCATAAAATCCATTTTGTATAAAAACTGGCTAAATGATGGAGTACACTGGTCCTTTGACATGCAGAGAAAATTGACCAATAGCAGAAAGCCTGTGCAGACTGTGCAGGCTAACTTGGGTCGGTATTTTTTTTTTCTTTTTTCTTCAGATGCATTAAGCCCCTTTTTAACAGAGTGTGGCTCAATTTTGTATGTACACCATTTTTTAGAATATTTCTATTCTTTGTTGCAGGAGCCAGTTATTTTAACAAACACAAATCTAGTATCTTCAGCGCTACACTGGGACATACACTACTTAACAGAAAACATGGGGGAAGGCATGTTTACAGTATATACATCAGATACAGGTCATTTTAAGTATTATAATGACAAGAAAAGTTCATCTTTCAAAGATTTTGTCCCACCAACATCATCGAGGGAGATGCCCTTTAAAGAATTCAGGGAAATATTGATGAAGCGGCAGGAATGTGATAAAAAGTGAGTACCGGTATACATTTACATGTACACTGTTATTGTATTTATCATGATTTACGTGTGTCATGCACATGTATAGTTGCAAATGACATAGTGAGCGTAATAATTTTATGAGTTACCTTCTGCAGATGACATTTTTATATGCCCGACGGGATGTGTTATGTGATGACCTATGTGATCCATCTGTCTGTCTATTCGTCTGTCTGTCCAGCTGTTATCAATTATGTGTCCACTCTATATCTCTTGAACCCATTTTCTGATTTTGAAAATGTTTGATGAACATGTGCATACCTTACGAGACAACATGCAGAGCCAATGTTTCAGACGCTGGGCTCCAAAATCAAGGTCACAGCAGTGTTTCAAAGATTTTAAGCTTGATAGCTTTTATGTAGGTATATTGCCATGCTTTCTGTGCTCTTGTTCTTTTTGCTGCACATCATTTTTGAAAAAAAAAAAGAATGTTGTGAGAGGAGAAATTGATTGTAAGGAGTAAATTCTTTTTTGCAGCCATGTTTTCTCATGTATTTGTGTATTTATCAAAAAAAAATATTGATAGTTTTTATTGTAAAAGGATGCTCTGAGCCAAGTACAATAAATTTGTTGTCGGTCTGTGCAATCCCTTTATAATACTTATAGAGCTAATTGTAAGTGTTTGTAACTGTCCACTTTCCAGTTTTGCCAGAATGTTTTGGAATATATTCATTATTATACATCTAAACATCTTTACCAAACAGCAAAATTATAGCTTTTGCAGACAACAAATTGGGTGTGGCTTTAACACTTAAAGCACTGAATGAATGAGTTAAACCTTTTCAAGTAGGAAAAGCAGCCCTAATATTGTTATTTCAAGATTGTTTCAGCCATAACATGTAATAAGGTAGCAGATAGTGTAGATCTAAGATCAGACTGCACGTTCTGTGCAGTCTGATCTTGATCTGCACTATCCGCAAAACCAAGTAAACTTGGTTCCAGCACTGAAGGGTTAATACTGAGATTTGTGCATATCTTCGAAAGGTTAGAAAACATCATGGAGAAATGGGGACAATACTAATTAGCAGCATTTTATCCTTTTCCCCACCATGTTTTCAAAAGCTTTTGGCTTCAGGTTCATCAAAACTCAAGATTGTGTGGTAAAGGGTTAGCTCACATTGAATTCTCCCTGCAAAATTGCTTGCTGTAATTCTTAGCAGGGAAGGTAATAATTGAACTGGTATAGCTTGACCAGTGTCAAATCTTGTCTTTCAGGATATATCTCCAGCAGCCTCTAAATGATTCAGTTGGTAAACAGATAGTCTATGACTTTGTCAACTTCAACTGGAGTTGGATTAATAGTCAACAACAACTTCACAGATGGGGTCCCCTGACATCAAACCTCCTTTTGATAGGGCTTTCTGGTAAGGTTTAATGCGCTTTTGTAAAACTTAATTATCTCTGTGTCTTTAAGTCCTGTATATTTTATAATCAGAGCAATTTTCCATTTCCCACAATGTTTTCTCTACTGCCAAATGTGATCATCTTTTATCTTAGAAAGTTGTTTCAGTCTGTCACTGTAATTTGCTGGATGAGAAAATAGTTTTGAACATTTTTTAATTTGAAAATACATTTTTATCCTACAGATGACTGTTGTTTCTTTTTAGCTCAATCAAAGTTGCTTCTTTGGACACACGAAACTTTAATGAACACTTTGCTCACCAAGTCCCCCTCTCCTTTCCCTCCCATTGATGATCATGTGAACCCTTGTTTCTAGCTCACCAATCCACAAAGTGCTGCTTATCTGTATGTAGTTTGTTGTGTGGACATCAACAATTCAGTCCAATACTCATAAAATTTGGCTAAAATGTTTGTGTTGATATCTCGGAAGACTTTTATAAATGGGTCGTGCTGGGCACAAGGGCAGCTTACAGGGGCATATCTTAGAAAAATCTTGAGTGCACTTTTGAGGTCACATTTTTGGTTAGATATTCGTGAAGGTTAATAAGAATGTTTGTCTTGATAATATCTCTGACAAGCTTGAAAATGGGTCATGTCATATCAAAAAGTAGGTCACTGGGACAAATTGTAGAAAAACCTTGTGTGCACTCTACAGGCTACATTTAGGTCACAACTTTATGAATCCAGATCGCTTTACCCAAGTGATTGCTGTAGGGCCAATGGCCCCCTTGTGTAATTTTTATTGTTTTTCTTCCATGAACCAGGAAATATTACACCAGTGCACTACGATGAACAGGAGAATTTTTTTGCACAGATTCGAGGTTCGAAAAGGTTCCTGTTGTTTCACCCAAACCAGTTTGAGAATCTATATCCATATCCAGTGTATCATCCACACGACAGACAAAGTCAGGTATTGATCTATGGGAAGACAATCAGTTTACTATCATTCTGATATGAGCCATGCTCTGTGAAAAGGGCGTTTTTGCCATTGGTCAATTTTCAGCATGTCAAAGGACCATTCTACCCCCAGATTCAGTTCATTGCTCCACACAGTTGATTTATAGATCCAGAATTACATGTATTTGATTGCTTGTTGGGTATAATGAATCACAGAGATGCATTTAGCCCTCTTTTGCCAGAGGCATAATCTTAGATTTTTTCAAACTGAAAGCATCTGCAGACAACAATTTAAATATGGTCTTAATAATGGAATGCCAATATTTTCTCCTTTTCCCACAATGTTTTCTACCCTCTCTGATACAAATTTCATCAATTACGCCACATTTAGTTTTTTGTCTGCAATTGCTCTGAATTTGAACCAGTCTAAAATTTTGTTGCTTGGTAAAGAGTTAAGGAAATATAATTTAAAAATTTTTTTTCTTATTTTTGTCTGTTTTCCTTACTGATGGTTTGTCAGCTTTTACAGTACTAAATTCAACTATAAATGATATTTGAAATTTGGTGAGGTGTAAAAAACAGCCCCCTTTGAGATATAAGAATACCTTGAATAGAAAGCAATCTAGAAGAAAGTTCATGAAAAATTTTCGAAAAATTGGGTATTTGATTTTTAGGTGGATTTAGAACATCCAGATTTTGACAGATTTCCAAATGTGAAGAAGTTACATGGGTATGAAGGTGTGGTAGGACCTGGTGATGTGCTCTATATACCAATGTACTGGTAGGTTATATGCTGTTTCAGAGACTTAACCCTGTATCAGACAACAAAATTTTGGACTCTACCAAATTGAAAGAATTAGCAGATGACAAATCTACTGTTGTTCAAAGGATGATTTCTGTCTCTGACAGGGTAGAAAACATTTTGGGAAAAGAAAAAAAAAAATGCTTATTATCAGCATTTTTACCTTTTCCCACAGTGTTTTCAAAAGCCTTTTATTTCAGAGTCACTAAAACCAGGGACTGTGTTGTAAAAGGTCAACCCTTTACCAGAGGAAAAAAATAAATTCAGACTAGTCCATATTGAAAGCTTTTGTAGATGACAAATGTTGCTGAAATGATGGCATCTATCTCTTATAGGGAAGAAAACTTTGTGAGAAAAGGAGAAAATGCTGGTCTCCTATTCCTACGATGTTTTCGCAAGCCTCCCCTCTCAGGGATGATAAAACCTGGGATTGTGTGGTAAAGGATTAAATTAAGTTTATCTAGTGCTGTACAGAATCCATGCATGTTGACATAATGTGTAATATTCACAATTATTTCAACTCTTTCCCTCTTTACCACACGACAGTATTATGGACTGGACCAAATTGAAAGCATTTGCAGATGACAAATCATAAATAGGAATACTTTGGAAAATATTGTGGGAAAAGCAGAAACCAGCATTATCTCCTTTCCAACAATGTTTTCTACACTTTCATGTACAAATTTCATTATTTGTGCTATGTTTGATTTGTCTTCTGGAAATGCTTTTAATATGGACCTGTCTGAATTTTTTGTCATTATAAACTTTGCACGTGTACATGACATAAGTGTTATAACATCATGATGGGCATTATCCTGCATACTGGTGGAGCAATACAAAACCACACAAGTAGTATTGTTGAAACCTCAGAAATGTTACTGTTATGGATAACCAGAAAACAAGACTGACTCTGTGGTTGATGATATACAAATATGTACTATGGTATTATCAGAGGTAGATTTGGAGCCATATTCACCAACCATTCTTACGAATATTCTTAGTCTCCAAGATTTTCTAAATTTTAAAGTAAAATGACTTCTGATTGGCTAAACCAAATGGTTTAGCCAATCAGAAGTTGTGTTACTTTCAAATTTAGAAAATCTAAAAGAATAAGACATATAGGATCTGACATGAGTTGGCTTTTGAGATAAATTTTTATTAAACGAGTCTAGGGAAATGTTACTAAGCGAGCCTTTGGCGAGCTTAATAACATTTTTCCTGGATGAGTTTAATAAAATTCTATCTCAAAGGCCAACAAATGTCAGATTCTTTTTATCATATAACGAAATATAGATCAGATGATGCAGAACCATTTATAGATGCACTAGCGGTAATATCCATACAACCCATTCACTTCTATGAAATACATATAAAATGACGTCAAAAATGACATCACACATATATGATATCAAACGTGTATCAGATAAGAAAATTCGTAATGGGTATATTACACTGAAAACAAGGGAGGTTATGTGATAAAAACAATGTTCTTAAGAATGGTTGGTGAGTACGGACCATGCTGGGGTTAAAAACACTGATGGTTGAGGTTTATTTGATACATATTTTTTATTTTAAGTTTAATTTGAACCATGCTCTGTGAAAAGGGAGACTAAAGCATCTGCAGAAAGTATTGACTGTTAGCAATTAGTGCAGGCTGACTGGGTCAGACTTTTTGCTTATGTTGGATTTTGTGCGTGTCCAAGGACTATTCTACCTTAGGGTTCAGTCGGTTGCTAGACAAAGTGAATTTCATGGATCCACAATCATATGATGACATGCTTTGGTATAATGGATCACAGAGGTGCATTAAACTCCCGTTTGGCTGAGATGTGATTGCCTTGTTTTATCACTAGCTCTGTGTTTATTTCAGGTGGCATCAAGTTGAATCTCTGCCTGGTGGAATAACAATATCTGTTAACTTTTGGTACATGGTAGGTAAAAATATCTTCTGTACTTTGAAGTCTGATTTATGAATGTATTTCATCACAGTGAAAAAGATTTATCTCTTCTCCAGACTACAAAATGTTGGACTTATCTGTATTGAAAGTTTTGGTAGACATCAAAATAAATGTCCTTCAAATCTAAGGTGTGAAATTAACATGTATTTATTCAGCAGATTAAACCCTTGTAATGCTAGACTGATAGCATGTGCAGATAAAAATAAAGATGATTTTGGTTTGCATGACCACACATTGGAGGTAGCTTATGTTAACCCCTTCAGGGACTTTTGTGGACGGCATAGATCAAGATCAGACTGCACAGAACGTGCAGTCTGATCTTGGATCTATGCCGTCCACTTGGTTTATCAAGCCAATGAGGTCAAAATCTTTCTCGGTTTCAATGGATGGTATTTTAAGCAGTCGGAAGAGGACAAGTTTATATATTTGGCACTGAAAGAGTTAATTTCTTTCATAGAAAATCAATCTTTTAATCATTTGTTTGATCTATGATAAAAAAGGTCTGTAAAATGGAAAGGTAAAGTTGGTGATGTATCAATGGGGGGTTGGGGAGTCTCATAAAACAGATTTCTGAAAAAATAAACTGTACATGCAGAGATTGATATGAAAGATATTTCTATGTATTTATTTTTCAAATGCATGTAATAGGTAACTTAAACTTGCAATATCCCCCACTGGCATAACTGTAGTTGCATGATCTTGGAAAATTCAAGCCCAAGACGCAAAGATCAACCCTTCATTAAGAGGCCACCAGCTGCAAGAGACTGATCTTTAGCTCAGCTGTTTTTGAAGAAAATGTCTAGGTATTGCTGCAGTCCTGTTGTTGTCGGCATTGTTGTCTGCATTATTTTGCATAAACTGACATTTTTTAATTTCTCTGTTATCACTTAAGGTATTTACTTCAAACTTTGAGTAGTTATTAACAATCAAAAGGGGAACTTATTCAACAAGGGCAGTTAAGCATCAAAGTATAGGTGACAGTTATGCCCCTTTTCTGGCTTACAATTTTCACTGAAATTTGAAGCAACTGCAGCCAAGTGTAGATACCCGCATGCAATGTTCTTGTTGGATTTGCCTTAGGTGATCTCTTAAACCAGATTCAATTGTATTCTAAACTTAAAACTCTTTACTGGATAATAAAATTTCAGATTTACCCTCAGTGAAAGCATTTACAGACAACAAATCGAATGTGGCTGAAATGATAGCTGCTTTAGCATTTGTCCTTGAAAGAGTAGAACACTTTGTGGGAAAGGAGAAAATGCTTGTCACTACTCTTTTCTGTATGATCTAAGATATATAGGATTTGACATGAGTTGGCTTTTGAGATAAAATTTTATTAAACGAGTCAAGGGAAATGTTATTAAGCGAGCCTTTGGCGAGCTTAATAACATTTTCCTTGATGAGTTTAGTAAAATTGTATCTCAAAAGCCAATGAATGTCAGATTCTTTTTATCACATAACGATATTTCACGAAATATAGATCAGGGTCCGTATTCACCAACCATTCTTAAGAACATTCTTAGACTTATTCTCCAAGATTTTTTAAATTTGAAAATAACACAACTTCTGATTGGCTAAACCAAATGGTTTAGCCAATCAGAAGTTGTATTACTTTCAAATTTAGAAAATTCTGGAGAATTAGACAAAGAACGTTCTTAAGAATGGTTGGTGAATACGGACCCAGATGATGGAAAATCATCTATAGATGCACACGCGGTAATATCCATAAAACCCATTCACTTCTATGAAATACGTACAAAATGACATCAAAAATGACGTCACACAAATATGATATCAAACGTGTATAAGATAAGAAAATTCGTAATGGGTATATTACACTGAAAACAAGGGAGGTTATGTGATAAAAGGTGACAAGTGTCTTACAAAAGCAGCCAGAACTGCTGCTAGGGATGTTTTTCCAGAACATGCCCCCTACCGCTACAAATCAGAACATGCCCCCTACAGAATGGGATAACCATTCTAAGAGATATATATTTCTATATTTTTTAACAGGCTGGTAGTCAAGAAAAAGTGGAATTCCCTTTGACAGCACAACAAAAAGTGGCCATGTCAAGAAATATAGAAAAAATGATTTTACAAGCTCTCAATGACCCTGATGAGGTATGTACATTATATTATCCCATTTACCAAACCATACCGTATTTTAATGCTTCCACTACCCCATCAAAAGATGTGATTTTTTTTTTTAAAAGTAGATTTGTACTCCCACTGAAGATGAATTGGGTCATAGTGTAACATTAGGTACAATTGCAAATGGAGTAGATGTGCAGTCAGATCTTGTTCTAAGCCATCTGCAAAAGCAACTTAACCCTTTACCACACAATTCCGACTATTAATGACCCTGAGATAAAACGGTTGTGAAAACATTGTGGAAAAAGGAGAAAATGCTGGTAACCAACATTTTCTCCTTTTCCCACAATGTTTTCTTGCCTTCCTAAGAAAAACTAAATTTTACAGTTACATTTATTTTGTCGTCTGCAAATGCTTTTAATTTGGACAAGTCGAAAATTTTATCGTTTGGTAAGGAGTTAAGTCGTCATTGGTATTAAAAGAGTTAACAATCCTAAGGAAAGAGTGCTCTTGGAAACATTGTGTGTAAAAGATAAAATGCTTTTACCTAGCAAATTTTTCTTTGCCTAAATTTTTCATACCCATGAAAAGACAATTCTGCCATTTGGGTTACATTTTTTTTGTCTTCTGCAAATGCTTTCAAAAGTAAGAAGCTCAAAGTTTTTTCTTTCATGAAAAAAATCAGCCCAATTGGCATACAAATTGCCTTTAATATGCATAGATAACCCAGTATAATATTAAAACTTCACCTTTTGTAGACAGTTTTTAGCTCCACTGGCCAAAGGCCAGCGAGCTATTGTCATGGCGTTGTGTCCGTCGTGCGTCCGTCTGTCCATCCGTCCGTGCGTGCGTCCGTAAACTTTTTCTTTAAAAAACTTCTCCTCAGAAACTATTGACTGGATTTTTACCAAATTTCACAGGAATGTTCCTTTGGTGGTCCTCTTTCAAATTCCTTCAAATAATTGTGTTCCATGAAGAATTCTGGTTGCCATGGCAACCAAAGTAAAAAACCTTTAAAAATCTTCTCCTCCCAAACCGCTATTTGGATAGCATTATTATTTTGCAGGAATGTTCCTTAGATACAGGTTTACAGAATTCCTTAAAAAAAAAATGATCTGTCAAAAAACATGGCTTTTATGGGAGACTCATTTTCCTTTTATGGTATAAAGTAAAATCTTTGAAAAATTTCTTCTCTAAAACTATTCATTGGATTTCATTGTTGTTTTGCAGGTAAGTTCCTATGGTGGTTGTCTACCAAATTGTTTCTTTAGTGAGCTAAAATGCAGGATTGAATGATAATTGTTAAAAACTTCCTTTCGCCATTATAGAAATATCAGGCCTGTGGAGCGATACAGGCGCTCAAGCGCCTCTAGTTTTTTTCAGTTTGACTTTGTAACACAAGGAGAAATCTCACAAAATGTTCAGAATATGTTGGAAATATCCTAGCTGAAAATATTGTAGGTGGCCATCTTGGGACAAGTTCTATTCATAGTAAACAATACAGGTGTTAAAATGTACACATAGTTAAATTAGAATAAATTTAAATCATACCATTGTAAAGTATGGAAATTATTTTGAATGTGATAATATGCAATTGGACAGTTGTTCCAGAAAATGCATTTCAGAACAAGGTAAAAAGTTGCCAGGTTGCTCTATCGGATGTTTTATATTTCCTTCCTTGGTTTTATATTTCATTTTTCTACCAGCAACTAGGACTTGCACCTTCCACCATACAATAACAGATTTTATTATACACATATTATGTTGTAGTGACTTTCCTGGTGCTTGCATTTACTTCTCACTGCATAAGAAAATTTTGGCATCTCGCTCGACCAAAGATACCAAATTTTCTCACACTGCTGGAAGTGAATACAAGCACCAGGAAAATCACTACAGCATAATATTCCGTATTTACCTTTCAATTAATCGAATATCAATTCAATAACAACCATGCAATATTTGTTTTGATATACCATGGATATTTATAGATCATTAATGAATTTTCTGCGGGTAAATGTCACGTTTTATGACATAGTCAAAATTATTTTCAAAATTATTCATGGCATCATTACTACAGCTAATCCATATCAGACTAAATTAAATAGATCTACTTAACTAAAAATAATATTGTCTTATATCAAAAATATCTAATTCCCTTGTGAGAATTGATAACCATTTTGCCAATTATCAATTCTCCCAACCGTGTAAGATATTTTTGATGTATGACATCACTATGTACATATTCTTTATGTCTGAAGTAAAGAAGAAAACAATGTGGGAAAAGGAGAAAATGCTGGCAACCATCATTTTCTCCTTTTCCAACCATGTTCTCAAAAACCTTTTTTTTTTTTTTCAGGGTTGTTAATACACCAGATTGTTTGGTGAAGGGCTAAACATTTACAAGAAGTTGTGAAAGTTTAATATCGCTACCTTTTTGTCATAATTCCAGGTTCCAGCTTTTATGCAAGCCTTGGTTCTGGGAAGATATACTTGACTGTGTTTTTGTACCTCTTCCAGCACAGATCTGCCTCAGTCAGCAAGGTAGCTCTAGACCAGATGACAAAATTTCAGGCCTGTCGGCACTACAAGCATTTGCAGATGACAGATTAATTGTAACTTAAAAGATGGATTGTATTCTAAAGGGTAGCTATCATTGTCGAAAAGGGGGAAAAGGCTGATGACCAGTATTTTTACCTTTTTCCATGATGAGTTCAAAAGGTGTCTCCCACCTGGTCATATACATACAGGATTGTTTTATAAAAGGTAAAGTTGTTACATTTTGAAGTAAGTTTGCAGCGGACAGCTTTTGAAAATATTCCTGTGAACATTAAGGTTTTGAAAATTGCTCTTTACAACCAATTTCTCCTTTTGCTACAACAATTTGAAAGTAGTCTGCTGAAAGGTGAAAACAGCAGTGTTTAGGTGGTCATAAAGAAAGTCAGTTCCTATCTACCAATTCCACACTGTGTGTATATTCACGAACAAACATACCTTCTTCACCCTTTTAGCCTTGGATGGTATTTTTAATGTAGTTTGTTGCAAGAATCACCTGTGATAGACAGTCATTATAATGACCATATAATCATGTGGAAGAAGCCCTTTATTTTCTTAACCCTATACCAGATTATCCTGTGTTTTAACAATCTTGTCCAGCTAGGCAGATCTTTCACTGCTGATAACTGTTTTATTGGTAGTTTTGTGGAAAAACAGCCATTGGCTTTGGTAGAAAAACATGGATAGGTCCCCTGGCAAAATAAATGAAATATGCTTGAAACGGCTTTAAACATCTCACAAACAAACAAATTAAACAATCTTTATAAAGAAGGTTTTTAGAAAAATTGTCGGAAAAGAGGAAAATACTTGTAACCAGCATTTTCTCCTTTTCTCACAATGTTTTCAACTATTTCACAGACAGGAATCATGTTTTGAACTGCATGAAATTTTCATCTTCATAATGCTTTCATTTCAGTCAGTTTAAAATTCTGTCATTTGGAAAAGAGTTAAGAAAAAAATATCCTTATGTGTTGTTATTTTGTTATCTATTCATAACTATCATTTTTAGCTCACCTGAGCACAAAGTTCTCAAGGTGAGCTTTTGTGATCATGCTGTGTCTGTTGTCCTGTTGTCAACAATTACCTTGTGTCCACTCTAGTGACCACATTTTCAGTCCAGTACTCATGAAACTTGGTCAGAATGTTAGTCTTGATAATATCTTGGACAACTGTAAAATTGGATTATGTCGGATCAAAAAGAATGTCACTGTGACAAATTCTAGAAAAACCTTGTGTGCACTCTAGAGGCCGTATTTTCCACCGAATGTTCATGAAACTTGGTCAAAATGTTTGTCTTGATAATATCTTAGGTGTGAAATGTGGTTATGTTAGGTTAAGAAGTAGATCTTAGAAATCTTAGAAAAACCTTGCACGCTCTCTAGTGGCCACATTTTCAGTCCAATAATCATGAAAACTGGTCCACATTTTTTTGTCCTGAAAATTCAGACAACTTTAAAATTTGGTCAAGTCTTGTCAAAAAGTAGGTAACCTAAAAATCTTGTGTGCATACTAAAGGCTACAATTTGAGTCTGATACTCATAAAACTAGGTCAGAATGTTTGTCGTTATGATATCACAGACAAGTTCAAAATTGGGTCACATTGGTTTAAAAACTAGGTAACTGGAACAAATTTAAAAAAAACAAAACTTGTGCATTCTATAGGCTGTATTTCAAGTCTTATACTCATGAAACTTGGTCAAAATATTTTTCTTGATGATATTTTGGACAAGAGTGGAATAACGTCACATTAGGTAAAAAAAATTGTTTACTGGAATGAATCTTAAAAAACCTTGTTTCACTCTAGAGGCCACATTTTCAGTCTGATACTCATGAAACTTGGTCAAAATGTTTGTCTTGATGATATCGTTAACAACTTGAAAAGTGGGTCATGCCAGGTCAAAAAGTAGGTCACAGGACAAATCTAAGAAAAACTCTTTGTGCACTCTATAATCCACATTTTCAGTCTGATGATTTTATGTCAGATAAAGGGAAAATTTGTGTGCACTGTAGAGGCCACATTTTCAGTCTAATACTTAAGAAATTTGATCAGAATGTTTGTCTTGATATCTTGAACAAGTTTGAAGTAGGTCTTGTTTGAACAAAAAAGTAGATCACTAACACTTACATGTTTTACATCATCACAATCAGAATGTCTGCAACTTTATCAATCGTAGATGACTTTACTCAGATGAGTGCTTTAGGGCCAGGTGCCCTCTTGTTTACATTTTGTTATGAAAAGAATTGTTCTTTTCTTTTGGTTTTACATGGTGCTATTTAATTTGCTGTCATTGTTCAAGCATATCTTTTTAATTTATAATTTTTTAAAAGAAAAAGAAAAAAATTAAAAACTTTGAATTTTGTCACCTGCTGGAACTACAAAATTTTAGACCGGTCCAAATTCAATGCTTACACAAATGAAATGTAACATATTGCTCAAATTTAGTGAATTGTGAATGGTAGAAAACATAGAAGGAAAAGGGAGAAAAGAAAATGCTGGTTATAATCATTTTCTCCTTTTCCTACAAAGCTTTCAAGAGCGTCAAGAGGTAACCAGCATATTTTCCTTCTCTGATGTTTTCCACACTTTCAAAGACAAATACTCTGATTTAAGTAATATTTGATATGCCATCTGCAAGGATTTCAATTTGGATAAGTCTTCAGTTTTGTTGTGTGGTAAAGAGCTAGAGCTATATTACAATTATGTTCTGAAAGTCATCTGCTGGGAAGATGTTTTAGGGGATAACAGGCTAACCAATAATGTAGCAAAGTTTTTTTCAGTGGTTTTCAATCATTAAGTAGGTATTACAGTTCAATATTTTTGCTCATTTACCCATAAAACAAATATGCATCTACATGTATTTGCCATCAGCAGCTTCAGAAAATGTGGATGAGATGAGAAAATGTTCATTATAGACAAGTTCCAAGATTTCCATAACCCTTTTCCACACAATCCCGACTTTTAACAACCCTGATGAAGAAGGATTTTGAAAACATAGTGGGAAAAAGAACATGCTGTTAACTACAATGTTTTCTAGCCTTCATAATGAATAAATCTAAGATTTTGAGTCACCTTTATTTTGTCATCTGTAAATGTTTTTAATTTGGACAATTCTCAAATTTGTTCTTTGCTGTTTTTTTGTTTTGACCTAATGTTCTAGGTTTTATTTCTCTGTACATAGTATGCCAAATGTCAAATGAAGGCAATGATGGTCCCCTCAGTGGCATAGTAGCATATGCATATTTCATATGGTGTAGATAAAGTTGGGGCCTGAAGTCACAAACAGTTCTGAAATGCATTCCTAAGCCTTATTCAAGATCCAGAAAGTACTGCAATTTATGATTTGCTAAATAATTTGGTGAAGCCAATCAGACGTTGTGCTACTTTGAAATGTAGAAAATTGTTAGAATTTGACTAAGAATGTGGATAGGAATGGTTGATGAATAAGGACCTGATTTCACACAACATGCAGTCTCATCTTTGACTTACACCATCCTCTTTACATCCCTCTATAATTTATCAAGCAGTCTCTTCATTTGTTGTGCAAGTTAGAAAAATTTTTATCAATGTTATGCTTGTCAACCACACCTTAGTAGATATGTAATTTTTTTTTAGTGCTAAAATAAAAGATTTTGTCTTACAAACATGTGTAATGACTTTCATTTTTCTCCCTAATTGATTGTTTCCATATATGTTCAAAGATACACATATATAACAAAATAACTGATATGTGTATCACTTTGTGACTTAAAGTATCTGTCAATAACTGAGAGTCTAAAGGGACTAAAATGATAATATTAGACTTTGTTCATTTTCATATCTGTGTGACTGAAATTGTAGCTGTTCATGTGACTGAAAGTGTAGCTGGTCATAGGTTTTGCATCCTATTGGTGTGTTAAGGACTGTCTTACGAACAAAGTCTGTAACAAAGAAACAAATGAACAAATGCATGGCTGAAATACAAACCACATCTGGCGGGATTCAAACCCACGGCGGACAAGATCCTCGTTTTTCGAAGTTTAAAAGACCAATACCATAACCCCATAACCACTAAAGAGATATCTCCCTAACGCAGCTGTTAGGTATTGTATTTAAATCGGGACGAAGCCATGCATGAAGGAGTGGTCTCCCGTAACACACCCCCTCTTAAAGTCATCATTTATTGATGACTCAAAGCCTTATTAGGCTGTAAGTCTATTATTTAGACAACAAAGGTCGGTTTTTGGACAACAAATGGGATTAATCGCTCAATGGCCAATCCTGGACAAGCCCCCATCTTACGAACAAAGTCCGTAACAAAGAAACAAATGAACAAATGCATGGCAGAAATACAGGGACCGGGCAGGATTCAAACCTAGAACGCGCGGACGAAAGGCCAATACCATAACCACTGAGCTAAAGAGATTTCTCCCTAACGCAGTTGTTCTAAGGTATTGTATTTAAATCGGGACGAAGCCATGCATGAAGGAGTGGTCTCCTGTAATAACTGAAAGAAATATAATATAGATCTATTGCATTCTGCAAGATATGCACATCCATGCAGGTACAAATAGAAAGTAAACACAAATAGTTTGTAGATACGGTATTTGAAGTATCCATTACCAAATATTGTTGTTGGTAGCTCTGCGCCAAACGCCTTTTTTCTAAAATCCTCACTGGAACTGTGCAACAGGTATTATTTAATCTTTTCAAAGTTTACAAGTTTGTCAAAGTTGTCTTGAACTTGTATTTATTATCATTTAATTATCATTTAGGTTGAAGAACTCTACTTGTTCTGAAAATGTTATGAATATTGAAGGCTAGGAATTTTCATAGTAAATACAAGCACATGAAGTTTGGTAATGTTCTGACATTCCATACACAAATTAGGACGTATATGTAATATTGATTTTTACTTTCACATCTCTGGCTCTTATTTTCCATATGATATATAGAAAAATTGAGGAGGGAAACAGTGCATAAAGCCAACTTAGTACATATTGTAAAATATGATTCAATCAATGGGTTATGCTTCAAGACGTAATGCTTTACATGTTTTTTTAAGTTACAAAAGTTTGAAAATGGCTGATTATCAAGAGTTATGGTGCTGTAGCATTCTATTTTTTTTTTTTTTTTCTGTACTGAAGAATACGCAATATACTGAACGGGATTGACCAATGTAGCACATCAATACTTCTTTGAAACTCATAAAAAAGCTGGATCTTATGTGGTAAAATACACTTAAATACACAGTTACATTTGATTTTGACCACTGACATGAAAATTGGTTCTCAACCTATCATTAATTATAATAAAGAGGTTATCTTTGAAACAAAGGTACAATTGCATCCTGTTATAACGCTGTGCACAGTCGGGATCCACGATAGCGTAATATCCGGGGTCAAAAATATAACACTATTCCCCCCACTCCCATACCAACGCCCCGTACCCACTTGTCAGTTGTCCCCGCGATCGGTTGTCGACCAAAATATAGCATGTGTTCCAGTCCGTTTATTCTTTCCTTTTCTATCATTCGGACGTTATTTTGTAATAATATCAACGGAAGCTATAAAGAGAGAGAGCTCTACCAAAGATTAATAGCAGACTGGGATTAGGAGAGCGTGATACATGTACGGAGTAATTAAGAAATTATTACCGCCTGGACCCAGGCTAACCAAACTATATTACGCTAGATATTGTAATGCAAACGTTCACTGTGTATTTGATTAATGATGTGACAAAGAACCCTTTTTGAGATTTTATTTTGACTGTATACAGGTATGTTAAGACTACTGAGTTCTGTTTCTACCTTGGATCAAATTAAGCCCATGAACCGCGTCAAGGTGAGAGTCACTTTTTTTAACTTGTTCTGAGCCACCAGCACTAAAATTACCCAGGCTCTCCTGGGTTTAAATCTGGCCAGGCCAAGGTTCAAGCATAGGCATGTGAAATAACGGTCGACCTTTGTCGCCAAAACTCAAACCTAGGCTACCCGCGGTTCAAGTTTGACGAGGTCATACATTTTACAGATAAAATGCTCTTATATAGAATTCCAGACCTTTTTCGCCGCAAATGAAATATAGGCTACCCCGAGTTCAAGTCTGACAAGGTCTGACATTTTGACGACAAAATGATAAAACAGTAAATGATAAAACAGCGGACCTTTGCCATCATAAACTCGGACCCACTCGTCACACCTCGGCCGATTCCGTACCTATATCTAACCTCGTCAGTCATTCAGCATACCTCGGGTGATGGGAGCCATCATAGATGTCACTCGTCACAACTCGGCCGATTCCGTACCTACATCTAACGTAGGATATGATGGCTCCCACCACCCGAGGTATGCCGAATGCATAGATGTAGGTACGGAATCGGCAGAGTTGTGACGAGTGCCTCGTCTGTATAACGGTCGTTTCCATTTGAACTGCCAATCACATGATCTTATATATGGCGGCGCCACTGTAAGTCGTTTAGCAACGACATAAACAACCTCGATGAAGTTATTCATATCTATCTGTCGGTGAAAACTTCAATCGGAATTGATAAACCACGTTAAAAAATGAATGTACGAACTGTTTGTCCACTGAAATATAGTTAGAAATTAAGATTTCGATAGAAAATTGAGACTCAAGTTTTCTTTTTTAAGAGGAGCCTTACAATTTTCAGAACGGTAAACCGGCGTATTTCCGGCGATGAAATGTACCGTGTAGGTGCAAGCTACCGGACACAGCCGAGGGATTTGATGGCTCCCCACTCGTCATAACTCGGCTGATTCCGTACCCATCACCCGAGGTATGCCGAATGATGGCTCCCATCACTCGAGGTATGCCGAATGACTCAGACCTAGACTCCCCTGAGTTCAAGTCTGACAAGGTCAGACATTTTACTGATAGGCTAAGTGGTGCAAGATGAAAACTAATATATTGCCGACCTTTGTAGCCACAATTCAGACTTAAGCTGTCCCGTGTTCTAGTTTGACGTGATCAAAAGTTTGTCACTTATCCTACATATGCGAAAAGAAAAATTTATAAGAAACCGTTGTTTGAAACAAAGTTAACAGACTTACCGGACCTTTGTCACCAACTTTTACCTATGCTCTTATCTATTACTTGTAGTCCATGAGAAGAATGGTAGCTGCCCTTCCTTTTAAGTTCACCTGAGCATGGAGTGCTGAAGGTGAGCTTTTGCGATCGTGCTGTGTCCGCCGTGCATTTTTAACTTTTAACTTGCGTACGTGCTAGAGGCCACATTTTCAGTCCCATACTCACGAAACATAGAATATTTGTCTTTATAATATCTCGTGAATTTTGGAATTTTGAAAACGGGTCAAATGGGATAAAAAAAAAATACATCACTATGTCAAATCTTAGAAAAAATATTGCGCACGCGCTAGAGGCCACATTTTGAGCCTAATACTCTTCAAGTTCGTCAGAATGTTTGCCTTGATAATATCTCGGACTAGTTTGAAAATTGGTCAATTTGGGTAAAATACTAAGTTACTGGGTCAAATCTTAGAAAAACTATGTGCTCTATTGACCACATTTTCAGCCCATTACTCATGAAACTTAGTCAGAATGTTTGTTTTGACAATATCTCGAAGCAGTTCGAAGATGGACCCGTCTCGTCAGGTCAAAAACTAAGTCACTAGGTCGATTCTTAGAAAAACCTTGTTTACACCCTAGAGGCCACATTTTAGTCTCTCTTGAAAGTTAGTCGGAATGTATGTCTTGATGATATCTGCGGCAAGTTTGAAAATTGGTCACATTGGGTCAAAAACTAGGTCACTTGGTCAGATCTTTGAAAAAGCTTTTGTAAGCTCTAGAGACCACATTTTCAGTCCAATACTCATGAAGGTTAGTTAGAATGTTCGTTTTGATGATATCTCAAATGGTTTGAAAATGGGTCAAGTGGGATAAAAAAAAGTAGGTCACTTGGTCAAATCTTTGAAAAACCTTGTGTACACTGTAGAGGCCACGTTTTCAGTCCAATACTTATGAGGATAGGTTAGAATGTTTGCCTTAATGGGCCCTGGAAGAAGAGTGGAACAAAGATCACTTCTGATAAAAACTTTGTCACCGGGTTAAATCATAGAAGAATCTTGTGTACGCTCTGGAGTGCGATACTCTAGAAAGTTTATCAGAATGTTTGTTTTGATGATATTTCACTTGAGTTTGATTTAAAAAAAAAACGTCACATAGTATCGAAAACTAGGGCAACTTTTTAAAATACCTTGTGTACACTCTATAAAGGCCCTATTGCAGTCCAATATTTATGAAGATAAGTCAGAATGTTTGATTTGATGATAACTTGGACGAGATTTAAAATGGGTCACCTGGGTAAAAAACTAGGCCACCAGGTCAAATCTTGGAAAAACCTTGTGTACACAGGAGGCCACATTTTCAGTCCAATCATAAAAGTTGATCAGAAAGAGTGTTTTGATAATATCTCAGATGTGATTGAAAATGAGTCACTTGAGGTCAAAAACCAGGTCATAAGGTTAACTCTTGGAAACTCCTTATGTGCACTCTACAGGCCACATTTTCTGTCCAATATTCGAGAGAGGTGGTCAGGATGTTTGTCTTGATAACATCTACAAGTTTGAAAATATTCTATGTTGGGCTAAAAGAATAGGTCACTGCGATGAATTTTAGAAAAAGCTTGTGTACACTCTAGAAATCATATTTTCAGTCAAATACTATTAATTATTTCCAACGAAACCACTTCTCAAATATCGTAGAAGTTACCCACCCATTCTTTGAGCATGCAGACTCTACATGAACGATAGATGAGAGCATCGTGGTTTCCCTAATTTTCCGATGACCAAGGGCGTCATTTTGTGATCCCCTTTCTTGATACAGCACAACATGACAGTGACACGACCCTTAACCTGCTTAAACCCTAACTTTTTTTTCCGATTGTCTGACTTCTGGCAAGGGTTAGTGCAGAAGCATTTTAAAATAAAGGCCTGTCTCGAACTTATATAAGCCCTATCTGCTCCAAAGATAGGCCCTCATTCAAAATGAACTCGCGCAAAACCCCTAGTTACGCCTCTGCTGCTTCCTCGTCCGCTTAATATCGCTGCTCCCTTCTGATACTTACTTGGAAAATCGCTACAATTACAATTTGGATCAGGCCAGCGACATATGGCATCATGACTCTCTTGTTTTATGCTTCATTTAATTCCTTGATGGCAACAAGTGAATTTCTCCATGAAATATTTGGTGTACTGAATTTAAAGAGTAAAGATTTGACGTTTGTTATTTTCTTCTAACAAACTTGGCGAAATTAATACAAAAATCATCTTATCTTCGCTAGTGAAGGTTCACGGTCCACTACTTATTCTATTCTATCTATAATTTATGTGTGTTTGTTCACCTTTTCCCCGTAGTGATCGTGGAATTTACTGCCAATAATATACTTTTATGCATTCTTGCATAAAATATTCAAGCGATCAAAGGTGGGCGAAAAGTCTATGTGTCGCAGATTAACAATAATTGCCGCTCTTCACAAAATATTGCTTACATCCCCAAACGATGTCAATATAAAAAAGCTTAAAGGCACACTTTGATCGTTTGAGGTATCATTCTTCCGTTTTTGTGTAACCAAAAATTATTGTTTATCACAGAAAAACAACAGTAATTTAAAATTTTAAGATATTAAATAACATTCGCGAATTGATATTTAGATTTGATATGAGCAATAATATGGTAAACAGAAACCGATGTAAACAATATTTCTGTCAAAGTTTATTTCTCATTACTTTTTGTTATTTTCCTAGCTCTTATCTGTTTACAAATCATGCATTTAGATTGTTAAAATATATGCTCAGAAAACATTTTATGTTCACCATAGCTTAGCTGAAATAAAGGTAGAAGGTCACGAAGGACGCTTTGTTAATTTGACTGACCAAGACTTACCGAAACGAAACGGAAATACCGAAATGGTACCGAAGTACCGAGACTTTCTAAAAGGAGGGAGGGGAAAACCATCATTAACATGTAAATTTCATGCACGTAGACAGTTTTTTGTTTTTGATATTATTCATGACCAGATATTTTCATTCAACAAGAAGAGTAATAACATTGTCAAATCATCTAAAATTGCGATACATCGAAGTTCGCAACCATTTTGTTTTTCTTTTAAGTCACATGATATTTTATCGAAATCGAGGCAGATGAAGTCATACCATTAGTTGATTTTGTTGTCATCTGCAAAAATCTCAGAAAAATGAGGTTTAAGTAGGCGAATGGGCTACCTAGAAAATCTCATATTCAAAAAACGTAATTTCATTAGCGCAAAGACCCCTGCCCATAAAAACTTCAAATTATTTGAAGACAGAACCACATTTGAAAATTATCATACTTCCACAATCATGACCGTGTTAGAGGTGGAGATTAAAGGTCAGTCTATTTTTAAAATACCTGTTTATTCTGACTTTCCGCGAATGTTCCTGCATGACAAAATGGCTGCCTTGTGTCGGTTGTGTCATACTCGTTGAATAAATTTTGTGAATTATTGAAATAAATCAGATATGTCTTGAGTACTTGAAGGACAATAACTGAATAACACATACAGCCAAGTGGAATTTCATTTTTACCCCTGTAACTTAACTTAATAAACACCGAAGCTTAAATATCGCGATTATCAGTTTGTCGAGGGTACTCATTGTTTTTCCTTAAATTCAGATCAATACTTGTCCCTGGGCCATGATGGGGAGGATTTACAGGCCAAATTATGACACCTAAGCACAAGGGACTGCTATTGTTAACTGAATGATTGATTTTTATTTATCATTGCCATCGGTTGCCCTTATGGAAGTTCACAGAAGACATAGTTTTGTTACAGGGGAGAGTGCAGGATACAGGACGAAACCCATCCTAAATAAGTTTATACGCCTGGTTCCTTAATGTGTATAGCACCATCACATGGGAACTCGGTTTAATGTTTCATCCGAAAGACCATGTACTGCATCATCACATGGGATCTTGGTATAACATTTCATCCAAAAGAATGTTAGCAGGGTTCAGCGCCCTTACTCCATTGGCACATATTTTTTATCTTTGGTGCATCAGAAATCTTACCTTAGGGCTGATCCTGCACACGTTTTTCATAAGGTGTTGGTTGATAATGAGAAATTATTCTCCAGTTTACACTATTGAAGAATCAAGTGCGGCCAACATATGAAAGGTGAATTGTTACTAGGGCTCTTATTAGTTATTTCTGTGGTTGTGTCGCCCATATCATCCAATCAAAAGCAGCATACTTGAAAACCTAATAAAACATCATTTTAACCTGCATCATACAGCAGATGTCACAGCCGATATTTTTTACATTTTTGGACCAAAATAACCAAAGAAATAATGTCAAGGTAGCACTGACAACCAAATTTCTGCAACAGATGATAAACAAGATGTTTTCTGTGTTATGGGAGACCACTCCTTCATGCATGGCTTCATCCTGGTTTAAATACAATACCTAATAACTGCTTTAGGGAGAATTCTCTTTAGCTCGGTGGTTATGGTGTTGGCCTTTCGTCCGGGCGTTCTAGGTTCGAATCCTACCCGGTCCCTGTATTTCTGCAATGCATTTGTTCATTTGTTTCTTTGTTATGGACTTTGTTCGCAAGACCTGGGAGCAAAACCAGCGACAGAAAAAAATTTATCTACAATTCAACCTGTATACTACAGAGAATATTTTGTTGTTGTCATTAAAGGTGGCCCTTCAGATTTTGAGACGAAAATTTTACAAAAATACAAAAAAAATCATCCTTATGCTCCCAAAGCCTTTTAATATTCATTCATAAAACCCCAGTAGTCGAAAACCATCCAACAACAAGAGAAATTAGAGATTTACTACGGCCCAGGTCGATACCGATGGGAAACACGGTCTATTTTTACATGAGCAACTCACTCATTTACATACCGGAAATACACAAACGAAGCCTCAAACATAGCGTCCGAAGAAGACATTATGGAAAATAATTACATGTTTGTTATGTTATGGAATTTAAGCGTCATTAGTCATGTGCCAGTCACTTGACATTCCCACAATGCTTTTTTGATTTCTGGCGCGAAATCAAAAAATACCTGAAGAGGCTACGTAGCCTTTTAAGGGAACACCATCAAAAAAAATTTTTTTTTGTAATTTTATGATTCTTAATTATTGATGATTTGTATTGTTTTTTCATATACATTTCAGTGATATATATATTTTTTAATTTGGTGAGAGGTGAAAAATCTAAATACCCACCTTTAAACGGTTCTAACTTAACACAAAATATAGTGTTTTGTGCTCTAGGTACAAAAGATAGATATGTTGACTGAAGCTTACACAATTTCTCACATGCACACATGTGAGGCATTTAGAGGGAAAAGGTCATTTGGGCAGTAATGTGAGAAAAATTTACGTTTGGTTGCATGGATAAAATTAAAATCAGTTGGTTAAGGGCTGGATTATGTTAGGGCCTGGTGTCCGTTGTATGTCCGTCCGTCCATCCTTTGGTGCGTCTGTGCGTGTGTGTGCGCATCAACTTTTATTTTAAACATCCTCTTCTGAGAAACTACCCATCCAGTTTTGATGAAACTTCACAGATGATCCATGGTCCTCTTCAGAATTTTTTGAAAGAATATGGTTCCATTAAAAACTCTGGATGTCATGGTAACAAAACTGAAAAATGTTGAAAAATATATGAAAATCTTCTTGTTTGAAATCAAAAGGCCCAGGGCTACCAAATTTGGCATGTAGCTTTATCTATTAGACTTCTACCAAGTTTCTTCAAATTATAGTCCTAGGGTCAAAATTGGCCATGCCGTAAGGTCACAAGTTTTTCATGGGCTTATTTAGTGAAAACTATAAAAAGCTTCTTGTACCTAGCCACAAGGCGTAGGGCTACTAAATGGTGCATGTAGCTTTATCTAGATGGCCTCTACCAAGACTGTCCAAATTATAGCCCTGGGGTCAAACTTGGCCCTATCCTGGGAGTCCTAGTTTTACATGGGCCTACATAGGGAAAACTTTGAAAATCTTCTCATTCCTAGCCATAAGGCCTAGAGCTACCAAACTTTGTATGTAGCTTTATCTAGTGGGCCTCTACCAAGATGACCCAAATTATAGCCCTGGGGTCAAGTTTGACCCAGCCCCAGGGGTCACAAATTTTACACTGGCTTATATAGTGAAAACTATAGAAATCTTCTTGTTCTTAGCTATGAGACCTAAGGCTACAAAACTTTGCATGTGTAGTTATCTCATGGACCTCTACCTAGATTGTTCAAATAATAGCCCTAGGGTCTTAATTGGTCCCGCCCAACAAGTCACAAGTTTTACATTAGCTTATATTATGGTGTAAACTTTAAAAATCCTCCTTTTTTCTGATCATGAGCTATAGATATAATATTTCATGACTGTAATCATCTAGTGCACCTCTTCCAAAATTGGCGCCAATCCATTGGTCAGTGCTTATACACCTTATAGAGTAAAAATTCTAAAAATTTTCTTGCTCCGAACAAGAAATCCTAAGGATATCAATTTAGCACATAGCTTCATGTTGTGGCTCACTGGGATCAAAATTAGCCATGTCTCAGGGCTCTAATGTTTTACAGGGCCTTTTTATGGAGGAAACTTTGAAAATCTTCTTGTTTATAACCATACATTTTAGACCTGTATTATATGGTATGGAGCTTTATCTTGTGGACCTGTACCGGGATTTAAGTAATTACAGCTCTGTGGTCAAAAATGGTCTCGCCCTGGGGTCATAACTTTCTCATGAGCCTTATGAAAATTTTATATGTCTTCTTGCTCTAAACCAATTGGCCAAGAATTATAATGTTTGGCGTGTAGGGTTTTTACTTATTAGACAGTGGAGCAATACAGGGCCATCATGGCCCTCTTGTTTCATATTCAGGGAATCCCATAAAGCAGCATACATTTCGAGTGCAAAATAATTTTAAATGAATAATTATCTAAAGTCAAGGGTACATTTTATTTTGTTTTGATAAAGGATATTAGAGGAGACTGTGAAATAATTTGACCAACAAACAAGAAGAATCAGATAATTACACACGAATCCATTCACTCTGTCTTATGACTAACTATATCAGTGTTTATGTAGAGCACACCTACTTTTTCATGCATGCATAATGCAGATACAAAACAAACACTATGTCAATGACATTCTAAAGAATCTACTAGTGCAAAACAACGTAGAGCTATACTTTGACGAAGATTTGTTACTAATATGCATATGCAAAGATTTGCAGAACACGAATGGCTGAATATCAACCTCTGTCAAATAATGCATCTCGGCTTCAGTTTTTGTAATGTTTCCGATAGAAATACTCTTGTATTTTGGCCTAGTTCAGTTCAGTTTGGGGTTAGTCTAGTTGCCTAAAATTTGATCCATACTCATAGGATATTTTCATTGTCCATTACTACTACTCTGGTCCATTAAGTTCTCTCCATGGTTCATTTCATGAATCTTTCCCTTCCATTCAAATATTCATATTGTTCCTAATGTTGAAAACGGCATTAAACACCAAACAATCAATCAATCAATCATATCGTTCCTTTCAAGTCTGTCTATGTCAATTTGAATTTGTTTCAACCAAATAAGATGCAAAACAATGAGGAAAAAGAGGCAATTACTGCTGTGATTACTATTCATTGTTTCTGCTAATGTTCAACTGCAAAAGATCTTTAATGTGTCATTTATTTATATTCCAGCAACTCTTGCATCATGTATCTTTTTTTTTAAAGATTTTTTTTCTTAAGATTTTTCTTGTTTGTTATCCAATGACAGGGCAACCACTTATGGATATTTATTAACCCCTCACAGTTAAAAATGTACATTGTACATCTTTTGGCTGCAGTGTAATGGATCTTGAAGCTTCTATAACCAAAGACAAGTCCTGGTATAAACTGGGTCTGGTTTGACTTCTCTACTATCTTGTTTTTGAATCTATTTTGATTAATTGTTTACCAATCAATCTGGAGTTTTAATGCCCCTGAGAAAGAAGCCTTTTGAAAATATTATGGCATTTTCTTCACTTCCCACAATGTTTTATTTCCTTCCTTTCAAAGACAGGCCCCATCTTTTGAGCCTATCTAATATCTACTAATGCAAAGGCATTTGATTAGGACATGTCTAAAATTTTGTTGTTTGGTAAAGAGTTAAGTATATAAACTGCTTGGCAGAGACTTTTTTTTTATTTCTTGCATATGTTGCCCTACTTGATGGAGTTTACCCTGGCTGTGTCAAATTGATGTGGTAGAGTTTTCATTTGCCACTTTAAAGTATGGAAGAATTGACCCTGATACTAGGCTTGTGACATTAACTGTTGTCTTGAAAATGTGATACTAGGTCTGGTTTGATTTTCTACCACCTAGTTTTTGAATCTATTTTAATTAATTCTTTACCAATCAGTCTGGAATTTTAATGCCCCTGAGAAAGAAGCCTTTTGAAAGTATTATGGCATTTTCTTCACTTCCCACAATGTTTTATTTCCTTCCTTTCAAAGACAGGTCCCATCTTTTGAGCCTATCTAATTTCTCCTCAGGAAAGGCTTTCAATTTGGACAGGTCTAAAATTTTGTTGTTTGGTAAAGAGTTAAGTATGTAAACTGCATGGCTGAGAATTTTTTTTTATTTCTTGCATATGTTGCCCTACTTGATGGAGTTTACCCTTGTCAAATTGATGTGGCAGAGTTTTCATTTGCCACTTTAACTCTTTACCAAACGAGAAAATTTTAGACTGGTCCAAATTGAGAGTATTTGCAGACCACATATTAAATGTAGCTGAAATGATGCTAATTGTCAGTGAGGGTGTAGAAAACCTTGTGGGAAAAGGAGAAAATGCTGGTAACCAGCATTTTCTCCTTTTCCCCACAAGGTTTTCAAAAGGCTCCTTCTTTAGGGTCGTTAAAACCAAGGATTGTTTGGTAAAGGGTTAAATTATGGAAGAATTGACCCTGATACTAGGCTTGTGGCGTTAACTGTTGTCTTGAAAATGTAATACTTTGATTTTCGCGTAAGTTTTGTATCAATAGTATGATATATCGGTGTTTTCTAACCATAATTCTTTGCTATTATTGTAGATGACATCATATAATGACTTCACATGGACGAATCTCAGATAGAGAGTTGAGTATATCATCAGAGCGTACACTTGACAATATAGATGCCATTCCAAGTGTGATTACCTCCCCTCAACACTCGCCTGGTATGTGATGTTAAAATAATACAGTAAATATGAGTAGATCTGAAAACAATGAGCCATATGTTCTGTGTGCAGGCTGACATGGTTCAAAAGTTTTTGCTATTTGTAAATTTTCTGCATGCCCAAGGACGATTCTACCTCAGAATTTAGCCAGTTGTTAGACAGTATGGATTTTATAGATCCATAATCAGTGAATAGTTTTTATGTCATGACAAAGAGTTTATAAATTCAGACAATATCATTAAAAAGGTTTGTGATAGCTGTTTTTTAAGAAAAGTCAGACACACAAAAGGTCCTTCAGATCTCAAATATTAAAACTGACTTCATTTAGGCATAATTATTATCAATTTAAATCAAAGGACTCTAAGACTCTAAGTTGATTTGTGCTAGGTGACAAATGAGACATGATATTGCAATAATATGGAAAAATAAAACGAAATTTTTTCCACAGTCATGTAATACAAAACTACATAAGATTTGTCATACATATAGTACCGGTAATCATTTTATGAAACAAGCAAGGGCAAGGAACATTTCTACAATGATGAACGGCCAGCTTGTATGTGAAATGCACTGAACTTGAAAGCAGGGGAAAAAATGTGGAAAAAAAAACAATTAACTGTGCAAGGTATATGGAATGAATTGTATACCACTGTTTGCACATGCAGCAAACACTCAACAAATAACTTACAGCTTCACTCTTTAACACACAACCATGAGGTTTAGCGACCCTGAAGAAAAAGCCTTTTGAAAACATTGCGTCGAAAGGAGAAAATGCTGGTAAACCAGCATTTTCTCCGTTTCCCAATATGTTTTCTTCCCTTCCCAAAATGAATTTCAATTTTTAAGTCACCTTTATTTTATAGTCTGCAAATACTTTGAACTTGTACTACCGGTAATTTGAAATTTTGTCGTTTGGAAAAGGGTTATAGCTGGTTTAGGGTACAGCTATCCTCAGTGAAGGTGATTGAATGATTTCTGTGTTTCACCTCAAACTCTGATATATGCAAACTGAACATTGCGTGGTTGCTTCATCATGAAGGTTTTCTAGGTGTGGCAGTAGGTCATTTTCAGTGACTGAATACCATTATTTGATACACATTTATTTTTCATCTGCAAGGCTTTCAGTTTGGACAAGTCTAAAATGTTGTCCTTTTGTAAAGAGTTAAGAGCTAAAGAAGGAGAGCAAGGTTCACCAGATACCTGTATGTTTTTTTTCTTGTTTACCTTTAACTATGACTGGTTGTGCAGAGGAATAATGTCAAAGCAAAATGTCCTTTACTTAAAATGAAACAGAAGGAGGATGTTGGATTAGCTCAGTAACTTTGGTTGATTCCCTTTTCTTTTCAATCCACATCCACATTGGACGTACAAAAGATCAATCAGTTAAACCTTTACCAGATGACAAACTTTCATACTTGTCCAAATGGAAGGCCTTTGCAGACAACAAATTTATTGTAGCTGAAACAATGAAATTTGTTTTTGAAAGGATGAATAATATTGTAGGGAAAAGAAGAAAATGCTGGTAACCAGCATTTTCTCCTTTTCCCACAATGTTTTCAAAAGCCTTCTCAGTCATTAAAACTCAGTGTGGTAAAGGGTAAATTGTTGATGTCTCTAGTGAATAACACTGTGTATAGGGTTAAGGAGTACAAAATCATATATATGATTTTTCCACATTACTTTTCCAGGAAGTATGAACAACCTTGGATTTCAGGCTGGATCAAGTCTGCCCCCACACCACGGTAGATCTAGTCCACTTCCAGCGTACGACTATCACGACGAACAACATTTGCACCAGACCCATCCACCTGCTCATGCAAAAATATCATGGAAGTCACCCACAAACCCTGAGGTAACCAAAAAAGTTGACCTTTTATTTTTTTGTGTTCCTTATAGATTCAGTCTGAAGGAAGAGAATGAAAGATGTTAACATCCTAGCTGATTTTTTACTTGATAAATAAAATAAGACTGCTCATTTTTCAAGCAAACAATGTAGAATATAACTTGTGCATGGTTCAAATGATGAGAATTGTCCTGGAAAGGTTACAAAACATTGATAGAAGAAAAAATACAGATCATCAGCATTTTATCTTTTTTCCACATTGTTTTTTAAAGCCTTCCATACCCTTTTTTTTTTTTGGCACTCTAACTCTTTACCAGGCAACAAAATTTTAGACGTCTCCACATTTAAAGCTTTTACAGACAACAAATCAAAGGTGACTCAAATAATGGAATGTCTTCTATAGGATAGAAAACATTGTGGGAAAAGGAGAACATGCTGGCCAGCATTTTCTCCTTTTCCCGCAATGTTTTCAAAACCTTTTTTGTCTCAGGGGCATTACAATTGTGTGTAAACTAAAAGGGTAGATGATCAGTAGAAATAAGACAGCTGTCAAGATTTGTTTTTCTTTCATCAGATTAGTGTTCAGGAAAAGTTGAAATGATACATACATTCTAAATGTATTCCCTTTGTTTGCAGTTAAGCCCTGAACCTTTAGAGAAAGATGGACATCATTTTGCACATAGTTTGAATGATGAGCATCAGGTTGAAAAGAGAGACATGCCTACTGTAGTCACAGGGACAGATAGCAGTCCTGTTAGAAGGTAAAGTGTTGGTCAGTCTTTTCTGTATTTGTAATCAATTAAGATACTATACAAGTGCTTCTTTTAACATGTAAGCTGTAGACAGTACATGTAGTAGGAAAAGCAGCTATCAATTTCATTAGGGTGTGTAAGGGTCATGTATAGCTCAGTGGTAAGTTGTAGATTCGAAACCTTAGGGTCACAGGTTTGATCTTCACTCAAAGCACTGGCTTTTTGTTGGAGAGTCCATGGGCAAGACACTCTAGAGCCCCAGCCCCAGCCTGGTAACCTAAGACATACATAAGGTGATCTTTCACCATGATATGACCAGTAAATATGTTGAAAGCGTCATTAAGCACCATTGAATCAATCATTCAAGTGTTTTTCGTCTCACTTATACTAATATATGGCAGTTTAAATTTACCCTTGTGATAAAGTTATGTTTGACCTACTCATGTATAAAATTAGGGAAAGACCGTCAGTCTATTTAAATAGCTAAGAAACAAGCAAAAAATAATGTGGGTGAAATTTGTAACAGTTTGATCATTAAGAGAACTTTCCCGATTTGCCACAATGCTTTGAAATTTCATACACTTCCGAAGCATCAAAAGATGGGAAGTTTAAAACAATAGACCAAGACTAGATAGATTTCCTAAATATTTCATTGGCTTTTTCTTTTGGCATTTTAAAGGTTTTTTGTGTATGTATTAACCATTATCCTGCTAAATAAGTGAAATGAAACTTTTAAGCGGATAATAAAAACAGAAATTTTGCTTTTTCAAATGTATTTTTTTGGATGAAAATATGTCATTATCAGACACGTTTTGTGCAGTCTGATCTTGATCTACACTGTCAGCAAGAGGTCAGCGAGTCGGGCTTAGCAGCCTTAGGGTTAACTCATTTCCACCTGTAGGTGACTTTTAGACCACTTTGAAATCACATATGGCAAAAGAAAATTGCTTTTTTACATTTTTTTTCAAAGTAAGAAGTATTGATCGTCAATTCACATTAATTGTCCATGATTCATAAGGATAGTTTCAGAGTCATCCATCTACTGTGTTTCAGTAGATCATAAGTTAACTCTTTCCCAAACAGAAAAATTTTAGACTTGTCCAGATTGAAAGCATTTACAGGCAACAAATGTCTTTTAAATGATGACATTTGTCTTCACCAGTGTTTTCTCATTTTCCCACAAAGTTTTCAAAAGGGGTTTTCTTTGGGAGTCGTTAAAACTTAAGATTGTTTGGTATAGCGTTAAGAAAGAGTTTCCTAAATGTCCAAAGAGTTTGCAAGAAAATGTAAGAGTTCAAGAATTTTCCTGATGAGAACAAGATGAAATGTACCAAATGCTACAACTATGCAAGTAATGAACCACATGATTGTGCTAACCCTTATCCTGCTAGATACGTGAAATTAAACTTTCAAGCTGACAAGCTAAAAACCCCAATTCTGCTATTTCAGATGTCCTGGGGGGGGGGGGGGGGAGATATCTCCTTGTTGGACAGTGTAGATCCAAGATCAGACTGCATATTCTGTGCAGCCTGATCTTGGTCTACACTGTCTGCAAAAGGTCCTTGAGTTGTGCTTAGCAGCCCAAGGGTTAAAGAATTTATTTAATTTTGTTATCTTGATCCATTACCTTTTACTATTATATAGGCTACTATTTAAAGGCTTATGGCACACACTACAGATGGTAAAAGATAGGTAATTTCAGTTTTTTTCACAATGTTTTCAAAACCTACTTATAGCCAAAGCTTCAACATTTAAAGCCAATGAAATTGCTTAGTTCCATATTTAAATTTACATGTCACTGGATTTTCTGTTGCAATGATTGTCAGTCACATGAAGTCTAACGGTACGTTTACTCTTATTTCTTACAGACTAAAGAGAAAAGAAAGTGAGCAACCAGAGTATAGGAGGGAGTTGTCTGATGCATACATAGACTCTATTTCACGCACTCCAAGATATGAACTGGGACGACATAATACCTATGATGAACTGTTAGAGACCATGAACCCAGATGATCCTTTTAAAGGAGATTATGCGCCATCTGGAAAGACACCTAGAGATAAGTCTAAAAAGCCACCAAGAAAAGAGAAGAAATCCAAGAAAGATAGATCACCATCAGTAGACAGGGAAGGAACTACTGACTATGTACCACTAGAAAATGTCTCTCCCAAAAAGCGAAAAAAGAAACGAAAAACTCAAGTAGATGACTCAAAAGAGAGCACAACCTCAACATTTAGTCTCCAGGCTCACACTAATAGAGCATTTGAAGTGTCCACAACTTCTAGCAAACTAGAAAAACCAGTTGAGCCTGACAAAGACTCCTTGAAGAGCAACGGTACCTACACACTGAAAGATAAAATACGTACAAGTTTGACTAGTCTTGCAGCCCCAATCTTGAAACAAAGACCAAATGTTGTCCAGTCAATGGGTTTAGATCAATATCCAAGCGGCCATGAAGAGTTAGATCAGGTATTTATGATGATTTAAGTCTTGGTTATCTAAATATGTGATTATTGAATGTAAAGATAAAAACACAGCCTTCTGAAATAGAATTGTAACACACAACTATGAAAATGAAACACTGTATTATGTATTAAAGTCACAAGTTAATGTCTTTTTATTGCATGTTTTAGGTCAGCTTGGCCAAGTTTGTGAAAGATAATGGAATAATTCAGCGGGAATGTTCTTCCTATGTGAAGAACCATAAATCCCCAGAGTAAGTATATAGGTGTATTTGAGCCATTCTCTGTGAAATGGGGGCTTAATGCAGCTGCAGAAAGTATCAACATGGGTCGAAACTTTTTGCTATTGGTAAATTTTCTGTATGTCCAAGGTCCATTCTGCCTCATGACTCACTGTTTTTCAATAAAATGGGTTTTATTAATCCATAATTACGTGACAAATTGCTTGGTAAAATACATGAAACCCCCTTTCCTCAGAGCATTGCTCATTTATATACATGTATCGGCTGGAATTACCATCACTCTATTTATCTCTTTACCAAATGGCAAATTTCTAGACTTTACCAATTTGAAAGCAGATTGCAGATGACAAATAGAATGTAGCTCAAAAGAGGTCTCTATGTTTGAAATGGTAGGAAATGTTATGGGTAAAGGAGAAAATGGTGGTTACCATCTTAATTTCCCCATTTCCCACAGTGTTTTCAAAAGACTTCTTTGTCAGGGTCATTGTAACATAGGATGGTGTGGTACTAGGTGAAAAATGATGATTTTTTTTCAATAAGATCTATACATTAAGATATTGATCTCTTTTGTTAGAATATTTGTTCTCAAACCATTGAAGGCTGACAATGACCTAGGCTACCTCCTTGGTATGATGTTTTTTGTGTTTGATTTGTAATCAAGAAATTTTTGTCTGACGCCCATTGGTGGCATAGGTCACAAGACATTGCCTGAGCCTATTACATATTCCAGTGACAGACAGGCAAGAACAGATTGAAGGCATGAATTTCCTAACTGAATCCTATTCAGACATGGTATAGCTATATGAATTATTATCTGAAGCAAAATGGTTTTAAAGGCCCTCGTTGTTATATACAGTTTTGGAGAGCATGTGTCAAAATTGTGGCCATTAGCAACAAACATGCTTGAATATTAACTTTCTTGATGGAAATACAGAAAAGTTGATAATGGCACGTCAAATTAAAACTTCCTGTAGGGTTCTATCTTATAATTTATCAGGTAAAACATGAGCGTTTTGTTCTGGTAACACAAGCAAACTAGAATGCTTTTTATGACTTAACCCTTTACCGCACAATGCCGACCTTTAACGACCTTGGGACAGAAACCTTTTGAAAACATTGTAGGAAAAGGAGAAAATGCTTGTACCTAGCATTTTCTCCTTTTCCCACAATGTTTTCTACCCTATCAAAGAAAATTTGCACTATTTAAGCCACATTGAAATTGTGGTCTGCAAATGCTTTCAATTTTGACATGAGTAAAATTTTGTTGTCTGGTAAAGGGTTAAGATGCTGTTTAGGATAGTGCAAATCAAGACCAGACTGCAGAAAATGGCAGTCCGACTTGGGATGGGATCTTCACTGACCACTTTGGTTAGATATTGTGGCAAAAAGATGCCTTGAAAATCAATGTTATGTTTCATTTTTTGTGAAAAAAGAGTCGGGTGCCTATATATTTGGCAGTGGAAAGGTTGAAAAATAGTTAATCGGCATGTACAACAACAAGTTGTAAAGAAAAAGTTGAGTAAGAACACAGTACAATGTATTGCAAGTTACCTTAACTCTTTACCTAACGATCTCGAGATTTAATGACCTTGAAGAATAAAGCTTTTGAAAACATTGTGGGAAAGGAGAAAATGCTGGTAACCAGCAGTTTCTCCTATTCCCACCGTGCTTTTTACCATTTCAAAAACAAAGCCCACTATTTGAGCCACTTGTAATTTGTTGTCTGTAATTGTTTTTGTTGGGTAAAGAGTTCAATAGTTGTCACGTACATATTTTCCATGTATGTTTGTCATTCTCTTATTTTAAACAGAAGTAATTGCTACTGTGGAAGGTCTCGCAAATGGCATGAAATAAAGTTTGAGAAAGATTTAAACAGAGAAATCATGACAGATGAGAAACATATCTGGCACCATAAAACACACACAGAAAGACGTCCCTGTGATTCATTTGGTGAAATACAATTCCAGGGGTTTGGCCAGGAGGCAGTGAAATCCCCAGTAAGTGGATACAAGTTGTGTTCTGGCAAAAGGGAGTTTAATGCATCTCCTTAATGCATTGTACCAAGCAAGATGTCACATAAGTATGGATCCATAAAATCCATTTTGTCTAACATTCTACTAAATCATGAGGTACACTGGTCCTTTAACATGCAGAAAATTGACCAATATCAAAAAGTATCAACACAGGTCTGCCTGCGTGGACTGCACAGGCTTACCTTTGTTGACACTTTTTGCATATGCATTAAGTCCCCTTTCCACAGAGCATGGTTCATATAATTTCATCTTTTCAGTTATTTTTCAGTAACCAACATTTTATTTTTTTCCCATTTATAATATGTTTTCTGTACTTTTAGAGACAAATCTCATCAGTTGAGCCTCCTGTGATTTGTTGTCTGTAATTGCTTTCAATTTGGACAAGTCTAAAATTTTTTTGTCTGGTGAAGGAGTTATTGCCTCCTGCAAATGACTGCTATTCCATTGTAGCTATTTTTCGAAAACATTGTGGGATAATTTGCCTACAATAATTTCTCCTTTTGCCGGAATGTTTTCAAATGCATTCATGCATCAAACCATAATACAGGCATATGCTGTGAGTTTATCTCCTACAAAGATGTTTTGCTATTGGTTTATTGTGAATCAGTTTCAGGAATTAATAGATGTTTTCATGATATCAAAATAGATGCTTAACTCTTAACCACACAATGACGACTTTTAACGACCCTGGGAAAGAAGCCTTTTGAAAACGTTGTGGGAAAAGTAGAAAATGCTGGTAACCAGCATTTTCTCCTTTTCCCAAAATGTTTTCTACCCTTCTCCCAACAAGTTTAAATTTTCAGTCACATTTATTTTGTCTTCTGCAAACACTTTCAACTTGGACTAGCCTAAAATTATGTCGTTTGGTAAAGAGTTAAGCAACAAGTTACAATGCTTAACCCTGTACTGAGCAATCCTGTGTTTTACCGACTCTATGGCAGAAGCCTTTTGAAAACCTTTTGGAAACAGGTAAAACTGCTGGTGACCAGCAACCTTTTTAAAAGCTTTGTTCTTCCAGATTGCATTCTGTAAATAACATGAAAGTTTTGTAAAGGGTGAATGTGCTCTTCCACTCATTTTCTGTGATTTTTTTTTTTTTTCCTTTTAAGTACATCCGCCTGTCTCCTTGCTCAGATTTTGAGATTGTGTGGAATTTGATGACCCAATATTGGAAGATACCGATACCCAAACTGCTCATCTCTGTAACAGGTGGGGCTCAGAGGTTTGACCTAAGTCCAAAGCTAAAGCAAGTATTCAAGAAAGGCTTGATCAACGCAGCTACAAGTACAGGTATGCTGCCAATTTCAACTTTCATTGGGTCCATCATGCGTTTGTGCCTAGATTCGTCCAGGAGTTAACTTTTATTTCAAACATCATCTCTGAAACTAAACCACCATTTTGAGTTGAACTTGATTGAAATGATCCTGTCAGGGTCCTCTTCAGAATTTCTTCCATCAAAAACTCTGGTTGCCATGGTAACAAAACTGAAAAATATCGTAAATCTTTAAAGATTGTCTTCAAAACCTGTTGATGGAATTGTTTTTGTGATATGATGTTTCTCCTCAGGAAAAATATGGCTGATTTGAGCTTGAATTGCTTCCTTTCAACCCTTTACCAAATAATTCCATGCTTTTATCATCCTAGAAAAAGAAACAAGGTGAGAATATTACAGAAAAAGGACAAAATGCTGATAACCAGCATATCTCCTATTCCCATGATATTTTTTTTACCCATTTAAAGAAAAGTTCAATCATTTGAGCCGCATTTAGTTTGCCACCTGCAAATTTTCAAGATATGGACTGATGACACTAGTCATACTGGTACAAATATTGAAAAAGAGTGTTTTTCTCTATGTGTTAGATGACATTTTGTTTTACTCTATGTGCTAGATAACAGAGTTCAATTTTTGTGTGTAGGGGCCTGGATTATCACAGGTGGCACAGCTACAGGTGTGATGCAGTTTGTGGGTGAAGCAGTGAGAGATCATTTGATTACATTGGGTACTCGGGATAACGCAGTTGTAGCTATAGGCGTAGCCACATGGGGATGTATCGCAAACAGGGAAGCACTGGATGGAGATGGGGTAACTGAGTTTCATTCCTGTCACCTAGAGCTATTACCTATAGCACATGAAATGCTTATAAACTTTTCAAATGTCAACCCTTTACCACATGATGACATGTTTTAAAGCGCTTTAGGACAAAGGCTTTTGAAAATATGACAGGAAAAGGAGAAAATGCTGATATGCTTTTATAGTCTGTATCCTTTGAATTTCATTCCTGTCACATACAGCTAAAACCTATAGCACATGAAATGCAAACAAACTTTTCAGATATTAACCCTTTACCACATGATGACACGTTTTAAAGCGCATGAGGACAACAGCTTTTGAAAATATGACAGGAAAAGGAGAAAATGCTTATACCCTTTTATAGTCTGTACCCTTTTACGGACTGTAACAGCTATTTGAGTTACATTTAATTTGTCATCTGCAAATACCTTGGATTTGGACAAATCAAAATTTTTTCATCCCATAAACAGTTAAGATTTACTATTTACAGTTTATGAAGTCTGAAAAACATCTGTGAAGACATTTACTTGTTATTGGGATGAAGTAATTTCAAAATATCGCTCATTCCAGTTTTAAATATGTTCATAGGAGTCAAAGGTAAACTTAACTTCTTACTGCACAATGCTGATTTTTAAAGACCCTTGGAAAGAACCTTTTTGAAAACTTGGTGGGAAAAGGAGAAAATGCTGGTAACCAGCATTTTCTCCTCTTCCCACAATGTTTTCTACCCTATCAAAGAAAAATTGCACTATTTAAGCAACATTGAAATTGTTGTCTGCAAATGCTTTCAATTTGGACAAAGGTAATATTTTGTTGTCTGGTAAAGGGTTAGAGTTTATATTTGTGTAACCACTGAGGATTTACTTTCTCATGCAACTAGGATGAAGGTCTATTTCCCGCCACATACAGTTTTGAGGATGTGGAAGAGATTAAAGGAAGAGATGTTCCACTGGACCATAATCACACCCACTTCCTGTTAGTGGATGATGGGACTGAGGGAAAATTTGGAGGAGAAATTGAGTTTAGAGCAAGACTTGAAAGATATGTGTCAGAAAAGGTGGAAACTGGTGTTGCAGAGACTCAAAGTAAGCTCACATTGTTGTTTATGACCTTCTTTTCACAGTTTGTTTTTGTTCAGTAGTTTGTGAAATATCCAATAAACCTGAAAATTAGATGTTTAGTAGCACATGAGTACCTGCATAATTGGACCTTAAGACAAATGATTCTGTCTTTTTTTTTTTTTATTATTCTGAAGAAGAAGACTGTTTAGAGCACTGGAGTAAGAGGAGAAAATTTTGAAAAGTAGTCAACAATGTTTGAAAGTTTTCAAAATGGTAAATCTACTAAATGAAGATTAATTTAGGTACATATAATTTTTTTTTCCTTCATGGCTCAGCAGTTAAGGCAGTGGGTTTGTACTGAACACTTTACCACACAATGCCAAGTTTCAATGACCGTCAGGGACAGGCCATTTGAAAAATGTGTAAAAAGGAAAAAAATTTTCTGCTTTTCCCACAATTCGTACTACCTTATATCCCAGGCAATTTCCATCGTTTGAGTCACATTTAGTTTGTCGGGTGCAAATGCTTTCAATTCCGATAAGTCTAATACTGTGTCATTTGGTAAAGAGTTAGGAATCCCTGTTTGATCCAGCTTGTAGCACTCATGTTGGAGTGTGGTTCAGGAATGCACTGTAGAGCCCAAGTGTAGTACAGGTTAGACCTAGGATCAATTAACATTCCATGTAGATAATTAAATTACTTTTCAAGGTGTGAATGTACCAGTGGTGATGTTGGTTGTAGAAGGAGGGGTTAATACTATGCAAACAGTGTGGCAGGCAGCACAACACTACATCCCAGTACTTGTACTGAATGGGTCAGGACGAGCTGCAGACTTCATTGCTTATGGATATGAAATCACAAAGGATTCAAAAAAGTAAGTAGCATGGGACTGTGGTGAGACCGATCAGTTTCATTTTTTGTTAAATCTTTATGAATCATCTATCTTGTACTAGATGATGATTTCACTCCTGTCCAAATTGAATGCACTTTGCAAACAATTAAATTGCAGATTTACTATATTATTTTGAAATCAGCAGAATTGATTGACCTTTTACCACACAATCCAGCATTTTCTCCTGTTTCCACCATGTTTTCTACCTAATGGAAGACAGATACTTTGATTTTAGCCACTTGTGATTTCTCGTCTGCAGATGCTTGCAATTTGATTTGATCTAACAGTTTGTCGTTTGGTAAAGAGTTTAGAAGTGACTTTCCTGCTGAACTGGAATGATCAGATGAAATAATCATAGTTCAGAATCCAATTTTACATGGATATGGTGAGGTATAAAAGAGTAGACCAAGATTGACATGGATTTACTGAAACAAATTTCATGTAATTTGATATTGAAGTATGTAGACTAAGATTATACTACTCAGCTGTGCTAGCTGATCTTGATCTACTGGTACTTCCATCAAAGAGTACCTTACCGGTAACAATAGGTAGGATATGGGTTTATTCTTTACTATACAAAAAGTTTTAAGACTTGTCCATGATGGAAAGAACTTTCAGACAACAAATTGACTATGGTTCAAAAGATGGATATGTCTTTGATTGGGTAGAAAAACATTATAAGAATAGAAGAAAATGCTGGTCACCAGTATTTTCTTCTTTTCCCACAATGTTTTCAAAAGGCTTCTTCTTCAGGGGCGTTAAATTTCTGGATTGTTTGATAAAGGGTTAAATGGTTAATTTCATGATTTGTTTTTTGTTTCAGCGAAGATAAATCCATTTTTACAAAATCCTTTGAATCTGACATGTGTGAGGTGGCAAAGACCAAATTTGCATGGAAGAAGACAGATAATATTGACAAGAAGGTTGCAGAATGTGTCAAACAGCTAAAAGACTTGTTAAAAATGAGAAAACTGGTAAATAGCACAAGATTTTATTGAAGAAAAGATTAACGTTTCTGCTCAGAATGTTGTACAGTTTTTACAACTCTGCAATAGAAAACTTTGAAAGTATTTAGAGAATATTGGTTACAACATGCAGTCAGCCCTTTTCTAACACTGTTTTCCATAAGAAAAGATTTAGCCATATATCTTAACTTTTCTCAATTACTTCACATTTATGTCAACCTTAAAAGTCTTTGGTTGGTTTGAAAATAACCTCTTCTTAACCCTTTACAACACAGTCCCAAGTTTCAGTGACCCTGAGAAGTAGGCCTTTTGATAACATTGTGGGAAAAGGAGAAAATGCTGGTAACCAGCATTTTCTCCTTTTCCACAATGTTTTCTAGACTATCTGATACAAGTTCCATCATTCGTGCCATATAAATAATGTCATATGCTAGTGCTTTCAAAATGGACCCATCTAAAATGTTGTCGTTTGCGAAAGAGTTAAATGTGTTCACTAGGCTATAGGATGATAGGAAACTGTTAATTTACTATTTATAAGTGAGAATGGCCAACAATTGTATGACCAGCCTTAAGTCAATTGATTCCATTTTCAGATATTACTTCTCAAACTTTATTTCATACTTAATTGTACATGTAGTCAGAAGATGCAAGAGTTACCATTTTTTTATGATGGAAAGAGTTTAGGCCAGTAAGATTTAAAATCTTGATTTTTACATTTGAAGTCTGTGGTAAATGCAGCTGATTTTTTTCCCAGAGTAATGGTAGTCAAAAAATTTATTAAACTTTTTTCCCAGAGTAATGGTAGTCTATTCAACTTTAACTGTGGCGTTTTGGAAGCTTTTCCTATTAAGTTTTGAACTTAACATGACAGCTACACTCACGAGACAGTGTTGAATTGTAGAGCAAAAATATTTATCAGAAGTGGTTTGTTATTTGATACTGATTTTGACTTAAGAAAATTTTCTCTTTTTCCAGATAAATGTATTCAATCTTAGTGAAGCAGATACAAAGGACATTGATAGAGCTATTTTATACGCACTTTTAAGAGGTGAGAGTAGTGCTAATGCATTCTTATACAATTTTATGTGGATAAGAGTTTGTATACAGTTTTATGTGTTTATTCTCTGTTTTGCTCACTTACTGGTTATTAGTTGTCTCAAATCAAGGATAATGAGATATACTTTAACTATTTGCTCACATGAGCAAGCAGAACTACTGCCACACTTGTTCCAAATCAGTTGCTCAGTTTGTAATGTACAGAGCCTGTAGTGCAGGGGTTGCAAGTTTGATTCCAAAGTGGTCAAAACTCTTTTCCAGAATTGATGATAGTCACTTGGACAGGATTCTTTCCTCTCTCACCTCTGAACACTCTTTTACTGTTATAAATGCTGTTAAAGATCAAGCATATAAACAGTAAATCAATTGCAGGATAAATTTTACTTGTACCAATTATGGGAGCTAAACTTGGATGGTTTGTATTAGTAATTGCACAGGCTGTGAGGAATCCTAATTTTTTTCTAACACCTTTCTACAGAATTTGAACCAAAGAACCATACTGTAAGCCTTAAAAGAATGTTTTCTATCACTGCACCACAACTGTGATTTTCTCATTTTAATTACAGAATTACTTAGTAGATTTCCATTCATTTTAACTTTTTAAGTATAGTTTTATTGCTTTCTAACCTCGTTGGGGATATTTTTCGTCCAACAGCTAATAAGACCAATGCAGCAGCTCAGCTTGCTCTAGCACTGGCCTGGAACAGATGTGATATTGCCAGACACGAGATATTTACCATAGAAAACAGACACCACTGGAAGGTAAAATTTTAACATCTCCTCTAAGAGGATATGTTCATTGTTTTATTAGTTTTTCAACATGTTGTTTGCTCAAAAACAAATCAATTTTTGTCTTTTACCCACTTTCAAATGTTCGTGTGATTTTTATGACTGTTAGAAAAAGGGCTTTTGAAAACATATCTCACATGTTGGACTAACAGTGATTTGAGCCATATTTAATTCATTGCTCACAAATTTCAATATGTACAAGTCTAAAGTTTTGTTGCCTGAAAGAGTTCAATCAAATGAATTTGAGAAATTCAGAACATGCAAAGAAATGATGTTGACAAAATGATAATGCCTGTTAAATTGAATTTTTTGTTTCTGTGTGTAACAGTTCACATACATGTTCATCTGTTTGATTTATATCATGTTTCATGTAATGAGGTTATGCAGTAGTCACATCAGTAGGATTTAATCCTTGGAAAAAATACCTGGAAGAAGATTTGAAAAGCAAGTTGTTCTCATTGAGTGTTTTTCTTACAAGCAAACTTGCCCTCAGAAGATGGATTATGTTAGCTTGCTTACCTGACAAATAGAACTCTTAACATTATTTCAGTAAACAGCTGTTAATTGAATAGAAGGAAAACACAGGCAGCTTAAGGAATTTTTTTCCCTTCCTTTAAATGCTTCTAGTTTGTGTTTCTTTCTTTACGAACATGACACTCTTCAGTAACAGACTTATAAATGTAGGTTTTGATGTATCAGCAGCTAAAAGTTTCTGTGAACATCTTGACAAATAAAAAACTTAGTTACAAGAGTCATATGATGAGAATAAATCAACAAAATGTATTGAAAAATTCCCCAAAATAAATTTTATTTTTCTTTCTTTGCAGAAATTATCGTTGTATGATGCTATGTTTACCGCCCTGGTACAAGATAGAGTTGATTTTGTCCAGTTATTTCTGGAGAATGGAGTCAACATGAAAAAGTTTCTCAGCATTGAAACTTTATGGAACCTGTATGGAAATGTAAGTTGAATTAATTCTGTACAACTCCTTCTTATTTATGTCTCATTTTAATCTTTTTGCATCTCTTAAAATATCTTGGTGTACAAAGTCTTGTTCTATGCTATTTTAGAGCTGATCTTTCAAAGAGTTTAGTCCATGGAATGAAAGCTTTGTCTTTGGTCCATCTATGATAATATATGAGTGGTGCTCTGGGAAAAAGGGATGCATTATATCGAGCAAGACATCACATAATTGTGGACTCATAAAATCCGTTTTCTCCAACAAAGGACTGAATCTAGAGTTACAGAGATCCTTGGACATTAAAAAATTTACAAAAAACAAGGTTTCGACACAGGTTAGCCTGCCCAGACAGCACAGATATATTAATCTCCCTTTTCATAGAGCATGGCTCATATAAGTCAGTTTCTGTTTTTTTTTCTGACTCATCATTATATTATCTATGTTCATTTCACAGATACTAAAAGACCCAACAGACTCCATGTCGCAGACAGTGAACACTATGCTGCTTTATTTAAAGGTAGGAACAGGTTTTTAGGTAGAAGATAGTAGCATGTAGAAACCCTGTTAGAAAAGCAGAATTATGTGCTTCTCTTAAATTGCATCATCAATGAAACTACAACATAGTATTGAAAACCTTTCTGAAGATTTTGTTCCTATGATTAACTCTTTACCAAAGGAGAAAACTTCTGACTTACCCAATTTGAAAGCATTTGCGGACAACAAATTAAAGCTGGCTGAAAAAATGGAGCTCGCCTTTGATAGGATAGAAAACATTCATGGAAAAGGAGAAAATGCAGGTTTCCAGCATACCCTCCTTTTCCCACAAAGTCTTCAAAAGCTGTCTTTGTAAGGATCATTAAACTTTGGACTGCATGGTAAAGGGTTAACTCTATCTCTTGTAGATGACCATGTGCATTTGAGATCAGACCACTTTTGATACCATTATGCAAAAGGAGAGAGAAAACAGGCAATTTTTTTTGCATCATTGTTTTCACCAGCTTTGAGTTTCAAAATGCTTCTTTTAGAAAATATCCACTAGTAAAAATAGTGCTTGCTTTATGATTGCTATCTCCCTCATTATATTCAGATATAAATTTTAAAACTTGTTTGTTTACTTTTTTTTCTGAAATTGCCTGGAATAGCCTTTATTTTTCCAAATTGTTCTGTTCACATTGGTTTTGATTTAAATAGGAAATATCATTGGAGTCCAAAGACATCCCTTGGTTCAAAAAGTATTCAAAGACACGAAAGCTATTGATAATCCTATATCAAATTCCTTGTGCAATAATGAAAATACCGGCTAATATTATGAGGTTATTTAACATGCTTGGGTACAATACTGAATTCCGTTGGATGAGTACACTGCAGGACCAGTCTATATTTTGGTCAAATATCGATATTCAGCACTCTAGCCTCGTTTTGAAAAATCCATATTGGACTCTTGCCTTGTTCTGAAAAATCCATATTGGACTCTACAGTGTCCAATATTGAATAAGATATTCTGTACTTATGTGGTAGTATTAGAGGGATTTCATTGGACGTTACATTGTAGGTGTGAAATAAAGATACTTACCAATTACTCAATAGGCTAGTTCTAAACCTATCAAAACCTTAAACGATCAATTCAAGGACAAGCATTTTAAATAAAAGAAATAGATTACTGAAATGTTTGCAGGAAAAGCAGCAATCGCTACTTTCCCATAAAGGTCTTTTAAAGATGTTTTACAGGAGGGACAGAAAAACTGTATTTTATTTATATAGCATAAGATTAAGTGAGTTTAATTAACAGTTCTTTATGAACCTCATGTTGATGTTATGATGATTACTTACTTTCATGGTGATTTATTATAACATTGTAACACACCTTGACCTTTATGACCATCCTGTGGCCAATTTATTTAAATGATGTCATGTGATCTCTCAGATATTTTGAAACAACAATATGAATATTTAGTATTGGCCTTGACCTTTATGACCATCCTGTGGCCAATTAATTTAAATGATGTCATGTGATCTCTCAGATATTTTGAAACAACATTATGAATTTTTAGTATTGGCATCTATCTGCAGTCACAAAATGTGCCAAGTAGTCTTGCAGACAAGTTTAATCAGTCATCATGTCAGTTTGTTGTTATAAAAATGAATGAATTTAAGATGGATAGGGCATTAAGAATAAACAAGTCAGTGATATTCAAAAGTTTTTTCACTTCTAACGTATTTTTTTAGAAAAAAGTTGCTTTTGGAAAATATCCTTGGATTATTGAAGTCTAATATTTTTTAATCAAAATGTTTTACCTGATAAAGTGTTTTACCTGAAAACAGCTGCAAGGATGCTTAATTTGATGGAAAAATTCTGATCACAGCAAGAACAGATTTAACATCAGAATACCTGTCATAACTATACATGATATCTTTTCTGCCTTTATTACCCAACAATTTTTGAAGAACTCTGTTTCTTTGGCTGATTGCTAGGCAAAGTGCTTCTGCTGTTTTATTGTTTTGTGTGTATATGTTTGTATCACTCGAGTCATGGTTTTTCCATTTATTATTTTACCAAAACAATAGTCAAGGGTAAGTCCTTCTTTCAGTTTTGAAGTTTGCATGTATGTTCAAGCATTCAAATTATCAGCACAACTGAACATCAGATTTGAAATACATGTGCACTTAAGTGTATAATGTTGTTTGTATCAAGTTTGAGCATTGAACCCTTACAATATAATCCCGAAATATAACGAACCTTAGTGAGAACGCTTTTAAAAAGATTGTGGGTAACCAGCATTTTCTTCTGTTCCCACAATCTTTTCCTCCCTATCAAAAACAATATTTAACATTTCAACCACATTAATTTGTCATTATGTAATTTATGCTCTTGATTTGGATGAATCTAAAGTTTCTTTATTGAAAAAGGTTAAATGAAAGACTAGCTTTTGTATGATGTAAGTGTTTTTAACATGTTATTGTCCATCACAACAGAGGCTAATTTTAGACATACATGTACCATCTACTAGTGCAGTAGACAAAACTGAAGAAATTAACCCTTTACCGAGCAAATCCCAAGTTAAAATGATCCAGAGGAAAAAGGGCTTTTTAAAACATTGTTAGAAAAGGGGGAAAATTCTGGTAACTTGCATTTTCTCCATTTTCTACAATGTTTTCTTCTCTTTTAGAGACAAATCCCATCATTTGAGTGAAACTTCATCTATTGTCTTCAAATGCTTTCAATATGGACAAGAGGAATATTTTGCCAGAGAAGGACAGCTTTGAATAACATTTTGGGTAAGGGAGAAAATGCTTACCAGCATTTTTTTCTTTTCCCACAATGTTTTCTACTTTATCAGAGAAATCACATCATTTGAGACACATTTAATGTTGTCTGCAAATGCTTTCAGTTTGGACTTGTCTAAAATTTTGTCGTACAGTAAGGGGTTAAAGTGAAGAAAAATGTTCTTTTTGAACCATTAGTACTGTAGAATGGAGCTAATTTTGCAAAAAGGAATTAATTACTAGTAACTAGCAACTGCTTCTATTCCCACAATGTTTTGTTATTTCTTTGTATGTGACAATTTCATTTTGTACTGTGATGGCTTACAAAATTGGCAAGAGAAAGTTTTCTAGTCTTTTTGGTTGTCAATTTGCACTTTTCATGGAGATGCAGACAGCTTTTTGAAAGATTGTTGCAAATGATGAAATAACGCTCTAATGCATGATGCTTTGCAACAATGATGTTTATGTATCATTCCTTTACATTGTATTACACAATCCCGAGTTTAAACAATCCTGACAGAGCTTGTGAAAACTTGTCAGAAAAAGGATAAAATACTGGTAACCAGTAAAAAAAAACACCAGCATTTTCCCCTTTTCCCCACAATGTTTCCTACACTTTCACAGATGTATCACATCATTTAAGTCACATTTTCTTTATTGTCTGCAAATATTTCAAAATGAAGGAAATACTGTTGTGTGGTAAAGAGTTAATTCATGTTGGTTATCCCATACTTCATTTTGATTTTTCTTATTTTTCAAAGTTATTCTACTACCTCATGTTATTTGTTTGATGAGGAAATGACTAAAGAATAATACTTTACGTAACTTGCAGTTTATTGCTTGCACCTTAATTCAAACTTAGAAAATGAAAGTGGTATGAGCATTTCTTCCTTTTCCTGCTGGGTTTTCAAAAGCCAATTTCATTAGGGCTGTTGAAGGTCTGTCGCACCTTGCTGGATAGCATTAACAGAAGTCACATTGTTAAGAAGAATCTGGGAGTTATCAGGTGATGAAAGTAATGGCTGCTTCTTGAAGCTCTTGCATTAGATTTATTGAGCTCACAAAATACATAATGATGGCATGAATACCAAACATGCACAGGACATGTAACACACATCATTAGACAGGATAGGTACAGGACAAGAGACATGGGAATTACAGAACCAAACCTTTGCCATCAGATGTCCACCATACATCCAGTGGCCACCTAGGTCTGTTAGTATCTGTTCCAAGCACACACAAAACTTTCTAACCAATTGAACAGACTTCACCTTGCAAGGAGAGTCTGTGCCAAATCTGACATTGACAAAAACACATGCAAAACAAGATGAATGGAGCAAAAATTTTGTTCTCTTTCAGTCTGCTAACATTGTCTAGCAAATTTTGACAGATACTTAAAAATACAAGGTTTTGTGGTAAAAGGTTAAAAGGATATTCATTGTAAAAACTTGGAGAACACAGTCAAAGCTTATACCATTCCATTTGACTGAGAAAACTTGTGTCAGAATAGGAAATAAGGGAGATATATGTATTTTGGTTAAGGTGGTGAAATACTTCATGACATTCCATTTTGTTTGATGTTCTTGATACTTTTCCTTATCCTTTTCCCAGATGGAAATTTTAGACTTGTCCAGAGTTAAAGTGTTTTCAAATTGCAAATTAGATGTGGCTCAAAAGATGAAATTTGCATATTGAAAAGGAGAAATGCTGTTTACCAGGTGGTTGTTATGTAGTGAGATATATCTGTCCAAATTCTGATTTTCTTTTTCCTTGAAAATAGGAATTAATTTCAAGTCAGGTTGGTTTCTATTTGTATTTTCCTGTGTGTGCATCATTAATTTCACATCTCAACAGCATTAAAGCATGCTTACTTTCTTTTGGTTGTGCAGTAGGACTTGGACAAACTTTTCAACCAATTATGTAAATGAGTAAACTTATTATATTCCACCCTATTCCTGATGTTCTCCCATCCCCATTCATGTTGAATTTATCCATTCTCTTTCAAATCAAGGCTGCCTAAAGCCTTTATCCACTAAGCTACTTTAATACTTCCATGAAATCACCTTTTTTCTTTATTTCTTTATCAAATGACCCCCTGTACTTCAGCCAAAGAAAATTGTGTAAGAAAAAATACCACTTACCGGTACATTTTTTTCTTCTTTTTCTGCAATGGTTTATCTGCTTGCAAAAACAAATCTTTGAGCTACAGTTGATTTGACATCAGCAAATAGTTTCAATATTGGATATGAGTCTAAAATTTTGTCATCTTCTAGAAAGTTGGTTGAAGTATACTTCTTCTTGATGACAATACAAATGCTGTTTACAACCAGCTGTGGTTATCAGTGTGCCATAAATCAACATTCATTCATTAGTTTGATAACCATTACAATCATGCTAAAGTCAACTTGGTTATTTCAGTGGACAGGCTAGAGAACAGACTGGAGAGAACACACAGTTTGATCTTGGATCTGAATCTACACTGTCCAGTATTTTTGTGGAATATCATAGCTAATCAGCCTTGAAATTGCAATGTCCTTGTCTAAGAAAATTAAATTGTCATAACTTACACTTCAGTTGTGAAGATTATGATTTTATGAAAACTGCTATCACAGATGATATAATGTATGTTAATTATAGAAACTGCTCTCAACCTGGCCTCTCATTCATTACTCACATTTATGGAATGCAATTGTTAACAATTTCCATCCACATTTAGGTTGTCGCTTTCCCACCCGACAAGTTTTAGATTCTTCCAAATTAAAAACATCTGCAGATGACATTATTCGAGAATTAATACAAAAGAGCTTAAGTTCTCCGATAGAATAGAAAACATTGTTGAAAAAGGAGAAAATGCTGGTTACCAGCATTTTCTCCTTTTCCAACAGTGTTTTCAAAGTCTTCTTCCAGAGGGTTATTATACTTTTGGATTGTTTGGAAGAGGGTAGAATTTATTTCAACTACACAGATTGTCTACTGGAGTTTGATTGCACTTCCACAGATTTATTTCACAATTAGATTGTCAAGCTAATGATTTTAGAGCCTACTACCATACAATGAAGTTGATCATACAAAGAAACCATACAAATACAAGTCCTATGCCCTTGTGGTCGACAGCTTTTGAATTTACAGTGGGAAAGGAGCAATTACTTTAGCTCTTTACCAAATGACAAAATTTTAGACTGGTCCAAATTCAAAGCACTCGAAGAGGACAATTTAATGGGGCTAAAATAGTGGAAATTGTCTTTAAAAAGGTAAAAAAATACTGCAAGAAAAGGAAAAAAATGCAGGTTACCAGCATTTCCTTCTTTTCACACAATGTTTCAAAAGCCCTTTTTTCCAGCTCATGAAAAATCGGGATTGTGTGGTAAGGGGTTAACAAGCAGTTGCTCTTATTCCCAAAATTTTAGACTATATAAGAAAGTATCTGTTGATTCTGTTTTTTTTTTGTTCAAACGATACTCTGTCGTGCATTTTGTACCATTTTTGGTATATTTGAATATAGTAAGTAATAAAAGGTCGTTAACATGATCATTGCTGGATGAAAAATGACTGTATCCTTTTACTTGGATGTTTTAATACAATATTTCAAGCACTTTTGTTTGACATTCACAGAAGTTTTCAGCATATTTCTTTTAAACAAAGTTTTGTTGAGCATTATGTAGGGGTTTTTTGTTGTTGCAGATCGCAACACATTTGAAGTGGAATGCTTTTCAAAAAAATGCCTTTTGCATTTTCTCCTTTTCCAAAATGTTTTATTAGGCTATAATCTTCAGGCTCATTAAAATATTGGATTGTTTGGTTAAGTGCTAACTAGCAACCCTGTCAGTCTGTATATTTTATTTAGATGGTGGGTAAAAAAATCATGATTTTTTTTTTATAAGGGTTTAATAAAAAGAAATCTGAGACAGTTTAGCATGGTTCAATCGATTCACGAGTTGAAGCACATGACTGTATTCATTTGTTTTTCCCCCACCATACTTTAGATAGAAGTGGTAACCTGTTTGTCATAGCACTAGCATACTGGTATTTGTGTTGACCTGTTGTTAAATTCTACTCATTTAATTAACTACCAGCTGAAACAAGTTTGCAGTAGGAAACTATGGAATTTTTCTTGTTAAAAGTGACAAATTATATATTTAGGTTACAAAATAAATGAATGAAACCATAATGGCAAAGTAAACAAATATAGCAGAATTTTGGTGAAACTACTTGAAATTTGAAAGTCTAAAGGTAACATTTTGTTTCTTGCAGCAATCATGGAAAGCTTACCTGTGTTGTCAACCAACTGAGACTACAGGCCAAGATCCGAACCTGTTGTACCTTGTGGGTAAACTATTGGTCCATCTGATTGGAGATGAAAACTTGAATCATTATACAGGTGAGTATGTTCAGACTGTTTTTAATCACTATACAGTAATTTTAGCAAAGTATCCAACAGAAGAGGTGTGCAGCGTCAAGCTTGCTACATAACAAAGCCCCACCCGTCATCTAGCCACAGTACACACCGTACAGGAACACCTGAAGAACTACATACCCACTCTCTTGCTCTGATCACTACCAAGAGCATAGCGCCCATTATGCACAATACACATGTGCGTATAAAACAATTCCGTGGCTTAAGTTGTAAACCACATTATCATACATGTATTGATTCTTCTCTAGATTTGCATGCCTTTTCAATCTAGATAAAAGGGTTAGATTAATGCACCAATGACTAGGAATTCCTTTATGCTTTACAGTATTGGCCTGTTGTGCCTCACTGTGCGTATAAATATTTCAATCCTGGCTACGCCTATGACTACCCTTGTGATTTTTGGTTGTACCCATACATTAACTCTTTACCAAATGACAAAATTTTGGAATAGACCACATTGAAAGCAATGATGATTTCTGTCTTTGATAGGGTAGAAAACATTGTGGGAAAAGGAGAAAATGCTGGTTACCAGCATTTTCTCTTTTTCCCTCACTGTTTTCAAAAGTCTTATTTCTCAAGGTCGTTAAAAGTCAGCTTTGTGTGGTAAAGGGTTAAATTATGCTTTGCTGGGAAACATGCAGTGCAATGAGAAGCTTTGAATGCCAGTGTTTAACAAGAATACCTGAAGAGCTTTTGCAGATTTCCTGAATGTCTTTTTAATCAGTCGAAGTGTATACAGTCAAAAGGTCATCTCTTGGTATGTGAGCAAGGGATAGACAACTTATTACTGTTGCCACTACTTTTCAAGCAGCTAAATTACATGTACTGATTAAAACATTAACACTTTAGAGGTAACAGTTAAGAGGTGAATAAAGTTATTTTGACTTCTTTGTATTAATGTGCCTTTGTAAGACATGCAAACTTTACTGTTGTGTAAATGTGCGCAATTTTTTATCCCATCCTGTTCTTCTTTTTTTCAAAATCATGGATTTGCATTTTGAAGTACACTGAATTTCTGTGTTCTTGTGAATTGCCTTTGAAAGTTAACCTGAGAGTGTTCTTGGCTTTTTTGGCAGATCCAAAATACACTGTCCAAGGAAAAAATCCAGAGATGAGATGGTTACCAGGCAATCATAAAACTATGGACAACAAGGAAGGAACTATTAGCAGATATATGTCAGGTTAGGGAAGATGCTATTTACATGATAAATACAGAACTAGGATAGGTAGAGCACTTGAACTGGGTTTAAAGCTCAAATATGGAAATATTTTTTTTTTTCTTGATACTTTATTTCTTGATTATTTTTGTTTTAACCTTTGTTTTAGCCTTCAGCTCAGGGTGACATGATTCTCCACAGCCATGAACAAGTTTCCAAGTGCCCTGCCACTGACTGTACAACTAAATCTGTAACACATTTTCAGATCCATAATAATATTCATACATTTAAATGGTACAATTAAAATTTTTTCTGGGTTCTATTTCAAAATATACTTTTAGAAATGTAAAAAGGTAACATTCAAGTAAATTTTGCACAAAACCACAAAGCTCAGAGCATTGATCTGTTGTGTATGGTATCATGAAGCAATATTAAATAGAAAGTGTACAACTTGTGTATCTTGGGTCAAAGATGAATGCTAGTGGTAAGATTTTGTGTGTGTGTGTGTGTGTGTGTGTGTGTGTGTGTGTGTGTGTGTCTATATATATATATATATAGAGAGAGAGAGAGAGAGAGAGAGAGAGAGAGAGATAAAAAATGCCTTGGTACCAAACCACAATGCTTAGAGTGTTAAAATTTCATAAGCAACATCACCCAATAGAGGTCTATCAAAATGATATCCTTGGGCTCGAAAGTGGTCTCACCAAAGAGCTCAGATGTTTTATGTAGAGTTACTTGTATATAGTAGCATATATTCTCCATTGTAGAGTTACATGTATATAGTAGCATATATTTTCCAACCATTCTAAATTGTATTCTCAGTCTTATTCTGGATTTAGAAAGAAACAAACTCTCTGATTGGCTAAACAAAATCTGATTGGCTAAACCATTTGGTTTAGCCAATCAGAGAGTTCATTTCTAACCAGATGGGTTTGCCAATCAGAACTATGAATATCATCAAGAGAGGTTGGTGAACATGGGCCCAGATGTTGAATTTCTGTTGAGTAATATCAGGGCCATGATAGCTATCTTCATTCAAAATCCTTTCTTCTGATATCATAAGGTGTATGATGATTTATAAAGGTAACAATTGGTAACCCTTAACCATACAATCCAAAGTTTTAACAACCTAGTGGGAGAAGGCTTTTGGAAACGTTGAAGAAAAAGGAGCAAATGCTGGAAACTAGCATTTTCTCCTCTTCTCACAAGGCTTTCTTAAATCTCCAGTTTTAACAACCTGGTGGGAGGAGGCCTTTGAAAACATTGAAGGAAAAGGAGCAAATGCTGGAAACTAGCATTTTCTCCTCTTCTCACAAGGCTTTCTTAAATCTCAAGTTTTAACAACCTGGTGGGAGGAGGCTTTTGAAAACATTGAAGGAAAAGGAGCAAATACTGGTAACTAGCATTTTCTCCTTTTCTCACAAGGCTTTCTTAATTTTCTTCTTTCTGCAAGTTGTTATGGAAGCTTGCTTCCTGTGATCAGTAAAACAAGACAATGTGTGGCAAAGGAATTACCTTTCAACATACAATGAAATTTTGTTAGACCAAATGCATGATAAGGATAAAGTTTGACAATATTTCAGCCGATGCTGCACACAAGTTCTACAAGAGAAAACGCTTTGAGTATGACTTCGGCAATTCTGCAGAAAGAGAGCTGTTCCTTTGGGCAATACTGTTGAACAGAAGAGAGTTGGGAAAGATGTTCTGGAGAGCAGGGGATGACCAGTTAGGTAAGAGAAGTTCTTACATTTTAACCTTTCACCAGACGACAAAATTTTAGCTTTATCCAAATTGAAAGCATATGCAAGCGACAATTTCAGTGTGGCTCAAAAGGTGCAATTTTTCTTTGATTGGTAAGAAAACATTGTGGGTAAAGTAGAAAATGCTGGTTACCAGCATTTTCTCTTTTTCTTACAATGTTTTCAAAAGGCTTCTTTCCCAGGGTCGTTACAAGTCGGCATTGTGCGGTAAAGGGTTAGTCATAGACTGCTCCTGTCCTGATTCCTGTCAATTATTGTTTAACTCTTTACCAAACAGTCCCGACTCTTAACAACCCAGGAAGAGAAAGCTTTTAAAAACATTGTGGGAAATGGAGAAAATGCTGGTAACCAGCATTTTCTCCTTTTCCCACAATGTTTTCAACCCTTTTTACAGACAAAGCTGATAATTTCAGTCTTAGTCTTATTCTAGGTTTAGAAAGTAACACAATTTTTGATTGGCTAAAACATTTGGTTTAACCAATCAGAAATTGTGTTACTTTTGAATTAAGAAAATCCTTGAGAACTGGATTAATACTGTTATTAAGAATGTTTGGTGAACTCAGGCTCAGGTTAGGTTTCCAGGAAGCAATTATTGAGATTGATTGATGGAAGATGTAAGAACTTGTTTCACAATTGATGTGAATTAAATATGTTCAAAAAAAGAGTGAAATATCAAACATGACTGTTATGATGGGATTTGTCTATGAAAGGGTAAAGAAATCTGTGATGAAAGGAGAAAATTGTGGTTACCAGCATTTTGTCCTTTTCCCATGATGTACTGGTATTCAAAAGCCTTTTTCCTCTAGGTTAAACCAGTCAAAAGCTAGTGAAACTGAAACAAAGGTGAAACACCTGAGGGATAGGACAATGTCCCTTTCAAATTAAGATGCATTGTGGTAAAAGGACTAATTGCTTGTTAGATGAGAGGTTGGAGAGGCCTCATTATGTATTCCTCCTAGTTTGTATGGGCCTAAATTTTGTATTTGTATCACTAAGTCCCTCTTTAGTTTTACTGTCATTTTATTGAAACCTGTAGCTGTGACCAAAGAACTGTAAATGTGCAAGATGTGACTTGAGCAGCTATCTCCTCTGTTAGCTCTCTACCAAACAAAGAAAGTTTAGGCTTATCCATATTAAAGGGATTTGCAGGCCACAAATCAGATGGTATTCAAATGATTGAATTTGTCTTTGATAGGATAGAAAACATTGTGGAATAAGAAGAAATGCTGGTTACCAGCATTTTCTTCTTTTCCCACAATGTTTTCAAACGTTTTTTTTTTTTTTTTTTCTCAGGGTTGTTTAAAGTTTGGATTGTATGGTAAAGGGTTAAGGCACTTATTTGGGGAGCTAAAGTCCATTTTTTTGATGATTCTAGTTACATCTGTATTGTTTGTCAGGATTTGTTTCATAAGGAAAATGATAAATTGGTAAGAATGTTTAACTCCCACAGGTGCTGCACTGGTGGCATGCTCAATTTTGAAAGCTTTATCCTCAATGGCGGATGATGATGAGGAGTTGGAACTTAGCCAGAATCTTCTAGATCATGCTAAGTAAGTATGGTGAATTTTAACCCTTTACCAAGTGATCCTTTCTTTTTACTTCTTTGAGGGTATTAGTGTATTTCTATAAATCTTTTAGTCACATTTTTTATTCTCTACTTAAGGTTGTAATTTTCCTTCTCCTTAATGTCATCCAATGTTTACAAGTTTTTATTATCAAAACTTCATGAAGTAAGCTTTAGTTGAATATGTATGTAAGATACACATGCGGGTAGAAATATATGATTATAAAGAGTGCATTTCAAATGGAAATAAATACATAAGCCATGTTCTGTGAAAAGAGGGTTTATTGCATTATACCAAGCAAGTCATTGTATAATTATGGATCAATAAAATCAATTTTTTCTTACAACTGACTGAATTATGAGGTAGACCCAGGTTACCCTGGACGGACTGTGCAGGCTGACCTGGGGTGATTATTTTTGCCGATGTATTAAACCCCCTTTTCACAGAGCATGGTTCAATTACAAGGAGACCACCTTAAATGGAATTATAGAATTAATTACAAGGAGAACATTAAAATGGAAATATATGATTACAAAGAAAATAGTTCATTGACACTTAACACAGTACCACCTGCAGATGAATTTTATCATCTCTCAGCAAATCACCATGAAAAGATTGTGACAAAGGAAGATTTGCTTGCAAAGATATTCTCAATATTAGTCAGAAACAGGTTTTTTTCTCCTTCCAAGTATTTCTCCTTTATGTTTCACTGTGAATGATGAGTGTCATGTCAAAAAACAGTCTGATAGGTAACAGGTTTATTTGAAAGAAATATCACTTCAACTCTACAGCCTGTATGAGGATATGGCATATGGTGTTCTGTCAGAGTGCTACAAGAGAGACAAAAAATTGGCTCATCAGTTACTGGTTAGAAAGCTGGAACAATATGGAAGAACAACTTTGTTTGCATTGGCAGATGCCAATACACTGATGAAGTTTATGGGACATACATGTTGTCAGACCAAACTGAACCTTATCTGGAAAGGCAGGATGGCATTGTATACTCAAACTTGGAAGGTAACGTGTGCTTTGATTATTTGTTCTAAATATTTTCTATTCTATAGATCAACAATTGCAACAAATCTACCTCATAAGGAACTAACACTTAGAACCATATTCACCAACCATTTTTGTAACATTCTTAGTCTAGTTTTGAAGAACTTTATAAATTTTGAATTAACAAAATTTCTGATTGGCTAAATCATTTGGTTTAGCCAATCACAATTTGTGCTACTTTATAAATTTAGAATAAACCTTATAATCTTTTTAGAAAATATTTTGCCCAAGAAACAAACCTCCTTATGTATCATATCCAAGCACTTAGTGCAGATGAAACAATGAGACATTTTACAGATATCTTCCACCCCAAACTTGTATCTACCTCTAAATGTTTCAACAAATTGCATTGGTTGATCTCATTTAAACATTACAAAGTCTTACTGAAACTGGAGATAGGAGTGGATTGTAACACTGTATCAAATCCAGTTTGACCCATCAACTATTGATGTGTTTTAAACACACTATGGCAGATGGGGCCTTTGTCTATAACTTGGAATAGTTTGTCTAACATCTCAGTATTTTTACTCTATACAAGATGATAACATTTTGGCCTTGTCTAGTATGGAAGCGTATGTAGATGACAAATTCAGAGTGGCTGAAGTGAAGGAATTGATTTTTTCAAAGGGTAGAAAACATTGTGGGAAAAGGTAAAAATGCTGATTACCACCATTTTGTCACTTTCTCACAAAGTTTTCAAAAAGCCATTCCTCAGGGTTTGTCTTATGTGAAACATTGGTGCCTTTCTTTCATTAAAGGGTAAAAATTTTTTTTTTCACCTAGAATGAAGGGATTTTTCTTAAAGATTGACAATTGGAGGGGTAAGGGCAAATCAAAATACTTTGTGGACAGTGTAGATCAAGAATAGAATTCTTAGAGGATGCAGGCTGATCTTAGATCTATTCTGTCAGCTACATTGAAATTTTCTTTAAAAAGGTCATGAATTTTGAATTATATAGTGTCATTCTCTACATGTAAAATATTCTTTTTGTTTTGCTCCCCAAAGGCTTGAAATATTCTAAGTATCTTAGGGATTAAATAGGAGTTTCCCATGATTTTAACATTTTCTATAATTGTTATGTTTTTATTGTGTCAGTGTAATATTCAAATATATTCCATCTAGACAAATATTGAGGGAAAAAATGAACTTTTAATAGATGATATTCTACAACTATTCTAAACAGCACTTGAACATTAAATTTCAAGATAAACCCTGAATGGCTAAGACAGATTCTCTCAGTCAATTAGAAGGCTAGTTTTAGAATTAGAATTCAATTCAGAAGAAATGAAGAATGTTGCTTCTGGCCTTAATTTCAGATCTGCCTGTCTCTGTTGTTTCCCTTTTTTGTGCCAATGATCAAGTTTACAACAAACCAAAGTCTTATAGACGATCACATCATAAAAGATGGGTTTGATGATCTTGAAGAAGGTGATGAAGAAATTATACAAGATGATGTCAGAGTTGCTGATAATCCAAAGGTAAGGCTTTAACCTTTTATCCCACGAGCAAAATATAGACGTGGCCTGATTAAAAGCAAATTCAGATGACAATTACATTTTCAGACTCCTTTTCCTCAGGATTAAATCTCTTGTTAAAATTCTTTACCAAGTTATTGAATGTTTTAAGAGAAAGAAGGCTGAAAACATTTGGGAAAAAGAAGAAAATGCTGGTGACCAATTTGCCATCTGCAAATGCTTTCAATTTGGACAGTCAGAACTATTTTGTTGTCTGGTAAACTCTGAAGATAATTTTGTTTAAATGGTTTCAACTTTCAACAGTTCTTGGGTCACCAATGTGAAAAAAGACATGTTAACCTTACAGTTTTAAAACATTTTTTGTGATTATTATCCCCCGCCAAAGGCGGAGGAATATAGTTTTAGCATTGTCCATCTGTCCATCCTTTCGCCTGTCCTTCCGGCCGTCGTATATTTCGATTAGGGATCAATATCTCTTTAACTAAAAAATCCTTGATGAAAATTTATGAAACTTCATATGTGTGTTCCCTATGATAGTCCGCCAATATGGTTATTTTAGCTTTGTTGATTAAATGTCATGTCATGGAAAAAGGGGGCTTGATGTTTATTTTCATTATGGGCCAATATCTCTGTAACTACAGGACAATATGTTTTCAAACTTCATCTTTATGTTGTTTCTCACAAGCCATAGACAATAGTTATTTGTTTTTATTTCATAAAATGCCATGTCATGAAAAAAGGGGGCTAAATGTATATTTTCATCATGGACCAATGACCGTCTGTTTGCCGTCTTTCAGGACAGATATCTTCTAAAATCCTTGACAAAAACTAACAGAAATTCATACATGTGTTCCTTATGATGTCGGCCAATATTAATTTTTTTTTGTTGCTTTTTTGATATAGTACGGTTTCATAGAAAAAGGGGGCTTCATGTATATTTCCATTAGGGATCAATATCTCTTTAATTCTAAATCCTTGACGAAAATTTATGAAACTTCATATGTGTGTTCCTTATGATAGTTCGCCAGTACGGTTATTTTAGCTTTCTTGATTAAATGTCGTGTCATGGAAAAAGGGGAATTGGTGTATTTTTCCATTATGGACAGTATCTTTAACTAATGAACAAAATGTTATGAAACTTCATATTTATGTTGTTTATCACAAGCCACAGACAATAGTTATTTGTTTTTATTTCATGAAATGCCATGTCATGAAAAAAGGGGGGTAAATGTATAATTTCATTATGAACCAATAACAGTCTGTTCGCCTGTCTGTCCTCCTGGACAGATATCTTCTAAAGTCCTTGACGAAAATTGATAAAACTTCATGCATGTCTTCCTTTGGATAGTCCGTTGATACAATTTTTTTTCTAAATATAATGACATGTCATGGAAAAAGGGGGCTTGATGTATATTTTTATTATTTGTTTTTCATTTAATGAAATGCCATGTTATGGAAAAAGGGGACTTAATGTATAATCTCACTATGGACCAATAACAATAAGACCATGTGTACATGTAAAACATATACATGTACCTCTTATATATTTCATGAAATGCTGTGCCATGGAAAAAGGGGGCTTAATGTATAATTTCATCACGGACCAATAACAAAAAGGCCACATGTACACGCAAAACACAATACCTCTAAAATGTTTGTATCAAAAAAGGTCTTTTTCGGCGAGGGATATCATTTCAACGAAATTGATTGTTTAGTATGAAGACTTGAGAGACATAAACTGACCTTGAACTAACAGAATTTGAATTTTGACTACAAAGAAAAGTTTTGAGAAAGGGGGAATTGTTCACTTGGAAGAATTGATGCATCTTTCACAGTGTTTTCATATGCTTTGTACTGTTCAAGGAAAACTGTTAACCCATAGAGCACTAAGCACAAATCTATTTCGTTTTATTGATTATGTAGATTGAGATCAGACTGCAGGTCCTTTGCAGACTGATCTTGAGTTCACCCTGTTTGATAATCCACTGGGCATTCTGACAAAATGCTCAGAAGCAGCATTTTCTTCTTTTCTCACAATGTTTTCACCATTTCATAGACAAATCTAGTAACTTGAGCTGCATTTAATTACTTGTCTGCAAATGCATATTTTCTTTTTTATCTATCTGTACAGGAAATGTCAAAAGGTACAAATGGAGATGACCAAGATGTTGATGAGGAAGTGTTTGTCAAATCAAAGAGTAGGAGAAAGAAAAGAAGAAAGAAGAAGTTGTATACAGTCCAAATGTTTAGTGATACCCGTACCAATAGCATAGGAGTATTGGATGCATTTTACTTCTTCTACACTGCACCAGTCACAGTCTTTGCTGTTAATACAGTAAGTGTTTCAAGTTTGATGGCTTTTAAATTACATTGTCATTTATTTCCCGACAAGGGACCGTTTTCACCAACCATTCTTAATTGGAATCTTAGTCTTATTCTAGATTTAGAAAGTAACGCAGTTGGCAGACACACATGTTTTAGCCAATCAGAGACTATGTTGCATTGAAATTTAGACAGTTCTTGAGAAATAGTGAAAGAATACTATTAAGAATGGTTGGTGAATATTGGTCCAGGTTTTCAGATTTTGTCATCTCCTTTTCTGTATTGGATGGACAGGAATGAAGTTTCTAATGTCAGATACAATCTGTGATAACACCTTGTCAAAAACAATTAAAAACTATTCATCAGTGTTCATTGGTCTTTGGTGATTGATACTTTGTGTATATGATCTTGTTACATTCCAGACACCTTTTGAAGAGTGGAAAAAAATTTGACTATTGTCAGTCTGACCAATTTTTGCCATGAAATAGAATATATAATTCATGGGTCTCTGACAGAGGTCATTGTCCATTTATCAGAGCATGCTATGATTGCATGCTATTTAATCCTTTACCAAACAAACACAAGTTTTAAAGACCCTTAGGTAAAGAGCATTTGAAGACATCATGGAAAAAGGAGAAAATGCTGGTAACAAGTATCTTCTCCTCTTCCCACAATGTTTTCACCCCTATCAAAAATAAAAATCATCATTTAAACTGCATTTAAATCATTGTCTACAAATTGTTATAAATTGGTCAAGTCCCGAATTTTGTTGTTTGGTAGAGAATGAAAGCTTTTTGTTTCAGGTGTCTTACATGATCTTTCTTGGACTGTTTACATACTTTGTGCTGACAGACTTCTATCCACATGACCCATCAGTGTTGGAGTATATAGTTTGGGGCTGGACCATTACAATGGCCATTGAAGAGATTAGACAGGTCAGTTGTACATTATTTCATCTTATTTTATTCACAGAATGACTCTATCATGCAAGGAATACATATATATTGGTTTGTAATTTGATTGGTCAGAATGTTACACTGTAATATTCATCTGCCATTCATAAAAATGAAGATACAGTAGTATTTACTGAACCAGTAATCTTTTTGTATTCTTTCACCATTTTTGAACAAAATCGTCAATAGTTGCAATATTTTGTTGTTGAAAGGTGTAGGTATATAAAGGAATATTGATGCACAACATTTAGTCGAAAATGTGTTTTGTCAAAATCCATGTACGTTTTAAAATACCGATTGCTAAATTCCAAGATTTATTTAATGAAAAACTCTGTCTGGGAGGAAGATTTAAGCGACAATTTGTCTTGGTTAGGGTAAAAGGTCAGGGCTAGGGATTGTTTTCGAAGAACCAGGTTTTCAAAGAAATGTCTCAGATCCAAGGAACATAATGTTATAATAACTTTCCAGGTGCTTGTATTTGCTTTTTGATGCATATGAAACTTTGGACATGTCACTTGACCTTTGGTGGTGATGGTAACTAGCATTTTCTCCTTTTCCCACAATGCTTTCAAAACCCTTCTCTGTCCTGACTGTTAAAACTTGGGATCATTTGGGAAAGGGTTAATCATGATTATCTAAAAGTGTCCGTAGACATGTTGCTCTTTTTTCAGATTTTGACTAGTGACAAAAGATCCATTTGGTACAAGTTACGAGACTGGTTTGGGTCCATGTGGAATAAATTTGATTTGGCAATGTATGTGATATTTGTATTGTCTGTGATATTACGATACTGGTTGACTGGAGAAAACTTTGTGTACGCACGGGTATTTTACAGGTATGTTACCATTTACAGTTTTTTCAGGCCTAGTCTCATATCTAACTGTTGATGCAAAGGGCTAGAAATCCCCGGATTTCAAGTTTGAATCCTAGCTTGACTTGAATTCTGTCTGAGGATAGGTACTTAACAAAGTCGTAGCAACAGGATTTATTCCTCTTTCTTTACTGATTGTTATGTTAGCTTTGCCAAACCCTGACTTGGAGAAAGTTCTGTTTGTAAAGGAATTTGACAGCTGCATTGGTAAGTGGACTGGCTGCTGTGATATAATAGAAATACAGCTTAACTCTTTATCGAACAATAAAATTTTAGACTTGTCCAAATTGAAAGCATTTGGAGATGACACATTAAATGTGACGAAAAAAGTCTGATTTTTCTTTTCAAGGTAAGAAAGCAATGTGGGAAAAGGGGAACATGCTAGTTTCCAGCATTTCTCCTTTTCCCAAAATGTTTTCAGCAACAAACGTAATGTAACAAACCAGAGTTGAAAAATGTCAATGCAAAGGGAAGAAGACATCAGAATTTATGAAGATAAAAGAAGAGTTTGATGTGAAATTGTCTGAGCTATTTTTTTGTGTGGATTTATGTGTTTAGTCATTATTGTTTTCTGAGAATAGATCTGTGTACCAATATTTAACATCGTACCAAAAATCCCCAATTTTAACATTCTAATGTTGAGGACGTTTGAAAAAATTGTGGGAAATGGAGAAATTGCTGGTAACCAGCATTTTCTCCTTTTCCAACCATTCTTTCTACCCTTTGAAAGACAAATCCCATTATTTGAGCTATTTTTTTTTTTTTTTTTTTTCATTTGTCTTTTGCAATTGCTTTGAATATGGAAGAATCTAAAATTCTGTTGACTGGTAAAGTGTTAAAATAAATATCTTGAATATTTTCAGCATAACATTATCAATGTACTTCATGAGATTTATGCAAAATTTCTTTGTGGAGAAAAACATTGGGCCAAAGGTCATCATGATACGGAACATGGTAAGTATGAATATGGTAAGGCTGCTTTGGTCACAATATCTTGCAGTGAATTCCATGTAGAAGATTCACCCTTTACCAAAAGATCTTGACTGTTTACAACCCTGAGGAAGAAGGTTTTTGAAAAATTATGGGAAAACAGAGAAAAACCAGCATTTTCTCTTTAACCCACAGTGCTTTCTGCTCTTGGAAAGACAAATTTCAAGTTTTGAGTAACATTTAATTACATGTAGTTTAATTTGGCCATGGCTAAAATTCTGTTTGGTAAGAGAATTAAGCAAAGATGTACATCCCGTGTAATTCAATTTCAAGTTAGATTAGCTATTCAAGTCTTTGTTTAATCAGAAAACAAAATTCTTTCACTATGAGAGACACAGATTTCATCTCACTTGAAAGTGCTAGGGCAAGTTTCAAAAATATGCAATTAGCAAGATATGGTTTGGTATTGAAAGAAAACATTTGACTAAGTGTGCTGCTCTGTGGTTGTGGGTTAAGCTATATACATGTACTTATTATACTGCAAAGAAATTTCTCGCGATCTGATTGGATAATATGCCCCGAACAAATAATCATGTACACTGGCAAAATGCTCATCAAACAAGTTTCCCTTTCGGGAGCCCCGTATACATGATTAGTCTTTCAACACAACATCCAAAATGGCGGCGTCTATCGATATGAGCCGCCCACAAGACAATATTATGAAACTTGAATATTGTAGTGTTAAAAGGACTACCTAAAGGTCGATTGAGGCAACTAAAAGTCGTTTACTTTTGCCAATAAATCATTAAAATGCATAGTTGCTTACCTTGAAGTTGTTTGAATCCATGTTAAAAGAAAAATGCGTCAAATGCCTATCGCAGTGAATTATCTAGTTCATTCACAAACTTCACGTTTTACCAAGGTTTCAGCGACGTCAGTTCCCAGTGACGTCACTTTTCATTGAATTTAGGCACTCGGAAGGGAAATACGATTTCGTCAGCGGACTCATTTCGTGAATACATAAAACAGGGAAATTTCGCTGAATACACGTTGGAATGGTAAAACTTTGCAATATAATAAATTTTTGTTGTACATTCAGGTGGCAGGGAACTTGGAAACTTGTTCACGGCTGTTGCAAATCATGTCGCCACCTCGCCGAAGTGGCGACATGATTTGCAACAGCCGTGAACAAGTTTCCAAGTCCCCTGCCACCTGACTGTACAACTAATAATGTATGGCCTCAGACTAAGAGGAATTGAAGATATTCTCAATATTTGTATCACAGTGATTTTACTTGTTTTAATGCAACTAGTGTTTTATTACATCTAAACTGCCTAGAATGGCAATCTGAAAATTCATGTATCAAATTTGAAATTGATTTTGAATCAATCATATTTGTTTGTTACATGTGCTCAAAGTTAAGGAATAAACCACTACTTGTATTTGTTTGTTACATGTACCCAAAGTTAAGAATTAACCACTACTTTTATCATTTTTAGATTGTGGATCTGATGTTTTTCTTGGGCATATTTCTTGTGTTTATGTTGAGTTTTGGAGTCATGTACCAGGCCAACTTGTTTCCCAACTCTCCACCCACGTGGTACCTGTTAAAAAGTGTGATATACATCCCATACTGGCAAATGTATGGAGAACTCTTCCTCGAGAATATGGAAGGTAACCTTACAGTGATCATTGGGCCATGTTATGTAAAAAGGGGGTTTCATGCATCTGCAAAAAGTATCGACCCATGTCAGCCTGTTCAGTCAGTGCAGACTGACATGGGTCGAAACTTTTTGTTGTTTGTAAGTTTTCTGCATGTCAAAGGACCATTTTGTCTCAGGATTCAGCCATTTGTTAGATAAAAAGGATTTCATTGATCCATAATTATGTGATTACTTGATTGGTATATTGCACCACAGAGATGCATTAAACCCTTTTTTGCCAGAGCACGGCTCAGTTAGTTTTTACATTCAAGTAGCTTGACTGATTACATTGACATGTATATTCTACCTACAGTAGGCTGATTTTTGGAAATTGTTGTCTGCATATGTTTTGAATTTGGACAAGTCAAAAACTTTGTCGTTTGGTAAAGATGCAAGACATACATGCTTTCTCTCTTGTTTTGTTGTTTTTCTATCTTTTTATCAGAATGCCTTGAAATAATTGTACATATCTAAGATGGAACTACACTGTCTTATCTTGCGCCACATTGACTGCAAAAGCAATTTAAGTTGTCATGGGTACATGGTTGTTGTTTTATCACAGGGGAGGAACCAGCAGACTGTACCAAAAATGAAACATTGTGGAGGGATAATGGTGGAACAAATAGATGTCCGGAGAAAAATGCTCTTGTTCCAATTCTTGCAGCAGTGTACCTTATCCTTACTAATATATTATTGGTTAACCTGCTCATTGCTATGTTCAGGTAAGATATATGGTATATGGGTTCTTTACTTCGTGTAACAATTTTACATCCAAGTACATTAATTCTTTACCTGTTAACAAAATTTTAAACTTGTCCAGTTTGAGAGTATTTATAGATGACAAAGTATAGCTTAAATAATAGAATTTGTCTTTGAAAGAATGAAAAACATTAGGGGAAATCAGCATTTTCTCTTTTTCACAACATGTGTTCAAACAGCATTTTCCTTAGGGTAGTTAAAATCTGGGATTGTGTGATTAAGGGTAAAAAACATCCATGTAAAATACAGACAGTCAAAATCATTACAGCCCCTACCAGTGAAGTAGAGGGGTATACTTGTTTCACCATATCTGTCTGTCTGTCTGTCAATCTGTCCGTCTGTAGACTTACTCATTTCTGTGCTCAAACTCAAAAGGCTTTTGACTTAGGACCCTGAAACTTTATACAAGTGTTGCTCATGACCCAAGGAGGTGCCCTGCTGCTTTTGGGTCACATGGGTCAAAGGTCAAGGTCACTGGTGATCTTTGTTATGAAAATCATTTTCGTTCTCTGGTTGTGCTGCTTCAGTGACAAGTTGCTGGTGAGGTGTATTTGTCCGCTTTGCCACAGTTCTAGTTTAATCCTACAAAACACCAGAATTTTATACTCATCCAAAATGAAAACATTTGCTAGCAACATACTAAATGACTCAAAAGCTGAAATTTGTCTATGGAAATGCAGAAATCATTGTGGGAAAAGGAGAAAATGCTGGTTATCAGCATTTTCTCCTTTTCTCACAGTGTTTTCAAAAGCCTTCTTTTTTTAGGGTCATCAAAACTCTGGATTGTGTGGAAAAGGGTTTGTACATGAATATGCATGTTTTGTTGAATTCTACTTGATTCAAAAGTGAGTTTTAACTTTTACAACGTAAAGCAATTAAGTCTATGTATTAGCTTGAAAGGATAGACCCCTTGAAAAAGGAGAGGCAGTTTTTGTTGCATATGAAAGCAATTAGATCTGCTATATAAGCCATAATTTAACAATTATGATACAGTATCTACCTTTCACAGATGCACATCTTTTGCGTTTCAGCTTAGGCTCTGTGAGAAATGTTTTTTTAGACACAGCTTTGAAAAAAATGTTTACTTTTGATCATAGCTTGTTTTCATTTAAAAAGCTTTTTGTGCGTGTGTGTTTATTTGAAAAGATGAAAAGCCTGGGCTAAGAAGTTGGATAAAACAGAAAAAAAAAACCCAAATAGAACTGACAGTAAAGGATAAAGAAAAAAATGAAGTAGCCATATACATGTAGCTCTATTGTCAGGAGATCAGATCAACAAAGAGAATCTTACATGAGTGTTCATGATATATTAAATTTATTGAATGAGTGATATAGAAAAAGATAAAAATTCAAGCTTTGCGAGTTTTTACCTTGTTTTAGATGCCGAGTTTAATAAATTCAGTACAATATAACATGACCAGAAAATACTTGAGAAAAACCCTAAAATTTAAATGGTCTTATCTGGAGTCCCACTATGGGGCAACTAGGGAGGTTTGTTTTGCAGTTTTTCATGGACAAACTTTCAGAAAGAGTAGTTCCTTTGTTTATTTCTAATTTTGGGCATAATAGTGGCTGAAAACACAATGCAGGTGTTTAACCCTTTACCACACGGCAAAATTTAAGACTTATCCAAATTGAAAGCATTTGCAGAAGACAATTTCATAGTGGCTCAAATGACGCAACTTTTCTTTGGTAGGGTAGAAAACTTTGTGGGAAAAGGAGAAAATGCTGGTTACCAGCATTTTCTCCTTTTCCCACAATGTTTTCAAAAGGCCTCTTCTTCAGGGGTGTTAAAAGGCGTCATTGTGTGGTAAAGGGTTAAATGAATCTAAATCATACCATTTAAAAGTATGAAAAATATTGTGAAGTTGACAATCTGTTATTGTGTGGTTGGTCCAAGTTTTAGTTGTTGGCAGAAGAAGTGAATTTCATAATTGGGCTAAAATTAAACAAAAGATAGAGTGACCTGGCAGGTTTTAACCTAGTTTTGAAATTAACTTCTCTCCCTCTGACTAACACTTGGAATGATCTTACAATAACAGATTGTCATCTTCACAATAATTTCTATACTTTCATATGGTATGAGTTAAATATAAATGCATTTTAACGCCTGCTTTGTTTTCTTTTGGCAGCTGTTGTTACTTTTAACATTTCATACAGATTCAAATTGATTGTCGTCTGCAGATGGTCTCATTTTAGAAGGGTATCAAAAGTGTTCAATTCTTTTACTTTTATTTTTTCAGTTACACTTTCCAGATGGTGCAAGACAGGTCTGAACAGGTTTGGCGTTACTACCGATACAGTTTGGTGCATGAGTTTTATGAGCGTCCAGTTTTTTGTCCACCTCTTATCATACTCAACCATATCTACAGATCTGTAGTTTGGGTCCTTTGGAAAAAATATAGCGGTAGAAAATACCATAATGACTTTAGTAAGTTCATAAATCTCTTTGTAGGTGACCTTTAATTTGAACGATCTTTCTTTAGTTTACTCTACTCTTTTCATAATTATGTATCCACCTGATTGCTTAGATTGTCTTATGTACAGCAATCTTGAAAAATAGAGGTGAGAGGAGATATAACTTTAAATGAGTAGTTTTTCATTTTCATATGTTTTCTTACATATGTTGCCGTAATTCATTTGTTTTAATAGCAGTTTTAACAGCTTAGGTCATATCACGGTGATCAGTGCACCTATCCATAAGTTTCCTGGCTTCCTCACACCAGTACTGAAACAACTTTCTTTCCAAGTCACCGACTACTTTCCTCACATGCATCAGAGTTGAGAGGCAGAAAGAAAGTATGCTTCAGCTGGGTATGGAAGCCACAACCACCAGGTCACAAGTCAGACATGCTAATCACTGAGCCAAAAGGCAGGCTCACCATAAGTCAAGAATATTGACTACATATATCTATCTTTTGTGAGGGTGGTTTGAAAGTTGTCTGCTGTGAATTTCAGAGGTAATCAGTTAGCAGTGGTAGTTTCATCAGTTATCCGACTCAGTGTTTTCTTTTTTGTCATACCAGAAGTAATCTCACCAAACTGTAGGTACATGTTTATTCAAGATTCTGTCTCGGTGTTCAACTGAAAAGTTCAAAGTTCGCTTATTAATTGACTCTTCACAGCAAAATCCAAAGCATTGACAACCCTGAGAAAAAAGGCTTTAAAAAACATTGTGGGGAAAGAAGAAAATGCTAGTAAACAGCATTTTCTCTTTTTCCCATAATATTTTCTATCCTTTTATAGACAAATCCCTTCATAAGAGGCACATTTAATGTGTCCTCTACAAATGTTATGAATATGGACAAGTTGAATTCTTAGTCATTTGATAAAAGGTTAGGCAAGTGATGTTTCACAATTCAGATACTGAATATATAAGTAACAATCTTTGAAGTAATGTATCTATTTGTTTTTAAAAAGTGTCATATTTTCAATGAATATTATTATCCTGATGTTAATGTTACAGAAATTGCACTTGATCCCAAAGACAACAACCGCCTAACATTGTTTGTGAGATCAGCCACAGAGGCTTATTTAACTACAACACACAAAGCTGCCAAAGAGGAATTGGGATATAAGGTGGCAGATACTGCTTCAAGGTGAAATAATTTTTTTACACAGAACTAGGGAAATCTAGTCAGTTACCAAAATGAACAATTTTAGAATTGTCTGTATTGAAAGCATTTGCGACAAACAACTTAACTGTGGTTCAAATGATTTTTTTTTTTCTATCGCTTATTACACAATCTCGTGTTTCAGGGACCCTGGAGAAAAAAAAAAATCATTGAAAACATTGTGGGAAAAGGAGAAAATGTTGGCAATTAGAATTTTCTTCTTTTCCCACAATGTTTTCTACCCTCTCATGGACAAACCCACAGTTTGAGCCAAATTTAGAATGTTGTCTCCAAACACTTTTGATATGGACCAGTCTAAAATACTGTCATTTGGTAAAGAGTTGAAAGGATAGAAAATTTAGTAGGAAAAGTGGAAATTACTGTTCATTAGCATTTTCCCTTCTGGCTAGCAAAAATGAAAAAATGGGATCCTCTGGTAAAAGTTTAAGCCTGTAACCTCCAAATAAAGAAATATTGAATAAGCAAATAAAACAAGTAGTATATATCAAGCTGGTTGAAAAGACTGTTTTCAAAATTTTCCAAGGCAACTTTTGATCAGAATATCTCCTAAATATCTCCTAAAATATATGAAAGAAAAGCTCAAGATCAGATTATGCTTTCTATATTGTCTGACTGTGATCTGCAGTTGTCTTCAATAGCAATTGAAACTGCTACTGTCAGTTCTGTTTATAGTTCTGTAAGTAGACACACCTCTAGTGATATGATTAACCCATTGCTACACACTCCTGAGTTTAAATAACCTTGAGGAAGATGGCTTACAAAAACGTTGCGGGAAAAAGAGAAAATGCTTGTAACCAGCATTTTCTCTTTTTCCCACAATGTTTTCTGCCCTTTCATAGACAGTGTCCGTTACCTGAGCAACATTTGATTATCATCTGCAAATTCTTTGGATTTGAACATGTCCAGAATTTTGTTGTTTGGAAAAGAGTTAAATAACACAGGTTGCCTCTGCCAATCTTAGGGCATCTGTGGGATTTTAGGTTGACTATAGTAACAAAGGTCCCCAAAAAATTAATCTGTATCTTATTCTTATCATCCATTTCCTTTTGCCAATGTAACACACTTTCACTTGTAGGTAACTTTTGCAATCATGCATCAAACTGCTTTTTAACCCTTACCAAACAATTCCAGGTTTTAGCCCAGGTTTTTGCACGTAAGATTTAACGATCTTGGGGATAAAGGCTTTTGAAAACATCGCGGAAAAAGGAGAAAATGCTGGTTACCAGCATTTTCTCCTTTTTCCACAATGTTTTCTAACTTTTCAGAAACAAATCCAATCATTTTAGCCAAAATTAAGTTTCAGTTTGAACCAGTCTAAAATTTTGTGGTTTGGTAAGGAGTTAGTGACCCTTGGGAAGAAGTATTTTAAAAACATTGTGGGAAATGTTTTCTATCTTATCAAAGATAAATCGAATCATTTGAGCCATACTTAAGTTGTCTCCTACAAACCTTTTCAATTTGGATGTCAAAAATTTTGTTATTTGGTAAAGTTTTAAAGATGCCCGTCTACAGCCGGTGAGCAAAAACGCTGTTAAATTTCAAACAATTTAGAATGGTACAGAAATCAGTCCTTTGTGTAAACATAGATAAATTACTGACATATATGGTGTACTTGAAAAAAAGAAACACAGAGTTTTGTATTAGAAACCAAACATTGGTCAGAAGAAAAGTGGCTGACGATCGGAGCTGTAAACAATGGCGGTGCGTCACGGAAATTTATCATTGGTTTCCGCCTAGAGTCGGATACAGTGTAATTCGCATATATAGGCCGCGAGCTCCGTCTGAAAATCGAGGCTGCAACAGAGAAGCCTCCATTTTCCTTTGTTTACCTCATTAGACACAGGGCGAAGGTCAAATATATTCACGTGACAGAATGCATGATCATCATACGAATCTACCTGAGTGTATAACGGACATATTGAAATCTTCGATTCAAACACCGGAAACGACGAGTCTGTTTACATGGAAGGCCGCAACTCAGCGAAATGCATTTTCTATCGACCATAATCTAAGCAACCATGCAACTGTGAGGTGCAATATTTGGCATGAAGATATGAGAATGACTATAGTTTGATAAAATAAAGACAAAATGAGTTAAAACTGGCTGAAAATGAGTATCAGGGCCTCTTTAAAAGAATTTGTCGTTAGAAGAACTTCCTCATTACAAGTGGTTCAACATCTGATTCGTTTGTTCATTTTACTCTGAGGGTTAAGGCTTTGATGATAGATTTTGCACTAAACTTTAAATTTGGAATATGTCTTAATTTTATTTCAAGGATCGAGAAGGTTATTGAAGAATTGGACAATATAAAAGAGCATGTAAAGTACTCTAAGTACTCCAGTCTAGAGGAAAGGCCCATGACAGCTGAGCCTGTTGACTTTGTAGACCACTCACCTTTATCTTCAAGGTATGTACTGATCATATTACCAGTTTCATTTAATCCTTCATCAAAACAATCCCGAGTTTTAATGACCCCAAAGAAAAAGGACTTTTGAAAACGTTGTGGGAAAAGCAGAGCATTTCTCCTTTCCCTTAATGTTTTCTACCCTTTCAAAGACAGGTTATATATCTTGTGCAACATTTAATTTGAGGTCTGCAAATGCTTTCAATTTGGACCAGTCTAAAATGTTGTTGTTAGTTAAAGAGTTAAGCCTTTATCTAACAATCTCCTGTTTTAGTGACCCTCAGAGAGACTGCCCTCTAAACTCTAAAACATTGTGGGAAAATGAGAAAATGCTGGTAACCAGCATTTTCTACTTTTCCCACAATGTTTTTTACCCTTTTAGTTTAAAGTTATTTATTTTCCATCAGTTGTGAAACAAGTTTCATCAACTTATATCAATCACTGTCAATAATTGCTCATTGGAAACCCCAACTTATTACCACACAATCCAAAGTTTTAACGACTCTGAGGAGGGAGCCTTTGAATATATGGTGGGAAAAGAAGAAAATGCTGGTAACCAGCATTTTCTTTTTTTCCCTCCATGTTTTCTATCCTGTGAAAGACAAATTTTATGTTTTGAATAATATTTGATATGTCATTTGCAAATGGACCAGTCTACAGTTCTGTCATTTGGGAAAGAGTTAACCAGTATGTGTATAGTGATGTGGACAGCTCTGATGATTGATTGTGTTCTTCAGTGGATTTGAATCCAGAACCTATGATGCAAGAGTCAGAAGCTCCACCCCTACACTAAATATCTCCCACTTCTATTCTTTGAAGGCAAATCTTTTCGGTTGAGTATCATTGAACTTGTATGCAAATGCTTTCAACATGGGGTAGGTCTAAAATTTTGTAATTTGGTTATGGGTAAAGTCAGAAAGTTAGCTCCCCCACTACCAGAGGGTGGCTTGTAGAGGGACTGTTTCTTGTGACCTGCCTGTAAAGGAATCAGTGTTCAGGCTTTTCAGGTTTTGAAAGCAAAATCTTTTAATTTCTAATTTAACTCTTTACCAAACAATCCCGAGTTTTACCCACACTTAGAAAGAAAATTTATGAAAACATTGTTTATAAGTTAGTTATGTGGTAAAGAGTCAAAACTGCTGATTGATCAAAGGATTTAAGTCTTGCATTTTCAAAGATGAGAGAAAGACTATTTAGTCTAAATGAAAGAGGTTTGACAAGCAAAATTGTAAAATCCAGAGTTTCAGATGCTAAGAGAGAGGTTTGGGTCTTTGGAGATCATGTAGTTAGTCAAAATGCTGCATGACAAGAAAAACTACATGCATACACCATGTAGTGTAAGTAAAACCTGTTCCTTGTGTTTGTTGTAGTTTCTCTACTTTTCATGAAGTAATTTGCTGCCTATTTATGTGAATGCAGGAAAGAGATAGTTTCTAAATCTCTGATTTGTATTCACATAAAAGTATGTTATGGAGGAAACAAACAAGTTCTTGCCTTGGAAATTTTTTTCTGTTGGAACTTGGGCTGGAATTTTGCTTTAACCTTTTACCTCTTGAAAAGATAATAGTTCTTCCCAAATCAAAAGCATTTGCAGACAACAGCTAAATATGGCTATCCCATAAATGTTTCAAAAGCCGTCTTTCTCATGGTCTTTAATACTCTGAATTGTCTGGTAAAGGCTTAACTCATGAAATCTTGAAAAAAATCTTCAGTAAAGTTAAAAACATTATTGTAAAATATAGATCTTTAATATGAATGAAAGTTGAAAACAAATGCATTCATTGTGGCAGACAAAGAGATTGCTTTTTAGGAGCAGTTTTTCCATTTTATAAATTGTTGCTGTGCATTGCAAAATATCTGCAAGAATAATGAGTTACTTCGTTTGCATATCAAAATACCAGATATACCTTTTTTTTGCAAGAATTATTTATCTTTATCTGTAAAGTGTAACTTATATATATTGTCTTTTCCAGGAAACAGTCAAATTTAGAAGCCACAGTTGTTTCTCTTGAAGATCGAATGAACACACTAAGTGAGCAGGTAGCACAAACCAACTTTAATGCCTCACAGATGATACAGATGATACAGTTAGTTTTGGCCCAGCAACGACCCCGACCACCACAACTTGAAATTACTGATTTGAATCAAGATGGGGATCCAGACAACCAAACATCACAAACTTGAAACATTTTCTGAAATACTTTATTTTTTTACACAACATTGTGTTTTACACAGCAGTGGATTATTACCCCCCGCCAAAAAGGTGGCAGGGGATATGGTAATAGTAGCTGTCTGTCCTTCCGTCATTCCATCTGTCTGTCAATCCTTCCATCCCCCTTTCTTGTCCAGAGCATAACACAAAAACTATTAGAGGTGTAAACATGAAACTTCACAGGTGGAAAGATCTCATCAAGGAGAAGTGCAGTGCACAAGAACCATAACTCCTGATTGCGTAATTGAGGAGTTATTGACCTTTGTTATTTTTCTTACTTAAATTTTGTCCAGAGCATAACTTGAAAACTACATGAGATGTAAACATGAAACTTCACAGGTTGATGGATGACATTAAGGAGAAGTGCAGTGTACAAGGACCATAACTTTCAGTGCAATAATTTAGGAGTTATTGCACTTTGTTATTTTTCATACTTAAATTTTGTCCGGAGCATAACTCAAAAATTATTGGAGGTGAAACATGTACTTCACAGGCACTTAGATCATATTGAGGAGAATTGCAGTGCACAAGAAGCATAACTCTTGGTTTCATAGTTAAGGAGTTATTGTCCTTGGTTATTTTTTCTTACTTAAATTTTGTCCAGAGCATAACTTGAAAACTACATGAGGTATAAATATGAAACTTCACAGGTTGATATATGACATTTAGGAGAAGTGCAGTGTACAAGAACGATAACTTTCAGCCTTCAGTTTAGGAGTTATTTCCCTTTGGTATTTTTTTTACTTAAATTTTGTCTGGAGCATAACTCAAAAACTATAAAAGGTATCAATACAAGACTTCAGAGGTAGGCAGATTTTATTGAGGAGAAGTACAGTACCATGATTTGTTAATTTGTTAATTTTTGAGTCTTAAAGGGAGATCTTTACAGCCAGAGAGTAAACAAACGCTGAAAAAAAAATCCATGGAGATGATTTCCTATTTTGATGTATACATGTATATTTTTTTATTCACCTGATCAAGCTCAGTATGCTGATATGCATTTTTACCCTTTACAATACAATCCACAAGTTTTAATGACCCTGAAAGACCCTGAAAGAAAGAAAACATTGTGGGGAAAAAGAGGAAATGCAGGTAACCAGGACTTAGTTCCTTTTCCCACAATGTATTCTACTCTATCAAAGACAGAAAGCATCATTTGAGCCCACAATTTATTTTTTTGTCTGCGAAAGCTATAGAATTTATTTCATCAGCTTGTGGTTAATATGGGGAAATATTTGCCGAAAAAGGGAAAGGTATGCGAAAATAACGAGTGCCGTAAGGCACAAGTTATTTTCGCGGACCTTTCCCTTTTGAGGTTAATATGGGGAAATATTTGCCGAAACAGGGAAAGGTATGCGAAAATAACGAGTGCCGTAAGGCACAAGTTATTTTCGCGGACCTTTTCCTTTTGAGGCAAATATTTCCCCATATTAACCACAAGCTGATGAAATAAATTATATATTATATTTCCTCTGATTATTTTGTCAACGAATGCCACTTTTAAAACTTAAAAACTTAAAAAACTAGTTCCAGATTTTTGGCAGGAGGAAAATCTTCACTGTGACGGGGAAATAATTCCCCCCAGCTTAAATTACGACATTTCTTTACCCATAACATTTCTAAAAATAGACACATGAAATAATATGAAAAAGGCAAAGCCTCATTACGAGCGATGTGAATGATTTGTGGAACAAATATCTATTAATTCGAATTACGAGCTAGATTCTAGATCTTGAAATCATAGGGTTTTGAGTTCGAATTCCGGTTTTGCCAAAAGTAATTTTGAGCGTTGTCAAAAGTAAAAAGCATTTTTCGTTCGTAGATTTATACATGTGAATGAGGGCGAACTGTCCCTGATTTCCTTTACAAAATGAAGACAGTTCCTTGACGATTTTCTTAATTTATGTCCAGAAAAAAATAACTTGGAATGAATATTGGTTCACATACTTTTAAAGACCATTTTACGGGAACATTTCCTCACTGCATGTAGATCTAGATCTATATAAGAGAGACTTTGATTTTTATGAGGAATCGGGTCAGTAGGTTGGGAAGAATATTTAGCAGAGTACTGGTAAAAGGAACTTCAGGAATGCATGGTAGGTGCACTTGCCGCCGCAATTAATATACACTCAAAAGGAAAAAAAACAAACAAACAAACAAAAACAGAATCTCTTTTTTCATTTCTTCGTTAGTGCATAGGTCTACCCAAGTTTTACCTAGAGTTTCTTTGAAATCAGAGTGCGTAGATCGCTAAAATCAGATTAGATTATATGTAGCTTTCCTTTTTCATCCCATCTGCTTTCCTACATGTCCATCGTTGAAACAGTGATCAGTGTAGAGAGAGGAATGAATTCTGTCGTAATGACTAGATCTAGATCTATCATCAATCCTAGTGAAGAAATTTGCCGAGTTATCGGATAGATATCCAACTTATGGCAAAAAACCCGCCAAACTTTTAGATCTATCGACAAGCTTTCGTAACATTAAATGAATATATTTGAGCCATGTTGCGGGATGCATGATACCAAGCAAGTCATCACATAGTTATACAGTCAACTCCCGTTTGAACGACATCTGATACATTGACATTTTCACTTACCGACACAAATTTGTTGGGAACGAATTTACACAGTCTATTTTTCATCCGTTACAAGGGAATTCTCGTTTTCTGACACGGACACAAATTTTTCGGGAACGAAAGTACAGAACCCCTATATATTCTTATTCAATACATCGACACTCTATTTATTGTCTTTTCAGGTAAATTCCCAGTGCTATTTTTAGCACCTCACATAAGGTGATAATCGATAAATTGTGTGCGTGCACTATATGTACAATTAGTGTTTTCCTCTTTGGCAATATCGATTATCATACCGTCGACACAATGCCCCTAAACAACTAGCGTTGTAGGTTTAGGGTCATATTGTCGTAAGAATGCACAAAACGTGAATTATTTAGACCACTGTTTAACTGACGCGAATCATTTAGACCACTGTTTAACTGTAGACAAAAATTGTAATTAGTCATTATGTTTTGAGTGATTGTCATTCAAACAACTCGTTCGTATAGTCAGTGTAGATCTAAAAACAAAAAACTCATCATATTCCAAGCTTAATGGTTCATTTTCAGTACACCGACATTTTTGTTACAACATTTTTGCTGGAAAAAAACATGGTCGTTGTAACGAGAGTTGACTGTACATCCATACTGTATGATAACTGATTGACTCAAAAGGCATGCATACTGGTCCTTTGACATGCAGAAAGTTGAAGAATAGAACTAGCAAAGAGTTTTGACTCTTGCGTGGACTGCACAGGCAGACCTGGGTCGATAGTTTTTGCAGATGCATTAAGCCCCCTTTTTACAGATCATAAATCCGGCTTTCTCTGTAAATGGTACTTTGAAACAGTAAAAAAAAACTAGTTTAGTCCTGATATTTTCCGCGAAATAACGGCTCGTGCATGACGTAAGAATAGTATGATTAATGACGTCATTATTTGCTAGCGTAGATCATTGCGTATGTTTATACAGAAATAGATGCTTAATACGCTGAAAGCAAGTAAGAAATTCGATAATCTGCACTCATTAAACTGACGATGATTTTTAAGTAATCATCCGATCGGTAGATAATTGTTGTCATTTTTGACCAATCAGGTACTTGAGCGAAAGATTGTCATACGTGTGACGCTGTGCGACTAACCGGAAGACACTCAGTTTTTAGTCATCCCTATTTAGATTTAGACTAAAACCCAGAACAAAGTCGGAATTTCATTTTTAAAAATCTAGAATGGTGTTACCGCAAAACGAGCTTTGCTCGTTACGGGCTTCGCCCATAACTCGCTGTCGCTCATTATAATATATTTATTTAATTGAGTCTAAAATTTTATCTTTTGGTAAAGAGTTAATACATTGCTGAAGGCCAAGGAAAGTGTAAAACGGGTCAAATAGGAAATACGGGAATACTCTACAAACATAAGCTGCTCAACTCTTTACCACACGTCAAAATTTTAGACTGGTCCAAATTGACAGCATTTGCAGACGACAAAATAAATGTGACTAAAAAATTGAAATTTATTTTAGGAAGGGAAGAAAACATTGTGGGAAAAGGAGAAAATGCTGGTTACCAGCATTTTCTCCTTTTTCCCACCATGTTTTCAAAAGCCTTCTTTCACAGGGTTGTTAAAAGTCGGGATTGTGTGGTAAAGGGTTAACTCTTTAACAAAAGACAATTTTAGACTAACTTATATTGAAAGTACATGTATTATAGCAAACGACAAATATAAGCTCAAAATATTAGATTTGTCTCTGAAAGGGTAGAAAACATGGTGAAAAAGGAGAAAATTCTGATTATTAGCATTTTTTCCTTTATCAACAATGTTTTCAAAAGCCTTTTCCATCAGGATTATTAAAACTGGGAATTGTGTGGTAAAGGGTCAACTTATGTCAGAAGAAACATGACTTCTGTGTACCTTCTGTGGACAGAGCTGCAAAGGGAATTTAACTCTTTACAACATGACAAAAATGTAGACTTTGCCAAATTTAAAGCATTTGCAGACTACAATTTAATTGTGGCTCAGATGATGGAATTTATCTTTGAAATTGTAGAAAACATTGTTGGAAAAGGAGAAAATGCTGGTAACCAGCATTTTCTTCTTTTTCCAACAATGTTTTCAAAAGGCTTTTCCTCTTGTTCATTAAAGTTCAGAGTGGTGTGGTAAAGGGTTAATACATGGAAATTTCCCTTTTTCCACATTATTTATACAATTAAAAGGCATTCTATTTAATTGAAAGGCAATTAATTTATTTTTGTAAACTTTCTTATTTAAATTCAGAAACTCTTTTATTCCTTTTAATTTTGACTCTTAATAACAGCATGGAAACTTTGATGTATGTTTGTAATTGGACTATTATTATTTGATTTAACTTTTTTTAAACTGTTAAAAAAATGCAGCTTTTACCTTTTATTATAACTCTCTGATTTACCAATACTGTTATGTTAATGATCTTTTTCTATAGTTTTATTTATTGTCTTGTTTCTGACATTTTTTTGTCAACCTGTACAATGTACTAATTCTCCTTTAATCCGAATGTGTTAGATTGTCTGTCATTTTTTTAGGTTTATGGGTGTCCGTCCAAATTTATTTAGTCTCAAGTTGTATTTTGAACTTATTTATATATACAAATGATTTATATATTTATATAAAAATTCTTTTTGCTATTTTAAAATGCTGCATAATCAAAAGGTGAAAATAGAAAATAATTTGCTTACTACAGGTTATGATGTCTGATTAATACTATAATGTTTACTATAAATAATGTTACCACATGACTAAATTGCAGACTGGTCCAAATCGGTTGAATTTGCAGACAAAAAATCAATTGTTACTCAAATGATAGCATTTGTCTAGGACAGGGCAGAAAACAGTGTGGGAAAAGGGGAGAATGCCGGTTACCACTATTCTGTCCATTTTCAACAGTGATTTCAAAAGCCTTCTTCCTACGGGTTGTTGAAACATGGGATTGCGTGAAAGATGGTTAGTCGTACAATTTTCACTAATAACTACACAATTATGTGACCCATGCTCTGTGAAAATGGGGCTTAATGCATCTGCGAAAAGTATCGACCCAGGTCAGCCTGCGCAGGCTGACCTGGGCTGAAACTTTTCGCTATTGGTAAATTTCCTGTTTGTCAAAGGACCAATCCACTTCATGATTAAGTCGATTAATGAAAAAAGTGGCTCCTATGGATCCATAACAAAGTGATGACTTGGGCTAGGATCGTGTATAACGGAGATGCATTAAGCCCCCTTTTGCCAGAGCACGGCTCATGTGTTTTTAACATCCATGCTGTAGACAGGTTTTGAAAACACAGCGAAAATGGGTCATTGCATGACACAAGCAATCACTCCTTTGCACTCTGTATTTTCTATATACATGTACATCAACAGTGGTGTCTTTCCCTTCTTAAATATTTCTCCTGACTGTTACTTATTGTTGATTTTTGTCTCTAGTCTAAGAAAATTATTTTGTGCAAGATGTGGTTTCGTATTGGCTTAATCTTTAAGAACAGAAATTGTGGCTGATTTAGTATGCTGTTTTTTCTTTTATTGAAAATCATAAATGATTGTTTTCTTCTCTAAAATGGAATAACTAGTATTCTAGGAGGTTTGAAATTTTCTTTTTGTCTATTGTTCAATGGCTTAATGGCTTGTGTACACTCTAGAGGCCACATTTACAATCCAAAACTCCTGAAACTTGGTCAGAAAGTTTGTCTTGATGATATCTCAAACGAGTTTGAAAATGGGTCTTGTGGGGTCAAAAACTAGGTCACTAGGTCAAATCTTAGGAAAACCTTGTGTATGCTCTAGAAACCACATTTTCCTTCAAAAACTCTTAAAACTTGGTCAGAATGTTTGTCTTGATGATACCTTGGACGAGTATGAAAATGGGTAATGTCGGGTCAAAAACTAGGTGACTATGTCGAATCTTAGAAAAACCTGGTGTAGGCTCTAGTGGCCACATTTTCAGTTGAAAACTCCTGAAAATTGGTCAGTATGTTTGTCTTGATGATATCTCAGACGAGTTCGATAATGGGTCATGTGGAGTCAAAAACTAGGTCACTAGGTCAAATCTTAGAAAAAGCTTGTGTACGCTCTGGAGGACACATTTTCAGTCCGATACTCCTGAAAGTGGTCAGAATGTTTGTCTTGATGAAACCTTGGATGAGTTTGAAAATGGGTCATGTCGGGTCAAAAATTAGGTCACTGGGTCAAAAATTAGAAAAACCTTGTGTACGCTCTAGAGGCCACATTTTCAGTCTGATACTCTTGAAACTTGGTCAGAATGTTTGTTTTGGTGATATCTCAAAAGAGTGTGATAATGGGTAATGTCGGGTCAAAAACTAGGTCACTTGGTCAAATCTTAGAAAAACCTTGTGTACGCTCTAGAGGCCACATTTTCAGTCTGATACTCATGAAACTTGGTCAGAATGTTTGTCTTGGTGATATCTCAAAAGAGTTCGATAATGGGTAATGTCTGGTCAAAAACTAGGTCACTAGGTCAAATCTTAGAAAAACCTTGTGTACACTTTAGAGGCCACATTTTTAGTCCAAAACTCTTGAAAGTTGGTCAGAATGTTTGTCTTGATATTATCTTGGAAGAGTTTGAAAATGGGTAATGTCGGATCTAAAACTAGGTCACTAGGTCAAATCTTCGAAAACCTTGTGTACTTTCTAGAGGCCTCATTTTTAATGCAATACTCATAAACTTGGTCAGAATGCTGGTCTTGCACCAGTTTGCAAGTGGGTCATTTCGGGTCAGTAACTCATGAAAATCTTGGTAGAAATTTTGTCATAATATCTCAAAAGAGATTGAAAATGGGTCATGCTTGGTCAAAAGACTCAGGTGAGCGACTTCTTGGCCATCATGGCCCTCTTGTTTCAAACATATTCTTCTCTGAAACTAAACATCCAAATTTGATGAAACTTCACAGAAATGATCCTGCCATGGTCCTCTTCAGAATTTCTTGAAAGAATTTTATTCCTTCAAAAACTCTGGTTGCCATGGCAACAAAAGCGAAAAATATTGAAAATCTTTGAAAATCTTTTTGTCTGAAACCATAAGGCCCAGGGCTACCAAATTTGGCATGTAGCTTTATTTAATGGACCTCCAAGAAGTTTCTTTATATTATAGCCCTGGGATCAAAATTGGCCCCGTGCCAGGGATCACAAGTTTAGCATGGGCTTACATAATATTATAGTTACTTTAATTTAAATAGTAATCAAGGGAAATAACTCCCATTATAAGAGATAAAGTTCGTTACTGTTTACCTCCCTTGATTATCAAACTACAATGATACAGGATTGATGTTGATATTCAAGTTTTTTGGATAGGACATGTTCTGTTGTCAGGGAGAGTGATTTATTTTGATGCTAGTAGTTATGCTCACATCCGTGGAGTATTAAACTTAAAGTAAGGTTTCTGTCATTCAGTTTTCTTTCCAGAATGTTACCTTTCATGCCAATAAATAAACCTGCTTGTATTCACTGACATAATCTTTGCACTTAGGAAGATATACACTTTTTTTTTGTTGGGCAGGGGGGAGGTTATGTTTTCCAAGTAAGTTTACTACCATACAGACTTTTTATGCTGTATGTCTCTGCAATGCCATTTAAGTGTTAATTTTACTCTTTAAGAAAGGACAATTTTTTTGACTGGACCAAGTTTAAAGCCATTGCCAAAGACAAATTGAATGTAGCTTAAATGATTATTTCTGTCTTTGATAGGGTAGGAAACATTGTTGGAAAAGGGGAACTGACAACATGTTGTCCTTTTCCCACAATGTTTTCAAAAGCTTTCTCTCTAAAGGTTATGAACACTTAGATTTGTGTGGTAAAGGGTTAAAAAGCCAGTGGAGATGTCTGTGCAGTAAATGTTTTAAAATTTTGTTAATTTTGTAATGACTCAAAATATGGTTTATGATATTGATGAAGTGGTTAAACAGTCCAAATTGTTGTATTCTCAAATCAGATTTTATATTCTATTTCCATACCAAAAATTTTTCAGTAGCTATTTTTTTCGTATTTTGAACTTAACGTAAATGGTACAATGACAAATTGTTTTTATGTGAATTATGTCTGATTAATACTTTAAATCACTTATACATATATTTAAATTTTGCTTTATTTAAATTTTATTTTTACCTATCACATTGCAAATACAGCTTATTATAACCCTACAGTAGATGACTTTTACAAGCAGTTGGAACAAGTGATCACTCCAATATTATTTCAGTCAAAGTACCCTCATGAGTAACTAGAACTGCTTTGAACTTTTTCAGTAGTTATCACAGTTCAAGCCTTTGAAAGCCTTTGCAACCCTTGACCAAAAAATTCTGAGCTTGTAGGAACCTGAGGAGGGAAGCTGTTTAAAACATTGTGGGACAAAGAGAAAATGCTGGTAATGGGCATTTTCTACTTTTTTCTACAATGTTTCATACCTTTTAAAAGACAAATGCAATCATTTGAGCTACATTAAATTGGAAGTCTGCAAAAGCTTTCAATCATGTCTAAAAATCATGTTATTTGGTAAAGAGTTAATTCACAAATTGGCAGTTTGAAAACATTTATTGTGAAATAGTGATTTATAACTGGGATTAGGCTTAACTGTTAACCAAATAACAACAAAAAAAAAAGCCATCCACATTGAAAGCATCTGCAGACAACAAAATAAATGTGACACAAATGATGGGAATTTTCTTTTCAAGGATGGAAAACATTGTTCGAAAAGGAGAAAATACTGGTCACCAGCATTTTCTATTTTTCCAACAAAGTTTTCAAAAGCCTTCTTCTTTAGGGTCGTTAAAACTCGGGTTTGTGTGGTAAAGGGTAAACTGTTTACCAAACAACAATATTCATACTTGTCCATATTGATAGTATTTGTATATAATAGATTACAAGTGTCTCAAATGTTTGCATTTGTCTTTGAAAGGGTAGAAAACATTGTGAGAAAAAGGAGAAAATGCTGCTTTCCAAAACATGTTATTGAGATTTTCTTGTACTTTGTTCCAGATGATTGAAAAAGGCTTTTAATTAAATGGGTATTTATGTAATATGCATAGATTGTGATAGCATACAGGCTGATAATTTTTTGTGTAGTTTGCAAAAATAAAATAGAAAAATAAAAATAATTTCAAATTTCTTTTCTTCTTGATTATTTTGTTATCATTTCAAAGAGTAACATTTCTTAGAGAGAAATTTCTAATGGCAACCCACTAGACATGATGAACCATGGATGAAATTTATCCTACCTGACAGTCTAATTATGCAACCCTGCCCCACCACCAAGTAAGGGCTAGGGGGTGAAGGTAAACTGGAATCAGGTTGTCTCCCTGTCTGTGCAAATCAAGTCCTATTATGAGGAGTGTTCAAATATGAATACATCTAAGCATCTAAAATTTTATTCTTCATAGGTTTCACAGAAATTTTTATTTTGTTCCCTCAAAGTATTTATCTCAAACAGATATACAAAGTTTCAGTCTCTGGATCCAATCTTTGAAGGGATTTTCATAGTTTTTTTTTTTTTAGCTCTACTGGCTGAAAGCCAGCAGAGCTTATGTCACGGTATAGTTTCCATCTGTCTGTCCGTTAGTCTTTTTCTTGTTTACGCGATAAAGTCTGCATTTGTGGTCAGATTTTCGTGAAACTTGCAGTTTGTTTATCTCATCAATAGCTTGAACTCTATTGATTTTGAAGAAAATCTGTCTATCGGTATGGGAAAAGTAGCCATTTGAAGTTGAAAATTTCCATTTCTTGTTTAAGATATAAAGTCTGCATTTGTGGTGGGATTTTCGTCAAACTTGCACAGTTTGTTTATCTCAACAATAGCTTGAAACCTATTGATTTTGAAGAAAATTTAACAGTATGGGAAAAGTAGCCATTTAAAGTTGGAAATTTCCATTTCTTGTTTACGCGATAGTCTACATTTGTGACTGAATTTTCAAGAAACTTGCACAGTTGCTTTTTATCATCAACAGCTCGAACCCTATAGTGCAAGACCTTCTGAAGCAGGAAAAAGTCGTGCTCCCCCACCTTCCGAATTCACCTGACCTTGCCCCTTGTGAATTCTTTTTGTTTCCAAAGCTTAAAGAATACCTTTCAAGTAGTCTGTCTTTGTACCCAGAATGCCCCCAAAAATGTCACCTTGAGGATGATAATACTGTCAAAGTCGTTGTCTGCGCGTGTCATATTCTTAGAAGATTAGACCTGTCTTCGAAAATTAGACCTGTCGCATCACTCTCCTGAAAGGGATAAATATTAATACGCGGTACATAAACAGAAAAACTCCGTCGCTAAAAAAGTAGCAATCGGAAAATGGCTATTAGTAATGAAGTATGTGGAAGACTCAAGCCTATTCAGCACTCCAAATTTCCTAGAACTATAATAATTATTAACGGAAAAAAAATTAAAAAAACAACAACACTGTTTACTGCAAATTTTTTATGATCAGCTAGCATATAACCTATGCACCTGCCATTTATAAAAACAGCCCCCTACAGGCTTGGATAATAGCTTCGGTGTAAGCCTTACTTTTCCCATGTTTATGGGATGGTTGATGCGCCATAGCAGACAGGTCGAATTTTCGAAGAATATCACATGTGCAGACAACGTGCCAAAATCAGATAGGTTTGTATTTGAAAAGCCACCTAGCGGAAGATAATGCCTAATCTTCCTTTTCCGGTAAAACGCCCGGGGGCTCTTTCCAAGCCACTAGCTGATCGACAGAAACCGGAAATTGGGCGGTGAGAGAAGAATAGATTCAGCCGCATTAACTTTCATTCAAGCATAAAGCAGCTTTCACAACAAAGGTTGCCTTTGCTACCAGTTTAAATTAAGATCAGACTGCACAAAACGTGCAGTCTGATCTATGATCAACACTGTCCAATTATAGGCATACTGGACAAGAGCAACCTTGACATTTCAGCCTGAAAGAGGTTTAATCATGAATATGAACGAATTTTGGTCGACATAAGGAATATTCGAAAAGGTGCACTAGTCAGTGCAAAATATCTTATTAAAGCACTGTTGAAATAAAAGCACTTACAGGCCAGCCCTCGTTGTCCTTCTGCAATTTTCAAAATCCAGTAAAATCCTTGTTGGCGTTTTCACAGTTCTAAGCGAAAATAGGAATTATTATACCAAGTGAAGACAAAATTTGTCAAAGGAAACATTAATAGGTGAGTTGTCAGCGTTATGTAATTGAGATCATTTTGGAAAGCGTTGTGAAAAATGAAAACATCCAAAGGACTGTCAAATCTCTTCAGCACTAAAGGCGAAAACAACGGCTTTTGCTGACGACATACATCAAGATCAGACTGCACAGAACGTGCGGTTTGATCTTGCATCTACAGTTTAGTCAAGTCTAAGTATCAGCGTCGAAAGAGGGCGACAATTGGTATATTTGGCGTTTGAAAAATCAGTCAGTGGCTGGAATGGCATGGAGTGCGTTATAACTGGTATTGATACGATAGAAGCATTTGCAAAGGTGCGCTGGCCGCTATGACATGCTATTTTGATGAATACGGAGTTTAATGCAACCTAATAGTAAAACAAACTATTTAAAAAGACTTCTGTCTAAAGCAAACTGTTTTTCCTTCTGGTACGATACGTCAGGGGCCGAACAGTTCCTCAAAAAAAAAATTCTCGATTTCGGGCACAAAAATCGCATCATGAGAAAAAGGGACCTAAAGTTTGACTGATTATTTGGACTAATTGGAATCATTTTCTTTCATCAAAAGCTTGCTATGTAATCTAGAACAATTTAAAGTAAATTTTGGTGGCATGAAAATACAAAAATTGCATCATGTGTGCTTGTAAATTGAAATTTTTCCACATGGTCCCTGTTCTGGTGCTGCGAAAGTTTCCTTCAAAATGGCCGGATATTGGCTAAAACTTTCGCAGCAGCATAAAAGGGGATTTCTCCTTGTAACGCATCTGTGAACCGTTTTTTGGGGCACTTATCGTAATGACGCGGCAGCTTTTGCACAAGACACACGGACGTTCATGGACAAATTTATCGCAACATCAGAAAAGGGGGTATGAATTTAAAATGATTATTTATGCAATTTAGACCTAGTTTTCCTGCTTCAAAACTCTGCTACGAAATCTGGAACGATTCTCGGCAAATCTAGGCAACAATAAAAATCCTGAAATTGTATGCTTTCTGCAAGAAATATTCAGAATTTCCTCTTGGTACCTGTTTCAGTGCCTGCGAAAGTTTTTCTACACTTCAGCAAACTAAAAGCGGTCGAGACATCAGAAAAGGTGTCTTTTCCTTGTAGCGCATCTACTTAGCGCTGGTGGACGGGTCCGTCCTCTCGTGCTGCGACGGTTTAAGAACTGCATTTTGGGTAATATACCCGTCACCCCCGCTTTCTGTTTTTCCCACCCGGCGTTTCTAAGTTTGTTTTTATAGCTCACCTGGGTACAAAATGCTCAAGATTGTGATCGTGCTGTGTCCGTCGTGCATCGTCCGTCGTCAACGTTTACCTTGTGTACACTTTAGATACCACATTTTTAGTCCGATACTCATCAAACGTGGTCAGATTGTTTGTCTTGAGATCTCGGATGGGTCCAAAAATCGGTCACGTCGAGTCAAAAACTAGGTCACATCATAGAAAAAACCTGTGTACACTCTAGAGGCCACATTTTCAGTCCAGTACTCATGAAAAATGGTCAGAATGTTTGTCTTGATGATATCTTGGATGAAATTGAAAATGGGTCATGCCTGGTCAAAAACTAGGTCACCAGGTCAAATCATGGGGAGAAAAAATTCTTGTGAATACTCTAAAGGCTACAATTTCAGTCTAATATGCTTGAAATTTGGTCAGATTGTTTGTCTTGATATTTTGGACAAGTATGAAAATTGGTCACACCCGGTCAAAAACTAGGTCACCAGGTCAAATCTTTGAAATACCTTGTGTACCCTCTGAAGGCCAAATTTTCTTTACAATACTTATAAAAATTAGAATGTTTGGCTTGATATTTTTAATGAGGTTGAAAGATGGTGACATTGGGATCAAAACTAGGTCACAAGGTTAAATTTTAGAAAATGCTTGAGTACAATCTAGAGGCCACATTTTCAGCCCAATACTCATTAAAGTTTGAAGAATATTTTCATATCTTGGAAAAGAATGGAAATGGGTCATGTTTGGTCAAAAGGCTCAGGTGAGCGACTTCAGGGCCATCATGGCCCTCTTGTTTTTTAAATTCTAGCCCCAAAAGCATCCAAATAAGCATTAAAAAGCACACAGAGGAGTCCATGATTAAAAACATTTCTCGGGGAGGCCCCTGAAACCCTTACTAGCGGATGAAAATCCCCCTCTCTTGCTTTCCCCCGCTTCGTGTATTTGGCACTTACAGCTATCTTCCACCGAACCACTTTTTACTTCACTACAACGGGCCTGATGATTCAGTCAGAGATGCATTAAAACCCTGTTTACGATGCATGTGAAGTCCATTCTTGGATTTCAGCATCCTAAGAGGACATCATTTGTTTGTACAGATGAGAAAACTTGTCACATTTGCTCTCCATTTCTAAATTACAGAGAAAGCCATGGATAGCATGGTAGGGAGGAGTTTTTCCTCTTTCATAACAAGCCAATTCGAAACACCTATCAATTTGTACAAGTTTTAAAAGTAAACCTTGACTGGACTAATTAAATATTGAAATGTATAGAGAACAAAATGATATAATAAAAAACTGTTTCTTTCAAGCAATTCCCCTATTTTCTCCTTTTAATTTTTCCCAAGCCGTCTACTGCAAACTCAGAAACGGCACACTCAGCACACTTCATGCCAGTGCCAATGCTCAGCTGTTACATTTTCATTGTATAGGCTTTGTCGAAAAAAGGGCATAACTGTTAACAATATTTTGAGGGTTACCTACCCTTGTGTGGTATGGCTTGTCTTTGACATAATAAATAGCCCAATAGTAAATAATATCTTTTGTAGTAACACAGATATGTGAAAATGTCCAACTAATTGCACAATCACTGAACAGACAATAACAGAGCTATGTCACTACAGCAATGCTTTCTTCATGAACAGCCGTACAAAAAGAGGTTCAGGATTTGTGTCTTTATGTGCTGACAGGTAAATATACTAAAGCAACAAAGAGCCAAATTCTGTATCTGTATTTTATTAGCCGTCATATAAGTACTGTACACACTATTTAGAACTGTGTTTTACCACATGATAAAAATCATAATACAATTCACAGATGAATCTGTAATAATTATCTTCTTTGCAGCAAAAAACAACTTGAATGCTTCATACATACAATTTATTCATTCTTTTTTAATAAGGTTTGACAAAACCACCCTACGTTTTTACAAGCCTCATTGTGGGACAAGGAGAAAAAGCTGGTAATCAGCATTTTCTCCTTTTCCAACAATGTTTTCTACCCTTTAACTCATTACCAAACGACAAAATTTTAGGTTTGTCCAATCTGAAAGCATTTGCAGACGACAAAATAAAAGTGACTGAAAATTTGAAATTTGTTTTGTGACAGGTAGAAAACATTGTGGGAAAAGGAGAAAATGCTGGTTACCAGCATTTTCTCCTTTTCCCACGTTTTCCAAAGGCTTCTTTCTCAGGGTTGTCAAAAGTAGGGATTGTGGTAATGGGTTAACCCTGTAGCACACAATCACAAGTTCATGACCCTAGGGATGAAGCTGGTAACCAGCATTTTCTCCTTTCCTCACAATGTTTTCTAACCTTTCAGAGACAAATATAATAATTTGAGCAACATTTGTGATCTGTAATTGCTTTCAATTTGATCTAGTCTGAAATTTTGTCATCTTGCACAGAGTTAAATCAAAACCCCATGATTTAAGTTATTACCTGCAAATGCTTTCAAAATGGATAAGTCTAAAATGTTGTTGTCTGACAAAAGTTACCAATATCCCTCTTACTATTGATTTTGCCTGAATATCTGGGAAAAAACCTAATTTTCATTTCCAATAAATCATAATTTATAAACTGAAGATATACAAAGGTGTTGACTTTTTCAACAAAGTAGAAAAAAAAGAAAACTACATAATCATCTCAAGTTTTTCCTATACAGGATTAACTCTTGGCCCATGGCAAAGTTCTAGACAGGTCCATATTGAAACTAAAATATTGTTAACCAAAACGGTCTTTGCCCTTTAAAGGGTAAACAACATTGTTGATAAAGGAGAAAATGGTGGTTATCAGAATTTCCTGCTTTTCCTTCAATGTTTCAAAAAGAATACCCCATATTATTAGTAAAGAGTTAAAATATTAACATGTACACTAACACAAACATATTCAAAGATTATTGCACAAATTCATTCCTTTCATCGCAGCTTCTATACGAGTGACAAAAGAAATCAATGAAAATTACAGTAACAACAATACAAGAAAAACCATGCTATTACCAAGTTAAGCTCGCCTAAATTCAAAGTAACATTCAGAGACTTAGTAATCATGGATTTAACCCTAACCTAAGTGCCAAAAACAAGTGAAATGGATATTTTCAGTTGGCATATCAGACAAACATATTACAATTTCAAAGCCATTTGTAAGAATAAAAAATGGGGACAGAGCACTCTATGGGTTAAATACAGTTAAGTAAACCTTGTGGCATAGGCTCATGTGACTTGTCAAGAATTAATTGCTTAATAATTTTTTCTAATAAATGTGTCGAACGAAACTATCAGAATCATGTAAGGAACAGGTAATTCATTTAAATCTTAAATACCAATGAAACAATAACTTTTATTCCACTGCCAACTTGACTTCCATCAATATTGATAATCACTGGCTGTATCAACCCACTACTGCACAGACAATTTTCTGACCTACCACAATCTTTTAACCCTTTATTACACCATCATGAGTTTTGACAACCATTAGAAAGAGGCCTTTTGAAAACATTTTGGGAAAAGGAGAAAATGCTGGTGACCAGCATTTTCTCCTTTTCCCACGTTTTTTCTCTTTTCAAAAGCAAATCACAACATCTGAACCAAATTTAGTTTGTTGTCTGCATATACTTTTGATTTGGACAAGTCTAAAATTTTATCGTGTGGTAAAGAGTTAAGCACTATGGGAAACATAATGGGAAAAGTAGCAATTGCCTATTACAAGTAACTAGTCCTCTCCCCAAAGTTCCCTATAGCTGATAATTGGAGAACAGAAAGTTTATTTGTACAGAATTGGGTCAACACAAACATTTCAACACACACACACAAAAAAAACTCAAATTACTTAAAATTATTTACTATCAATAAACCTAAAAGCATTAACCCTTTACCACACAACTCTGACTTTTAACGACCCTGGGAAAGAAGCCTTTTGAAAAGACTTTTAGAAAAAGGAGAAAATGTTGGTTACCAGCATTTTCTCCTTTTCCCGAAAAGTTTTTTGCTCCATCAGACAGCTACAGCTAACTTGTGCTTTTTTAATTTTTTTTTGTCCCCAGTACCTTTCAGTTTGGAAGAGTCAAGAATTTGTTGTCTGGTAAAGCATTTATACTGTATATGTGGATGTATACGTGTGTCGAAAAATTTGTGAATTACCAATTACGGACATTTTGTGTACAGACAAAAAATGTTTGCGAATTCAATACACTCGTTATTTGTTGGTATACTTGTGGTAAAATATGCGAACAGAAAAGTTTGCAAAAATTTCCATGTCACAAAAATTTCCACTTACACAGTAAGCTGTGAGCTCATCAGGGAGGATCAATAAATGATGAGCACAGTAAACCATTTGTTAAAGACAACTGAATGTTATAAGTACATGACAAAATTAAATTGTCACCTAGTTCATTCATGTAATCCATACTTGGTTCAGAGGGATAATCAAATTAAATTCAAATGCTTGTATCAGGATTCTATTATATCTGCAATCTTTCAATCTGTGACAATGTTATCTAAAAACTTTTACTACAGGGCCATCATTCATAAGAGAAAAAAAATCAAGTGTCGAGTCAAACAGTGGCAGTACCAAGTAACTCCTACTTTTGGCATAATGAAACAGCAATGGATTGTTTCAGTGTACAATCCGCAGGAAACAGATCAAAATCATTAATCCTTTGCCATTGAAGATACTGAGGAAGCAGTTTTCCTTTGCATTTCTCGAGAGACGAATGCTTTACACTGACACATGTACAAACAAAAAACTTTATTCCAAAACCCACAAACCATGAAACAACATATCACAGATTCTGTTTAACTACTATACAAAGACCTGCAACGCTGGAAAACAGCAAAATTTTATACAAACACTCATTGGGCTTCATGATTTGTTTCTTTGTTAGCTCTTCACCACAAAAAAGTAGATTTGTCCAAACTGAAAGCACTTACAGACAACACATTAAATGTAACTCAAATGATTGGAATTTCCTTTAAAAGGTTAGAAAACATTAAGGAAACAGGAGCAAATACTGGTTACCAGCATTTTCTCCTTTTCCCACAATGTGTTAAAAAAAAATTCTTTTTCAGGGTTCATTAAAAATCAGGATTGTGTGGTAAAGTGTTACGTGTATAATGCTTTTAATCTAAAAAAATTTTTTATCCTACCAAGATCAACATTACACTAGTTTCCAGCATGCTACACTAAAAAGGGATTAAAAAGTGCCCTATACAGACTGACAGGTCTGATGGACTGAACCTTTTTGAGCCAGTACCTATGAAACTGCCCTAATCAAGTTTGCAAGTTATGCATCATATTTTTTTGCATATGAAGTTAGCTTAAAATCTATTAAAAAAAAAAGCGAAGTTGCATTTACACAAAGACATTGCTCACTCTCAAGAATAAAACTTTTTGGATTCATTTAACTCTTTATCACAAAACCCTAACTTTTAATGAAAGAGATGGCTAATAAAATCATTGCTGAAAAAGGAGAAAATGCTAGTAAGTAGCATTTTCTTCTGTTCCCAGTTTTCTACCCTATCAAAGACAGAAATCATGATCTCAGCAACGTTTAAATTATCGTCTGCAAATGCTCTCGATTTTGTCCTGTCCAAAATGCTGTTGTTTGGTAAAAAATCAGCCCATAGCAGACTACTTGCATAACTATTGGGGCAAACCACACATAAAAAGCCATTTCCCCTTTCACTAGAATGTGTTTTAAACTCTTAACCAAAAGGCAAAGTTTTAGGCACTTCCAAAGTGGAAGGCATTTGCAGATGAAAAATTCTGCCAAAATGATGATTTCCGCCTTAGGGTAGAAATCTTTGTGGGAAAAGGAGAAAATGCTGGTTACCAGCATTTTCTCCTTTTCCCAAAATGTTTCCCAAAGCCTTCTTTTTCGAGTTGTTAAAAGTCGGGATTGTGTGCTAATGGGTTAAACTAAGTATTTATGAACTAAACCTTAATTTATGCAGACTCATACTTTATAATGGATAATCTGATACATTGCAAATTTCTTCCAAGAATTCACAAGTTAACCCTTTATCAATCAATCCTGTGTTCTGAACCACCCTGAGGAAAAGGCTTTGGAAAACATGTGGGAAAAGGAGAAAACACTAGTACTGGCATTTTCTCCTTTTCCCATAGTTTTCTGCACTGCTACATAGATGAAAAGGATATTTTTGGTTGGGGAAAATAGGCCAAAATATCAAAAATCCAAGTTTGATTTTACAAGAAAATCTTCTCCAAAATTATTTTTCTTAATAAAAGATCAGACTGCACATTCTTTATGGTCTGATCTTGATCTACAGAGCTGAAGTTTGCAGAAGCACTAAATTTTGTTCATTGCATGCAAAGAGCTAAATAAGTAAATGTAGTCTGATCTTGATCTTTCCAGATTTTGATCTGTATCTTTCTTAAAAGAGAGAGAAAAAAAAAAAAAATGCATCTTGCATGGACCCCAGGATCCGTATTGACTAACCAACCATTCTTAACATTCTGTCTTCTTCTCCAATATTTTCTAAATTTGAAATGAACACAACTTTTACGTGGCTTAACAAAATGATCAAAAGGTATGTTACTTTCATAATTAGAATATCCTGCAGAATCAGACTAAGAATGTTCTTGAGAATGGTTGGTGAATACGACCAAATGTCTTGGGTCGAAAGTAATTTCAAAGTATTAATTTTAACACTTTTCCTTCATGTTGACCAACTTAGAAGCACTTGCAACAAAAAAAATATATATTGTGACATTTAGAGAAAAAATCATGATGAGAAAATGAAATCTTGTTTAACCATTTTCCAAACGACAAAACTTTAGACTTGTCCAAAATGAAAGCACTTTCACATGAAAATTAAATGGTGACTCGAATGAAGGAATTTGTCTTTGACAGGGTAAAAAGTTCTGTTGGAAAAGAAGAAAATACCAGGATTTTCTTCTTTGCCAACATTATTTTCAAGCGCTTTCTTCCTCAACAGTTGTTAAAACTTGGGATTGTGTGGTGACAGGTTAATTCATATTTCACAATTATGCATGAATTAAAGCATGGCAAAAATCCGGAAAAATTCTACAGCTTATATCTAAAAAATTCACTGGATGAATAGACACTGAAACAACAGCACTCTTGGATAGGATATAGATGAAAGAATGACTCAAACACAAACAAGCACTCTTGGATATGAATTTCAATATGTATGTAATGAATGGAAAAAACCTAAATAGAAACAAACATTCTACATGGTGCATACTCGAACATGCTCACAACATACCGGTCTTTTGAACATTTAAATTTCAGATTCTTGTAGGCAGAGGTTGTTGCTTAATAAATCACCAAATATCATCCACATATTTCTGTGGCTTAATATGGCAAACATTTCTGTTGCAAAAAATGACAATGTTTTAAAAGGCAAGGCCGTTTTTCCAAAAAAAAGGTCCTTTCACTTCTATGTAACTTTGAACATTACTCCTGAATGGCTCGGAAACAAAAACATTTCACAGAAACATACCAAGTTATAAATCTTGTATACATCTGAAAAACAGAATACTAGTATACAGAAAAAGAAGTTGACCGAAGATAGCAAATGAAATATGAGCCATGCTCTATGAAAAGGGGGCTTAATGCATCTGCGAAAAGTATTGATCCAGGTCAGCCTGACCCGGGCCAAACTTTTCACTATTGTTCAATTTTCTGTATGTCCAAGGACCAGTCTACCTTATGATTAAGTCGGTTGTTAAAAAATGTGGCTAAAATGAATTTATAGTAATGTGATGACTTGCTTGATATAATGCATCACGGAGATGCATTAAGCCCCCTTTTGCCACAGCATGCCTCATATGCATTTGTATGGAAAGTTTAATGATATATAATGAGTGTTGCACATAACACAAATAAGGTGAGCCATGCTCTGTTAAGAGGGCTTAAGCCATTTGCAGAAAGTATTGACCCTGGTCAGCCTGCGCAGTCCACAAAGTGTGACCTGGGCCGAAAGTTTTTGCTATTGCTCAACTTTCTGCATGTCAAAGGACTAGTCTACCTCATGATTCGAATGGTTGTCTAATAAAATGGATTTTATGCATCCATAATTATGTGATGACTTTACTGGTACAATACAGTATGAAGATGCATAAAACCCCCTTTTGCCAGAAAATGGCTCAGGTTTATACCCGACATGGACATGGACAAAAATGGTCAACTAAGCATGATAAAATGGAAGAATATGAGATCAAGGCAGGAAGTTTAAGAGTAAGGCAACTAAAATTAACTTCTGAATGTTGACCGCTGTTACCAATCACCCAAACTCAATGAGTGGAATGAATTTCATATTCTTACCAACTTAATCTTGGTGTTAAGTAGCACTTTTCTGTTACCACAGAGACCAATTTTTGACTTACCAAAAAGTTGTATTTGAAACACAGATGGTGAACATTCAAAGGAAAGGAAAAATCTTTTTTGAACTGTGCTGAAATAATAAGAGAAAAGGCGCTTTTGCTTATTACAAATTAATCCCCGTGCAGTTATATCAAAGCAATCTTGCTGGGAAATCATTTTTTATAAGGCAAATATATCAGGAAATTCATGGTGAATGGTATCAACATAAATCTACATTTAACCCATTACCAACCCATCCAGAGTTTTAAGGACCCTGAAAGAGAAGGCTTTTGAAAACACTTGAAACAGTACAAAAATGCTGGCATTAAGTATTTTCTTCTTTTTCCACAATTTTCTCATCTCTTTCAGAACAAATCCAATCATATGAGTTGCACTGAATAAAGTTTGTAACAGTGAAATCAGGGTGTGTTAGCGAGTCACATCATAGAGTTTAAACACAAGCTTAACTTTTAGACAGTGTACATCTTCATTTCTTTTGTTTAGTTTGTGTCCAGAAGTATTTACACACTTCTTGTTCCACATTGAAAGTTTTTTCAAAAAATTCAGTAAAATGATTCAATATACATGTACTATGTAATATCATAATAGCCAACAGAACATTCCAAAGGTAGAGTAGCCACAGTAGTAACCATACAAACCACATTTTTCATATCATCTCCTTACCAAACAATTCCTGGGTAAAAGGCCTTTGAAAACACTGGGAAAGGAAGAAAATGCTGGTAACCAGCATTTTCTCCTTTTCCCACAATGTCTTCTACTCTCTCAAAGACCTCCCTCTTAATTTGGACAATATTTAATGTGGTATCTTCAAATGCTTTTAATATGGAACACTCCAAAATGTTATCATCTGTATTGTGTTAAAATCACATTTTCCACAAGTCAATACTTTAAGTGATACCAATTTGTTTCAAATAAAATGGTAAGTCTTTCTCAGAAATAACAATACGCCAAAACAATGAGTATCCTATGTAAGAAGTTTTGCTGAGTGTACATTCTCTAATCCTTTACCATATAATTCTGTGTTTTAATGAATGAGGTAGAAGGCTTTTGTTAAAATTGTGGGAAAAGGAAAAAATGCTGGTAATCAGCATTTTCTCCTTTTCACAATGTTTTCTATTCTTTATGGTAAACCTTCCGTCATTTGTGCCAAAGCTGAATAGTTGTTTGCAACTGCTGTCAATTTGGACCAGCCCAAAATTTTGTAGTTTGGTAAAGGGTTTACTCATTACCTCTTGATACAAAAATAAAGTAGATGACTTTCAAAATATTATAAATTATGGATAGTCCAAATAAATCTGGGTTTTAATCACAACTTCAAGTTAAAACATCCAGACAAAATGTGTAACTGCTCATTACAAGCAATTTTTTCGCTTTGCTACAATTCATTTCAAAAGTGGCTTACTGAAGGCGTCAAGAAGTTGTATGCAGGGGGAAATGGCTCTGTCAATAAGTTACGTTAGTGTAGTTTACAAAGTCAAATGTGCCTGGATATTTTTTCACTAACACCATAACAAAAGATGCCCTTTCAGACAGTCCAGTATCTGGCTGATTTACGGTGAAGAAGCTGCCTAAACTAAAACAGGGGGTCTACTCTTTCAGCTTGTGTCATCAGGATCAGGTGCTAGAAAACATAATGCAGAAACAAAGAAACTCATTAGTTCAACAAGTCATACAAACAGCTATTTTAGAAATTTCTTTAACTCTTTTCCAAACAATCCTGTTTTAATAACCATGTGGAAAAGGATTTTTGAAAATATTGTGTGAAAAAGAGAATGCCTGTGACCAGCATTTCCTTATTTTCCAACAAGGTTTCCTACCCTTTCAAAGACAAATCCTTGTACATGTGATATTTATCATCTGCAAATGCTTTCAAATTGGATGCATCTAAAATTTTGTCAATCTGCTAAAGAGTTCAAAAATTTCTAAAAGACATGAATGCTAGTAATAAAATTTTTCACCCTTGTCAGAGGTAAAACTAGGCTATGTGTCTGGACATTAATTTACTTGTCAAATGACATTAGTTCAGCCCATTACCAGACAAAATAAGAGCACCACATGCAAATGCTCAGCTGCAAGTGCAAGAGCACGTAAAAAATGATTTATTGATTGTATGGTTTTTAGTGACGTTTTCAACATTATTTCAGTTATATCATGGCAACCAATGCACCTATCCATGCTTTCCTCGAGTTTCTTTTACCAGTACTCTACACAATATTCTTTCCAAGCCAGTGGCTGCTTTCCAACTTATCTATCGTTGAAACAATGATCAGCAGTGACAGAGGAATGAATCGTGTAGCAATGACTTTCATCAATCCTCAGAAAGTAATTGGCCGATCCGGGATCAAACAAGCGACCACCCTGTTCTTGAGTCCTGTATGCTATCGACTGCGCTACCGGGGCTCGGTAGCGCAGGACATAACTCTATCAAAAATATTTTGATGGTTACCTACCTCTGTTGTATAGGTTCTCCTTTAGATAGCTAACAACTAATCCAAGTTTGCAGTAACCATCTTCAGCAAAATAAGAGATATTGAAAAATGTCGAAGTTTTTGCATGGCTACATCGCAGACGACACCAGGGCTAATAATATAATACCTTGACATTTTCATCGATAACAGCCTAGCTAAAAAAGAGACTTTTTCAAACAGAGAGCATTTCAGGACAAAAAATCAAAATAGTCCCATATGATACAAAAAGTCTTTGCAAGGGAAGATAAATATGAACATAGAGAAAATGCCAGTTACCAGCATTTTCTCCTTTTCCCACAATGTTTTCAAAGGCGTTCTTTCTGAAGTCATAAAAAGACATGATTGTTTAGTCAATGGTTGGAGCTACTGTACTGTACATTTTCATCTTAGTCAATTTGACCTTGCTATACTGTAGTATACAACAGTTTAATTCATTGTTTAACACTGCCTTTGACATTATTTCAGTCAGATCATAGGAACAGCTCACTTATTTATTAACATCTGGAGTTTCACCAGTACTAGGCTAGGGTTCTGATCCAAGAACTCTCTCATGAAAAACCCACAGCCTCCAGAGAGGCTTGAGCTCGGGACCTCCTTGTCACAAATCCTATACTTAACCGCTGAGCCATGCAGAACCTCTTAAACACACAGCTGGGAAAGAGGTGTTTGTTTTCTGCAAAGATACTGTATGCCTTAATTCCACTTCTCTTATTTCTGACATTGCTCAAAGACAAGTGAAGTGACATACAAACTCTCTAATTCTTAATGGTATGATAAAAAAATGAATTCCAGGCTTTAATTCTATCATCCAAAATCCTTTTCCTTGCAAAAACACAATGAAACTAGAACTTCTTTTTTTACAGGAAAAAAAAAAAAAAAAAAAAAAAAAAAAAAACAGATGTCTCCCCCCTTTTTGGTGTCAGAAGGATTGATATGTCACCAAGGCAATTTCTAACTGAAATAATGGTCATTTTTAGAGCAAACAATCTAGTTGACACAAAAGGCTGTACAGCCACAGAAGATGGTTAGGGGCTTGAAATTCCAGATATCAGAAGTAGTGGGATTGTACTCTATAAAAAGGGAGAACAAAGGCACTGATCATGCTAGACGGGTATCTCTAACGGTTTTCGAGTTGAAGAGCGGACACGAAATTGTACGTAAAATGAGTAAGGAAAATAGTCAGGGAAATAACTAAAAAAATATACAAACCAGAGTTATGTTTCTTGTGCATGACACATCGTCTCATTGTGGTTCAGAAATGTATGAAGTTTCATCAAAATACCTCAAACAGTTTTCAAGTTATAGAGCGGCCACTTAATTGTATGGAAAAATAGCTCAAAAAATATACAAGCCAGAGTTATGGTTCTTGTGCGTGACACATCATCTCATTGTGCTTTACAAATGTATGAAGCTTTATCAAAATATCTGTTACGGTTTTCGAGTTATAGAGCGGACATGAAATTGTACGTAAAATGAGTAAGGAAAATAATCAAAGGGAAATAACTCGAATAATATACAAGCCAGAGTTATGGTTCTTGTGCATGGCACTTCGTCTCATAGTGCTTTACCAATGTGTGAAGTTTTATCAAAATATCTTAAAAGGTTTTCGAGTTATAGAGCGGACAAGATTTGTGATGGACAGACAGACGGAAAAAAACAATATGTCTCCTGACCCTGACTGGAAAGGGGGGGGGGAGGGGGAGGAGAGAGACATAAAAAAGAAGACTTCTCTATTAAAGAAAAGATCATTCTTCATGATTCCTCCCTTTTTCATGAAACCATTACTTTAGAAATATGAAATATTAATATATCCCTTCAGTTGATAAATTGAGAAATATCATGCAAAAAGGAGAAACTCCGTGTTGTAAATAATTGCATCTTTGCCAACATTTTACACCATACTGCAGAAAAACAACATAATCCTATTTTTGTCCATCTTATGCAAGGTTTTTTGGGGGGTAACTGTTATCATAGCCAGTATCATTAAGGGGCAGACAGACTGGTGCAAAGTTAGCCCTGACATCTGGAAGTAAATATTACACCTTTGTAATTTGACCATAGTACACATGGCCTATCAAAACTGTCATACCTTTAGTTCTATTTGCAGATTCTATAATTTGTAGCAAACACCTTCCAAACTCCTCAATGACCATGCGCTCTTGCACAACAGGAGGCATTCTCTGTCTGTCTGCTTCTTCTGCCTGAGCAAGGAGACATGCACAGGTAGCTTCTACAACTTCAGCCGTAACAAATGAAAATGGTAATCTGAAATAAATGTACAAGAAAAAATACTATGCAATACAGACAAGTATATATAACAAGAGGGCCATGATGGCCCTGTATCGCTCCACTGGCTTTTTAACCCTTTACCACACAAATCAAAGTGTTAATGACCCTGAAAGAGAAGGCTTTCAAAAACATCGTGAGAAAAGGACAACATGTTGTCAGCCAGTATTTTCTCCTTTTCCCACGTTTCCTAACCTATCAAAGACAGAAATAGTCAATTAAGCTACAGTCAATTTGTCTTTTTGCAATGGCTTTAAACTTGGTACAGTAAAAAAAATTGTCATTTCTTAAAGAGTAAAATTAACCTATCATGTGCTTAATTGGCATTGACAGAGACATACAGCATAAAAAGTCTGTATGGTAATAAAGTTACTTTGAAAACATAACCTCCATCCTGCCCGCCAAACAAAAACAGTCATATCTTTTTAAATGCAAAGATAATGTCAGTGAATACAAGCAGGTTTATTCATTAGCATGAAAGGTAAAGTTCTGAAAAAATTTGAGAGATAGAAACCTTACTTTAAATTAAACATTCCATTCATGTGAGCATAACTATTAGCATCAAAATAAATCACTCTCCCTTAAAACAGAACATTCCCTCTCCAAAAAACTTGAATACCAAACTCCAATAATGTATAACTGCAATTTGATAATCAAGGGAGGTAAATATTAACAAACTTTATCTTGTATAACAGGACTTATTTCTCTTGATTACTATTTTAAATGACAGTCACTATATAAGCCCATGTTAAACTTGTGATCCCCGTGGCAGAGCCAATTTTGACCCCAGGGCTATAATATGAAGGAACTTGATAGAGATCCATTAGATAAAGCTACATGCCAAATTTGGTAGCCCTGGGCCTTATGGTTTGAGACAAGAAGATTCTCAAAGATGTTCAATATTTTTCAGTTTTCTTGCCATGGCAACCAGAGTTTTTGAAGGAATCAAATTCTTTCAAGAAATTCTAAAGAGGACCATAGCAGGATCATTTCTGTGAAGTTTCATCAAATTTGGATGGGTAGTTTCAGAGAAGAAGTTTGAAAAAAAAGTTAATGCACGCACGGACGGACGGATGCACAGACAGCCGGACGCACGACGGACACCGGGCCATGACATAAGCCCGCTGGCCTTTGGCCAGTGGAGCTAAAAATCAACTTGAAACCTCATTCAGATAATTTTTTACATCTTGCAGCCCACATCTCTTGGAAACAATTACAGCAAAAGAAACAAGAGGGCCATGATGGCCCTGTATCGCTCCACTGGCTAATACGTAAAATCACTACATGCCAAACATTACAATACTTGGCCAATTGGTTTTGAACATAAGACCCCTGAAACAGGACTAAAATTGGTAGCCCTAGTTCATATGGTTAGTAACAAGAAGATTTCTAAAGATTTCACTATATAAGCCCATGTAAAACTTCTGACCCCTCGGGGTGAATCAAATTCCCCCCTAGGGCTATAATTTACGCACTCTTGGTGAAGGGCCTTTACATATAGCTACATGCGAAATTTGGTAGCCCTACGCTTTATGAATAAGTACAGGGAGATTTCTTAAGTTTTCTCTACATAAGCCCATGTAAAACTTGTGACCCCCGGGGCAGGGCCAATTTTGACCCCAGGGCTATAATTTAAGCACTCTTGGTAGAGACCTACTAGATAAAGCCACATGCAAAATTTGGTAGCCCTAGGCCTTACGGCTAGGTACAGGGAGATTTCTAAAGTTTTCCCTAAATAAGCCCATGTAAAACTTGTGACCCCCGGGGTGGGGTCAAATTTGACCCAAGGGCTATAATTTGGGCACTCTTGGTAGAGGCCCACTAGATAAAGCCACATGCAAAATTTGGTAGCCCTAGGCCCCATGGCTAGGTCAAAGAAGAATTTTAAAGTTCTCCCTATATAAGCCCATGTAAAACTTGTTATATAAGCCCATGTAAAACTTGTTACCCCCGGGCAGGGCCTAATTTGACCCCAGGGCTATAATTTGAACGATCTTGGCAGAGGTCCACTAGATAAAGCTACATGCCAAATTTGGTAGCTCTAGGCCCTATGGCTAGGTAGAAGAGGAATTTTAAAGTTCTCCCTAAATAAGCCCATGTAAAACTTGTGACCCCCGGGGCGGGGCCAATTTTGACCCCAGGGCTATAAATTGAAGAAACTTGGTAGAGGTCCACTAGATAAAGCTACATGCCAAATTTGGTAGCCCTTGGCCTTACGGTTTCAGACAAGAAGATTTTCAAAGATTTTCAAAATTTTTCAGTTTTGTTGCCATGGCAACCAGAGTTTTTGAAGGAATTAAATTCTTTCAAGAAATTCTGAAGAGGACCATGGCAGGATCATTTCTGTGAAGTTTCATCAAAATTGGATGGGTAGTTTCAGAGAAGAAGACGTTTTAAAAAAAAGTTAACGCACGGACGGACGGACGGACGCACGACGGACAACAGGCCATGACATAAGCCCGCTGGCCTTCGGCCAGTGGAGCTAAAAACTGTTTGTAACGTATTTCCTCTTTGTCTTGATGTTTTCGTATGTATTTGAGTATTAAACTACATCTATGTTTACAATTCCAATTTTACAAGGATGTTTTCCAAGTCCTCTGTTGCAAATTTCTTTCAAGGGCGTGTTCAGATTTTCTGTCTTCATAAACTTTACTGGATAACATTGCAGCAGTTTTAATTCCTCACATAGCAGCAGTTTCAACCCTTCACATTAACCCCATATAAAACAATTCGGAGTTGTAACAATATTGGAAAACATGGGAAAACAAGACAATGCTGGTAAACACCATTTTCTCATTTTCCTACAATGTTTTCTACTCTTTCAAAGATGGAAATCATTGTTTGAACAACATTTTATTTGTGATCTGCAAATGCTCTTAATTTGGTCAAGTCTGAAACTTTGTCATTCTGTACACGGTTTGAACTTACCAACACTCATATCAATTTTTGCACATACAAATATTAGTGTGTTAACTGTGCTTGAAATGTAACACTAGTACATCTATATGTTCCAATTTTTAAAATTTGATGGTTAAAAAACGTAAAAAATGACTGTACTGTGAAAACAGCTAGTCATGAAATGAGCCCATTCATGTTTTCTGTTGGAGTTAAGGTTAATGAAAGTTCAAATAAAGTTAAAAATTTAGCAATATGTCTTTCATTTTCTATCATTTTGTAGCGTGAACATGCTTTTTTAACTGACTGAATGTTATGCAGTTTGAACAGTACTGGTATTCCAGTTATGCCATGGTAGCCAGCGCACTAATGCATGTGTTGATAGTGAGATTACTGTACCTAAAATATAACACTAGCACATCTATATTGTTTTTTTGTCAGACAGCAATAGTAGTAACAGCCAAAAAGAACAATCTTACCTTTCTCCTGTTATAGAGGATACTGGTCTACTGGGCAAATCTGATATTTGTGATGAAAGCTTGGTTTTTGCAGCTGTCTGTTGTTGGACGCGAACCTCTGCTGCATCAGCAAGGTGCATTAAAGTTTTTCTTTCTGGACTTTCTTCAAAGTTTTTACAACCAATACATTTACAATATGTACTGCACATTATCTTGGCCTGAAATATATCCACATAACCAAAGTGGTGTAATCAAATATAAGCATTTCAAACCTAAGACAAAGCAAAAACTTCAGGTAGGCATATAAATAGGCCAAGACGATATATAATTTAAGAATTTCTCGACAAATGCATTCAGTAATACATGTACCTAGAAAACTTGCTGACAGATCCACTGAAACAAAAGAAAAAGGACTAATTTGATGTGTTATAACAGGAATGCAATGAAATTGTGAAAATGAGCCTAACAATATGATAAGGATTATCACACAGTAACTTGTTCATATCATTTTGTATGCTTAACACTTTACCCAACTAAACCATTCTTTACCAAAGTAAGCGTTTTCAGACGACAAAATGAGTAGGACTTAAAAATTGAAAAGTTGCTTTTGGACGGGTAGAAAATATTGTGGGAAAAGGAGAAAATGCTGGTTACCAGCATTTTCTCCTTTTACCACACTGTTTTTAAAAGGCTTCATTTTTAGGGTCGGTAAAAGTCATGATTGTGTGCTAAAGGGTTAATTAGAAAGTGTGCAATGCAAATTATATTATAAGAAATGTGAGAATATACACTCACATGTTTATGCAAGCTATATAGCAACAGGTGTACTATCGCAGTATTTTAAAAACAATACCTGCAGCACTTTAAGTATTTAAACCCACCTGTCAACCATCCAACAAAGTGAAAATTAAACAAGAGTACCAAATGAAGGTGCCACTGCTCAGCTGCAGTTGCTTTCAGAAATGAATTGATTTTCAGTGAAAATTCTAAGATGAAAAAAGGGCATATCTGTGTCAAAAATATTTTGATTGTTACCTTTCCTTGTTGGGATCCCCTTTTGATTATCAGCCACTAGTCTGAGCTTCAGTAATGATAGAGATATTATAAAATGTCAAGTTTTTGCATGACAAATTTTAGGTCAAAAAAGGAGTATAGCTATGTCAAAATATTTTGATCGTTACCTACCCTTGGTGTATGGGTTTCCCTTTTGATAGTTTTTCCACTTTTGATAGTTTACTACAAGTCCCAGTTTGACTTAAATACAGTAAAACCTCTCCTCAAGTCCACCCCGACAATACGAGCAACCCGCCATTATGAATGATTTTTGTAAGAACAGAATTTTTCCTTCTATAAAATCAATGATCACGAACCCGGAAATACGAGCACTCCGCTATTCCAAAATTACAACCATCATTTTCAGTACTAACATGAATTTACCTGTGGATGTTAACCCTGTGAAACGACCACTTGATTTCCATAAATTCTTTACAACCAGCAAATTTCCATGCGTCCGTAATCGCGAACCACAGACTGTCCCACATGTAGGAATATTCTTGGGTCCGATGGAATTGAGAATCAATTATCGGTCTTTTGTTTGTCTATCGACCATTGATTGTGACATGGTTGTGTAAAATGATCAGGATGTTACGTAACATAATCAAACAACCTGTGAAGTGATATTTTTAAATTATCGATTCGGCTTTCACGCGGTAATCAAGCGTTTATCACACATTGCTGACCCGGATGACAAACATGGCTACATCCGGGTGATCATGATTTATTGTTAATAGCTAATTTAAGACGCTTGGGTTTAGTGGTGATTGAGATGGGATTATCATTTGTTTTTGACACTTTACATACTGTAATTATACCGTGACGAATATACGATCGTAAACAAGTGACCACGACGACTGTGAGATCGACGATTTGCAGGACTGTTCGAATAATCAACTCGGGACTGTTCGAATAATCAATTCGGATAAAAATGAAAAAAAAAAAGGGAGGGTGGGGGAGATTTTCCATCAAACGTTCAGAGATCAGCACGTTTTTGAAAATCTTTGTTTTAAAATGAAGATTGGCACTTAGAATGTAAGTTCTTCAGAAGTAAAAAAGCAGATCAAAAATGAGAATATGACAAGTTCTATCAGTTACATTAGATTCTTAGTCTTCAGATTCATTTAGTTAATTTATGTACATAGCTGTTATGATTGTTTTAAATAGGCAATTATAAATTGACATGCTTTTACCGGTGAATTTATTTGATATAATTCAAGAAATGCGTAACTTTTCAATGAACATGAAAATGTTCTTGTCATTTTCATTTGTGTACATAGGCTTCCCTAAATGAAAAGCAATTAATATTCACATCATTTAGCTCTGCACAAGTCTACTCAGAGCCAGGGTTTATCTCAAAAGGTAGGCGTGTGAAACCCAAAAATCAGACCACCCCACCAATGAGACCAAATTTTAAAAGTACCAAAGGTGGTCTTAATAGAGGAGTTTTACTGTATCTTCATTAATGACAGAGATATGATAACATATCAAACACAAGTGGGGCTATGACAATACCTCGACATTTTCTTTGAAAACAGCCAAGTGAAAAAAGGTTAACTAGACAGGCTACTACCTCATAACATTCACAGTAGTTTTTCAAACATCCTGAGCGTTTACAATTGCACCCTTTATTGTGTCTTCTATCTTTCTCACCAGCTTTACCCTTGCCTGAAAAATAAAGTATCATACTTAAGTCTATGTTTGTTTATGTTCTCTACATGAAGCAGTGGAGTTTTCCATTTATGTAAGAGATAAGACATGACTGTCAAGACATAATTGAGCCGTGCTCTGGCAAAAGGGGGCTTAATGCATCTCCGTAATGTATTGTATCAAGCAAGAAATCTCATAATCAGAGATCAATAAAATCCACTTTGTCTAACAATTGACTGAATCATGAAGTAGAATTATCCTTTGACATGTGGAAAATTCAAAGATAGCAAAAAGTTTCGGCCCATGACAGCCTGCGCGAACTGCGCAGGCTGACATGGGTCGATACTTTTCACAAATGCATTAAGCCCCCTTTTCACAGAGCATGGTTCATATCATATATTTATGTTCTATCCATGACCAAACAGAACTATGTAGAGCAAGTGGGTTGCAATGTAGTATTCAGAATTAAAACTGTAAACTCCTGTTCACTCTTAAAAATGTAAATCTGGTATCAGTTTATGTGAAAATGTATCCTAAATGGTGTGAAATCTTCATGACTTGGACATGCAATTGTTCATACATTTGAGACAAAAAATACTTTCATGGACTTGTATGAATGAAGACAATGGAACTAATACAGATGAAAACAAGTGAGCCATGCTCTGGGAAAAGGGGGTTAACTGCATTAGCAAAAAGTATTAATCCAGGTCAGCCTGCACAGTTCTGTTACAAAAATGGATTTTATGGATCAATAATTGATGACTAGCATAGACTGGCACAGCTAATTGTTAAACTCTTAGCAAAACAACAAAATTTTCCCCTATCTTGAAAACTCTTATGAAACTATTAAAATTTCTTCAAACGTTGGGAACTGTCTTTCAGAGGGTAGAGTATACTGGGAAACAAGAGTTTCGCAGAGCTGCGCATATACTTCCGAAGGGGCTTGTCAGTGAAATGGGTTAAAATGAAGATGTACCGTAAAAGAACAAGACACTGGACAGTTAGGGATCACATATGAGACCATGGAGTTATTTATTCTTGTGCACTGCACTTCTCCTCAATGTGATCTATGCACCTGTGAAGTATCATTTTTACACCTCCAATAGTTTTTGAGTTATGCTCCTGACAAAATTTAAGTAAGAAAAAAATCAAAAGGCAATAACTTCTAAACTATTGGGCCAAAAGTTATGCTTCTTGTGCACTGAACTTCTCCTCAATGTCATCTATCAGCCTGTGAAGTTTCAGGCTTATATCTCATGTAGTTTTCAAGTTATGCACTAGACAAAATTTAAGTAAGAAAAATAACAAAGAGCAAACTCCTAAATTATGCAATCAAGAGTTATGTTTCCTGTGCACTGCACTTCTCCTTGATGAGATCTATCCACCTATGAAGTATCATGTTTACACCTCTAATTATTTATAGTTTTTGAGTTATGCTCCTGACAAAATCTAAGTATAAACAAGAGGGCCATGATGGCCCTAGATCACTCACCTGAGTCAATAGGCGAATTTTCATTCCATGTGAATAATTCAATTTCTGACCATTTGTCAAGTCAATTGAACTAAAAATGTGGCCTTTAAAGTGTCCACAAGGAATTTTCTTAAGTTGACCTAGTGACCTACTTTATCACCAAAGGTGACCCAATTTTGACCTCCTCAAAAATTTGTCAAGACAATCATTCTGAACAGTTTTCAAGTACTTTGAACAATAAATGTGGCCTCTAGAGTGCCCACAAGGTATTTCTTTAATTTAACCTGGTGACCTAGTTTATGATCCCAGGTAACCCAATTTCAAACTCATCCGATATTTCATCAAGACAAACATTCTGACCAATTTTGAAGTCAATTGAGCAAGACATGTGGCCTCTAGAGTGTCCACAAGGTATTTCTTTAATTTGACCTAGTGTCCTAGATTATGACCCCAGGTGACCCAATTTTGAACTCATCTTAGATTTTATCAAGACAAACATAGTGACCAACTTTCAAATCAATTGATCAATAAATGTGGCCTCTAGAGTGCCAACAAGGTATTTCTTTAATTTGACCTAGTGACCTGGTTTATAACCCCAGTTGACCCAAATTCAGACTCATGTGACATTTTATCAAGACAAACATTCTGACCAATTTTCAAGTCAATTGAGCTAAAAATGTGACCTCTAGAGTGCCCACAAGGTATTTCTTTAATTTGACCAAGTGACCTAGTTTATGATCCCAGGTGACCCCAATCCAAACTCATCCGAGATTTCATCAAGACAAATATTTTGACAAAATTTAAGGTCATTTGAGCAATAAATGTGGCCTCTAGAGTGCCCACAAGCTTTTTGTTTGACCTAGTGACCTAGATTATGACCTCAGGTGACCCAATTTCAAACTCATGCAATATTTTATCAAGACAAACATTCTGACCAATTTTCAAGTCAATTGAGCAAGAAATGTGGCCTCTAGAGTGCCCCATAGGTATTTCTTTAATTTGACCTAGTGACCTAGATTATGACCCCAGGTGACCCAACTTTGCACTCATCTTAGATTTCATCAAGAAAGTCATTATGACCCATTTTCAAGTCAACTGAGCATGAAATGTGGCCTCTAGAGTGCCCAAAGGTATTTCTTTAATTTGACCTAGTGACCTAGATTATAACACCAGGTGAGCCAATTTCAAACTCATCTTAGATTTCATCAAGAGAAACATTCTTACAATTGAGCAAAAAATGTGGCCTCTAGAATGCTCACAAGGTATTTCTTAATTTGACCTAGTGACCTAGCTTATGACCCCAGTTGACCCAAATTCAAATTCATGTGAGATTTTATCACGACAAATACTCTCACCAATTTTCAAGTCAATTGAGCAAGAAATGTGGCTTCTATAGTGCCCACAAGGTATTTGTTTAATTTGACCTAGTAACCTAGTTTATGATCCCAGGTGACCCAATTTCAAACTCATCCGATATTTTAACAAGACAAATATTCTGACTAAATTTCAGGTCATTTGAGCCATAAATGTGGCCTCTAGAGTGCCCACAAGGTATTTCTTTAATTTGATCTTGTGACCTAGTTTATGACTCCAGGTGACCCAATTTTGAACTCACTGAACATGTTGTGGTCAGGTGGGCTAACAAACTTAGAACAGGATTACTACATAACAAATATCAAAGTTCTAAGCCTCCCAGTTTTAGAGAAGAAGAATTTTAAAGTTTTCCTTTTGGTTCCCATGTTCAAACTTGTGACCCCCCGGGGTGGGGCCATTTTTGACCCCAGGGCCATCATATGAACAAACTTGGTACAGGTCCACTAGGAGATGCTACATACCAAATATCAAAGCTCTACACTTTCAAGTTTCATAGAGGAAGAAGAATTTTAAAGTTTTCCTTCTTTGTTCCTATGTTCGAACTTGTGACCCCCTGGGTGGGGCCAGTTTTGACCCCAGGGCCATCATATGAACAAACTTGGTACAGGTCCACTAGGAGATGCTACATACCAAATATCAAAGCTCTACGCCTTCCAGTTTAACAGAAGAAGAATTTTAAAGTTTTCCCTTTTTTGTTCCTATGTTCAAACTTGTGACCCCGTGGGTGGGGCCAGTTTTGACCCCAGGGGCATCATATGAACAAACTTGATAGAGGTCCACTGGGAGATGCTACATACCAAATATCAAAGCTCTACGCCTTCCAGTTTTAGAGAAGAAGAATTTTAAAGTTTTCCTTCTTTGTTCCTTTGTTCTAACTTGTGACCCTCGGGGCGGGGCCAGTTTAGACCCCAGGGGCATCAAATGAACAAACTTGGTAGAGGTCCACTAGGAGATGCTACATACCAAATATCAAAGCTCTATGCCTTCCAATTTCAGAGAAGAAGAATTTTAAAGTTTTCCTTCTTTGTTACTATGTTCGAACTTGTGACCCCCAGGGCTGGGCCAGTTTTGACCCCAGGGGCATCATATGAACAAACTTGATAGAGGTCCACTAGGAGATGCTACATACCAAATATCAAAGCTCTACGCCTTCTAGTTTTAGAGGAGAAGATTTTCAAAGATTTTGCATTTTTTTCCTTTTTGTTGCCATGGCAACCAGAGTTATGGGTGGAATTTAATTCTTTGAACAACTTTGGTAGAGCTTCACCCAAGGAACATCCCTGCCAAGTTTCATCAAGATTGGCCCAGTGGTTTAGGAGGAGAAGATGTTTAAAGAAATTGTTGACGGATGCCGGACAAAGGGCGATCATAATAGCTCACCTTGAGCACGTTGTGCTCAGGTGAGCTAAAAATAGCAAAGGGCAATAACTCCTAAACTATGGGGTTGAAAGTTATGGTTCTTGTACACTGCACTTTTCCTTAATGCCATCTATCAACCTGTGAAGTTTCATGTTTATACCTCATGAAGTTTTCAAGTTATACTCTGGACAAAATTTAAGTAAGAAAAAAAAATAAAGGGCAATAACTCCTAAATTATGCAATCATGAGTGATGCTTCTTGTGCAATGCACATTTCCTTGACGAGATCTATCCACCTGTGAAGTACCGTATTTCCCCTAAGTATTCGGACGGGAAAAAATAATTATTTATTTTGGTGTCCAAAAATTTACAAAAATAATTGTCTTACTGTCCGAAAATTTAGGGATGAATTGATGATGGAAATCTCTATCGGAAAACTTCGGTTCCTAACGCACTGTATCCAAGAACATTTTAATTATTAACGATCCATTATCTACAGGTTTGCGGTGTCAATTAATAGTAAGTATGACAAATAATACCTGTCAATCAAGGTAGTTCCCAATTAAAAGTTTAATGACAGTACGAATGTTTGCAAATGTTTTTCTCACTGAAATACGCTTTAATTATTTCCCCTACACAATCCAAGATCAAAGAGGATGACGTAGTATGCCGCCGAATGTTTGATCAAGTACCGCACATACTCGCTTGTTAGTAATTTGATTGGTTGGATTAGTGATAACCAATCATTTATTCTTGTCAATTTTTACCTATCAATGCGATTCTGTATCTACACCTGGAAAATATTTAAATTGGAAAAAATATATTTCAGGCCCCTTTTACACTATTTTAATACACGTCGGATTGGATTAATACATTGTGAAAATCATTTATTGATTGGTAAGGGTAAGGGTTTATTGGTAAGGGTTAATCTTGACCTAACCAAACCGGGTTACGTCATTCATACACATTCTTGTCTCCATGTCAACATGTCGAACTGTGTACAGGCGTTGCAACTATCAACACCGTTATGCATTAAAAGTGTATCTTACAGCATTTATCGCTAAAATTTACGACTTTAATGCGTCACGGTTTTTGACATAAATATCTAGCCCGTGTAACACAAATAAGCACTCGTATTCAGTTTACCGCGATCATCAGATGCCATACAAAAGATTAATCCTTAAAACAGAGATCGATTTACAAATCTCAGGTACTTGCTAATTAACCCTCTCCCAAACATGCCCTTGTTTTTACGTGTCTGCAGTACAAGTCTTACGAAAACACTGTGGGAAAAGGAGAAATTGCTCGTAACGAGCAATTTATCCTTTTCTCACCGTGTTTTCTACCCCTTTGGAGAACTTTCCGCCATTTTAATAACTTTTAAAATTTAAAATTGTCGTATGCAAACTCTTTCAGTTTGGAAGGGTCTAAAATTTGTCCTTTGGGAAAGAGTATTGCGGGTCTTCGTCGAACTTCTAAACCATTATAATTTCGTGTCCGAAAATTAAGGGACAGACATTTTACTAAGTGTCCGAAATTAGGGACAAAAAACAAATTATTTTGGCAAATAATTAATGCTGTCCGAAAATTTAGGGTGTCCGAATACTTAGGGGAAATACGGTATCATGTTTACACCTCTAATAGTTGTTGAGTTATGCTCCTGACAAAATTTAAGTATAAAAAATAACAAAGGGCAATAACTCTAGAACGCCTGAAGAGATCCAAATTTAAAGTCACATGCACAACTACACATCATAGAGATTCATTGTGGTAAGTTTGAACTTATTCCAATGGAAATTGTAGGAGTTGCGCACAAAAGAAATTGCTAACGGACGGACAAACAGGCGGACGGATAGACGACCGGGGCCATAACATATGACCCTTCGGGCGTTTAAAAAAAAGAGAAAATCCTTGATACCGGTAGTTTCTTTTGTTCCAATAGATTTTAAAACCTTCCTTTCTTTTGGTCATGAAAATAAAAGGGGTTCTTTGGTAAAAGGTTATTTCAACTTCTATCTGAATCATTAAGATTTAATGTCGTATTATATTACCAATCTTTGGATGGAATGCTAGAGGGTTTCTGTCTAAACAAGATTTGATGGCCCTAGATCTTTCTTCTTCATGCTTAAGGTTGTTGGCACAGTTCATACAGTTACAATTGTGGCAAAACTCTCCATTTGCAAAACAATCACAATACCTGAAAAGATGAATTGTAAGTAGCATTTACCAACACAGTAAGGTATGGTAACAATTGAAACACTACACAAAATGAAAAATGGTTCAGAAATAAAAATTGCAGTCTCTTTACTTATTGTCTCATTAATTTCAACATTACCTACTAGGACCATTTGCTATTGGTGCAGACACCGTTTGAAGTAGTACTTCTCCTTTTCCCACCATTTTTTTAACTTGTATTCATATTTCAGACATTAAATTGCCTGCAACACGCGAAAAGGGGCATTAGGACATTAGCCTAAAGTGTTGTCTCTGATCAGCATGCGCAGTCCAGGCAGGCTGATCCGAAAGGACATGTTCCGTTTTTATGTAATTTTCTGTTTTGCACAAGTCTACTGCAGCACAAAATCTAATGTAGTCGTAAAGTACCGTCTCGGATTAGCCTGCGCAGGCTGATCCGAGACGACACTTTACGCAAATGTCCAAATGCCCCTTTTCTCGTGTTGCAGACCAAATGATGTTGATAAGCCACAATCTGTAAGGATATTTCTAAATTGTATATATCATAAACTTGTTGGGGAGGTAAGAAAAAATAAATTTAACTCTTTACCAAATGAAAAAATTTTGAACAAGATCCAACTGAAGCATTTGCAGACAGCAGATTAAACGTAGCTCAACAGATGACTAGTCTTCGATAGGGTAGGGTATTTGTCGTCTTCAAATGCTTTCAATTTGGTCATGTCCAAAAATTTTGTCGTTCGGTAAAGGTTTGACTAATACAAAATGAATATCTACTGACACACAGAAAGTCAATTTGATGATTTCTCTAATTTGGCCTACACTTATCAGAAACATATAATGAAGAGAAAAGCCACAAAACATATTGCAGATGATCATTCCTTCCAGCCATTTTGCAGTGACATCTGTACATCAAAATTTCAAGATGATCCACATACAATCTGCCTGCAGAGCAGAATGTGATTGTTTGATCCATAGGCAGATCTATGAGATCATACAAAACCCAAGAGAAGGTTGGTAGGTACTTTGCACATTACTTGGCATCCAAAGTTACAGTGATGGCATTGTGACCACTTCTCACATGTCACCAATTTAAATTGGTTGACTGTTGGAGCAGGTTATCCCAACCTGGGTCATTTTACTGGACTGTGTAGATCAAAATCAGACTGCATGTTTATTGTGTTATGCTATTTATGTTAGATCTACTTCATGAAATATCATGGGCAGACCAATTATTTTCTGATCATAATTATGCTGAAAATGTTTTTCTTCACCAACTCAAGGTTTGAAGACTCATTCAAATCAGTCCAGACCACTGGAAATCTAAACCTTTATCTAAAATCCAAGACTAGTCACAGAGTAAGCCCACAAACTTGAATGTGATGAAGAATGGTTAGTGAGTGTAGAAAAATAAATCATGACTGAAATAATGCTGATATATGAGAAAAGTATCTGTATTTCAGAGGTGTGATTAATGAAGTATTAGAGGGGAGGAAAATGCCCTGAACTTCCTGATAAACTTTAGTTAAAACATAATTTCTGAGCAGATCCTTCTGAGTTGAGGTAGTTTTACATTTTCATTCTGAACTTTAAAGAGAGGAAATCCTCTGAAAGGAGGACAAATAACACCCCTAGTACATCTAGAAGATATGAATAATTGTTTACTTACAATTTCAAACATTGAGATTTGGTACAATTACAAGGTCTTCTGGGTCTTGCACCACCATCCAGTGTAGAACTGAAACAGATTGAGATATCAGATTTAACTCAAAGTATTATTTCTAAACAAATTTTGATATGATAAGCCAAAAAGTCTGCTGCCAATTTCCTACCATATGTATCCCAAAAACACAAACATTAACAAAATGTGTACTTGAAATTAAGTCATTGTATCTGGCATAAAAGTGAAAACCAATTTTATTTTCCTGTAAAAAATGACTACTTGGATAGGGTCTTTGGCTGATACAGGGGCATTCAGAACCAATCTGTACCAAACAACAAGATTTTAGACTCCTCCAAAATGAAAGCATTTGCTGACAAGGTAAGAGGCTGTAATGCTTGCATTTGGCAGTGAAATGGCAGATAACACTGAGAGAACATAAAGGGGAAAAGGAGAAAATGCTGGATACCAGCATTTTCCACTCTTCTCATACTTTTTTAAAAAGCCTGTTTTGTCAGAGATTTTAAAGAACAGGACTGCTTTGTAATGAGTTAAATTGAAGAAGGTGAAAACCATATCAAATATATACATGTAGGACACTATTAACTAACCAGATAAGCTTGTTTAAGTGTTGTACTGCAAATAAAATGTCTTAGGCTTTTCATTGGCTCTTGTATCGAAAATACCCTATGGTTTCCAACCAGAAAACAGTGGCTTTCGGCCTTGTTGAGCTGTTGGAATTTCTATCAGAGCACAATGTAGGATCAAATATCATGCAGATGTTTTTTCATTTCATGCTTTTCGGTAATTTATCAAGAAATAATGCTGGATTATGGTTTGATATTTCATGGTTACAACCAGTGAAAAATAACAATTTCATGTTTTCCAACTCTTAAATTGAAGGCAGAAACAGTAGTTCCTGCTCTTCATGACATTCATCTTGTGAACATCGTCGGTTATATTTTCACTTGTGGCTGCACCACTCATCAAAATATTACCAACGAAGCTCACTCAATAAATCTCAATATTTTACTGGAAAAAAAAAAAAGATACTCCATATATTGCCCTCTTCAGCAGATTACTATTCGGCAGGTTGACTGAAAAAGTACTTATCACATATATCTGTCTTACCCGTTCAAATTTAAATTTTTATTCTGAGCACTGACTGTTGGGTTGTTACTGGCTATAGGTACAAAGTCTTGTCTGGGTTGAGCAGACACCACTACAGTTGTTGGATTAGAAGACTGGGTGGTCGTTATAGTTGGCTTTGCTTGAATTTGCTGTTGTATCTGGAAGTGGTAACAGTAGCTTGAAACATTTGCTTCATGAGACTACTTTTGAATACACCGTCACAAAAAGGAGAAATTGCTTTTCTAATTTTATGAGCGATGTCTCCTGTTGTGACATTGTTTTAATAGATTTTCATTCAGACTGATTAACCATATTTACAAGAATGCTTTTAAAGACATCCCCCAGTTTTTTTCAGCTTGTTCTTGGGCTACATTAAATGACTTTATTCATTATTTTCATCCATACCATTACAAAATACGGAGATCTAGTTCAAGCAAAATAATTCTTTTTTGTTTAGCAAACAAACTCTACTAAATGAGCTTACACGAGTACATGGGAAATAAGATAACAACCAGGAACAAATATTTTTGCATTGTACTGTTTAAAGATATAGTTCAAAACAAATACTATTTGCTTTATTGAGAACGATCGAAATTGTTTGATTTCATGAATCACTTATCTTTTGCCACAATTTTCTTAACTATGTATAATTTCTCTTTATTTTGTGCACTTGTCCAACACAAAGATTGATGGAAAAAGTCACTCCTCCAGACCTATAGTTCACAAGAAAAATTTCCAAGCCCTGATTAAATCGGTATGAAATAAAAGCCACATGTTGGTGTTTCACATAGCACCACCAGCTCCCCTATAATGAGAAATACGGTATGTGAGAATGAAACCTATTTTAACAACTTCTTTTAACAACTTCTTCATGTAAGGAAGTGTTAAAAGCATTTATAACCAACACAATTAAAGACTTACCTGAGATAAATAAGAAGCTGGTACTAATGCAAATCCTTGAACACCTTGCTGATTTCCGGTTGGGGCTAAAAAGGTACTTCCTGGAGCAAGTTGTGTCAATGAGCTTGGCGCAGCTGCTAGTGTGGTGCGGATAACCTGGGTACCTTGTGTGGTCGCTGATGAGGGTGAAGGTCGTATAGATACTTGGTTTGGAGTGGCTGGAAGAATGATTCTTTGTACAGAAGCTGACGTTGTAGTTCTAGGGCCAACCTGTAATAAAACAAGCACACTGAAAGTGTTATGTTTGGTGATAGTATACAATCAAAATGTAAACTGACCCCTTAACCCTTTGACACACTCTATAAAGACCCGTAGGAGAAAAGCTTTGGAAAATTTTGCAGTAATAGCATAGAATGTTGGTAACCAGCATTTTCTCCTTTTTCCACAATGTTTTCTACCTTATCAGGGAATAATACCCTTTTGGTATCAATTTCAAATTTGTCCACTGCATTTACTTTCAGTTTGGAAGGGTCAACAATTCTGTTGTTTGGGAAAGAGTTTTAATTGAAGAAAGACTTGCAGCTGTATTGTATTACATACGCTTTTTTACACACACAAAAAAATGTCAGGCATCTGTCTTCGCCAATACACTTAAATTAAATGTTTGAATCTTAGGTCTGAAGACAGCTTTTGGTTCTTTTGCATGTACAAGTCAATAGTATACAAGAATATTCAACAGCATACACAAGTTTTTTACTATGAAGGAAATTCTTAATGTTGGTGCAATAGACACTCTTGCGTTCCCTCATCACAGGCTTTATACTAGGTTAGTCTTTCTATAACCTACAATGTTGAACTGGTATTTAAAACCGTTTTAACAGCTGAGGTCATATCACGACTTCGGTGCACCTACACATGTGTTTCCTGGCTTTCTCACAACAGTACTGATACAAATTTCTTTCCAAGTCACTGACTACTTTTCTCACATGCATCAGAGGTACAACCTATAAAGATTTATGTCTAAAATCTTTCAAGGTTGTACCTCTGATGCATGTCAGAAAAGTAGTCAGTGACTTGGAAAGAAATTTGTATCAATACTGTTGTGAGAAACAACATTATTTCAGTTATATAGCGGTGGCCAGGGTACCTATCCATGCATTACTGGAGTTTCTTTTACCAAAGCCACTGGTTGCTTTCCCACATAACCATCGTGAAAACAATGGTGAGCGGTGAGAGAGGAATGAATCCTGTCCCAACTATCATCAATCCTTGGAAAGAAATTAGCCGAGCCGGAGATCAAACCAGCGACCTCCTATTCTCAAGTCCTGTACGCTACCAACTGAGCAACCCCGCCTCGGCTTGCAGCAGTCAAGCAATATTCAATTGGTCATAGGCAAATAATTTCATAATGGACAAGTTATAAAATTTTCTTGTTTGGTAGAGTTAACAGACTTTTTCACTTTAATTGAAATATGAAGTGATGGGCTCACATAATAGGTTAACTTCCTAGTGCACAAAATACGAGCCATGCTCTGGCAAAAGGGGGCTTAACCCTTTACCACACGACCAATTTTAGACCTGTCTGAATTGAAAGCATTTGCAGAGGACAGTTTCAATGTGGATCATATGAAATGATTCTTCTTTGATAGGATAGAAAACATTGTGGGAAAAGGAGAAAATGCTGGTTACCAGCATTTTCTCCTTTTCCCACAATGTTTTCAAAAGCCTTCTCTATCAGGGGTGTCAAAAGGCGTCATTGTCCGAATTGAAAGCATTTGCAGAGGACAGTTTCAATGTGGATCATATGAAATGATTTTTCTTTGATAGGATAGAAAACATTGTGGGAAAAGGAGAAAATGCTGGTTACCAGCATTTTCTCCTTTTCCCACAATGTTTTCAAAAGCCTTCTCTATCAGGGGTGTCAAAAGGCGTCATTGTGTGGTAAAGGGTTAATGCATCTCCGTAATGCATGATACCAAGCAAGACATCAAATAGTTTTGGATTCCCAAAATTCATTTTGTGTAACAACCGACTGAATCATGAGGTAAAATGGCCCTTTGACATGCAGAAAATTGATAAAAAGCAAAAAGTTTTGACCCAGGTTAGCCTGTGCGGACTGTGCAAGCTGACCTGGGTAAATTCTTTTTGCAGATGCATTAAACCCCTTTTTCAAAGAGCTTGGCTCAATATTAACACTTTGTTTGGTCAAGGCAGAGAATACTTTAATTTCATAATTTCAAATTGTAAATTTCTATCTTGGCCACAATGTCCTGCATTGTAGCAGTTCATATAGATCAAGGATCAGAGGGTACTCTAGGTAATCCAATCTTATTCCAGAGTGTCTGCAAAAGTCATCTGTCAGTAACGGTCTGCCGTTTAAAGTAAAAATAACTGCCAAACAGTAAACAAAGCTGGTGTTAAAACCCTTTTAAATTTAAATCATACCAATTAAAGGTATGGAAATTATTGTGATGATGACAATCTGTCATTGGTCCATCCCAGTGTTAGTCACTGGCAGAGAAATTAATTTCACAACCATGTTAAAATGTTAAAAGTTGTCAGGTCACTCTCTTTTTTGTTTACTTTTCGCCTGCTCTTAAAATTAATTTTTTAGGTCACTTGGACTAACCATTCAATGGCAGACTGTCATCCTCACAATGGTACGACTTAAATTTAACTTCATGTCAACACATGCACTGCTTTTTTGGCCATTAATGGGCCTTTAAGGGCTATTATCATATATCAAGTTTTGCAGTCACTTACTACTTGTGTGGTAGACTGGGCTGGTATGGTTATTTTCATTTGTTGCTGATTATTGGCTCCTGACATCATAGAAGAAGAAAGTACAGGTCTAGTCTGAATTACTTGAGTTCTAGCACCTGAAACACACAAACATTTAAATAATTACCATGGAAATATAGGATTTTTCAAGCTCCTATAAATGGCAGCTTTTGAAAACATTGTGGGAACTGGAGCATTTGCTAAAACAGGTTTCTGCCAAAGTGGGGGAGGGGGGAGTTTGGACGGGTTCTGGGACAATAAATTTAAAAAAAAAAGGTCCCATCACAATATACACAGAACCCACTTTATTTTCTTATGTTATTGAATTTAGATTGTTGACATTCATATGAATTGTGAAAGATTTTTTCAAACAATAAATATGTATTGAAATAAGAAGAATAATGTTGTTAGTATACAATGATCATAGGTTTACACAGAGAACAATCACCGTAATACGCCTTTGAACTGTTATACACCAAAATAACCAATCTTGCATTTTCTCCATTTCCCCACTATGTTTTCTGTCTAAGAGAATCAACTTCAACCATATTCATAATATCTATATTGATATTTGATTTCTTGTGTGCAAATCTGTTAAAGTCTAAAATTTGACACCTGGTAAAGACTTAACCAAAGATTTAAAATGGCTTTCTAATTTCTAAATTGGTACAGACTTTTTTCCTAATAATATATTCCCAAAACTGAAATGGGAAATAAAAAAATTTCTAGCATACAGAGATCTAGATTAGACACATCAAACTTGTACAGAGGATACTGTAGTGTGTGAGAAGGTAGAGTATACCTCCCTTAATCAATTTTACTGTGCCAAGCAAGTATTTTGGTGTCATTTAAAGGCAGGCCTATTCCAGCACACGTTCTTCAAAGCAGGCCTGAATGGCATGTTGTAACTATGTCATTTGGTTTTAAAAGTAATCTAACCTCGCTTCATAAATAAAAAAACAAAATTGTGCCAAAATTTCAATTTCACTAACCTAAACTTTATAACAAAAAAAAAAAAGGGTATTTCATTGTTTAGGTGATTCAAAAGACCTGTCATGAGAGCATTTGTCTCAGTATTTTGAAATTATTCTGCAGATTTATGGGACAACACTCATGATCATTGGTCTGATACTTGTTCCTTTTTGAACACTTTAGCACATATTTTGGTAAGAAAAATGTCTCCTGAGACAGCATCATATCATTAGGACAACTGTGGTGCCGGGAGCATAGAAAAAACACAAACTAACCCGTAACAAGAATAACAAATGAAAAATAAAAGCCTGAATATACTTATTGGCGACTACATTACAATGAAATGTGCCTCTGTTTCTATAGATGGTAGCATCTGATTGTATTTCCTATTATTTTGCCATTGATTTTTGTTACGCATGGTCCTGGGGTACATGTACCTTTCACTAAACTGTGTAGATTTACGCCTTTTTTTTAAAATTAAATATACACATGTACAATCCCTGCTTTACCCAAAGATATGTGGCATAAAGTTATGCAAATACTTAATCAAATCATAAAGTTATACAGTTCAGTGAAACTTGTTTTCAGACTTAATGCTTGCTTACAAAAACTGCGTATGCATTTTTCATGTGTACGCAGCTTAGTGAAAGGTACCCCTGGTCTTTGGTTTAAAAATGCCTTTTTAACTTGGAGAGTTCCACTAATGTAAATAATGAGTACTGTCCCTTCTCTGAATGATCATACGCAGAAAACTGCTAAATCAAACCGTCACTCCTTCTTCCAAAATCTTTTTTTATTCAAAAAGCACATTTCCCTTCAATCAAATATTTCTGTTGCATCATGTGTCCGGGACAGTATGTCTATTAATCATGTCTCTATTATCATATCAGGCCTGTACTTGCAAGGCACAAAGCTACTCTTGCTTTTGGGGACAGTGTAGATACCAAAAGGCACAGAATACATACTTGATGAGATGTTCATAAACAGACTGGAAATTGTAATATCTTTTTTCTGACTAAAAGTGTCATCTTCACGCATTTGGCAGCTACTGCAAGGCTCAGTGGTTTGAATGGTAGCTTTGCAATCAAGAGGTTCAGGGTTTGATCCTCACCAGTCCTGTGGTGCTGATTTTTCATGGGAGTGTCCTTGAGCAAAGCATTGCAGAGTCTCAATCTAGTATTTATGAAACCCCAAGAATCAAAGCCCCAAAAGCTGCCAAAAGTAAACGAAGTGGGTGTTAAAAAGACCAGAACACAATGTTTCGAAAAAACAATGTTGAAAAAGAAGAAAATGCAGGAAACAAGTACTTTCCCACGATATTTTCTATCCTTTCACGGACAGCCTCCACCATTTGAGCCACATTGTCTGCAAATACTTTGGATTTGGACAAGTCCAAAATTTTGTAATACAATGGTAAAGACTTATAGGACTTTACAGAACTCTACACCTTTTGATAGAATGTGGAGACCTGGCATGGACTGCAGTTTGTGCAGTATGATCTTGGATCTATGCTTCGCTTATTTTGCTTGATGACCTTATCAACTGTAACATTTAGCTTCTTATCAGTTGAACTTATAACAAACTGAAAATATTCATTTAATCAATTAAGGGCTCTAAAGTTTAATACCTTGAGCAGAGGTAGATGGTGCAGCCAGTCTGATATAATGGAACTTATTCCCTGGTACATGGATTTGTTGCATATTTCCCTGCTGTACACTCAACTGTCTTACTTGACTGGTGCCTGGTCTGGCTGGGATGGTAACCACTGATGCATTGCTGACAGTCGGCTGAATTGGTTTTTGTATCTGGAACCAACAACAGATAAAATTTCATTCATCCATTACTGTATATGCTTTGTGGTTAATCTACTAAAACATTATAAAAATTGCACAAACAACATGCAGTTGGAAGAAAAGTATTGTTTTTCAACAATATGGATTACATTGTGCAAACAGGGGCAATACTTTATGACACACACACAAAAAAAAATCATCACTCCTTTTTCCCACTTTGTAACATGAATTGCAGTGATCTTAAAATGGCCAAATACATAACATGTGCACCCAATTATTCAATTTTTTGATAAATATGCAGTGTCTACTCTAGGATGTGCGATTGCAGGATTTATGCAATAATGTAACTTTTTTTTCACATCTCGCATAAGTTCAGACCCAATGTGTGACAGTCCCACATAAAAAATAAACAATGAAAAAGTTACAAAACAAAGCATTTACCCATGCCTTGCCAAACATATTGGATATCGCTGTTTTAAATAAAACTGCATCATTGCAGAGGCTGTGTTGTAACATACTGTGTCCATTATTGCAACATATTGTGTCCATTAGAGTAACCTCCCTTGACAGGAAGTGGGTCAAAACGGCCCACTTCTAAAACGATCCCCATCCAAAACTGCTAGCTTTACCTCGTCTCAGACTACTGTTATTGCGATAAATTTCATCAGAATGAAGTTTATAAATGCCTTACTCTAATCTATTTTTGGAGAATGAATTAATTTTTAGAAAAGGATGCTCCTGAAACTGTCTTTTGACAAGTAAACAGGTCAGTAAGTCTACTATATAGTCTTGGACAGGAATAAATGTCTGTTATATGAGCTATATGTTTACTACCAGTTTGAAAGCTGCCCCGCCTATTTTTTGAAAATCCCTTTTATTTTTGAGATATGGTGGGGGAGGGGAAAACCCCCTCCCATTTCAGTTTCTAGAATAGACACTATGGTGTCTGTGGTTGTGAGGCAGAGTGTCAGCAAAGTAGCCAAGAGGTCTCAAGTTTGATTGCCAGGAGCAGGTGTCAACTTTGGGACCTTTCATTGGCCCCCCACATTCCGTGCGAGTACTGGTGCAGTTCCCAGGCAGCAGAATCGAGAGAGGTAAGTTTAAGTTGTAAGAACTTGTTTCTAAATCAATATATAATAAATATGTTTAAACTAAAGAATAGACACTGAATATGGCCTGCAACATGCGAAAAGGGGCATTCGGACATTTGCATAAAGTGTCGTCTCGGATCAGCCTGCGCAGTCCGCACAGGCTAATCCGAGACGGCACTTTACAACTACATTAGATTTTGTTCTTCAGTAGACATGCGCAAAACAGAAAATTACATAAAAACTAGGGGTGCGCGATATTACCGTTATACCGGTAAACCGCGATTTAGGAGTCCGGCGATACGTATCGCGATATGCTTTTGACCGTACCAGTACACTCGGGCAAGTCCCGCAATTTCCAAAACTTTCTTCCGAGATTTTTCAGCTGCTTTCGCTTCCAGCTGTATTTTATTTGCATATCAATTTTCATTTAATCTCCCTTGATTATTAAAATTATTAGAAAGAATAAAATTGTAGAAAAGAATAAGTTTTTTTTTATGACGCACTTCCTGTGGATATTCCGCTATCCACTGGCCAGTTAATTTAAGCACACGAGGTGATTTCCGACCTTCACCTGTACTGTAATCAAACAAAATGGAAGACAACTTCAACATCGTCAAAAACACAAAGGCTAAGGCCGATGTATGGAAGCATTTCGGATTAAAGAAAAGGAAATCGGACTCCACCATCGTGGACGGTGTAGTGGTTTGCTTAATTTGCAAAATGCAGCCAAAAACATCTTGGGGTGGGGGGGGGTGGGGGGGGGGGGTGTGGAACGACGAACTTAGTCACACCTTTGTCGTCACCACCCAAGTAAGATCGTCAGTCAGCCAGCTCCAAACATGCTCAAGGCATCACCAAAATCCAGTTCTGTCAGCAGTCAATCAACACCAAAATCATGTGAGAATTTGTCTTTTTAGTATTTTTTACTAACTTTTTGTCACTTATTTACATGTCAATAGTATCAGTACAATCGCATAGTGAAGTCAGTGAAGTGTACTATCATACATAAAACTCTGTAAAAATATTTCGCGATATATCGTGATGCATATGATGTATCGCAATATATCACGATACAGTTTCCAGAGGCGATACCCAACCCTAATAAAAACGGAAAGTGTCGTTTCGGATTAGCCTGCGCGGACTGCGCAGGCTGATCTGAGACGACATTTTACGCAAAAGTCTGAATGCCCGTTTTCGCGTGTTGCAGGCTATATGAGCCCTGCCTTGGGAAAAATGTGGTTTTAATGCATCACTAATTCATTATATACCGTATTTCCCCTAAGTATTCGGACGGGAAAAAATAATTATTTATTTTGGTGTCCGAAAATTTACAAAAATAATTGTCTTACTGTCCGAAAATTTAGGGATGAATTGATGATGGAAATCTCTATCGGAAAACTTCGGTTCCTAAAGCACTGTATCGAAGAACATTTTAATTATTAACGATCCATTATCTACAGGTTTGCGGTGTCAATTAACAGTAAGTATGACAAATAATACCTGTCAATCAAGGTAGTTCCCAATTAAAAGTTTAATGACAGTACGAATGTTTGCAAATGTTTTTCTCACTGAAATACGCTTTAATTATTTCCCCTACACAATCCAAGATCAAAGAGGATGACGTAGTATGCCACCGAATGTTTGATCAAGTACCGCACATACTCGCTTGTTAGTAATTTGATTGGTTGGATTAGTGATAACCAATCATTTATTCTTGTCAATTTTTACCTATCAATGCGATTCTGTATCTACACCTGGAAAATATTTAAATTGGAAAAAATATATTTCAGGCCCCTTTTACACTATTTTAATACACGTCGGACTGGATTAATACATTGTGAAAATCAGTTATTGATGGTTAGGGTAAGGGTTTATTGGTAAGGGTTAATCTTGACCTAACCAAACCGGGTTACGTCGTTCATACACATTCTTGTCTCCATGTCAACATGTCGAACTGTGTACAGGCGTTGCAACTATCAACACCGTTATGCATTAAAAGTGTATCTTACAGCGTTTATCGCTAAAATTTACAACTTTAATGCGTCACGGTTTTTGACATAAATATCTAGCCCGTGTAACACAAATTAGCACTCGTATTCAGTTTACTGCGATCATCAGATGCCATACAAAGGATTAATCCTTAAAACAAAGATCGATTTACGATTCTCAGGTACTTGCTAATTAACCTTCTCCCAAACATGCCCTTGTTTTTACGTGTCTGCAGTACAAGTCTTACGAAAACACTGGGGGAAAAGGAGAAATTGCTCGTAACGAGCAATTTATTCTTTTCTCACCTTGTTTTCTACCCCTTTGGAGAACTTTCCGCCATTTTAATAACTTTTAAAATTTAAAATTGTCGTATGCAAACTCTTTCAGTTTGGAAGGGTCTAAAAATTTGTCCTTTGGGAAAGAGTATTGCGGGTCTTCGTCAAACTTCTAAACCATTATAATTTCGTGTCCGAAAATTAAGGGACAGACATTTTACTAAGTGTCCGAAATTAGGGACAAAAAATAAATTATTTTGGCAAATAATTAATGCTGTCCGAAAATTTAGGGTGTCCGAATACTTAGGGGAAATACGGTAAAGGGGGTCATCATACAATCCACAAAATCCATTAAGACTGACAACCAACTGAATCTGGAGGTAGAATGGTCCTTGGCCATACAGAAAATGGAACAACAGCAGAAAGTTTTATTCAAGATCAGCCTAAGCAGTCCACGCTGACCTGGGTCAAATCCTGTCGATACTTTTTTGCAGATATATTAAACCTTTCCAGAGCAAATACATGTACTCAAGTTTGTGACAAGTTGATGTTTGCTTCTAATATGCAGGCATAAACTTTATTTACCTACTTTATGATGCTCTTTTTTTCATACAGCACACGTTGCATGCAGAATTCTTGATCTGACTCAATTCCAATATCCAATAAATGTATTAATTTGAATTCTCAATGAGATATGAGACTTAACCCTTTACAGTGTTGCATCCAGGATTTCTGCCAAGAGGGGGAGCTCCCCCATGGAATTAGCAAAAGGGGGAGAAGGGTTGGGGTTGGGGGGGAAATGACAAAACTGTAATCGATCTCATTCCAAAACAAAAAAATGCTTTAGTTTTATGCACTGGTGTGATACTGAAAAAGACGCCATTCCTTTTTTCCTTTCCAAACTAGATCCAGGGTTTTCCATGATGCACAAATCCTGCGTCATAGACGCGATTTTAATCTAAATGACCCCCAAAATAAATGACAGAACGTCATCAGTGACGCAACTTTCCAAAATCTAAATCATCTATATAATAAATAAAGTGTCATAAATCCAAGTCTGTTCTTGCTTCAATATCAGACGAACACCGGTTCTTTTTCTAACTACACGGTTTATTTTAGATAAAAGTGATTTTCTGGTTATTTATTTATAGAATAAGACTGGTTTACGCATTATTGCCGTAAAGTATATTGGACATGTGTCGTAAATATGGGCCCAGTCAAAGTCTTGATTGGGTTTTCTGTATTTCATAGCTTATTTTACGCGACTTCCGTTATATAAAAGTACACATTACAAGTCTGTGCTGTTCGCGGAAAATAATGTCACGACGAAGTAAACTGTAGCATTCTCCTATCGTCTGCTTACTGCAACTGCCGATCAAGCCACGTCAAGCAGCGATTCGGATAAGAATGTTTCGTCTGTCAACAAGTGAAATCGAGCTTTCCGTCAGAAATGACTTACAGACTTTACTTTCTTAGAGTTTAAAGGTGAAATGCATTGTAATCTGTGCTTGATGACGAAGAGATCCATTTATTTTGACCCCGTAAGTTAAAGAAATGACCCTCAACGAATGAGTAAAGGGGTCACAATGACCCCCAATTTTTAAACCCGAGGGAAAACCCTGTAGATCTATAACACAAGTTTCATAATCAAACAATGATGATAATAGTCCCTCCATTTGAATGATTATTAACTGAATCGCTCTTACTTGACCGAGTTGCTTCCCGAATGACCTTCAGTTTGTTCTTCGCAGTTTTCACTCGATCTATCAAAACCGGGGGTTGTGTCGTTTTTTAATTATATAAATCCCTTAAAAAAGTTCGAAATTCTTTTCAAGGTCATAGTTAATCCTGCTTTAACACACCAGTCATAATGTTTAACACACTTAAAAGTCGCAGCATGAATATACTGTATTGTTTTTTAATCCAGAAACATGTGTAATTATACATTCACTGTGCATGCGTAGAGAATAGTGGTTTCCTACTTATTACATACACTTCAATATCGAGATCGGACACCATTTGGATTACTGTTCTCGAATTATCTAAAAATAGCGATGAGTGTAGTATCGATTGATGTAAGGAAGCTTCGTCGCACTTTCCCGTTGTTTCAATAGACTGACTACGGCCCGATTATATTTTTTGCGCGCAGTGGTTTCTTGTTTCTGCGTCTTTGCGCGATTTCTCCCCCATCAAGTTTGTGAACTTGCTCGACAGAATAAAGAAAAGGGGGATTCCCACAATCGCGCGGCCTGGATGCAACACTGCTTTACCACACAAACCAGACTTTTAACGACCCTAAAAGACCTCTTGAAAACATTAAACTAGCATTTTCTTCTTTTCCCACAATGTCTTCAACCCTTCCATGAACAAATTCAAATTTTTGAGTCACATTTATTTTGTTGTCTGCAAATTCTTTCAAATTGGACAAGTCTAAAACTTTGTCATTTGGTAAAGAGTTTAAAAACAAGTCTTACCAGATGCACTGTTCCGGGTTGTTTTATCAGTTTTGACGGAGACATTGTGATTGTTGTTTGTACTCCTGAAGCACTGTTATTATTGTTGTTGTTGTTCAGTAAGGTCTGTCCAGCAGGTAAAATTTTTTGAGGAGTTCGTCCACTCACTGATACAGGTATCATAGTGATTTTTGTGGGAGTTCTTGCTGGTGATATAGGTAACTTATTTATGGGAATTTTGGGTGAGGAACCTCCAACTACTTGTGTCATTGTTGTTCCCTTTCCTGGAGAGATAATTCCTTGCTGAGTGATTGTTATAGTTTTTGTTGGGGTTTTAGGGGAGTTTTGAATTAAAGCATTGCTAATTCCATGCTGTCCTGTTTGTGATGCTGACACAGTCTGAATTTGGACAGGAACTGCTTGAGGCTGACTAGTTGTTGGGTTTTTCGTAATTATCACTTTGTTTACAACTGAGTTAGGTAAACTTCCACTAGCAGGTCTTTTTCCTAAGATAGTTTTAACAGTTGAGTCTATAGAACTCTTACTAGAGTCAACAACATACACATGTGGAACAGTCGCTGTACCACTTGGATGATCTATAGTTGTGGAGCTGGCATTTTGTATAGTTATCACTTTATCTCCTATGGTGGATATAGTGTTACCACTGGCAGAAATTCCTTGTGTGAGATGTATCCTTCCATCACTAACATTTGGAGACACTGTATGTAGTCCTTGCTGTAACTGTTTAATGTCAGTGTTGAAAATTGCAGTTGGCACACTTCCATCCACAGAGTCTGTAGTTGGTGAATTATCTGTCCGAGTGTGTTGCACATTATTTACTACTTCACCTGTCATGGAGTCCACTGTAATTACTTTCACTTTTTCATCATTAATGCCTGTAATGAAATATCGGGTAATGAATATTTTTCTTGCTGTAATAATAATTGTAATCATTATAAAAATGATGATGATAATGATACATGTATAGTGTTTTATCCCTGATTCATGCAATTTTGGTGCATGTGCTAACTACTTGAGTCACTACAAACATCAAAATTATACAATAATACAAGGGCTGAGCAAAGACTTTGTGGAATTTCTTCATAACTTTTTAATTTGGTATCTGATTATTTTCAGATTTTCACTTGTTTAATCATGGCCTTATATCAATTTCCAAATAAAAAATATCGCTAGTCTAATTTTACTTTAGGTATATTTGTCGTAGTCCAAACTGGAATCTAGGCAGACCCAGAATCTGCCTAGACCAAATTGGAATATTTTCTTGTTAAATATAGTGTGACTACATATAAACCATCTGATTTAATTTAAACCCCAAAATAATAAAAAAATTCAGAGTAAGAAAAAATTTTGAATGTTTTGCACTATAGCAGAAAAAAAAATTGTGGGAAACGGAGCAATTGTGGAAAATAAAAAATGGCTTAAATAAAAAATACCTCTCAGTTGTAAACATATGCGGAAGAATATGATAAAAAAAAATCAGGAAAATAATCAAATGTTGTAGGAAAAGCAGAAAATGTTTTAATTTCCTAAGAATTCTACATGTTTTAAATACTAATATAGAAGTTCAATTGTGAACAAAGACCAAACTGCAGTGATATGCATGCTAATCTTTGTGTACAATTCCTGCTAAAAGGCGTCGAAGATTGAGAATGGCAGAATAAATTCAGATATATTTTTGACCGGTCACACATAAAGGGACCATCTGGGAACCCCCAAAATAAAACAAGAGGGCCATGATGGCCCTGTATTGCTCCACTGGCTAATACGTAAAATCACTACATGCCAAACATTACAATACTTGGCCAATTGGTTTTGAACATAAGACCCCTGAAACAGGACTAAAGTTGGTAGCCCTAGTTCATATGGTTAGTAACAAGAAGATTTCTAAAGATTTCACTATGTAAGCCCATGTAAAACTTCTGACCCCTCGGGGTGAATCAAATTCCCCCCTAGGGCTATAATTTACGCACTCTTGGTGAAGGGCCTTTAGATATAGCTACATGCGAAATTTGGTAGCCCTACGCTTTATGAATAAGTACAGGGAGATTTCTTAAGTTTTCTCTACATAAGCCCATGTAAAACTTGTGACCCCCGGGGCAGGGCCAATTTTGACCCCAGGGCTATAATTTAAGCACTCTTGGTCGAGACCCACTAGATAAAGCCACATGCAAAATTTGGTAGCCCTAGGCCTTACGGCTAGGTACAGGGAGATTTCTAAAGTTTTCCCTAAATAAGCCCATGTAAAACTTGTGACCCCCGGGGTGGGGTCAAATTTGACCCATGGGCTATAATTTGGGCACTCTTGGTAGAGGCCCACTAGATAAAGCCACATGCAAAATTTGGTAGCCCTAGGCCCCATGGCTAGGTCAAAGAAGAATTTTGAAGTTCTCCCTATATAAGCCCATGTAAAACTTGTTATATAAGCCCATGTAAAACTTGTTATCCCCGGGCAGGGCCTAATTTGACCCCAGGGCTATAATTTAAACAATCTTGGCAGAGGTCCACTAGATAAAGCTACATGCCAAATTTGGTAGCTCTAGGCCCTATGGCTAGGTAGAAGAGGAATTTTAAAGTTCTCCCTAAATAAGCCCATGTAAAACTTGTGACCCCCGGGGCGGGGCCAATTTTGACCCCAGGGCTATAAATTGAAGAAACTTGGTAGAGGTCCACTAGATAAAGCTACATGCCAAATTTGGTAGCCCTTGGCCTTACGGTTTCAGACAAGAAGATTTTCAAAGATTTTCAAAATTTTTCAGTTTTGTTGCCATGGCAACCAGAGTTTTTGAAGGAATTAAATTCTTTCAAAAAATTCTGAAGAGGACCATGGCAGGATCATTTCTGTGAAGTTTCATCAAAATTGGATGGGTAGTTTCAGAGAAGAAGACGTTTTAAAAAAAAGTTAACGCACGGACGGACGGACGGACGCACAACGGACAACAGGCCATGACATAAGCCCGCTGGCCTTCGGCCAGTGGAGCTAATAAAGGAGATCACAACCAGTGTAGGTATATCTGGGTCGGTAGTTTTCAAATGGCTGTTTAGTAAGGTAGATAACCATTTAAGCTACAGAAAATCTAAAAGAAGTGAAATCTTAATCTTGGTCAGCCTATGCAGTCGGTGCAGTCTGACCAGTGTCGATATGCATCACAGTTACAGGATGGTCCTTTTTTACATGAAGGGTAACATTAACTTAAATGTGCTCTTTTTTATAATTCATTGTAATTAATTACATTGTTCATGAGTGATAAATGTTCCATTCTAATGCGACACGTGAATTCTGCTCTATAAACACAGTGCAACGAAAGCGTGGTAAAATCTACTTCATTCTATGTTGAGTGACGTCATTCTGTATAAAGTAAGTAAGTTATTCAATGGAATATAAACTGCATCCGCGTTTTTACTCCAAGTATGAACTTGTTTTCCTTTCATTAAGAGTTGGTCATGTTAGAATCGAAATAATCTTCTTTCTATCGTGGTTTATTGTTCAATAAACAAAGTTTTGAGTTATGAGGCACAATGAATAAACCACTCTGGCTATCGCCCTCGTGGATTACTTATTGTGCCTCAAAACTCACAACCGTAGTTTATTGAACGATAAACCACGATAGATAGAAGATTATTTCTTAAATCATAGAAACAATAACAAATGTAGACCAAAGACTAAACTGTAATGATGTGCTTGCTAATCTTTGTCGACACTTCCTGCAAAATATGATTTAAGTTGGGAACTGCAGAAAAAAGGAAGAACAAGGATAAACTCATAACTTCATAACTTAGAACATTTTTTTCTTTTTACTTTTATAATACCTGTCAACTGCAGAGACATATAAAGTGAGATACGGTGTTGTGCCTTGGCCGCGCCATCGCGTGATTCCCGCAATATTTTTGAAAATGTCCCCCAAAAAAATACAGTAGCGCGGGCCGATAGTCTCACATTGGGCACGCTCAAGTTCTTAATTGTCTCACTGCATTGTCGGATATTATGCAGTCCATAACTCCATTCTGTTCTGTTCTATAGTGGAGAGAGAGCGTTCGTGTCGTAGACTGTGTCTTATTTTTTTTTTCCTCTAGTTGTCGCATACTGTTGAGCACAATATTGGTGACCAGTCTGAAGGGGTATGTAAAATTATAAGACTGTGTCTTGATTTTTTCAAATTCTTGTCGCCTAGCAGTTAACAATATTTTGTTAAGCAGTCTATATGCATTTGGTGTGTAAACGTCGTCAGCTATGAATTTCATAAGTTAGGAAAGTAAGTGGGCAAATTTGACCAACATCGACAACAATAACGAAAGTAGAGCTCTCAAAATAAATCTTGCTCTAAGTCCAAACAGAAAAATAGGAAATTTCGGGACTAGCCGGGCAAATTCACAAAGTTACGAGTGAAAGATTCCAATGGGTATCTGTCAGGTTTGTTGCAAGTCTGCTTTGAAACTTTCAAACCATTTGTTTGCGACGAGGGTTGTAGTAATATGCATACAAGTATACTTTACATGCATGAAGTCAAATTTATTTGAAGTGGTCTTTGTCCCCGTTTTACAGAATGTCCCATAAGATTTTACCCAGGGGGACACTGGTGTCCCCCAGTATTTTCGGCCTAGGAACAACACTGGAGATATATAATGCTACATGTATGGTACCCTGGCCGAGTAGCCCAGTGGTTAGCAGGGTGAATAGGTTAGCATATCCGACTCATTACCAGGTGTTTGCGAGTTTGAAATCTGGTTCAGGCGAACTTTCTTTCCAGCAGTTCTTCGCCTCTCACCATTGTTGCTAGTGAGAAAAGTTGTCAGTGGCTTGGAAAGACAGTTATGTCAGTATCATAGTGAGAAAGCCAGGAAACATGTGGGTAGGTGCACTGACCACCTTTATATGACCTAAGCTGTTAAAATGGTGTTAAACTCCAACAAAACATCGAAAAACTAGTAGTAGTCTTTCAGCTTGCCAGCCTGGGGCTCAATCCCACACGCTCCAGTATCCCGATACTTGTCGCTTAAAACTCTCACGGCCTACCACTTGATTTAATCGGGCTGGTCAGCTATCCAATGTTAACCAAATTATGTAGCACCCCATTTACTTCCATAAAAGTAAGCAACATAATTAAAACTGTTGATCACTGTAAAATAGTATGGAAACAATTTTGTTCAGATCATTCTTAAAGACCAATTATATCAAATTCAGAATGGATATGACAACTCAGTATAAAGGTGACAAGGACGTGTTTGTTTACATCCGGATCTTGAATGTCGCGCCATTAACATTCCAAAAGTGCAGGGAAATTTGAACATCGCAAATGTCATCAAGTCTTTCTGCATTCAACTAATTAATTAATGATCTTGTAACAAAAAAAATGTTATTTTTTTTTCCAGTCTTAAAATTCTGAGCTGAATTTCTAGTGCGCCATAAGTACTACCGAGGTGCCCTTTCCTACAACACAAACAAACATTACTGTAGAGGTTCCATCGTGTCCGATTAACAATTTTTCGCTAGGTGTGTTGTAAGAAAATATAAAAATATGGAGTTGTCTGATTTTAAAGACGCAATCCTTTATATACAATCAATAGATCGATTATTGATCTACTCAAATCTGAAGTCTATTTTTCAATTGAATGTACTGAATTCTAAATATCTTGCCTAGTTTCTGAGCAGGCATTCTGTATTTGTTCAAAATCACGCGCCCACCATTACCGTCCCATAATGCAATCGTGTCATTCTCATCGGTATGTCTATGAATGTACAATCGTTAAAAGTAGAATAAATGCCATTAATAGGCTTGTGAAATAGATTGATCATGATAAACAGTTGCTTATTATCGATTGTTTGTCATTATTAAATTTATTTAGATCACTGTATAAATTGCCCAATAAATTGTTAATGCATATTTACTGCAATAAGATGTTCCAGGTTACGGAAAGCTTTTTTTAAAAAAATCACTGTATAGGATTGTTTAGTCACGGCTAAGAGAATTGTGAGAGCCTGGGATACGGGCGACAAACACCGGTTCACTTGTGATGGAAGCTAGACACTTAGTTTTAATTAATTAATGAGACTTAGATCCATTTGAGACACATATTATCCTTTTCTAATTGGAACACAAGTTATTTGATTGATTGATTGATTCATTGGTTGATCGGTTGATTGTTTGATTGATTGATTTACTGTTCTATCGATAGATCGATCAATCGTTTGATTGTTTATTGAGTCTGTCTGTCTGTCTGTCTGTCTGTCTGTCTGTCGGTTCGTCCGTCCGTCCGTCCGCCCGCCCGCAAGTCCGTCCGTCCGTCCGTCCATCCATCCATCCATCCATCCATCCATCCATCCATCCATATCGATACTCTTATCGGTTGGCTGGCTGGCTAGTTAGTTGGTTGGATTGATAATTGGATTCTTCTGTTAAAGTTACACACACATACACTTCTAGGAGTCGATCGAGTTAATTTTTGCAGCTTGGAAAACGAATATTATTCAGCTAATTACTTGGTTTCTTTAGACATAACAATGACAATGACTTCAATGTAAAAAATGAAGGAAAGAAAATATTGTCTTATATGCAATAGTATGAGGTAAAATAAAAAAAGGACCAATTTGATTGAGACGGACAGTGCTCCTTTTCCTACGACGATTATAAATATGAAGGCATTAACAGCATTATTGTATTTGTATGACAAAGGTCTGATTTCAGACATGACGTCACATACATGTATGTATATGTACTTGAACCATGCCTTGTGGGAAGGAGGGTATATAATATAACTTCCAAAAGAAGCGATTAATGATTAAAAAAAAAATATGAATCCATGATTATGTGATGACTTGCTTGATATAATGAGATACACTAAACTCCCACCCCCACTTTTACAGAGCATGGCTTATCGATAAGTGACCCACGAGTGATTTAATTGACACAGAAAGCTCTTAGCTCCATCAACTGTCAATAGTATATGAGAATCTTAATATGTTTAGTCTGACTTTGACCAAATTTTATTTCACAGGTGTGTGCATTTGATTAAGCAAAAAAGTAAATGAAACATGCTTTGAAGTTTATGAAATAATTAAACTGTTCTAATTTTACTAAATAGATTTTAAAATGACTCTATTTAGTAGGACACCCTCAAGCTGCTTAACTTATCTTCGATCCTGCACAACATGCCTTGTAAGTCATTCTGATTAGCAAAGATATAGCTAATTAATAAGTGTAACATACATTAGGCCTAATTAGCTTGGGTGGCATAAATTAATGGGAAGTACTAATACTTTAAGTCTGAATATTTTGTTGATCTTAAGTTTGCCTCTTAAAAGCATAGATTAAGTAGAATCTCTCTATAATTCAAAGCAACGCTTAAAATTAAATATACAGTTGTGGATATCTAACTGGTTCTAAATGTCAAAATATGTTTACATAGAGATTGACATAATTCAAACACAGTTTATAGCTCATTGTAACGCATCAACGAAATCTTAATTTTCTTACCGCTAGAAAGTTTATAACATTAACCTTAATTCTAGAAGAGCAGATGTCAGAGCAACACCGGCCTTTGACGGGAAATGTCAGCCAATGACGAGAACTGCCATATTACCAGTCGTAGCAGTTGTATACAGTGAAAAAATCAGTGTTAAAGAGCGCTTGAAAATGGCGGCAAATGTCAAGCAACAACTAGCACAACTTGCGAATTTGACTCATTCTAAGGACGTCATCGAGAAGTCCGTATTTTATTTAAAAGATATGCATGGTTTAAAATATACACTTTTCAATATATGGACTGTCAAAGTAAAACTATGATGCATTCAATCAACGAAGGTGCTAGTAGTGCACTAGATGATTTTTACAGTAAAATCACCCATTATCTAGCAGCACCCATTTTCGAACCCCCATAATATCTGTATTTTCTTGAGAATTGTGCATTTCTCTTTGATTTAATCTAATCCATAGTTTTGATTGACCCGTATCCGGCAGTATTCTTTACGAATTAACCCATATCCTGTTAAGGAAGAGAAATAGAGCTTTCATGCGGATGGTTAAAACCCAAATTTTGCTATTTCTAAGGTCTAATTCAGTGAAAAATATCTCCAGATCAGCCTGTGTAGATCCAAGATCAGACTGCACAGAATGTGCAGTCTGATCTTGATTTACACTGTCTGCCAAAGGTCCTTGAGTCAACCGAAGCAGCTTAAGGGTTAATTATAATAAAAAGATATGAATAGATATTCTCATTATGAGAATAGGAGCATGATTCATGCTTGTATTTATTACTTTTTCATCCGTATTCTTTTTATTTTCTTAACCTGCCAAATAAGTTGAACGAAATTTTAAAGCCTGTATGAATAGTTCACTGAAATTTTGCTAATTTATAGGTATTTTTTGAGAAGAAATATCTCCTTATTGAACAATGTAGATTTGAGATCAGACTGTACATTCTGTGGCTGATCTTGATATTATCTTTCCACAAAGGGTCTTTGAGTCATGCTTAGCAGCCTGAGGGTTAACAAAATGATGGAAACCATTATCAACTGTCAAACCTAATACCTGGTATGCTCAGCCGGTCCGACGAATCACCAAAATACCACCGAAATACTGAAACATCCCTATTTTTACCATTGGGTTCAGATAACTGATATAAGTATGCATGATTTTTCTACCCTTTTTTCTCACAGAAAACACACTTAATCAAAGTATTACTCATTATTGAGAAGAATGATTTTGTTAATATACATTGATCATTAATTCATGTAGAGAACAATCACAGAAATACTCGCGTGTCTGACCTGTACCTGTATGCCAATCTAGACTAAAGAATTATCAATATGACATTACCACTTATATTGATCATTTCTTTGATTGATAAAGGCTAATCTTCTTCATTTGTGAAAGAAGTAGACCCAAATCAGACATGGCATGATGTAGGTCTCTGATCCGTCGAAACACCCAAGTATCTCGGCACATTTTGTTCTCTTCTATTCTGGTAAAGTGAAGCGATCATAATTGAAGGTGTCCGACTAACATTATATAATTTGTTTGATGTGTAATTTTGTCAATATTATGTTTAAAGTGATACGATTATTATATAGGCGAAATCATAATTGTCTGGTAATGTGTTAAGCACGGATTCTAAATGGCTGCCGGCATCTATTTTGGTAATGTTTTAATTTCATATTCTCAATTTTAAAAAGGAAAACTATTTTTCTAGCATACTTATGGATAAAGATCAGACATAGCAACCCTTTACAAAAGCTTCTGTAGGATTCCAAAGGTAGGGTTCCTGAATCAACCAATTTTACTAAGTGGAGGGGGTATTTCGGTAGACATTTACAGTACAGTACGGCTGTTCCGGTGCACATTCTTCACGGCGGGCCTAAAGGCATGTTGTTATTTTGACACTATGTTTTAAATCAACCTTCCTTCAACAATTTGTGTAAAAAACATAACTTCAATTTTTAATAATTAACACAAATAGGGGTATTTAGGTGTTTCGGTGATATTTCGGTGATTCGTCAGACCCTGCTCAACGAATAAATTATGCTTATAATGGGAATATCAAAATTAACCATGCTTGAGTCTAATTTTTTACTTAACATAGGTATTCTTTTTACTTTTTTAGCTCACCTGAGCACGAAGTGCTCATGGTGAGCTATTGTGATCGTGTTGTGTCCTGCGTCCGGCGTCCATCGTCAACTTTTTACCTTGTGTACGCTCTAGAGGCCACATTTTCAGTTCAATACTCATGAAACTTGCTCAGAATGTTTGCCTTGATGATATCTGGAATGAGTTCGAAAATGGGTCATGTCAGGTCAAAAACTAGGTCACTAGGTCAAATCTTAGAAAAATCTTGTGTACGCTCTAGAGGCCACATTTTCAGTCCAATACTCCTGAAAGTTGGCCAGAATGTTTGCCTTGATGATATATCAGACGAGTTTGAAAATGGGTCATGTCGGGTCAAAAACTAGGTCACCAGGTCAAATCTTAGAAAAACCTTGTGTACGCTCTAGAGGCCACATTTTCAGTCCAATATTCTTGAAAGTTGGTCAGAATGTTTATCTTGTTGATATCTTGGACGAGTTTGAAAATGGGCCGTGTTGGGTCAAAAACTAGGTCACCAGGTCAAATCTTAGAAAAACCTTGTGTATGCTCTAGAGGCCACATTGTCGGTCAAATACTCTTGTAAGTTGGTCAGAATGTTTGTCTTGATGATATCTCGGACGAGTTTGAAATTGGGCCATGTTGGGTCAAAAACTAGGTCACCAGGTCAAATCTTAGAACAACCTTGTGTATGCTCTAGAGGCCACATTTTCAGTCCAAAACTCTTGAAAGTTGGTCAGAATGTTTGTCTTGATGATACCTCAGACGAGTTTGCAAAAGGGTCAGATCAGGTCACAAATTAGGTCACTAGGTCAAATCTTAGAAAAACTTTGTGTACGCTCTAGAGGCCACATTTTCAGTCCAAAAACCTTGAAAATTGGTCAAAATGTTTGTCTTGATGGTACCTTGCATGAGTCTGAAAATGGATCATGTCCAGTCAATAACTAGGTCACTAGGTCAAATCTTAGAAAAACCTTGTGTACGCTTTAGAGGCCACATTTTCTGTCCAAAATTCTTGAAAGTTAGTCAGAATGTTTGCCTTGATGATATCTCAGACGAGTTCAAAAATAGGTCATGTTAGGTCGAAAACTAGGTCACTAAGTCATATCTTAGAAAAACCTTGTGTAGGTTTTAGAGGCCATATTTTCAGCCCAAAACTCTTGAAAGTTGGTCAGAATATTTGTCTGGATTATATCTTGGATGAGTTTGAAAATGGGTCATGTCGGGTCAAAAACTAGGTCACTAGGTCAGATCTTAGAGAAACCTTGTGTATGCTCTAGAGGCCACATTTTCAATCCTATACTCATGAAACTTTTTCAGAATGTTTGTCTTGATGATTTCTTGGACCAGTTTGCAAGCGGATCATTTCGGGTCAATAACTAGGTCACTGAGTCAAATCTTCAAAAAACCTTTTTCAGTCAGATACTCATGAAAATCTTGGTAGAATGTTTGTCATAATATCTCAAAAGAGAATGATAATGGGTCATGTTTGGTCAAAAGACTCAGGTGAGCGTCTTCAGGGCCATCATGGCCCTCTTGTTTAAAAAATGATGGTAGCCATTATTAACATTCAAAACTATCAATCGTTGTATACTCTGGCGGCTGTTATCAATTTCTAATATTGTAATCGCTGCATTGATATCCTGGCAGTCGCCATCATACCATTCAATGGGTAGCACTGATGGTTTTTTTTTTGTGATTGTTTCTCTTTTCTGAGTGGAGACACAATTACAAAAATAATATTGCATACAACCCAGAGATTTAACAACCCTGAGAAGTCTCTTATAAACATGGTAGAAAAAGGAGATAATGCTGGTAACCAGCATTTTCTCCTTTTTCCAAAATATTTTCTGCCCTACAAAAAACAAATTTCAATTTCTAAGTCACACTCATCTTGTCGCCTGCAAATGCTTCAAATTAGGACATATCAGACAGTTTGTCATTTGGTAGAGAGCTTTTGAAAACATGGTGGGGAACAGAGAAAATACCAATAACGCAATAAGTAGCATTTTCTCCTTTTCCACATTTTTTTCCCTTCTCTGTTAAACTATTTCAATTCATTTGTACCACTTTTAAATTTGTTGTCTGTAAATGTTTTTCATTTTGAAGTGTCTAGAATTGGTTGTTTCGGAAGGAGCTACCGTAAGTGTTGATTGTCAAAAAGGACATGTACACTAGCTTGTCTCTGATCATTATGTCTCCCCCCATCAGGGTCGGGAGACATATTGTTTTTCCCCATCCGTCTGTCCGTCAGTCTGTCCGTCTGTCCGTCACAAATCGTGTCCGCTCTATAATTCGAAAACCTTTTAAAATATTTTGATAAAACTTCACACATTTGTAAATCACCATGAGGAGAAGTGTCATGCACAAGAACCATGACTTGTATATTTTTTAAGTTATTTCCCTTTGATTATTTTCCTTACTCATTTTACGTACAATTTCGTGTCTGCTCTATAACTTGAAAACTGTTAGAGAAAAATGACCATTATTTCAGTTAAAAATTGCCTTGGTGACATATCAATCCTTCTGACACCAAAAAGGGGGGAGACATCTGTTTTTTTGTAGAAAAATCTTGGTTCCATTATAAAGGTACAAGGCAGTTCTAGATGGAATATTTAAAGCCAAAGGAAGTCCTGACTTCATACCACAACTCCAGACATTTGTTGAAGCTTGTAAGTTATTATGTTTGTTTTGGCCATTCTGAGTATTTTTTTACATAGGTAACACTTTAACAAATGACAAAATTAAAGACTTTTCCAGTTTGAAAGCATTTCGAGATGACAAATGAACTGTTGCTCAAATGACTGGATTTTCCCAGAAAGGTTAGTCCTTTTCCTACAATATTTCTTACCTTCTTAAAGAAAGTCCCCTCACTGCTTTCAATTCGAGCTGGTCTTAAGTTTTGTTATGTAATAAAAGGTTCATTTCATGGTATGAAATTCATTTTGGTAATAAAACAAGTACACAAGAATATATGATATTCTGAATTTTGGATTTTTTTATGTTGTAGAAAGTACATACCACATTACTGAGATGTGGTCATTCCCATTGACCAGCAAAACCATCCCAATTTTTATGTTTTTTTTTTTTTTTAATATAAAAATATTGTGACTGTCAGTGTGGGGTAAGTACAATGTAACAAGAAGTTGTCGGGGTTGAATAGGATGACTGTGTAATTCTTCACGTTAAACTGGGTTTAGGACCTACTACAGTGACCATAGATGAACAAAAATCAATGCCATTATGTATGAAGTACAGTCAAATGCAGCCATCTGTACTAACACAGTCACATTTCATTGCTATGCAGTGTTTAATAAGTATGTTAAATTTATTTTATTATAAGGCTTGTGTTTTCTTTTCAGGCTATGGGTTAGTTAACGATTTTGCTATTTTACAGGCACCATGTACTGGAATGTAGGTTCATATAATAACATGCTGTCTCACGAGACTTTAATTTTCTTACCATATATGCATAAGAGTGCTCAAAGAAATATAACTATCAGACTGGCAATAATTAACAAGTATCAGACATGAAAAGGAAAATGGCAATGATTTGATATATCTGAAGTTGTTTATTTTGTGTTTGTTATTTCAGTACTGAATGAAGTTGTAAGTCTAGTGATATCAAGACAGCTGCTGGGAGATTTCTGTCAGCTCTTGCTACAGTTGGATGATGCCACTGCCAAACAGATTGCCCATTTCACTCTGGAAAAGGTTCAAGCTAGAGTGATATCATTTGAAGAACAGGTAACTTATTAACTAGATCCTTCAATCAAGTAGCATTTCATTTTTAGCTTAGCTGGACAGAGTCCAGAAGGAGCTATTGCACTACCTGGTCTACCACTGCTGTAGGTTGTAGCTTTAGCCTTGGCACTGGAGTCGGCGTTCTTATATACATTAACTCTTTACCAAACGACAAAGTTTTAGACTGGTTCATATTGAAAGCATTTGCAGACCACAAATTAAAGATGGCTCAAATGCCAGAATTTATCCTTGATAGAGTACAAAACATTGTGGGAAAAGAAGAAAATGCTGGTTACCAGTATTTTCTCCTTTTTCCACAATGTTTTCAAAAGGCTTCTTTCCAGGGGTTGTTAAAACCCGGGATTGTTTGGTAAAGGGTTAAAGCTTTCTTTAGTAAGGTTCGTTAAAACTTGGGACTATGTGGTAAAGGGTTTACCTATTTTTGTGTCTCACAAAGGAGCTGCAAATATTTATTTTTTGTGTAATAATAAGCCTTTACCAAACAATCTTGGTTGTCAAGGATCCTGAAAAAAAAGGCTTTTTAAAACATTGTGGGAAAAGGAGAAAATGCTGCTAACTAAATGCCGGTAGTTGAAGTTGGCTAAGTCTAAAATTTGTCAAATGGTAAAGACTTAAGTCTTGTGCATCAGTCCATACCTTGTGTATCAATCCAGGAGAATGTTTTAACTCTTTACCACACATTGAAATTTTAGACTTGTCCAAATTTAAAGTATTTGCAGACAACAAATTAAAGGTGACTCAAAGTATAAAATTTGTTCTTGATAGGATAGAAAATGTGGGAAAAGGAGAAAATGCTGTTTATCAGCATTTTCTCATTTTCCTACTAAGTTTTTGAAAGGACTTCTCTTTCAAAAGTCGATATTATAGGGTAAAGAGTGAAAATTCACAACGTTTTCTGTAGCTGCTTACTCTTTCACTGTTTCTGATAGGTTGCTGCAATTAGACAACATTTAGCAGATATTTATGAAAGAGAGACATCATGGAAAGAAGCTGCCAATATTCTTGTTGGAATACCACTAGAAACAGGACAAAAGTATGACATGGTCTTTTTTCTCGCACCTCATTTTCAGACATACTTTATTCAGTTGTTGGCTCAGCACAGATATCTAGTAAACCCATTACAGAGAGCCAAATTAAGAAGAAACAGTAATTTTCAGTTAAAAAAGGAAAGGTCTCTGTATTGCATATTTAAGGTTGCTACTGGCCATAATCTTCCTCAAAATTTAACCCTTAACCTTGTATTCTCAAGTTTTAATGACCTTCAGGAAGAAGGCTATTGAAGACATTGTGGAAAAAGAAAGTGCTAGTAACCAGCATTTTCTCCTTTCTCTCATGTTTTCTTCCCTTCAAAAGGCAAATTTCTGTGTGTGATTCATAATTTCTATGTTGTCTACAGTATCCTTTGAATTGGACAAATCTAAAATTTGTAGTTTGGTAAAGAGTTAAAACAGTGTAGTTCCAAGATAGGAAAGAACAAGTTGGTGCAGGTAACATCTCTGTCAGCTAAAAGTACTACCATAAGTTATATTAGATGCTGCAATGGTTAATTTTGTCCAGTACTTTCACACACTTCAACACTTGGTTAGTGGACAAGAATATGTGTATTGAAGATGTGTGAAAGTATAGGACAACCCTTTGAGTGCAAAATATTGTGGCATATGATAACATAAAGGTTGTGCAGGAAATGTTAATAAAAGCTTTTGTCTTCTGTTTTCTGTACCCAGTTTGATTTGCCATATTTTCACAAGTCTTCAGTTTTGATGTTTTTGAACTATGGAAAGCCAACAAACTACATGTATTACCAAAGGCATAGTCAGTGCTTGCTGGCTTTAGATTTTTTTTTCTCGTTGACTATATATATATTTATATATTATGAACACTCTCAGTGGTTATCAAGCTACAACATGATTCAGGCATGATAATGGTTTACCCTTTACCGAACAACCCTGTGTTTTAACAACCCTGAGGAATGAATCTTTTGAAAACATAATGGGAGAATGAGAAAATGGTGATTACTTCCATTTTCTCCTTTTCCCATGATGTTTTCTATCCTTTCAAAGTCAAATACCTTGATTTGAGCCACATTTAAATTGTTGCCTGTAAATACTTTCGATATGGACAAATTGAAAATGTAATTTGTCTGGTTAAGTGTTTTTTGGTGTTTCAATTTTTCCTATATGTTTGTTTCAGACAGTATTCTACAGATTACAAGTTGGACACATACTTAAAGATAGCCCGCTTGTATCTAGAGGATGCTGATCCTGTTCAGGCAGAGGCTTACATTAACAGAGCATCTCTACTTCAACAAGACTCTCAGAATCAGGAGCTTCAGATCCATTACAAGGTGGGATTATTCCTGATATATTTCAAAGTGTCTTAACTCTTTACCAAACAACAAAATGTTAGACTGATCCAAATTGAAAGCAATTGCAGACGACAATTTTAATGTGGCTCAAACGTAGAAAATTGTATCAGAAAGGGTAGAAAACATTGTGGAAAAAGGAGAAATGCTGGTTACCAGCATTTTCTCCTTTTCCCACAGTGTTTTCAAAAGGCTTTCTTCTTCAGGGTCGTTAAAACTTTGGATTGTGTGGTAAAGAGTTAACCTTTTACAAAACTATCTGGAGTTTTAGTGACCTTGAGAAAGATGGCTTTTGAAAACATAGTGGGAAAGGAGAAAATGTTGGAACCTATCTAACCTTTCAAGGATGAATAAAATCATGTAAGGTAAATTTGATTTGTTGTCTGCGAATTCTTCGATTTGGACAAATCTGATGATTTTGTCGTTTGGTAAAGGGTTAAGCAGCCACGACCAGGAACAATCAAAACTAACAGTTTTTGACAACAAAAATGTAGACTTGTCAGGGTCCAAAAATTTCCAGATAAGGCACTCGCCCTGTAGGACAAGTGACTTTGAAAAAACACTTGTCCTGCTTTGATCCTCACTCGTCCGACGAGAAAAACCCTTCCAATATACTGGTGTAATCGAATTTTGCCAACGCAAGAGAAACTGCTCTTGTGGATTGCACAAAACTAGTTATTTTCTTGACGTTTTTTTTTTTTTTTTTTTCAGATGAAACAGAAACTTTACAACGAACCTTTAATACCGGGTTTTAAAAACTGGTACAGTTATCTGGTCAAGTTACAGAAATTAATAAAGCCAAAACAACACAGTTTTTTGAACTGGTTTCGGGAAAGTGTTTGCGTTAATGTTAATATCGTTCGTTTTAATAATTAGCAAAGTCGCTCATATTGAATTAGGTCTACCTGAAGCATATTATAAGATTTTTGTTTGCAATAAAAGGTCCCGGGTTATATCATTAGGCTGACTTGAAACCGGTCTTTATTTGGAGCAGGGACCAGCATGTTTTATGTTCTGTTTCAAAATTTGATTTCCTGAATACCCTTAATTCGCTTATTCAATAATGGAATGGCCGTCTATTCACCACTCTTCCTGCCGGACGACCATGACAGATATTTCACTCATCCTCATCCAGTTCTTACTCGTAAATACGAGCGGATGAGTGGATTTTTTGGACCCTGCTTGTGAAAAGTGGAAGCATATGCAGACGACAATTCAAATGTGGCTAAAATGATGGGATCTGTCTCTGATAGGGTAGAAAACATTGAAGGAAAAGGAAACAATGCTGGTTACTAATTAGAAAGCATTTGCAGATGACAAATGAAACATTGCTCAAATGAATTGATATTTCTCTGAAACTCAGAGGATAGAAAACAATGTGGGAAAAGAAGAAAATAGTCCTTACCAGCATTTTCTTCTTTGTGCACAATGCTTTCCCAAGGCAATTTCCTCAGGGTCTTTAAAACATGGGATTGTGTGATAAAGGGTTAAAAAGCTATTTTTATTTTTTTCCAGATTATGCCTGGTACATGTTTCTATATATACCTCTTATCATATTGATTTTTCATATTTTGCTTGGATGTTTTGAAAATTATGTTGCAAATTTGTTTTAAGAGGTAATAAGTTAACTAAGTTTTATATATATATTTTTTGTACCTTCAGGCATGTTACGCAAGAGTCCTGGATTTCAGAAGAAAGTTTATAGAGTCAGCAGTTAGATATAATGAACTCTCCTACAAAACTCTAGTCGCTGAAGCAGAAAGGATGACAGCTTTGAAAAATGCTCTCATCTGTACTGTCCTTGCATCAGCAGGTTGGTATGACATGTAATGTATTAGAATTCTGGAGCCATAGGGAATTTGTGCCAACTATTGATCTTAACCCTTCACCACACCATAAAACTTTAGACCTATCCAAATTGAACGCATTTGCAGACGACAATTTTATAGTGGCTTAAATGACACAACTTTTCTTTGATGGGGTAGAAAACTTTGTGGGAAAAGGAGAAACTGCTGGTTACCAGCATTTTCTCCTTTTCCCACAATTTTTTCAAAAGGCTTCTTCCTCAGGGTCATTAAAAGTCGTCATTGTGTGTTAAAGGGTTAAAAGAATGTTTCTTCTAATTGTAGGAAGAGATATCTTTTGATTAGACAAAACCAACACAAGTGGGTGCCAATGCTTGGTTGCAGTTGCTTGTTCAGTGAAAATTTTAAGTTGAATAAGGCATGTAACTGTATCAAAAATAGTTTTAGGGTTCCTTTCCTGATTTGTATAAATTCCCATTCTGATAGTTAATACCTAGCTAGAGTTTGATGTAAATATCTTTAGGAAAGACAGACATGCCAGAAAATTTCAAAGTTCTTGCACCACAACGAGGCCACAGACAATGGGTCTGTAGCAGTAGCTTTACGTTTCAAAAGCAGCCAAGCTATAAAAAGGAAAAAAAATAATAGGAGTCAACACTTACAGCTCCTTTCCTTTTGAAGCTTTGGTAAATTAAACCTTTTAACAAGCAGTCCGAAGTTTTAACATCTCTACAGGGAAAAGCTTTTAAAAACATTACCGCAAATTGCAAGTTTAAACCACCATGAGAAAGATGGTAAACTGATAGCATTCTGAGCAAAGAAGAAAATGCTGGAAATCATTTTTTTTCCTTTTCCCTTTCCTACAATGTGTTTTTACATAGGCCTCTGAAACTGCACTGGTCTATCAAGGGATAACGAAATTTTCATTATCAGACACTGTTACTATAAATAGCACATTGGAGATTCCCTCTGTATCCTATATAGTAAGACAAGATGTGCAACGAAATCGAAAAAATTTTACCCCCACCCCTTTCAGAGATAATATTTTAACGAAAACGGATTAATGAACCTAGTTACAGTTGCAGATGGTTTCATTAATGAATTTTCATCTATACCCTGACCTTTGAAAGTTCCAAATGGCTCTTGCCATCAAGCAATAGCTCTCATCTCAAAAAAAATAAAAAGCTTCCATATTTTCCGGATCGCCATGCGCCGACGTCACACAATTTGTAATCCTGCGGCGAATAAGAATTAAATTCTTTTTTTCAAACATAGATTCAAAATCTTTTTGTTGGTGTATTGATGAAATTATTAAATTAACATTTCGTCCGATATAATTTATCTTTTCATCTAATCCAGTTTCCCGATTTTCATCTCCCATTTCGCATATTTTCAAATGCATTTTTACTGTTCATTGGTCAAAAGCTTTGGCGCGTCTTTTGATAGCAAATCCACGTGAGTTATAATTCGCTGCGTCATAACGAATTGTGTGACGTCAGCGCATGGCGATCCGGAAAATGTGGAAGCTTTTTAATTTTATTGAGATGAGAGCTATTGCTTGATGGCAAGAGCCACTTGGAACTTTCGAGAGTCAGGCTACAGAAGAAAAATCATTTGTGAACCCATCTGCACCAGTAACTAGATTTATTTTTCCATTTTCTGTTAAATATTATCTCTGAAAAGGGACAGGGGTCAATTTTTTTTCGATTTTGTTGCACACCTTGTCTTACTATATACGATATAGAGGGAGTAGCCAATGTGCTATTTATAGAAACAGTGTTAATGAAAATTTGAATATATATTCCGTGATATACAGGCGATGCACAAATGTGCTATAAGTGTTCGATGATCGACCAAGGACAATTTTAGTGTTCCGTGATAGACCAATAGAGCTTCAAAGGCCTGTGGTTTTTACCTGTTTAGTGGAGATAGTTATATTAATTCTGGCTATTGGTCAGTTGTCTTATTGCAAACAGACATGATGCTATGCCATTGTTATTTAAAAACAGTGAAAAATGTTTTCTGTCATATTGCTTACTTTCTTGCTTTAGTGAGTAAATTTAAATGGATATTTTGATATACAATTTCACTCTAGGGGATAAGTTTCATGGATTCTTCTTTTTTCACTTACCCTTGAAAGGTCAGCAGAGGTCTAGAATGTTAGCCACATTATTCAAGGACGAAAGATGTCAGAAATTGCCTGCTTTTAACATCCTAGAGAAAATGTAAGTTTATTTGACTCTTTTACCATACAATCCCGACTTTTAATGACCCGACGAAGATTTTTGAAAACTTTGTGGGAACAGGAGAAAATGCTGGTAACCAGCAATTCCTCCTTTTCCCACAAGGTTTTCTACCCTTTGAAAGATGATTTTTAGCTCCACTGGCCGAAGGCCAGCGAGCTATTGTCATGGCGTTGTGTCTGTCGTGCGTCCGTCCGTCCGTCCGTTCGCCCATGCGTGCGTCCGTAAACTTTTTCTTTAGAAAACTTCTCAGAAACTATTGACTGGATTTTTACCAAATTTCACAGGAATGTTCCTTTGGTGGTCCTCTTTCAAATTCCTTCAAATAATTGTGTTCCATGAAGAATTCTGGTTGCCATGGCAACCAAAGTAAAAAAACCTTTAAAAATCTTGTCCTCCCAAACCGCTATTTGGATAGCATTATTATTTTGCAGGAATGTTCCTTAGATACAGGTTTACAGAATTCCTTAAAATAAAAAAATGATCTGTCAAAAAACATGGCTTTTATGGGAGACTCATTTTCCTTTTATGGTATAAAGTAAAATCTTTGAAAAATTTCTTCTCTAAAACTATTCATTCGATTTCATTGTTGTTTTGCAGGTAAGTTCCTATGGTGGTTGTCTACCAAATTGTTTCTTCAGTGAGCTAAAATGCAGGATTGAATGATAATTGTTAAAAACTTCCTTTCGCCATTATAGAAATATCAGGCCTGTGGAGCAATACAGGCGCTCAAACGCCTCTAGTTATGCTTTGAACATCATTTAATATATCGTCTGCAAGTGCTTTCAATTTAGACCATGCTAAAATTTTGTCTTTTGGTAAAGAGTAACACTTAACAATAACAGCTTTGGTACATGTAAATGAAGGAAATGTTGAGTGGTACATGTTCAAGAAGAATTGAAAAAAATGTTTGTATATCCATACAGGTTTTCTTGGAGTTGCCTATATCTGACAGAGTACTTTATATTAAAGAATTGGTTCTAGGATTTAGATGATGATGAACTTGATCTATTTATAGAAATTGGATTGATTTTAGAATCACACTGGAGTGAATGTACTTAATATATAGTTAAACCATAATTTACCTTACATGGTGTCATCAGTACTTGAATACATGTCATCCTTTAGATAGGAAGAAGCATATTTTAAGCACACCTTTTTTTCGGCCTTGCACCAGACTATTGTTGAAAATATGTTTAGAAATTGCTCCTTTTGTCACATTGTTTTCATATGTATTCCTGCCTTAGACCTTGACCCACGTTGAACTTGATTCTCAGTTACAAGTATGTTTTGCATTCATCTGTTGGTAGCTTTAGGAAGTAATGTATTAAAACAATAAAGTTACATGATAGCAGTAGGCAACCTGTTATGTTTCTCTATGCCTTCTAGGTACTTAGACAGGATAATCAGAAGTAGCGAGCTTGAAGAGTTCTCTGCACTTTTACAGCCTCATCAAAAAGCCATAACCTCAGATGGTAAGACTTACTTTCAACAATATATGCTATTTTCATACTCATGAAAGATTTATTTTTCATTTTTAGAATCTTCCTCTTTATTGTTTGTTCTGGTATTTTGTAAACACATGTTTTAGAATAATTTGAATGGAAATGAGCCACAAGGAAACAAGAAATAAGAACAGAAAAGATGTCATTTTCAACAGTTTTTTTTCATTCATTTAGGTTTGGACATTTGCATGGCACATTATCTAATTTAATTGAATGACTATTTTCACATCTATAATATTATAGTAATGATACAGGAATGGGGGAAGAAAAAAGTGATTTTTACCTTACAAAAGATGTTGATAAAGCAAAAGAAGAAAACTAAAAGATGATTTATACTTAAAGGAAAAAGTACTCTACCCTGTACCACACAATCACAGATTTTATTGACGACACGGAAGAAACCTTTTGAAAACATTGCGGGAAAGAGACAAATGCTGGAAACACAAGCAGCTTTTCCTCCGTTTCCCACAATGTTTTCTAGCCTTTCACAGACAACTCCTATCATTTGTGCCACATTTACCATGTCATCTGCAGATGCAAACGGGTAAAAGGATCTATGTGAATGTGTTTCAGGCTCAACTATCCTAGATCGTGCAGTAATTGAACATAATCTACTGTCAGCCAGTAAATTATACAACAACATATCCTTTGAAGAGCTTGGATCTCTTCTTGAAATCCCACCCATGAAGGTAAAAGCAGCTGCTTGCACTGTATGAACTATCTTGTGTTTACTCCTTTACCAGGCAAATCCATATTTAAACGACTCCATGGAAGAAAGCTTCTGAGATCATAATCTGAAAAGAAGAAAATGCTGTTTATCAGTATTTTCTTCTTTACCCACAGTATCTTCTAACCTTTCAATACTTTACTAATCAGTCCCAAGTTTAAACAACCCTGGGGAATTAGGCTTTCGTAAACCATGTGAGCAAAAAGAGAAGATGCTGATGACAGCATCTTCTTCTTTTTACCTCACCTGAGCACAACATGCTCAAGGGGAGCTTTTAGGATCACGTTGTGTCCGTCGTGTGTCGTCCGTCGTCCGTCGTGCGGCATCAACAATTCTTTAAACATCTTCTCCTCCTAAACCGCGTAGCCAATTTGGACCAAACTTGGCTGGAATGTTCCTTGGGAGGTCCTCTTTAAAAACTGTTTAACAGAATTTGATTCCATCAAAAATTCTGGTTGCCATGGCAACCAAATGGAATTTTCTAAGAAATTCTTTAAATATCTTCTCCTCTGAAACTGCTGGTCAGATTTTGAAATAATTTCACAGAAATGTTCCTTGGGTGACCCTTTTCAAAAATTGTTCGCGAAATTTTGATCCATCGAAAAACATGGCTGGGGGAGGGGCTCTTTGCACTGTATGGACTTAAAGAAATTCTTTGAAATTCTTCTTCTCTTAAACCACGCGTCAGATTTTGAAATTACTTCACAGAAATGTTCCTTGGGTGCCCCTTTTGAAAAACTGTTCGCGAAATTTTGATCCGTCAAGAAATATGGCTGTGGTGGTGGGGGGCTATTTGCACTATACGGACATGTAGAAATTCTTAAAAATTCTTCTTCTCTGAAACCACTTGTCAGATTTTGAAATAATTTCACAGAAATGATCCTTATATTATGCCCCTTTTTTTAGCTTGGCTGTTTTCGAAGAAAATATTCAGGTATTGTCATAGCCTTGTTGTTGTCGTCTGCGTTGTTGTCGTTGTCATCGTGCAAAAACTTTGACATTTTGTTATATCTCGGCTTCCACTCAACACATTTACTTGAAACTTGGAATAATTCTTCACTAGTAAAAGAGCAACCCAACAAAGGCAGATAACTCTAAAATTATTTTGTCCAAATTATGCCCCTTTTTCGACTTAGAATTTTATCTTACTATCCAGCGCCCAACAGCCAATCGTTGGCACCCGCATGCAGTGCTCTTGTTCGACTTAATATTTTCAGCCACTGTCGGGCATCTGCTCTTGTTCAAGAAATGGTCCTTGAGTGACCTATCCCAAAATTTATTTGCAGAATTCTGATTCGTCAAAAACATGGCTATGGTGATGATTGTAGGGGTGGTGACAGATTTTGAAATGGTTTTTACAGGTGACCTTTTCAAATTGCTTGGCAAAATAATGATTTTGTTTCCAAAATTTCAGTACTTCAAAAAAAAAAATGGCTATGGTCCTCTCAAAAATTCAGGTGAGCGATCCAGGGCCATCTTGGCCCTCTTGTTTCAAAACATTTTCAACCCTTTCAAGGATAAATCTCAACATTGGAATCACATTTAATTTCTCTACTGCCATTTCATTCAAATTCAGCAAGTCAACAAGTCTAAAATTGACTGTTTGTTAATGAACTAAAGCCAAAAACCATTACTTGGGCCACTTTTAATATGGCGTATGCAGAATCAATCCTTTCAATTTGGAAATGTCAAAAAAATGGGTGCTTGTAAGATAGTAAAAAGCAAAAACTCCTTTTTGTACATTTTCAGAAACAATCCTTCTTACTGTCATTAAAGCACTGGAACATTGGGTAAGCTGATGAATTTGAGGCCTTGCCAAAAGTAATTCTTAATTTTGGACTCAATGTCCTGTGTTATGGATATAAATGTGGTTTGTTTTACTGTGTGGCATTATCTCTTCTGTATGAATTGAGATGTAGCCGTAAAAGACAAAAAAGTACTGTGAAAGAAAAAAAAAAAAACAATATTGATTTAAGCAGTTTTTGAGAAGGAATTGGATTATTTTGTATTTTCAAACCCAAAACTTGTCTTTCAACTTCTGTCAGCTTCTTCATGGTAATCAAGAAATTTTCATCTGTACATAAAAATGTTAAAATTTCAGGCAGAAAAGATTGCATCACAGATGATTACTGAAGGCAGGATGAATGGATACATAGACCAGATTGACTCTATTGTTCACTTTGAATGTAAGTATGCTGCTAATGAGCATTAACGTATTGAGTAGTGATGGTCCATTAACCCTTATCCTGCTTAATAAGTGAAATGAAACTCTTAAGCCAAGAATAAAAACAAAGGTTTTCTTTGGGAGAAAATATGTCCTTATCAGACTGTACAGATCAAAAATCAGACTGCATGTTCTCTGCAGTCTGATCTTGATCTACACTGTCTGCAAAAGGTCAGTGAGTCATGCTTGGCAGCCTGAGGGTTAATTACCTCCCATGCATTTTGAACAGTTACCAAGGGGCAGTTCTTGCTACATGTATTGTTGCTTTATCTTTGTGCTTATGTACTGTTGATTTAATGGTGTTTCACATATCAAAGTAAAGCGTCTTGCAACATGTTGTCAGTCATATCACAGTGAAAACTCATTTATTTCTGTGTTTTATCAGTGCTTGACTCAGACGTGCCTTACCAAAGGACACTCCAACAAAAAACACAATGCCAAGGGTTGTATTGAACCCAGGACCCCTTAGATTTCTCATCGTAAACTTTCACCACTAAGCCATACAGAACTGCAAAAGTTGTTTATGTAACCACTTGGTAGGATATGAAGTCGGAATTCTCTTGAAAAATCTCTGAAGATCATCTTGTCTGGCCACATAGCTGAATGATATGTTTCGGGTCCTCTTAATCAGTTGTGCTGTTAAATTTTCAAAACAAACTGTACAACAGTTTATGGTTATTACTTTTATTCTTTCTTACTAATTCTAGATTTATATTTTGAAAAATACTTTTTATTACCTACCTAGAAAGGACATGATGGAATATAAAAGAAACGAGCCATGCTCTGGCAAAGGGGGCTTAATGCATCTCATTAATGCACTATACCAAACAAGTCATCACATGATCACATGGATTCATAAATTCCATTTTGTCTAACAACCGACTGAATAATGAGGTAAACTGGTCCTTTGACACGCAGAAAATCGACTTAGCAAAAAAGTTTCGGCCCAGGTCAGCCTGGGCAGACTGTGCTAGCTGACCTGGGTAGATACTTTTTGCAGATGTATGAAGCCCACTTTTCACAGAGCATGGCTCATTTAAGATGTTTAAATATTTCAGCACGTGAAACATTACCAACCTGGGACAAACAGATACAAAGCTTGTGTTTCCAAGTGAACAACATAATAGAGAAGATCACTGTCGCACAACCTGATTGGATGTTACGCACAATGGAGTCTCAAATGAACCAATCATGATAGTCTCAAACAGATCAGTGTAGCATACTACATCATGGAATAATGGCATACTTTTACCCTTAGGCTGCTAAGCGTGACTCGAGTACCTTTTGTGGACAGTGTAGATCAAGATCAGACTGCATGTTCTGTGCAGTCTGATCTTAGATATACACTGTCCCATACAGAGTTATTTTTTCCCAAAAATATACCTTTGAAATCGCAACTTTTCGGTTTTTGCTATCGACTTGAAAGTTTCATTTTATTTATTTAGCTGGTTAAGGGTTAAAAAAACTGTGAAGCAACAAATCAATGACTCTTTAAATCTTCACTAAATGACAAAATTTTTTAACATTTAGAAATTCAAAGTAATTAAAGAAAACAAATGTATCTCAAAATTATTGTGAGATTTGTCCTTGAAAGCGTGGTAATAATGTTAACAAAGGGGAAGATGCTGGTTACCGGCATTTTTCTCCTTTTCCCAAAATACCATCTTTCTCGGGGTCTTCAAAACATGGGATTGTTTGGTAATTAACTTATTAAGTGACAAAATTAAGACTGGTCCATGTTGAGAGCATTTGCAGACAAAAGTTAAGGGGCTCAAATGATGAGATTGTCTTTCGAAGGATACAAATTATTACGGGCAAAGCAGAAAAGGCTTCTTAAAAGCATTTTCTCCCATTTGCATAGTAAGTGGCATAGGCCTCTTCACATGGTTGGTTTATCTAGTGCATTTCAGTATTCATTAGTCATCATGATATTTGAGAACACATAATGATATGTTAAAGATTGAAAAAAAAAATGAAGAGCATTAGCAAAAGTGTGCATTTCGATAGACTGAACGTGGAGTAAGAACATGATGACCCTTGGTGATACTGTATTGAAGTACCTTTGAGCTTAAAACTCTTTATTAAACAATTAACAAACAAGCATTATCTCTGCTTTTATACCCAGCAATAGAGTAGACTGGATAATAGGAATGACCTTTGGCTGTCAGTTCATCTTTGTGTCTTCCTGTCTGTCTCTGTGTCTGTTTATATGTCTCTGTCCATATGTCTGTCTGTCTGTCTATTTATCCATCTGTCTGTCCATCAGTAACAATTTTTTGTCTGCTTCATATCTCTCAAACCCAAAGTCTCATTGTAAAGATATTTCATACCAGTGTTTACCTTGATGACACAAGAGAAGGGAGGATTCAGCTAAAGACTATGAAGGACCAGGTCACAATAAGGGTTTTAAGGTCACATGCTCATAATTTGCTTCACCACATTATGTCCTAACCCATGGTCTGATTTTTAGTTCCACAGGCCCAAGGCCAGTGAGGTTTCAAACATCCTCTTATCTGAAACTACTTATCTTTTTTTTTACCAAATTTCATAGACATGGTCATGTATAGAACTTGTGTTAATAATTTGGTTCTGTCAAAGACTGGTAGCCACAGTAACAAAACTAAAACATACTGAAAATCTTCAAGGCTCTTTTTCTCCAGAATAGTTGGTCAGAATTTTCTACAAATTGGCATAAATGATCCTTTGGTGGACCCCTTTAAGATTCCTTGGGCGTAATTTTCATCTGGCAAAGAATATGGCTGCTGTAGGCTTGGCTTATTTATAGTTTGTCAGACGCCACTGGCATTTTCACAGCAGCCAAGGTAAATAACTCGTGTTTTCTATTACAGATAATGTTCCCATTTATCCCCTTTTTTAGCTCACCTGAGCACAACGTGCTCAAGGGGAGCTTTTAGGATCACCCTGTGTCCGTCGTACGCCGTGTGTCGTCCGTTGTCAACATTTTCTTTAAACATCTTCTCCTCCTAAACCACTGGGCCGATTTGGACCAAACTTGGCTGGAATGTTCCTTGGGAGGTCCTCTTTAAAAACTGTTCACAAAATTTGATTTCATCAAAAACTCTGGTTGCCATGGCAACCAAATGGAATTTTTCAAGAAATTCTTTAAAAATCTTCTCCTCTGAAACCGCTGGTCAGATTTTGAAATAATTTCACAGATAGGTTCCTTGGGTGACCCTTTTCAAAAATTGTTCGCGAAATTTTGATTCGTCAAAACACATGGCCGTGGTGGAAGGGGGGGCTCTTGGCATCCATCGGTGTCAACAATTCTATAAAAATCTTCTCCTCTGAAACCGCTAGTCAGATTTTGAAATAATTTCACAGAAATGTTCCTTGGGTGACCCTTTTCAAAAATTGTTTGCGAAATTTTGATTCGTCAAAAGACATGGCCGTGGTGGAAGGGGGGGGCTCTTGGCATCCAGCGGTGTCAAAATTCTTTAAACATCTTCTCCTCTGAAACCGCTGGTCAGATTTTGAAATAATTTCACAGATAGGTTCCTTGGGTGACCCTTTTCAAAAATTGTTCGTGAAATTTTGATCCGTCGAAAAACATGGCCGTGGTGGAAGGGGGGGGCTCTTGGCGTCCAGTGCTGTCAACAATTCTTTAAACATCTCCTCCTACACCGCTTGGCCGATTTGGACCAAACTTGGCTGGAATGTTCCTTGGGAGGTCCTCTTTAAAAATTGTTCACAAAATTTGATTTCATCAAAAACTCTTGTTAGCATGGTAACCAAATGGAATTTTCCAAGAAATTCTTTAAAAATCTCCTCTGAAACCGCTGGTCAGATTTTGAAATAATTTCACAGATAGGTTCCTTGGGTGACCCTTTTGAAAAATTGTTCGCGAAATTTTGATCCGTCGAAAAACATGGCCATGGTGGAAGGGGGGGCTCTTGGCGTCCAGCGGTGTCAACAATTCTATAAAAATCTTCTCCTCTGAAACTGCTGGTCAGATTTTGAAATAATTTCACAGATATGTTCCTTGGGTGACCCTTCTGAAAAAATGTTCGCGAAATTTCAATCCGTCGAAAAACATGGCCATGGTGGAACGGGGGGCTCTTGGCATCCAGCGGTGTCAACAATTCTTTAAACATCTTCTCCTCCTACTACACCGCTTGGCCGATTTGGACCAAACTTGGCTGAAATGTTCCTTGGGAGGTCCTCTTTAAAAAGTGTTCACAAAATTTGATTTCATCAAAAACTCTGGTTGCCACCGCAACCAAATGGAATTTTCCAAGAAATTCTTTAAAAATCTTGTCCTCTGAAACCACTGGTCAGATTTTGAAATAATTTCATAGATATGTTCCTAGGGTGACCCTTCTCAAAAACTGTTCGCGAAATTTTGATCCGTCGAAAAACATGGCCGTGATGGAAGGGGGGGGCTCTTGGCGTCCAGCGGTGTCAACAATTCTTTAAACATCTTCTCCTCCTACACCGCTTGGCCGATTTGGACCTAACTTGGCTGGAATGTTCCTTGGGAGGTCCTCTTTAAAACTGTTCACAAAATTTGATTTCATCAAAAACTCTGGTTAGCATGGCAACCAAATGGAAATTACCAAGAAATTCTTTAAAAATCTTCTCCTCTGAAACCGCTGGTCAGATTTTGAAATAATTTCACAGATATGTTCCTTGGGTGACCCTTTTGAAAAATTGTTCGCGAAATTTTGATCCGTCGAAAAACATGGCCGTGGTTGAGGGGGGGGTAGGGGCTCTTGGCGTCCATCGGTGTCAACAATTCTTTAAACATCTTCTCCTCCTACACCGCTTGGCCGATTAGGACCAAACTTGGCTGAAATGTTCCTTGGGAAGTCCTCTTTAAAACCTGTTCACAAAATTTGATTTCATCAAAAACTCTGGTTGCCATGGCAACCAAATGGAATTTTCCAAGAAATTCTTTAAAAATCTTCTCCTCTGAAACCACTTGTCAGATTTTGAAGTAATTTCACAGATATGTTCCTTGGGTGACCCTTTTGAAAAACTGTTCGCGAAATTTTGATCCGTCAAAAAACATGGCCGTGATGGAAAGGGGGGGGGGGGGCTCTTGGCGTCCAGCGGTGTCAACAATTCTTTAAAAATCTTCTCCTCCTACACTGCTTTGCCAATTTGGACCAAACTTGGCTGGAATGTTCCTTGGGAGGTCCTCTTTGAAAATTGTGCACAGAATTTGATTTCATCAAAAACTCTGGTTGCCATGGCAACCAAATGGAATTTTTCAAGAAATTCTTTAAAAATCTTCTCCTCTGAAACCGCTGGTCAGATTTTGATATAATTTCACAGATATGTTCCTTGGGTGACCCATTTGAAAAACTGTTCGCGAAATTTTGATTCGTCGAAAAACATGGCCGTGGTGGAAGGGGGGGGGGGCTCTTGGCGTCCATCGGTGTCAACAATTCTATATAAATCTTCTCCTCTGAAACCGCTGGTCAGATTTTGAAATAATTTCACAGATATGTTCCTTGGGTGACCCTTTTCAAAAACTGTGCGCGAAATTTTGACCGTCGAAAAACATGGCCGTGGTGGAATGGGGGGGGGGGCTCTTGGCATCCAGCGAAGTCAACAATTCTTTAAACATCTTCTCCTCCTATACCGCTTGGCCGATATGGACCAAACTTGGCTGGAATGTTCCTTGGGAGGTCCTCTTTAAAAATTGTTCACAAAATTTGATTTCATCAAAAACTCTGGTTGCCATGGCAACCAAATGGAATTTTCCAAGAAATTCTTTAAAAATCTTCTCTGAAAACCGCTGGTCAGATTTTGAAATAATTTCACAGAAATGTTCCTTGGGTGACCCTTTTCAAAAATTGTTTGCGAAATTTTGATTCGTCAAAAAACATGGCCTTGGTGGAAGGGGGGGGGGGGCTCTTGGCGTCCAGTGGTGTCAACAATTCTTTAAACATCTTCTCCTCTGAAACCGCTAGTCAGATTTTGAAATAATTTCACAGATATGTTCCTTGGGTGACCCTTTTGAATAATTGTTCGTGAAATTTTGATCCGTCGAAAAACATGGCCGTGGTGGAAGGGGGGGCTCTTGACGTCCAGCGGTGTCAACAATTCTTTAAACATCTCCTCCTCCTACACCGCTTGGCCGATTTGGACCAAACTTGGCTGGAATGTTCCTTGGGAGGTCCTCTTTGAAAATTGTTCACAAAATTTGATTTCATCAAAAACTCTGGTTGCCATGGCAACCAAATGGAATTTTCCAAGAAATTCTTTAAAAATCTTCTCCTCTGAAACCGCTGGTCAGATTTTTAAATAATGTCACAGATATGTTCCTTGGGTGACCCTTTTCAAAAGTTGTTCGCGAAATTTTGATCCGTCGAAAAACATGGCCGTGGTGGAAGAGGGGGGCTCTTGGTGTCCAGCGGTGTCAACAATTCTTTAGACATCTTCTCCTCTGAAACCGCTGGTCAGATTTTGAAATAATTTCACAGATAGGTTCCTTGGGTGACCCTTTTGAAAATTGTTCGTGAAATTTCAATCCGTCGAAAAACATGGCCATGGTGGAAGGGGGGGCTCTTGGCGTCCAGCGGTGTCAACAATTCTATAAAAATCTTCTCCTCTGAAACCAGTGGTCAGATTTTGAAATAATTTCTCAGATATGTTCCTTGGGTGACCCTTTTGAAATACTGTTCGCGAAATTTTGATCCGTCGAAAAACATGGCCATGGTGGAAGGGGGGGGGCTCTTGGCGTCCAGAGGTGTCAACAATTCTTTAAACATCTTCTCCTCCTACTACACCGCTTGGCCGATTTGGACCAATCTTGGCTGAAATGTTCCTTGGGAGGTCCTCTTTAGAAACTGTTCACAAAATTTGATTTCATCAAGAACTCTGGTTGCCATGGCAACCAAATGGAATTTTCCAAGAAATTCTTTAAAAATCTTCTCCTCTGAAACCACTGGTCAGATTTTGAAATAATTTCACAGATCTGTTCCTTGGGTGACCCTTTTCAAAGAGTGTTCTCGAAATTTTGATCCGTCGAAAAACATGGCCGTGATAGAAGGGGGGGCTGTTGGCGTCCAGCAGTGTCAACAATTCTTTAAACATCTTCTCCTCCTACACCGCTTGGCCGATTTGGACCAAACTTGGCTGGAATGTTCCTTGGGAGGTCCTCTTAAAAAATTGTTCACAAAATTTGATTTCATCAAAAACTCTGGTTGCCATGGCAACCAAATGGAAATTACCAAGAAATTCTTTAAAAATCTTCTCCTCTGAAACCGCTGGTCAGATTTTGTAATAATTTCTCAGATATGTTTCCTGGGTGACCCTTTTCAAAAAGTGTTTGTGAAATTTTGATCCGTCGAAAAACATGGCCGTTGTGGGGGGGGGGGATGGCTCTTGGCGTCCAGGGGTGTCAACAATTCTATAAAAATCTTCTCCTCTGAAACCGCTGGTCAGATTTTGAAATAATTTCATCGATAGGTTCCTTGGGAGACCCTTTTGAAAAACTGTTCGCGAAATTTTGATCCGTCGAAAAACATGGCCGTGATGGAGGGGGGGGCTCTTGGCATCCAGCGGTGTCAACAATTCTTTAAACATCTTCTCCTCCTACACTGCTTGGCCGATTTGGACCAAACTTGGCTGGAATGTTCCTTGGGAGGTCCTCTTTGAAAATTGTGCACAGAATTTTATTTCATCAAAAACTCTGGTTGCCATGGCAACCAAATGGAATTTTTCTAGAAATTCTTTAAAAATCTTCTCCTCTGAAACCGCTGGTCAGATTCTGAAATAATTTCACAGATATGTTCCTTGGGTGACCCTTTTCAAAAACTGTTCGCGAAATTTTGATCCGTCGAAAAACATGGCCGTTGTGGAGGGGGGTGGGCTCTTGGCATCCAGCGGTGTCAACAATTCTATAAAAATCATCTCCTCTGAAACCGCTGGTCAGATTTTGAAATAATTTCACAGATATGTTCCTTGAGTGACCCTTTTCAAAAACTGTTCGCGACATTTTAATTTCAATACTTTAAAAAAAGTTGGTTATGGTCCTCTCAAAAATTCAGGTGAGCGATCCAGGGCCATCTTGGCCCTCTTGTTTATTGCAGCACACTGTAGCATTTGTGGTATTGTTTGTAAAGTTTTTAGGGGTAGAAACATGTCAAGGTTTCAGTCAGTGATGAAGGTTTTTCTCAGGGCTGCTTAGCAATTAGCACAAAGTGATGTTTGTATTATTCTACATAGAAACAATGTTTCTACAGAATGAATGTTTAAGTTTTGAAACCTTTTTCTTTCAAAACTTCGTTATTCATTCCATAGAAACTAGAAAATTGCATCTAAAGTTTTGGAAACCATTTTGCCAAAATACTATTTGACAGAGTTTGTTGATATTTGGCATGAATGATGCTTTGTTAGGCATGCTTATATTCATTTACATCAGTATGGCGTGTTAGAAGATATAACCTTTCATTTTTGGAGCTAGGCTAATTTTCTCCATGAAAGTTTATTGCAATAAATTATTTTTGTGGCTTTCTCAATATTATAATAGGGAGGGGGGGGTCAAAGATCGCATACTGATAGATTGTATCTGCTTCATCAGGCATGTCTGTGTAGTAATGTGCAATCTTAAATAGCAACAATATACATGTATAGACAATGCGACTCTCACTTTTGTTGTTTTCAAATCAATTTGGTTATTCATTGTCAACTTCTCCGTTACTGACAGCACTTTGATTGTAATTTGTATGTAAGAGCACCCCAGCCATGATAACACTTTTTTATTGATAGATTGACTAATGTTTTACATCACTTTCAACATATTTCGGACATATCACAGCAACAGCTCACATGTTCATTTATGTCCTGGGTTTTGCCAGTGTTAGGCTAGGGTTCTGAAGTGTCTTGCCTAAGGACATTCCCACGAAAAAACCCAATGCTTTCAGTGAGGCTCAGACCTAGGGCCTCCAGGTTCTGGGTGGCATACCACTGAGCCATGCAGGGCCCGTATAACACTGTTTGCGAAAGTTATATTAAGAGTGAGTTAGGCATGTATAATATTGTCACAGAGAGACGCGAGATATAGTTAGCCATATATGCATGTACAACGTTACTGAATAGCTTTAGCTTTTTGCAAGGGTGTAGTGTGGTGAAAGCAATGTAAAGTGCCCTCTTTTTACTGTTTAGACAGGTATCAAACTGCTGCAGCCCGACCGGGTAGCTCAGTGGTTAGTGTATCCGACTTTTGACCTGATGGTTGCGGGTCTAATACCCGGTTGAGGCAAACTTTCTTTCCGGCGATTTTTCGCCTCTCACCTCTGATGCATGTGAGAAAAGCAGTCAGTGGCTTGGAAAGAAAGTTGTGTGAGTACTAGTGTGAGAAAGCCAGGAAACACATTCGTTGTTGCACTGATCATCGTAATATGACTACGCTGTCAAAACGGCGTTAAACTCCAATACAAACAAATCAACTTGGGTCCAGTCTCGACCCTTCTTTAACTTGGCAGTAGAGTCAGTGATAGGGGGTTTTGTGTAAAGTGCTGCATTCAGCCTTCCTGTGTGGCTAACATCTCTATTGATGCTTTTGGGTTGTACCATTTCCGTCTTTTAATGACCTTAACTTTTTACCGAACAATAAGACTTGTCCAAATTGAAAGCGTTTGCAGACGACAAATTGAATTAGACGAAATGATGGTAATTGTCTTTAAAAGACATAACTCTTTGTTACACAATCCCAAGTTTTAACGACCCTGGAAAAATAAAAAGCTTTTGAAAACATATTTTTTTTTTGAAAGTTTTTATTTGGCACGTCAGGCTTTTGAAAACGTTGTTGGAAAAGGAGAAAATGCTGGTAACCAACATTTTCTCCTTTTCCCACAATGTTTTCTACCCTATCAAAACACAAGAATCATCACATTTGAGCCACTTTTTTTTTTCATTTTTGATCTACGTTTGTCGTCTGCAAAAGCTTTCAATTTGGTGTAGTCCAAAATTTTGTTGTTTGATAAAGAGTAAACTGTTTATGATACACACAATGGTCTATATGGTAAATAAAGTGCTTTAATATTGGTCGTGCATCCAAGCAATTATCACATAGCCCGTCGCTTAACTCTTTAAAAACCAAACGACGAAATTTTAGACTGGTCCAAATTGAAAGCATTTGCAGACGACAAATGTGGACAAGTATATAACCGAATCGTTTACAAAAGCTTACTGTCCCTTCGAGAAGCATTGTTTTTGTATGGTAGTTTACGGTTTTCAACATATCGCGGCGGCAAGTACACCTATCTCTGCTTTCATGGAGTTTTTCTTACTAGTATATCGCCAAATATTCTTCCCAAAACACTGACTGCTTTCCCATAGCCGAAACAATGATCAGGTGTGGGAATGAATCCTCTCACAATTATCAATCCACGAAAAGAAAAAGGTCGACTTTGGGATTCGAACACGCGACTCTTGGTTTTCGAGCTCTCCTCGCTACCGACTGAGCAACAAGGGTCGGTTCGAGAGGCTTTGACTCACTTCAATTCTTCTGAAGAGTCTTTTTAACCCATAATGTGGGAAAGAATACTGGGAAAGACAACTCCATTACGGCAGTTGTTAATACCCTTCTTCTGCTTCGAAATGTTGGGTCCAGTCTGGCTTAGTGGTGAAGGTGTGGAATTTGACGCCTGAATCCCCCGGTCCGTCTTTCATTTAAAGCACTGGTCTTTTTATTTGGGGGTGTCCTTGGGCAAGACACTTCAGAGGCTAGTAGTGATAAAATCCTGGACATTCATTAAAAAGTGAGCAATCGCCGTGATTGACTGAAAAAAAGGTGGCTGTAAACACAACCGTAATTAATCAGTCAATCAATTGAGCACCTAAGCATAACTGCATTGATCAGCTCGGGAAACAAGTCCAAATACGCGGTACTCCTCAAAAAGCAGCGCGTCGCTTTGCTGTATGCAAAATGTGGAAACAATCTCACCCTGTCATTTGAACGAATTTGCAGACGACAAATTCAATGTTGCTCAAAGTATGAAGTTGTCTTTGAAAAAACTGTTGGAAAAGGAGAATATAAATGTTTACCGACATGTTCTTGCCCGCAGTGTTTCTCGAAAGCCTTTTTGCTTAATTCTTTACCACTCAATCACGAGTTTTGACGACCTTGAAGAAAAAATAGCCTTTTTAAAACCTTGTGGATAAAGGAGAAAATGCTGGAAGCCAGCATTTTCTCCTTTTCCCACAATGTTTTCAAAAGCTCTGAAGAAACGTTAAAGGCTGCGTACAACACCATTCAAACAACCATATAATTTCAAAGGCCCCTTTTCAAGGTGAAAACTCGAGAATTTGTGGTATATAGAAGGTTTTACAGGTTTGTAAGAGAAGCGCCCCTCTCAGTATATCGTAAATCTTTCTTATACCTCTGATGTAAACGAATACGGGTCCCATGAAATCAGATAGGTCTAGCTATAAACTTTCTTTGCACCTCAAAGATTTAACTGCATAACTCTACGATCTACAAATCTCTCTGATTAAAGTAGCTTACGAGTCGTTTATCAATCAAGACTTTCTCACATTGCTTTCAGCGTTTCCATGTCTATCAAGTTTTCACAGGAAGCTAACTAAACCTCTGGTTTAAGCTAAACGAAGAACGATTTAAACCAGGCACGGCTCGAGGGACGTGTCGTCAATATTCGTCACGGTTAAAGGTTTTCAAAAAGAACGCGAACGAATAGTAAGGTATCCAGTTTTCGAATAGTGGTATACATGCAGTTATACTCAACTGTAACAGTCACAAAAATAAACGATTGTTACATTAGATATGAGAGGTTGAAATATGGAAATTTAACAAAGTTCTTACAGATGTACATTTTAAACAAATTCAATTTAACCGCTAATACTGAAAATTAATACACGGACGGATATGATGGAGTAGTTGTGAAGTACTGCAGGAAATAGCTAAGAAGTAAGTAATGCAGAGGCATAGCATGCGTTGCCCATTTACCGTACGACAACATATATAGTGATCATGAGGATAAAGATCTTTGGAAACAATGTGGGAAAAGGAGAAACTGCTGGTATCCAGTATTTTTTCGTCTTTCCACAATGCTCTTCTAATACAGCTCCCATCATCTGAGCTGTTGTCGTCTGCATTGTTTTGAATATAACGGGTCATGTCACTTAGAAACAGAAGAAACACTGATGCACGAAAAGGGACAGGTTTGGCGTAAAAGAGAGAGAAAAAAAAAATGAATAAAATGCTAAGCAAGACTCAAGGACCTTTTGCGGACTGTAGATCATGATCAGACTGCACAGAAAGTGCAGTCTGATCTTGGATCTACACTGTCCGATTAGGAGATATTTTCCCGCAAACAATACCTTTGAAAAAAACAAGATTTAGGCTTTTATGAACAGTTTGAAAGTATCATTTCACTTATTTAGCAGGATAAGGGTTATAAATGGGGGTTCAAAATACACATCCGGAAGGAAATTATGGGGGGGGGGGGGTTCAGCCCCAGTTGTTCCTACGCTTATGTTAAGTGTTTGTCTCGGACTATCGCGACATCAGTTGGCCTGCAACACGCAAAAAGGGGCATTCGGACATTTGCGTAAAGTGTCGTCTCGGATCAGCCTGCGCAGTCCGCGCAGGCTGATCCGAGACAACACTTTCCGTTTTTATGTAATTTTCTGTTTTGCGCAAGTCTACTGTATCACAAAATCTAATGTAGTCGTAAAGTGCCGTCTCGGATCAGCCTGCTCGGACTGCGCAGGCTGATCCGATACGACACTTTACGCAAATGTCCGAATGCCCCTTTTTGCGTGTTGCAAGTCAGTTGTCATTGCATCCTTTTCCTTGTTAGAACACCTTCCGGAACAACTTCAGTATCTTTATACTACTGCAGACCACATTTTGATAGATCTGTGACTAATCGTGAGTAAAAATATTTTTCTATTTCATTAGACTTGGTTTAATCTTTTATCACAGAGTTCTGTGTTTTAACATCCCTGAGGAGAGAAACTTCTAAAACATTGTGGGAAATGGAGAAAATGCTGGTATTCAGCATTTTCTCCATTTCCCACAATGTTAATTCTACCCTTTCAGAAACAAATTTCATCATCTGAGCCACACTGAATATTTCATCTGCAATAAATTTGAAATTGGATGGGTCTAAAATTTTGTCGTTTGATAAAGGGTTAATTTTACAGTTCTGAGACACTGTGGAAAAAGACCATGCAGTCTGGTCCATGATCCACATCCTTATATGAGCCATGCTTTAGAAAAGCAAAAGAGGGTTTAATGCATCTCTGTGATGTACTATATACCAAGCAAGTCATCACATAATTATGGATCCAATAAATCAATTTTTTCCATCTTTGTTTGTATTGATTTTGTATTGAATTTTAACGCCATTTTAACAGCTTAGGTCATATCATGGCGGTCAGTGACGCACCCATGTATTTCCTGGCTTTCTCACACAAGCACTGACACAACTTTCTTTCCAAAGCCACTGACTACTTTTCTCACATGCATCAGAGGAGAGAGACGAAAAATCGCCGGAAAGAAAGTTTGCCAAAACCGGGTATCGAACCCACAACCTCCAGGTCACGAGTCAGATACGTTAACCACTGAGCTACCAGACCAGGCCAATTTTGTCTATCAACTGGTTGAATCCCTAGGTAAAAGTGTCCTTGGACATGCATAAAATTGACCGAAAGCAAAATGTTTCGATCCAAGTCAGCCTGTGCGGACTGCGCAGGAAATGGGCCAATATTTTTTGCAGATGTATTAATCACCCTTTTCACAGAGCATGCCTCATGTATATGAACCATGCTCTGGTAAAATGGGGCTTAATGCATCTCCGTAATCCATCACACCAAGCAAGTCATCACATACTTGTGGATCCATAATAGCCACTTTTTTTAACAACCGACTTAATTATGAGGTATACTGGTCCTTGGACAAACAGAAAATTGACCAATAGCGAAAAGTTTCGACCCAGGTCAGCCTGCGCGGACTGCGCAGGCTGACCTGGGTCGAAACTTTTCGCAGATGCATTAAGCCCCCTTTTCACAGAGCATGGCGCATATGTATTATGGAACAATCTGGGCAAGACGGCCTTGACCGAGTATTCCCATGCTTTTTGCAACCCCGTTGAAGAATATCTTGAAAAAAATATTCATTTCCGAACAATCTAATGTAACAAAGTTGTCAATGAAGGTCTACTCATACTGTTGTGTAGCCAGTGAGAAAAGATGGAGAATCGCGTGAAAGGAAATCACTACGGGAAAAGCAGCAATTGCTTGCGGCATGATATGGCATCTTTACCGACGATATTTTTCTAAAGCTGTCTTCTCGCAAAGGTTGCAATTATTCGGAAATGGACTTAGCTCCGGAATCTGAAAAATATCCATCATATTGGTTAGAAAAAAAAAACAACTGTGTTTTGAGGGCCAACAAAACAATGCAGTATGCTTGACAACAAAATTCAATGACAATTCTACACCATTATTTCTAGTTTTGTGGACAGTGTAGATCAAGATCAGACTGCACAGAACGTGCAGTCTGATCTCTGATCTACACTGTCCAGTGCTTTTTTTTTAGATTATGAACGAACTATCTCTTGATCTTGCAGCGGAACCATGTGTATTTGCAGCCTTTGAGGAAATGTAATTTATTAATTCAGTAATGAAAGAGTTATATAAACTTCACTTGTTCTTCTTTATTTCACAAGAATGAATTATAGAGAGACATAAATTGTGTAACCCTATACATCTCAAGAAGTCCTTCGGAAAACAAGGCCAAACAGTAAATGTACGAAGTCTTTAATTCTATAATATAAAAACAATACAATTAACAAGTAGAACAATCTCGGTAGCATTATTCTCAATAATGCACGAGCCCACTTAACTTATCAATACGACTTTAGCGAATGCGAATGTGTAATATAAATGTGTAATATAAATTTTCAGATGAGGAAACGAAAGAATATCTTGTGTTGAAAACATTATGGTATGACAGGATCATAAGTTAATATCGACAGTTGTTTTCTCGCTTGATCGGTGCTGCGTGCAGTGAATTTCGGCTCGATTGCCATCGGCTTCGAAACCAACAGGGCGTACAATCTTTCAGTGTATCGATGAAATTATTGCAAGATTACTCGGGTGAAATGTAGGAAAGTGTGGTTAATAAAAACAAAGGGCTGACAGTATAAATAATGGTTAATAAGAGACGGAAAGGCATTGACTAGCCCGCATAGCTCAATAGGTAGAGCGTAGGACTCGTGAACGTGATGTTTCGGGTCACTTGAGGGTGTGGGTTCGATCCCCACGGCTGGCCATCTAAAATTACAAATAGTCTTTCGGATGAGACGTTAAAACCGAGGTCCTGTGTGACGGTGCTATACACCGAGCACCTAAAAGAACCAGGCGTAACTTAAGATGGGTTTCGTCCTGTATCTGCACTATCCCCCGTAACAATACTAACAACCTTCAGGGGGCGTCGCCCATATGGGCAACCGGTGGCGACGATAAATAAACGCAAATTTAGTCAGTCAAGGAAAGGCATTTGTTCTTTATGTAACTTTAAAAGCTAGTGGACACATTTAGTTTTGGTGCACCGTTCCCCTCTCCTTTCCTTCCTTCCCCCCCCCTCTCCCCCCCCCCCCCTCCTGGACAAGTGTTATCTTGGCCCCAGTGGGTATAGGACCCGTCCCCCAAATATCGGACGGTATATTAAACGAAAAAAGTTGAGTCTTTTTTTTTTGTTTTACTCAAATCCACTGACGAACTTATTTATCGACTTAAGTAGAGTTCGTTGTTTGATATGAATTTCACTAACATAAACAGACTTAAGTAACATTCTCAAGTCCTGAGCTGACCTAACGTTTCAGACTCAACTAAATAATGGACTTTAGTCTATTAACTGAGTTAAGTTCGTTTATTTTGCTCAGTTGAGTCTGACACCTTTCAACCCGTGATTTGAGAACGTTATTACAGTCTGTTAATGTTAGTGAAGTGCGTCTCAAATAACGAACTCAACTTTAGTCAGAACCTGAGACCGTTTGTGGATTTGAGTAAAATAAGAGACTTAAGTTTTTCTTTTTTTTTTTGTGAAATAGCGCATATAGCAGCACTTTGATTTCTTACTTTGAACTTTTTACTATTTCAAAACAAATTGCTGCCCAATTTTCACCTCGTTGTTTTTTTACCCCTTATCCTGCTAAATAACTTTAAATGAAACTTTCAAGCCGACGGTAAAAACCCAAGTTTTGCTTTTTCAAAGGTATATTGGAGAAAAAACATCTCCTTATCGGACAGCGTAGATCCAAGATCAGACTGCACGTTTTGTGCAGTTTTGTGCAGTCTGATCCTTATCTACATGGTCCGCAAAAGGTCAGTGAAACGCGCTTAGTAACCTAAGGGTTAAGAAAGGATTGTTGGGAGCTTTGGACTTTCCTTATCACAAAGTTAACTTGTACGTGTTGAATTGTATAATGGGCTGGGCCTGAGGCCTCATACTAGTAAACAAAATAAACTACTTGAACTTGATTGTAGGGAGAATTTATCATGTATATCATCTATTTGGGCCATGCTCTGTGGAAGGGGGTTTCATGTATCTGCAAAAGGTATCGTCCAATGTCAGCCTGCGCTGTCCGCGCAGGCTGACGTTGACCGAAACATTTTTTGCTAGCTTTGAATTTTCTGCATGTCAAAGGACTATTCTACCCGAGGATTGAGGCGGTTGATAAACAAAATGGATTTTACGGACGCATCACTATGTAATGACTTGCTTGGTATGATGCATCAGGGCGATGCATTTAATCCCCTGTAGCCAGGGCATGGTTCATTTATTTGAAATACTAGCTGCTACCACAGGAAACCTAAATCAGATCAACGTTTGACTGGGAAATAAAAGAATTAGGTATTTACTGTCATTAAGCCTGTAAGTCCCAGGTGAAATATTCTTGGGGTGTTTAGGCTAGACTATATCATGCATTTTAGCCAGTGTAGATACAAGATCCGACTGGATATCCAATCGCAACCTGATCTGCATTGTCTACAATATAACTGAGCTATGCTCTGTGGAAAGGGGGCTAAATGCATCTGTTAAAAGTATCGAACTAGGTCAGCCTACGCAGTCCGCGCAGGCTGACATGGTCCGAAACTGTTTGCTATCGGTCAATCTTTTCGCATGTCAAAGGACTATTCTACCTCCTGATTAAGTCATTTGTTATACAAAATGAATTTTGAGGATCCACAGCTATGTGATGACCTACTTGGTATAATACATCATGGAGATGCATTAAGCCCCCATTTTGCCAGAGCATGTCTCAACTACACGTTACCTTCACAATACTAAAATTCATACGCCTGTAGCCTGTTACATTTCTTTACGCTTTACTTAACGATTTCGTGCTTAAACTCTTTACCAAATGACAAAATTTTAGACTGGTCCAAATTGAAAGCATTTGCAGACGACAAATAAGATGGTACTCAAATGATCTGATTTGTACTAGAAAGGGTAGAAAACAGTGTGGGAAAAGGAGAAAATGCCGGTTACAGGCATTTTCTTCTATTCCCACAATGTTTTCTAAAGGTCTTTTCCGTAAAACACGGCGTTGTTTGGGAGAGTCATGGACCTTGAGAATGAAGGCTTTTGAAAACATTGTGGGATAAAAAGAAAATGCTGGTAACCAGCATTTTCTCCATTTCCCACAGTGTTTTATATCCTTTTATATCCTTTCAAAGACGTGTATCAACATTTGATCGACTTTCAAATCTGTCGTCTGCAAACAGCTTTTAATTGTGTCAAGTCTAAAATGTCGTCTGGTAAGAGGTTAAAGGAGTGAACTACCACAGTGTCTGATACGCCGTGTTTTCGTTTGGCTTGTTAGTTTACGAGTTTTTTGCCAATGGATTTGAGCCATGCTCTGTGAAAAGGGGGCTTAATGTATCTGCGAAAACTTTCGGTCCAGGTCAGCCTGCGCACTGCGCAGGCTGACCTGGTGCGAAACTTTTCGCTATTGGTCAATTTTCTCTGTATGTCCAAGGACCAGTCTACCTTAAGATTAAGTCGGTTGTTTAACAACAGTGGCTGTTATTGGTCCATATGCATGTGATGGCTTGCTTGGTACCATGGATCACGGAGATGAATTAAGCCCCCTTTTGCCGAAGCATGGCTCATTTATAACACTCGGAGTTCCTATATTCACTGTATAATTCTTCTAATATTTATTGCTTTAACAGCCATTTACCACATAACCCTGAGTTTTCACGACCCTTGGAAAATTGGCTCTTGGGAAAATGCTGGAAACCAGCATTTCCTCCTTTTCTCCACAATGTTTTATGCCCTTTTAAAAATAAATTCTATTATTTGAGCTTCATTTCATTTGTCGTCTGCAGATGCTTCCAGTTTGGCCAGGTCTCAAATCTTTTCGTCTGATGTTAAAGTGTTAACTATATCTGTCCTTGCTGTAACTTGTGATATGCTTTGTTAGAACCAATTTTGTAATAGAACGGCCTTTTGTAATAAAATTATTAACCTCTTTATAGTACTTCATTATTCACCCATATAGTTTTAAATGGGTAAATATGGATGTTTTTTAAGCCGAAATTCAACAGGGAACATCATGAAGGTTGGAAAATATGAGTTTGAAAATGTTACTACAAAAGACCGTTTATTACAAAACTGGTTGGAATGCAGAACAGCATTTATAATTTAAAAAGGCAAATTGTAACACACTTTTCAACCTAACTTTACTTTTTATTACAAAAGTAGTTCTGTTAATACTTCGTGCGTTTATTTCAGCTTCATCGAAGATGCCGATAAAGGAGGCCTTGTCTTCGTCTTGGCGTTCCATGTTTGCCGGACTGTTTCTCGGGTTTGTTGTGGGATTCTCGTTCTCATACATGGGGGCCGTGACCACTATCGCCTCTGTGAACAGCGTTAAAGTGTCGGAGTGCAATGCTCTCACCTTAGAAAAGCTTAACGCCCTTCAGAAAGGGTTGCAGGAAATGACCGCCATGAAAACTGATTTGGAATCGGTTAGGGGAATAGAAGAAGATATAAGAACGCTAGCACAAAGAAGTTTTGAAATCATGAAAAGGTATTAAAGTTTTGAGACGGTTGACGATAAAAATGCAAAACACGACGTTTGTTGTTTGTTTGAATAGTATCAAGATCAGTTTATATAGACTGTGCATTGTTATCTTGGATAAACATGTGCTTCAACAGATTCTATGCTTGACTTTTTTTGTTCAACAAAGACAAGAAATTGAAATTAATCAACTCAATTTAAAGTGTCCATTTCATTCATACGGCCTTAGAGATTAATATGATCTTATATTTAATTGTGTGCTTAAGAAATGAAGAGATTTTTTATTTTTTCATGGAGGTATGAAAAAAAAAAACCTAATCACACTGTATGAAACCGCATCACTATCCCGTGTACATGGGAAAAGTAGGGCTTATACCGAAGCTGTTACCTTAACCTGCTGGGGCTGTTTTAATAAATGGCCGGTGCATAGGTTACATGCTAGCTGATCATAGCTGAATGAATCGTACTGATTACATATGCTGTGTACGTTTTTCTGGCATAATGCCTGGTAAAACACGAAGAACACGATTTTTTATAAGCTATAAAAATGCACTATTGCAAGAATTATCATGTTGTCAGCTTTCTGATAACACGTTTAAAAACTACATTTTGAACAGTAAAAAGATTTACCTTTTTTTTTCTTTTCATGACTTCTTTATTTTTTCTACGTTTCTGCTTTTCTCACAGCAAGGAGAAGGCTGCCGAAAACAAGACTAAAGAAACAGAGAAGGAAAAAGAGGTTAAAGACACTGATCTAAAGCCTTTTAAAGATGGCAGGCTGCATAAATCAGGTACTTGTACATTAGCTCTTCCTCAGTTACATTTATTCTAGCAGCATTTTCATCTTTTCCGAAAATGCTTTTAAACGCCTTCTTCCTTAGGGACCTTAAAACACGGGATTTTTCGGTAAAGGATCAAACTATGTGGATATACTTATAATGAATTCGTGTTGATTGTGCTACAATAACGGTGACATGCAATGTGCCAATTGAAAACAACGAAGCCAGCTGCACTAACTGCCAATGTTCGAGTTTCTGCCTGCATCCGGCGAGCTGTACCAGCTGCCAGTATGTGAGTTTCGGCATGCTCACAGTATACAATGTTAACTCTTTTTTGTCACCCGTCGACTAGGACATGAAATTTAGAATCCAAGATGGTATTTAAAATACATGTAGCTTAAGCACTTTAATGCACCACAAACGCTACAGTAATCAAACGTCGTTCTCTTTCGAGCATTCCTGAAATTAACCCTTGGGTTGCTAAATAAATCAAACTAAGGAATTCCAGCCAATAGTGAAAAACCATAGCTTACGGTTTTAAAAAATTTTGCTCTTCGGAGAGATCTCAACATACCGGACAGGATAGATCCAAGATCAGACTGCACGTTCTGTGCAGTCTGATCTTTATTTGTATTGTCCGCAAAAGTCCATAAAGTAGCGCTTAGCAACCCAAGGGTTGACACTAAATTTCACTCTTCAGATTACATATATTTGCAAAACTGTATTCCAATAATATTTCGTCACACTAGTTATTTTGACATCTCTTTCAGACGATCGGAGGGTTGCAGACGAACTTTACAATAAAGTTCGCGTTCTTTGTTGGGTGATGACGCAGCCCAAAAATCTGGAGACCCGGTCAAGGCATATCAAAAACACATGGGGCAAAAGATGCAACAAGCTTCTGTTTTTTAGTTCTGTTGGAAATGATACCTTTCCAACCATAGGTAATAGCAGTAATATCTCGATTTGCTCAAAAATGAAATAACGTAATACATCTCTAAAGTAACTCTACCAGAGAACAAAACTTTTTTACTTGTTTATATATACTCCTCACAAAAAGTTAAGCAACAATGAGTTACCGCTGCACCAAAATTTCATTATTACACATATAGACCATTTCATTGTATAAATGTAATGAGTATTGAGTTACAAACCAGTCCAAGCAATTCCGTACTTCTATCAGATGATGTTTCTCACTTTCAGTCTTTTGAAGTAAGGCACTGTCTAAACCCACATGCAAAAAAGTGGTATACCACCCCGATGTTTTAAAATCTCTAAAATTCGGTCAATCTGCAACCGGGACACAGTCAGTACACGGTATGGCCACCATTAGCACGAATACAAGCTTGAACTCTTCTGGGCATTAACCAGATCAAGCCACCCAGCTGTTGTTGTGGAATATCCTGCCATTCCTGACTAAAAAGTTGCTCAAGGTGTTTGAGGTTCTGAGGCCTCACATTTCCATCATTGACACGCCTACCGATAGTGTCCCATACATGCTCAATCGGATTGAGATCTGGAGATCTTGCTGGCCACTCAAATTGCCCAGAAGAGTTCAAACTTGTATTCGTGCAAATGGTGGCCATACTGTGTACTGACTGTTGCAGATTTAACGAATTTTAGAGATTTTAAAACATCTGAGTAGTAAACCACTTTTTTGCATGTAGATTTTGACAGTGCCTTACTTCAAAAGCTCGTAAGTGAGAAACGTTAGCTGATAGAAGTACGGATTTGCTTGGACTGGTTTGTAACTGAATTCTCATTACATACATACAATGAAATTGTTTATATGTGTAATAATAAAATTCTGGTGCAGCGCTAATTTATTGTTGCTTAACTTTTTGTGAGGAGTATATATAAGCATTTGCAGACGATGAATTATATGTTGCCAAAGGTAAGACTTTTTGTTTGACATAGTAGCAATCATTATGAGAAAAGAACTTATCGCTGGTTATCAGCATTTTCCTTTTCACGTAGTGCTGTCAAAGGCCGTTATCCACAGGATCGGCAAGAAACACAATCGTTTGGTAAATGGTTAACCCTTTAGGCCTTTACCAAACGACACATTTTGGACTTGTCTAATTTCATAGCAAATGCAGATGACAGATTACATGTAGCTAAAGTGATGGAGTTTGTAGGTGAAAGTACAGGAAACTTTGTTGGAAAAAGAAAAAATGCTGGTTACCAGCATTTTTTCCTTTTCCAATAATGTTTTCCAAAGCCTTCTCCGTTAGGGTCGTTGAAACCCGGGATCATGTTGTAAATAGTTCACTCGGAGATAAAACATTGCAAAGTGGAACACTACAATGACTGATTTCACAAGCCTGTGCTACATGTTGGCATCTTGACGAAATCGTTCTATAGATCATATCACAACAAAATATAATTCTGTGCCAACAGAATAGTTCTAGGTGAATGGTTAATTATTTATCTGCTAAATATGTCAAGAGAAATCAGCGGGCAAGTCGGAACCTACGACCGTCAAAAGTAGTCTAGTGTCTCTAAGCTTTCCGCACGATAGGACCTAGATTATCGACTATGTTTGGAAAGTTTGTATGTTCATAGTTACGCAGTAAGGGCTAGATCTACCCCGTGACAAACGGGAATCTGCGTTCATGTCACTTTAATACCAAACATTTGTTTTTCAGGTTTAGGAACGGGTGAAAGCAGAGAAGATTTGCAAGCGAAAACATCAAAAGCATTCCGCTACATTTACGAACACCATTTCAACGACTATGATTGGTTCATGAGAACTGACGATGATGCTTACGTTATTTTGGAAAACTTGCGTTACTTTCTTTCCGGCCAAGTAAGCATTTCTTACTGTACTATGAAAAAAACCCCAAGAATCAGTTTTCTTCACGTCTTTTTGTCCCCCCCCTCTCTCTCTCTCTCTTTCTCTCTCTCTCTCTCTCTCTCTCTCTCTCTGAGATGCATTAAACCTCCTTTTGCCATAGCATTGCTCAGATGAAATAATGTTGGCCCAGCTGGTAACTCAAAGATTGTTTTGCTCTTTGTAATAAAAAAAAAAGGCGGAACAAATAATTAATGCTTTCGATAGAGCACCTCGTTGCTCCGTTCATCTAGGAAGGGACTGTATTGACCTACACTTTTAAGTATTACTACAGTTGTCTACCCTTATTTTCAATGCAATACAGCCATTACGAGTTTCTTCTTCTAAACACGTTTGAAATATACAAATAATGTCGTATTTGGTGAAACGTCTATGTCGACCAATTACAGTGCTGACAGCACTTTGATTATTAAACTCATGGACTAAAATGTATATAATACCCGCCAAGGCACGCATCATATGGTTTTTGCCAACTCTTTTAATAAAATGATAATACATAAACGTTCATGTAAGAGCCTCTATTTAGTAGAAAGTTCTCTAAATAATTCTGAATTCCAAAACTAGGTATGTCAGAAAAAGTGCCTTGGCCGATCAGATGGCTAGTCTTGCATTTTAACTCTTTACCAAATGACAAAACTTCAGACTTGTCCAAATCGAAAGCATTTGCTGACGACAAAATCATTGTGACTAAAAACTTAAAATTTGTTTTGGGAAGGGTAGAAAACATTCATGAATGTTTCCAAAAGTTGTCTTTCTCAGGGTCGTTAAAAGGCAGGATTGTGTTGTAAAGGGTAAACATTAAAAAAAAAAAAAAAAGATGATTTGTTAAACTTCTTGGTTTTGATCAGATATTACATTAAAGAGAAAGGGTCCACATGTGGTTGGTTTCTTGGTTTTTTTATTAACTCTAAGCCGCTAAATAAATAAATCACAATATTTCCAGCCAATAGTGAAAACCAATAGTTTATACGATTAAAAAAAAAAAAATGCTCGTTGGAGAAATCTCACCGTATCGGACAGTGTAGATCCAAGATCAGACTGCACGTTCTGTGCAGTCTGATCTTGATCAGCACTGTCTGCAAAAGCCTACAAAGTCGCGCTAAGCAGCCTCCGTGTAAAACCTCGATCAGGAATAACGTGTAAAAAAGCAGTTGACTTGTGGGCTTCACAAGTTGACTCCTTCGTAAAAATCGATTAACCTCAATGGAAAAAAATTCAGCTTCTGAAAAGAAAGTGAGAAGATATGCGAACAAATATTTAAATAGAGCACATAAATGTAATTCATCGTAATAGTTGAAATGAAATAGGGAAAACTATAGAGTAGTTTTACCTTTCACCAAAAAATCCCGAGACCCTGAGAAAAAAGACTTTTTGAAAAGTTTATGAAAAAATAAGAAAATGCCGGTAATCAGCATACTAGTATTCTCTTTTTCCCCACAATGTTTTCTGCACTTGCAAGGTGAAGTTTCACTTTTCCAGCCTGATTTAATCTTTTGTCTGCATATGCTTACAATTTGGACAAGTCTATCAATTTGTCGATTGGTAAGGAAGTACAGGTTTTTGTTAGTAGTTAACTGATACATGTATGATTATTATAATTGATAAATGTAGTTATAAGAGCAGAAACATCGTAGTCTATTCAAAAACTTCAAAACACCGAGTTATAACCCTTTACGATAGCCTACATGTTATTTCTGGTTTAGTTTTACTGTATCCCAAACTATTCCCAGTTTTACCGACCCTGGTGGGAAAGGCCTTTGAAAACATTGTGGGAAAAGGCTGCTGGTTACCAGCATTTTCTCCTTTACCCTCAATATTTTTACACTTTCACGGACAGTTTTACTTTTTAAGCTAAAGTTTAATTTTATGGTCTGGAAATGATTTGGATTTGGAATAGTCCACAATTTTGTTGACTGGTAGAGATTTAACCCTATCCATTTTACACAGATTTGGAAAGAAGGTCTTACAACATTAATTACTCGATTATTGCCTCCTGGGACCGTACTCACCAACCATTCTTAAGACCTTCTTAATCTTATTCTCCATGATTTTCTAAATGTGAAAGTAACACAACTTCTGATTGGCTAAACCACTTGGTTTAACCAATCAGAAGTTGTTTTACTTTTAAATTTAGAAAATCTTGGAGAATAAGACTGTAGGAATGTCCTTAAGGACGGTTGATGAAACGGACCCTGGAAAACATTACCCAGTTCTGGTGCCGTGATGTGGGTTGTTTCTAAGACTGACGCTGCTAACGAAAGTCAAACCCAGATCATTTGGTGTGAAAGGCCGATAATTTGGGAAATTTTTGAAAGTTTATATAAACTTTTCAGCCTTGATGATGGCTAATTCTCTTCTTCCCTTTTAGTCAAAGCTTTAAAACGTTTAAAAAGTGGGAAAAAGGAAACCGAAACATCATTGTGAGTCAGTCTTAATTCGAGGGAAAGGTGGAGTTATTTTATAAAACATGTGAGCCATACTCTGGCAAAGGGGGGCTTAAAGATGCACCCTTACAGCCAGAGAGTAATCAAACGCTGTTAAAACTTTACAGTGTGTAGAATCTAGATATAAATCTTACTCAATAAACCTTTCATCAACAATTTATACTATTGTTTGTTTTTGGGAACAAAGGTTTAAAACCTAGAACCATGAAAAGATAATATAAACATTAATGCGTTGGGTTTTTAAATTATCTCGTCATGGTACGTGATTTTAAAATTGTTATCCCAAACACAAACAATAATATAAACTGATAATGAAATGTTTATCGAGTGAGAGTAGTAGCCATGTAAACGTAGATAAAATCAAAGCGTTCAAAACGCTGTTGTGGCATTTGTCAAGGAAGCATTGTGTGGAATTAATAATTTGAAAAAAAAGAGAAATGTTATTCAAATGTTAACTTGAAAATCAACCTCCTAAGCAAATTAATATATCTTTTTGGTTAAAGGGAGAGTACTGGTGCCAAAGTTTGCATTATTTGTGTATAGGTGGTCTCCCTTTGATCATTCAGGAGGAGTCAGGAGTAACGTCCCTTGACGGTAGGATGCATGATGGGTATAGAGAGAAACCATGTAAAGAATATTATTTAGAATTAAATTAAGTCTATATCTGAAAATTATGATTTTGAGATATCTTTGGCCATCAGGATCTAATTCCCAACATTACAATAAATTTTTCGAGCTGTAATTATTCATGCAAAATCAAATGGAGTAGAGTTTAATCATGGGACGAACAAGCCCAGGGACGGACTTGTTTTGGAACGAACAAGCCCGGAACCAAAGCGGTCAGTAGACAAATTTTGTATATATCATTGCGCCAATAGAAGGCTATGAGGGGGTGAAGCTATTTTCAATTAGAAAGAAGTATTTCCACGATCGATGGCCTAATGCAGTTTATTTCAATACGCCATTATCGTTTATATATCTGAGTGCTATCGAAAAACTCATTTGTCTGAGAAAAATTGAGTTTAATTGGGTTTATTTCCTTCGGCTTTGCACAAAATACGATACATGGTCTTCAAAATTCAGTATTGAGCATTCATTATTGAACTCATAGTGGCATTGTCTTCGACAAATGCCACAAAAATCGATATAAGGTGTATGGGATAAAGAGACGCCAGGGATTTGTCTTCGATTTAACCGGAAACTGTGGCTGTAATGTCTACGGCTAGCCGCAATAGAATGAAATGCATTTTCTATCTGTCGTAATCTGTGCAACCTTGCAACCGTCAGGGACAACATTTGGCACGAAGGTACAAGAAGGATTATAATTTCATAAAAAAAAAAAAGATAAAATTGGTTAACAAACTGGATGAAAACGAGTAAAGATGCATCTTTAATGCATTGCCGTAATCCATCATACCAAGCAAGCCATCTCATATTGATGGACCCATATCAACCACTTTTTTAAACAAACGACTTAATCATGAGGTAGACTGGCCCTTCAACATACAGAAAATTGACCAATAGCGAACACCTCCCCTATCAGAACTTGAATGCTTCCTACGGGGCTGTACTCTTAGTTCTTTACATCGTATACTGACAGTGTTATTGTCGCGTCGTGTAGGGGATACAACTCTATTGAAAAACTATGCAAACTGCCGACCGAGTTCTCTCGCCATACCCATAGGGTAATCGCCGGTAATGGCGTTTCTTTAGCTGTTGATACGATTTGTGTCGTAACCGATTCCATGACATACAATATCGAATCTTGTGGATTAAGTTTAACACAAAACACACCTTTAAAATCAAACTAAGAAGGAAAACGCCTTTAGTAAAGTATTAACAAAATTTTATATAGTAGATAAAAAAAATGGTCCACATATTACTAAAAGTGTAGGCTGTAAGACTTGACCTGGCAGGGCAGAGCTTTGTTACAGCTCCTTGCATTTTACATTGATTAATAAGTTATATGGAAATCATCATGAGTAGACAAGAAATCAAATTTGGCTTAAATGGTGAAATTTGAGAGTGACAGAGCAGGAAACTTTGTGCGAGGAGAAAATGCTGGTAACCAGCATTTTCCCCTATTGCTACATTTTCAAAAGCCTTCGCCCTCAGGGTCGTCAAAAGCCTGGATTGTGAATGAATGAATAAATGAATGTTGTTTTATGGCTCATCGACAGCTTTGGTCATTTAGCGCGCATATCTGTGTTAAAAGATAGTACAAGTGGAATTTTTAAACTGAAAAAGGTTTGAATACATTAATAATAGTAAGAGTTGAATTAAGAAGAATTTCATTTACATTTCATAATATCTGGCAATAAAAACTTTCTCTGTATTCCATTATTCCTTTTCTGGGGGAAACAAATGTAGTTGAAATCATCATACAAGGGGCAAATCAATAAAAAATGGAGTTTGTCTTTGCCAGAATGTATTATTTTTGAGACAGTATTCACAGAACCTTTCTTTTTTTTATCAATCTTATCTTGCCTTCCAGTTTCTGTAGCTAAACTATAGTTATAGCATCTAAAATTTGGCAAATTTCTCTCATGTACATACCATATCACGTATCTAATAGTTAAGAAAGTTTTTATCTCTAGTATTGATTTAAATTATTTATAGAAATGCTCTTTTGAGCTTTCATTTATGTTTACTTTTCATTTTTTAAATGAACTTTGATCAAGAGAGATGGGTGGTTTTTTTCATATATGTGTACTCCTCTCCAGAATATGTCATTTGTTTTCCATATTTGTAAACTGTGCATAAGAGAAGGTGACCAGGCTTTCAAAGGTATTGATTTTAGCTGAATGCCAATTCACCGTGAGAAAAGAACATAGGGTAGCAAATAGAGCACACACAGTAGTAAACAAATATGATTTTAAATCTGCTGAAGATTAGTAGAAATATTTGAAAATTGTTCAACTTGTAAACCCATTACCGCACAATTCCAACTTTTGATGACCCTGAGAAAGAAGCCTTTAGAAAACATTGTGGGAAAAGAAGAAAATGCTGGTAACCAGCATTTTCTCCTTTTCCCACAATGTTTTCTACCCTTCACAACACAAATTTCAAATTTTCAGTCACTTTTATTTTGTCGTCTGCAAATGCTTTTGATTTGGACAAACCTAAAATTTTGTCGTTTGGTAATGAGTTAATTTAAACTTAACTCTTTACCAAATGACAAAATTTTAAACTTGTCCAAATTGAAAGATTGAAATTTGTTTCCAGCAGGGTAGAAAACATTGTGGGAAAAGGAGAAAATGCCGGTTACCTTTTCCAACAATATTTACATAAAAGCATAAAGACTTTTAAGTCCTGGTTTCTTTAAATGAACGGTTACTTCCTTACCGAACAACATTTTTTTTCATTACTGTAATAAATGATGTGTACAAGAAAATGGGGAAAATTTTCTATTTTGGTGATAATTTACCTCCCTTTTTTACCTTTTCCCACAAGGTTTTCAAAAGCCTTCTTTGCCAGGGTCGTGAAAACCAGGGATTGTTCGGTAAAGGGTTAAACTAATCCTGCCTACATAGAAAAAAATATAGGTGTATGATTATATGTGATGGCTTTCATACACTGTGTAGTTAAAACCAGTCACTACTTCCCAGGTTTTGGTGTATGGTCTGAGAAACCGTGGTGTCCGTGGTTGTGAGGTAGAGCGTCGGCCTCGTAACTATAAGGTCCCGAGTTTGATACTCGGGAGCGGGTGCCAGCTTTGGGATTGTTCATTGGCCCACGCATTCGGCGCGAGTACTGGTGTAGTTCCCAGGAAGTAGAATCGAGAGAGATTATTATAAGTTGTATAAGGAAATGATGTGGAACAAATTTTCATTTTCTCACAATATTTTCTACAATGCAAGATTAAAAAAAAAAAATTGTTGTCTGCTAAAGGAGTAACCATTCATCAAAAGAAACTATGACCTAAAAGTCTTCATGCTTTATACAAACATTGTGGGAAAAGGAGCACTAGCCCAGGGAATGGTATAGAGCAAATTGTCCAAAAATGAAAGTATGAAACTATGAGTAAAAATTGAAGTTTGCTCAATGCGACACACAACACAATGGCATACATGTGTGTATGTCTTTTTTTAACCAACTTCGTGCATGTTTATTTTTTTTTTCAAGAAAAAGTTGTTAGCCATTTTTTTTTTACCTTTGCCAGAGCTAGCACTGCATTATTGGGTCACACAAGCCCGAGTTTCAAATATCGATCCTGAGGATGTGGGCATTAAAACTGAGCACTGAATAAAAAAATTGATCATCTGTATCATCATATTATTTCAAACTGTATTGCTGACAGACAGACAGACAGACAGACAGACAAATACTTTTATTCTCAAATCTACAATACATAGATACATGAGAAAAATAAACAGTTTCATTAAATCAATAAGTGTGTCACGTGATAATCATGAAATATTTTCAGAGAGACAGACAAACAGGCAAGTAGGGTACTGGGGAAGGCGCGTTGCTGAACCTCTTACCATTCAATCTCAAGTTTTGCAACCATTAGAAAGAGGGCTTTTGAAAGTATAGAGGGAAAAAGTGAAAATGCTGTTTACCAGCATTTTCTCTTTTTCCCACAATTTTTTTTCTACCCAGCCAAAAGAAAATTTCAATTTTTGAGTTATAATTATTGTTTGGTCTGTTAATGCTTTCAATTTGGACAGGTCTGAAACTTTGTTGTTTGGTAAAAGGTTAATGCAAATGATTTTAACACAACTGAGGACTTTTATTATTTTCTTGTCTTTTTCATTGTCATTTTATTATCAATTTTATGTTCAGGTATGTTCAACTATAGTTTTCTTCAGAATTATTTACAATTATCACAAGGTATCAGTAGCAAATTATGCACCTCATTAGTTTAACCCTTTGCCAAACAATCCCTTGTTTTCCCAGAATGTTTTCTGCCCAGGAAAAAAACTTAATTTCATATGTTCTTATTTCAAATTTGTCATCTTCAGATGTTTTCAGTTTTGAATGGTCTAAAATTTGTTGTTTTGGAAAGGGTTAATACAGACATGGTGAGATATTTCAGAGCAAGATTCTTCAAAATTTACAGATGAGCAATTTTTTGGGGGGCAGTTTCCTATTATACTTTTCATCTCAATGCTTTGAAACTTAACAGCAGTGTATCCTAATGACCTTGTATGTTTTGTCCTGGTCATTTGGGAAAATGTAGAAATAAGCTTAGGTAAAAGTTGCCACTATAGCCATCATTTTGTATGGTTTTCATTGAAAACTGAATAAACTTACTATACGATCTCCATAGACTCATACATTTGCAGAGCTTATTTATATGTATTCAGGCCATTCAACTTAAACTGTCACTTGATTTAGAATTTCAATTTTTATATGCTTCTCTGTTAATAATAATTCTTAATCTTTGTATCTCTGGAGTGTCACTACTTGCTATAGTACACAATTTTTACGTCATCCTTGCATTGAAAGATATAAATTTTGGTTTTGTTTACTTTCTGTATTCTATCATAGACGCTTCTTAACTCTTTACTACACGACAAAATTTTAGACTTGTCCAAATGGAAAGCACTTGCAGACAACAAAATAAATGTAACTCAAAAATTGAAATTAGTTTCCAACAGGGTAGAAAACATTGTGGGAAAAGGAGAAAATGCTGGTAACCAGCATTTTCTCCTTTTCCCACAATGTTTTCAAAAGGCTTCTTCCTCTGAGTCGTATAAAACCAGGGAGTGTTTGGTAAAGGGTTAACTAATTTGCATGTATGTTGACTGTCATGTTTTTTTCTTGCCTTTGTGAATTCTGATAATGAACACCATTTTTAACTATTACAGATAATCTTTTCACAAAAATAAAATATAAGTAGAAATTTAGAAATTCATACAATTTTGAAAAGTCAGAAATAGATAAAGCTTATTAGACTACCATAGATAAAAGAATTCACAATTGTCTGTAGTGTATGGTATGCTGTCCACAAACAGATATAGAGCTCAGTAGTTGGACTTGACCGTGGAAGGACAGAAAGGCTGTTAGATTGAAGAGGAAATGCTTGTATCAGCACTGATTTATAGAATTGTCAACCGCATATTAACAATGTGTCACTCCCAAGAACTATTTCAGTAGCTCAAAGGTCAAGGTCAAAGCAAGTTTAAATATCACTAAAAAGAGAAATTTTTTGAAGTGTTGTTCATATTTGGGTTGTTTCCTTTTCAATTATGAATGAGTTTCAATGCGGAATGGTCAAGCATATTAAGACAATCTGTAGCATACAAGAACTATGGTCGTAGGTCAAAGAGCAAGGTCATAGCAAGGTCAAAAGTCAGTTTTTGTGTCCGAGCTGCAACTCTAACCCCTTTGGTTTAAGAGCAAGATTACTTTGCACAAGTGCTAACCACATCAAGTTGATTTGTCATGCACAAGTTATGTCCATAGGTTAAAGGTCAAGGTCACTGCAAAGTCAAATGTGTGTTTTAGTGGTGCTATTTGTGTGCAATCTGTTACTTTTTTCAGTTATGAGTGAATTCAGTCTAGCTGTGCAGATTGCCAACCACATATAAAGTATGTCTCTTGAACAAGAACCTTATTTTGTAGGTCAAAAGTCAAGTTACACAAGGTCAGAAGTGTATGTAAGTGCCGTGTCTACAGTCAGTGTTAATGTACACAGCTCATTAGATTTTTATTTTCGGGGGAACCAGTAACATCTCAGTGACATATCTTGTTATTTAGTATTTTGCATTTTTGCTAAACTTTGTAAGGAAAGTTGCATGTAGAAAGTGCATTACATGTAATTTTCAATATAGTAATGTGTATATCTGGTGCATGTACATATTGATTGAAAAAGGCAAAGGTTATGCATGAGAAAATGTAAGAAAAGGAATGATTACAGAGTCCAATACTGATTCAGATAATTTGTACTTATGTGGTTGTATTTAACCCTTTGCCACACAGTTATGATTTTTGATGGCCCAAGTAAACAGGACTTTGAAATCATTACCAGAAAGCTAGTTCACGGTATGCACTCTGAATACGTTTTGTATGTGCTTAACATCGCCACTAGGAACTCTTCAGTCCCTTTTGGTCATTGACCCTTTTGTTCATGCTTTAAACATCTTGTCTCAAGGTACATGTATAACGTGTAGAGTTATGATATTTTGTACATAGTATAACATAGTATTACTTCACGGCATGTGTTAAAAAATGTGTCCTGTGGTCAAAATTACTCCTTACAGGGATGTACATCTACACTGACACTAAAATAGGAAGAAATCAAAGTTTTTTTTTTTTCTGTAACAGCTAGTCCAGGGGCAATGATATATCCTGTATGGAATCATGTAGTTGCCAGGCATAAATTCAGTTCATATCTTTGCTGGTAGTCAAAGTTTTTAAAATTATTAAAAAAAAACTCTAAGAAACTTTAAAAATCTTTTTGTTAAAACCTGCATGCTTTAACAACTTTTTGAACTATGATATTATCCTACAAAGTTTGCTTTGATTAAAGAGTTAATCTAGAACACTAAGTGTTTTTGAAGTACATGTAAAATGAGTTCTAGTAACCAATCTTATAACTGTCAATTAATTTTGCTCATTGACATTACCATTATGCTTCGAAATGGGCATAAGCCCTGTGTAATTTTTGTTGAATGAATGTAGGAAACTTCTGGCTACAAATTACAAAACATATCTACTGCACTTTAAAGGTGGCCCTTCAGATTTTGGGAAGAAAATTTTACAAAAATACAAAAAAAATCATCCTTATACTCCCAAAGCCTTTTAATTTTCATTCATAAAACCCCAGTAGTCGAAAACCATCCGACAACAAGAGAAATTATAGATTTACTACGGCCCAGGTCGACACCGACGGGAAACACGGTCTGTTTTTACATGAGCAACTCGTTTATTTACATACCGGAAATACACAGACGAAGCTTCAAACATAGCGTCCGAAGAAGTCATTATGGAAAATAATTACATGCTTGTTATGTTATGGAATTTAAGCGTCACTAGTCACGTGCCAGTCACTTGACATTCCCACAATGCTTTTTTGATTTCTGGCGCGAAATCTAAAAATACCTTAAGAGGCTACGTAGCCTTTTAAGGGAACACCATCAAAAAAAATTTTTTTTGTTATTTTATGATTCTTAATTATTGATGATTTGTATTGTTATTTCATATAAATTTCAGTGATATATATATTTTTTTAATTTGGTGAGATGTGAAAAATCTAAATACCCACCTTTAAGATTAGTGTCTTTGTTAATAAAATGCCACAAAATATTTCATCAAAGGCAAACTCTAGCTGTCCCTTATCATTATATGTATTTTGACATGTTTTGTTTCAAAAATATAAACGTGCCCTGAATATCAGTTACTTTGATTTTCCTTCTCAATGCAGGACACCAATGGAACGTATTACTTTGGTCACCATTTTAAAGTTATAGTAAAGGGAGGCTACTTTTCCGGCGGTCCTGGAATTGTTGTTGGCAAAAAGGCATTGAAGTTATTCGCTGAACAGAGTTTAGATAAAAGCAAGTGCAGAGAAGTAAGTTATAGAATAACTATATATATTTAGTATAATGGTTGCTCAGAAAACTCACTGCTTCATGCAAATGACTTTTACGTCTTGCAGCGGTCCGTTTTTTAAAACACTGGCAAGGGAAAATTTAAAAGATCGTCAAATTCACCGTCCGATTGTGGAGGGTCTGTGGCATGCACAGACCTTTATTTTGAATGTTTAATTTTATAGTTTAATTTTTTAGCCCAGTGTGTTTTATTTCTTTTTTAAAGAATGGACCCGCTTTTAGTTCTCTAACATTACAGGGGTGTAAGACAGAACAATTAGACAATAATGATGATAAAGATAATTGAGAAGAAGATGCAGCAGCAGAAGAAGATGCAGCAGCAGAAGAAGAAGAGGAAGAAGAAGAAGAATCTTTTTATTGAATTATTTCTTCATTATTTACATATATTCAAATATTACTTCTTTCTTTCTTTCGTTAATCAGAATGGCGGGGCTGATGATGCAGAATTTGGCAAATGCCTTTACAACATGGGGATCTATGCTGGAAATTCATCGGACATACTCGGCCGTAATCGATTTTACTGCTTTGATCCTGGTACCCATTTAATGGGAGCCTACCCCGACTGGTACCTCAAGTATGACGCAAACGGGGCAAAACATGTATGTAGAGTTGTTATTTGTTTGTTTGAAGCTTTACCAAACGGCAAAATTTTACAGTGGTCCAAATTTAAAGCAGATTCAGACGACAATTTAATTGTTTGTTTGTTTGGAGTTTTACCCGTTTTAACGGCTCATGTCATATCACGGCGGTCAGTGCACCTACACATGTGTTTCCTGGCTTTCTCACATCAGTACTTTCTTTCCAAGTCACGGACTACCTTCTCACATACATCAGAGGTGAGAGGCGAAAATTCGCCACTCAGAAAGTTTGCCTCAAACCAGGTGTTGAACTTACAACCATCAGGTCAAGAGTCAGATACGCTAACCACTGAGCTACCCGACCGGGATACGACAATGCAAATGATTGGATTGTATTTGATAGCGTAGAAAACATTGTTGGCAAAGGAGAAAATGCTGGTACCAACAATGTTTTGAAAAAGCCTTCTCTCCGCAGGGTTAATAAAAACGTGATTGCTTGGTAAAAAATAAAAGGCTTATCTATCTCAAATCCATGGTGAAACAAGTTCTACAACTTACACATGTATCAACCACTTTTGGTGATTGCTTTCTGGCAACCTCAACCAACGGCCTACTGTCGCCAAGGTGTGGATAGTTATAAAAGCTGATCCCACCCATTACGAAATTCGAACCTAGATTGGTATAACCCCTGACCAGACAAACCCTTTTTTAACGACCCGTAAGAAGAACCCCTTTGAAAACATTGTGGGAGAAAGGAGAAAATGCTGGTACCAGCATTTTCTCCTTTTTCCACAATGTTTTCTACCCTTCTACAAACTAATTTCAATTCTTTAGCCACAATTAGGTTGTTGTGTGCAAATGCTTTAAATTTGGACAAATCTATATTTTTGTCGTGTGGTGAAGAATTAAGAGGTGGACGCTCTATTTTACACCATTAGGAATAACAAATGGCCTACACATACTTTTGAACACATACAAATAAGTTATACAAAAGGCATAGATATTCAATTGAAAAAAAAAAAAAAGGATGTAAGAATGTCACTATGTTGTCACTCAACAATATTACAGAAAGTGTTGTTGGAAAAGGAATCGAAGATTTTAAAGATAAATTACCTTAGAAAACTTAATGTGTAAAATCTATTGTGAAAGATGGGCTCTTTATTTTATTATCATGCATATCGTAATTTAATTTCTTTTTACGATAGAACCATTCCAAGTTTTACACCATTTCGAAATATACTAGTTCATATATAGCAACTGATTTCCTTTACAGGGCATAGAGAGCATGAGTGACTATGCAATTGGTTTCCATTACGTAAACCCGACCAAAATTTACGAATTGGAATGGTTCGTGTACCACTTACGACCTTACGGTATCATCTTTGGAAATCACGACTTGAACCAGCCCATAGAAAATACTGCGCCTAAAAATCTACCATATAGAAGATAAAAATAATTGTAATAAAGACAAAAAAGTACCGGTGTACAAGGTGGATGGTGTTTGCATCACCTCAGCCTAATAGCAAAATTATCCAGCGCTGCTTCTTTTCTTGGATGTTTTTGGAATAATTGGTATCGACTATGTTTAACGATTGCCGATGTAATGATGAATAATTATGTTGATCTACTCCCTTAGAAAATAGACTACCCAGTCCATATCATTCTACGTAGAATATGGACTGGGGTGTCATTTTTGTACGGCCAGGGAGTAAGTCTTCGACGTAGAATATAGATCGGGGAGAACTTTCTACGTAGAATGTGGATTGGCGAATACAAGTTGTATGAAAGCAAAAGTTTGTCATTACAACGGTCTTCTATCATGTTTTCTATGAAGCGAGTGTGCCTTTCAATACATATCTATGATTCTGTGATCTCCAAACAGATGACCGGCAAGAATCTTTGCGGCTCGGCCGGTTTTACGGCTCGATAGCATGGATCCTCCTGTGCACTCTCTTAGTTTTTAGTATATTGTGTTTTACTTTTCGTACTACCGGTACTTTTATTTGCTTTATTGTGGAAAACGTAGAGCGTGAGGTTTAACTGGAAAAAGTTCATTGATAATTGGGCTCGGTTTCACGAAAAAACGTTAGCTTCTTATTTTGCTTAAATCTGCTAACGTCTCATTTTGTGACGTATATCACAAATTTTTCTACTGGACAGATTTTTTTTTAAACTTTGCACATACAAAGCTCATCATGTCTGTAGGGGATTACAGTAAAAAAAGATATGGGTCACAGAGCTCGTTTCTGAGAAATTTACATTTAGAAAAGGAATATAAAGGTCCGAATTCAGCTTATATTGGATTCAACACGCTTTTCTTTAATAGTCAGTTCAACAGGAAAATTACCGAAAGAATATACAAATAAACATCATTTTAATGACAAGTCTTTTAAATAGTTTTGCACAAAAAATATATAAAAGCCTAGTTTTTGAGAATGGTAAATGTACAAATATGCATGTTATATATAGATCATTGAGTTAAAAAGGGAGATAATTTGACCGAATATAAGGGTTAATCTTTAATAAATACATACTTCTAACGGACAGATTTTTCTTAAGATTTCCACAATTATAGTATTTATAATTCTTAACAATAAGAAAAAATAATCAAAGCACTGAAAGCACTGCTAAGTTGGAATGCGGTAAATGCAATACAAACTTGTTTCTTTCTATGTTTTTTTTAACGATGTCTTTAAAACCTTTCTTTCTTATGGTATTCCTACTTTTCATGAGGTCTATAGATATCTCAGTTTATTTGAAATGAAAGATTGCTTCGTTGGTGATTAGAGTGGTTTGCTTCAAAGTGAAACATTTTCATATTACATGGCTGAAAGTGAGGAATTTTGAGAAACCTGGTCGGACATCTGACAATTTTTCACACGGAAAACAAAAGAAAATGCGATATTTTGGAAGAGTTTACAACCTGAACTTCAAGCACATGCCTGCTAACTTTCGACCATGATATTTTTTGCAAAACAAGACCTTTTTTTTGTGAAAAACAAATGCCTGTGTAACAGCCAATTATCTAGTGAATGGCTTTGATGTTTGACTTCGACCTTGTCAGATTACTATGACCTTGTAATCAGCAGATCTCTATCCATGACTGTTACCTTCGTACCAAATATGAACACTTTTATTTAAATGTTAAGTTTCTGTGATAACCTTTGAAGAAAGGTACAAAATATTGACATTGACATAGGACTTGTGACCCTCATTATATGCATATTGACAGGAAGTACTTTCTTACCGTGATCTGGGTTAAAAGTTGACTTTGGTCTAGGACATGTGACCCTCATAAGGTGCATATTGACGAAAGGTGTCTACATGAAAAATATGAGCATTGTTCAATGTAACTTGAATAATTTTGGAGTAATAGGGAAATGCTAAGTTTTTACCAGTTGGACGCCAAAACGACATTGTAACCCTATGTCTCACTCACCACAATCGGGCTCGACAACAATATGCTTCCGATCTTTCGATGTGGGGCATGAAAATCATATCCGATGTAGATAAACAGTAGTGCAACACTGTTAAGATATGGTCCGATCAATCCAGAGAAAATGGACTTGCGAAGATCATTCAAGTCAAGATTTTTGACAAACCTTAAATTGTGATTTTAAAGTTTTAAGCCAAGGAACTACTGCTGCAACAAGCACAACTATAGCTGACCCCTATAACATGTATTATGCTGCCTAAAAATTGGATGTATACTAATAGAGACTCAGTCTGCAAGTCAACTGTGGACAGACAGACAGAAAGTACAGGCTTTAACAGTAACAAGAGCGCCGTATGCTGGTGCCACGCTCGGCTGTGGGTGCTGGATAGTGAAAAAGATCTAAATCGAAAAAGGGACAAAATTCTTACAAAATGCATTTGGAGTTATTTCCCTTGATGGCATAGGTTGCTGTTTTGATAGTGAACATATACTCTGAGTTTCAAGAAAATACAATTAGTAATAATAAATCGCGTGAAACCAAGTAAACGCTAAGTACTGCTCTTGAAATCGGCAGTTTAGTTTTTATACAGTGACCTCTCGAGACACAATTTTCACGCCAGTCTCAAACTAAAAACTTTATTCCTGCAACCTTTATACACGCGACGATTGATACATCGACTCGATATTTATTGTTCGTGATCCAAAATTAAAAAATTCATCGATATTAAAACTGTTTACTTAACCCCAAGATGATTCTGTGCATTCACCAACTATCAAATGAAGTCAATGCGCGCTGTAGATACTTGATTTCGCGATATTAAGGGAAGTAATGAAATTCAAATAGTTTTAATCGAAAGAGTTTTTTATGTTGATAAATATTCACAAGACTTTGTCTCCCTTCAATGACGTTTTTAACAAAATTATTGACAAAATGTATATGAACTATTTTCTTAAAGTGTGCAATAAGGCCGTTTAGAAAGTGAAACTAGGCCGTTTGGAAACTGAAACTTGTTTTCTGAGAAATAAAGATCACGTGATTACCAAATAAGCAAACACCGAAGCACAGCGACATATTCATACGCTGTCTTTACTTTCTTTTTGAATCTTTAAAAACAAGTCTACGAAGGTTTTGATGGCTATTTATACATATTTGTCCCGAAAGTAATACATGTCCCATATTATTATCTTCGGTTATTACAAACGGGTCGTCCATGGCAAGTTGAGATGAAAACCAGTCCCTGGTGTATTCATATCCTTGTGTTGTTTTCTTCGGGTACCCGGAATGAATTATTCTGTTTTCATTTTCCGGTTTTGCTAAATCTAAGTTGGCATGCTTCGCATTCCAACTTAAAAATGGCACCTATCCGTGCTTATTTCGTCAGAAAATAGGGATGGAGGTCACTGTGAAAGTTATTTTTTTCAAGTAAAAAATATGATAAAAGCTCAGCACACGCAGTGGGGAGAGTAGAAATTGCTCATTAGGAGCTATTTCTACTTTTCCCACAATAATTTCCAAAGTTAAAACAGCTATAATAACACGGCTTTAAATTTCCCGCTTTTTTGTTTGCTTGTTTGGTGTGTAATGCCGTGTCAAAAGTATTTTAATTATTTGTTGGTGACAGTTCACAGATCCATTTTTTTTTCCTCTTTACTATTACTACCCGAAGAAAGTGCTACTTGTTTCAGTGCACCAATAGTATTACGATATGTGCTAAAATACATAGGTGCACTTTTGATTCACTATCCGTGACAAAAATACATGCGCAGTGGGATGCGCGCGAACATTTGTGATATACGTCGTTAAGTTGAGTTTGTTCTTTAAGACGCATTTCACCAACATTAACAGACATTTTCAAATCCTGAGCTCACCCAACGTTTCAGACTTAACTAAGCAAAATAATGGGCCATGAAGCACGCTATCTTTATATCCTCTTGTTTAAACTTTGTGGTATACTACATTTTAAGGTATGCTATATTTTAACCGTTTACTAGACAATCCCGAGTTTTAACAGTCCTACTCTATCAGAGACAAATACCTTGATTTTAGCCACTTGTGATTTGTTGTCTGCAAATAGTTTCAATTCAAATGTATCTACTTTTTTTTCGCTTGGCGAAAAGTTTAATGTATGCTTCATAGATCTCTTATTTTTTTTAATAGTCCACATGCATGTTGGCTTTATGCCATAGATCAACAATGTATTTATGTACGGGTCAGTGCCATATCAAATTGGTCAACAGATTAATGTATTCATCATGAGCCACTTTTAGGCTCACCTGAGCATGAAATGCTGAAGGTGAGCTGTTGTGATCTGCTGCCAGGGTCCGTATTCACTAACCATTCTTAAGAATATTCTCAGTCTTATTCTCCAAAGTTTTCGAAGTGTGAATGTAACTCATCTTCCGATTGGCTAAATCAAATGGTTTAGCCAGTCAGATTTTGTATTACTTTCACATTTGGAAAATCTTGGAGAATAAGACAAAGAATTCTCTTAAGAATTGTTGGTGAATACCGACCCAGCTGGCTGTGTCCGTTGCGTGTCGTCCGTCGTCAACATTAAACTTGTGTTCGCTGTAGAGGCTACATATTCTGTTTGATACTCATGAAATTTGGTCAGAATATATGTCTCGATAATATCTCGGACGAGTTCGAAAATAGGTCATGTCAAGTCAAATACTAGCTCACTGGGTAACATCGTTGGAAAACGTTGTGTACAATCTTGAGGTCACATTTTCTGCCCAATACTCTTGAAAGTTGATCAGAATGCCTGTTTTGATGATATCTCGGTCAAATCCGAGCTCAAATCCTAGAAAAACCTTGTGCAGTTTCTAGAGGTCTCATTTTCATTCCAATACTCTTGAAAGTTGCTCAGATTGTTTGTCTTGTTGATATCTCGGACAAGTTTGAAAGGGGGTCGTGTCGGGTCAAAAACTAGGTCACCGGGTCATATCTTTCGAAAACGTTGTGTACAATCTTGAGGCCACATTTTCTGCCCAATACTCTTGAAAGTTGACCAGAATGTCTTTCTTGATGTTATCTCGGACGAGTTTAAAAATGGGTCTCATTGGGCCAAAAACTAGGTCACTGGGTCAAATCTTTGAAAAACCTCGTGTTCGCTCTAGAATGCCCCGGTAGGTCAGTCGGTAGTGTGCAGGACTTGAGAACAGGGGGTCGTGGGTTCGATGCCGGGCTCGGCCAATTTCTTTCCGAAAATTTGATGATTGTCATTGCGACAGAATTCATTCCTCTCCCATCGCTGACCATTGTCTCGACGATAGATATGTTGGAAAGCAACCAGTGACTTGGAAAGAAAATTGTGCGGAGTACTGGTAAAAGTGACTCAAGGAAAGCGTTGATAGGTGCATTGGCCACCGCGATATAACTGAAATAATGTTGAAAATGGCGTTAAACATCGAACAATCAATCAATCAGTCACTCTAGAGTTCACTTTTCCAGTCCAGTACTCTTAAAAATAAGTAAGAATGTTTGTCTTGATGATATCTTGGCCGAGTTTGAAAATGGGTCATGTGTGGTTAAAACCTAGGTCACTGGGTCAAATCTTTGAAAAACCTTGTGTACGCTCTTGAGACCACAATTTCAGTCCAATACTGAAAAGGATGGTCAGAATTTTTGTCCTGATGATATCTTGAAAATGGGTCATGTGGGGTTAAAAATTAGGTCACTGGGTAAAATCTTAGAAAAACCTTGTGTACACTCTAGAGACTACATTTTCAATCCAATACTCATGAAAAAAAAAGGTAAAAAGTTTGTCTTGATGATATCTTGGATGAGTGTGTAAAAGGGTCAAATTCAGTCATAAAGTAGGTCACATGGTCAAATCATTGAAAAATCTTTCGTATGCTGTGGAAGCCACATTTCTGGTCCAATACTCATGGAAGTTGGTCAGAAAGTACATGTATGTCTTGATGATATCTCAGACTAGTTTGAAAATCGGTCCATTTGGGTAAAAAATTAGGTGACCGTTTCATAGAAAAACCTTGTGTACACTTTAGAGGCCATATTTTTAGCCCAATACTCAATAAGGTTAGTCTTGTTTTTCTTGCTGATATCTCGGACGAGTTCGAAAATTGGTCACATCGGGTCAAAAACCAGGTCACCAAGTCAAATCTTTGAAATACCTTTTTTATGCTCTTGAGGCAACATTTTTTGTCCAATACCTATGAAAATAAGGAAAGAAAATAAAATGGGCGATATTGGGCTAAAAAGAAGGACACTGAGACAAATTCTAGAAAAAGCTTTTGTACACTCTAGAAGCCACATTTTCAGTCCAATACTCATGAAAGTTTGTTCAAGTGTTTGTCATGATATCTCAAAAGAGATTCGAAATGTGTCATGTTTGGTCTAAAGGCTCCGGTAAGCGACTTTAGGGCCATCATGGCCCTTTTGTTTGTTGTTGTTTTTACTGATTATGGTTGTTTGTGGTTCATAAAGCTAGTACTAAGCATCTACAATGCCGTCACAACCTTTAGATGTTGGATTTTTATCATGAATATTTTGTTTCTGTCTGGAAATAAAGGGCTTCAGTATTGGATATTCAATTGACGTAATGACAATAAAAAGTGGGGTGTAGAATTCAGTTAGACAAACGTATCAAGTGAATTTGATATCCATATATAGACACAAAAAAATAGTTAAGAGATGTGATATCCATAAGTTTACGGCTTGCACTCACTGGTAACCGTATATCTATTTGATTAGGTGTCTATATAATAATATGAGCGGCGCTGTGGCAAAATGGGGATTTAAGGCATCTCATAGTCGCAATATTGAGACGCTACGGTGATTTTTTTTCATATTTGGACCTTTATTGTGCACCGTACAGTCTCAAGTCCCATCGTAAATATTTCGGTAGCAAAGATTAAGCACTATATTGACTTTCTGTTTCGTCGGTTTAATCTGTATTTGCAAAGAAATGCAACTAGCTTTTAGTAACAAACATGACCAAAGACAAATTATTAAACCTTTCATTACCTAAAGAGCTTGTAGAAGTCGTTTATAACATGTAAACCTCGGAAAAAACACTGACGAGATTTATCGTGCGTGGCGGCCATTTTGTATGTTTTCGGGAATGAAAACAACTCGAGTAACAGATGAAATGCACTGTTTTCTCTTATGTTCAGCGTTTAAATTGAAAGTATTTGTATTCCCAACGAAGGGTTATTAAATACGTAAGCAAAAGGTATGTTTAAATCCTAGTTTTGTGCTCTATTTGCGAAATTATGAGATTTCAAACTTGCGCAAAAAATCTGTGCGGAACTTTCAACTGATTTTGTCTTGATTGTCTCTGTACCCTGAGGCGACCAGTCAAAAAGTAACATCGCCTTTGGGGACAGTTATCTGTACTAAGGCATCTCCGTGATGCATTATATGGCCTGCAACACGCGAAAAAGGGGCATTCGGACATTTGCGTAAAGTGTCGTCGCGGATCAGCCTGCGCAATCCGCGCAGACTGATCCGAGACGACATTTTACGACTACATTCGATTTTGTCTTACAGTAGACTTGCACAAAACAGAAAATTACATCAGAACGGAAAGTGTCGTCTCGGATTAGCCTGCGCGGACTGCGCAGGCTGATCCGGGATGACACTTTACGCAAATGTCCGAATGCCCCTTTTTCGCGTGTTGCAGGCCATATCAAACGAGTTATCACATAATTATGGACCCATATAATCCATATTCTTTTAATACGATTAAATCTTGAGGTAGACTGGTCCTTTGAAATGCAAGAAAAATCGACTAATAGCAAAAAGTTTCGACTTAGGTCAGCCTGGCTAGACTGCGCACGCCGGTATGGGTCGATACTTTTTGCAGATGCATTAAACTGCCTTTTCACAGAGCATGGCTCATAAGATCTGGCCCAAACAACCCTAAAGTCGCAATACTTTGACTGTATGCTCAATAGGTCCATTTCGTTTATTTAGTGCTCTACAGATTAACATTCATTGCTGTCGACATAAACTGTTGCTTGCATGATCGACTTGCGCTGCTTTCAACATTATTCAATTTTATCACGGCGACATCTCACACGTTCATGCATGTCCTTAGTTTCACTTGTACTAGGAGAGGGCTCCGAAGTGTCTTTCCCGAGGACACTACCACGAATAACCCATCGCTTCGGGTGAGGATCGAACCCGTGACATCCAGGTTACGAATCCTACACTCTACCGCTGAGCCACGCAGGACGGCTGCAAAGAATCGTCGATAATACGACTTCTACCCAGAGAGTAACAGCCCTTCGGTTGTATGTTTGTTTGTGTGAATAACTGACTTATAGTAGGCTTTTAACTGATTTGAAATCAATGTTCTTGGAATTAATGACTGAAATAATAATAAATGGTTTTACTTTGTTTCATACAGACGATTTTGTTTTGTCTTTTTCTCCTATTTTCGTGAAGTAGGATTTACACCACCACCAACAGAAACTTCTGAGAACAGTGTAGATCAAGATCAGGCTGCATAAAACGTGCACCATGATCTTTTGATTTACAGCGTTTGACACTATGCTCTAAGATGTGGCTAAAGGTTCCGTCTTCATTCGTATTGCTACTGCAATATCAGGAACACGTTTTGTATTGCAACCATTCCTTGTCTAACCCGGAATAACTCTATGGAACAAGAATTGACCCTTTATCTAACACTCCCGTATTTAACGCCCTGGGGAGTAAGGCTTTTCAAAACATTGTGGAAAAAGGAGAAAATGCTGGTTACCAGCATTTTCTCCTTTTTCCACTATGTTTTCTATCGAAACGATCTTTTAAGCTACATTTGATTGGTCGTCTGCAAATGCAAAGGGTTCCACTTTTAATTGCGTAAAATGAGATAATTTATAGTGCTTTCTTTTATGATTTTCAGAGAATAATCAAATATCCCTCAATTAAATATCGGTTTCTTCTACATTCAATTCAAGATTATATTACGCCACACCAACGTGACAGTTATAAAATGTTCCACCACGGTGCTGATATGATACCCCCCTTTTTTAAATGAGCGGCGACAGAACTATATCTTTAGCTCTTTACCAGATGACAAAATTTTAGATTTTGGCCAAATTGAAAGCATTTGCAGACGACAAATTTAATGTTACTTAAAACATGGGTTTTGTCCTATAAAAGATAGAAAACATTGTGGGAAAAGGAGAAAATGCTGATAACCAGCATTTTCTCCTTTTCTCACAATGTTTTCAATGGCATTCTTCCACAGGTTTGTTAAAATTTCGAGATAGTTTGGTATAAGGTTACTGAATTAAAAAAAAAAGGCCTTCTTCCTGAGGGTCATTAATAGTTTGGTATAGGGATAATTAAGTAGAAAAAAATGGCCTTCTTTCTCCTGAGGGTCGCTAATAGTTTTGTATAGGGATATTAAATAGAAAAAAAATGGCCTTCTTTCTCAGGGTTGTTAATAGTTTGGTATAAGGATATAATGTGGGGAATAAAAAAGTTCAGTTGAACACTAGATAAGATATCATTGTGGCAATCGATAGCGATATCGATAAGCGATAACAGCTGATTGAATAGGACATGATAGATCACATTCTTTCTCACTGTAGACGTTTACCCCTAATTTCTTACTATATTACAAAATTTTGGACTCGTTAATATTTCAAAGTTTTTAGAAATGAAAAGTTAACCCTTTGCCGCATAATGCCGACTTTCAACGATCCTGAGAAAGACGGCTATAGAAAACATTGTGGTAATTGGAGAAAATGTTGATAACCAGCATTTTCTCCTTTACCCACAACGTTTTCTAAACTATGAAAGACAAATTTGATGTTTTGAGTAAAACTTAATTTGTCGTCTGCAAGTGCTTTCAAGTTGGACAAGGCTAAATTTTTGTTGTCGATAAACAGTCAGATATTGCTGAAATGATGTGGTTGGGTTATATTCAAAAAGGTAGAAAAACTTGTGAAAAAGAAGACCATGCTGGTTTCCATCACTTTCCCCATTTTCAACAAAAATTCATGGATGTTATAAAAGCACATGCTTATTTGGTAAGGATTAGTAATGCTATATCTAGAAATTCACTACCCCCACAACCAAACTATAATTGCTATTTCGAGGGTACCTTGCCAGATCATCGAAGTAAAGTCTACTTTTCGGAAGAAACCTTTTTTAACCGTATAACTGCCATCGGCACACTAATCTCAGGTGAAGAATTTTAGTATTCCCTTTGAAAACTTTTTTTATGCATTTCCAGCATTCTTCTTCTCCTTCTTGTCCTTCTTCTTCGTCTCCGTCGTCGCCTTCTTCTTTTTATTGCTATCGTTGTTTTTCTTGCTGTGAGATACAGCAGTTTTCGTCACTCATAAGCAGTTTAAGCTTTCCAGGCGTCACCTTAACTCCCTACTAAACGACAATATTTTAGACAGGTCCAAATCAAAATCATTTGCAGGAGACGTTGATTAAATGTCAAGCTCAATGGGAGAAAAAAGTGAATTCGAAAATTAAACCAAGGTCACCAAATATTGTCTCTGAAAGGAGCCGCATTTTCTCCTTTTCCTACGGTGTTTCCTAAGGGCTCTTTCCTCAGAGTCGTTTAACTCTTTACCAAACGACAAAATTCTTGTCCAATTTGAAAGCATTTGCAGACGACAAAATAAATGTGACTCAAAAATTGAAACTTGACTTCAGAAGAGTAGAAAACATTGTGGGAAAAGGAGAAAATGCTGGTTACCAGCATTTTCTACTTTTCCCACATTGTTTTCAGAAGGCTTCTTCCTCTGGGCCGTAAAAACCAGGGAATTTTTGGTAGAGGGTTAAATACGTGATTACTATGTGGAAAAGGCCTGTACAAGTTCATATAGCTTCACTGTCTGTGTTACTTTTCAAGCAATAAACTCCCACCACTGTTCTCTCATCTACTCGTAACTATCCTAGAGAGTATTTCTATGTCGTTATTCCGGGACGATCATTGATAATATGACCCATGCTCTGTGAAAGGGGGGATTAATGGATCTGCAAAAAGTATCGGCCCACTTCAGCCTGGGCAGACTGCCCAGGCTGACATGGGTCGAAACTTTTTGTTATTTATAATTTTTTGCATGTCAAAGGACCAGTGATTTAGTCGGATATTACACCAAATGGATTTTAGATACCCATAATTAAGTGATGGCTTGCTTGGTATAATGCATTGGGCCCCCTTTTACCAGAGCATGGCTCATATTATGTAGAGCAGTTCTCAGCTAACCAGATGAGTTGTTTGAATTTAGAGTCGAGCTTGAATTTATAATGATGATGAATCGGCCCCTCTTTACTCACATCGCAGTGAACATATAGAGTTTATTTCATCAGCTTGTGGTTAATATGGGGAAATATTTGCCGAAAAAGGGAAAGGTATGCGAAAATAACGAGTGCCGTAAGGCACGAGTTATTTTCGCGGACCTTTCCCTTTTGAGGCAAATATTTCCCCATATTAACCACAAGCTGATGAAATAAATTATATATTATATTTCCTCTGATTATTTTGTCAACGAATGCCACTTTTAAAACTTAAAAACTTAAAAAAGTAGTTCCAGATTTTCGACAGGAGGAAAATATTCACTGTGACGAGGAAATAATTCCCCCCAGCTGAAATTACGACATTTCTTTACCCATAACATTTCTAAAAATAGACACATGAAATATGATATACATGGCTTTTCCACGGAATACCATTAGGGTCATCGCCTATGAATTTGTTTATTTTAAACGCAATGCTCGATAGTACGATGGTGATAACGCGAAATCACGATACTACGATGGTGATAACGCGATAGTACGATGATGACAGTGCGATATAATGTCGTGTTTTCATCATCGTACTATCGCTTTATCGTCATCGTACTATCGCGTTATCATCATCACACTATCGCGTTATCACCATCGCACTATCGCGTTATCGCCATCGTACTATCGCGTTATCGCCATCGTACTATCGAGCATCGCGTTTAAAATCAACAAATTCATAGGCGATGGCCCTAACGGTATCCTATCATTATCGTACTATCGCGTTATCACCATCGTACTATCGCGTTATCTTCATCGTACTATCGCGTTATCATCATCGTACTATCGCGTTATCGTCATCGTACTATCGTGTTATCACCATCGTACTGGCGAGCATCGCTCTTAAAATCAACAAATTCATAGGCGATGGCCCAAATGGTATTCCGTACTTTTCGGATTATTCTATTGCACAGAATAAATTGGCATACTTCGCCATTCGTCGTTATGTTGCCAAGTAGTAAAGCCTTGTTATGTTTTGCTGGAACATATTTGTGTATCATTTTGCAAAACTTTACAGAAACTAGTAATCGGGTTAGCTTAACCCTCTACCAAACAGTCCCGTGTTTTCACGATCCTGAGAAAGTCTCTTTCAAAAAAAAAAAAAATGTGAGAAAAGGAGAAAATGCTGGTAACCAGCATTTTCTCCTTTTCCCACAATTTTTTTCTACCTCTTTCAAATGTTATCAATTAAGCCGCATATAATTTCTCGACTGCGAATGCTTTCAATTTGGACAAGTCTTAGATTTCATCGTCTCGTGGATCTAAAAGGTTAATGCGATTTTACCTTTCATTATTAAACCCTACGTGCGCCTCATTGCACGTTGGCGGACCTTGTAGATCAAGATCAGACTGCACAGAATGTGCTGTCTGATCTTGGATTTACACCTTCCGAGGTTTCGAAAAAAAATCTGTTTAGAATACTTAGTAGTTTTACCCTTACCATACATGTACAATTCGGTGTTTTGAAAACCCCTGGAAAGAAGGTTTAAAAAAAACATATATCATTGGTCGTCTGCTACTGCTTGGAATTTGGACCAGTCTAACCCTTTGTCGTCTGGTAGAAAGTTACTGGTTAATCCAACTGTTGTGAGGTCGAATCCTGGCCTTGGTGAAACTTTAAAAGGGGATCGAAACACTGACCTTTAGCTGAAGTTTACAACGGAGACGATCTTCTCGAGTTTTATGAAAAATATGTTGACTTGAAAGCGTTTCAGTTAGTTCTTCTTATATCTTATATCATTTAGTCCAAAAATAGAACAAAATATAAGTAATTCGGGCAAGTAATTAGATACAGGTACCAACATACAGCATGACATGAGAAAATGTAGACCGAACTCCTAAGGTCTTCGTTGACAAGCTAATTCATGATAATCTCTGGAACCAACCATTTTTTGAAGGTAGGTACTACTCAATGATTTCTAAAGGGGAACAGTAACTGATTAATCCCATCTGGGTTAACTTTTGCGGATAGTGTACAGATCAAGATCAGACAACACAGAACGTGCAGTCTGATCCAAGAAATTCATTTCAAATACGTTGATTTTTTTTCTGACAAGCATTTTCTCTCTTTCCCATAATGTTTACTACACGCTTTCCATGTCAAATCCCTTCATCAAACACAATTTGTTGTCTACAAATGTGTTCAATATGGATCTGGTAAAGGCTTAACTCTTTACCAAACAACAAAAACTTTGGACTCGACCAAATTGAAAGCATTTGCAGACAACAAAAGTAAATGTATCTCAAATGATGATTTTTGTCTTTGATAGGGTAGAAAACATTGTGGGAAAAGGAGAAAATGCTGGTTACCAGCATTTTCTCCTTTTCCCACAATGTTTTCAAAAGGCTTCTTTCTCAGGGTCGTTAAAAGTCGGGATTGTGTGGTAAAGACTTAACTCACTCAGAAGAATAAGGGCTAAGTTCTAAGAAAGAGTTTAAAACCTCTAGTTGGATGCCTTATCAGTGATTGTGATAGTAAATTCTAGTAACTAGAATGTCTGTGCTTTCTCAAAACTTAAAGCGAAAGTAGAATGACCGAGCTCAAGGCCTTAAAGGCCCAAAAGCGGCCAAAAGTAAACAATTCGTGTGTTGCAATGCATCTGAATTCACATCATAATTATCATGTTAAAGTATGGAAACCATTGCGAATGTGACAATCTGTTATATTGTACGATAAGTCCAAGTGTAAGTCGCTGGCAAAAAATAAAGGTTAAAAGTAGGTCAAAGGTTGCCAGGTCGCTCTATCTTTGGTGTATATTTTTCCAGGTTTTAAAGTTCGATTTTCTGCCAGCGACCAACACTTGGATCGATCATACAAAAACAGATAGTAATCTTCACAATGGTTCCCATACTTTTAACAGGTAGGATTTAAATTCAAACTCGTTTTAGCACCCACGTTGTTTTCTTTGAGCTGCTACTGGGCCTTTAATACCAGTGGTGGGATAAGCTTAACTTGTATTGTTAAGATTTATAACGGGTTGGATTGCGAAGTAAGATTACTGGTATATACGTGACGTACCTTTCCCCCTACATTTTACAAATCACTTTACTCTACCTCGATAAACAATCGTTGAAAAGAAATGGGTTTAACCCTTTCCGCGCCATAGGCGAAAACAGTGACTTTTGCGGACAGCACAGATCAAGATCAGACTGCACAGAACGTGCAGTCTGATCTTTGATCTATACCGTCCGCTTGTGTAGTCAAGCCAATACAATCAAAATCTTTGTAAGTTTCAATGGATTGTAGTTAGAGCCGTCGAAAGAGGTCAAGCTTATTTATTTGGCGCTGATAGAGATTTAACGCCCAGGCTGCTAAGCGCGACTCAAGGACCTTTTGCGGACAGTGTAGACCAAGATCAGACTGCTAGAGAACGTGCAGTCTGATCTCAGATCCACACTGTCTGATAAGGAGATATTTTTTTCCCAAAAGACTTCCCTTGAAAAGCAAATAAAGGGTTTTACTATCGGCTAGAAAATTTCATTTCGGTTATTTAGCAGGACGAAGGCTAAATGTGCTGGAGAGCACTAAGTGATCTTATTACATCAGCAATGTAAAGAGGAAATGTTGTGATTGATAGCGTTTGCGATATGAAAGCGTGCTGGCTGTTCACCGTCATATCGTATTGAATACATTATACCTGGCTAACATACATCAAGGGTATATAAGTAGGTAACTGGCACAATAACATTCTATGTATTAGGTGTATTCCATTCAAGGGGACTCAAGGTCGGCTTAATATATATTGGCGATTAGTTTCTGTTTGTATCTTGCAGGTAGCGCATAGGAATACTAGACAGTGTGCGTTGAATTAAGGTGTGATTTTGAGAGTGTTACCTTCTCTCAGTGGTGGGGAACTTTGAATGGAGTGTAAGTTTGTGGGTTCTGGAAGTAGTGTAGCGTTTGGAGAGACTGTTTGGAGGGGAGTGTTGGGAGATACCTAGCGGGGGCGTGAGGAAATCATAACTTCAAAGTGTTCAATCAAGACATCAAGCTGGCAGCTTGGGTCAGAGTTCAAAACTTCCCAGTTCATCCATCCCCGTCAATATCCAGTAACTCCCATTGCACTCGTAGTATGACCACGAACAATCATTTAGGCAGCGATAGCAAAATGTCGGTGTCTCTTTTTACGATTAGTTCGACCGAAGCTGCGAAAGCCGTCAGAAATCGGAGGAAAAGTGAAGACGATAAATCTTGCTTTCTGATCCAAGTCTCCTTACAATCGGTTTACAGCGATACTCCCATTCCAAACACGTGTCTGAAAAAACTGCCAAGGCTCCTAAACGGTATTCCACTGGGTCCCGGTGTCATGGCTCGCGATCAACTGGACAATATACGATGGAGATATATAGAAGGTGGAACCAAACTTCATTCGTTCATTTCAGTGCCAATGTACGAGGAGGAAGCGGAGGAATCAAAACGTTCTTTCACGGATAATTTAATTAAGCAATCCCAGGCCGTGTTCGGGGATATTACTGTGAAAGCTTGTGTTATACTCTCACACTGTGTTAGTTATGAAGACGACATCATAATCAATGATATAGCCGTGCCCCTGGAAGAAGGATTACATTTTAGAGATTGATAAACACATCTAGTAACTACGTCCGACGGTTAGTGCCTTTCCGCAGACCACCTCTTACATTACGGCGAAAAGGAGAAATTGCTCTATACGAACAATTTCTGTTTTTGTCATGATGTTTTCACATGCATTTAGACCTATGGCTAGAAGCTTAATTCATGATGAATATTCATATTTCAGAATGGTGTTTTCTAACTCCCTTGCCGCAAATTTATCAAGGTAACGAAGAAGTCGTATACGTATGTGTAGGCCTAACTTCTCAGGAAAGGTGAAATATACCTTCAGAGAGTAACAGAAACCTTAATGTGATACGTAGTCGTTTATGTTTTCTGGCATAAACAAGATATAAGAATATGTGTAACTGTTTAGTGACTTTAAGTACTGATTAGCATTTTTATTTTTGGTTTAAACAGATCAAAACTAAGTCAAATGTATTTTGACAAAAAGTCTCAAAAAGAATCCCGATTTAAGTTAAGGCTGCTGAATCGTTGAGTGTTGTTTTACCTGTTTATTTATTTGAGCCATGCTCTGTGAAAAGGGGGCTTAATGCATCTGCGAAAAGTATCGACCCAGGTCAGCCTGCGCTGTCCGCGCAGGCTGACCTGAGCCGAGACTTTTCGCAATTGGTCAATTTTCTGAATGTCCAAGGACTAGTGTACTTCATGATAAAGTCGTTTGTTAAAAAGAAAATATGGTACTATGGATCCATAATTATGTGAAAATGGCTTGCATTGTACCATGGACCACGAAAATGCATTAAGCCCCTTTAGCCAGAGCATGGCTTATTTGTTTTTTCTTGTTGATATAAACTATAGTAGATTAGAGCGCGTGTTACTGTTTATTTCTTTGCCAGACGACAAAACTTTGAACCGATCCATATTGATAGCATTCGCAGACGACATATACATTGTGACTACAATGGTGGAAGTAGTAGGAAACATTATGGGAAAAGGAGAAAATGCTGGTTACCAGCATTTTCTCCTTTTTCCACAATGTTTTCCTCATAAGCCATCTTTCTTGGGTCGTTACACATCGGTTTGTTAAGTGAAGGGTTATGGGTAAAAAGGACCCAAATTGACCAGGGATCTTAAGCCTTGGTCACACCGAGCTAACGGACGAGTAACGGATAAAAAATCATTTTATCCGTTCGTGTCCGTTCGTATCCGTTTTATGTCCGTTTCTTATCTGGTGAATCCGCTACTTGTCCGGCGATGTCCGGCGATGTCCGTTCCGTCCGGTGGGAAGTTTTGAGCATGTTCAAAACTTTCCACCGGACAAAACGGACAGAGACATGCAAATGATAGACTTTGGATGCATCTGACAATTTATACCCTCGGCATGTCACGTGACCGGTACGTTCCTCGTACGTTGGTGTTCGGTACATTTCCGTTCATCGTACGTTTTGTCCGGTTCTCATGCGTTGCACTTCCGTTTTATCCGGTACAAGTCCCTTACTCGTACGGTGATATCCGTTAATAGACCGTTTATTATCCTGTACATATCCGTTAAACGTGCGTTTTTTTCCGTTACACGTGCGGTACTCGTGCGGTCATTGTGTGGCTTCCTCGCTCTACACACCGATCGCGTGAGCCTCGAGCGGCAGAGGAGATGAATTTTGTCACCGGATAACCAAGTTCTGCATGTTTTTGTCCGTTTCCTCCCCGTTACATATCCGTTAGCCGGTCTGACCAAGCCTTTATGTTTACCAGGAATCTTGTGTTCCCTAAACCGACCTAGTATTGTTCAATGATCTCTCAACTTAGAGTATTACATAGTTTTTGTTTTATTTCGTATTTTGTATTGTTGAAATGTGAGCCTGTATTTTCCATAAAGCCAAATGTGTATGCCAGTCATGGTGTCCGTATTTTGTCTGTTACTTTAAGAAATGTTTTATTTTTTATGTCATATGATGGCAACTACTCACTGATCCATGTCTTCACATCGTTCTATCAATCTACGAGCCATGAGCCCCGCAATACCGTGCTCAAGGGAACTCGCACACGATCCGCTCCACCTGAGAAGACTAAACCAGAGTACGTATTCACTAACCATTCTTAACTCTTTACCAAACGACAAAATGTTAGACTGGTCCATATTGAAAGCATTTGCAGACGACAAATTAAAAGTGTCTCAATTTATGAAAATTGGCTCTAAAAGGACAGAAAACCTTGTGGGAAAAGGAGAAAATGCTGGTTACCAGCATTTTCTCCTTTTCCCACAAGGTTTTCAAAAGCTTTTCTTCTCAGGGTCGTGAAAACATTCGTGAGCATTCTTAGTCTTAGTCTCAAGAATTTTTCTGAATTTGGAAGTAACACAACCTCTGAATGGCTACACCATTCGGTTTAGCCAGTCAGAAGTTGTGTTACTTTCTAAATATAGAATAAGACCAAGAATGTTCTTAAGAACAGGTGGTGAGTACGGACACAGAATGTCCTTCCTACAAATCAAACACTCTAAGCCTGCAGGACCTACGTCAGCGTTAAATTTCTGTTTGTTACCAGTCGGTGTGTATGTGTGTGTTGTTGCACCAGTATTTGTGTCTTTGTAAATGGATGCCTTGAGTTGTCTTTTCAGGGTGCTGAATTATGGAACAACCATTCATAGGCGTATATTGACAACTAACTCTTAGCGAGCTAAGTACATACTAAGGATTAGGCTGCGCGTAAAATGATATTTTTCAGGACAGTCTGGCTAAAAAAAAACCAATTATCAAAAAAAAAAAATGGGCGTTTTCCTTTAATTTGAAAGTGTTTATTATGTTAGAATGCTTTTAAAATGTGCATAAAACAGATAGATAAAACCCTGAAGAGCAAGTTGATATCAAAGTTTAACTCCTTTAGAACACTTTAAAGCGTAAAAAAAGCATTGCATAGGAAATAACCAATGTCAGTGGCAACATGCATGCTAGTTTTCAAGTCGTCAAGTACATGACTGTATTTCTTTCGAATCGATTCTTCATTTATTTTTTCTCATACTAAATGGCTTGCAACACGCGAAAAGGGGCATTCGGACATTTACGTAAAGTGTCGTCACGGATCAGCCTGCGCAGTCCGCGCAGGCTAATCCGAGACGGCACTTTACGACTACATTAGATTTTGTGCTACAGTAGACTTGCGCAAAACAGAAAATTACATAAAAACGGAAAGTGTCGTTTCGGATTAGCCTGGGCGGACTGCGCAGGCTGATCCGAGACAACACTTTACGCAAATGTCCAAATGCCCCCTTTTGCGTGTTGCAAGCTAAATCATATCGTAACCTTGGATTCTTTGCTCCAAACCAACCCAACAACATCTTATCTCCATTATTCTTGTTTGTTTGCACGTGGTCTTGGTTTTCTTTTTATCTACAAATCTGTAAATGTCGCCGGATGTGTGTGTGTGTGTGTGTGTGTGTGTGTGTGTATGTGTGTGTGTGTGGGGGGGGGGGGGAAGGGGTTCGGGGGAAGGAGATAGTCATTTTCGAAAAATGCTTGATATATGGGGTTCTGTTTTTTTTGCAGTACATATCGTCAGATTAAGAGAGGGTTTTAGGGAAAGTCATTTTCGAAAAATACTGGATATGTACAGTTATTATTGTTGTTACTAATAATAGAAAAGTCATTTATGAGCCTATATAAGGAAAGTCTCTAGTTCCTATAGTTCGATTTCTTTTCTCCAGACGTTGTTGAGAATAAAATAAACTCCTTGCCTCCTGAAATCCTCTTAAAATATGGCTTATCAACACGATACTGCGGTTTCACAGACGAACACACGTCAAAACATTGTGGTAAAAGCTAAAAACAGAAATGAGGTCTACGACAATTTCTCCTTTTATCGTGTTTTGTCGGTAACCGTTTTGTCGTGGGTCCGTTGAAAAAAAGAAAACTTACTTATCTTTTCACCCAACGACAAATTCAAGGCTAGTGCAAATTGAAAGCATTCGCAGACGACGAATAGAATGTTGCTCAAAAGACAAAATTTGTGCTTGATAGGATAAAAAAAAAATTGCTGGATTCCAGCTTTTTCTGCTTTTCACACAATTTTTTTTAAGTCTTCTTTCTCAGGGTCGTTAAACTGGGGATTGTGTGGTTAACTGAAGGATTAAGGGAAGTAATGATTTTAACACTTTGTAATACCCGAAAACGAGACAACTGGTGCTGAGGGCAGTCTTTAAAATGAACTTGATCCTTTACGTGTAATTAACTCCATACCGACCAATAAACATGCAGATTCGACCAAATTGAAAACTTTTTCAGAAGAAAAATTACAAGCATTTTCGCTCTTTCCCACGATATTTCCGACAGCTTTTTTTTCGGAATTGTCTAGTAAAGGGTTAAGTAAAGTATTGTGATATCTTTGTTATTTGATTTCGTTTTTACCTTATTTTGTTATGTGTCATCGTTCAAATTTTGAATAGATACTTAGTCAATTTTTGTTGGGGAAATAAAATGTGTTTATGCTGTCAATGTTTCATAGTGTTATATTTGTTTGCAAATTGTTTGTTTGTTTGTTTTTTGTTTAACTCTGTTTTCAACATTATTTCAGTTACATTGTGAGTGCAAGTGCACCTATCTATGCTTTCCAGGATATTTTTTCACCAGCACTTCGCACAATATTCCTCCCACTTTCCGAAACATATACTATAATTTTTTATACTGTGCCACATACTTTACCTGCGTTGAAACAATGATCAGCATTGAGAAAGGGATAAATTCTGTGTCGATCACCGTCATCAATCCTCGAAAAGAAATTGGCCGAGCCTGGGACTCGAACCACTTGATTTCAAGTCCTGTACGCTACCGGGGCTCGGCATTGTTTTGCTTGTAACTCTTTTAGCGCCTTAGGTGAGAGCAGAGGCTTTAGCGGACAGCACAGTTCAAGATCAGAATGCACATACCGTCAGTATATTAAGTCAGGGCACTTCAGAGCCCAAGTCTTTACTGGGACACCGAGAAAAGACATTAACTGTCATCGAAATTTGACTGGAACGGTTGAAAGCAGGATTAAAGGACATTCCAGTAAACAACCTTATCATGCAGTATATATACTTGTATCATACATGATATTTGAGCCACACTCTGGCAAAAGAGGGTTTAATGCATGCACGTGATACATTATACCAAGCAATTCATTACATAGTGATGGATCCATAAAATCTATTTTGTCCAACAACCGGTAGACTGGTCCTTCAACATGCAGATTGACAAAGAGCAAAAAGTTTCGACCCAGGTCAGCCTGCGCGGACTGCGCAGACTGACCTAGGTCGATACTTTATGCAGATAAATTTAGTCCTCTTTTCACAGAGCATGGCTCATATCTATGTGACTTTTACTCCCAGGGCTTATCAGCCAATCGGATATACTGTGCCAATTGATTAACCCTTTTCCTCGTATACAGGTGCCGTCTGACGCTTCTAAAATAAACGATATTCAACCTATATGCTGGTAAGCGTGACTCACTGACCTTTTACGGGCAGTGTGGATCAAGATCAAACTGCACAGAACGTGCAGTTTGATCTTTGATCTACACTGTCCGATAAGAACATATTTTTCCCGAAAAGGATACCTTTGAAATAGCCAAATTTTGTTTTTTTACTATCGGCTTTAAAATTTCATTTCACTTATTTAGCAGGTTAATGGTTAAAATCAGTGGGACTTGTGAAGAGAAAATTCTGAACAGATAATTTCTCCATTTGTCAACTTGTTTGTTTCTTGGCAGACTGAACGACTGATCGTTGGTTTGTTTGCAGCTGGCCTTACTCGATCTAGACGGAGTCAAATCATTGCATATAGATTAATGGGTTCCATATACATACATGTGTATATGCACCTTATAGCTTTAGGAGATTGTCGGACATAATGATTAATTAGTGACAGACTTCAGCTTGACTGATAAGATTAACCTAAAGTGGTCCAATATGGCTTGCGGGAAAAAAGATCAAGATCAGACTGCCCAGACGGTATTTTTCTTATTGGCTCAAGAAAAACCGTTTCATATTTTAGAGTTTGACAGGCCAATTTGTTACTCAAAACGCCCAGTAAGATCTGTACCATCCAAAAGTCCAGTCAAACATACAAGGAGTCGTGCCCTAGCAAAAGGGACTTTAATGCATCTCCGTGATACATGATTACAACCAATTCATCACAGTATTATGGATGCATGAAACCATTTTGTATAACAACAGACTGAATTATGAGGTACACTGGTCCTTTGAACTGCAGAAAGTTTACCAGTAGCGTAAAGTTTCGGCCCAGGTAAGCCTGCGCAGACTGTGCAGGTCGATACTTTTTGCAGATGCATTGAACCCCTTTGTATAGAGTATGGCTCATAGGTCGATTGTATTGTTTTAGTCTCCGAAAAAGTTCGGGATAAAGGCCCAGTAAAGGCCAAAATATCAAAGCAGGTGTCATAATACATTAAAATTTAAACCATACCATTTAAAAGTATGGAAAATATTGTGGAGATGACAGTCTGTTATCGTGTGGTCGGGCCATATGTTAGTCGCTGGCAGAAAAAAAAAAATTAAAATCAGGCAAAAAGTAAACAAAACTCACAGCTACCTGGCAGGTTTTAACCTAGTTTTGAAATCAATTTCTCTGTCAGCGACTAACACTGTGACCGACCGTACAATGACAGATTTTCATCTTCACAATAATTTCCATACTTTTAAATGATATGGTATAAATTCAAATGCATTTAAACACCCGCTTTGTTTAAATTTGGCCTTTATTGTTACTGTAATATATGTATGTTTATAGGTTCCTGACATGAATACAAATATAAAACATTATGCGAAAAGGAGAAATTGCTCGTTGCGAGCAATTTCTCCTCTTACAACACTCTTTTGAATTGGTTGCTGCAAGGTGAGAAAAAGTCATCTGCAGTCAATTTATGTTAACCCGTATCCTGCTAAATAACTTAAAAGAAACTTTTTAACCGATATTAAAAAACCAAAATTTGGTTATTTAAAAGTTTTTTTTTTTGGGGGGGGGGATATCTGCTTATCGGACAGTGTAGTTCCAAGATCAGACTGCATGTTCTGTGCAGTCTGATCTTGGAACTACACTGTCCGCAAAAGGCCACTGAGTTAATCTTGAACATGCCTGCGGAAAACATCCTCCAATGTTATCAATTGCTAGTACTGTTTTGCATACAGAACCACTGTTGTTACTCGTGTACGCGTTATTACCAAAACGATGATGAGTTACAGAATTTCTTGGAATGTTCAACATCTGTTAATGGCTTATTATTATTGTTTTATCCGTGACGAGCTGCAGCTTCTCCCTTCTGGTTTTAGCTTCCGTTGGACCATCGCCGCCGACGGTATTCGAAGCCAGACCTTTCGATTATAAATGAGCAGCGCTCTGGCAAAAAGGGCTTTAATGCATCTTCATAATACATTATACCGAGCAAGTCATCATATAGCTATGAATCCATGAAATTTGTCTAATGACCGACTTAATTATGAGGTAGACTTGTCCTTTGACATGCAGAGAATTTAACCAGTAGCAAAAAGTTTCGACCCAGGCTAGCCTGGAGATGCATTTAAGCCTCTTTTCACAGGGTATGACTAAATTTAAACGCCTTACACAGTGAGGTCTGTCACTGCCCAATATATCATTGATTTACATTGAGAAGTTAGCCGTTTGATGTGTGATATAGTAGGCCTATCATGCACATATTACCCTCGGTATATGTATACCAGCCGGTGAATTTTTTAAACTTGCTTTCGCAGAAGACAAATTAAAATTGGAAGTAACAGCAACATTTGCCGATGAAACTGCACAAAACACTGCACACTGCACTGGGGAAAGGTTTCCAGCATTTTACTCCTTTTCCCACAATGATTTAAAAGCTTTCTCTGTCAGAGTCGTGATACCTCGGTACTGTTTGGTAAAGAGTTAACTCTCTCTCTTTATCGAAGAAATAAATTTGATTTTTCATATGGCTTACATTGCAGACAAAGAGACCTCTCAAAGTTCAATTCAGAGCTTGTAGATCACAGATCAGACGGCAACACATGTGCTGTCTGATCTTGATCTATGTCATCCACTAAAGGTAGTTAGTCCTATATCACAGTGAAACCCAATCATTTGAGCAACTGCTTTCAATTTTGTCAAGTCATAGATATTATAGTCGTTAAAAGAGATAAAATTCGTCTGCTAACAGAGGGTTAAGCCTTCAAATACAATCTTAATTTTCGATAGTGTAACAGGTAGAATGAAAACAACTGTAAGATCTCATGTAAATAGCATTACAACCTATGCCAAGAGAAACCATTTATAATCCTAGGAAAACATAGATAATATATATTTAACTCTTTCCGCGCCAACTGTATGAGCCATGCTCTGAGAAAAGGGGGTCTAATTGCATCTGCAAAAAGTATCGACTCAGGTCAGCCTGCGCAGTCCGCGCAGGCTGACCTAAACCGAAACTTTTTGCTTTTGGTAAATTTTCTGCATGTCATAGGACTATCTACCTCATGATTTAATCGGTTATTAGACAAAGGGAATTTATGGATCCAGAATTATATGATGACGTGCTTGGTATAATTCATCATGGAGGTGCATTAAACCTCCCTTTTTGCCACAACATGGCTCAGTCAACTCGACCTCTTTCGAATGGCTGAAAATACCGTCCAAATAGAAATTCGGAAAAAAATTTCATCCTGTATGCATGACTTTACAATCGGATGGTATATATCCAAAGTCAGATTATACGTTCTGTGCAGTCTGATCTTGAGCTATGTCTTACGCATAAGCCTCTGTTTTCGCTTAATGCGCTGAAGGGCTTTACCTTATCACTACAGCTATGGCTTAGGGATTATTTTACCCTTTTCCTGTTTCTGTAAAAATTCTAAATCTACAGATGCGAAAAAAACATCGCAAAGTTCACAAAGGACAATGCTTTGAAAGGAAGGAGATATTGCTTTTGGAAGAATGCAAAATATTATGGAAAAAATTGCTTGTTAAAAGGAATTGCTCCTTTCTCCTCCACGTTTTCAATCGTTGTGCAACTACAAAGGTGTAAAAAGTCGTTTGTTCAGTGATGACTTTCAAGCCTCCCCCCCCCCACCCCCACTCACACCCCGCCCCGACATAAACTCCTCTACATGAAAACACAGGAGGGAGACGAGCACCTCTCTTATCCATGCTTTTCCCTGGAATTCTTTTCACCAGCACCTTGCACGATATTCTTTCCAAACTGCTTGCTGCTTTCCCACATAACCATCGTCGAAACAATGATCAGCGGTGAGAACAAGGAATCCTGTCGAACTGAATATCATCAATCCTCGGAAAGAAATTCGCCGAGCTGGGGATCTGAACCAGTGACCCGGCCTGGTTTCAAGTTTTGTACGCTACTTAGTGCGCTTCCGGGCTCGGCCCTTCCTTTCAATGCTTATGCCGAGACCCAGTGGCGCAGCTTTCTTTCTTAGGGTCTTCAAAACTCGGGATTGTGTGGTTACTTTAATGAACATTCCCATCCAATGGTTAAAATCCAAAGTTTGCGATGTCAAATATCTTATTGTAGACTGAAAAATCTCACCGAACAGGGCAATCCGGATATAGATCAGATGGCATATTTGTGCATTCTGATCTTGATCTACACATTGTGAGGGAGGGCAGTTAGGTGCGATCAGCAGCCTAGATTTTAACTCTTTACCAAACAACAAAAATTTAGACTATTCCAAATTGAAAGCATTTGCAGACGACAAAATAAATGTGACTGAAAAATTGAAATTTGGTTTGGGAAGGGTAGAAAACATTGTGGAAAAAGGAGAAAATGCTGGTTACCAGCATTTTCTCCTTTTCCCACAATGTTTTCAAAAGGCCTTTTTCTCAGGGTCGTTAAAAGTCGGGATTGTGTGGTAAAGGGTTAAAATAACATGTAGAGTAATGGGTGAAGAGCGCTAAGTAGAAGATTAGTTGCTTTTGTTGTCATAGCAGATCTAGATTAAGATCAGATTGCATGGAATTTGTAAAATCTAGATCTTTTTTTTACGTGACTTAAAATATCTAGAGCTATTCTAGCGCTATCCTGATACTATCTACGATCCAATCAACACGAGTCATGCTTTTATGCATCTGCAAAAAGTGTCGAACTAGGTCAGCCGGTGCGGACTGCTCAGGCTTGACCAAACAAGCGGACGGTATAGATCCAAGATTAGACTGCACATCCTGTGTTGTCTGATCTTGAATTATGCCGTACTGCGAAAGCCCCTTTCAGTATCTATGGGGCTGAAAAGGTTAATTCTCTCAGCGCCATCTACATATCAGCCATGCTTTGACAAAAGGGGGCTTAATGCATCTCCGTGATTCATTATACCAACCAAGCCATTACATATCTCTCGATCTATAAAATCCATTTCATCTAACAACAACCTGAATCACTGGGTAGAATGGTCCTTTACTACGCAGAAAATTGACCCATAGCAAAAAGTATAGGCCCAGGTCAGCCTGTGCGGATTGCCCAGGCTGACCTGAGTCGATGCTTTTTGTACTTGTATTAAGCCCCCTTTTCACATAGCATGGCTCATATATTTAAACTCTTTACCAAACGACAAAATTATAGACTGGTCCAAATTGACAGCATTTGCAGACGACAAAATAAATGTGACTGAAAAATTGAAATTTGGTTTGGGATGGGTAGAAGACATTGTTGGAAAAGGAGAAAATGCTGGTTACCAGCATTTTCTCCTTTTCCCACAGTGTCTTCAAAAGGCTTCTTTCTCAGGGTCGTTAAAAGTTGGGATTGTGTGGTAAAGAGTTAAATCATCATCATAAGACGAAATTTTGGACTTGTCCAGATTGAAAGCGTTTGCCGACGACAAAATTAATGTGACTCAAAAATTCAAATTTGTTTTCGGAAGGATATAAAACGTTGTGGGAAAAGGAGAAAATGCTGGTTACCAGCATTTTCGCCTTTTCCCACCATGTTTTCAAAAGGCCTCTTTTCTTAGGGTAGTTAAAACTATGGATTGTATGGTAAGAGTTAACGCCTTGTCAAAACTTGAGTTTTGTCTTTGAAAGGATAGAAACCTCTGTGGGAAGAGGAAAAAACATGCTAGCTACCAGCACTTTTTTTAGTTTTCTCACAAAATTTTCAAAAGTCTCTTTCACCGGGGTCGGTAAAACACAGGCAGGAATGCTAGGTAAAGAGTTCAACGCGATCACTTGTAACGACAGATAATACAGATCCTTGAAATTCGGAAAGATTTTTTTTTTTAGCTTATAGGCTTGACTAAACAAGCACACAGTACAGATCAAAGATCAGTACAGTTCAGGTCTCTATTCACAAACCATTCTTATGAACATTCTTTGTCTTATTCTAAAGAATATTCTAAATATAAAAGTAAAACAACTTCTGATTAGCTGAACCAAATGGTTTAACCAATCAGATGTTGATTTGCTTCCTTAATCTAGAAATAGAGTTTGACCGAAATGAAGAATGGTTGGTCAATACAGGTCCCTCTGGTCTTGATCTATTTTGTCTGCAAAGGCCCATGTTTTCGCCTCTTTTGCAGGAAGGGTTTAATCTTTACAAAACAATCCCTGGTTTTAACAACCCTGGGGTAGTGGTCTTTTGAAAATACTGTGGGAAAAGCAGAAAATACTGGTAACCAGCATTTTCTACTTTTCCCAAAATGTTTTCTACCCTGTTAATGAACTTTGGCTCATTTGTACCACTTTCAGATTTGTCTTCTGCAGATACTTTCAATTCGGAAGAATCTAAAATTTATCGATTGATAAAGGGTAAATATAATGTGTTAATGAAAAGTGCCGACCAAGATAATACTGCTGGAACTATCTGATTCTTTGTCCACTTTCGTTGTCTGCGCATGTCATATTCTTTGAAGATAGAAAATGCCACCTAGCGGAAGATAATGTGTCCACTTTCTGTTAGCAGAGTGTCGAAAAATACAGGTTCTAGTTAGTACTCGTTACTTCCTGAAATTTTACAGATTTTCATCAGACGACTTTGATAAAACCTTGTCAAGTATGAATACTTTATATGAATTAACTCTTAACTTGCTGAATAACTTAAAAGAAACATTCAAGCCGATAGTTAAAACCTGAATTTGGCTATTTCTCAGTTTTTTTTTTGGGGGGGGGGGGGGGGAAGGGAGGATATGTCCTTATCGAACAGTATAGATCCAAGATCAGACTGCGCGTTATGTGCAGTCTGATATTGGTCTACCCTGTCCGCAAAAGTCCATCGAGTCGCGTTAGGGTTAACCTTAAACTCTTTAAAAAAAAAAAAAGATTTGTCTAACTTGAAAGTATTTGAAGAAGAAAAATTAAACATACCTTACATGATGCAAGTTTTTCTCTGAAAGGTTAGAAAACATTGTGAAAAAAGGAGAAAATGCTGGTTAGCATTCTCCTTCAGGATCGTTAAAAGTCGGGATTTTTTGTGTAAAAGGGATAATTAATGTAAGAGTAACTATGGCTACAGGAGCAATTCTAGAGTGGTTTATTGTAAAAAATCGTCTGAGGATTGGTCGTCTGAGGATTCCTCGTCTGTGGATATCTCGTCAGAGGATTCCTCGTCTGAGGATTGCCCGAAGTGTTTAGCACTACACTTGTATCATTTAAATCTGTCATACATTTGAGCCATACTCTGGCAAGAGCGGGTCAAATGCATCTCCGTGATGCATGATACCAAGCAAGTCATCATTCTGTATAATAGCCGATGGATCTTGAGGTAAACTCATCCTTTGACATGCTGGAAACTGACAATAGCAAAAGGTATCGATCCAAGTCTGCCTGCGCGGACTGCGCAGGCTGACCTGGGTCGATCCTTTTTGCATATGCAATAAGCCCCCTTTTCACAGAGCATAGCTCATTTTTTTTTGGGGGGGGGGGGGGAGTGTGTGTGTGTTTGTGGGGGTATAGTAGTATTTCAGTACTCAACGACCTAAGAGTTACCAAAGTTTAGGTATGCCCTAAGCAGACCTATCTTTAACAATGTTTTCGTGTGTATCCAACCTTATTGACCTACAAGAATGATTTCCAAGTCGTATGCGGCAAAACTTATTTTTTTTCAAAAGGTAATGAGGTGTGTATCTGTGTCAGTCGGGATGTAAGATAGCAAATGATATTTAAATGTACGTATTTCATATATCATTGACTGAATAATGCTAACCACTTGCTCGTTTTAACCCTTTACCAGACGACAAAAGTTTAGCATTGTCCAAATTGAAAGCATTTGCAGACGACAATTTCAATGTGGCTCAAATGGTGCAATTTTCTTTAATAGGGTCGAAAACATTGTGAGAGAAGGAGAAAATGCTGCTTACCAGCATTTTCTCCTTTTCCCGCAACGTTTTCTAAAGGTTTCTTTCCCAGGGTCGTTAAAAGTCGGCATTGTGCGGTAATTTCAGTGTCTTCCTAAATGTCCAAGGGTATAATTTAAATGTCTTCCTAAATTGTGTGTGTGTGCGAGAGAGAGAAAGAAGAAGAGAGGGAAGTGTTTCCTTCATATACCTGGCTCAAGTTAAGGAATTTGCCTTTGATAGAATAGTACTCATTGTTAGAAAAGGAGAAAATGCTGGTTACCAGTATTTTCTCCTTTTCCCACAATCTTTTCAAGGGCTTTGATCTCAGGGTCATTAAAACTCTGGATTGTGTGGTAAAGGGTCAAGTCTGTACCGTATCACTAATTTTTGGACTGGTCCACTTTGCCTCAAGTGATGGACTTGTGTTGAAAACATTGTCGCAAAGGAAGAAAATGTTGGTAACCAGCTTTTTCTTGTTTTCCAACAATGTTTTTAAACTTTCTTCCCTGAGGTTGTTTGACTTATCCAAATTGAGAACATTGGCAGACTGCATGTTAGATGTATCTCATATGGTTGGCTTTGTCTTTGAAAGTGAAAGACATTGTGAGAAACTTAATTCGCACAGGCTGACCCAGGTCGAAACTTTTTGTTTTTGGTGAATTTTCTGCTTTTCTGATGACTACTCTACTTCAGGATTCAGCCAGTTGTTAAACGACATTGTTCAAGTTTATGAATCCATACTTATGTGATGACTTGCTCGGTACAATGCATCATAGAGATACATTAAGCCCCCTTTTGCTAGAACACTGCTTAATAAGATTTGAATTCAGAATAGACCGTAAATGAAAGATCCAAGGTGCTGTGTCATCATAAAATCCAAAAGAGAGACAACTTTCACATATCAAAAACTTTAATGGCATTACAGTGATAAATGTAAACAAGCCAATATAGGTATAAAAGACAATAAAATAACAAAAACAATATCAGCACTGGTCAAATCTCACACAGTTTTCCTGGACCCATTTTCATACAATTACAGCTTTTAATGTCCTTGCTGTTTATAGCTATTGAAAACATTTGAGACATGCCCTGTGAAAAGGGGGATTAATAAACCTCCGTGATCCATTATACCAAGCAGGTCATCATACTATCTTGGATCTAAAAATCACTATGACTAACAACCGACTGACAGCTAGACTGGTCCTTTGACATGCAGAAAACTGACCAATAGCAAAAAGTTTGTGGACTGTGCAGGCTGACCTGGGTCGATACTTTTTGCAGATGCATTAAGCCCCATTTTCATAGAGCCTGGCTTATTTTGAGAAAATAAGTATTTGCATGCAATGAATGATGCCTTTCTCACAAAGTTTTAACTAGAGGCGCTTGAGCGCCTGTATCGCTCCACAGGCCTGATATTTCTATAATGGCGAAAGGAAGTTTTTAACAATTATCATTCAATCCTGCATTTTAGCTCATTGAAGAAACAATTTGGTAGACAACCACCATAGGAACTTACCTGCAAAACAACAATGAAATCCAATGAATAGTTTTAGAGAAGAAATTTTTCAAAGATTTTACTTTATACCATAAAAGGAAAATGAGTCTCCCATAAAAGCCATGTTTTTTGACAGATCATTTTTTTTTAAAGGAATTCTGTAAACCTGTATCTAAGGAACATTCCTGCAAAATAATAATGCTATCCAAATAGCGGTTTGGGAGGAGAAGATTTTTAAAGGTTTTTTACTTTGGTTGCCATGGCAACCAGAATTCTTCATGGAACACAATTATTTGAAGGAATTTGAAAGAGGACCACCAAAGGAACATTCCTGTGAAATTTGGTAAAAATCCAGTCAATAGTTTCTGAGGAGAAGTTTTTTAAAGAAAAAGTTTACGGACGCACGCACGGACGAACGGACGAACGAACGGACGGACGGACGGACGCACGACGGACACAACGCCATGACAATAGCTCGCTGGCCTTCGGCCAGTGGAGCTAAAAACCAAAAGTTTTCTTTTTTTCAGATACATCTCCAGTGTGTTTGTTGAAGCATATGAAGCTACTGATGCATCTACACAGACCTTAGCTCTTTACATCTACAAGATGAAAAACTTTTGGACTTGTCCATATTGAAAGTAATTGCAGACAACAACAAAAATAGGACTCAGATGATAAGATTTATCTTCAAAAGGGTAGACAACTGCATGAGAAAAGGAAAAAAAATCCTGTTTATCATCATTCTCTCATTTTCCCCAAGTTATTAAAAGCTTTTTTGTTCAGGACTGTTCCAAAACCAGATTGTTTGGAAAAGAGTTTAACAAAGTTAGGTCTTAAAAACAAGTTCTGATCACATAATAGATTGAAACAAAGAGAAAACCAGCAGCAAATCAAACAAGAGAGGCATTATAGTGCTGTGTTGCTCTCTACTACACAGTAAGTGAGCCTTATTTGGCACGGGTAGTGACATGTACCAATAAGTCTGTGAACTGTGTCACATCTTATTAGTAAGTAGGTGATCATTTAAATGTAAATAAGACTGCTGGTCCAAAGTAAAAATATACATGTACATGAAAATCAAAGAAATGGTTACAGAGTTATGTGAAACATTGAATAATAATCATCATTTCTCATTTCTGCCCCATCATCAACATCATTCTTGAAAACTTAAAATCTCAGAACAAAAAAAAAAATCATCATTGTCATCATCAACCTTAAAAACCCATAAGTCTTTAACTCAGAACAAAGTGAGTAATTATTATCATTTGGGGAAATCGCAATTACGACAATCCTTAAGTTCTGACTTATGAACAAGTTAATCATGACCCTAAAATATGCTAAAACAACCATTACATTGTTATCCATATTGGGCATTAGCCATCGTGAAACGCAGTCTGGCTTTTTGACGAATCAAGGAATCTTATAGAGGTATATTCCAGGACCAGTCATGCCAAGTGCTGGTTTTCAAAGATTGTAACAAAGGTCATAGAGAGAAAATAAGCCCCCTATGGCAGTCATAAAAAGGTATCCACTGAGCAAACAATAACATAATAAATACAAAACAGACCTTGATTATGTACATTATGCATATAATATACAACAATTTAGAAAATATGTAAAGAAATCTATACAACATTTAAATGTGTTTAATTATTGAATGAACCAAGTACATGTACTTTCACTTATTTCTATCCATGTCTAGTTTATATCAAAAACAAATAAACACATAACAAAAAGGATGGACATCAAATACATGTAGGAGAATATAGCAGTTATTAACAATATGCATATATGACACAATAGTTGAGAAAATATGTAAAATATCTATGTAACAATTCAATTAGTTTAATAAGTACATCATCCAAAGTATGTACTTTTACTCACTACAATGCATGACTAGTATATTTGAAAAAACAAGCAATTTCGTTGAAATGATATCCCCTGCCAAAAAAGACCTTTTTTGATACAAACATATTAGAGGTATTGTGTTTTGCATGTACATGTGGTCTTTTTGTAATTGGTCCATGATGAAATTATAGATTAAGCCCCCTTTTTCCATGGCACAGCATTTCATTAAATAAAAAACATATAAGAGGTATATGTATTGCATCTACACGTGGTCTTATTGTTATTGGTCCATAATGAGATTATACATTAAGTCCCCTTTTTCCATAACATGGCATTTCATTTAATGAAAACAAATAATGGAAATATACATAAAGCCCCCTTTTTCCTCATGGCATTATATATAGAAAAAAATTGTATTAACAGACTATCCAAAGGAAGACATGCAAGAAGTATCTGTCCGTGTGGACGGACTGGCTAACAGACTGTTATTGGTCCATAATGAAATACATTTAGCCCCCTTTTTTCATGACATGGTATTTCATGAAATAAAAACAAATAACTGTTGTCTGTGGTTTATGATAAACAATATAAATATGAAGTTTCATAAAATTTTGTCCAGTAGTTAAAGATATGGTCCATAATGGAAAAATACACCAATTCCCCTTTTTCCATGATATGACATTTAATCAAAAAAGCAAAAAAAACCCCGATATCAGTGGACTATCATCAATTATCATCAAGGATTTTAAGTTAAAGAGATACTGATCCATAATGGAAATATACATGAAGCCCCCTTTTTCTATGACACCACATTACATCAAAAAAGCAAAAAAAATATCGGGTGACATCATAAGGAACACATGTATGAATTTCTATCAGTTTTCATCAAGGATTTTAGAAGATATCTGTCTGGAAAGACGGACAAACAGATGGTCATTGGTCCATGATAAAATTATACATTAAACCCCCTTTTTCCATGACATAAGATTTCATTAAATAAAAACAAATGATGATTGTGACTTGTGATAAACAATACAAATATGAAGTTTCATATGATTTTGTTCTGTAGTTAAAGAGATATTGGTGTATAATGTAAATATACATCAAGCCCCCTTTTTCCATGACACAGCATTAAAAAAAAAGAAAAAAAAAGGGTATAAAACTGTGGTGTTGCATGGTAAATCTTGGTGAAACTTGTTGTACTGCATTTCCTAATGGTGGTTGATAGATGTGACAAGTTCCATGTAAAAACTGTGTAGTTTTCAAGATAAGACTCAAAATATCAAACATTCATTCAACCGCGTAACTCAAAATCGCTCCCAGTTGGCCATTTTGCATCGAATCAAAAAAAGAAAAAAAGCATATCGGCGGAATGGATTATTGTCCACATGTATAAAGTTCCAATGGTATTGGAGATATTCTCCCAGACTGACACAAAGACGGACAACGCTAAAACTATATCCCTCCGCCTATGGCGGGGGATTAAAAAAAAAAATAGATGTGTGTAACAAACAAGACAGCCACGGTGGCCCTGTATCGCTTCACAGCCTAACAAATTGCAGGTGCCATACATATAATTCAAAAGTCATCAAACTGTCAGAAATCTGTGCAATAATAGCTCCCTTTTTTCACAAGTCTAACCATTATCAAGTATCATTCATACAAAATACCCATGAAGTATGAACAAAGATAATTTCAAAAGAAGATTTCCAACAAAAAGGCAAGAATGGCCCTTTATCGCTCAACAAAGAATAATTTGTGACACCCCTTCTCCAACAGCGGGACCAGTTTTTGGTCATATGGCAATAATTTGAACAACCTTGGAAGAAGTTCCCAATATCATGCGGCATACATTTCAATTCTAGGCAAAATGATTTGGAACAAGAAGATTTTCAAATTTTCTCTATAAAAGCCTGTATGAAAGTTGTGACCCCAGGGGTGGGGCCATTTTTGACCAAGGGGCTAAAAGGAACAAAAAGATTTTTTTCACACTAAAAGCCATGTAATACTTGTGACCACTGGGGTCTACACTCTCCACAATCTTGGTATAGGCCCGCTAGACAAAGGTACAAGCCAAATTTGGTAGCCCTACGCTTTGTGGTTTAGAACAAGAAGATTTTTAAAGTTTCCACAGTATAAGCCCATGTAAAACTTGTGACACCTGAGGCTGGGCCAATTTTTAATCCAGGGCTAAAATTTGGAGAACTTTGGTCTAGGTACATTACATGAAGCTGCATGCCAAATTTGGTAGCCCTAGGACTTATGATTTCTGACAAGCAGTTTTTTTTTTTTAATTTCAATATTTTTCAGTTATGTTGTCATGGCAACCAGTTTCTACTAGAGTTAAATTCTTTGAAGAGATTCTGAAGGGGACTATGGCAGGATCATTTCTGTAAAATTTGGTCAAAATTACATGGGTAATTTCAGAGATGTTTAAATAAAAGGCAATGCACGCACAGACAAACTCGCAGACAGACCCATAACTGACACAGGGCCATGATATAAGCGCTATGGCCTTTAGCCAGTGGAGCTAAAAATTATCATCAAATACATGTAAAAGAATACAATAGTTCAAGATGGTTTGGAAGACACATAGAACAGCAAACAAATATTGAAAGTAAAAACCCATTCAAAAAGCACTGTTTTAACCCATTACTGACCAACCCTGTGTTTTTACTACCATGAGGTAAAAGTTCAAGAAATAATTTTGGTGCAAAGAGACAATGCTGGTATCTGGCATTTTCCCGTTTTCCAGCATAGTTTTCTACTCTATCACATATAAAATATTATCATGCAATAAAGGGATAACAAACTGATGATCCAGGAAAGCAAAATTGGATATTGAGGTACTAATGGAATGCTTTAATTTACCCCCTACACTTTACCAAACAAGAAAAATTTAAGATTGGTCCAACATAGAAAGCATTTCTAGATCATAGAATAAATGTTGCACAAATTCAGATATTTTTCTTTTGACGGGTATAAAACATGGGAAAAGAAGAAAATGCTGGTTACCAGCATTTTCTCCTTTTCCCATAATGTTTTCCACCCTTTCAGAGACAAATCCAATAATTAGAGCCATATTTACTAGTGGTCTGTGGTCTGCAAATGCTCTCTATAAAGGAGACCCTATAAATTTGGTGTCTTGTACAGAGTTACCATTTACCACAATATCCAGAGTTTTAACAACTGCAAGGAAAAGACCTTTTGAAAACATTGTGGGAAAAAAGAAATATTTTCTTTCCTTTCAAAGTTTGATTTTTACAAACTGAGCAACACTGAATTTATCATCTGCACATGCTCTCAATTCGGACCAGTCTACAATCTTGTTGTTTGGTATACAGCTAAAGAATGCTTTGCACAAACTATCAAAGCTATGGACATGATAGTTATAAAATACGAGATTTTTAGACTTTTTGCAATACATGAGTAAGTCTATGTGACGTGGCATTACCCACAGGGTTAACTTAGAATATTCAATGCTTGAAATCTGTGCACTTATGCTTTTTGTTGACTTCAAGGTTAGAAAAATTGCATTTTTTCCTGCATCCTTGAGAGTTATCTAGCTGCCATAATAGTCAATGAAAAGCCTTCTCTTGACACAGTTGAATTCTTCTGTTGGACAAATAATCATACAATTATGCAACCAATTCCTGAAAAATCAACAAACATGGCCAGGTCTCATGGCATAGTTACAGAATACATGACCTCACTTGCAAGGCTTCAGATTATGTGACTTTGTATTTCTCTTCATGAGCTATGACATCATCATATGATGGTGGAGGGGCTGGTCCTGTCTCATTGTCTAAAGAGGGAGCAGTAGGTGCTGAGTAGTTTGCTGCATATTGCCCTGCTGTGTATGGATACCCTGTTGCGGTTCCCCTTTCTCCACTGGACAAGATAGGATATTGTCCTGATGGTGTGGGCTGGACATTTTCACTGCTGACAGAGGTATAAGTGGGTGGGGTATCAGAGTGACTCTGATTTGAGACAGTAGCATACACAAAGACTGGGGTTGTATTGTGGCCCTCGTCAAGATGCCTTGTAGGTAGTCCTCTACATTCCTCAGCATTCGCTCGGTCATTCAAAGGGAAGCTTTCCTGAAGTTTGAGTCATACTTAAGTTAACATATACTTTACTAAATAAAATGTAATGAAATATTCTGCAATAAACATATTCATGCTTTAAACCTTTACCAAACAATCCGGAGTTTTAATGACCCTGAAAAGGAAGGCTTTTGAAAGCATTCTGGGAAAAGGAGAAATTCTGATAACTCACCCTTTCAATGGAAAATCTCGCTTTTTGAGCCCCAACTACTTGGTCATCTACAATGCTTTCAATTTGGACAAGTCTAAAATTTTGTCTGTGGTGATGAGTTGAATATTACAAAAACTTAGATATTGTAAATTCAGTGCCTTTATGGCCAAATCATCTCAAACTTTAGACGATATATATCCTGAGCAGAATGACTACACTGAGCCCATGATCTATATTCAGAATCTACGCAAAGTCCGCCTATTGAAATTGTAATATATGTCAGTGAGACTGAGGGACAACTAAATGAGAGAATGAAGGAACATCTGAGAGATGTCCATTTTAAAAAAGACAAACCTATAAACCACAAGTTCTTCAATAAACACATTTCAAGTTCCAACTTATGTTCATAGTCCTAAAACAGGTGTACTCCGTAAACAAAGTAGAAAGTCAAATACATGAATCAGCATGGACTAAGAAGCTGCAGACAATCTAACTACTTGATTGTAACATCAAGAACCCGTAATTTTCTATAGCGTTACTGGTTGTCCGACAAAGCATGAGAACACTGATGTGACATCACAATGTTGATGTCACTTCATAATTACAAAAAAGTCTGGTTGAAATATTACACATCTAACAATGTTCTGAATAGATTTAGTGTTTCAAAACTACTGAAAACCGCAAAAGCTGAAATGTTGAACAGGCAAGGGATTCAATTCATAGTTATTTATTCATTCCCTGAGGAATTTACAGGGTCATTGTATTATCCATTTTGAATGGTTTAATTTCTGAGCCACCCAAAAGGGGGTCTTCATGCATCTCTGTGATGCATTATACTAAGCAAGTTAACATACAATTATAGATCCATAGAATCCATTACTTCTAACGATCATCTGGATATGGAGGTAGAATGGCCCTTTGACATTCAGAAACTTTACCAAAAGCAAAATGTTTCAACCCATGTCAGTCTGCATGGACTGCGCAGGCTAACATGGGTCAATATTTTTTGCAGATGCATTAAGCCCCCTTTTCACAGAGAATGGCTCATTTTCTTCGTAATGTAATATTCATCCAACATTACCTGTCCTACTCCAGCATTGTTCATATTGGTACCGGTTGTTTCATTGTCAGAGGGATTCTTCTTCTTATCTCTACAACAACCACAACAGCAACAGAGCAGCACCAGTCCTGCCACACAGCCAACTACAATTCCAAATATCTCCCAGCCAGTCAGATTTTTACATTCAGAGTGGTCGCCACATGGGTTGTTTTTATTACACTGAATGTCGTCTGGGATACATCGCCCATTTTCACAGAGGTATTCATCACAATCTCCTGAAAAAAGAAAACAACAGACCACATGGAGGTTAACTCTTAACCACAAGAACAAAATTTTAGACTGGTCAAAATTGGAAAAGGATTCGCAGAGAACAAGTATAACATGGATCAAAAGAGAGAAGCTACTTGTGAAAATATTACCAAAGATACTCCCTCAATGAAATAAATTTCAGTCTTTCATCAAAAAATAAGAATATCCTCTATTTCTTTATCCCAAAATGCTCTCTACCCTTTCTCAGACAAACCATATTGAATGTGTTGTCTTTAATTTCAATCAATACAGACAAGTCTAGAATTCTGTGATCTAGTACAATATTAACATGATACCTACCATTTCTATGGAATACATTAAACGTCATTCTTAATGTTTTATACCCAGTGGAACCCTGAGTAAACCTCAGTATCAGGTCATTTTCTGAATCAGTCGTGAAAATGGTATTCAAGGGTAGATACCCACAAAATTTTGAACTGTAACCTGCAAAAAACATCAACTTTCATAAAAATGGTATTTGATTCTTTACTAAATGAAAAAACTTTAGACGTGTCCAAATTGAAAGAATTTGCCATCAACAAAAAATTATTAATTAATATGGGCCATGCTCTTTCAATAGGGTGTTTAATGCATCTTCATGATGCATCATACCAAACAACTCATCATTTAATTATGGGTGCATAAAATCCATTTTCTCCAACAAATGACTGAATCATGGGGTAGATTGGTCCTTTCACATGCAAAAATAGCAATTAGTTTCAATCCAGGTCAAAACATTTTGCACATGCATTAAACCCCTTTTTCACAGAGTGTGACAGATATCTACTTCAAGAATGCATATGAAACCTTGGTGAAAAAAGGAGAAATTACTTGTTACAAGCATTCTCCTGTAGCTACAATATTTTTCCTCCAGGGGATTGATGCAAGACAAAAATGCCACTAGCACAGCCGAAGCTTTTCAACTATTCATTATTTTGTTGTTGAGAGACAATGATTAATTGACTGATTGTATGGTGTTTGACACCATTTTCAACATTATTTCAGTTATATTGCAGCAGCCAGGGCACCTATCCATGCTTTCCTGAAATTTTTTTTATCTGGCAGTACTCCATACAATATTCTTTCCAAGCCACTGACTGCTTTCCCACATAACCATCTTCAAAACAATAGTCAGCATCAAAAGAGGAATGAATCCTGTTGCAATGACTATCATCAGTCCTTGGAGAGTAATTGGCCAAGCCGGGGATCAAACTAGTGACCCCATACTCTCAAGTCCTGTACACCGATGACTGAGCTACTGGGGCTCGGCTTTTGTGAGACAAAGATATCTATAAAATTCTTATAATCATACAAATAAAATTTGCGTACCATGTGAAATTTCTCTATTTTGTTTGTCACAATGCTTCCTGTGCTCTCTCATCATCATCAGAAGAGCACCAGAAGAACAGTCTGTAGCGAACAGGACTTGAGAAAAGGGGTTACCGGTTCAAATCCCAAACTCAGTGATTTTTTTCCCTGATAGTTGATGATAGTTATTGCTGCAGGATTTTTTCCTCATTAACTGCTGAACATTGTTTTGAAGATGGTTATGTGGGAAAGCGGCCGGTGGCTTCGAAAGTATATTGTGCAAAGTACTGGTAAACTCCTGGCTTCGGAAGAATATTGTGCAAAGTACTGGTAAAAATAAACTCCAGAAAAGCATAGGCAGGTGCAATGGCTGCTGCAAATCACTGAAGAAATCTTCAAAATGGCATTAAACACCATACAAAAAGCAAAAAAATCACCATCATCAAGCTCACAATCTGTTCATTAGATATAATTTCTCTAATTGTCTGTAACCAAACAATCCCTTGTTTCTATATATCTGTGAAAAAATGTTTCAAAAAACATCATAGGAAAAGGATCAAATGCTGGTGACAAGTATTTTCTCCTTTTATGTGATGTTTGTACCCATTCATAGACAAATTCCATTATTTGAACCATGTAAAATCTGTTGTCTGCAAAGCTTTCAATATCGACCAGTCTAAAGTTTTGACATCAAAATTTTACTCAAATGGCAGGAAAAGGTGAAAAGTGTTATACATAAATAAACTGTGATAAAAATGTACAAAAATAATGATGTGATACATGAAAACCTTTTATTTTACTTGGATCTGATGTTAAGCTTGTATAAATCATGTTGGTCTTAGCCCTTTACCACACACAATCCTAACTTTTAACCACCTGAGCAAAAGCCCTTTGGAAAACATTGTGGGAAAAGGAGAAAATGCTGGTAACCAGCATTTTCTTCTTTTCCCACAATGTTTTCTACCCTTTCCAAAAGTAATCGAAACTTTTTCATCACATTTATTTTTTGTCTGCAAATGCTCTAAATATGGGATAGCCTAAAATCTTGCCATTTGGAAAAGACTTAAGCGATCAGCTACCTAGAATCCACTGTAGTTTTGATGTCAATAGTGATACATGTATATAGTAAATATAACATGAACATTACATTACCTGTGTTTATATCAAAATAAACATCTTTGCTACTTAGTCTGTGTCTTTGCTTTAATTCAACGCAATCATCAGAATTTATATCTACATCTGAAATACAAACAAATGTAATCAGTCAAACTTGTGTCTATGTCAATCTTGAGGCAAAACTCTCTTAACAAGAACAGCCAGTCAAGACACGAGCCAAACCTTAATCGATATGACACCAAGAATGCAGACAAATGGCTGCCATATACCACATTTCAAAAGACAGTGCATGCAGCTTCTGACTGATTTTGCATACATCTATGTTTGGACAATGTCACGAGAAGACTGTTACACGAGATGGTGCATAACATGGGGAAAAAACTTATCTTACTCCCAGATCTGTATTCACCAACCATTCTTAATTTCTTTCTCAGTCATTTTTTTTAGCTTTGGAAAGTAACACAACTTATGATTGGCTAAACTATTTGGCTAAGTCAGTCAGAAGTTATCTCACATTCAAATTTAGAAAATTCTTGAGAATAACCTTTAAACTGTTCCAAAGAATGCTTGGTAAATATGGACCTAATTCTTTACCATGTTCAGTGTATAAAACTGTAATACTGGACCAAGATCTAGGTTTAACTCTTTACCAAACCAGCAAATCAGGCAACAAATCAAATCAGACTCATACAGTGGAATATGTCTTTGAGCAAGTAGAAAACATTGTTGGAAAGGGAGAAAATGCTGGTTACCAGAATTTTCTCCTATTCACACAATGTTTTCAAAACTCCTCTTTCTTAGGGTCATTAAAACTCAGGATTGTGTGGTAAAGGGTTAATGTCTGATCTAAAAGATGAATAGTAACATTTAATTGGCATACTGTCAGACTTGACTCCATGCATTCAAATGTCCTGATACTATGCGTCCCCTGCTTTATAACTTGAGCTAATGCAGATGACAGATAATCCAAGTAGCTTCACTATCAACTTTAACCCTTTACAAACAATTTTAATGACCTGATAAAGAAGGCTTTGAAAACATAACATAACAAACAGCCATCTTGGGGCATCAACCATACAGCCAACTGGTGGGGACAATAAATAATGATAATCAATGGATTCACAATTATATCTTGACCTATCCCTTTACCGTAAAATCCTGTGTTTAACAACCCTGAGTAAAAAGCCTTTTGAAAACACTGAGGGAAAAGGACAAAATACAGGTAATTATCTCCTGCTAGATGGCATTCTACAAATACACATGTATCAAAACGACAACCGTTACTTTGAATTTCAAAATCAAATATGTTTACTCAATAAAACGCTACCTGGTGCAATTCATTCAGCTATGATCAGCTAGCATGTAACCTATGCACCGGCCTTTTATTAAAAGAGCCCCTACAGGCTTAGGTAATAGCTTCGATGTAAGCCCTACTTTTCCCTAGTATATTGGATCGGTGATGCGTCATAGCAGACAGGTCGAATCTTCGAAAAAAAAGACATGTGCAGACAACGAAATACAGGTAACCAGCATTTTTTCCTTTTCCATTAATATTTTCTACCCTTCCCAAAACAAATTTTGATTTCTGAGTAACATTAATTTTATCGGCTGCAAATGCATTGAATTTTGACTAGTTTCAAATTTTGTTGTTTGGTTAAGAGCTATGCAACATGCTACCCACCCGTGAACTGAAAGGAAAGCCTATCATAGAGATAGTATCCTGTAACATGCATATCACAGCGTGTGTCGCTTCCAATGTTGAATGAACTCTCATACCAGTCTATGTGCACCTCTCCTGCATGGATAGACGTATCAAACATCTTAAACAGGTTGACTTCCATCTGGCATGGACGATCTACATATACTGAAATAGAATTAAATACAGTAATTGTTGATTCTAAACCCTTTAAAAAAAAAAATTGCCAATTTTAATAACCCTGAAGAAGACAACATTGGAAAAAGAGAATATGCTGGTAACCAGCATTTTCTGCTTTTCCAACAATTACTCCTACCCTTCTAAAGACAAATTTTAGTCTTTGAGTAATGTTTGATAAAAGTTACTATATGTTGTCAGCAAAATGCTTTGAATGTGGACAAGTATAAAATTCTGTAATTTATCAACGAGTTTTATCTAGGATGGTTTAAGCTCTGCATGTTACAGTTTTGAAAATACTGTAATGAAAGAAGCAATTACTTGCTCCATACACTTTCTCCTTTCTCCTATGTGTATTAATCCTTACCAAACAATTCTGTGTTTTAATGACCCTGAGAAACATTTCTTTTGAAAACATTGTTAGAAAAAGGAAATTGCTGGTAACCAGGACTCACAGTTCCCACCTTTGTCAAGATAAATTCTATGACATGAGCTCTGTCCAATTAACTGTCTGCAGATGCCTTTAATTTGGACCACTCAAAAATTTGTCATCAGGTAAAGAGTTAAAATTTCTTTCAAAATCCTTTTGTCGGTTTTCTTCAAATATTTCTCCTTTGTGTCAAATGTAAAAACATAGCAGTCTATCCAAGAATGTCTGCCAAAAATTTATCTGCTGGCAACAAAATTTTAGACTAATCCAAACTGAAAGCATTTTACAGACAGCAAAACGTGTGGCTCAAATGATGCTATTGTGTTTGAAAGTGTAAATAACATTGTGGTAAAGGGAGAAAATAATGGTAACCTGCATTTTCTTCTTTTCCTACAATCTTTTCAATAATCTTCTCCATAAGGATTGTTAAAATAGGATTGTTTCATAATGTGTTAACCCTTTACTAAACTGAGCAGGAAGGGTTTTTTACAACATTTTGGGGAAATAGAGAAAATTCCGGGTACCAGCATTTTCTTCTTTTCACACAACATTTCTACCCTAACAGAGCGCTTAATCTCATTTGTATGAATTTTGATTTTGTCGTCTGCAAATGTTACAAATTTGGAAGGGTCTAAAATCTGTCCATGTGGAAATGGTTAACTGATATACAAGCACTTGAAATACTACTTGAAACCATTGATATTTTCAATTAATTCTATTTGTAAATATTTTTTTTCTTCTTATTTTGTAAAAGTCTATACTGATGATACTCAATATACCCTATTGTGGTGTCATCCACACCGGAGCTGTCCAAGTAGAGGGTAACACAACTGACAGAGCTATAATCACCATTTTTTTGACATGAAAGGTTCTAGCTACTAAGTTCTATAGAAAAAATTGTAAGTCCCCTTTTTCCCCTCAAATTCATGATTTCTTGCTATCCCTGCACCAGTTTTTCTATTCAATATAATGTTGCTATTGAGCACTTTGATTAAAGGTCCACTGGAAGCCAAAAGTAAACAGTGTGAAGTTAAAATGCATTTAAATTTAAATCACACCATTAAAAATTTATGGAAATTAACATGAAGATTACAATTTCTCATTTTACTGTTGGTCCAAGTTGCTGATCTAAAAATGAGTTTCAAACCCCCAAAAAAGTAAACAAAAGATAGATCTACTTGGCAACTTTTGACCTACTTTTAAAATTCATTTTTTCTGCCATTGACTTACAATAATATATTGTCAACTTCACAATACTTTCCATAACTTTGAATGATGTGATTTAAAATTAAATAAATACATGAAGATTTTAACACCCCTTTTATTTACTTCTGGCCACTAAAGAGCATTTAATGTCTGATTTTTCTACTTGTTGTTTTTCCAATCGTTAACAGTAAAACTGTTGTGCTGCCACACTTTGTTACGAGAGTTCTTCAGACTAATTATTGAATATTAATTTACTACTGAGCTGGAGAGAATTACAGGCATTTATCAAATTATGTGAGAAACCATTTAAACCCCCTTCACCACACATTCCAGAGATTTAACTATTAACTCTTTACCAGAGGACAAATTTTGCACTTGTCCAAATTCAGAGCTGTTGCAGATGACAAATTTACTGTGACTTTATTTATGAAACTCAATTCCAAAAGTGTAGAAAACATTGTAGCAAAAGGAGAAAATACTGGTTACCAGCATTTTCTCCTTTTCCAACAAAGTTTTCAATAGGCTTCTTCCCAAGGGTCATTAAAACTCAAAATTGTGTCATAAAGACTTAAAAACCTAGGAAAAGGAGAAAATATGTTACCAGCATTTTCTCCTTTTCACACCAAGGCTTCTAATCATCAAGGATAAGTTCCATTGTTTGAGTCACATTCAAATTGGTGTTTGTAAATGCTTTCAATTAGAACAGATCTTGTTGTTTGGTAAAGAGTTAAACCAAAAATTTTTGTTGCTCTTGGTTCATGTATTCTAAGATTGTTGATAAATTAACAAAAGTTGAGAAGCCACTTATTGGCCCATATCATTACCACTGTTCCTTTTGTCCATGATATAAACAAGGATAGGTTCTGCTAGGCAAGTTGTTGTTGGTAGGAGGGTTGGGATCAAATTTACTTAAGTCGAGAGTGCAATCTTGTTTTGCTTTAGAGCTAACTCACAATGTAAAGCAAGTTTGTTTAGGCCTATTTCTCTCCTTTTTTTTGTGTGGGGGGGGGGGGTAGGTGTGATGACAGGATATTGTCTTTATTCTGTCATACCAGACATCGGTTCCATGGGGTGGGGGGCAGTGGAATAAAATGAAAATGTGACTGTTGTTTTACTATTCAGTCTTCTAAGATTCAATTGGATATGTTTCGCAAAATCTACTTACTTATTTCGTAATTTTCCTCAGAATCAGCAGTAGCTGTAATTATAAAACAGACAATTAATAAGACTACTAAAAATGCTAGGTACTTCATGTCCTTATAAGCCATAAAAACAACCCCGCCTTGATATTTCTCAATGACAATTCATATAAATGGCATATTAGTAAGACAGGGGAGGTAACTTTTCTAAGCACAAACAGAAGTACTTGAGAAATTTAAATCAATGGGGAATATATATTTAGATCTGCCTTAGGAGAAATTTTTCATAGATGTAAATCTATATCAATTTGATTAAAAGAAAAAATTAAATCTTGTAAGAGTACTGTCGTTGAATAACATATGGTCGTCGCATTTATTTTGCTCGATGTGCAGCCTTGCTGTCTGCTATTTCGGCTCCCAAATAAACAACTGAACATTGGAGAGGTGCGATCTAGTATTTATTTTGTGTTATAAACTCTTGAATTTGAAAAAGTTAAAAAGATGTGCTCTGCGAACGTGTAACTCTGACGTGAGATATAAGAAGAGGCTACAAGTTTGCAGTATGATAATAATTGACTATGGGATATGTTCTGATCAGCGCACATTAGGCTACACAATGGACCATTTAAATTAAATGGTTTTTTTTAAAGACTCTGAAAGAGACACAAAATGTTTTACAGCGGAAATCAACGCTAAAAATACATGAAATACTAATAAAAAGAAAGTGCATTCGCATAAATAGAGATCTAACCTTGTTTAATAACCTCTGCCACATCCAGTAGTGGTCAATGTTTCAGTCAAGTTGACGTTAACCCTTAGGCTACTAAGCGCGACTCACAGACCTTTAGCGGACAACATAGATCAAGATCAGACTGCACAGAACGTGCAGTCTGATCTTGGATCTACACTGTCCGATAAGGTGAGATCTTTTCTCCAAAAATATCGTTGAAATAGGCAAATTTGGGTTTTTTACTATCGGCTCGAAAGTTTCATTTCTTTTATTTCCCAGGATAAGGGTTAACATAACCCTTGGTGCGTGAAGAAATATGTTGAATGTATCTATAGATATTGATCAGATTGCAAATAACATCCAGTTTAATTTTGGATTTAAATCATCTACTAGTGAAATTAAGCATTTTTACGTGTATTCCTTACCAAAAGTACAAATAGGTCCGGTAATCTTGCGCGTACGGTAATCTTGCGCACTTCGGTAGATTCCTGTTGCGCGAGTTTGTTTGATGAATTCTACCTGTTTCTGCAGTGTTTCTTAGACCGTAGGAATTTGGAATAACAGAAAAACCTTCAGAAAGTAACTATAGCTAAATTTTGTACCTGAGAATGTCTAAAGTTTGTCTGTAACATCATCCTGACTAATTATTCATAAACACGCCCTATGACCCAATTCCCGACGAGGCTGGCTGTAACACTTTTTACCTGTCAGTTAAACGAGCAATTTATGTCTCATCACAAAAACGAATCAATTAAACACATATTTTACAACTTTATAAGATATTAAGGAACAGTTTTAACATTATTTTCCTCATTTACGTGCAACCTTTATCAGACGACAAATTCATTTCCTATTTGCCGGCATTTTGTCAAAGTTCTGAATCAAAGGCCCAAATCGAGCATAATTATTTTCTTTTCTACAATTATTCATTGTATGGGCCATAAATACTTTAGAAATCCTTTGCATTGACGTCATTTATCGAAGTGCGCAAGATCACCGGACAGTTGTATGCCGGATAAAACCTCACGGTGATAGTTTACTTCTTAAAAGTTTGTGTTGTTCGGGGAATCTTTCTATAACTATCTTGAGTCATAATCTAGATGAAATATTTCTATAAATAGATAAATAGCTGTGGGGATCTAGCTATTCATTTTAGTGTCATAAGTAAACAGTCGTTTGCTTAGGTGCGCAAGATTACCGGACAGCATCGTACTGTAGATTTCAATTATGAAAAAGTCTAAGTTCTGTTGGCTACTGTTTTGGGAGTTCAGCTCAAAAGGCAACTTAGGCTAACTTGATTAAATAAACTTTTGACTTAACCAAATTTAAACGAATTAGTACATCTGCCATTTCAAAGGGTATATCGGCAAACTGTTAATTTGATAGGATGTGTCTTTGACTGCGAACAACATTGCGGTCATATCCATTCGACCACCCGTTGTCTTCAGTCTGTCATAGGGGAAAAAAAAAATACCGTCAATGATGTTAACTAGTTTAACAGCACACCTAACGCATTTCAAAATCACATTATTCTTTGGCAAAACTAAGGTCTGTGAGAAATTTTATTCTCTCACCTTTAAGCTTAGAACTTTGCTGAAACGAGTAGATCTAGATCTACAATGTTCGCACTTTTTGTGCATAGCCTTGTGTAAATTAGTTTAAGCATCTCTTAATTTCTTATCAAGATATTTATCATCAGCAGAAACATATGATAGGATTTTTTTCCCCGGAATTTAATCAAGAGAACCAGACATGACAGCACGATTTCAGTAGCCTATCTGCTAAATTGATATGTATAAATTACTGCGATTGTTTGGGAACCTGTATCAACAGTAACCAAGGGAATCGGTTTATCTTATCGCCACAGATCCGTGTATTTCTGAACTATCTCCGGGCCGCCATCGGCTTTTAAAAAGGGCCGATGATATTTACCCGACAGTCGTGTACACACTGAAGAAATTTCATACTGCGAGTCCGACTGTCGTGTACTCAATGAAGGAAAACTCGTTGGGTGCCCGACGGTCGTGCACGGACTGATGAAATTTCGTCTTGGGGGCACGATTACGTGCCCGCAATTTCCGATTTCTTCATTGAGTACACGACGCGGTCGTGTACGCACTGAAGAACTGGAGTCTTACGTACACGTGTAAATGGGTTGGGCCAAAACGCAGACTTTTACGTGAATCGGCACGGCGTAGACAGTCTCATTGGAGCACACGGCAATAGTCATTTATACAGCGTGTTACAGAACAAATGCATGCACAAGCGTAGCTGGCATCCTTTTTATACGTCCGAAGGCTCGTATTACCTCATACTGTACACCCGGTCGTCCGTCCGTCCGTTTGGAATTTCTTGTGTGCGCAACTCCTCCTACAGTTTCCATCGGAATTAGATCTATTTGAAATTTGCCACAATGGTATTCAGTCGTTTCGGCACCAAGTCATTTCTACACCCAGTCAGTTCGAAACTTTTTGGTCGTATCGACCCATATTTTGGTCAATTCGACCCACAATTTTTTTTAGCAACAAATTGTAGATAAAAAGTATTACTAATTCATTTGAGTAGGCCTACATGTATTCAAAGAGTTATCTAGATAGGGGTATCCCAAAAAGTATTTAAAGCAGATACAATTGAAATTCAGCTACATATACTATATGTGCTGTGGGAAATAACTAGTTAAATTTGCAGTGACAAGAATATGTTAATAGTTGTTTTGTGTGTGTTTGTTTTTGGAGTTTAATGAATAACTTGGAGTTTCACCAGCGGTCGAAACGACCTAAAAGTGTCAAAATTATCGGGTGTCGAAATGACTCATTCACCACAGTGAATCTTTATGATGTCTAGTTGTGCATGTGACTCTCAAAATTCGGGTCGCTGTTTGCGTTCTAAAATTATCTGCACTTGATTTCTGAAATGGCCAACTTAAATAACTGCTAACGGACGGACGGACGACCGGACGACCGGGTGTATAACATAATACGACCCTTCGGGCATGACACCCTGTATAAATGACTATTGCTCCACTGAGACGGTTTACGCCGTGCTGGTTCACATAGCAGTCTGCGTTTTGGTCCAATCCATTAATACGTGTACGTAAGACTCCAGTTCTTCAGTGCGTACACGACCACATCGTGTACTGAATGAAGAAATCGGAAATAGCGGGCACGTCATCGTGCCCCCAAGACGAAATTTCATCAGTCCGTGCACGACCGTCGGGCACCCAACGAGTTTTCCTTCATTGAGTACACGACAGTCGGGCACCCAAGAAGTTTTCCTTCATTGAGTACACGACAGTCGTACTCGCAATATGAATTTTCTTCAGTGCGTACACGACGGTCGGGTAAATAGTCACTTTCTTTAAAAAGTGGTAGGACCATGGCGCCCGAGTGCCGAAGGTACGAAATGGTGGAGATTATGAGATGGGCGTGTTCCCCCATTCCTCTCGTAAGAGGGGTGGAGGGTGGCTGGGTGAGCTTGTCGGAAAAAAAAAAAGTATTCTTTTCAGTCTTCTAAGTTCTAAGCGGTTCTACTGCATTTAAGACCATATTTGCTGAATCACACTACTGGCAACTACTGACCAATGTGCCTGTAAGTAAAAGATACAGCAAAAACAAGAGCAATCAGTGATGGTTGATGCACCCCTGTTGTGGTTTTGTTACCAAAAAGCTGTTGCGTAAGATACATATACTCGCTCTACAAGGGTTACCATTCTGGACTTCATTACTGCAAAACAAGAGGGCCTTGATGGCCCGTATTTGCTCACCAGAGCCTTTTTGACCTACAATTCAGAGATGTGAAAAAAAAATGTAATGAGTATTTGAATGAAACTATGGCCACTGAAGTGTACACTAGCTTTCCTAGAATTTGTCTCAGTGACCTGCTTTTTGACCTGACATGGCTGATCCTTAAAGTCATACGAGATACCATCAAGACAAACAATCTGACCAATTTTCACAAGCATAAGACTGAAAGTGTGGCTTCTAGCTAGAGTGTACAAATGATTTTTATAAAATTTGATCTTGTGACCTAATTTTCAACCCAATTGTGATTGTTTTAAAAGTCATCCTGGATAATACCCAGACAAACATTCTGACTTTTATGAGTATTGGACATTAAATGCAGCATATACAGTGTACACAAGGTTTTCAAAGATTTGACCAGGTGACCCAGTGTTTGACCTGACATGACCCATTTCAAAACCAGTCTGACATATCATCAAGACAAACATTCTGACCACTTTTCATAGATATTGGACTGAAAATGTGGCCTTTAAAGCATACACAACCTTTTTTTAAATATCTGACCTGATGACCTAGTTTTTCACCTGATGTGACCCATTTTCGAATTCGTTCAAGATGTTATCACGGAAAACATCAAGAAAAACATTCTGACCAACTTTCAGTTGTATTGGACTGACAATGTTGCCCCCAGAGTGAATACATCCATGGTTTTACTAAGATTTGACCTGGTGACCTAGATTTTGATCTAACATCACCTTTTTTTTTTAAAATGTTTGAGATACATGCATCATCAAGACAAATATTAAAACCAACTTTCATGAATATTAGACTGAAATTGTAGTCTCGAGAGCATACACAAGGTCTTTCAAATATTTGACCTGGTGACATAGTTTTTCACCCAATATGACCCATTTTTCAAACATGTCTGAGATATCATCAAGACAAAGATTCTGATTAACTTTCATGATAGCTGGACTGAAAATGTGGCTGCTAGAGCGTGTACAAGCTTTTAAAAGATTAATCTGGTGACCTAGTTTTTGACCCAATGTGACCTTTTTTTAGAACTTGCTACGATATCTCGCCTTCAGGACATCATGCTCAGGTGATTTAGTAATTCAATGGACCTTGAAAATTAGACTTCCAATGATGTTACACTGAATTCTATCAAGTGGTTGCTGAAAAAAAGTTCAGAAACAAAATTCAGGACCAATAATTCAAAGTCATAACTGTAAGAAAATTTGTCTTATCAAAGCATACTGACACTATGCACATGCTATTCTTATAAGGAAGCTTTTTAGTTTAAGTTTCACTGAATTCTATCCACTTCTTAGTGAGTTACTGAATGGGAACAAAATTGGATGACTAAAAAACAAAGGTCCATGGCTATGACAAAAATATGCTGACAATATATTTATGCATGTCTTCCCTCAAATGAAGTTTTGTAGCATTTCATCTAGTTGCTGCTGAGAAACAGCAAAGAAATGAATTAAGGACTAGAAGTTGAAAGGGCCATGGCTGTTAGAACAATTACTGAACCAAAACTTCCTGACAATATGCCAATGCAACCTATAATGTAGACTTTGTTGAGTAAACAAGACTAAGTCAACAAATGGCTGCTTTTCCTACACTGATCATGGGATTTTCTTCATTTTCGATAGGGATCGAACCCCTCATGATACAATATGTGCAAAATTAAAAAGAACTGCATGAACAAGATGGCCATGATTGCCCTAAGTTGCTCACCAGACCCTTTTGACCAAACATGACCCATTTTCAACCTCTTTCGAGATATTATGACAAACATTCTATCAAGCTTTCATAATTATTGGAATGAAAATTTGGCCTCTAGCTTGTACACAAGCTTTTTCTAGAATTTCTCTCAGTGACCTATTTTTTAGCCAAACATAGCCCATTTTCCCACTGTAGATATTATCAAAACAAAGATTCTGACCACCTTTCATAAGTATTGGACAGAAAATGGCCTCTAGAGTGTACACAAGGTTTTTCAAAAATTTAACATGGCAACCTAGTTGTTTACCCAATGTTACCCATTTTCAATTTCATCATATTGATTATCAAGAAAAACGTCCTGACTAATTTTCATAAGTATCGGAGAAAAAATGTAGACTCTGAAGCTACACAAGCTATTTTAAAGATTTGATCTGATGACCTAGTTTTTGACCCCATGTGACCAATTTTCTACCTCACTCAAGATATCATCAATACAAACATTCTGACCAAGTTTCATGAGTATTGCTGTGAAAATGTAGCCTCTAGAGTGTACACAAGGTTTTTCTAAGATCTGACCTTCTGATCTAGATTTGACCCGACATGACCCGTTTTCAAACTCATCCAAGAAATCGTCAAGACAAATAGTCTGATTAAGTTTCATGAGTATTGAACTTAAAATGTGGCCTCTAAAGCGTATGCAAGGGTTTTTCTAAGGTATGAGCTAATGACCTAGTTTTTGACCAGACATGCCCCATTTTCGAACTCGTCTGAGAAATCATCAAGACAAATATTCTGACCAACTTTCAAGAGTTTTGGACTGAAAATCTGGCCTCTAGAACGTAAGCAAGGTTTTTCTAAGATTTGACCTAGTGACCTAGTTTTTGACCCAACCTGACCCATTTTCCAAACCTGACCAAGATATCATTAAGACAAACCTTCTGACCAAGTTTCCAGAGTTTCTGACTGAAAATGTGGTCTTTAGAGTGTACACAAGGTTTTTCTAAGTTATGACCTAGTTTTTGACCTGACCTGACCCATTTTCAAACTTGTTTTTGACCATACATGACCTATTTTTGAACTCGTCTGAGATATTATCAAGACAAACATTCTGACCAACTTTCAAGAGTTCTGGACTGAAAATGTACTCTCTAGAGCGTACACAAGGTTTTTCTAAGATTTGATCTAGTGACCTAGTTTTTGACCATTCACGACCCATTTTCAAACTCGTCTGAGATATCATGAAGACAAACATTCTGACCAACTTTCAAGAGTTTTGGACTGAAAATGTGGCCTTTAGGGCATACACAAGGTTTTTTAAAATTTGACCTAGTGACCTGTCCCATTTTCAAACCCATCTGAGATATCATCAGGACAAACATTCTGACTAACTTTCAAGAGTTTTGGACTGAAAATGTAGCCTCTAGAGTGTACACAAGGTTTTTTTAAGATTTAACCTAGTGACCTAGTTTTTGACCCGACCTGACCCATTTTCAAAATTGTCTGAGATATCATTAAAACAAACATTCTGACCAAGTTTCATGAGTATCGGACCAAATATGTGGCCTCTTTGAGCGTACACAAGGTTAAAGTTGACGACACACCACACATGACAGACACAGCATAAGCACAAAAGCTCACCTTGAGCACTTCCTGCTCAGGTGTGCTAAAAAGCTAAAATAACAATATTGGCAGACTATCACAAGGAACATACATACATGTATGAAGTTTCATAAATTTTCATCTAGGCTTTTTCACTATTGTCTGTGGCTTGTGATAAACAATATAAAGATGAAGTTTCATGACATTTTGTCCTGTAGTTAAAGAGATATTGGTCCATAATGAAAATATACGTCAAGCCCCCTTTCTCCATGACACGGCATTTAAAAAACAAGGGTATATAACTGTAGTGTTGCATGGTCAATCTGGGTGAAACTTGTTGTCCTGCATATCCTAATGGTGGTTGATAGATGTTACAAGTTCGATGTAAAAACTCTGTAAAGTTTTCTAGATAAGACTCAAAACAATAGTTCACTCTATATACCTTTATGTCCTAATTTTGTGACACCCGGGGCAGGGCCAATTTTGACCCCAGGGCCATCATTTGAACAAACTTGGTAGAGGTTCACCATGAGATGATCCATACAAACTATCAAAACTCTACGCCTTCTAGTTTCAGATAAGAAGATTTTCAAAGTTTGCTCTATATACGATTTTGCCCAAATTTGTGACCCCTGGGACAGGGCCAATTTTGACCCCAGGAGCATCATTTGAACAAACTTGGTAGGGGACTACTAGAAGATACTACATACCAAATATCAAAGCTCTGGGCTTTCTAGTTTCAGACAAGAAGATTTTTAAAGATGTTGTAAATTTCCCCTTTTTTGTTGGTGTAGCAACCGGAGTTAATGGGTTCATTCAATTCTTTTACCAACTTTGGTAGAGCTTCACCCAAGGAACATGCCTGCCAAGTTTCAACATGATTGGCCCACCCGTTTAGGAGGAGAAGATATTTAAAGGAAATGTGAACAGATGGATGGATGGATGCCGGACAACGACCAATCACAATACCTCACCTTAGCACTTCGTGCTCAGGTGAGCTAAAAATGCAAACACTTTTTCAGTATCAATAACTTTAATGGCACTTGTAATAAGTATAAATGAGCTAACTCAGATATAACAGCAGATAAGGAGTAAATTAATGATATATCAAAACTTCTCAATCCCTTTTATCATCAAAACTTTGTCTCACTAAACCCACAACAGTACTCATAATACTTTTAATGCAACTGCACCAGAGAGCTTGTGAAAAGAGAGTCAGAGAAGAAGCAACTTTTGCTTGTTCCAAGCATTTGCTCCTATCAAGACTTTCATCAATCACATTAAAAAAACAAGAGGGCCATGATGGCCCTGTATAGCTCCACTGGCTTTTTAACCCTTTACCACACAAATCGAAGTGTTAATGACCCTGAAAGAGAAGGCTTTCAAAAACATCGTGAGAAAAGGACAACATCTTGTCAGCCAGTATTTTCTCCTTTTCCCACAACATTTCCTAACCTATCAAAGACAGAAATAGTCATTTAAGCTACATTCAATTTGTCTTTTTGCAATGGCTTTAAACTTGGTACAGTAAAAAAAAATTGTCATTTCTTAGAGTAAGATTAACATATCATGCGTTTAATTGGCACTGACAGAGACATACAGCATAAAAAGTTTGTATGGTAATAAAATGACTTTGAAGACATAACCTCCACCCCACCCGCCAAACAAAAACAGTCATATCTTTTTAAATGCAAAGATAATGTCAGTGAATACAAGCCGGTTTAATCATTAGCATGAAAGGTAAAGTTCTGAAAAAATTTGAGTGATAGAAACTTTACTTTAAATTAAACATTGCATTCATGTGATCATAACCATTAGCATCAAAATAAATCACTCTCCCTTAAAACAGAACATTTCCTCTCCAAAAAACTTGAATACCAAACTCCAATAATGTATAAGTGCAGTTTGATAATCAAGGGAGGTAAATAGTAACAAACTTTATCTTGTATAACAGGAGTTATTTCCCTTGATTACTATTTAAATCACAGTCACCATATAAGCCCATGTTAAACTTGTGATCTCCGGGGCAGAGCCAATTTTGACCCCAGGGCTATAATATGAAGGAATTTGATAGAGGTCCATTAGATAAAGCTACATGCTAAATTTGGTAGCCCTGGGCCTTATGGTTTCAGACAAGAAGATTTTCAAAGATGTTCAATATTTTTCAGTTTTGTTGCCATGGCAACCAGAGTTTTTGAAGGAATCAAATTCTTTCAAGAAATCCTAAAGAGGACCATGGCAGGATCATTTCTGTGAAGTTTCATCACATTTGGATGGGTAGTTTCAGAGAAGAAGTAGTTTGAAAAAAAAGTTAACGCATGCATGGACGGACGGACACACGGACAGACAGACGGACGCACGACGGACACCGGGCCATGACATAAGCCAGCTGGCCTTTGGCCAGTGGAGCTAACAAGAGGGCCATTGGCCCTAAGGCGATCACCTAAGTAAAAGTCATCTAGGACTGATGAAGTTAAAGACATCCTAGTTGTGTTGATATACACACATGAGTATTAGTGACTCACTTTTCGATCCATTGTGACCAAATTCCAAACTTGTTCAAAATATTATCAAGAAAAACATTCTGATCAAATTTACTGTGTCTCAGACTAAAAATATGGCCTCTCGAGTACATACAAGGTTTTTCTAAGATTTGTTCCAGATACCTACTTTTAGACCCGACATGACCCAATTTAAAACTTGTATTCTGAACAACTTTCATCAGTACCAAACTGAAATGTGGCCTCCAGAGAGCACATCAGGTTTTTTCTAAGATTTGTCCCAGTTACCTACTTTTGACCTGACATGAACTAATTTTAAACTTCACAAAAATCATCAAGACAAGTGTTCTGACAAAGTTTCATGAGTATCAGACGGAAAACATGGCTTCTAGAGTGGACACAACATTTTTCTATGATTTGTCCGCGTTCTACTTTTTGACCCAATGTGACCTAATTTTTGCCTTATGCTAGATATCACTAAGACGAATTTTCTGTCAACGTTTCATGAGTACGAGACTAAAAATGAGGCCCCTAGAGTGCACACAAGATTTTTATAAGAATTGTCCCTGTGACCTACTTTTTGACCTCTGTGAGCCATTCTCAAATTTAATCATATTCTCATCAAGACAAACATTCTGATCAGCTATCATGGGTATCTGAATGAAACGTGGTCTCTAGAATGCACAGGTTTTTTTTTGATTTAACACTGTGACCTACTTTTTAACCCGACATGACCAAATTTCAAATTCATCTGAAATGTCATTAAGATATAAATTTTGACTAAGACATTCGGACTTTGTTTTCATAAATGGCAGGTGAATATCCTAGTGTAAGATTTTGACAAATCAAATTTGCAAATTGCACGAGGTGCGTCATCATACCATATTTGGAACTGTACATGTGACTGGAGATACAGATTTTTCCTGTCTTGCGAGATATTCTATCCGTGTGCGACTCATATATTTGAGTTTGAAAATTTTCAGGTATATATTATAGGTAAATACAGAAGTCTATGGTATGATCTCTGATGCTTCAGATTCTGTTTATGATTTCAGAAGATATAAGATAAATAATAAAATATGTATAAATGAAAAGTATTGGTGACTACAAATATGCTGCATTTCATGCATATCAAATAATCCATTTATCAAACAACAGCACAGAAAAAAAAAAAAAAAAAACCAAAGCTAATCCCATTGCTCATATATATAATTTTATGACATTTAAACAATAACGTAGGTTATATGTAAAATATTTTAATATGCAACTGGATTCTGAATAATAAAATATGTATAAATAAAACCTGTTGGCAACTAAAACTATGCTGTACCGGTATAGCAAACTATCCATTTATGAAACAAGAGCACAGAAAAAAACAAAAAACCAAATTTCATTGCTCATATGTTATTTATGTCGTGTGTAAACAATAATATAGAATACATGTAAAATGTTTAACTAGTTTCTAAATAATAAAATATGTATATATAAAGAGTATCTGTGACTAAAAATATGCTGCATTTCATGCATATCAACCTATCCATTTATCAAACAATAGCATGAAAAAAATATCCCATTGCTCCCATGTATCTTACATGATCAGGAAAGAGTAACATGTAAAATTTGTTAAATTTAACTTTTCTAACCCTTTTCCAAATCAAAATTGTAGACTTGTCTATATTGAACGCATTTGCAGATGATAAATCAAACATGGCTGACATTATTGGATGTGTTTAAAAGTGTATAAAACATTGTGGGAAAGTCATAAATTAAATCAAACTTTCATCAATTGCTCATCCTCACTATATCATACCAAAACTGACAAAGAAAATGATTACGAAATGTAATAAATAACATACACAGGTCATAAAAAAGTTGAAAATCAAGTAAAAAGAAATAATTTCAGCATGGTTCATTCAAAATTCCTACAAAAATGTGACTCCTGGCTTGGAAAATTTCTTTCCGAGGATTGATGAGAATCTCCAACTGCTAACCATTGTTTCGACTATGATTATGTGGGAAAGCAGCCAGGGGGGTATGGAAAAAAGACTGTGCAGAGTACTGGTATAAGAGATTCCAGGAAAGCATGGATAGGTGCACTGGCCACTGCAATATAACTGAAATAATGTTGAAAACGGCTTTAAACACCATACAGTCAGCCTCTTACAAAAATTGTTAATTATCACAACATACATGTAAGTACTTGCTCATGAAGCAGTATTCTTAACAAAATGCAGATCCAAGAAGGTAAAAAATATCAAAATCTTAAAAATTGTCTACCAGATGGCAAAAATTTTAGACTCATACCTGTACATATTGAAAGCATTAAAGTTTGCTAATGACATAGTAAGTGGGGTTCAGATCAAGAAAATTGTTTTTTAACAAAGTAAATGACCCATTTCCAATCTTTTCCGAGATATTATAACAAACATTCTAAAGCATCCATTAGGTATTTCAAAGATTTGACCCAATGACCTAGTTTCTGACCTGGCAATGCGACCGATTTTCAAACTGGATTGAGACATCATCAATACAAACATTCTGACCAGCTGTCACTGGTATTGGACTGAAAATGTGACCTCTAGAGTGTATGCAAGGTTTTTCTATGATTTGACCCAGTGACCTAGTTTTTGACCCAATGTGACCCATTTCAAGTCTTTCCCTATCATCAAGACAGAGATTCTGACCATCTGTCATGGGTATTGGACCCAAAATGTGGTTTCAAGAATGTAAACATGGTTTTTTAAAGATTTGACCCTGTGGCCTAGTTTTTGATCCTACACGACAAATATTTTTATTTGTTTGAGATATTATTAAGACAAACATTCTGACCAGTTTTTTAGAGTATTGGACTGAAAATGTGGCCTCTAGGGTGAACACAAGGTTTTCTAAGATTTGACCCAGTGACCAAGTTTTTGGCTTGACCTGAATCTTTATCAAAGTCATCCCAGATATTATCAAGACAAACATTATTTCCAAGTTTAGTGAATGTCAAACTAAAAATGTGGCATTTAGAGGGTACATAAGATTTTTTGAAGATTTGACCCAGTGACCTAGTTTTTGACCTGACATGACCCATTTTCAAAATTGTCCAAAGATATGATCAAAACAAACATTCTGATGAACTTTCAAAAGTACTGGACTTAAAATTTGGACTCTTGAGTGTGCACAAGGTTTTTCTATGAACTGACGTAGTGACCTAGTTTTTGACCCATTTTTATCTAAGATATCATCAAGACAAAGATTTTGACAAAGTTCCAAGAGTATCAAATACAAAATGTGGCCTCTAGAGCGCCCAGAAGGTTTTTTCAAAGATTTGATCGACTGACCTACTTTTTGACCCTAATAACCCTTTTTCAGACTTGTCTAAGATATAATCAAGACAAATATTCTGTTAAAGTTACAAGCGTATTGGACTCAAAATGTTGCCTCTAGAGTGTAAACAAGGTTTTTTTCTTAGATTTGACCAAGTGACTTAGTTTTTGACCAGACATGACCCATTTTCAAACATTTTCTACATATTATCAAGACAAACATTCTGGCTAAGTTTTATGAGTATCAGACAAAAAATGAGGCCTCTAGAGCAAACACATGGGTTTTCAAAGATTTGACCCAGTGACCTAACATGACCCATTTTCAAATTTATCCAAGATATCATCAAGACTGACATTCTGATAAACTTTCAAGAATATTGGACCCAAAATGTGGCCTCTTGAGTGTACACAAGGTTTTTCTAAGGTTTGACCGAATGACCTAGTTTTTCACTAGACATGATCCATTTGCGAACTTGTCAAACATATAATCAAGACAAACATTCTGACCAAGTTTCGTGAGTATGAATGTGGCCTCCAGAGCATACAAAAGATAAAAGGTGACAGGGGAAGACGCATGACAGACACATCATGATCACAAAAGCTCACCTTGAGCACCTTGTTCTAAGGTGAGCTATAGGAAAAATGTGATAAAAGGAGACATGAGGGCCATTGGCCCTAAACTGCTCATCAAACTAAAGTAATCTTGGATTTACAACGATGTTAATTTAAAATGTTGCCTCTAGAGTGCAGACAAGGTTTTTCAAAAATATGTGTCAGAGACCTAGTCTGTGACTTGATGAGACTAATTTATAGACATATCCAAGATATCATCAATACAATAATTCTCACCATTTTTGATAATTATTGGGCTGAAAATGTGGCCTTTAAAGAGCACACAAGGTTTTTCTGAGATATGTTCCAGTGACCTGCTTTTTGACCCAAGATGCCCAAATTTTAAACTCTATAAATTACCATTAAGAAAATTATTCTGATCAACCTTTCATGAGTATTGGAATTAAACATGGGTTCTAGAGTGCACACACATTTTTTTCAAAGATTTGTCCAAGTAACCCACTTTTTGACCATATGAGATTTATTTTCACACTTTTCTAAGATATTATCAAGACAAACATTCTGCCCAAATTTCATGAGTACTAGTTTGTACTCCATCCAAATACCATTAAGACAAACATTCTGACCTGTTTTTAGGAGTATTGGACTGCAAATAAGGTCTCTAGAGTGCACACAAGGTTTTTCCAAGATTTGGCCCATTGATCTACTCTTTAGTCAAACGTGACATTTTCAGCCTTACTCAAGATTTTATCAAGACAAATATTCTGATCAACTTTCATGAGTAATAGACTAAAAAAGTGGCCTCTAGAGTGCACACACAGTTTTTCTAAGATTTGTCCCATTGACACAAATTATAACCAAATGTGAACCATTTTCCAGACACTTCCAAGATATTATTAAGAAAAACACTCTAACCAACTTTCATAATTATTAGCTTGAAAATGTTGTCTCTTAAATGAATACAAAGTTTTTCTAATTTTGACCAGAAGTGATTGATTTTCAAACATGTCTGAGATATCATCAAGACAAACATTCTGACCAACTCTGACCAACTCTCCGAAGTGTTTGACTGAAAATGTGGTCACATCACGTTTTCCAAAGTTTGTATCAGTTACCTACTTTTTGACCAAATGTGACTCATTTTCAATCTTGTGTGAGAAGTCATTAAGACAACGGTCCTGACCAAGTTTCATGAAAATGTGGCCTCCAGAGTGCACACAAGGTATTTCTAAGATATGTCCCAGTGAAGTACTTTTTATTACCAAATGTGACCTATTTTTATAATTGTTTGAGAAATCATCACGACACAGGCCCTGACCTACTAGAGTGAAAATGTAGCCTCTAGAGTGCACACAAGGTACTTGTTGACACCTGCACAATGGTCGATGGAAAAAGCATAATCACAAAAGCTGGTGAACAGCATTTTTCCTTTTTCCAACAGTTTTTCTATTTTTCAGGATAGTTAAGACTTGGAACTGTTTGGTAATGAACTAATATACACTGTCTGCAAAAAAATACTGCAATAGACAACCTAGATATTAATAAAATAAAGTTACATGACATTATAGACACTATATTGTGTCTTTCTCCATATCATCCCTGCACATTTTATGTACAAGTACATGACTTCTTTAATAAAACAAATCAACTCTTAAGTAACAACCATTTCCTCATTTTCCCACAATGTGTTACCAGTATAGTTTTTCATATGATCGTATGAAAAGATGCAACATAATTAATTTTCTTGTACACTGCAAAATGCATGCAAGTCAAGGTAAATTCACAACTTGATGAACTATTTATGGCAACAAACTGGATCTGTGGAATAGACCACTATATACTACATATGCCCTTAACAAGCTTAGATATTAACAGGTCCATGAAAAAATAATTCACAAATATGTACTTTAGATTCGTGTCCTTTTAGAGTCTGAAGTATGACTTTTTTAATCTGTAGAAGTGGTTTGGGAGTTATCTGTCATTTTGGCTGTTCATAAGGCAAGGAAAAAGGTTTTCTTTGACAAAAAAAAATCTCTTTAGCATACACTTCTGTCCCACAAATATTCAAACAATATCAAAACTAAATACGCCACTATAACCACCAAACATTATATCCCTGGTTACACATCATAGTAACAGCTCATATGGCTGTACATACAAGGTCCCAGATCATGAGACTTTGTATTTCTCTTCATGAGCTATGACATCATCATATGATGGTGGAGGGGGTGGTCCAGCCTCACTGTCTAAAGAGGGAGCAGCAGGAGCAGTAGATGCTGAGTAGTTTCCTGCATATTGTCCTGAAGTGTATGGATTCCCTGTTGAGGTTCCCCTTTCTACATTGGATGAGACAGGATGTTGTCCTGATGGTGTAGGCTGGATATTTTCACTGCTGACAGAAGTATAGGTGGGTGGGGTATCAAAGTGACTTTGATTTGAGACAGTAGCATACACATAGACTGGGATTGTACTGTGGCCCTCGTCAAGCTGCCTTGTGGTAAGCCCTGTTAGTTCTTCAGCATTTGCTCTTGCATTCAAAGGGTAGCTTTCCTGAATTTGAAAACAAATTAAGAACTTATTCTGCTAAGAAACCAAAGGGGACTTGCCATTAGGAAAGGCCTGACTACAGTCAACCCATTACATGTATTCAGCAAGCACTATAGGTTTGATAAAAGCACACACTTAACTCTTTATTTGATTACAAAATTTTAGACTTCTTTGTATTTAACACATTTTCAGTTGATAAATAAAATGTGATGCAAGTGAAGGGACTTTTCCTTGAAAGGGTAGAAAACATTGTGGTTACTAGCATTTCCCCCTTTTTCTACAATATTTCAATGGGCTTCTTCATCAGGGTTTTAAGCTTCAAGTAAGAGTAGATGCCAAAAGTAAACAAAGCAGGTGTCAAAATGCATTTAAATTTAAATCATACCATTTAAAAGTGGAAATTATTATGAAGATGACAATCTGTCATTGTATGGTTGCTCCCAGTGTTAGTTGCTAGAAGAGAAATTGATTCAACTAGAGCTATCACTAAACGTGATCAATACCCCCCATCAGCTCCTTGTCACAAAACAGGTCTTTGTCACAGAAAGCAGAATGGTTTAGTACAAAAGTAAGAGTTGAAAAAAGTTCAAGGGGAGATAATTTGGCAACAAATCGCACCAGGGTCATGAAAATTGCACATGCACAACTTCATATACATGTATATAAGAACACTGTGTGCAAATTTGAGTTCAGTACCTGAAAAACTGTCACAGTATTTCGCTGGACAAATTTGTGTCCACGGACAGACGGACAGACAGCCATGGCGATTCCAGTATACCCCCCTCCACTTCGTTGTGGGGGGGGGGGGTATAATAACTAGGTTAAAACCTGCCAGGTTACTCTATCTTTTGTTTATTTTTTGCCTGATTTAAAATTCATTTTTCTGCCAGTGACTAACACTTGGACTGACCACATAATAACAGATTGTTTTCTTCACAATATTTGATATCCTTTAAATGGTATGATTTAATTTTAAATGCATTTTAACACCTACATTGATTTTTTAGCTGCTACTGAGCCTTTAATACAGGTGAACTTCATCTTATTTTTCAAATTTAGATCTTAAAAGTTGGCCTCTGAAGACAAGATGGTTGTTCAAAAGGGACAGTCCCTAAGACCCAAAATAATTTCGGATGCAACTATATCAGATGACAAACTCATGGACTGCATTGACACCATTTACAGATGACATATGAATTGTGGCCCATTTGAGGGAACCAAATCTGTGAAAACGTAACAAACATAGAAGGGAAAAGAGAAAAATCTGGTCACCAGATTGTCTTTTAAAAATACAGATGCTCATCATAGTAACTTCTTCTGTTTATGTTTTCAAAGGCTATCGACTGCAGAAGGTAATGCTTGTATGCTGTTTTGGCTTTTGAGACCTTGGGGTGATTTACTGTAGATTCAGTAACAGACAAGTTCAGTAAATTGGACTTCCGTAGATTCAGTAACAGACAAGTTCAGTAAATTGGACGTATAGTGTAAAATGATTGGAGATTTTGGTAATAAGGTAATTCACTAACTATACAGTTTAATTTGCACAATGATGCTTTTCACACCTAATACATGTGATGTGCTCTATTTGTTCATTGCTTAATTTCTGTGTATAAAAAATAATAATAATACAAGTTGATTCTACCTTTTATGACTGAGTTTTTTTCTACCCAAGATTCTGTGGGTAGCTCCGATGAGGTACTTGGATCTAACAAAGGTCATAGTGCATGAATTTTGCACAATTATCTTGTTAACAAAACCTTCAATTGGTTAACTATATTAAGTCCAATTTACAGAATTTATCTGCTACCGAAAGAAACATCTATCATCCTTTGGGAACAAGTAAGTTCTTTTATTATCTGCAAATGGTGCTGGTCTAAAGTGTGAGAAAAAGACAGCCAAAATGAATGACATGAGTTATTCTAAACAAGAGGACCATGTATCACTCCACGGGCTAATAAGTACAGACATACATACCAAACATTACAATTCTAGGCAAAATGGCTTCAAACAAGAAGACTTATGTCTGCTCTATAAAAGCCTATGTGAAAGTTGTGACTCCAGGGCAAGGCCATTTTTGGCCACAGAGCTATAATTGCTTGGACCCTGGTAGAGGTCCACAAGATAAAGCAACACACCAAATATTGCAAGTCTAGGCCATATGGTAATAAAAAAGAAGATTTTCAAAGTTTCCACAATAGAAAGTCCCTGTAAAACATGGGACCCATGTTGAGGGGCTTATTTCAGTCCCATGGCTAAATTTTTAACAAATTCAGAAGTGATACACAAGGTGAAGCTATGTGCCAAATGTGGTAGTCCTAAGATTCAAAATTAGGATCAAGAAGACCATAAGAAATTTTTACTCTACAATAACAAGTCAAGTTTATGACTTATGAGGTGGGGCCAATTTTGACATCAGGGCTTTAATTTGAAAAATTTGGAAGAGGTATAATAGATGGTAACACTCATGAAATATTACAGTTGTAGCTCATGGTCAGGAGCAAAATGATTTTTTAAAGTTTTCAACATAAAAGCTTGTGACTGCCAGTGTGGGTCTGAATTTGACCCCAGGGCTACATTTTGGCCTGTCTTGATAGAGGCCCACTAGAAAATGCTACATGTAAAATTTGGTAGCCCTAGGCCTTATGGCTAGGCATGAGAAGATTTTTAAAATTTTAACAACATAAGCCCAGGTAAAACTTGTGACCCCTGGCACAGGGCCAGTTTTGACCCAAGGCTTACAATTTGAAGAATATTGGTCGAGGTCCGTAGATGAGGCTACATGGCAAATTTGGTAGCCCTATGATTTTTAAAGTTTTCACTATATAAGCCTATGTGAAACTTGTGACCCCTTGGGTGGTGCCAATTTAGACCCTAGGGATATAATGTGAAGAACCTTGATAGAGGTTCATAAAATGAATCTACATGCTAAATTTGGTAGCACTAGGCCAGGAAGATTTTCAAAGATTTTCAATATTTTTTGGTTTTGTTGCCATGGCAACAAGAGTTTTTTTAAAGGGATCAAATTTTTTCAAGAAATTCTGAAGAGGACCATGGCAGAATCATTTATGTGAAGTTTTCTCAACTTGGATGGATAGTTTCAGAAAAGAAGTCTGAAATAAAAGTTAACGCACGGATGTGTGGATGCACAGACAGATGCACACAGGGCCATGACAGGAGCTTCCTGGCCTTCAGCCAGTGGAGCTAAAAATAGAAAGCACAAGAAGGCTTTGTTGCATTTTCTTTTTGATCCAATAATAGAAACTAATGAAAAATTCATTACCTGCCCTATTCTGGCATTGTTCTGAATGGTTCCTGTTGTTTCATTATCAGATGAGTTCCTCTTTGATCTACAGTAACAACAACAACAACAGCAACAGAGCAGCACAAGTCCTGCCACACAACCAGCAACAATTCCAAATATCTCCCAGCCAGTCAGATTTTTACATGCAGAGTGGTCACCACATGGGTTATTTTTATTACACTGAATGTCATCTGGGATACATCGCCCGTTTTCACAGAGGTAGTCTTCACACTCTGAAAAGAGTGGTAAGCCAAAAAGTTAGTCTCATCATTTAAATCTCTGTGAAAGACCAGATGATGAGGAACTATGGAGAAGTTAAGAAATGATACAAGATAATCTTCACCAACCATATTAAATATTGTTTTGATTCTTGGGACTTTAAAACTTCAGCATCTAATTGTCTGACACAGAAAATATACATCAATCAGAAGTCTATTTAAAAAAAAAATCAAAATGGTTGGGGAATACTTTACAGAGGAAGGTAAACAGCTAAACAGACAGGTAGAGGAGTACTGCTGGGGCTGTGCAATACAAACTGAATATCATGTTGAAGTAACCTTCATGGGGCTTGTATTTGCCTCAAGCTGCTTGGCAAATGTCAGAGGTCGAAAAATTTTTAACCCTTAGGCTGCGAATTGGGACTCATTTACCTTTTGCAGACAATGTAGATAAAGATCAGACTGCACAGAACATGCAGTCTGATCTTGGATCTACACTATCTGATAAGGAGATACCTTTCTCCAAAACTACCTTTTTGAAATAGCAAAACTGGTTTTCACTGTCGGCTTGAAAATTTCATTTGAAGTTATTTATCAAGATAAGGGTTAACATGACAAGAAGCAAATACAAGCCACAGAAACCTACAAACCCTAACCATAATGTATTGCAGTAATGAACAATTTCATTTAAATATAGTATGAAACTAAAGGCAAATACCACTTAACCCCTCACCACACAATCCTGACTTTTAACGACCCTGAGGGAATAGGGTCTTGAAAACGTTACAGGAAAAGGAGAAAATGCTGATAACCAACATTTCTCCTTTTCCCAGAATGTTTTCTACGCATCCGAAAACGAATTTCAATTATTCAGTCACATTTATTATGCTGTCTGCAAATGCTTTCACCTTGGACAAATCTAAAATTTTGTTGTTGGGTAAAGAGTAAAGGTGAAAATCAATTTTCATGAATGGCAGATGAATACTGTAATGTAACATTTCGACTAATAAAATCTGAAACTAGGCTGAAAGCAGTCAACATGCGGATTGCTTCATCATTAACATATGTGAAACCATTATTTGACACTGTGCAGGTGGGGATTTATTTTCCATAGTGTCTTCCATAGTTCTTACAAGGGTCAGTTTTCCTTCTTCTAAATATTTTTCTCTTTTTCCCTTCATACGCTTACTGGGTTCCTCTATAAACAGTCCATATTTTTTACTTCAACTCATCATTAAAAGAAAAAACGAAAAAAAAAAAATCAACAGCATTTGTGGCTCAAAGTTAAATTTGTCTATGAAATGGCTGGAAACATTGTAGGGAGAAAGGAGAAAATGCAGGTTACCAGCACTTTCTCATTTTTTTGAAATGTATTCAAAAGCCTTCTCTATCATGGTTGTTCAAAGTTGGGATTGTTTAGTACAGGGTAAAAGTTTTAAACACACCTTCACTTCCTTTTGTTCCAGTGTATATCAAGTGCATACTGCACAGCATACTGTATAAAATGTGCAGGACAACCTTGATTCTGTGTTGTGTAAGATATTTCAAACATATCAGAAACAGCCATGAACTTACTATAATCTCAGCTTCAATCACAGACTAAGAAATGTTAATTTTATTAATCTGGTGTTTCATAGACTAACCCTTAACCACACAATCCCCAGTTTTCATGGCCAGATGAATATTCTCCGAAGTACACAGACTTAGGAGAGGGATTTAGGGCCATCATGGTCCCCTTGTTTGATTTAGAGTTTTCACCAAAAAAGGCAACCTCAGCTGAACATTGTCAACCACATATGATTCTCATGTTGAACTTTTATCAAATGACAAAATTTTAGACTGGTCCAAATTGAAAGCATTTGCAGTTGACAAATCAAATGTTGCACAAATAATGATATTTGTCTTTGAAAGGGTAAAAATCATAGTGGGAAAAGGAGCAAATAATGCTTATCAGCATTTTCTCCTTTTCCCACAATGTTTTCAAAAAGTTCTTTTTCCATAGGGTTGTTAAAGCTTGGGATTGTATTGTAAAGGGTTAATTTGTGTGACTACAGCTAAACCCTTTACCAAACAATCTTATGTTTTAACAACTGAGAAATGTAGGCTGTTGAAAATATTGTAGGCAAGTGAAGAAAATGCTGATTTCCAGCATTCTAAAAGAAATTCAATGAAAAAATTCATCATTTAAGCCACATTAGAATTTTTGGTCTGTGAGTGCTTTCCAATTCACCAAGTCTAAAATTTAACATTTGGTAATGAGGTAAATTGCCAACAGAACCACCATTTAACCCTTTACCACACAATCCCTACTTTTGACGACCCTGAGAAAGAAGCCTTTAGAAAACATTGTGGGAAAAGGAGAAAATGCTGGTAACCAGCATTTTCTCCTTTTCCCACAATATTTTCTACCCTTCACAAAACAAATTTCAAATTTTCAGTCACTTTTATTTTGTCGTCTTCAAATGCTTTCGATTTGGACAAACCTAAAATTTTGTCATTTGGTAATGAGTTAACAGATTGTGTTAAGAAGTAATACTGCACTTCTTTCTGAACTTTTTACTATTAATTCTTTACCAAACAACAAAATTTTAGAGTAGTCCAAATTGAAAGCATTTGCAAAAGACAAAATGAATGAGGCTCAAATAATGAAATTGTATTGGGAAGGGTAGTAAACATTGTGGGAAAAGGAGAAAATGCTGGTCGAGAGCATTTTCTCCTTTTCACATGTTTTCAAAAGATTTTTTCTTCTGGGGAATGAAAACTCAGGGTTATATCATAAAGGTTTAAACTTAGAAAAGAACTGACTTTAGAATGGATTGTGAACACAATTCCCAAAGATACAATAATACATGTACCTACCATTTATATGGAAAACATTGAAGGCCATTCTTAATGTTTTATATCCAGTAGAACCCTGAACAAACCTCAGTATTAAATCATATTCTGTATTGGTGGTGAAAATGGTATTTAAGGGAAGAGAGGACCCACAATATTTTGAACTGTAACCTGCAATAAAGCATTTTATCTGCATTAACTTGCAACCATCTGAAACACATTTGCAGCAGACCGCTATAAATATGGATTATATTGTAGGGACTTTCCTGGTACTTGTATTTACTTTGAGCAGCATGAGAAAATTTGGTAATGCGCTAGACCGAAGGTCGGGCGAGATGCCAAAATTTTCTTATGCAGCAAGAAGTAAATACAAGCACCAGGAAAGTTACTACAGCATAATATTCCTTTTATTATATACCTACACCTTTTAAACAACAAAATATTGCCAATTATTGACATTTTATTTGAAAACAGTGAACAAAATAAAACAAATGGCGGATGAATATTACTGTGTAAAATTTTGACCAATCAAATTACAACTGAATACATACATGTAGTGCACGCGAGTTATGTCATTATTACATCATCATACCATATTTGGATCCCTATTTCACAGTGTGCAGATACAGATTTTTTTTCTATCGTGTGTGATATTTTATCAGCTTGGGACACCTGTATTTGAGCTGGAAAATTTTCAGGTATATAATAAACATCAATATTTGACCCATGCTGCGGCAAAAGGGGTTTTAGGTCTTCTCTGTGATGCATTGTACCAAGCAAGTCATCACATGATATAGATCCATAATTTCTATTTTGTATAAAAACCGACACAATCATGACTTACTTGTCCTTGGACATGCAGAAAATGTTGACCTAGATCAGTTTGCGCGGACTGCAAAGGCTGACCTGGGTTGATACTTTTTGCATGTAAGAGTTCTGTCAATCTCTTGCAGAGTCGATTGTGCAAGATTTTCTTTTACAAAAGATTCTGAAATAAGGCTGACACAGCTTCCAGTATCCAACAATGCTTTTGTTTTTATGCCATTTATGTTCAGATCTGCCTCACTGGGTTCTCCAACTAATTTGGGATCTCTGAATTCTGTGCCTATGTTTGATCCCGCAGCACAAGCATTTACTAGTTTGGGCAGTTTGCTTGTTTATTTCCTTGCTTATGGCATTTGTAGCAGGTAAGTAGCGGACTATAATTTCTTCTTCCTCTGTATCCTTGACCTCTGCCTATGTTTCATCTATATCCTCTTTCTATACAATGGTTCTGCTGGGTTTGCTTCTTTCCTTTCTGGCTATTTTCTAGCTTTTCTATCCTCTCATTTAGTTTTGTAAAATTTCAAGGCGGGGAATGAACCCAGAACCCCCAAGTCCAAAGGCGAATGCTTTACCATGTCCCCACAAAAGCCAGCATTGATAGCAAGGCAGTATAAGTGTCCCCTTATACAAACACAAGCTATACATTTAAATCTATTTGTGGGATGGACCAGTATACTACATACTCCATCGTCACATGAAGATTTGTCTACAAATCCTTCAAGCACTATTAATCTTATTTTCAACAAAGCGTTTTTTAATGCTGGGCGCCAGTGTAACAGTATTGACAAATGATCCCCCAAGGCGGGTATTGAACCCAGGACCCCTAAGTCCCATGGCAAACACTCTTCCATGTCGCTACAAGAGCTAGCTCTACAGCAAGACAGTATAAGCGTCCCCTTATAAAAACACCAGCTTAATATTTATATCTATCAGTGGGATAGACCAGTATACTACAGATGCATTAAGCCCTCTTATCACAGAACAGGACCCATATAATTTGGCAGTCAGTTTTAAGTACAATGAATTTATACCAGCAGTAAATACAATGCCAATCAAATATCCATAATCTGGCACTGTTTCGACCAATGTTTCTAAAGTTTTGCCCAAAACAAAAATTTAGTCAGACAGCAAATTAAATGGGGATCAAAATTAAAGTTTGTCTTCAAATGAGTAGAAAACATTGTGGAAAAAGGTAAAATTTTGATTACCTTGCCCCTTTCCTCAGGTTGTTAAACCAAGAAATTATAGATAACCTATAAACCAAAAGACAAATTTTAGACTTGTCTGTATTGAAAGTATTTGCTGACAAAAAAATAAATGAAATAAATGTGACTCAAAAAGTAAAATTTCTATAAGGAAAGTTATAAAACAAGATGGAAAAAGGAGAAAATGCTGGTTTTTCGGCATTTCCTCCTTTTCTTACAGTGTTTTCTGTCTTTTTCAAGGCTATTAAAACCTGTGATTGCTTGGTAAAGGGTTCAGGTGGAATTTAATTCTTGTTTCAAAGAGAACTGGCTGAATCTCTTACAAAACAACAAAATCTTAGACTTGTCCAAATTGCAAGCATTTGCAGATGACAAGTTCAGTGTGGCTCAAAAGATGACTTCTGTCTTTGATACCAGATATGGTAAAAAACATCGTTGGGAAAGGAGAAAATGCTGGTTACTAGCCACAATATTTTCAAAGCCTTCCTTTTCAGGGTCATGAAAACTTGGGATTGTGTGGTGAAGGGTTAAACAGAATACTTCAATCAGAAAATTTGATATTCTACTTACAAATAATAAGGCTAGCCATATGACTGGCTGACACAGAACATGCTAGCCAATCAGATTGCTCTTGCGAATCAGAGCTAGAAGGCTTGTTATAGTTGCTTATCATAATTGTTAACAAATACAAAGCCCTCAGGGTTTTCCATGACGCACAAATCCTTTGTCAATGACACTATTTTGACTTAAATGACCTCCAAAATAAAGTACCAGTACGCCACCAGTGACGCAACTTTCTAAAATCAAAATCATCTAGGAAATTGAATAAATCGTCATCAATCCAAGTCTGATCTTGCTTCAATATCATACAAATGACGTTTTTTTAACTACAGAATTTATTTTAGATAATATTGATTTTCCGGTAATTTATTTATAGAACAAGACTTGTTTTACGCATTATTAGTAAGGCCTATCGAAACAAGAGGGCCATGATGGCCCTAAAGTCACTCACCTGAGTCTTTTGATCAAACATGACCAATTTTCAATCTTTTTCGAGTAATTATAACAAACATTCTACCAAGTTTTCATAATTCCTGGACTGAAAATTTGGCCCCTAGCTTGTACACAAGCTTTTTCCAGAATTTCCGTAAGTGACCTACTTTTTTGCCAAACGTAGCCAATTTTTCAATTGTAGATACAATAAAATCTCGGTAGTTCGTAGCGCAAGGGACCAGAGTTTTTTTTATTCGAACTAAACATAGTATGAACCAAAAAGTGTGACTGTGTTCGGGTATTTTCATTGCCGTTTACTGAAACAGACCATCGGATTTACGTAGCATGTCTTGCAGTACCCTAAACTGGTACCCATTACAATGGTAGCCTTGCTGATCCTTGGTTCACGGAATTACGGTCTGATCAAGAAAAATGCCAAAATTATATTACAGCATCTATAGAATCGATCACAAAATCATTGTTAAATTTCATCATTTAATTAGCGTCATAAAAAACCTCATTCAATTCAGTTCAAACGTTTGAAAGAAAACCGACCTTGAGCTACATCACTATCCCGTGGCCATTTTAAAATTGAATCATGTGACTTTACTGGGTTCATCAAAAAACGATTGTTATGTGATACAGATGGCACCAATTTACAGTCACATGGTTTGAAAATATTGCCACATGATCTAGAAAATGACCTAAATATGTCATCTTCAGTTTGTTAGTAAAACTGCGTGTTAAAAAGGATTCTAAGGGGTGGGGTAAATGGTGTAAAGTAAGAAGGTGCCAATTACATCGTTTTCGCTTCCGGAATATTTCTTTCCATTCAAAATTTATATTTTGGAGATAAAAAGTTACTTTGGAGAGATATCCAAGTCAAGGTATTTACAATGAAAATTGAGGCCAAAGAAGCCGCTAGACAGCGCCAATGTTCATCATGACGAAAAAACAATTATCCATTATTTCCGCGTTTGTTGAATTCCTTTGGAGTGATTTCCCTTTTGGAGATCAAAGCACTCGGAGCACTTCAGACCGTTATCATCGTTTATCCCATGTTGGATATTTTAAGGAATTTCGGAGTTGTTAATTGTCGTTTTAATCAATTAATTGATGTTACAAACCAATTGACAACTTTAATTACATTCGTAGTTCAAAACTGATTTGTACCATCGGCATTGTCAATCAACAGGTTTCGTGAAAATCAAGGTTGGTCGTGACTTTTCACACCTTCGTAAGTTTGCAAGCGGATTAATTGAACTAACGAACTAAAGGTATGAATTTGTGTTCGAATAATACTTTGGGGACATGAAATATACTACGAACTACGAACCACCGACGTTCGAAGAATCCGGAGGAATTTAACAATGATAAAGAAGGATAAATATCAGGACCGAAGATAGCATACGAACTAACACATAGCTGCGAACCAGCGACGTGTGAACTAACGAGATTCCACTGTATTATCAAAACAAAGATTCTGACCACCTTTCATTAGTATTGGACAGAAAATGTGGCCTATAGAGTGTACACAAGGTTTTTCTAAGACTTGACAAGGCAACCTAGTTTTTTACCCAATGTGACCCATTTTCAATTTCATCATATTGATCATCAAGTAAAACATTATGGCTAATTTTCATAAGTATTGGACAGAAAATGTTGACTCTAGAGGTACACAAGCCACTCTAAATATATGACCTGGTGACCTAGTTTTTGACCTGATGTGACACATTCTCAAACTCATTCAAAAAATCATCAAGACAAACATTCTGACCAAGTTTCATGAGTACTGCACTGAAAATGTTGACACTAGAGCCACATAAGTTTTTTGTAAGATTTAACCTAGAAACCAAGTTTTAGACCCCATATGACCAATTTTCAAACTCATCCAAGAAATCATCAAGTTAAACATTCTATCTAATTTCCATAACTATTGGACAGAAAATGTGGCCTCTAGAGCTTACACAAAGTTTTTCTAAGATATGACCTAGTGACCTAGTTTTTGACCCGAAATGACCCATTTTCGAACTCGTCTGAGATATTGTCAAGACAAACATTCTGACCAACTTGCAAGAGTTTTTAACAGAAAATGGGGCCTCAAGAGCATACACAAGGTTTTTCAAAGGTACGACCTAGTGACCTAGTTTTTGACCAAACATGACCCATTTTGAAAATTGTCTGAGATATTGTCAAGACAAACATTCTGATCAACTTTCAAGAGTTTTGCACTGAAAATGTGGCCTCTAGAGCATACACACGGTTTTTCTAAGATCTGACCTAGTGACCTAGTTTTTGACCCGACATGACCATTTTGGAATTCACACGAAATATCATCAAGACAAACATTCTGACCAACTTTTAAAAGTTTTTAAATAAAAATTTTGGTCTCTAGAGCATACACAAGGTTTTTCAAAGGTCTGACCTAGTGACCTAGTTTTTGATCTGACATGACCCATTTTGAAACTCATCTGATATATTAGCAAGACAAACATTCTCACCAACTTTCATGAGTTTTGGACTGAAAATGTGGTCTCTAAAGTGTGCACAAGGTTTTTCTAAGATGTGACCTAGTGTCCTAGTTTTTGATCCAACATGACCCATTCCCAAAACTTGTCAGAGATATTATCAAGACAAATGTTCTGACCAAGTTTCATGAGTATTGGACTGAAAATGTGGCCTCTAGAGTGTACACAAGGTAAAAGCTGATGACGCCTGACCGACACAGCACGATCACAAAAACTTACCTTGAGCACTTTGTGCTAAGGTGAGCTAAAAATAAAGTGTTTAGGGTTTCCAAACCCTACCTTAAAAATGCTGCTGACCCTAAACTTTTTATACTACGATGAAAGAAGAAAAATCTGTCAGGTGTGATTTCGTTACATGGTCCATGTAAAAAGTTTCTAGGGAAAAAAAATCCCTACCCAACCTACAGCATCTCAGACCGAAACCCTAAACACAGATTTTTTTTGTTAGGCCTAAAGTACAGTGGACAATTGTCGTAAATACGGGCCCAGTCAAAGTCCTAGTTGGGTTCTCTATATTTTACAGCTTATTTTTCCCACATTCCGGTAAATAAAAGTACACATTACCAGTCTGTTCTGTTTGCGGAAAAAATGTCATGACAATGTAAAATGACACATTCTTTTTTATCGTCTGCTTCCTACAGCTGCTGATCATGCCACATCAAGCAGCGATTCGGAAGAAAATGTACTTGTATTGTCTATAAAAAAATGAAGTTGAAATCTCTGTCAGAAAAGGCTTAAAGACTTTACTTGGTTAGATTTTAAAGGTAAAATACAGTCAAACTTTGGAAGCTCGAACAGCCCTGGGACTAGGCAATTTGTTTGAAATATCGGTAGTTCGATGTATTCATATTTCAAGGTACGAAGTGGTCAGTAAACGAGTTACATGTATTCTTATTGCATATTTATGACTTGTATTTGGAAATATCACATAGAACACACCACATAACTTTGTCATTTTACAGGAATTTATTGTCTAATTCGTGAAAATGGCTTTTTTTCGGCCGAAATCGATACGCTCTGTTAATGTTTTTCTTTTTTTGAGAGTATCCATTTAAGCCAAAAGCCAGCTATGTATTTTCACCAGTTAAACGGCCGATTCCTGGGGTCATTTTCTTTGCACATATCTAAAAGTCATTTTATCAGAAAAAAAAGGACATTTGCAGATATCGAGAGCAAAACATCGCCTTGTTTATGTTCTAATTATTAATTCTATCAACGCTACATGTGCTGATTAAGATGACAGATGCGGTTAATAAAACCTAATGTGTTGAAAAGCAATACTCTTCATGCAAACAAAGCTTCACAAAAATGACTTGACCACTAATTTAGGTCAGCCACCTCGAAAAACAAAGAATTAAAAGCAAAGCGATTATTCATTCACGGCTAAACAATTTGTAATTGACACTTTGATCAAGTGTGTGTATATTTTACAGTAAGTGTTAAAAACATGCACCTTATCCAATATTTGACAGACGATTACCGGTCTATCCAATTAACAATGTAGGTATGAAACCCAACATCTGATTGTTGACTAACCCTTTGTTCGACTTCTGAGAGGTAAAATACACAGGAAAATGAATGACGGGACCGTGATATGTGTTCAAAAGTTCCAATTAAGGGTTGTGCGAGCTTTCCAAGGTAGAACAATATGAATTATATAGAGATTTCGCCGGGCCCTATATCGTTGTTCGAGCTTTCTTTGGTATTCGAAATTACCCATATTCGAGCCACCGAAGTTTGACTGTATGTTGTAATCTGTGCTTGAAGATGAAGAGACCCATTTAGATTTATTTTGACCCCCATAAATTAAAGAAATGACCCTCAACTAAAGAGACAGGGGGTAACAATGACCTCCAGTTTTGAATGCTGAGGGAAAAACCCTGGCCCTGCACATTCAAGTCATTTAACTTACCATTATCTGAATTTATATCAACATAAAGATCTCTATTACGATATCTGTCTCTCTGCTTTAACTCAATGCAATCATCAGGTTCTAACTCTGCATCTGAAATATTAACATATGAGCTCTGTGAATAGGGAGCTTAATGCATCTGCAAAAAGTATTGACCCATGTCAGCCTGCGCAGTCCCTGCAAGCTGACATGGGTTGATACTTTTTGCTATCTCTAAATTTTCTGCATGTCAAAGGACCATTCTACTGTGTGATTCAGTCAGTTGTTAGACAAAATGGATTTCAGAAGGTCCATAGTTATATTATGACTTGCTTGGCATAATGCATCACACAGATGCATTAAACCCTGATTTGCCAGAGCATGGCTCGTAACTATGTAATAAGTCCATCCCCCCATCTCATATAGATGTATGTTTTTCGGCAGTTCATTTATACTAAATGACTTGTAATACTGCCAAGACTTAACAGTATTAATACATATTAATATCTTTTATAGAATGTACGCAAGAAAACGGCAGACAAACTACTGCTCAAAGGTTGGGGATGGAATACATCAATTTCATTAAAACTGTTCAAAGACATACATGTACACATATAGCATACACCTTTGGTTATGATTTCCTGTCAAGCAATAAAAATCGCAAGCTTGAACCTAGTGAGAGCACTTCCTCCTTTTCCTACAATGTTTTCTACCCTTCCAAAGACAAAAAAACATCATTTGAGCAAAATTTAATTTTTAGTCCGCAGATGTGTTTAAAACAGATTAGTCGAAAATTCTGTCCTCTTGTAAGATTATCCTCTTTAGATGCTAAACATTTTCCTTCAAGGTATTCTTTGTTGATGATACATTTACCTAGACTGCATGGGCTACCTACTTGTAAACTGAAACGCAAGTCTGTCATACAGATAGTATCCTCTTATCATCAAATCACAAGGTTCATCTTGTCTACTTTTGATGAATGTTTTATACCAGTATATTTTCATTTCTCCTGCATGGATAGATGAGCCATACATCCTAAACAGCGAAACTTCCTCATCACAAGGGCTACCAACATCAACTGTAATGAAATTGCCACGTTACGGTTACCACCTGCATACATTCCTCTTTTGTCTTAACATTTTACCAGACGATAAAATTTTAGCCTTGTCCAAACTGAAAGCATTTGCAAACGACAATTTCAATGTGGCTTAAATGGTGCAATTTTTCTCTGATAGGGTAGAAAACATTGTGAGAAATGGAGAAAATGCTGGTTTACCAAAGGCTTCTTACCCAGAGTCATTAAAAGTCACCACTGTGTGGTAACAGGTCTTTTACCAAAAATTCTGTGTTTTAGCCTTTTACCAGTCTACCAAATCTTAGTCTTGTCCAAAATTGAAAGTATTTGCAGAAGACAAACTAAATATAGCTAAAATGATATTTGTTTCTAAAAGTACAGATTACATTATGGGAAAAAAGGAAAATGCTAGTTACCAGCATTTTCTCCATTTCCCACACTGCTTTCAAAAGCACTTTTTTATCAGGGTTCTTCTAACCTGTGATTGTATGGTAAAGGGTTAAGGAACCTGAAGAAGGCTTTTGAAATCCTGGGAAAAGGACAAAATGATAGTAACTAGCATTTCTCTATTTTTCACAATGCTTTCTATGACGAAAAATCCTTTCTTTCAAGCCACATTTAATATTTCATCTGTAAATGCTTTCAAATTGAACAAGTCTAAAATTTTCTTCTTTAGTAAAGACTTGACCCTTATCCTGCTAAATATGTTAAACAAAACTTTCAAGCTGATAGTAAACACCAGAATAATGTTATTTCAAATTTATTTTTTGGAGAAAAATATCTCCTTATAGGACAGTGTAGATTCAAGATCAGACTGCCTATTCTGTGTAGTCTGATCTTGGATCTACACTGCACACAAAAGGTCAGCGAGTCGCGCGTAGCAGCTAAAGAGTTAAAGCAGACAACTTACAGAAGCATTGTGGTGAATGACTCCCAACAATGAATAAAAGATTTTCTAGCCTGCAAAGAACTTGACATATTATGCCAGACTTGAGAACTGATCAACCCACTGTTAAATCGTCATGGGGCTAGATCTATATTCTGTGACTGAAAGAAAGTCAGTACTGACAGTAGCCCGAGTAGGCCTTACCAATTGATACAGTACTTACTTATTTCATAGTTTTTCTCGGATTCCGCGACCATTGTTACGAGACAAAACATAACCAGAAAAGATTCCAAAACCACTGAGATTTGCATGCCTCTAGTGCCTCACAGAAAAGCTATATACCCTAGTATTTTTCGATATTTAACTATTATTCATGTTCAATGACAAGCATTGAAAATGGCTGGGTAGTGGAACAGGGGAGGTAACTGTTTTATGCTGATCTAGGATGAGACGCTAGGGATTCGAAACGGTATGCAGTCACTTCGTACCATAACCATTTCGTACCATTCCGTTTATGACCACTTCGTACATGTACCATAGATTTACCACTTCGTACCATTAATTCACTATTTCGTACCATAGCGTTACAACTTCGTACCATGATAATAGTACCATGTCATACTAGTCTATGATCAAACATATCAATAAATGCGACAAAAAGTGTTTTTTTAATACACCTACTTAGCATAAACCAATGCTTTGGTAACCTTATTTACATGATATAATCATAAATCAATAAAAGGAACAGGTTAGGATGCGACTAAGAAGATAAGTGGATCTAATTGGCCTGTTTGTCTGTAATGTGTGTTGCAGGTCGGGTAAATCTACATGTATTTAGAGTTGGGAACAAATTGATAACATTAAACAAAACATTTAATGAAGGCATCATAAATGATTACAATTAACTGTAAACTGTCTTTTTTCTTATGTGTCTTTTTGTATGTTTATTTATGGGTATATTTTGAAATGCATTTAGTGAGCCTTGTATGATGCCATGACAAGGACAAGGTCAAAAATTGAGGTCAATGTGACAACTTTATTCCAGTAAAAACATTTTTTTCCCACAATATTTATTTTCTTAAAGTGCACACCTTACAAAAGCAATTCTTTTTTAGAGACCCTCGGAGAAACTGCTGTGAAACATAATGGATAAAAAAAGATAATCAAAAAGTGTTATTGGACATAATTTCTTGCATAAGTATTTGATCTGAATAAAAAGTGTTTTGTTTTCTTCTTTTAATAAAGTCATAACGAAAGTTTTTCCAAGTCAAAATTTTGTCATAGGTTCCAAAAGATTCAGTATGAAATGGTATGTTTATGGTACAAAGTGGTAAAATTATGGTACAAAATTAAGAAGAATCAGCCCCAAGGGTGAAAAAATTCGGCCCAACTGAGAAAAAAATTCAGCCTCAATTTCAGATTATGTTCAGTGTGTTGATATTGTTGTTTTCACTTAATGTAGTATAACAATTGCAGATTCACCTTTAAATAACTATAGAATTAATGTCTGAAACTGCTTTGTTCATAGTTTGATGGCATTATGCATACCTGGTCATTAAAGACCTATAACGATTGTTTTGATTGATTTTGTAGTTGACTTTATGATAAATATTGCACAATGATATTAATGTTGTTTGCTTTAGTTGTTTAAACCTGTTGCAAACTAAAAATTAATCACTATCTAAAGGAATAGGAAAATAAGATTTTTTTTTTATTATTTTCCTTTAAATTGTGATTATTAGTGGATCATTTCAATTGACTGACTACTGTATTTATGAAACAATTTCTGATGAAATATGAAAAATAAAGATTGTTGTGTATTTCATGTGTATATATGAGTGTGTTTTAGTTTATGTTTGATCTTTGACACTTTCCGATATAATTATACCTCCCACAACGAAGTGGAGGGGGGTATACTGGAATTGCCGTAGCTGTCTGTCTGTACGTCTGTCCCTCTGTCCGTCCGTAGACACAAATTTGTCTGGCAAAATACTCCGACAGTTTTTTCAGGTACTGAACTCAAATTTACACACAATGTTCCCATATGAAGTTGTGCATGTGCAATTTTCATGACCCTACTGTGATGTGTTACAGAATCATCTCCCCTTAAACTATGCAATTTTTGCTAAATTATATCGGTTTACTTCACATTTTGCCCAGTGTAATACTCCCTACAATTTTTAATGTACAAAACTAATTAATAATGTGTTTCTTACTGTGAATTCCATGTTTATTATAATCTGTCTGTCCGTCCGTCTGTCCGTAGACACACATTTGTCCTGCAAAATACTCCGACAGTTTTTCAGGTATTGAACTCAAATTTACACACATTGTTCCTATATATATCAAGTTATGTATGTGCAATTTGCATGACCCTGCTGCGATGTGTTTGCAGAATTATCTCCCCTTGAACTTTGCAATTTTTGCTAAATTATATTGCTTTAATTCACAATTTGTCCAGTGTAATACATGTACTCCTACAAATTTTAATGTACAAAACTATTTAATAATGTGTTTCACGTTTCCATCCTTGAGTGTCGTCACCAATGCATCGCAAAGGTGGATTGCTTGATAATGTTTTCATTAACTTCATTCAGAAGACATAATACTTGATATAACACCGAAATACTACAGTGACCATAGTTTGATTACAGCTGAAATTCCATGGAAAAACATGTTCTGTAAATATTGATGGTAATGTTACCCCTATATCACTCCAATAGTTCAAATTACTGCCTATGTATATTTCTAAAGATTTATTATATACCTTTGGACTCTGTGTTTTAACGGTGACAAATTAACCTAACCCTTTAACGAGTGCAAACCTTTTGTCGGAAGTTTCATTTGTTTTTCAACTCTTACTTTTGTACTAAACCATTCTGCATTCTGTGACAAAGAGCTGTTTTGTGACTGGAGCTGGAGGGGGGTATGATCACATTTAATGATTGCTCTAGTTTGTCAAGGGGTCCATTACACACAACCCCAAGTTTAAACAATGATTGATTGATTGTATGGTGTTTAACGCCGTTTTCAGCATTATTTCAGTTATATTGCGGCGGCCAGTGCACCTATCCATGCTTTCCTGGAGTATCTTTTACCAGTACTCCACACAATTTTCTTTCCAAGCCACTGGCTGCTTTCCCACGTAACCATCGTCGAAACAATGATCAGCGGCCCAAGTTTAAACAACCCAGAACAAAAGGACTTTTGAAAAAAATTGAGAGAAAAGGAATTAATGCTGGTAAAAAACATTTTCTCCTTTTCCCACAATGTTTTCTACATTTTAAGAGACAAATAGCAACATTTGAACTACAATTAATTTGTCGTCTACAACTTGGTGTAATGGGCGTGTAGGGTAAATTGTTTTGACCTGTCTCTGTCTATGTATCGGAGAAAATCGCAACTAATGGCAACCTTGTTGATTTCTATACTGCTAAAAAAGTTTGAATAAAAAGAAAACAAGAGGGCCTCGCTCACCTGAGCCTTTTGATCAAACATGACCCATTTCCAATCTCTTCAGAGATATTAAGACAAACATTCTGACAAACACTCCTTAGTATTGGACTCACAAATATGGCCTCTAGAGTGCACACAAGCTTTTTCTAGAATTTGTCTCAGCAGCCTACTTGACATGTAGATGTTATCCAGACAAACATTCTGACAAACTTTCATAAGTAATTGAGAGAAAATGTGGCCTGTAGGGTGTACAAATGGTTTTTCCAAGATTTGACCTGGTGACCTAGTTTTTTATCCAACATGACCCATTTTCATTCTAGTCTAAGATATAATAAAGACAAACATTGAAAGCAAATTTCAAGATTATTGGACTAAAAATGTACAGGCCTCTAGAGCATACACAAGGTTTTTCAAAGATTAAACCTGGTGACCTAGTTTTTGATTCCATGTGACCCATTTTTAAACTCATGCAAGATATCATCAAGAAAACTTTCTGACCAAGTTTAAAGAATATTGGACTGAAAATATAACCTCTAGTGTAAACAAAAGGTTTTTCCGAGATTTAACCTAGTGACCTAGTTTTTGACCCGACATAGTCCATTTTCAGACTTGTTTGAGATATCATGAAGACAAACTTTCAAGAGTACTTGACAGAAAATGTGGCCTCTAGAGCGTACACAAGGTTTTTCTAAGATTTGACCTGGTGACCTAGTTTTTGACCCAACATGGCCCATTTTCAAACTCGTCCGAGACAAATATTCTGACTAACTTTCAAGAGTATTGGACTGAAAATGTGGCCTCTAGAGCATACACAAAGTTTTTTTCTAAGATTTGACCTAGTGACCTAGTTTTTGACATGACATGACCCATTTCTGAACTGGTTAGAGATATCATCAAGACAAACATTCTAACAGGTTTCATGAATATTGCACTAAAAAATGTGGCCTCTGGCGTGTATGCAAGTTTTTTTTCCAAGATTTGACAGAGTGACCTAGTTTTTGACCCCACATGACCCACTTTCAAAATGATCCAAGATATTATCAAGAAAAACATTCTGAGCAACTTTCAAGAGTACTGGACTGAAAATGTGGCCTCTAAGAGCTTACACAAGGTTTTTCTAAAATTTGACCTAGTGACCTAGTTATTGACCAGACATGACCCATTTTTGAACTTATTCGAGATATCATCAAGACAAACATTCTGAGCCGCTTTTCAGAGTAATGGACGGAAAATGTGGACTCTAGAGCGTACACAAGATTTGACCTAGTGACCTAGTTTTTGACATGACCCATTTTCGAACTCGTCCAGATGTCATCAAGACAAACACTCTGACCAATATTCATGAGTATTGGACTGAAAATGTGGCCTCTAGAGTGTACACAAGAATTTTCTAAGATTTGACCTAGTGACTTAGTTTTTGACCTGACATAACCCATTTTTGATCTGGTTTGAGATATCATCAAGACAAACATTCTGAGCAGTTTTCAAGAGTACTGGACAGAAAATGTGGCTTCTGGAGCGTACACAAAGTTTTTCTAAGATATGACCTGGTGACCTAGTTTTTGACCCGACATGGTCCATTTTCAAACTAGTTTGAGATAACATCAAGACAAACATTCTGACCAACTTTCAAGAGTATTGGACAGAATATGTGGCTTCTGGAGCGTACACAAGGTTTTTCTAAGATTTGACCTGGTGATCTAGTTTTTGACCCAACATGGCCCATTTTCAAATGTCCGAGATATCATTAAGACAAACATTCTGACTAACTTTCAAGAGTATTGGGCTGAAAATGTGGCCCCTAGAGCATACACAAGGTTTTTTCTACGATTTGACCTTGTGGCCTAGTTTTTGACATGACATGACCCATTTTCGAACTTTTCCGAGATATCATTAAGACAAACATTCTGACTAACTTTCAAGAGTATTGGGCTGAAAATGTGGCCCCTAGAGCATACACAAGGTTTTTTCTACGATTTGGCCTTGTGGCCTAGTTTTTGACATGACATGACCCATTTTCGAACTTTTCCGAGATATTATCAAGACAAACATTCTGACCAAGTTTCAAGTGTATCGGACTGAAAATGTGGCCTCTAGAGCGTACACAACGTAAAAGCTGACGATGCACGACGGACAACTGACACAGTACGATCACAAAAGTTCACCTTGAGCACTTCATGCTCAGGTGAGCTAAAAATGATAAGGAAGTATAACAAGAGCTTCACAGAGCGGCGCATATAAGCCAGAAGGAGTTTGTCAGTGAAATGGGTTAAAATGAAGGATGTACCGATAAAGAACAAGACACTGGACAGTTAGAGATCACATAATGAGACCATGAGTTATTTTGCATTATAAGGAAAATAAGTCGTGATAGTTTATTGAGAAAAAAAAAAACAACATTTAACCTGCTACCAGACAATCATAAGTTTGTACCACCCTGAGTGAAGGCTATTGAAATCATTGTGGAAAAAGAAGAAATTACTGACAAGAGCCATGTTGACATGGCCATCCCCCGCCGAATGCTTGGTCAATAGAAGATGTGTGTCTTCTTGTAGGTTGGTTTAAATGCTAAAACAGCTAGATTTAAGAATCTTTTTCTGGCAATGCTAAATACAAAGTACTATACAAGAGGGCCATGATGGCCCTGAAGTCGCTCACCTGAGCCTTTTGATCAAACATGACCCATTTCCAATCTCTTCAGAGATATTAAGTCAAACACTCTGACAAACACTGATTAGTATTGGGCTTACAAATATGGCCTCTAGAGTGCACACAAGCTTTTTCTAGAATTTGTCTCAGCGGCCTACTTGACATGTAGAAATTGTCCAGACATACATTCTGACAAACTTTCATGAGTATTTGAGAGAAAATGTGGCCTGTAGGGTGCATAAAAGGTTTTTCCGAGATTTGACCTAGTGACCTAGTTTTTTTTTATCCAACATGACCCATATTCATACTAGTCTAAGATATTATCAAGACAAACATTCATAGCAAATTTCAAGATTATTGGACTGAAAATGTGGCCTCTAGACCGTGAACGTGGTTTTTCAAGGATGAAACTTGGTGACCTAGTTTTTATTCCATGAAACCCATTTTCAAACTCATGCAAGATATCATCAAGACAAACATTCTAACAAAAGTTTAAAGAATATTGGACTGTATTGTAGTACAAAAGGGTTTTCCGAGATTTGACCTTGTGACCTAGTTTTTTTATCCAACATGACCCATTTTCATATTAGTTTAAAAAATTATCAAGACAAACATTCTGACCGAATTTCAAGATTATTGGAATGAAAATGTGGCCTCTAGAGCTTACATAAGGTTTTTCTAAGATTTGACCTGGTGACCTAGTTTTTGAACTGACATGACCCATTTTCAAACTCATCAAAGCTATCATCATGACAAACATTCTGACCAACTTTACAGAGCATTGGACTGAAAATGTGGCTTCTGGAGCATACACAAGTTTTTTTCAAAGATTTGACCTAGTGACCAAGTTTTTGACCCCACATTGCCCACTTTCGAACTCGTCTGTGATATTATCAAGACAAACATTCTGACCAAACTTCAAGAGTATTGGACAGAAAATGTGGCCTCTAGAGCGTACACAAGGATTTTTTAAGATTTGACCTAGTGACCTAGTTTTTGACCCAACATGGCCAGTTTTCAAATTTGTCAGAGATATCGTAAAGACAAACATTCTGACCAACTTTCAAGAGTTTTGGACTTATGTGGCCTCTAGAGGTTTTTCTAAGATTGGACCTGGTGACCTAGTTTTTGACCCGACATGACCCATTTTCAAACTCGTCCGAGATATCATAATGGCAAACATCTTGACCAAGTTTCATGAGTATCGGACTGAAAATGTGGCCTCTAGAGCGTACACAAGGTTTTTCTAAGATTTGACCTAGTGACCTAGTTTTTGACCTGACATGACCCATTTTCGAACTCGTCCGAGATATCATTAAGACAAACATTCTGACCAAGTTTCACAAGTATCGGACTGAAAATGTGGCCTCTAGAGTGTACACAAGGTAAATGTTCACTACGCACCACGGACGGCAGATGCAGCACGATCACAATAGCTGAACATGAGCACTTCGTGCTCAGGTGAGCTAAAAAAACTTCAACAAGCTACACTTTTTTTATATAGCTGTTAAGTTTAAAAACATATGGAATCGGACAGAAAGAAAATCTGAAAAACAAAAAAGAGCAATGAATGAATAATTATGAAAGGTAGAGTTATCATTCTTGTGTACTGCACTCCTCCTCAAAGACATTTATCCAGCTGTGAAGTTAATGCAGCTTGAGTTATGCTCAAAAGAAACCTTGACACTAAAAAATTAACGAAGGGACATAGCTCCAAAATCATGGTACTGCACTTCTGTTTAAAATCTGCCTACCTCTGAAGTCTCACATTGATACCTTTTATAATTTTCTAGTAATGCTCTGGACATAATTTAAGTATGAAAAATAATAAAGCGCAATAACTCCTAAACTAGAGGGCTGAAAGCTATGGTTATTGTACACTGTACTTCTCAATGTCATCCATCAACCTGTGAAGTTTCAGGTCTATATCTATTGTAGTTTTCAAGTTACACTCTAGACAAAATTCAAGTAAGAAATAGTTCTAAAGGCCAATGACTCCTTAATTCTTCAACCAAGAGTTATTGTTTTTGTGCACTGCACTTCTCCTTGAAATGATCTATGGACCTGTGAAGTATCATTTTTACACCTCTAATAGTTTTTGAGCTACGCTCCTGACAATATTTAAGTAAAGAAAAAATCAAAGGGCAATAACTCCTAAACTATGGGGCCGAAAGTTATGGTTCTTGTACACTGCACTCCTCCTAAATGTCATCTATCAACCTGTGAAGTATCAGGTTTTATATCTTATGTAATTTTCAAGTTACACTCTGGACAAAATTCAAGTAAGAAATAATTCTAAAGGACAGCAACTCCTGAACTATGCAACCAAGAGTTATTGTTCTTGTGCATTGCACTTCTCCTCAATGTGATCTATGCACCTGTGAAGTATCATTTCAACATTTTTAATAGTTTTTGAGTTACGTTCCTGACAAAGTTTAAATAGGAAAAATAACAAAGGGCAATAATTCTTAAACAACCGGTCATAACTCCAAAAATCATGGCCTGCACTTCTCCTCAATAAAATCTGCCTACCTCTAAAGTCTCACATTGATACCTTTTATAACTTTAGAGTTATGTGCCACATAAATTTCAAGTATGAAAAATAACAAAGGGCAATAACTCCTGAATTATGGCACTGAGAGTAAAGGTTTTGTACACTGCACTTCTCCTCCTAAATGTCATCTATCAACCTGTGAAGTTTCAGTTTTATTTTCAAGTCATGTGCTGGACAAAATTTAAGTAAGAAAAAAAACTAGAAATAGGTGTGTCAGAGACACAGATGCCCCCGCTAAATGGTATTGGTCACAGATGTCATATGAGAGAATCAGTAGGTATTACAGAAAATTGTTGTTTTGGATAACAGCTTAGACAGGGTTAAGAAGGTTTGTTATATATATAGCCAAGCAGATAAAAGATTATTTATATGGTGTATGGTTGTATTAAACACGGTACAATCAATCAATTAATCATTGTCTCTCAACAACAAAATAATGAATAGTTGAAAAGCTTTGGCTGTGCTAGTGGCATTTTTGTCTTTCATCAATCCCCCAGAGGAAAAATATTGTAGCTACAGGAGAATGCTTGTAACAAGTAATTTCTCCTTTTTTCACCAAAGTTACATATGCATTCTTGAAGTAGATAACTGTGTCGCACTCTGTGAAAAAGGGGTTTAATGCATGTGCAAAATGTTTTGACGTAGGTCAGCCTGCACCGTCTGTGCAGGCTGACCTGAATTGAAACTAATTGTTATTTTTGCATGTGAAAGGACCAATATACCCCATGATTCAGTCATTTGTTGGAGAAAATGGATTTTATGCACCCATAATTAAATGATGAGTTGCTTGGTATAATGCGTCATGAAGATGCATTAAACACCCTATTGAAAGAGCATGGCCCATATTAATTAATAATTTTTTGTTGATCACAAATTCTTTCAATTTCTAAAGTTTTGTCATTTAGTAAAGAATCAAATACCATTTTTATGAAAGTTGATGTTTTTTGCAGGTTACAGTTAAAAAATTTGTGGTTATCTACCCTTGAATACCATTTTCACGACCGATTCAGAAAATGACCTGATACTGAGGTTTACTCAGGGTTCCACTGGGTATAAAACATTAAGAATGACGTTTAATGTATTCCATAGAAATGGTAGGTATCATGTTAATATTGTACTAGATCACAGAATTTTAGACTTGTCCGTATTGATTGAAATTAAAGACAACACATTCAATATGGTTTGTCTGAGAAAGGGTAGAGAGCATTTTGGGATAAAGAAATAGAGGATATTTTTATTTTTTGATCAAAGACTGAAATTTATTTCATTGAGTGAGTATCTTTGGTAATATTTTCACAAGTGGCTTCTCTGTTTTGATTCATGTTATATTTGTACTCTGCAAATTCAGTTCCAATTTTGACAAGTCTAAAATTTTGTTCTTGTGGTTAAGGGTTAACCTCCATGTTGTCTGTTGTTCTCTATTTTTCAGGAGATTGTGATGAATACCTCTGTGAAAACAGGCGATGTATCCCAGACGACATTCAGTGTAATAAAAACAACCCATGTGGCGACCACTCTGAGTGTAGAAATCTGACTGGCTGGGAGATATTTGGAATTGTAGTTGGCTGTGTGGCAGGACTGGTGCTGCTCTGTTGCTGTTGTGGTTGTTGTAGAGATAAGAAGAAGAATCCCTCTGACAATGAAACAACCGGTACCAATATGAACAACGCTGGAGTAGGACAGGTAATGTTAGATTAATTTTACATTACTAAGAAAACGAGCCATTCTCTTTGGAAAGGGGGCTTAATGAATCTGCAAAAAGTATCAACCATGTCAGCCTGTGCAGTCCATGCAGGCTGACATGAGTTGAAACTTTTTGCTTTTGGTTAATTTTCTGAATGTCAAAGGGCCATTCTACCTCCATATCCAGATGATCGTTAGAAGTAATGGATTCTATGGATCCATAATTATATGTTAACTTGCTTAGTACTAGAAATAGGTGTGGCAGAGACACGGATGCCCCCGCTAAATGGTATTGGTCACAGATATGTCATATGAGTGAATCAATAGGTATTACAGAAAATTGTTGTTTTGGATATCAGCTTAGACAGGGTTAAGAAGGTTTGTTATATATATACCAAGCAGATAAAAGATTATTTATACCTGATAACAAAAATGAGGACTGGTCCAAGTTGAAAGCAATATGCAGACAATAAATTATATGGTATGTATTGCCTATGGTAGAAAACTTCGTGAGAAAAAGAAGAAAATGCTGGTTTTGAGCATTAACTTCTAATTATTCAGCGTTTTCCTTAATCTTTCAACTGAGGGTTACTTATACACAGGATTATGAAGATCTTAACCTGAGGAATGAGAGTGAGAAATATAGCAATAATAATTACTTTGTTGGACTTCCTGTATGAGACAGGAACAAATTGGATCGAATATTATCACACTGGACTATAATTGAAGGGTAGGTTGCAGCCTCAATATTCTCTGGCATAGTTCTTTGGATGAGTCTTTTTAAAAACCAAAACTGTATCTTCATATCACAATTCTGCTGAGCAGGATGTAAAACTGGGTTGAACAGTCAGTTTAAACATTTGACCTTCAACTGTGACCTTGACCTTGGGTGTATCAAAACAAACTTTTCACATGACACTAGTACTTGTTAAGGAGAACAAGTGTGCGAAGTTTTTTTGAAATCCATTGATAAATGTAGAAGTCATGCTCCGGACAAGGTAAATTTAAACATTTGACCTTCAACTGTGACCTTGACCTTGGGCGTATCGAAACAAACTTTTCGCATGACACTAGTACTTGTTAAGGAGAACAAGTGTGTGAAGTTTTTTTGAAATCCATTGATAAATGTAGAAGTTATGCTCCGGACAAGGTAAATTTAAACATTTGACCCTCAACTGTGACCTTGACCTTGGGTGTATCGAAACAAACTTTTTGCATGACACTAGTACTTGTTAAGGAGAACAAGTGTGCGAAGGTTTTTGAAATCCATTGATAAATGTAGAAGTTATGCTCCGGACAAGGTAAATTTAAACATTTGACCTTCAACTGTGACCTTGACCTTGGGCATATTGAAACAAACTTTTCGCATGACACTAGTACTTGTTAAGGAGAACAAGTGTGCGAAATTTTTTTGAAATCCATTGATAAATGTAGAAATTATGCTCCAGACAAGGTCAATTTAAACATTTGACCTTCAACTGTGACCTTGACCTTGGGCGTATCAAAACAAACTTTTTGCTTAACACTAGTACTTGTTCAGGAGAACAAGTGTGCAAAATTATTTTGAAATCCATTGATAAATGTAGAAGTTATGCTCCGGACAAGAATGGGACACACACACTAACGCACACACGCACGCACACACTAACACACAGACGGACACAGGTAACTCTATATGCCCTTCCGCCATTTCATGGCGGGGGCATAAAAAAAAAACAAAGGGTAATAACTCCCTAAATAATGCAATCAAGAGTTACGTTTTCTGTACACTGCACTTCTTCCTGATGATATCTATCCACCTATGAAGTATTTATGTTTAATCCTTATAATAGTTTCTGAGTTATGCTCCTAACAAAATTTAAGTATAAAAATTAACAAAGGGCAATAACTCCTAATCTAGTATGGGGTTGAAAGTTATGGTTCTTGTACACTGCACTTCTCCTTAATGTCATCTATCAACCTGTTAAGTTTAATGTTTATATCTCATGTACTTTTCAAGTTATGCTCTGGACAAAATTTAAGCAAGAAAAAAAAGAGCAGTAACTCCTAAATTATGCAATCATGAGTTATGGTTCTTGTGCACTGCACTTCTCCTTGATTAGATCTATCCACCTGTGAAGTATCATGTTTACACCTATAATAGTTTTTGTGTTATGCTCCTGACAAAATTTAAGTATGAAAAATAACAAAGGGCAATAACTCTAGAACCCCTAAAGACATCCAAATGTAAAGAATCACATGCACAACTACACATCATAGACATTCATTGTGGCAAGTTTGAACTTATTCCAATGGAAACTGTAGGAGTTGCGCACACAAAGAATTGCTAACGGATGGAAGGACGAGTGACCGGGGCCATAACATAAAACGAACCTTCGGGCATAAAAAAAGTAAAGGTTAAAGTGCTATGTTCTGTACCTTTTGTTTTACCAAAACCTCCGACTCATTTAACATACGGGCTGAATCTTCTCCAAGGTAGGATAAAAGTAACAAATCTTTATCCTTTGATAAATGGCCACAAATGAACATGTTAATTCTGATCATGTTCTGCGAAACTTCTATGAAAGATACCGGTAATGTTTCAAAAAATATTTCTATTCCTTTAGATATTTCTCTAAAAATACTAAAAAACATTGTGGGTCAAATCTCCTCAACCTTGGGGCCGAATCTTCTCAACTTAGGGGCCAAATCTTCTCAAAACTTGCTGGTCGGCCTTGGGCCGAATCTTCTTGGGTCCAGGTCCAAATCTTCTGACATCCGAATTATCTGACTGGATAGAATTATTTTTTCAAACCGTCATGGCGATCTGTATCTTCTGTAGAAGTTTTGCAGCACATTATGATCATTAACATGTTCTATTATTGTCATACATTATCCGCAAAAGCCGTTACTTTTATCCCACTTTGGAGATAATTCGACCCGAATGTTGAATGAACTAGAGGTTTCTATAAGACAGCAAGCTGCATAAAAAACATTAACTTTTAATAGATCTACTTCATTATCACATTTCTTTTGCATTATTTCAAATAAAATGTTCCATTTTTTCCCCTCAACTTTTTGTATTGGTTAGGTTTTCTTTTGTGTTTTTCTCTGATAGACAGAGACAGGTGTTAGCTGAGAAATCTAGGTAAACGTGTGATAAACACTTTTCTGTAGTATCTCTATCCAATAATCTTTTACACTTAACCTCAAATCAATTTATCTTGGCACCCTTTTAACCTTTTACAGACAAGAAAATATTAGACTTGTCTAAATTAAAGGGATTTGCAGATGGCATATTTAATGCAATTCAAATGATGTGATTTGTCTCTTAAAGTTTGGAAAACATTGTGGGAAAGGGGAGAAAATACAGGTTACCTGCATTTTCTCCTTTTCCTTCAATATTTTCAAAATCTAGGGGTAGTTAAAACTTGGAATTCTGTGGAAAAGGGTTAATCAGACTTGATAACTACTGTAACCCCTGCCATCCCTTGACATGAATCTTAGTTACTGTCCTGATGAATATGGCTATGAAATAACAGATGTAATGGTATGCTGACACTCGACTGTGACAAAACTTTTATGCACAAACAACAAAACTCAGACATTGTCAATGATCAAACACAAACTAAAACCACAAGCGTACACATAAGATGCACAATTTCTATTCAACATAAAAAGTCAATCCAGATAAGTACCTGTAATTAACTAATAATGATGTCTAAACAGATATTCTTTGAAGGTGAATCTGCATTTATTACTTTATAATAAGCGAATACAGCAATATCGACAGTGAACATAATCTAAAATTGGGGCTGAATCATTTTCTAAATTGGACCGAAGTAGGCCGAATCTTCTTGGGGCCGAATCTTCTCCTACGTGGGCCGAATCTTCTTGGGTCTGAATCTTCTTCACTTTTTACATCGGGCTGAATTTTCTTGGGTCCGAATCTTCTTCCACCCGTAATTCCCCTGCCCAACATGCAAATGAAAGAGCATTACCCAAAATCGAACAAAATTTTGTGGAAAACTGAGCAAATGCAACAACGTAATTTTTGCCTACATATTTCAATGGAGCAGCACCTTTATCACACGTTCCATCTACTAGAAGGAGCAGTGTGTATTTAAGAGGCAGACGACTCCATTTCTCTGCATGTACAAGTTATGCTATCGTTTTCATAAATTTTATATGCATTTCATAGCTCCACTCATTTTATATCTCGAATCCTAATGTGTTTCATGGCTCAACTCATTTAGCAATTCTTTGTGAAGCCATTAACAATTGACCAAGATGCCGTTGTACAAATGTGATACATTACCAAAGGAATAAGGTTACATAATTTTTTGGCACACAAAAGTGAATAATTATCTTTGCCCCAAGTGTGATGCCAAATTCATCAGGGGTTGTTACATTACAAGGCATGCCATGATGATCTATCAAATGACAGAAAGTGACGCAAAAGCATTAGCACTACAATGTCATGCCAATAAACAATCTGATATTGGTGAGGATCACTATTATAAGCAAGTGAGTTCCGATGACGATATTTTGGAGAAACTTGTGAAGATGTTCACATGTTTGATCCATCCAATGAAAAAATTCTTACTGATGATTTCAATATGAATTTATTTGACACTAACAATAGCAAGGAGTTTAGAAACACTGACAATAGTAAAAATGAATGCAATGCTGCTGCAATGCTGCTGCTCATAATGATGAGGAAAAATGCCAGCAAATTACTTGACGTAGAAAATTTTAGTTACGATGATAGTGGTGATATCGACTCTAATGTTGATGCTGTCAATGAAGATGATGATAATGACAATTTCTTTACTATAAATGGTACTTTAGATGATGGGTCATATTCATAAGTGATAAAGTTAATGAAACAAACCATTCCAATATTGGGCTGATCTCAGAATGTTTCACTATTAAAAATTGTGAGAGGGGCCTAAATAAACAAAATAAAGGTGTTTACTGTTAGTGTATTAAAACACATTGTGGAAAAAGACGGTGACGTGATTTATTCCTTCTCCACTATTGAAAAGGACTTTATTGGAGTTCAATAAATAAGCCTTGTATGAGAATAGATTACAAATTTGTTATAGCAAGTAGAGCTCTACATTAGGAACACATGTTTGATATTTGCATTTTTGTTGGCCGGAGTGTTGCAAAGGTGCAATAATATGATTGAATGAAACTGTAATTCATGTGAAATTAGAAATAGTGTAGGTATATATCAGCCTGCATGGTAGTGCAGCTTGATTCTTGTATTTATTTTTCATGTTATAGTAATCTATTCCAATAAATTCACTGAGTGAGTGTCAGTTGAAGGTTTAAACTTTGTTCTATGCATAACAAGCTTTGTTAGACTGCATAAACAATAGCTCCATTCCTTGTTGTCATCTCTATTGCATGTTTTTCTACACTTCCATAAGTTTCATATACTTCAAAGGATTCATCACTCCGACAGGAATATATAAAGCTTGTGAAAAACAACATTAGGCACCGAGGAAAAATTCAGAAATAAGAACAGAAGCATACATGAATATGTGCTATATTTTCTGAACTCTTTACCAAACAACAGAAGTTTAGACTAGTCCAAATTGGAAGCATTTGCAGACGACAAAATTAGTGTGACTAAAAAATTGAAATTTGTTTTGGGAAGGGAAGAAAACATTGTGGAAAAAGGAGAAAATGCTGGTTACCAGCATTTTCTCCTTTTCCCACAATGTTTTCAGAAGGCTTCTTTCTCAGGGTCGTGAAAACCAGGGATTGTTTGGGAAAGGGTTAAGTCTGAATAGTGATTATGATGAAGAAATTGGATTATTTTTGAGGCATTATTTGTTCATTATTCTTATTAGAAACTTTCACTCCCTTTCACCTACATGTATGTGGTCTGTTCTAAAGTAAGGCTGATAAAATTCATGACCACAATAAGTATCTCAAAGTATTTATACACAGAGGGCTTGTTTTTTACAAAAGTTGATGGCGCAAACAGGAAATCTATCTATACAGGGGTAGGCAACACTCTATGTACCGTAATTAGGCTGATTACCTGATTTAAATTATCTAAAATTGCATAGTACTGTGTGCACAGGATTGATATTGTACCTATGCCTGTAAATATGTTTACTATTGCTTTGACTTTCAGATGATAAATAATTTGAAAATACTAAAACAAAAGATCAACTTCCTTACATACTGATATTCATGGATGTTATTTTCTCTATGTGTTTTTAAATAGTTTTCTTCACCAATAAACAGTATACAGCTATCCAACCCCTCTGATCAGCCACTTACTCTGCAGGTAAAAATCTACAATTATTGGTCACTTTCAAATGCTATCACTGAAAATTTATTGTAATAATTTGAATAATGAAGAAACCATATTGAGTTCTGACTGGATCCTTCCTGTAATCAACAAGGTTCTAACTTCAGTGTGAAGCAAAACAAACACCATCCTTTGGTTTAGATCTTGCAACAGTTTGGCTTTCTAACAGCCATTACATTTCACGTGTTTGAAGCCTTGCATAATCTTAATGGTAGAGTATTCCTGTGAGAACATATGAGTGTTGTCTATCCGTGTATAAAGATTTCCTGGTATACATGTACGCAAGGTTTTACATGTAGATTATGTGTCCAAGAGCAGTTATTCTTATGAGCACCTGTTATATAGATTTCAGTGATAATATTCTGCTTTACAGCTGTGAATGCCACCATTTCTACAGACTTTCTATCACTTAAGTCAACAGACTAGAAATACGGCTTTACAAAACAAATGCTCCTGACAGGCTGTTGCCTCAGCTGAAAAACAAAAAGACTGGTTCTGCAGCATATTAACAGATAAAATTCATCCAAGCATATTGCTTGAATTTAGTTTGATAGTGTTGAGCACCCCCCCACCTTTCGTCAGCCTCTGAAAATGGCTGGGGCTGAAAAAGGGGACAATGAAAAGTCCTTACAAGCTTGTTCTGTTTTGAAAATCGACACAATTGCTACATCACATTTAATTGTAACTTCTAACTTTGTTGTATAACCCTCCTTTACACTTTATTCTGATAGTGTCAGATGAGACAAAATGTTATCTAACAGACCAGAAGGCTATTGACAAAAGTTTCAGTATTTGAGCCATTCAATGCAGATAGCTCATTTATTCAAGTGTGTCCTGGGTCCCACCAGTACTTGGCAAGGGCACCAAGGTGTCTAGCTCAAGGACACCCACTAGTTGTAAGTATTTGTAAGTATTTGCTACCACTGTCTTACGGTCTTCAGTATGACTTGTCTGAAATCATGAGGAGACTGTTAGCAGCATATGAGAATGTAACAAAAAACCACTCTACATTCCATTACAATACTAAGTTTAACCCTTTACCACACAATGACGCCTTTTAACGCGCCTGAAGAACAGGCCTTTTGAAAACATTGTGGGAAAAGGAGAAAATGCTGGTAACCAGCATTTTCTCCTTTTCCCACAAAGTTTTCTACCCTATCAAAGAAAAGTTGCATCATTTGAGCCACTATGAAATTGTCGTCCGCAAATGCTTTCAATTTGGATAGGTCTTAAATTTTGCCGTGTGGTAAAGGGTTAAAGACCAGCCATCTGAATGGACAAGACAGGACATCTCAGCAAATCAGACAACTTATCTTGGAACTTAGATTATGGATAGAATTGTTGGTGAATATGTCCGTAATTCGTGGATTGATAGATTAGTACAGAGATAAGTTTAATAAACTGCATGATCTTAAATTATTGTAGAGTCAAACATTTAGAAAAAAAGAAAGAACATTCATTATACTGCCATAAAGAAAGACACATTGAGGAGAGAGAAACAGAAGACAAATTTTAAAACAGTTGAGAGAATTAACAGTGAATGAGAGAGAGAGAGAGAAGAAAATGTTTGCATGTGAATGTTGTGTGCGTGGCTGTTTTTCGTAGTTTTGTGTGCGAGATGTATGTGTGTACTAAATGTTGGCCTGAACATGAGTCACATGGACGACTGACAGTGAGGAGAAAGAAGAGTGAGAAAAAAGGATTCTCGATGAAAATAAAGAATATGGAACTGAAAACAGAGAGAGAGAGTGAACATTTAGACAGAGAGAACAGAGGAATTTAATAACAGCCACTTCATTATTTGTGACGCCGTTAACTCTTTATCCAACAACAAAATTATAGACTGGTCCAAATTGAAAGCATTTCCAGACAACGAAATAAATGTCACTGAAATACTGAAATTTGGTTAGGGAAGGGTCAAAAACATTGTGGGAAAAGGAGAAAATGCTGGTTACCAGCATTTTCTCCTTTTCCCACAATGTTTTCAAAAAGGTTTCTTTCTCAGAGTCGTTAAAAGTCGGGACTGTGTGGTAAAGAGTTAAAATACAATGCAAATTTACATTAAATTACACCACATTAAAACTTGCTCTTTATGGGCAATTTCTCTTTTTGCAACATGTTTTCATAAGTGGTTTGCAAGACAAAATACATCATCTGCAATTATTACAATGGTCATCAACCCTTTACCACACATCCTGAATTTTAATTACCCTGAAAGAGGAAGTTTTCAAAAGTATTGAGGGAAAAAGAGGAAACCCTGGTACAGTTATCCTTGGACAATTATACCCTCAGACTACATCAGCAAACGACTATGAACACATCCTAGTACAGTACACAATTATCATTAACTCCAAATCTTACATAAAAAATGAAGTCTTGTTCAAATTGGAAGCATTTGCATACGACAATTTAAATGTGGCTCAAATGATGGAAATTGTCTTTGATAGGGTAGAAAATATAAGACAAGAACACGCAGGCATGTGCCAACACTTGGCTGCAGTTGCTCGATTTTCAGTGAAAATTCATTTAAAAAATGGCATGTTTGTGTCAAAAATATGTTCATGTTTATCTGCTCTTGTTGTATGGGTTACTCTTTTGATAGTTAAGAACTTGTGCAAGTTTGAAGTATCTGTAACTACAGAGATATCATAGAATGTCAAAGTTTTTGAACATTTCAGGTTTTGTATGACGATGCAGATGACAATGCCAGGGCTATGACCATATCTCAAGGTTTTCTTCCAAAAACAGCCGAGCTAAAAAGGAGAAAATGCTGGTTTTTACCAGCATTTTATCCTCTTCCTACAATGTTTTCTTCCTTAGAGTCTTTGAAACTCCCGATTCTGTGGCAAAACATCAGGACCTGTATCCACCAACTATTCTCAATACTATTCTTAGTTTACACATGAATTTTCTAGATTTCAAAGTACATGTAAAGCAATTTCTAAATGGCTCTGACAAAAGGTTGAGCTAATCAGATTTTGTGTTACTTTCTAACTCTATGATAAAAGTAAGAATGCAATATAGAATGGTTGGTGAATAAGGGAAATAGTGCTGAATATGAATACATGCCATAACATGTCTGCGAAAAGGAAAATTGCTTGTAGCAGTAATTTCTCCTTTTCACACAACGTTTGAGATAGCTGTCTACTACAACACACAAAAAACCTGCATGAGGTGATGTATTAATCCTTATAGCGCCAAATAAACCCACTGTACATTCTAAGCCTAGAATAAAAAAAAAAAAAACTTTTTAAGTGCAATATCAAGGTTTCTTTTGTCAAGAATATCTCAGCGCAGAGGACAGTGTAGATCAAAGATCAGACTGCATGTTTTGTGCAGTCTAATCTTGCTTTAAACTGGGTGCAAAGGTAACTAAAGTTGTTAAGGGCTCTGTAAGATTAAGTCACTTTGCAATTGCTACACTAACCACATTATCTCCCCTCACAAACAATTGATTCATATGTCTACTAACTATTTCATATGTTGCATAGCAACGATTCTCTGTCCATTGCTTGTATAAGGGCCAAAATGCTGTATAATGTTTCTTTTGTTTTGATTTTTTAGCACTGTCTTGTTCTCCAGATTTCTGGCCATATCTCACACTTGCTTCACTGTCTGACTGAGATTTTGTTTCTGCATGAGCAACAGATTGTTCTGTTGTATCTGTTTTTGTATCAGAATCTGACATGGCCTGTTTATTATGAAATTGACTTGTATTTCTCCCTTTAGACCTCAGTTTGTCTCTAAGGTCCTTAAACTCAGGAATTCCATATGAACAGGTATTTGCCCCTTTATCTGGATCTACTCCACTAAGTGGTTGATTTGGATTTCTAACACTTGCTTGATTAGAATTTCCTTTTCTCCTCTCCTTCTCTTCAGGCTGCAATACAAGTTATTTAGTTAAAATGATATGCCCCGCCGAAAAAGACCTTTTTTGATAAAAACATTTAAGAGGTATGTTTTCTGCATGTACATGTGGTCTTATTGCTATTGGTCCATAATGAAATTTTACATTAAGCTCCCTTTCTCCATAACATGGCATTTCATTAAATAAAAAAAAAAATAGCGACTGTCTGTGGCTTATGATAAACAATATAAAATATGAAGTTTCATAAAATTTTGTCCAGAAGCTAGAGATATTGGTACATAATAGAAATCAGTGTTTCCGTTTGAATAAAATTTTACTGAGTCCCTGGGACCCAGTGCCATCGAGTTTCTTCTGAGTCCCATTTTTTCTTCCGTAAATCATCTTTTTAATGAAGACCACTTTGGTTGGGGGACAGAATGAAGAAGAGAAAAAAACCTTGCACTTCACAAGATTTTTTCTCCCTTTCCACATAGTCATTTTCAGAGGACAGCAGTTTTGAAATACTACCCTGAGTGACTCTTTAATGGAATGTAACTCTTTACCAGTCCACACAATCCTGACTTTTAATAACCGTGAGTAAGAAGGCCTTTGAAAATAGTGTGGGAAAAGGAGAAAATACTTGTAACAAGCATTTCCTCCTTTTTCTACAATGTTCATTCTTTTTAAAGTCATCGGTCATTGAGCTAGAAATACACTGCAAGATCTCTGATACAATATCACTAGAAACGTAGTGACCAGACTGCAGACATTCACAACCATTGGTTTTCTGTAGTTCAATGAGCTGTGGGAAAGTACTGAGTGAAATATTGTTTTTTACCATAAAATATACAGTCCTAAGCTGATGAATTAATGAATCATTTGATTTTTTTTCAGCTATTTCAAATGCCTTCTTTATGGACCCTTTCGCAGACTTACTTTGCTGAGCACGTCGGTGGCCGTCACTCGAAATACGATTGAACTTCTCTGAAAGTCCGTACAACCTGTTGTGAAAATTTTTTTTGCTTGATTTCACAGCTAAATAAACACTTCATGCGAATGCAAGAATCTGTATCATCAGTGTCTTTCACTAAGCAATCTTTAAAGTCAGGATCTTTCAGCCATTGGTCTTGGAAAGATTGAGAATTTTTTATCTTTTTTGCCGGGAAAGCCATCTTCTCTTTCAGAATACAAGTGCTAAGCAACAGCTGTTGTCCCGCTCAGTTCGCTGTGAAAGACAGTATAGACGTAACGCGGGTAACCAGTCGTAGGAAAGAGATTTGTTTTAGAGTTTACATGTTGGCGTACCAAGTTCTATTTATAGACATTTTGGAATTCCGATGGTCAGTTTGTACAGGCAGAGTTAAAATCTTCGTATTTCGAATTGTTTTCAGTGTTGATGTAGTCTAATTAAATTATCGTTTTGACTCAATTTTGACTACGTCCCAGGGACGCGATCAGCTTTTTTATTTTGCGTCCGAGCCGATTTTCATGTGTATATAGATACTTTTACATCGTAAACGGAAACTCTGGAAATGTACATCAGTACATTAGGCTCCCTTTTTCCGTGACATGGCATTATATCAAAAAGCATAAAATGTATCAGTGGACTATCATAAGGAACACATGTAAGAGGTTAGAAAATTTTTTTAGAATCAGACCATGAACCTGGAAGTTATTAGCCGCACACTAACATCACAATTTACCAACACCCATAAATACACCCACACATATATACATACATGTACATACAAACATATGGAGATGGGCAACACTATATGCCCCTGTCATTTCATGGCTGTGGCATAAAAATTTACAGGGGGGGGGGGACACAGACACAAACATGTTTGACCTTGCTGTGACCTTGACTCTAAACCTATGTACATGACTCTTGTACATGACACATTATCTTGATGTGATTAACATTTTTGCAAATTTATTCCGAAATTAAGGGATAGGAGAAAAAGTTATGGCACGGACATAAAAACAGATCCGACAGATGGACTGACTACCCAATACTATATGCCCCCCGATTTTTTTTTTCGGGGGCATAAAAAATGACTTTGACGGACAAAGAACCATGACATAAGCCCACTGGCCTTAGGCCAGTGGCTGTAATGAACACACATACCGGTATGAAAACTTTTTTTTTTTCATATTTAGGCCAACCACCTTTTAAGCAAGAAAAACACTAATACATGGATCCGTGGTGATAAGATAAACCGACTTCCTTGGTTACTGTTGCCAAGGACTCCCAAACAACCACAGTAAATACATATACAGTATAGCAGATAGGCTACATAAATCGTGCTGTCATGACTGTTTCTCTCAATAAAATTCAGGAAAAAAAAAATTCTACCATAATTATGTTTCTGCCGTTGATGAATTCTCGGTAAGAATTTTAAAGATGCTTGAACCAATTTACACAAAGATATGTACAAAAAGGGTGATTAACGGGGGCTACGGACAATGTAAAAAGCCTACTTGTTTTAGCAAAGTTTTGAACTTCAAAATGAAAAAAGAATAAAAAACCTCAACAAAACTCTGTTTTGCCGCAGAATAATAGAATTAAAGATAGTTATTGTTTTCGTAAGGCTAGTTAAGTTGTCTCAAATTCATACCCAAATAAACAACACTGAATTACAAGCATTTCGAAAACATTGTAGATTGTCTGATTCTACAGAGAGGTTAAGTTTATGAAAAATTCACTATGACTTGACTATGAAAAAATTCAATTTCAAGTTAAGGGAAAAAGGGTTGTCTTATGATTTCAAAATGTGTTAGTGTGCTGTCAATTAACAAACTTGTTAATATCAGTGACGGTATCTTATGATATACTGAAGACAACGGGTGGTCAAGTTGATTAGAGCGGCAAATTGGTTTGCAATTAAACACAGTTCTTATCAGTTAACAGTTTACCGACACATCCTTTGAAATGGCAGATATGCTAACTCACTTAAATACGACTAAGTAAAAATTTATATTTATATTTATTCAACATAAGTTGCCTTTTTAGCTGAACTTCCTCCGGTACAGTATAGAGTTAGACTTAATTTCAAAACTGAATTCTACTTTTAGTGAGGAATATGTAGTGAGGAATACACGTCAATATGCTTATTGTAAATAGCAGATAGTTTTAATCCAAGATTAAACTGCATGTTATTTGCAATCTGATCCATATCTACACATTTAGCATATTCTTCATGCACCAAGGTTTAAGATTAACGTCAAACTGAAACACTGATGACAAGTGCCACTTTTTGGATGTGCATAGGTTACTGAAAAAGGTTAGCTGTTCAAGTAAAGATATTTTGATTAGTATTTCATAAAGATCTGTTTTTACCTATGTTTTCCACTTTTAAACATTTTTGTCTCTTTCCAAATCTTTCAGAGAGGAAAAAAAACTAAAGCAATAATTAATCCATTTTGTAACGTAGCGCTGATCAGAACTCTTTGCACATGTCCCATTTTCAGTCATTATCATAATTCAAACTTGTCTACAGCCTCTGCGTGATCTCACGTCAGTGGTACACGTTCGCAAAGCACATATTTTAAACTTTTTCTTAAATTCAAACGTTTAAAACACAAAATAAATAAAAACTATCGCATCCCTCCAACGTTAAGTCGTTTGTTTGGGAGCCAAAATAGCAGACAACAAGGCTGTACATCGGGTAAAATAAATGCGATGACCTGATTGGTCAAATATCTATTTCCACGGATCCATGTATTATGTTTTCCTTTCTTGATAAAGGTCTCTTTTTACAATATATAAAAAAGTGTTTTAATCTAAGTCTTGTTTTGAACTCAAAGTCCCTACAGAACTACTCCTTATTGTGAGATTATTTGAATTTAAGACAGGATAAAACTACCTTCATTACTAAGGGCTTGATGTACTTTTCATCAACATCCATCAAAGCCTGGAATTAGAATCAAAACACTGATGGTAAACAGCTCCAAGGTACATTATTCATCAACATAACTAAAAATTATTCTAATTCAAAATTTCAATATTAGCCACCAGATTGACAAAGTTGTTCCATCTTGGCCAAAAAGGGCCTGTATTTGCCAATCATTCCATAATCTAAGTAGCATTCTTAGTTTTATTTCAGATTTAGAAAGTAACACAATTTCTGATTGGCTAAACCAAATAGTTCAGCCCAATCAGATTTCGTTTAGCCAATCAGAGATAGAGTTACTTTGAAATTTAGAAAATGCTTGATAATTACACCAAGAGCATAATTAACGCTCTACCATACAACAAAATTTTAGACTAGTCTAAATTGAAAGCATTTGCAGACAACAAATCTAATATAACTCAAATGATGTGATCTGTCACTGGGTGGCCAGAACATTTTCAAAGAAAATAGAGGAATTGCAGTTTACCAGCATTTTTTCCTCTTTCTTCAATGTTTTCAAAGGCTTTTTCCTTGGCATCATTAAAACTGAGAATCATGTGGTAAAGGTATAAGGATGGTTGGTGATTACAGGTCCTGATTGCTCGTTTTGGAATGTTGATTGGTTGGTAAAGGTACTGGTAAATATGGTCCCTAGGTTTCCTTTTTCAAAACTCAGCATAAACTCTATGTATTGAAAATAGCTTTTCCTCATGATAACTGATTTTGTACTTTCATTATTCTGCTTCTTTCAGATTCAGAAGATGAAAAAAGGCCTATTTCCTCGTCAGACAACAAAATTTTAGACTACAAGTCCATCTTAAAAACATTTCAGGACAACAAAATGAATACATTTAGGTCTCAAATTATGAAGTTTTACTACAAAATATTGTGAGCAAAGGAGAGCATGCTGGTCACCTGGTCATTTCCACATTTGCATCAATGCAGTTTAAAAACCTTTCTCCATTGAGTCACTTAAGCATGGCATTGTTTGCCTAAGGTTTAACTCTTTACGGAACAACAAAAATTAGACTGATCCAAATTGAAAGCATTGGCAGACATTTTAATTATGGCACAAATGGAGGAAAATATGTAAAGGGGAGTGGAAAACATTGTGGGAAAGCAGAAAATGCTGGTTACCAGCATTTTCTCCATTTCCTACAATGTTTTCAAAACCTTCATCCTCAAGGCCATTAAAAATCAGGATTGTGTATCAAAGGTTAATGATAATAAAACATTTATCTTTTTTTTTTTATTGTGACAATACATTTTGATATATGGTGATGTACTCTGCAACTGTAGTCGGTCACTATAAAATTAGCAGGAACCAATAAACTTAGATCTTTACCACACAATCCAGAGTTTTGACGAACCTACAGAAGACTTTTGAAAAACATTGGGGGAAAAGGGGAAAATGCTGGTAACCAGTATTTTCTCCTTTTCTAACAATGCTTACCTCCCTACCAAACACAAATTTCAATTTATGAGTTACATTTAATTTGTCCTCTGCAAATGCTTCCAATTTGGACAAGTCAAAATTAAGTCTTAAATAAAGAGCTTACCGTACATCTAAATTTTACAAACCATATTCATATGTTTATCGAAGGCAATTATATATCCTCTGCAATGACTTCTAACCGACACTGCAGCTCTGACAACAACAACAACTCTCAAGCGTTCTGTCACACAGCGTCGCAGGATACTTAATGGACCTTTCTCATATCCTAAAAAATATGAAGTTTGACACCAAGCTAGATTCTTTACTAGATGACAAAATTTCTATCTTGCCCAAATCAAAAGCATTTGCATGCAACAAATTAACCTATTACAACACAATCCAGACTTTTAACGACCCTGAGAAAAAAGGCTTTTGATAACATTGTGGGAATAGGAAAAAATGCTGCTATACAGATTTTTGTGGACACTCCAACAAAAAACCAAATGCTTCCACCTTGTCCAATCAGAGGCACTTCAAGCAGTCTTTCATCTTTAATTACTAATTCCTAAAGTCAATTTTTATAAATATCTGTATAAGAGAATAAGCAGAAGCTAAAATCTTTATTTAACAATTAGGTTTGGTTGTTTTATGAAACGAAGATCAACCTACAAGTTAGATGGGGGAGTGGGGATTGTTGAAGGTTAACCCTTCTTGTTTAAGCCACATTTGAATTGTTGTCTGGCGAGCCCCAGTACCTCAGTCAGTAGCATGCAGGACTTGAGAACATGGGGTCATGGGTTCCATCCCTGGTTTGGCCAATTTCTTTCCGAGGATTGATGATAGTCATTGTGACAGGATTCATTCCTCTTCCACCGCTGACCATTGTCTCAACGATGGTTATGTGGAAAAGCAGCCAGTGGCTTGCAGAGTTTTCCATGACGCACTAATCCTGTGTCAATGACGAGATTTTAACTCAAATGATCCTTGAATTGAGTGACAGTGCGTCACCAGTGACGCAACTTTCCCAATCTAAATCATCTAGAAAATTGAATAAATTGTCATAAATCCAAGTCTATTCTTGCTTTAATAGGTAGCATATTTTACGCAATTTCCAGTAGATAAAAGTACACATAACCAGTCTATTCTGTTCGCGGAAAATAATGTCATGATGAAGTAAACTGTAGCATTCTTTTTTATCGTCTGCTTCCTACAGATGCCTATCAAGCCACATCATGCAGCAATTCAGACGGGAATGTTTTGTCTGTCAAAAATTGAAGTCGAGCTTTTTGTCAGAAATGACTTACAGACTTTACTTTCTTGGAGTTTGAAGGTGAAATGTATTATAATCCTTGCTTGATGACGAAGAGACCCATTTATTTTGACTCCGAAAGTTAAAGAAATGACCGTCAACTGAAGAGGGAAGGGGTCACAGTGACCCCCAATTTTTAATGCTGAGGGAAAACCCTGGGCTTGGAAAGAAAACTGTGCGGAGTACTGGTAAAAGAGACTCCAGGAAAGCAGGGATAGGTGCACTGGTTGCAGTGATATAACTGAAATAATGTTGGAAACGGCGCAAAACACCACAGAGAAGGTAGACTTGTACAATTAGTTCAATAAACACTTTTCTTAGCAATGATTTTCAAAGTAACACTTTAGGTAAAGCTTACCTAAAAATATTTCTATTTTCATTTGGCTATGTGCGTGAAATCTCAATCAAAGTCAATCTCTCATCTTTTCGATATATCTAATTGGCTGTTCTATTTCTGGGGCATGTAAGTTGTCAAACATAAATCTACTGTTATGTTCAGTATCTATATTCCATATGTCTCCAATACATGTATAGGTTTTCATATTCAAAAGCTGGACTGGTTTTTGAATTTAGATCACAAAACATGAAAGACATTTGAAATTTATGTAACAGGGTACATTTTTTAAGTTTCACAAACATAGGGTTTGTGACTGACATATCAAATACCACTTAACTTTGGACACTTTTTGTCTATTTCATATTTAAATCTCCATATTTATGTAGATCTATGTATCTTGTATTTATATCTAAAATGCGACAAGTCCATTTATAAAACAATTTAAGATAATAATAAATTGATGATGTAATATCAGTCGTGTGAAGGGCCATCACGTTATCAATGTTCATCATTGGAACAAGATTTTTTAACCCGACTTTATACTACGATAAAATTTTGTGCAATCTTGGGCTTTCCGACTTGTAGTATAGATAGCACCTCATAGACCCTGGCCAAGATGAAAAGCTGTGGGGGGAAAAATGAATGAGTGCATTAATCCATCGCAAATATAACCGAATTTCAATAGGATCTATCACTTTTTCACATAAAAGATCATTTAATTCTTGAATTTGGTGTCATTGACCTGGTTTTTATGCATTGCTAGAGCGGTTTCGGGTATTTCCAGACAGCTAAGCAGTTTTGGTTGTCGTGATTTTAATAACACCAAAACCGGGCCAGACTACGAAAATTGGGAAACTCTCATTACAACCCTTTGTTTATTTTGGGGCCATGATGTAAGCATAACTAAAATCAGGGTGATATAAATAAAGAAAAATCCAACCAATGTCATTCATTTTCAGACATGTCTGGAATTTCCAGACACAATGGAGGGTATTTTGGGACACACTTGTTTTGAAAAATATGTTGTAAAATGCTGAAACAAAACTAGTAAATGTAACAAGATTATATAATCATATAATAAAATTATGATTTTTATACTCATTCTGCTTTATTAACACCTCCAAAAACAAACTTGTTCTAAAGATTGTGAAAAATTACACACCGTTTATAATATGGATGTAAATATATTTTTACAATGACTTCAATATAGGGAATTAAGTAAAGATTATCATTCTGAAGTGATATTGCTAAACAACAAACCATTTTCAGCTTTTACGTACATATCGCTTAGTATCCGCATTATTTTCATTATAATATATGACATAATTGAACACAGAAGGGGACCCAGCCAAGATACGAACAAAGAATAAATCTTGTATACTAGTTATGTTTTTAGTGCAGTCTTTAAAGTTTTCTGATTGAGTTCGTTAAAGAAATTTAGAGTATTTCCAAAAGCTTTAAGCATGGGACTTTCTCTGGTTCGAAAATACCAAACTAAAGAAAATTCTATCAGGTATTCTAGAACCGTTCGAAGTTAAAAATCAAGAGCAGCTGGAAACATGCAGACGCTCTGATTTCATTCACAAACCATTCATATCTAATAAAAACTTCTGATATAGTGTGAATTTGCATTGAGTTATCATCCTACGAGTGAAATAATTCTTTTAGTGATGCAGGAAAAAAAAAAAAAATCCAAGTTGGAAATTACATATCTTGCAAAAACTCACTACTAATTGACCAAGATGACAGAGAAGATACTTGCAGAAAAAGGATAATTCAATTAAATATTTTGATACACCACACAGGTCAAATAACGACCGGGAATGGATATATTGCATCTGAATTCTACCAATGGCTTGTGAATACCCGACACTGCTCTATGGTATGTTGCTTCGTTTCCAGAAATGCAAACAGTAACCAGAAGTAACAATACTTAGCGCATTAGTATTACAGATATTTGCAAAGCTATCGAAATCATGGGATATATATTTGCAACTCACTTTGCATATTAGTCAAAACGTTGGTGCTTCTCTGTTTCCGCTGTTGAGTGTTCGACCTTTCAACTGGACCTTCACTTTTCGCCATGATAGCGGCTTTTCTCACTGCCTCTCTTGCTTGCATGGCAGCTCTTTCTGCTATTATCCCAGGGAGAGGTTCCTTCTTTTTTTGCACCTGTGACTTCGCGTCTTTATTTGTCAAGAAGTTTTCGAATTCAGCAACATTGTTGAATTGTTTAGCGGTCGGTACAGGGAGTTTGACTGTCGGTGAATAAAGGGCTTTATAAGGGTCGAAGGAATCGGACAAAGGGTCAGTTGTATCGGTGTCTTCATCCGAAGTGTTATCGTGGGAACACGCAGCCATTTTAACAGATCGCGGGAAATAATCTCAGATATTGAAAGGCCTGGATATTCTTTGTCAAGCGCCTACTTGACATACAGTATAAAACGCTTGCCATTGCCGATTATTTGAGACGACCGCCCCCCTCCCGAAAAAAATTCAAACACCAGCTGGATGATTTTTTTTTTTAATTATTAGAATATGGGTCAGTGATATTCATCAAAATCTATTTTTTTAACTGTTTAGTTACTATTTAAATGATAATATGAAAATAGGCAAAGCCTAGAAACGGGCGAAAGAGACTTTTTTCCTCAGACATATAAAAACATAATCGGTACAATACATGGATCCGTGGTGATAAGATAAACCGACTTCCTTGGTTACTGTTGCCAAGGGCTCCCAAACAACCACAGTAAATACATATACAGTATAGCAGATAGGCGACAAAATCGTGCTGTCATGACTGTTTCTCTCAATAACATCCCGGAAAAAATATTTCTAGATCTAACATGATTATGTTTCTGCCGATGATGAATTCTCGGTAAAAAATTTAAAGATTCTTGAACTTATTTACAAAATGGTATGTACAAAAACGGCGAATTACAAGGGCTACGGACTGATCGGTGCAGATATATTCGTTTGAACCTGCCCAACAAATTCTTGATGGCAGTACTTAGATACATTGTATCTGCAGACAACAAATTCGAAAGTGATACAAATATAACAAAAGTCCTCAACAGGGTAGCATTTTCCTGGCATTTTATCCATTTCCCGCAATGTTCTCAGAATCCTTCTCCTTCAGAGCCGTTTGAACTCGGGAATGTGTAATAAAGGGTTAACTTGCGAAGAAATTTAGTCCCAAATTATCAGGAGTCGCTAATCCCAGCTGAACTAGTTTTTTTTCCCAAGAATCAATGATAATCATTGCGACCTGTCATCGGGTAAATGTAAGGTGGGAAAGCAGCCACTGGGCTGGAAAGAAGTTAGTGTAATCCTGATTAAAGGCACACTAGGAAAGCAAGGATAGGTGCACTGGCTGCCATGATAAATAACTGACGTAATCTTGAAAGTGGCCGAATAAACATACAAATACCCGTATTTTTTATGGCTCTGTGTACATTAAGGAATATATTATTTCTGATCATTTTCATTTCGCTACATAGAAGTGTGGAAACCTATACGCAAAAAAGGGAACTTTGTAGATCTAACATCTAGCTCTATACGTTGTACATAGATAAACAAGAAATATCGTTAGCAAGTAATGTAGACGGCGTAATTTTCAGGCATTTGAAAATGAATATTGTCAAAACTCTTTGGGGATTCAATATGAAGAGAAATAATGAAAAGTAAAATTGCAAGAAATTGTCTCTTTCTCCTGCTTTGCAATCTATGAAAAGCCATGAAAGATTCAAATCATAGATCTAGATATATTTTTCAAGATTAGATGTTAATCCAAACCATGTTTGGAAAAGGAGAAGTTCCTCCTAAAATTAGTGTGTCTGAAAATAAAGTCAGACAGGCATACAGTTCCTTGTGGGTTATACGGGTCAAAACCAGGTCAATAGCAGGCCAAAAGCTACCACAATCAGCTCCTTGGAAAAAAAAGTAAAAACTAAAAGGATGCTTACATGCTCACCAGGTACTACCAAAAAGTACCTGTCGTCTTCTCACATGTGACCAGCTGATTGATTGAATTTGCGTTTATCGTGCACTACCCCCACTCCAAAGGTTGTTTGTATTGGTACAGGGGGATGGTGCAGATACACAACGAACCCTTCCTAAGTTATACCCGGTTCTTTAACGTGCTTAGTGTATAAAGCATCATCACACGGTACCTCAGTTTAATGCCTCATCCAAAAGAATATCAGTAATTTTAGATGACCAGCTGTGAGAATCAAACCACACCCTCAATTGACCAAAAATACCACCTTCACGATTGCTACACTCTACCAACTGAGCTTCGTGGGCTGGTCATCCTGACCAGCTCAGAGAGTGGGGGCCTATATGTGTAGGCTAAAGTACGCCTTCAAGCGAGGTCCAGGATGTACATTCAACACCAGCCCCCTTTGCACCTCTGATAGTGCAAGAATATGTGTATGTGTATACATTTTTTTTTCTCTAGCTCTGCTTACCAGTTGTAAGAGTGTATATAATGATTTTGCTTGTCTACCTATGAATTACTTTAATACGATAAACTTGGAGTAGATCTAGATCAACATAATCTTGACAACTTGGATTATTTCTTAGATTTAGTAAGCTGCATATATTGATACCAATACTTTTTAAAAACCTTCTTATCCATCTATATATCTTTATACCCATCTATCTATCCCCTCTTCTTCACTCGGTAGCTCAGTCAGTAGCGTACAGGACTTGAGAACAAGGGTGCGGAAAATTTTTCTCGTGGATTGATGATATTCACTGCGACAGGATTCATTCCTCTCTCAATGCTAACCATTGTTTCAAAGCCAGTGGCTTGGAAAGAACATTATGAGTACTTGTAAAAGAAACTCCAGGAAAGCATAGATAGGTAATCTGACCGCCCCAATATAACTGAAATGATGTTTAAGACGGCCTTAAACACCATACAATTAATCTTCTCTCATATTAAAATCATACATCCACCCATCCATCCATTAACCCATTAAACGGCCTTACCAACCCATAACAATGCCACAAACACTCTTCTTATTTCTGTTGTCCCAAATCTCCAAAAATATCTTCATCCAATCCCCTACATCTATGTTGTACCCAAATATATAGATCTATCCGTAGTCTTGTCATCTTTCTCAAAATCAACAGTATTTACAACACTCTTTTTCTTCATTAAATAACAATCTGAGAAGTAATTTTTTTATTAGTCTTGTGAACAAAGTGTTGAAAAACACAAGACATAGGTAAGGGTGTTGAAGAAACCAAAGCGAACATGAAATAGGGCGAACTGCACAAGGACGAACGGTATCAAGGCCGACATCAGAAAATGACGTCATTTGAAGCAAGAATGCCGCACTGCGTAGTTTATACGTCATTGAAACTAACACTATTGATATTCTTTTCCCAGAATTTTTGTAATGATATGTGAACAAAAGGAAAACGTTGGAGATGGATTACTTTTAAAGAAATTTTAACAAAAAATAATTAAATTTAATCTTATGGATTTTGTCTGACTGTGTTGAATTCTTCTTGTAATAAACCAACCTTCTGGTTGTCAAGGAAGTTGAAGTACAGATACAGTCGATCGGTATGTTTACAAACTCAGTGCGCGTCATTTTTTCTGTTTTTTCTTTTGCAAAAACAAATATACTCGAAAGACGCTTTTATTCAACCATTCCCAAAATCTATGTGATTTATGTTTAATCTTGTTATTAGAAAAATTCATAACATATGCTGACTGTGTTCTCGAAATTTGTCAGTAAATGAATGTGCTTTGCTCTTGTAAAGAAATTCTGGTACGGTCCAGTCTGTGACCGGAAGCTGAGCTCCAGTGGACGAAAAATCAACAAAAATTCAAAATGGCCGAATAAAGTCTTATGGGGTTTGTAATTTGAATTATGAAATTTGATGATTTTGAGTTTTATTCGTACATGTAATCTATAGGCGGTCTTTCGCCCGTATGAATATTAATTTCGTATTTATTTATCTTTATAATACAAATTTCCGACCATTGTATCCCATGATATTGTGCAACGAAGATCTAAGATCAGACTGCAGGTTTGTGGAGTCTGATCTTGATCTACGCTGACCTGAAAAGAACGTAAGTTGGACCTAACAGTGATACAACACTTTGTATGATGCATGTGTGAGATTTTGAGTAATCAGTTGTTGCAAGCGTTCTTCTTCTTACGAACTTTTAAATGTTAACTAAATTGATAAGAAAAAAACTGTATTTTTTTCCATTTTCCCCTTTTATGTCAGCTGGAATATCTACGCATTTCAAACTAGGATTTATCGTAATTTGCTAAGGTTCAAGGCTCTTATCAAAAAGGCCAGATTTTAGACTTGTTTATATTGAAAACATTCACTGAAAACAAATTACGAATAGGTGTAGCTCAAAGTGATTGGACTTGTGTTTGAAAGGAGCAATTTGCTTAGCTTATGTTTGAAAGGTTCAATTTGCTTAGCTTACTTTCTACTTTGGCCTCCTTTTCCGAGGTCGTAAAGAAAAAAGACAAAAGAAAACAGAACAAAATAACCATTTTAATTAACGAACGTGTATGAAATGTAGACTGCATAGTTAAATATTTACAATTTACTCGAGTAACACTTGTAAAGCACTAGCCAAGCTCGTAAAGAAAAAAGACAAGAGTAGAAAGCTGAACAAAACAAACATTTTAATTAACGAAGGTGTATGAAATGTAGACTGCATAGTCAAATATTCACCATGTACTCGAGTAACACTTGTAAAGCACTAGTCAAGCTCTCTCTCTCTCTCTCTCTCTCTCTCTCTCTCTCTCTCTCTCTCTCTCTCATAATCATGTATACCCCATCGAAGAAAAATTGCACTAATTGAGCCACATTCAAATTGTCCTCTGCAAATGCTTTCAATTTGGACAAGTCTAAAATTGTGTCATCTGGTAGAGTTAGAGAATTTAATGACGTATTATCGGGTTGTCAGTGCGCAACTTTTCCGCGCATGTCTCTTCTTTTCTTTATTTTCCTTGCGCGTAACTTTGTTCGATTGTAATACTATCATCGGACTGTCAGATGAAAGCAGCTACAAATGACTAATTAAAAATGCTTCAAAGTAAAGTTGAAATTTTGATTGTGTAGAAAATATTGTGGGGAAATGCAAAATTGCCTATGAGCAATTCCACCTTTTACCAATTGTTTTACTAAATCCGCCCGATAAGGATGTTAGATCAAGTATGTCAGGGAAATGATTAATAATATCATCTTTGTTGTGAAAAAAACATGATTTTGTGCTAGAAAATATACAACTAAGTATGAAATTGACTCCTGGATGTTTTTGTGTCATTTTCATTGTTCCAAGGAGGTAATTGAGTTCAAATATTGGGAAAAGTAGCCAGGCAACGTATCATTTTTTTGCATTTTTTTTTTTTTTTTATGAAGGATATAATTATGTATATTTCATAGACAAATGAGAACAATCTCTGGGTTAGAGTTTTTTTGAAAGTCAAATGATGTCCTAATTTTCATTTAAAAAATGCGCATTTTCGTGGGCTAAGGGTTTGAGCAATTACACCTTTTTCAAAAAAGTTTTCTAAAGCTATCCCATAACAATGTTACATCAAGTATATATATCCTCTTTATTGTGAAAAAGACATGATTTTTAGCTAGAAAATATACAACTTACTAATTAATTTGACTCTTGGATGTTTTGTGTCATTTTCATTGTTCCAAGGGAGGTAATTGAGTTCGAATATTGGGAAAAGTAGCCTGGCAACCTATCTTTTTTTTTTTTTTCATTTTTTGATAAAGGATATAATTATGTATATTTCTGAGAAAAATGAGAAAAATCTTTGCGCTAGATTTTTTTGAGGGTCAAATAATGTCCTGATTTTCTGTGATAAAATAAGCATTTTTGTGGGTTAAGGGTTTTATCGAAACATAGATAGCGTATCATTAATTTGAAATATCTGTTAATTTCCCATCAAAGTCAGAGGATCCATTGGTTCATATGAATTTAAAACACAGAGAACATTATTTGACTGAAATTACAGATTTTAATCACAAAATTCTGACGTATTCTGCAATAATTGGGTTTTTGTGTAATTTGAAAAAAAGGGTTATGTTCTTCGTGGGCTCAGAACTTTTTGGTTCATCTGGCAACGTCTGATTATCTCTTCGCATATTGAAAGAACATACCTTGAAGTGTTTCTGTGTCAAATTTCACGAAATTCTCTGCGCTAGAAATAACTCGCTGAAACGCCTTTAAAGCACTTTGTTAACCTGTACCAGAGGTTTGAAATCCCTACGCTACCGTAAGAGAAAGGTCATGTAGATCTATATGAGTCAATCACATTTTGTCTACGCAATTGTAGGGTTTTTAAATTAACACTTTACCAAACAATGCCGTGTTTACAACCCCGAGGAAAGAAGTTTTTGAAAACATTTCGGGGAATAGGAGTAAATGCTGGTTACCAGCATTTCCCGAAAAATCCTTTCAACCATGTTGGCCGGTGAACTTCTGCTCATTTGCACCAATGTTTAATTTTGTCTGTAGATGTTTTCAATCTTCACGAGTAGCGTATAATATTTGCCGGTTGAGAAAGTGTTAGGTATTCATAAGTACATCATACCTGCAGGTTATACATATGTCTAAATTTACAGATAGGATTTTCCACCGTGTTACTAAATTTAGATGTCCATTATTAGAACGCATCCTGTCAACTCAATAAGAAGAAAACGTAAATCTTCTTTTATAATAAAACGAAAAAAGTAAAATTGACTTGAAATCGGATGACAGTCGTGAAGGTAAACCTGTAAATAAGAGAACAGAAGTCAAATTATTTTTCAGCCAATGCACCTATCTGGGTATTCGAACCAGCGATCCATTGGTCTCAAGTCTTGTACGCTACTAACTTCAAGCAACCTGACATAAGTTCTTGATTTTGAGCAAATACTAGTATATGTATGTGTATGACACAACTTGCATATTTCACATTTATGCATGTAATACGTTTATACATGTATTTTATGGTTACTAATTAGAAAGACGATCAATGTGTAAACTTTGAAAAAAAAAACCAACCTTTCGAATCTACAACCCCAAGCTGCTAGGATCGCTTCTCGGACTCACTCTCTAGCAACTGTAACAGATCTATTTTTCCAAATTTTGCCACGGGAAAAGGTGGTTAAATGCACAGATCTCCCTGATGCATTATACCAAGTAAGTCATCATATAATCGTGGATCCATAAAATCCATTGTTTAACAACCGACTGATTCATGGCGTAGATTGGTCCTTTGATATTCAGAAAGTTACAAAAAGCAAAGTGTGTCGACCCATGTCAGCCTGTATGGACTGCAAAAGCTAACATGAGCTGATACTTATTGCTGATGCATTAGTCGTAAACCCTTTTTCACAGATCATAGCTCATCTGACTGAACATTATATTTATTAACCGGCCTTTCAACGCCTATACAATGCACTGAAACTCGGACCAATTTTCTTTAAAGGCTTCTTTTAACCCTTTCGGCGCTATAGGCAAAAACAGTGACTTTTGCGGACGGCATAGATCAAGATCAGACTGCACAGAACGTGCAGTCTGATCTTTTACCTATACCGTCCGCTTGTGCAGTCAAGCCTATACAATCAGAATCTCTGTAAGCTTCAATAGATTGCATTTAGAGCAGTCGAAAGAGGTCGAGTTCATTTATTTGTAGCTGAATGAGTTAACAAGTGGACGGTATAGCTCCAAGATCAGACTGCACGATCAGTGCGGTCTGATCTTAATCTATGCTGTCCACAAAAGAAGCCCCTGTTTTCACTTATGGCACTAAAAGTTTTAAAGATCATGGATGGTTTGTTATAATTCACGAAGCGCAACTGTTTCTTCTTGTGTTCCTTCTTCCTCTTGAGCACGCACTGTGGGTCTGTTTCTTTCAAACAAAGCTTTGACGGACGTACACATTTTGTGTCGGAAGCAGTAGACTAGAGCAACCAATGCCGATAAAAAAAGAAGCACTCCACAGGCTATGATGGTGACTTTGTCAGCTTTTGCCTTGACTTTGGGATGTTGAACTGCATCCGTACTTGTGTGTGAATTAGCGAGATCGAAAGGCTTGTTCGCTGGCGTGGCGAGCTGATTACTTTTCTTGATAATCTGTTTGCTTGTACTAGATCTTGACGCCTCTGTAGATGTTCGTTTTGGTAAAAGCGAAATAATATAGCCTACAAAAACGGGAAAAAAGAAAACAATTGAGTCATGATCTGTAAAAAGGAGGTTTAATGCATTTAAAATGAATATCGACTCGGGTCAGCCTGCGAAATCCATGTAGGCTGACTTGGGTCGAAACTATTTGCTATTGGTCAGTTTGCTGTAGCTCAAAGGACCAGTTTACCTCATGATTCAGTTGGATGTTATGGGTCAGGAATTACGTGATGAGTTACTTGTTATGATGCATCACGGAGATGCATTAAACCCCATTTTGATAGAGTATGGCTCATTGTAGAAGGTGATGACCTTTCAGTTTAGGTCTCACCTTCTTATTTCAACCGTCAACTGAAATCCTGCGACGGCGAATCACTGTTTCAAGAAAAAAAGGTCCTCATAGATCAGTGAACTACGGTGGCACAAAAGTGACATGGAAGATATATTTTATACTACGTGCGCACGCAGTAGCTAATACGTGCGCACGTAATAACTAATACGTGCGCACGTATTAGCTACTGCGTGCGCACGTAGTATAAAATATATCTTCCATGTCACTTTTGTGCCACCGTAGTGAACAGACACGTCTTAGTTGTTTGGTATGTGAAAATAACATGAGGACTGTAAGACTGTGCAAAGCAATTACACAGTGAACTTCAGAGTAAAGTATAGAATTAACTTTTGATTTGAATAAGCCTCGTTTCACAGCTTTGACATGACCTAGTTTTTAAGTTAGAACTGCATTGCGATGAATGAAGGAGAGATACAGGGCTCCCCAAAACACCCCAAACCACTACTAACACCTTAAAACGAGTGCAAAGCACTTATAGACACGATTTTATGAAAAATAGTCATGAAATAATGCTATAAATCTTTAAAAAAAAGTGTAGTCAACCGTCTAGCAAGTTTTTTACCACTACATTCTATTGGTACTTTAGTACTTTGATTTTTATAAAGGGGCATTTTGTAATGGATTGTCTTACCTGAATAGTTATAGTCTGTTTCAGACAAAATGACAACTTGCGTTTCAATTATCGGTGTTTCCCACCGGACGTTTTCCAGATCAAATGTAAATGGGCAGCGCTCTGGGAAAAAGAGGGTTTAAAGCAACTCCGTGATCCTTTCTAAAAAGCAATTCATATCGTAATTCATGAAAATCTTTTATCTAACAACTGAATCAAGAGGTAGACTGATCCTTTGACATGCAGAAAATTAACTACATTCTAACTTTCTAGCATTGGATCTTTCCAGGTAAACTGAATCAGTTCAACAAAAAAAAAAAAGCGGTACTTTATTTGTAGCTACGCAAACTTCATAACGGTTTCTGCTAAAGGCAGATTAGCGGAGGCAATGATTTTATTGAAACACTGCATGTGATGGGACGCACAAACCTTGACTTAAATATCGACCCACCCACAAACAAACTAACAAACAAGCAGACTTACTCCAGCAAAGTCTCTGACAATCTTCTCTAGTTAGCGGTACACAAATAGATTGGCATGGATGACACATCCCAAGAACGGACTGCCAGTACTCGTCAATTTCACAAAGTGGTGCCGAGTACGATGTAGAAAACTGCATAACAATTCCAAACACTATAACAATTTGGGTTAGCTTCTGCATCTCGTCTATAAAAATATTTTTTAGAAATGGAAATATCTAAGACAAATCTTCCTGTTCGTGTAATGACTTTTATATGGATGCTGAAGGCTTTGTTGGATCTATTTATAGTAGTCTATGCTGGAATTCATGATTCTAAAGATAGTATATCGCTTGAATTTCCCACCTCAATATAGCCTACAGTGGCATAGCTGGAGCCTAAATGACAGTACGCACATTGGAAGGGGGGTTTGGGGGTCCTCCCCCAACGGGGGTTAAGGGGGCAGAGCCCCTTATGGGGGGACCAGGGGGGCGAAGCCCCCCTACGAAAACGAAAATAAGGCAATCTAGAGGTGAAAAAATGAGCTCTTCGAAGCCGTTTTTAAGTATTTAAACTCATACTTGCGGCTCCAATGTGTACGCACGTGCTACGCCACTGGCCTACCTGTATATGCTCATCTAAATATATAAATATATTAGGCAAGCTGTGACAAAAAGGGACTTAATGCATCTCCACGATGCATTATACCAAGTAAGTCGCCACAGCTATGGAATCATAAAAATCCATATTTTTAAACAACCGACTGAATCATGAGGTAGAATGCTCCTTTGGCATGCAGAAAAGTGAAAATAGTGAAAAGTTTCGGCCCATGTCTGCGTGGAATGCGCAGGCTGACATGAGTCGATACTTTTCACAAATGCATCAAGCTCCCTTTTGTCAGACAATGGCTCATAGATCTGGCGTTAAAAAAAAGTGTTTTGTCCTGGGTTCCCATGATTTTTTCGATCTTAACATTGTACCCCCGCCCCCTAATATTCAGACATTTTTTTTTTCAGCGAAAATATTGTGACCAATAGAGAAATTGCCACTTTTTTTTAATGTTTGAAATCATGCGTTAAGCCACAACTCACGTTCAGGATAATTCACGTTTTATATGCATGGTTCCAAAGTCGTCTGGAGCAAATCTGTCGAAGAAAGTCACAAGTTTACTCTTTAACCCTTTATCAGACGACAAAACTTTTGACTTGCCCAAATTCAGTGTTAGCAGACAACAATTTTAGTGTAGCTCAAATGGTGCAATCTTTCTTTGATGGGGTAAAAACATCGTGGGAAAAGGAGAAAATGCTGGTCACCAGTATTTTCTATCTTTTCCAACAATGTTTTCGAAGGCTTCTTTCCCAGGGTCGTTAAAAGTCGGCATTGTGTGGTAAAGGATTAAGAGACCGACTTTTATTTGTATTGGCGTTTAACGCCGTTTTAACGCCTTGGGTCATCATTCGGCATACTTCGGGTGATGGGAGCCATCATTAGATGTAGGTACGGAATCGGCCGAGTTGTGACGAGTCCTTGGATCATATCACTGCGGTCAGTGCACCTACGTATGTGTTTCTTGGCTTTCTCACACCAGAAATGACAAAGTTTCTCTTCAACCTACTGACTACTTTTCTCACATGCATCAGAAGGGAGAGGATCAAAATCGGCGAAAAGAAAGTTTTGCCTCAACCAGGTATCGAACCTGCAAAAGGTCACGAGTGAAATACGCTAACCACTGGGCTACCTGGCCGGGAGCGATCGAGTTTGACGACCCTGAGATGAAAGGCTTTTGAAAACATCGTGGGCAAAGGAAAAAAATGCTGATAACGAGCATTTTCTCCTTGTCCAATTTTTTTTCTGCCCTCTAAGGACAACCCCACAACCAGTCGAGCCACATTTCATTTTTCGTCTGCAAATGCTATGAATTCTGATAAGCCTAAGTTTTTGTCGTCTGGATAAGGGAAAAGAGGTTAAAGCCTGGGATTCCGACACTTACACACTCACCGACCCAAATAAATTGTTCGGTAAGCTTGGGAACCCGATAGAAAAACGCTCAGGAAGGTAGGACTACCTTTAGAATACAGGGTGTTTCATAATATCTGATACAGTTTCAACCCTTAATATTTCTTTTCTGTCGGCACATACCTTGTTATAATTTATATCACAATACTCTACAATAATTACAGTTTTGTTTAATATACAATGTTAATTTCTTTAAATGCTTACATGTTAAATAAAATTGGTCAAACTTTTTCATTTAAATGATATGCTGTATGTGACGTTCACTCAGGCTATTGCGACGTCAAGCTTCTTTTGAAAGTTTCCTATCATCGATGCACACATTTCTAGCTTTTTTTTCCCATCTCTTGACAAATAGCTTGTTTAAAATCTTCAGTAGTGTTTGGGTTGGGGAATATATATTTCTTTCAAGTGTCCCCAGAAGAAAAAGTTCAAAGGACTAAGGTCCCATACGGTAACTTTGTCATCAATTAGCGGTCTTTCATAATAAATGTAAAGCGGCACTCCATATAGCACATTCAGTACTATCGTGGCATCATGAAACTTAAGGGAAAACTTCAACTCATTCAGGACTGACAATTAAATTAATGTTTGGCCCCCTCATTTCACGGACCTTAATCCTTTGAACTTTTTCTCGAGAGGACACTTGATTGAAAATGTATATTCACCTAAACTAAACACTGTTGGAGAGTTGGCAAAAGCTATTCGTCTAGAGATGAGAAAAATAACTCCAGAAATGTGGTCATCGGTGATAGCCAGCTTGCAAAAGAGGCTTGACGACGCAATAGCCCAGAATGGACGTCGTATAGGGCACATCATGCAAATATTGTGAAAAAGTGTGACCAATTTTATTTAACATGTAATTATTTAAAGTACTTAACATTGTATATAAAAAAAAAAAACAAAAAAACTGTAACTATTGTAGAGTATTGTGATATAAATCATAACAAAGTACGTACCGGTAGAAAAAAATTATTAAGGATGAAACTGTATCAGATATTATGAATCACCCTGTATATGTACATGTATTATTACAGACATGGCAAGATCGCATTATCTCCGCTAGATGGCATTCTACAAATACACATTTATCTAATTTGGGCATTCTGGTTACAGAACCGGAGTACTTTTCAAAACAACAACAGTTACTGTTACTTATGGTGGCATATTTCTGCCACGAGATACGATATAGCTATCATGATAATTTTAGTAAACTATCGCGATAAATTAAAAGTTTCCTGGAAATCTTATCAAGAAAGTGAAAAGTTTCTTGATAAAAGTATCACGATAAACTAATATTTTATCGCAAAATTTCTCAACCGTGCTCGAAGCTGACATGCCAGATAAAACTATTGTGATGTCTATAAATAGAAAATGCATCATTTGGATGAACTCGGTAGTTTTGACTTAAAGGGCAACTACAGCCAAAATCTCATTTTGGATATATGAATCCTTTAATGAAAACAATCTTAAATTTGAAAACCGTATTTCAATGTTATAAGCGAAAATGTGGTCGCACACCTGTGCGAGTTTGTGAAATCTGCAATAAACCGGATGTGACGCCACACTTATTTCGGCTTCTGTGTACTATTAATTTGCTCTGATACTGACTTTTTTTCTCACAGCCTTATCTTCCCTCATGTCGGGAGACGACTGTCGTATGCCGGGTGCCGAGTTTAAGCACTATTTCGAGCCAGGAGATGACTATTTATTCGCCAGTTTGCTGTCTGTCTGTCTGAACCGAATGACGTGGCTTAATATCGGATTTACCATTAATCCTCAACAGGTTAAATAAACCTTCATGCCGATTGCAAAATTTCGAATAGTGCTAGTTTTTGGAGATACAAAAATAGATATCTCCGTATTGGACACTGTACATAAGATCAGATTGCACGTTCTGTGCAGTCTGATCTTAATATACACTGTTCGGAAAAGGTCACTGAGTCGCGCTCAGCAGCCTTGGGGCCCCACAGAAATTTAAATGAGGCAAGAAATCAATGGTGAGTTCACTGTTGATTATCCATCTCTTTCATATGAGAGCGAGCGAGCGCGTGCGCGCGCGAGAGAGAGAGAGAGAGGGGGGGAGAGAAAGAGAGAGAGAGAGAGAGAGAGAGAGAGAGAGAGAGAGTTGGAGGGTAGTTAGAATAGAAATTCGACAAGCAGATTATGGAATTTTTTTATTTATTTTTTTTTTTTATTTAAGATCGTATGAATGAGGAAAATACAAAAGTTATTACGTTAGACTTACCCATTTAACCTGTGTAAAATTCCAAATTCCATTCACATTTTATAGGAAAAAGGGCTCAATATGGTCGTGAAAACAAAAGAGTAACTTTGTACATGACATGTTTAGGACAAGTGCTTGTTAACCCCCAGCTGCAAGCCGGGCAAAAAAAAATATGTGAGACCACAACGGTGCGATACCAACATCAAAGAGGCGCCGAATTAACCCTTTGCATTGATGGAATACACAATTCTTTTCGCAAAATAAAAAGTTGGCGCACTAAAATCTTGTGTAAAGTTTGTATGCAGTTATAAATTTTTAATTTACGCTGCATTTTTATGGTCAGCAGTCTGCATCTGTTATCTGGTACATGTTTACAGCGAGAAATACGGAAGAAGAGAGTTAAATAATTTTTGTCCACGTTGGTATTTCCACTTAAATTTTACTCCTTTCATGTCTCAGTATGTAGGAAATGGACTGACCCTGTATTTTACAGACGATCGAAAACATTTACTGCATGATATGGAGGGCAGGAAGGCAGATAGGCAGGAGGCAATTCAGACAATCTTTTAACGTTGTTGTTGATGAAAGAAACAAATTTGAAATTGTGAAAAAAAAAAAAAAAAACGTAGGAAAATAAATGAAGATCAAATGAAAAAATAAAAAATGGATTTAACTTTAATAGCAAATTCAGGATGTGTGCTGGATTTGACATTGTTCGTGAATGTTAAAGAGAGGATACGATTTCTGAGGTAGATTAAGGCTTTTAATTCTTCCCAAGCTGAAGGAGACATGTAAAATGCTGACACTGATGGTGTAGATCAAGATCAGACTGCGCAGGATTTGTAGACCGTTCAATGATCGACGGTGTCCTATATTTGGTAGAAACAGCCTTAGAACTGTACTCGAATGACTTACTTTACACATTGCAACGTTCCTTCTTCCTTCTACCACCTAGTAGAAGAGAATTTTGGCATGTTTCAACTATCTTGAGTTATTATTTCTTTTTTATTTTTATCTATTAAAATTCGTTGATTAGGCAGTGGTATAATTGAAATAACTTTAAGAAATAAATTTCAAAATAGTTTTGTTTCCCACCATAAGAATAACTTTTCCTTTTCATAAGTATTATCTCCACTAGGCTAATTCATTCAAAATTTCTTTCCTATGATTGTAGTAAGATGTAAGAGCGATAGAGGTGAAAATTCTGCAGTGCACAAGTGATTTAAACGTGATAAAGCGATTTATATCTTTACGAATTTCATGCAGTTTTTTCAGTTTTCTGCGGTAGTTCATATATAGCGACCATATCTTCTCCGTGACACTTGTAACGTCACGGCAAACTGCCGGAAGTCACGATTTTTTCAATTAGCGACTGTCAGACAGGTGAAAATCCGAAGTTTAAACCTCTATATCTCGTGAAGTAAGCATCACAGAACGCTAAAAAAAAAAATTGTTAACATATTCTAGTATAGTTTTATCCGATTTGGAAATGAAAACTTTGGTCTGGAGTTACCCTTTAATAAGATTGCAGTAAGTAAAATTTCGAATCATTAACATTTTTTTTTTTGTACCTTAATTGGTAAATTTTGACAATACTCGAAATGAACAGAGGTCTGTAAAATCACAAAGACGACTCGAAATGCCTCCTACGAACAACTTTAAAACCATCCATGGAAAAGGAGAATTCATAAGGTTGTAGACGAAGGTGTTCCGAAACCGTATCTAATTATAGGTACCATGAATGTCAGTTGTAGGCACGAAAGCAGAAAAAATCATGATAAGAGTTAGAATTATCGCGATATTTTTATCATGAAAATTTTTGTTTTATCACGATACTTCTCTTAAATTATCATGATAGCTATCTCGTATCTCGCGGCAGAAATATGCCACCATAGTTACTTTGAATTTCAAAATGAAATAAACGTTTACTCAATAAAACGCTACCTGGTGCGATTCATTCAGCTATGATCAGCTAGCATGTAACCTATGCATCGACCATTTATTAAAACAGCCCCTACATCCTTGGATAATAGGCTAATAGATTTGGTATTAGCCCTACTTTTCCCAAGTATTCGGGGATGGGTGATGCGTCATAGCAGACAGGTCGAATCTTCGAAGAATATGACATGCGCAGACAACGGGTAAGATCGTTATCGTGAGATTACAGCGGGTCAGACAGTACGCTATGCAAGCCACGAAAGGGCTTAGCCAAAAGTTACACACCGGCTCCTTTGTTTGGACCAGGTGTATCTTTTGGAGAACGACCCGTCTTAACGTTAGAATGCACAAGCACAGCTCTATCTTTGCACATGCACAGGTTTTTCTGTAGATAGAAAACCTGTCCACGTGCGGGAAAGACCTGCTCCCGTGCGAGAAAGACCTGCCCAATGATTGACGGACCTGACGACGTGCAGACATGGTCATGAAGGACATTGGTACACTCGCGACATTTATTTTTTTTTCTAGGAATTTAAATAATAGGAAGAATCTTTCTAATATATTTCTGGAAAGAGAGATTTTAACATGATTTTTATTGGTGATCAACTAAGCATTCTTTAACGCTTTCTTTCAAAGCGATCATTGAAAAATATATCCCTTCCTATTTAAAACATGTGCTGTCACATTTAGGTCAACATTTAAAACATTTTCGGAAAAGTGCAGTTTCCTTAAGTTCTGTAATTACATTGTTTATTCATTGGAGAGGTCATCAGACCTCTCCAACAGTGGTGAGTTTAAAAGACAGACTGCCACAGAATTTGCTGTCTAAATCCATTTTTCTTGCGAAATTGTTCTGATACAGTCTGTTTCGTCATGGTTTTGTAAATAGACCGAAATCAAAAAAAACGAAACAGGAAATGACGAATTTCAGAAAAGATTTGTTATATTAATTTGCCATGGTTGTAAATGACCCCTCAAATAATTGTAATTTTTCATTAAGCAAGTAAATCTGAGCAGAAGAAAAAATAAGAAGAATTTCGTTAAAAAAGAGAAAGAAGACCCCTGGACAAGATCATGCGACTTGAAAACGCGGGAAGAAGGTCACATGACTGTCATGTAAAGCATAAGAGGTTTCTACACGGCGGCTTTTTTTCCCTTCTCATTTAATGCCTTACTTGTTTGTTTACATGTACCAAAATATATTGAAATTAAAAGCCAATAAACTATTTAAAAACATTGATGCTGACCTCTCCTGGCTTCTTTTGTAAAGAAACCAACTTGTTGATATTGTTCTTGTTTTCATCTGTGTGAAATAGCAGAAGTGAGAAAAAGTTAATGACTGAGGCGCGTACCAAAACATGTCTGCAATGTTGCTGTATTTTGGTTCCATGCACCCTATCACCTGTGTGACTGGCTATTGGTTTGTCCGTGTCAGCACAGTTTATTGTATGGAGCGAAAAATCCATGATGTTTTTTTTTTTGTGCAAGAAAGCAAAGATAACATAGTTAGGAGCACTCTCCTTCTTGGACTAACCCAGGACAATTAGCCTCAAGAAATCAAATGAAAAGAAAGTTGAACGGCTTCATCAGTCCCATAGTCGAATGATTAGAATCGCATTGGAACCAGCTATAATAAACTCGCTCCCAACTCAGGTCCGCTACAAGGGTGTGCTCTATAGCACAGCACGTTTTCTTAGCTTTGATTTAATTTGTTAAACATATATTGTAGCATGACCCCTGGTTACAAGAGCTGCTGTGATATAACTGCGTACCATTGATCACTGACCTAAGGGTCTGGTGCTGGGTCAGTGGTAAAGTGTAGGAACGTTACCTGGAGGCCCCGGGCTCCAGCCTCACTGGATCAACTGGTTTTTTTGTGGGAGTGTCCTTGGACAAGACACAACAGAGCCCTAGCCTAGTACTGATGAAACTCAGGAAATACATGAACATGTGAGCTGTTGCCGTGATATAACTGAAATAATGTTGAAAGCGGTGTAAAAAACCATTTAATCAATTCATCAATGATCAATGATCTACGGCCCTATTTAACTGAATGAATTAGTGCAAACGGCCAGTGGACGGCACTGAATTAACTTGTACAGCATCAACAGACCTACGAGAAAAAAACAAGGGTCGATGCTTATGAAGACTAGTGCCAATTTCAAGCAACAATTAATTAATGGTCAAGTGAGAAAATAAAATTAAAAAGCAATTTCGTTGAAATGATATCCCCCACCGAAAAATTTGCTTGACCGCGTAACTTAAAATCGCTCCCAGTTGGCCATTTCTCATTGAATAAAAAAAAGAAAACAAGTATATCGGTTGAATGGGTTATTGTACACACATATGAAGTTTAACGAAATTCCGTCCAATGGTATTGGAGATATTCTGACGGACACACGGATGGACGAATGGAAGGAAGAACAGACGGAAGGACAGACAGACGGACAACGAATAAAAAATACCTAAAAGTTGTTTGCGATAAAACATGTAATACGCTTCTTTTTTCATCGAAAAGGTCCATACTTTTGGACATGATGGTTAAGTCGTCTCCTCAATACTGACACCGGTGTGTAAGTCAGATATCGACCTCGTACATCGGTCTTTCCATATAAGAATGACCTGGGCACGAGCTTCACCTAACACCGAGAGCTTGCGCTCTGTGTGGTGTCCTTAGGCATGAGGTAGAGCATCGGCCTTGTAACCAAAAGGTCCTGAGTTCGATACCCGGGAGCGGGTGTCAACTTTGAGATTTTTCATAGGCCCACACATTCGGCACAAGTACTGGTGTAGTTCCCAGGAAGCAGAATCGAGAGAAATTAGCATAAGTTGTATGAATTTGCTTCTCAATTGATGTAAAATAAATATGTTTAAACAAAAGCCCTGTATGTTACTATGCTACCGGGCTAGATGTATGGAGTTAAAATTTAACACTTGACATTTGCATGAGACAATAAAATATAGCTCAAACCATGTTTTTTCATTGGTTAGAAAACAGTCTGACACAATGTTTTTTAAGCCTTTTCTTTCTCCAAGTTGTTAGTCAGCTTTTTTTCTTAAAAGGGTGAAAATATTGTAGGAAAATGAGACAAAGCTGGTGACCAGCATTGTCTCATTTCCCCACAGTGTTTTTACCGCTTTTCTGCCTCATGGTAGTTAAGACATGGTATTGTTTGGTAAAGGTTAAAGGAAATTCCATTGAGGACGTTGGGGGTTTACTTCCCCTCGCGGTAAAACTGAATGATATCGAAAATGGCGTCAACACCAAACAACACCAACCATGCATGTATATTGAAAGAGTTTGAATAAACTTTCAACTAATAAAGAGATCTGGTTTTTAATAAAGGACACATTGTAGGAAAGGAGAAAATGCTGATTAAATTGGTTACCCACATTTTCTCCTTTTGCAACAATTTTGAATAAATTTCAAATCAGTTGTTGTGGGAGGAAAATTTTATTAAGCGCTAGCCACACAATCTTGTCTTATAACGACACTGAGGAAGATAACTTCTGAAAATGTTGGGGGAAAAGGAGAAAATACTAGCAACCCGCACACTCTCCTTTTCCCACAATGTTTTCCACCCTATTAAATATAGCTCCAACTCATAATCAGTTTGTTGTCTGCTTTCAATATGGAGGAGTACAAAATTTTGTCATCTGGTAAAGAGTCAAAAGCACTTTCCCTTTTGCTTTTTTTTTTCTTTTATGTTTGTTAGTATGGTGTTTATGCCATTTTCAAGATTAATTATGTTATATCCGGGCTATCAGTGTACTCATCCATGCTTTCTTAGAGTTTCTTTTAACCAGTGCTTTAGACAGTATTCTTCCAAAGCCACTTGCTCCATTCCCACATGACCATCATTGAAACAGTGATCAGCCATGAGAGAGGAATGAATCCTCTCCAAATGACTATTATCAATCCTCAGAAAGAAACTAGCCTAGCTGGAAATTAGAACCAGTGGCCCCAGGCCTCAAGTGCTGTATGCTACTGACTGCCCTAACAGGGCTCAGCAATTTCCCTTTTGCAGTGTTTTCAAGAACATTTTTCTGCAAGGGTGAAAAAAATATTTCTGCATCTGTGAAAATGTGTTGACCCTTTCTCACACAATCCTGTGTTTTGACAACCCTCATGAAAATCCCTTTTGAAAATATTGTGAGAAAAGGAAACAAGAGGGCCATGATGGCCCTGAAGTCGCTCACCTGAGCCTTTTGACCATACATGACCCATTTCTAATCTCTTCCAGGATATAATGACAAACATTCTGACAAACTTTCATTAGTATTGGACTTAAAATAAGGCCTCTAGAGTGTACATAAGGTTTATCTAAGACTTTACCTAGTGACCTAGTTTTTGACTGCGACTGACCCATTTTCAAACTCATCCAAGATATCATCAAGACAAACATTCTGACTAAGTTTCAAGATTATCAGATTGAAAATGCAACCTCTGGAGCGTACACAAGGTTTTTCAAAATTTGACCTAGTGACCTACTTTTTGACCCGATGTAACCCACTTTCAAACTCATCAAAGCTATCATCAAGGCAAATAATCTGACCAACTTTCAAGAGCATTGGACTGAAAATGTGGCCTCTAGAGGGTACACAAAGTTTTTGTAAGATTTGACCTAGTGACCTTATACTTCACCCAATGTGATCAATTTTCATCCTTGTCCAAGATATCATCAACACAAACTTTCTGACCAAGTTTCATGAGTATCGGACTGAAAATATGGCCTCTAGAGTGTACACAAGGTTTTTCAATGATTTGACCTAGTGACCTAGTTTTTGCCCCGACCTGACTAATTTTCAAGCTCGTCTAAGATATAATCAAGACAAACATCCTGACCAGGTTTCAAGAGCATTAGGCTGAAAATGTGGCCTCGAGTGTACACAAGGTTTTTCTAAGATTTGACCTACTGACCTATTTTTTTGACCCCATGTGACCCATTTTCAAACTCTCCTACATATCATCAAGACAAATACTCTGACCAACTATCAAGGGTATTGGACTGAAAATGTGACCTCTAGAGTGTACATAAGGTTTTTCTAAGATTTGACCTAGTGACCTAGTTTTTTACTTGACATGACCCATTATTACACTAGTCAGAAATATCATCAAGACAAACATCCTGACCAAGTTTCAAGAGTATTGAACTGAAAATGTGGCCTCTAGAGTGTACACAAAGTTTTTCTAAGATTAGACCTGGTGATCTTGTTTTTGACCTAACATGACCCATTTTCAAACTCGTCCAAGATATCATCAAGACAAACATCCTGACCTAGTTTCATGAGTATCGGACTGAAAATGTGGCCTCTAGAGTGTACACAAGGTCAAAGTTGATGATGGACGACGCATGACGGACGCCACACACAGCACGGTCACAAAAGCTCACCTTGAGCACTTACTGCTCAGGTGAGCTAAAAATTCTGGTTAACAAGACAAATTCCATCATTTGAATGACCTTCAAAATTTTGTATTTTGGCAAAGGGTTAAATAGACTGCTGAAAAATAGAAAACTGAATAAATCTTCAGTGTGTAATAATGTGCAAATATACATGATAATACAAGTATAAGTAAACTAAAATCCAAGTTAACCTAAATATGTAGATGTATAACATTCTTTTTTTATAATTGCAAAATTTGATACATGTACTTGATGTGTATTTGAAAAGAAGGTACAATCAGAATCAAAACAAATGATGTGCTAGACAACAAAATTTTTATGCATATATTAACAACAATATGTATATATTAACAACAATCGCCGAACAATCTCCAGTTTTAACAACATCAAAAAAAAGGACTACAGAAAACAACCCTTTGCCTTTTAGAATATTTTACCGCCAAAGTTTTCATCCCTTTCCACAAGAAAATCCTTCATAGCCACATTTAATTAATTTGCGCTCTGTAAATGCTCTTAATTCATACACATCTACAGTTTTTTTGTGTAAGTGATGGCTTAACCCATTTTCACAATAATTAGTGAATCCTTTACAACACCATCCCCACTGTAAACACACTTATGCAAAGGATTTTTGAAAACATTGTGGGAAAAGGAGAAAATGCTTATAACCAACATTTTCTATAATACAGCTAGGTGCTATTGATGCACAAAAACGCAATATGGAAAGAAAAATATAAATTTCAAGTCTACAAATACATTATCGAATGGAAAAAAAAAAGCAAATTTAGTCTACAAATGCATAACATGAAAGTTTTATGTGTCAAAAATGTGATTAGATAGAAGGAATCACTACCACATATCCTTACTCCTCTTGAACTGTTATAAGAGAGACCATAAACACCAAATGAACAAAATAAAATGAAGAGTGCCAACATCAGCAGGTTCAATTTTGATAATAAGATACAAGTTATCACAAACAGATATTTCAGTTCATATCATAAATGCATTTCGTAAATGAGTTCTATGTACAAAAGTTTTTATGCTATCATACATCCTATTTTATTCCTTACCATATCATCCATCATTTACTATTGTTACCAGAAAGACAAAAATAGGCTGCAGCCTGCCAAATTAAAAAGCATGTTTTGTAACAATAGTTGCCTTTGCGGCTAGGTAGATCAAGATCAGACTGCAGTCTGATCTTTGATCTACACTGTCTGCTGAGATAAAACATTATAGATCAAAACAACTATGAAAATGCAATTATTTGGGTCTTATTTCTATACTGCAGATGTCTGCTGGATGTATAGAGTGCTCTAAGGTTTAAAACACCTCACAAAATGAGCAGTTTGTTCTTTAATCTACCATGTCTGCTTTACCGAGACAATCTGAACAAATCTGCAGCCCTGAAATTGCACCTATTTAGATCTTATTGTTACACTGAAATAGTCCCTTGGGTTTCTTTAGCACTCTATTAACCCTTCTCCAACACTCAGTTTTAGACTCTACAAAAGTGAAAGCACCTGCAGACAAAACAAGAGGGCCATGATGGCCCTGAAGTCGCTCACCTGAGCCTTTTGATCAAACATGACCCATTTCCAATCTCTGCAGAGATATTAAGACAAACACTCTGACAAACACTCATTAGTATTGGGCTTACAAATATGACCTCTAGAGTGCACACAAGCTTTTTCTAGAATTTGTCTCAGCGGCCTACTTGACATTTAGAAATTATCCAGACATACATACCAACAAACTTTCATAAGTATTTGAGAGAAAATGTGGCCTGTATGGTGTATAAAAGGTTTTTCCAAGATTTGACCTAGTGACCTGGTTTTTTATCCAACATGACCCATATTCATACTAGTCTAAGATATTATCAAGACAAACATTCAAAGCAAATTTCAAGATTATTGGACTGAAAATGTGGCCTCTAGAGTGTACACACGGTTTTTCAAGGATGAAACTTGGTGACCTAGTTTTTATTCCACGTGACCCATTTTCAAACTCATGCAAGATATCATCAAGACAAACATTCTAACAAAAGTTTAAAGAATATTGGACTGTAATTATAGTACAAAAGGTTTTTCCGAGATTTGACCTTGTGACCTAGTTTTTTATCCAACATGACCCATTTTCATTCTAGTCTAAGAAATTATCAAGATGAACATTCTGACCGAATTTAAAGATTATTGGACTGAAAATGTGGTCTCTAGAGCTTACATAAGGTTTTTCTAAGATTTGACCTGGTGACCTAGTTTTTGACCTGACATGACCCATCTTCAAACTCATCCAAGCTATCATCATGACAAACATTCTGACCAACTTTAAAGAGCATTGGACTGAAAATGTGGCTTCTGGAGCATACATAAGGTTTTTCAAAGATTTGACCTTGTGACCTAGTTTTTGACCCCACATGGCCCACTTTCTCACTCGTCTGCGATATTATCAAGACAAACATTCTGACCAAATTTCAAGAGTATTGGACAGAAAATGTGGCTTCTGGAGCATACACAAGGTTTTTTTAAGATTTGACCTAGTGACCTAGTTTTTGACCCAACATGACCCATTTTCGAACTCGTCCGAGATTTTATTGAGACAAACCTTCTGACCAAGTTTCATGAGTATCGGACTGAAAATGTGGCCTCTAGAGCATACACAAGGTGAAAAAGTTGACGACGCACAACGGACAACGGACGCGGGACACAGCATGATCACAATAGCTCCCCATGAGCACTTCGTGCTCAGGTGAGCTAAAAATTTAACCTAGTATAAATGAGCTTAACTTCTCTGTTATGGAAAAAAATAACATGAAAAACAGGAGAAAATGCTGGTTACCAGCAACTAATTAACAACTACTGTAAAAGTGGCTGTTATTGACTCATTCTCAGACAACCTGGACAATTAATGTCGCCATGTTTTAAAGCGCTCTATACTAAAATTATTAATCAATAGAGGTAATGCAACTAAGTTGGAACCACACATATTTCAATATTCTGAGCTTAAGTTTACCTTTTCCTGACTTCATTTTACGATATGGTGCATATTTGAAGTTGCCCGGATGCTTGAAAACACCATGTCGCCAGAACAGTGACTGTTACTTAAAAAGTGTGTATTGAAATACGGAAGTGTTTCCTTCCTACAACTTTTTGTCTTGTTTAAACCAAGACGTCAGTACTACGCGGTAGGAGAGTTTGATCTATATGGCTACCATATTTCTGTCATTTTTTGACGTCTATTTCCCTATTGTCAAAATCGAGTAACTTACAGGACAACATTTGTGTTGTAATCGACTGCACAAAGCATATGACAGTTCTTACATATACAGAGTTTGAGACTACCTGTCATGTTAATTAAACAAACATTAGCAGTTTTTCGTGTGAACAAGTGGAATTTCCTTAAGACCAACATCAACCATTGATTAACGAGCATAATTTTTAATTATTACATACGGCACAATAACTAACTAAGATTTCATGTTTGAGTTTGTATGTCTACATCAACACTGCAGTCGTTAAATGATGCCTTACAAGTTCGTTCTTTCTGTTATAAATGAAATTTCTTAACAAGGTAAATCACAATTATGACAGAAGAATCAATTTGGCACCTTCTGTTGAAAATAACATACAAGTCCATAACATACAGTACTAACTAACCCTAACCCTTTTCCAAAAGACCGACAACTACAAAGTTTTTGTTGCTTTCTCGATCTGGTTGGGTTCCTCCAACTGCCCGTTGATGCCCGGAGTTGTAAGTATTTTGTTTTGCGCCAGTTTTTTACAAATGAAAGATTACTGGCAGAATTTGTCAGTTGTTGGTCCTAAAGGTCTCAAAATTCATTATTCTTATTTTCTTTTCAATAGATATGATGGTAGACGTTTATTCTGTAGACTGCAAATAAGTCTGAAATATAAATTCTAGTTCTAAAGTTACCATGTACCTGTAGCACTACTTATGAAACAAAGAAAACCTCCTGCCTTGTATGGTAGGTATTGATGTCTCATATGCAACTCCTGAAGTTTCATATTTAATTTCATATTGTTCATGCTACAATCCATGTTTTATGATCATGTTTTATGATCTCTAACATGTCTCCAACTTCAACCGCAGAGACCTTTGGCGTTGAGAGCAAATTTTGACATCATTTTGTCAAATTATGAAGATGAATAATGATGTTGAACTTTGGTTCAATCAATCTGTATCATAGTCGGTCATACATCATAAATTCGAATGATAATGAATTTAAAAATCATATTGAACTATTTATTGTGATTTAATACCGTTCTAAAAGTTTACTATAAGCAGTGTAAGTAATCATCGCATACAAAACAGGAACATGCAGAAGTTAACAATTAAATTTGTACGGGTATGAGTTGAATTAAACTAAAGATGTGTTGTGGGATTTCAAGCTTTCTATTTCAGGTACATGTATTTTTATGTTGTATTTCCCAGAAGATGTCCGGCAGCTTGTGCAAGAATAACTGAATGACAAGTCTCAGAAGTCAAAGTTGAAAAATAAATGAATTAAAAAAAAAATCAGTGTGCACGATGATTTTGTTCTATATAGTCGTCAGGAAGCCACACGTAAATTTTGCCCTGTCATTCTCTAACATATACAAATGAATCTTAAATTGTAACATCCAGAATTTTTGAAATCATTGCAGAAACAGTGAAGTTCTCAGGACGGGCATTCTTTCCTTTTCAAGTGATGCTCAAATTTTATTCATCTATATATTATGTTATTATTATTATTTTCCTTTCCTTCTTTAAACATTTATAAATTAGGAGAGTCCAAACATTGAATTCTGGAAACAGGTTCAATATGAACATACCAGAGGAAGACTTAATCTGCGAGTTTCCTGTAAGTTACAAGGACGAATTGCTTTTGGCTGAGGACTTCTAAGCTAAGTGTGTGCCTATTAAGTTGTAAGTAAAACACAGCTTGGTATTTACCCAATTGGATTTCACACTTTAATGATGGTAAACATTCTGCCAGTGATGTATAAAGGCTGCATATTGGAAAGCATAACGTAGCCGTGTCTCTTTTTTCCATGCCATGAGCTTCTTTTTCCATGGTATATGGATTAGTAGTATTTTCTAAAACAGTACCTTTTAAAAATATTTCCTTAATTTGATAGATGATTTCAGTCGATATTTAAGAATACTAAGAGTTGATTTCTTTGATTCGAAAGCTCTATCAGGAACCTGTGTGCACCTGTCACTTACGGGACATTTGTAAAACAAGTCTTCCTCTCTGTATCCTTTCTTTGGGACATACTTTACCCTAGTATTTCATAACATATGCCGAAGATGGTTATGACACAGTTTCAATAATTGTTGTTGAATGGGTTTTGTTTGTCAGAATACTCGATAAAAAAGTTGAAAAAAAAAACGGCTTATTGAAATCTAGAGTCAGCTGGTTGTTAAGAGCACTCGTTCAGGAAGTCATACAATTAATGAATATTATGATCGAAGATAGTTTGTTTTTCTGGTTTTCACCTTTCAATGCACACAACTTACCAAAAGATTGCTAAAATGCTGCGTTTCCCATCAGTGTCATAAACGAATCACATACGGGACAAAATAGTGTCACATACGGGGCACTGTGTTTTTTGAATGTGGCGATGTATCAGTTAAACCTACCAGTGAGGCACTGTTGGGATATGTTTCTGTATAATAACAGTTGTCTTTTAAGTAAAGGTAAAGTAATTATTTGACCTCTATTGTGGAACGATAATAGTTTTAAGACAATGGTTGTGAAAAAAGATAATGTACATTTTTTTCTTTCTCAATTATCATTATATAGCACCAGAAAATCATGCAAAGTATCACTAATATTGTCATTTTCCTCACAAGCTTTTATCACCTTACTAAATCGTTAGTGTTAGAGTAAGTTGCTGGCAATTTTTGACTACTCCATGGTAAAACCAACACAACTGGTCATGTTTTTGAAAAATTTAAAAATGCCAGCACCTTTTACAGTATAACAATGCATAAATAAAAAGTTGTTGGCTCCTAGCTGGTAAAACTCCTAAAATAAAGAGACAACATATATACCGATACAAAGAAAATAAAAATGAAATAATTTGGCAATATGAAAAAATTGACATTTTTATATACCATTTGTCCAAGTTATCAGAGAATGAGTCTATTGCGGGTCTAAAACATTGTGAAATACCAAATGCTGACATTACGCATGTTTTGATTACCACAATGACTGCAACAGACTATCTTGCAATTGACTAACCCTTTCCCACACAATCCCGAGTTTTCACGACCCTTTGGAAGAAATCTTTTGAAAAAATTGTGGGAAATGGAGAAAATGCTGGTAACCAGCATTTTCTCCATTTCCCACAATGTTTTCTACCCTTTCAAAATCAAATTTCAGTTTTTGAGCCACGATTAATTTCTCGTCTGCAAATGCTTTCAATTTGGGTAAGTCTAAAATTTTGTCGTTTGGTAAAGAGCTAACTTATTATTCAAATCATTTAACCATTTTTACTTTGATGACAAGTTTTTAATTGGCAGCATTAACCACCACTAGACTGGTATTCTGGTCAACTTTGGTAAAAAAAAAGGTTCTCATTGATGTCCATATGACCCAGTGTCTAGGTAAAATATACCTTATTGTTGCTTAAATTTATGCTGGCAGATATCTTTGTGACTTTTATCAATATACAAAGATTCCTACGACGGTATCAGTTCTGATTTTAAAGTAAGTGACACTGGAAAGTGAAAAACCCTTACATGCAGTCTCTTGACAACTTTTGCATTCAGTACGTATGTACTTAAAATATTTTCCTTTTCTCTAGATACAATGTGTGATAAGTACAACAGCCTACACTCATGAAGGGAATGAAGCAGTGACACAGGCAGCCAAAATCTACCATACAATGAAAAACCATATCACAATCAACAGGGGAGGTCCTGCCCAAATCCTTGCGGATACCTGACAAACCCGTACAGTACAGGAGTGGGCAGAAGTTGGAAATAATTACACTGTCAAAAGACCATCAGATGACAAAGGATCTCTGCCAAAATGCATGATTTGGTTCGTCCAGAGGGATGGACAACAACAGGAGACCCATACAATCACCCATTCCTGTATCATGACAGTGCCCCTGAGTCAGCCAACCAGATTCTGCTCTTTGGGATAGAGCAAGGGCTGAGACACTTGAGTAGATAGAACACTTGGTTCATGGATGACACAAATAGTGCTAAACCAGCAATCAAATCTGCATCATCTGTGCACCACTAGGAGAAAGAGTAGTGATATGTGTGTACTCTGCTTCCATGAAAGAGCCAGAATGTGAATGAGACAACGCAAGTGCCATTCACTTTGTGACTTACTTTGAGCCAGCACTGATCCACACTCATTGCGGCTGCTTCTGCCACTTGAGGTGGGGGAAAACTCAAGAACTCAGAATGGCAGACTTGTACAGGAACAGTGGTGACATCATGTTGTTTTGTGGTATGATCGATTGCCATGCCCTCCTACCCTTGGGAAATGTCAGTGATGGCATGGGCTATCTACGAAACAATACACTTGAAAGGTTAGAGAGGTTGCTTGACTACTTTGACAAGATGTATGTGTTTGTAACTGTAAGGTGAAATTAGATAGTTCATGAAGGAGCCCTTGCTGACTGGGTACACAGAATTATGCCTCTGTTCAGCCCAGCACTGTGGAATGTCCACCAGACCATTATGGATGGTAAAACAAGGACAAAAAATCTCTGAGAGACATGGGATATCAGCTTCCAGCAGCTCATTTGGTACAACCATCCAACAATGTAGAGTACAATTGATGCCTTCAGAAATGACCAGGCAATGCTTGAGACAACACATCCCTATCAGGATGCAAACAGTGAGCCACAACGGAAAGGAGTGAAGGCTGTGACCAGAAATCTGCAGGAAAGGCTTCGCAACCTGCGCTCAGACGATGTTCATGACAGAAAGAATCTGGAAGAGTTTCTCTATGGTGTTGGTAGCTGTATTAGATGGATATGAAATGGATATGGGTGAGGTGAGGTGAATCCTTCTAAATTAAAAAAAAAAGTTGAAAATGTAAGAACAATGGACATTTTTGTAAAAAAAAATGTATATGTTCAGTATGGGTCATATTGCCCAATTTTGGCTACTAAAGCCTTTAGGATGTGGTAATGAGAGCCACAGTTCAAATTGCTTTATTTTGGATGAAATTTTAAAAAATGCATTTAATTAATTTGCATTTCCATTGTTTCTGGAATGGAGACAGGGAAAGTGGTTACACCTTCTATGTGTTAAGGGAACCTTCCAAAGTTCCTTACTACTTTCTGCATGCAGATGTCTAGAACAAACCATACTAGTCTTAATAAAAATGGTGTTTGAAAGTATCTAACTGTAAGTAGGAACAGTCGACACAAGTGTGAAGGAAAATTTGGAGAACTGTGTTCACCTTTATTGACAAATGTACATGAACCATGCTCCGGCAAAAGGGTGCTTAATGCATCTCCATGATCCATGGTGCAAAACAAGCCATCGCGTACTTATGGATCCATACTATCCACTTTTCATGAGGTAGACTGGTCCTTGGACATACAGTGAAAAGTTTCGGCCCAGGTCAGCCCTTGTGGACTGCACAGGCTGACCTGGGCTGATACTTTTTGCAGATGCATTAAATCCCCTTTACACAGAGCATAGCTCACATATTTGTATTCCCTATGCAAATGATTGGTTTCTTCTTTACAAAGAGGTTTGTAATGAATTTTGTTATTTTTCAAATTTAACGATGCACTTGCTTATAAAACTAAAATTGATAACTGATGAAATAAAAAAGCTGACCAGGCTGACTTGATATGAAAATTGCCTATTTCTTCTAGATATCTAATCCTGGGATTTCTAGATGCATCATAACAAATTTTGCAGCATAAAAGTCATAATGTTGTAAGAGCAATTGAAATTCTCCAACACACACATTCTTCTGGCTTCAAATAGTAGAAAACGACAACTACATAAAATTAAAATGAACTTTGCCTATTTCTTCTAGATGCTTAAAGATACATCTTCACTTGTTTTCATCCAGTTTTTTAACTGTTTTTTTTTTTCTTTATTTTATGAAACTATAATCACTCTTGTATCTTCATGCCAAGTATTGCCCCTGAGGCTGATGGTTGCAAATGGCACAGATTACGGCAGATAGAAAATGCATTTCATTCTATTGTGGCTAGCCATAGACATAACAAGCACAGTTTCCAGTTTAAATAGAAGACAAATCCCTACAGTTTCTTCACCCCATACACATTATATTGATTTTTTATCTATGTTTACACAGCTGAATAGTCATTATAGCACCGTCAAGTTTTAACAGCGTTTGTTTACTCTCTGACTGTAAAGATGTCTCTTTAAATGTTTTATTACTAACATCTTCATATTTTATGAACAAATTCAATTCTTTGTCTGTTTACATTCAAAAAATTAATTTTCATATTCAATTCTACTGTGTGATTTTACTTATTTAGACCCTGTGTCTACCAATAAAACATGAGTGAAAAGTATAAAGTTGGAAAAAAATCCACTGGATCTAAATCTGCTGTTTGTTTGAACAATATTGACTTGTGAATACTTAATTCAATTTCTTAATTAAATGCATAATTATGTACATGTATATAAATAGGCTGTTGTCCCAGAGGGCTTTTGTCAAGTTGGCTAATGTCCTGGTGGGCAATCATCCCAGTGGGCTATTGTCCAGTGGGCAATTGTCATTGCTGGCTATTGTCCTACACTCCACAAGTCATTACTGTCACTTTAATTTATCAAACAAATCGTTCATCAAACTCTTTACCAAACAAAAATTTTTTAGATTTGTCCAAATTCAAAGCATTTCCAGACAACAATCTAAATTTGATGTAAAAACTAAAACATGTCTATGAGAGGGTAGAAAACGCTTTGTGAAAAGGAGAAAATGCTGGTTACCAGCATTTTCTCCTTTTCACACATTTATTTAGAAGTCCTTTTCATTGGGCTCGTCAAGACTTGGTAATGTGTGGCAAAGGGTCAACAACCCGAAGGAAGGCGGCCATTGAAAACATTGTGAATAAAGGAGAAGGTTACCAGGGTTTTTCCTGTTTACCACAACATTTTCTAGGAAATATCACCATTGCAGCCAAATCTTATTGTCATCTGCAACTGCTTTCAATGTAGACTAGTCTAAAATTTTAATCTAATGGTGTAAAGTTACTCTTTAAGCACCTACAGTTGCCTTTGCTGCAAGTGTAGATCTAGACCAGACTGCACAAAACATGCAGGTTGATCTTTAATCTATTCTATATGCTGTTCTTTCACATTCTGCACAAACTTGCTTTTACTAGGGTCTTATTTCTAGCCTGAATATGAAGTGCCTGATAGGTTCTTTCGATAATCTAAGGGTTAACATACTAGATCATCAGTAATTAAATAATCATAATTAACAGTTATTGAGTGATGGTAAGTCTGTAACTATCTGATGGATGGCACTAGGTAACTTCCACATGTTACTGACCAATGAGAGCCAACAGGAGGCGTTTATAGTCTCCACTTGTATCAGAAGCCACAGAGGTTGCAAGCGTTTTTCTGTACTTGGACAAATACATCTCCTTGATATCTTGTAGGTCAATCTGAAATAGAACAAGTGAACGATCATTATCAAGATATTAAAATATAACATCCTATGGATGTAAAGAGCATTGTCTCCGCTTGCAGCCATGTTTTAACATAACCTGAATTGTGTTAGCTGCAAGTAACAAAAATCCTTTCAAAATATGGCTAATCAATAAGAGTTTATGCTTATAAAATTAAAACATGTTAAGAAATTGTGACATAAGAAGAAATTGCTTGTTATGAACAGTTTCTCCTTTTCCACACTGTTTTTAAGAGTAGTCTGCTGCAAGATGACTAAAATTGTCTGCTGGAGGCATAAGGTCAGACTCCAGCACACTCAGGTTAACACTGAAATATGTAATAACTTAACCCTTTAGCTGAAAGCAAAATTTTACACTTGTCTAAATTGAATGTATTTGCAGATAGCAAATTAATGACTAATTGCTAGAATTTGGCTTATAAACGGCTGACAACATAGTGGGACAAGGAGAAAATGCTGGGTATCGGCAAATTTTCTTTTCCCACAACATGTTCCAAAGGGTTTTTCCTTAGGTTTGTTAAAACATAGGATTGTATGGCTAGAAAAGGGTTATTTAGTGATCCTAAGACATTGATTGTCCAGTTAATATCTTAATACATCAAAGCTTATAACTTAAAGGCCTTGAGATTTGCAAAAGAATCCTGATTTGGCCATTTCAGTGCTTTCCAAGAGGACAAAATTATAGACCATTGCAGTATTTGCAGATGAAATACTAAATATGGCTTAAATGGTGGGATCTTTGACAGGACTTAAAATATGATATGAAAGGGAGAAAATGCTGACTACCTGCATTTCTTCTTTTCTCACAAGGCTTCCTTACCTCTATAGTAAACAATTTCATACTTCAATGACTCTGAAGAAATAGACTTCTCCCAATTTTTTTTTACCTTTCCTAAAACAAATTTTAGAGTTTGAGCCACATTTACCACAAAATCCTGAGATTTTACCACCTGAAGAACAAAGGCCTTTGAAATAATTGTGCTGGTAACCAGCATTTTTTTCTTTTCACACAATGTTTTCTACCCTTCCCAGAACAAAAGCCATCCTGTGAGCAAAATTTAATTTGTTATCTGCACAGGCTCTGAATTTGGATAAATTGAAAACTTTGCTGTTTGGTAAAGTGTTTATGGAGGGGAGCCATTGTTTATAACAAGCAATTTCTCTTAAATAAATACATATTTGGTTGTAACCATTTATATATGTGATATATAAGCCAATGAAGTTATTCTTATAAAAATACAGTGGCAATAGGAGAAAATGATCTTTAAATCACAGTGTTTTCAAAAGTGGTCCTCTGAAAGACATATAGAGTTTTGGGCAGGAGGTTAGAAGTCAACAGAAAATTATAAATAACCTCTGATCTTGAGACAATTATTCGAATGAGTGTGGAGTCTTGCGTCCCAGCTCCCTTCATGGCAGAGTATAGCCTGTCAGCAAAATATTCTGGTCTGTTCTTGGCACTCAGAACTGTGAAATACACAGAAACACAAGAGGGCCATGATGGCCCTGAAGTCACTCACCTGAGCCTTTTGATCAAACATGACCCATTTCCAATCTCTTCAGAGATATTAAGACAAACACTATGACAAACACTCATTAGTATTGGGCTTACAAATATGGCCTCTTGAGTGCACACAAGCTTTTTCTAGAATTTGTCTCAGCGGCCTACTTGACATGTAGAAATTATCAAGACATACATACCAACAAACTTTCATGAGTATTTGAGAGAAAATGTGGCCTGTAGGGTGTACAAAAGGTTTTTCCGAGATTTAATCTAGTGACCTAGTTTTTCATCCAACATGACCCATATTCATACTAGTCTAAGATATTATCAAGACAAACATTCAAAGCAAATTTCAAGATTATTGGACTGAAAATGTGGCCTCTAGGGCGTACACACGGTTTTTTAAGGATGAAACTTGGTGACATAGTTTTTATTCCACGTGACCCATTTTCTAACTCATGCAAGATATCATCAAGACAAACATTCTAAGAAAAGTTTAAGAATATTGGACTGTAATTATAGTACAAAAGGTTTTTCTGAGATTTGACCTTGTGACCTAGTTTTTTATCCAACATGACCCATTCTCGAACTTGTCTAAGAAATTATCAAGACGAACATTCTGACCAAATTTCAAGAGTATTGAACTGCAAATGTGGCCTCTAGAGCTTACATACGGTTTTTCTAAGATTTGACCTGGTGACCTAGTTTTTGAGCTGACATGACCCATTTTCAATCTCATCCAAGCTATCATCATGACAAACATTCTGACCAACTTTAAAGAGCATTGGACTGAAAATGTGGATTCTGGAGTGTACACAAGGTTTTTCAAAGATTTCACCTAGTGACCTAGTTTTTGACCCCACATGGCCCATTTTCTCACTCGTCTGCGAAATTATCAAGACAAACATTCTGACCAAATTTCAAGAGTACAGGACAGAAAATGTGGATTCTGGAGCATGCACAAGGTTTTTTTAAGATTTGACCTAGTGACCTAGTTTTTGACCCAACATGGCCTGTTTTCAAATTTATTAGAGATATCATCAAGACAAACATTCTGACCAACTTTGAAGAGTATTGGACTGAAAATGTGGCCTCTAGAGCGTACACAAGGTTTTTCTAAGATTTGACCTAGTGACCTACTTTTTGACCCGACATGGCCCACTTTCAAACTTGTTCGAGATATCATCAAGACAAACATTATGACCACCTTTGAAGAGTTTTGGACTGAAAATGTGGCCTCTAGAGCATACACAAGGTTTTTCTAAGATTTGACCTGGTGACCTAGTTTTTGACCCGACATTACCCATTTTCAAACTCTTCTGAGATATCACCAAGACAAACATTTTGACCAATTTTCAGGAGTATTGGACTGAAAATATGGCCTCTAGAGCGTACACAAGGTTTTTGTAAGATTTGACCTAGTGACCTAGTTTTTGACCTGATATGGCCCATTTTCGAACTTGTCCGAGATATCATTAAGACAAACATTCTGACCATATTTCAGGAGTATTGGACAGAAAATGTGGCCTCTACAGCGTACATAAGGTTTTTCTAAGATTTGACCTATTGACCTAGTTTTTGACCCGACATTACCCATTTTCAAACTCGTCCGAGATATCATCCAGGCAAACATTCTGACCAAGTTTCATGAGTATCGGACTGAAAATTTGGCCTCTAGAGCGTACACAAGGTTTTTCTAAGATTTGACCTAGTGACCTAGTTTTTGACTCGACAAGTCTCATTTCCGAACTCATCTGAGATATCATCAAGGCAAACATTCTGACCAAGTTTCATGAGTATCGGACTGATAATGTGGCCTCTAGAGCGTACACAAGGTAAAAAGTTGACGACGAACGACGCACGTTGGACACAGCACAATCACAATAGCTCACCATGAGCACTTCGTGCTCAGGTGAGCTAAAAAATAAGTGTAAGAGTAAACAGAACATTACGTTGTAGAAGTTTTCCTTGAGCTTGTATTTGCTTTGAGCTGTGTGAAAATTACATGTCTGCCACTATAATGCAACCAAAAGTTGGGCAAGAAGTCAAAATTTCTTACACAGAAGCAAATACAAGCTACAGGAAAGTGACTACAATACAAACTAATTTCCTGTTATCATTTACCTAAAAAATATTGACGATAAACAATGCAATTATGGACAATTTCATTCGAACACACAAAGACATAAGACATTAAATACAAATAAGAAGGTGACAAGCATAATGTTTAAATTGGGTGGACCAATACCATGGTGTCAGATTTCGACCAATCAAATCAGAAAGTAGTCAATATGTGGGTTACTGGTTTGTTATCATACCATATTGGAACTTTGGAACTGTATTTATCGCTATGTAGATACAGATTTCTTTTTCTATCATGTCTAATTCTATCCACATGGAATACATGTTCTATTTTAGCCAGAAAATTTGTTTGAGGTAAGCAAATAGTGCTGTATTTGGTCAACACGTTGTAATCATACAGCTCATTTCAAGGACATTGTCGACCTTGATTTTTTGAAATTGGTGATTGTGACAAAGCTTTGAATTGTATCATCTTTAGATTCAAAACAAAATCATTGTATGAAGGTTTCTTTAAAGCTATTTTTACTCCATAATGTACCTGTAAAAGAAACGAACAGGCTACATGTAAATTTCAACACATATGTACATGTAAGCCTATATTTAAACACATCATGAACTATAATTATTTAAATACAGTTATGTGATAAAAAAAAACTTATATTGGTTAGTTTTTGAGGGAAATTTAATTAAACTAATCTACAAAAAAATGTTATTAAGCTTGCCAAAGGCTTACTTGATAAAAATTTTTCCAGACTTGTTTAATAAAGTTTAATCTCAAACGCCAACTCATGTCACATCCTTTATATCTTTCACACAAATTTCAGCTCATGCAAATTAAAAGAATCCTCAGTATTTCATTAACTGACTCTATACTAGACGGCAAAATTGACCAGCATCTGCAACTTTTTTCACTGTTAAATAAACTTTCAAAGAGAAGTCAAATCACGAAGCCATACTAGATTTGTGGTCTGTAAATGTTTCCAATTTTGACAACTAAAAAATTTTATAGTTTGGAAAAGTGTTAATGCATTGTTCATGCAGGAAAGTCTGGTTTCATCCCTGCTGGCTGTTCCTGCAATGTGACAGTGTCCTTTGGCAAGCAACTTTAGAACCCCAGTCAAGTTCTGATAAAACAAAGGAAAGACATGAATAAGTCAGCAGAAGCTGTGATATGACTAACATGCCTGCCAATCACTAAGATCTAACCCTTTATCAAACAATTCAATGTTCTAAAACTTTGAGCAAGAAAGCTTTTGAAAAACCTTGTGGGGAAAAGAAAAAAAATGCTGCTTCTCCCTAGAAACATTGTGGCAAATGAAGAAATTGGTGACAAAAAGCATTAACTTACAATTGAAGACCACCTGCTTTAACCCTTTACCAACACAATCCTAAGTTTTAACCCTGTAAAAGAAGGCATTCGAAAAGATTGTGGGGAGAGGAGAAAATGCTTGTAACCAGCATTTTCTCCTTTTTCCTCAATTCTTTTTACCCTTTCAAAGACAGAAAATCATCATTCCAGCTACATTTTCTGTGTTGTCTGCAAATGCTTTCAATTTAGGAGAGTTAAAAACTTTGTCATTTGGTAAACAGTTAAGAGACCACTTCCTTATTTCACTTAAGCAATCTTTGAATACAGGTTTGACATGTACTTACTAATTGCTTTGAAACCTTCCTTCAGATCTCCAGACATTTCTCTGTCAACTGAACTCAGGATGTCTCTACCAGATATCTGCATGTTTAAAATAACCCCTTACCAAAAAATCCCATTGTTTCATGATAATGCTGAAGAGGGCTTTTGAAAACATCATGGAACAAGAGGGCCATGATGGCCCTAAAGTCGCTCACCTGAGTCTTTTGACCAAACATGACCCATTTTTAATCTCTTTCGCGATATTATGACAAACATTATATCAAGCTTTCATAATTATTGGACTGAAAATTTGGCCTCTAGCTTGAACACAAGCTTTTTCTAGAATTTCTCTCAGTGACCTACATTTTAGCCAAACATAGACCATTTTCCCATTGTAGATATCATCAATACAAATATTCTGACCAACTTCCAAGAGTTGTGGACTGAAAATGTAGCCTCTAGAGCGTACACAAGGTTTTTCTAAGATTTGACCTAGTGACCTAGTTTTTGACCCGATATGACCCATTTTGGAACTCGTCCATGATGTCATCAAGACAAACATTCTGACCAACTTTCAAGAGTTTTGGACTGAAAATGTGGCCTCTAGAGCGTACACAAGGTTTTTCTAAGATTTGACCTAGTGACCTAGTTTTTGACCCCCCATGACCCATTTTCAAACTCGTCTGAGATGTCATCAAGACAAACATTCTGATCAACTTTCATGAGTATTGAACTGAAAATGTGGCCTCTAGAGCGTACACAAGGTTTTTCTAAGATTTGACCTAGTGACCTAGTTTTTGACCCGACATGACCCAATTTTGAACTCATCCGAGATATCATCAAGACAAACATTCTGACCCATATTCAAGAGTTGTGGACTGAAAATGTGGCCTCTAGAGTGTACACAAGGTTTTTCTACGATTTGACCTAGTGACCTAGTTTTTGATCCCACATGACCCATTTTCACACTCATCCAAGATATCATCAAGACAAATATTCTGACCAGGTTTCATGAGTATCGGACTGAAAATGTGGTCTCTAGAGCGTACATAAGGTTTTTCTAAGATTTGACCTAGTGACCTAGTTTTTGACCTGACATGACCAAATTTCGAACTCATCTGAGATATCATCAAGACAATCATTCTGACCAACTTTCAAGAGTTGTGGACTGAAAATGTGGCCCCTACAGTGTACACAAGGTTTTTCTACAATTTGACCTAGTGACCTAGTTTTTTGACCCAACATGACCCATTTCAAACTCATCCGAAATTTCATCAAGACAAACATTTTGACAAACTTTCAGGAGTTTTGGACTGAAAATGTGGCCTCTAGAGCGTACACGAGGTTTTTTTACGATTTGACCTAGTGACCTAGTTTTTGACCCCACATGACCCATTTTCAAACTCGTCCAGGACGTCATCAAAACAAACATTTTGACCAACTTTCAAGAGTTTTGGACAGAAAATGTGGCCTCAAGAGCATACACAAGGTTTTTCTAAGATTTGACCTAGTGACCTAGTTTTTGACCCGACATGACCCATTTTCATCCGAGATATTAACAAGACAAACATTCTGACCAGGTTTCATGAGTATCAGACTGAAAATTCGGCCTCTAGGGCGTACACAAGGTTTTTCTAAGATATGACCTAGTGACCTAGTTTTTGAACCAACATGACCCATTTTCAAACTCGTCAGGGATATCATCAAGACAAACATTCTGACCAAGTTTCATGAGCATCGGACTGAAAATGTGGCCTCTAGAGCGTACACAAGGTTTTTCTAAGATATGACCTAGTGGCCTAGTTTTTGAGCCGACATGACCCACTTTCGAACTCGTCCGAGATATCATCAAGACAAACATTCTGACCAACTTTCAAGAGTTTTGGACTGAAAATGTAGCCTCTAGGGCGTACACAAGGTTTTTCAAAGATTTGACCTAGTGACCTAGTTTTTGACCCCACATTACCCATTTTTGAACTCGTCTGAGATATTATCAAGACAAACATTCTGACCAAGTTTCATGAGTATCAGACCGAAAATGTGGCCTGTAGAGCGTACACAAGGTAAAAGTTCACGACGCACGACAGACACAGCACAATCACAAAAGCTCACTTTGAGCACTTTGTGCTCAGGTGAGCTAAAAAGGACAAGTTACTGGTAATCAGTATTTTCTCCTATGTTTACAACACTTTCCACAACAAATCCCATCATTTGAACCATACTAAGTCTTGATGTCTGCAAATGCTTTCAATATGGACAAGTCTAAATTCATGTCCTCTGCTAATGAGTTAAGTCATTATTAGTTGTACGGTCAGGTGGCAGGAGACTTGGAAACTTGTTCATGGCTGTGGTGAATCATGTTGCCCCTAGCTGAAAGCTAGGTGGCGACATTATTCGCCACAGCCATGAACAAGTTTCCAAGTCCCCTGCAACCTGACTGTACAATAAATTTATTATACTGCAAAGTTTTACCATCCCAAAGTAGGTTAAGCGAAATTTCCCTGTTTTATGGTGTCTAGAATTGAGTATGCTGATGAAATGGAATTTCCCTTCTGAGTGCCCCAATTCAGTGAAACTGACGTCACTGGGAACTGACGTCACTGAAACCTTGGTATAACGTGCAGTTTGGTGCATAATCTTGATGATTTCACTGCGACAGACATTTGTCGTATTTTTATTTAAACATGGATTTAAACAACTTCAAGGTAAGTAACCTTGAATTTTAATGATTTGTTGGCAAAAGTGAACGACCATTAGTTGCCTCAAATGACCACTAGGCTATCCTTTTAACGTTATGCATGCACAATGTATGAGTTTCGACACTTCACAACTTGCTTACCTGATGTAGGGATGGCTTGTTTTAACCCCCCCGCCATGTATTTGTTTTAGAATGGCATCAATACATAATACATGTAAAGTTCTATATTCATTTATTTTCCAAAATAATCCATTCTTTCCATTTTAATGACAACCATCAAGATCAAGGGAAACTAGTAATAACTAGTATGGTGCAGGCTACATAGTATGTTTGTCTTGTGGGCTGCTCATATACGAGGGCTGTTCGATATGTAATGTGTATTGTACCACAGCGCGATAACGCTTTGCACGATTTCATGGATGATGATACGCTTGAATAGCTCTATTCAATACCTTTCCAACGGTATAAACACAAGCCTTCAGCTCCACATAGTTTTAAACTTATAGTCATTTCAATAGAGCTAGTCGTTGACCACTGTTGCAAAAATGGTTGGGAAACGGATTAAGAATATTGAAGAAATTACAGCTTATATGAAAGTTCGCACAAAACTCGGTCATTTGGTAATGCAGATTTTTACTGAATTGGGGGAAGTTTATGGGTCTGATAAGGTATCTTATGAGACAGTTTGTAGTTGGAGAAAGAAATTTCAGACTGGCACAGAGTCCGTCAAAGATGCAGCAAAATCTGGCCAACCTGTGACTTTAACAGGCAAGGCAAATGTCTCAAAAGTCAGGGAAATAATTGAAAGTGATGGCAGATACACGATTCGTGATATTGCCAACGCTCTTGGCATATCGCTATCGCGGGTGCATTTCATTTTGAAGCGTATTTTGAAAGTACGAAAGATTTCTGCCAGATGGATACCTCATATATTAACAGATGACCAAAAACGGGTACGAGTACAAACTGCTAAGCAATTGTTCAAAATGTTTCCCAAATTCAATCAAAGACAATTTGCAAACATTGTTACTGGTGACAAAACATGGGTTCACTATTTCGTACCAGTAAAAAAAATTGGAAACAAAATATGGCTAACTAAACACGGTAGAAGGCCTGTAGTTGCCAAAAGAAGCACAAGCACAAAGAAGGTTATTTATTGCATATTCTTCTCATGTGATGGTATAGCCATACAAATTCCGGTGCCGAAGGGCAAAAGTGTTACAGGTCGGTATTACCGAGATGTTATACTGAAAAAGGTCAAGAAATATTATCTTAAACGACGCCCAGTGTCGGCATTTAGGCATGTTCGTCTACTTCATGATAATGCTCCATTACATACATCTGAGCTTGTGAAGCAATTTTTGAAGTCGGAGAAGGTTACCATACTCTCCAGATCTAGCCCCATGCGACTTTTTCCTTTTTCCGAAACTTAAAAAGTTCTTATCTGGTCGTCGTTACAAGTCACGACAAGCCCTTGGCTCAGCCATCAGTCAGTGCCTCAGAGGTCTACATAAATCAGCGTACCATGACGCATTTCAGAAATGGATTCAGAGATTGAAATTATGTATTTCAAACCGCGGAGAATACTTTGAAGGGATGTAATGTTCATTTCACTATTTGAGTCGAATGCTTTTGAGATATCGTACAATACACATGACATATCGAACAACCCTTGTATACCAATGGATGCCGCCATTTTGGATGTTGTGTTGAAGTGTAGTCATGTATACCAGGCTCCCTAAATGAGATCTGCTTTTATGTGGGTTTTGCCAGTGTACATGATATATATGTTCGGGGCATATTATCCAATCAGATCACGAGAAATTTCTTTGCAGTATAATAAACCCACAGGTCAGAAATATCATACACAAGAGGGCCAAGATGGCCCTGGATCGCTCACCTGAATTTTTGATAGGACCATAGCCAATTTTTTTTTTGAGGTATTGAAACTTTGGAAACAAAATCATTATTTTGCCAAGCAATTTTGAAAAGGTCACCATTAAAAGTCATTTCAAAATCTGTCACCACCCCTACAATCATCACCACAGCAATGATTTTGATGAATCAGAATTCTGCAAATAAATTTTTGGATAGATCACCCAAGGACAATTTCTGGAAGAAGAGCACATGCTCGATAGTGACTAAAAAAATAAGTCGAACAAGAGAACCACATGCAGGTGCCAACAATTGGCTGTTGTTTTTCGACGGATAAAAATTTCCCTAACAATTTTTTGAAAAGGGTCGACCTAGGAACATTTCTGTGAAATTATTTCAAAATCTGACCAGCTGTTCCAGAGAAGAGGAATTAAGACATTCCTCTTCATGTCCCAGTAGTGCAAATAGCCCCCACCATCAGAGCCATGTTTCTTGACAGATCACAATTTTGTGAACAGTTTTTGAAAAGTCACCCAAGGAACATTGCTGTGAAATTATTTCAAAATCTGACCAGCAGTTTCAGAGAAGAATAATTTTTAAGAATTTGTTCATGTCATGTCAAGTGCCCCCCCCCCCCCAATCAGAGCCATGTTTCTTGATGAATCAGCATTTTGCGAACAATTTATGAAAAGAGTCACCAAAGGAACATTTCTGTGAAATTATTTCAAAATCTGACCAGCGGTTTAAGAGAAGAAGAATTTTTAAGAATTTCTTCATTTCTGTATAGTGCAAGTAGCCCCCATTCACCAGAGCCATGTTTCTAGACGGATCAAAATTTCGCGAACAATTTTTGAAAAGGGTCATCCAAGGAACATCTCTGTGAAATTATTTCAAAATCTGACCAGCGGTTTAAGAGAAGAAGAATTTTTAAGAATTTCTTCATTTCTGTATAGTGCAAGTAGCCCCCATTCACCAGAGCCATGTTTCTTGACGGATCAAAATTTCGCAAACAATTTTTGAAAAGGGTCACCCAAGGAACATCTCTGTGAAATTAATTTAAAATCTGACCAGCGGTTTCAGAGAAGAAGAATTTTTAAGAATTTCTTCATTTCTGTATAGTGCAAGTAGCCCCCTTTCACCAGAGCCATGTTTCTTGACGGATCAAAATTTTGCGAACAATTTTTTTGAAAAGGGTCATCCAAGGAACATCTCTGTGAAATTATTTTAAAATCTGACCAGCGGTTTCATAGAAGAAGAATTTTTAAGAATTTCTTCATTTCTGTATAGTGCAAGTAGCCCCCACTCACCAGAGCCATGTTTCTTGACGGATCAAAATTTCGCGAATAATTTTTGAAAAGGGTCACCCAAGGAACATCTCTGTGAAATTATTTTAAAATCTGACCAGCAGTTTCAGAGAAGAAGATTTTTAAAGAATTTCTTAGAAAATTCCATTTGGTTGCCATGGCAACCAGAGTTTTTTTATGGAATCAAATTCTGTGAACAATTTTTAAAGAGGACCTCCCAAGGAACATTCCAGCCAAGTTTGGTCCAAATTGGCCCAGCGGTTTAGGAGGAATTGATGTTTAAAGAATTGTTGAGGACGCACGACGGACGACGGACACCGGGTGATCCTAAAAGCTCCCCTTGAGCATGTTGTGCTCAGGTGAGCTAAAAACAGATGACCGTAAAGTACCTTTCACTGGTTTAGTTGCCTTTGCTGCCAGTGCAGATCAAGACCAGACTGCACAAAACATGCTGTCTGATCTTTGATCTACACTGTGTGCTTTGCAGAGACATTCTGAACAAGTGCACCTTGAAATTACTCTTGTTAGGGTCCAATTTTATTAATGAAAATGTTTGTTGGGTTTATCAAGTGGTCTAAGGGTTAACATAATTTTATAGATCTAGCAGACACTGTGGGGATGGGAGGAAAACTTTCTTCCCAAGAGTTGTAATAAAACATTGGACTGTTTGGAAAGGGGTAAATTCATGTAACAGTGAAGAGCTGCTAGCTTCCAATATAACGACTTATGAACACATGTTCTAAGAGTATGCACTGCTTACCTCTAGTTTATCTGATTTGATTTTTAATATAATAATCATGTTTGTACTAAAATTAAAGATTTACAAAAAAAAAAAAAACTATTAAATTTGTCTATAGATGTCAAAGGAAAATTTGTCCAAATGAAGAAATTTCTGTGTTAGTAATGATGTCTTAATACATGAGTGTCTTTTGAACAAAAATGGTTTCAAATGTCATGCCTGACTGTGTGTAAGATCAACTCCTTCACTACCAAATGAAAAAATTATACTTCTTTAATAGCTAACAAGTCAATACTCTGCAAGATGAAACAAAAGTTTTGTCATAATCTTGAGTAAAGTAGTGGACAGTGTATACCAAAACTATCCTGCACGTTCTATGCAATCTGATCTTGATCTGTACTGTTCACAAATGCTCCTTGTGTTACAATGGTAGTAAAAGATTAAAAAAGGTAAATTTATGAAAAATATCACCTTTACATATTCCTCAAAAGTAGCCCTAAGTTGATACTCATGCCTTACAGCTAACACTTGTAAGAACATGGACTCATCAGTGCCTAGTTTTTTCTCTCCAGCTTGGAAAAGCTTTTGAGCATCTTCTCTAGCTAGATTTCTGTCCACAACAGCCTCCATACCTTGATATTGCAGTTTCTGCCATTGGTCTGGTGTAAGCTCATTTCTGTTGGCCTGAAAAATTTTACATGTTACTGCATCAACCCTTTACCAAATAATTCTGATTTCTAACCACCCAGATGAGGAAGGTTTTTTTGAAAACATTGCAGGAAAAGAAGAAAATGCTGGTTATCAGCATCTCATCTTTTTACAGTGTTTGCCACTATCTAAGTGACAAATATCATTACTTGAGCCAAATTTGATTAGTCAGCTGCAACCTTTTTAAATCTGGACAAGTCTAGAATCTTGTTGTTTGATAAAGGGTAAAAAATTCACCACATGACAAAAAAAAAATGGACTTATCCAGATTCAAAACATCTGCAGATGGCACATTAATTGTGCCTGAAGTTGATAACATTGGCTTCCACCAGCCTGCTTTCTAAGGTTTGTAAAACAATGGATCGTTTGGTAAGAGTTTATATACGAGACTCTTTACACTCCTGCAACTGACATGTAACAGTGCCATTGCCGAGGTGGGTGTGCTTTGTCTATGTCAAAAAGGGGCAAAACTGAGTCAAAAATATGTTGAGAGTCACTTGCCCCTCTGGAACAGTTTTCCCATTTAAGAGTTAACAACCAGCAAAGTTTAAAGTAACTGGGACACAGATGACAACAAGAGGGCCAAGATGGCCCTGGATCGCTCACCTGAATTTTTGAGAGGACCATAACCAACTTTTTTTAAAGTATTGAAATTTTGGAAACAAAATCAGTATTTTGCCAAGCAATTATAAAAAGGTCACCTGTAAAAATCATTTCAAAATCTGTCACCACCCCTACAATCATCACCACAGCCATGTTTTTGATGAATCAGAATTCTGCAAATAAATTTTAGGATAGGTCACCCAAAGACCTTATCTTGAACAAGAGCACATGCCCAATAGTTGCTAAAAATACTAAGTTGAACAAGAGCACCTCATGAGAGTGCCAATGATTGGCTGTTGGAACCTTGCTGGATAGTAAAATAAAATTCCAAGTCGCAAAAGGGGCATAATTTGGACAAAACAATTTTGAAGTTAACTGCCCTTGTTCTATGGGTTGCTTTTTACTTGTGAACAATTATTCCGAGTTTTAAGTACATGTGTTGAGTGGAAGCTGAGCTATAACAAAATGTCAAAGTTTTTGCACAACAACAACAACACAGATGACGCCAACAGGGCTATGTCAATTAGTCAATGTTTTCTTTGAAAACAGTTAAGCTAAATAAGGGGTATAATATAAGAATCATTTCTGTGAAATAACTTCAAAATCTGAACAGTGGTTTCAGAGAAGACAAAATTTTTCAGAATTTCTTCATGTCCTCATAGAGCAAATAGCTTCTACCCACCACAGCCATGTTTCTTGACAGATCAAAATTTCGCGAAAATATTTCAAAAGGGGCACCTAAGGAACATTTCTGTGAAATTATTTCAAAATCTGACAAGTGGTTTAGGAGAAGAAGAATTTCAAAGAATTTCTTTAAGTCCATACAGTGCAAAGATGCCCATCCCCACCCAGGCCATCTTTTTCGACGGATCAAAATTACACAAACAAACTTTAAAAAGGGTTACCCAAGGAACATATCCGTGAAATTATTTCAAAATCTGACCATTGGTTTCAGAGGAGAAGATTATCAAAGAATTTCTTGGAAAATTCCATTTGGTTGCCATGGCGACCAGAGTTTTTGATGAATCAAATTCTGTGAACAATTTTCCAAGGGGACCTCCCAAGGAACATTCCAGCCAAGTTTGGTCCAAATCGGCCAAGCGGTGTAGGAGGAGAAGATGTTTAAAGAATTGTTGACACCGCTGGATGCCAAGAGCTCCCCCCCCTTCACAACGGCCATGTTTTTTAACGGATCAAAATTTCGCGCACAATTTTTGAAAAGGGTCACCCAAGGAACAACACTGTGAAAGTATTTCAAAATCTGACCAGCGGTTTCAGAGGAGAAGATTTTCAAAGAATTTCTTGGAAAATTCCATTTGGTTGCCATGGCAACCAGAGTTTTTGATGAAATCAAATTCTGTGAACAATTTTTAAAAGGGGCCTCCCAAGGAACATTCCAGCCAAGTTTGGTCCAAATCAGCCAAGTGGTTTAGGAGGAGAAGATGTTTAAAGAATTGTTGACACCGCTGAACGCCAAGAGCCCCCCCTTCCATCACGGCCATGTTTTTCGATGGATCAAAATTTCGCGTACACGTTTTGGAAAGGGTCACCTAAGGAACATATCTGTGAAATTATTTCAATATCTGACCAGCGGTTTCAGAGGAGAAGATTTTTATAGAATTGTTGACACCACTGGACGCAGAGCCCCCCCCCTCCATAACGGCCATGTTTTTCAACAGATCAAAATTTCACTAACAGTTTTTGAAAAGGGTCACCCAAGGAACATATCTGTGAAAGTATTTCAAAATATCACCAGCAGTTTCATAGGAGAAGATTTTTAAAGAATTTCTTGGAAAATTCCATTTGGTTGCCATAGCAACAATAGTTTTTGATGAAATCAAATTCTGTGAACATTTTTTAAAGAGGACCTCCCAAGGAACATTCCAGCCAAGTTTGGTCCAAATCGGCCAAGCAGTGTAAGATATAAAGATGTTTAAATAATTCTTGACACCGCTGGACGCCAAGAGCCCCCCCTCCACCACGGCCATGTTTTTCCACGGATCAAAATTTCGCGAACAATTTTTGAAAAGGGTCACCAAAGGAACATATCTGTGAAATTATTTCAAAATCTGACCAGCGGTTTCAGAGTAGAAGATTTTTAAAGAATTTCTTGGAAAATTCCATTTGGTTGCCATAGCAACAAGAGTTTTTGATGAAATCAAATTCTGTGAACAATTTTTAAAGAGGACCTCCCAAGGAACATTCCAGCCAAGTTTGGTCCAAATCGGCCAAGCGGTGTAGGAGGAGAAGATGTTTAAAGAGTTCTTGACACCGCTGGATGCCAAGAGCCCCCCCCCCTCCACCACGGCCATGTTTTTTTGTTGACAGGTCAAAATTTCACGAACAATTTTTGAAAAGGGTCACCCAAGGAACATATCAGTGAAATTATTTCAAAATCTGACCAGCGGTTTCAGAGGAGAAGATTTTTATAGAACTGTTGACACCGCTGGACGCCAAGAGCCTCCCCCTTCCACAACGGCCATGTTTTTCGACAGATCAAAATTTCACGAACAAATTTTGAAAAGGGTCACCCAAGGAACATATCTGTGAAAGTATTTCAAAATCTGACCAGCGGTTTCATAGGAGAAGATTTTTAAAGAATTTCTTGGTAAATTCCATTTGGTTGCCATGGCAACAAGAGTTTTTGATGAAATCAAATTCTGTGAACAGTTTTCAAAGTGGACCTCCCAAGGAACATTCCAGCCTAGTTTGGTCCAAATCGGCCACGCGGTGTAGGAGGACAAGATGTTTAAAGAATTGTTGACACCGCTAGACGCCAAAAACTCCCCCCCTCCACCACGGCCATGTTTTTCGACGGATCAAAATTTCACGAACACTTTTTGAAAGGGGTCACCAAAGGAACATATCTGTGAAATTATTTCAAAATCTGACCAGCGGTTTCAGAGAAGAAGATTTTTAAAGAATTTCTTGGAAAATTCCATTTGGTTGCCATGGCAACCAGAGTTTTTGATGAAATCAAATTCTGTGAAAAGTTTTTAAAGAGGACCTCTCAAGGAACATTCCAGCTAATTTTGGTCCAAATCGTCCAAACGGTGTAGGAGGAGAAGATGTTTAAAGAATTGTTGACACCGCAGGACGCCAAGAGCCCCCCCCCTCCACCACGGCCATGTTTTTTGACGGATCAAAATTTCACGAACACTTTTTGAAAGGGGTCACCAAAGGAACATATCTGTGAAATTATTTCAAAATCTGACCAGCGGTTTCAGAGAAGAAGATTTTTAAAGAATTTCTTGGAAAATTCCATTTGGTTGCCATGGCAACCAGAGTTTTTGATGAAATCAAATTCTGTGAAAAAATTTTTAAAGAGGACCTCCCAAGGAACATTCCAGCTAATTTTGGTCCAAATCGGCCAAACGGTGTAGGAGGAGAAGATGTTTAAAGAATTGTTGACACTGCTGGATGCCAAGAGCCCCCCTCCTCCACCACGGCCATGTTTTTCAACGGATCAAAATTTCTCGAACAAGTTTTGAAAAGGGTCACCCAAGTAACATATCAGTGAAATTATTTCAAAATCTGACCAGCGGTTTCAGAGGAGAAGATTTTTATGGAACTGTTGACACCACTGGACGCAAAGAGCCCCCCCCTCCACAACGGCCATGTTTTTCGACAGATCAAAATTTCACGAACAATTTTTGAAAGGGGTCACCAAAAGAACATATCTGTGAAATTATTTCAAAATCTGACCAGCGGTTTCAGAGGAGAAGATTTTTAAAGAATTTCTTGGTAAATTCCATTTGGTTGCCATGGCAACAAGAGTTTTTGATGAAATCAAATTCTGTGAACAACTTTCAAAGTGGACCTCCCAAGGAACATTCCAGCCTAGTTTGGTCCAAATCGGCCACGCGGTGTAGGAGGACAAGATGTTTAAAGAATTGTTGACACCGCTGGACGCCAAGAACTCCCCCCCTCCACCACAGCCATGTTTTTCGACAGATCAAAATTTCACGAACAATTTTTTAAAGGGGTCGCCAAAGGAACATATCTGTGAAATTATTTCAAAATCTGACCAGCGGTTTCAGAGAAGAAGATTTTTAAAGAATTTCTTGGAAAATTCCATTTGGTTGCCATGGCAACAAGAGTTTTTGATGAAATCAAATTCTGTGAACAATTTTTAAAAGAGGACCTCCCAAGGAACATTCAAGCTAATTTTGGTCCAAATCGGCCAAGCGGTGTAGGAGGGGAAGATGTTTAAAGAATTGTTGACACCACTGGACGCCAAGAACTCCCCCCCTCCACCACGGCCATGTTTTTCGACGGATCAAAATTTCCCGAACAAGTTTTGAAAAGGGTCACCCAAGGAACATATCAGTGAAATTATTTCAAAATCTGACCAGCGGTTTCAGAGGAGAAGATTTTTATAGAATTGTTGACACCACTGGATGCAAAGAGCCCCCCCCTCCACAACGGCCATGTTTTTCAACAGATCAAAATTTCACGTACAGTTTTTGAAAAGGGTCACCCAAGGAACATATCTGTGAAATTATTTCAAAATCTGAACAGCGGTTTCAGAGAAGAAGATTTTTAAAGAATTTCTTGGTAAATTCTATTTGGTTGCCATGGCAACCAGAGTTTTTGATGAAATCAAATTCTGAGAACAGTTTTTAAAGAGAACCTCCCAAGGAACATTCCAGCCAAATTTGGTCCAAATCGGCCAAGTGGTGTAGGAGGAGAAGATGTTTAAAGAATTGTTGACACCACTGGACGCCAAGAGCCCCCCCCCTCCACCACAGCCATGTTTTTCGACGGATCGAAATTTCGCGCACATTTTTTTAAAAGGGTCACCAAAGGAACATATCTGTGAAATTATTTCAAACTCTGACCAGCGGTTTCAGAGGAGAAGATTTTTAAAGAATTTCTTGGAAAATTCCATTTGGTTGCCATGGCAACCAGAGTTTTTGATGAAATCAAATTCTGTGAACAATTTTTAAAGAGGACCTCTCAAGGAACATTCCAGCCAAGTTTGGTCCAAATCAGCCAAGCGGTGTAGGAGGAGGAGATGTTTAAAGAATTGTTGACACCGCTGGACGCCAAGAGCCCCCCCCCCTTCCACCACGGCCATGTTTTTCGACCGATCAAAATTTCGCAAACAATTTTTGAAAAGGGTCACCCAAGGAACATATCAGTGAAATTATTTCAAAATCTGACCAGCGGTTTCAGAGAAGAAGATTTTTATAGAACTGTTGACACCGCTGGATGCCAAGAGCCTCCCCCTTCCACAACGGCCATGTTTTTCGACAGATCAAAATTTCACGAACAATTTTTGAAAAGGGTCATCCAAGGAACATATCTGTGAAATTATTTCAAAATCTGACCAGCGGTTTCTGGGGAGAAGATTTTTAAAGAATTTCTTGGTAAATTCCATTTGGTTGCCATGGCAACCAGAGTTTTTGATGAAATCAAATTCTGTGAACAATTTTTAAAGAGGACCTCTCAAGGAACATTCCAGCCAAGTTTGGTCCAAATCGGCCAAGCAGTGTAGGAGGAGAAGATGTTTAAAGAATTGTTGACACCGCTGAACGCCAAGAGCCCCCCCCCTTCCACCACAGCCATGTTTTTCGACGGATCAAAATTTCGCGAACACTTTTTGAAAAGGGTCACCAAAGGAACATATCTGTGAAATTATTTCAAAATCTGACCACCAGTTTCAGAGGAGAAGATTTTTATAGAATTGTTGACACCGATGGACGCCAAGAGCCCCCCCCCTTCCACCACGGCCATGTTTTTCTACGAATCAAAATTTCGCGAATAATTTTTGAAAAGGGTCACCCAAGGAACATATCTGTGAAATTATTTCAAAATCTGACCAGCGGTTTCAGAGGAGAAGATTTTTAAAGAATTTCTTGAAAAATTCCATTTGGTTGCCATGGCAACCAGAGTTTTTGATGAAATCAAATTCTGTGAACAGCTTTTAAAGAGAACCTCCCAAGGAACATTCCAGCCAAGTTTGGTCCAAATCGGCCAAGCGGTTTAGGAGGAGAAGATGTTTAAAGAATTGTTGACGCTGCACGACGGACGACCCACGACGGACACAGCGTGACCCTAAAAGCTCCCCTTGAGCACGTTGTGCTCAGGTGAGCTAAAAATGATGCAGACAATGACACAGCTGAGTCTAACAGATATTGTAAGAAAAAGGCAACTGCTTGACGAAAGCAATAACTCCTTGAAAACAATGCTTTAAATCCCCAGGGGAGTATCATCCTTTCCTTTAGATCTTTGTCTTTTGCTTAATTTGACTACAAGAATTTGAAAAAGGATCTGACAAGTCTTTAAAAAAAGCTTGTAATATGTCTGGTTAATTCATATGGTACTTCAAAACTTCATATTAATGTTGAGTTTCTGGTCTCTTAACGCTTTACTAAACAATCCAGTATTTAAATGATCCTGAAGAAGAAGTCTTTTGAAAATAGGGCTGGAAAAGGAGAAAATGTTGGCAACCAGCATTGTCTCACAGTGGTTTTTATCTAAACAAAGGCAAACCCCACCATTCACACCAAAATAAATTTGTTGTCGCAAATACTTTCAATAATTTTTGCCCTCTGGAAAAGGGTTAAACCATTACGAAGAAAAGTACATTGCTTTTCTGGAATAACTAATTGCATTTCAGAATACTTAAATCTATGTAACAAAGTGAATATAGCAGAATGAAATCTTTTGTTGTTTGCCAGTTACTTCCTGTGGACATCTTTCTTTGTCTTGTAGTACAATGTCTTTGAAAACTAAAGAACAAGAAAATTTGCTTGCAACAATCATAAAATCATTTGTACTGTCTGTATTTTTGAAGGATGTTTTTGGTGGGGTTCAACCCTTAACCATACAATTCTGACCCTGAGGAAGAAGGCATTTGGAAACATTGTGGGAAAAGACCAAAGGGTAATAACCGGCATTTCTGCTTTTTCCCACAATGATTTCAACCCATCAACAGACAAATTTTATCATTTCAGCCACTTTTGTCATCTGCAAATGCTTTTGAATATTGGATGAGTCTAAATTTTTTTCCCTCTTGGTAAAGGGCTAATTCTTGACTACATTGCAACATTTAGACTTGTCTAAATTAAAAGCATTTTCAGATAACAAATTTAATGCTTGAACAAACTTACATGTATTTGTGTTTGAATGGGTAGAACATAAGTGGAGAAAATGTTGGTTACCAGCACAATGTTTTCAAAAGCCTTCTTCACCTGGATTTTTCAAGACTCTGGACTGTTTGGTAAAGGGCTAAAGCTAACTTGTTGGTAAGGGATAATGATTTAACCCTTTACCACATAATCCCAAGTTTGTCCAAAGAAGAAAGATTTTGAAAACATTGTGGAAATAGAAGACATTCCTGGTAACCATTTATTTTGTCATCTGCAAATGCTTTCAAGTTGGTCTAGTCCAAAATTTTGACGATAAGTAAAGGAGAAAAGGTCCTGAAAATATAAAATAAGACTCACAGCACAACAGGAAACCAGTAGTCTCTTGAAGTGGCCACTTGTATCACTAACAATATCCTTCTCTAAAGATCTCTTGTAATCTGTCACATAGAAAAAAAACTTTTCCTTTTATCCCTTTATGAAAAGAAATCCATTGAGTAAACAACCCTAATGTCAAAGGCTTTTAAAAACTCAGTCAGAAAAGGAGAATTTGCTATCAATCAGCATTTTTTTTTCTTTCTACCTTAGGACATATCCATCATTTGAGTCACATCTAATTTGTCATCTTAAAATGCTTCTGATTTGGACACTTCTAATATTTCGTCGCTTGGTATAGATTTATTTCTTTTCCAAATGATTTCATCTTTTAAAGACCCTGAGGGCGATGATTTTTGAATCATAGTGGAAAAAGGAGAAACTACTAGTAACCAGTATTTTTTACTATTTCCACCATGTCCTCTTCCTTTCCAGTGACAAATCCAATCATTTGAACCACAATCATTTTCACTTCCGTGACTGCCTTCAAAATTGACTAGCCTAAAATTTTGTCATCTGGTAAAGAGTAAAACACAGTATTCTCTCATAACATTCAAGTATAAAGCAAACAATAAGATATATTGGTGAAATGAAAAATTAGTTAGATATAGCCAACTCAAAATGAATTCTCTTCTTTTTTTTTTTTTTATTTCAGATGCCTTATCCAAAGAAAAAAACATAAATATGTGTAGCAATTTTAAATGCTTTTGCAGACAGTTTAGATAAACATCAGACATTTGTGAATATGATAGGATATTCAACCAAAAAGGGCTTAATAATGTATTATTTGTATCTGTTTTTTTTTCGCCCTGTAAAATTGCCTATTTTATATTTATGTGTATATGGGTAAGAATCATGTCTAAGCCATGGAGGGAGGTTTTGTACAGACAGTGTAAAGCAAACCTTATAAAGTGATGCAGGTCACTGCTTCTGTTTCAGCTTTTTTCCTTTGCCGACAGACTTTACTTTTTCTAACTTTTGAAAGGCAACTTTCAAAACTTAGGCACATTCAACTTTTCACCAAGTGACAAAACTTGAGATTGGTCCAAATTGAGAGCAATTGCTGACCACAAATTAAACGTGGCTAAAAAACTTGAATATGCTTTTGAAGGGAGACAAAAGAATTTGGGAAACGGAGAAAATCTTAGTAACCAGCATGTTCTTTTCCCACAATGTTTTTCAAAGCCTTCTTTGTCAAGCTAATTAAAAACTTAGGATCAGGTATCAAAGGATTAATTTGACACATGGATATGCTTTTGATTTTAACGACCCTAAAATTCTATCGCTTGGTGAAGAGTTAACTCTTTAAAAACAGAATTTTACAATTGTCCATGTTGAGGGCAAGGTAGACAAGGCAGAGCAGAATGCTGTTGGATTCATGCTTGGATGGTTTGCAAGGTTTTCAAAACTGACTCTTTAAAGACTACAGAATTTTGCAGAGAACAAATTATTTGAGTCTGAAACCAGCATTTTCTCTTTTTCCCACAATGTTTTCAAAACCCTTTCTCCTGTATAAAACAAGAGGGCTATGATGGCCCTGAAGTTGCTCACCTGAGCCTTTTGACCATACATGACCCATTTCTAATCTCTTCTGGGATATAATGACAAACATTCTGACAAACTTTTGTTAGCATTGGATTTAAAAAATGCCCTCTAGAGTGCACATCAGGTTTACCTAAGACTTCACCTAGTGACCTAGTTTTTGACCCAACATGACCCCATTTTCAAACTCATCAAAGATATCATTAAGACCAACATCCTGACCAAGTTTCAAGATAATCAGACTGAAAATATGGCCTCTAGTGCATACACAAAGCTTTTCAAAGAGTTGACCTAGTGACCTAGTTTTTGACCCAACTTGACCCATTTTCACAGTCATCAAAGATATCATCAAGACAAACATTCTGACCAAGTTTCAAAATTATCTGACTGAAAATGTGGCCTCTAGAGGGTACACAAGGTTTTTGTAAGATTTAACCTTGTGACCTAGCTCTTGACCCAACACAACACACTTTCAAATTTGTCCAAGCTATCATCAAGACAAACATTTTGATCATGTTTGATGAGTATCGGACTGAAAATGAGGCCTAAAGAGCGTACACAAAGCTTTTCAAATATTTGACCTAGTGACCTAGTTTTTGACCCAACTTGACCCATTTTCACAATCGTCAAAGATATTATCAACACAAACATTTTGACCAAGTTTCAAAATTATCAGACTGAAAATGAGGCCTCTGGAGCGTACACAAAGTTGTTCAAAGATCTGACCTAGTGACCTAGCTTTTAATCCAATGTGACCCATTTTCAAACTCATCCAAAATTTCAAGACAAATATTCTGACCAACTTCAACAGTACTGGACTGAAAATGTAGCCTCTGGACAGTTCGCAAGTTTTTCAACGATCTGGCCTAGTGACCTACTTTTGACCCAATGTGACCCATTTTCAAACTCTCATGACAAATATTCTGATTAAGTTTCAAGAGTATTGGACTGAAAATGTGACCTCCAGTGTGTACACAAGGTTTTTCTTAGGTTTGACCTAGTGACCTAGTTTTTGACCTGACCTGACCCACTTTCAAACTTGTTCCAGAAATTATCAACACAAACATCCTGACCAAGTTTCATGAGTATCAGACTGAAAATGTGGCCTATTGAGCATACACAAGGTAAAAGTTGAAGACGCATGCCGGATGCCAGACACAGCACGATCACAAAAGCTCACCTTGAGCACTTTGTGCTCAGGTGAGCTAAAAAGGCATAAAAATACAGGATTGTCTTGTACAGGTTCAGTCTAATAGGACAACATCTTACGTTCATGATAAGATTGGTTGATCTGTTTTATCTCTGTGTTTGTTCTTGTACAAAGTATCTCAATCAGCACATGTTCTTTGGTTCCAAGACCCTGAAATACAGTACCGGTATGTAGTATGATTCATAACATGACTCATTAATGTAAAAACAAGTCTACAAATAGAAACATGAAGTTTGGAGCTTTCAACCTTTACCAAACAATCCTGTGTTTTAACAATCCTGAGAAAGGAACCCTCTTGAAAACATTGTGAGAAAAGGAGAAAATCCTGGTAACTAGCATTTTCTCCTTTTCCCACTTTTTTCTACCCATTCAAAAACAAAAATCATTCCCTGAGCTAGATTTAATTTGTGGCCTGCAAAGGGTTTCAATTTGGATAAGTTTTAATTTTTGTCATTTGGTAAGCAGTTTATTACATCTTGGAAAAATATACATTTTTTTAACCCTTTACCAGGGATCTTATATATATATATATATATATACACACACACACACACACACACACACACACACACACACACACACACACACGATCCCTGCCTTTACCAAACGTTAAAATTTTGGACCCAACAAAATTTAAATAATTTGCAGAAGACAAATTAATTTTTGCTAAAATGATGATTGAAGTCTTTGATAGGATAGAAAAAATTGTGGGAAAAGATACACTTTTTCCTTTTCCTCACAATGTTTTTAAAAGGCTTCTTACTCAGGCTCATTAAAACTTGGGATTGTGTGGTAAAGGATTAATGTGTATGATTTCTTCCATTTTTTGTGGAGGTGTAAAAACTGCATGGTCAGAAATGGATTAAATCATGAACTCCTGAATCAATTTGCAGCTTCGAACTTTAAAAGCACTCTTGTTAACTATAGATAATCAACAAATGAAGGTTTGATACATAAACACTCTGTGGCAATTGGAAATATAACTCATTAAGAGGAATTTTTACCTTTGCAACAGCTTTTGCAGGTGTTTGGTTGCAAAGATCCACTATGATCATGATATCCATTGGAATGATGAAAACAACTAACATATCACTGGCCCAAAACAAGATATTACAAAATGATAGAATTTTACACTGATTTATTTTGACAGGCATTTCAGATGACAAACCATATGTGGCTCAAATGATGCAACACATTTTTCAAAGGATAGATAGCATTGTTGGAAAATGAAAACCTGCTGATAGGCATCTAGGCATCATTTTCTCCTTTTGCAACAATGTTTTTAGAAGTCTTTCTTCTCAGGTTCATTTAAACACAGAACAGTTTGAATGGGTAACAAACACAAAATATGGGACCAACTAACTTGCCTATGAACATGGAAGGGAAGGTCAGAAACTGGGAGAAACTCCTTAGAAGGGACAAGAGTATCAATATCTAATAAGAACAGGTGCAAAAGCTCAGTTCCACAAGACTCTTTGGATAAGGGGATAATTTATAAGAAAACAATGAAAGAAAAAGAGTAAATTCAGTTCAAAAGACATGTTGACACGACAAACAGACAAGACTTACAGATATGGCTTGATGCAGTGACCATGCATCATAGTAGGTTGTAGGTTTGAACAGAGCCATAATAGTTTCTCGGAAATCTCCACTCAGTTCTGATTCCAAGTCATGAATAAGGTCCTAACGAAAAAATTGAAAAATGAAATCTGATCAGAATGCTTACAAAATTTTCGTTGTGTTTGTAAATATAAATGGGGCTTGTATTCACCAACCATTCTTAACGACATTCCTAGTCTTATTCTCAGGAATTTTCTAAATTGGAAAGTATCACAGCTTTAAATTGGCTAGACCAAATGGACTAGCCAATCAGAAGTTGTGTTACTTTCTAAATCTTTATTAGACTAAGAATGTTCTGAAGAATGGTTGGTGCATATGGACCCATATAGGTCATCTATTGCTCTGTAGGAAAGGCTTGGACATTTTTATGAGCAAAGCTGAGTTTGATCTCATCAGGCAGCAATGGAAGTGTCCTTGGGGATGGCACTTCAGAGCCCAAGCCTAGATACAGCAAAACATAGGAAATATGACAAAGTAGGCTTCTATAGTGATATGAGCAAAATACTGTTGAACAAAGTATAAAACTTTTTCTTCTTGCAGGACTAGACCTGCAATTCACCCTTGGAGTGCCATGTAAACCCAAAGGACCCTATCAATCTAGATTTAAGACCTACATGTAATTAAAACCAATTTCAAGGCTAATTTAGTCTAGAATGTCTCAGCAGAGACAGTGTAAATCAAAGGTTAGACTGCATGTTCTGTGCAGTCTGATCTTAATCTATGCTGGCTTCAAAGGCAACTGAAGTTGTGAAAAGGGGTTTAAGAGTTAGGTCAAATTAATCTGAAAATCAAAATTGTCACATTTTATTCAATTTAAGAGTTGTCCAAACTGATACAGGATTTAAACAGCTTACATTGAACAACATTCAAAAATTGTTGCAAGAAATAGTGTGATGCTCCTTTTTTTTCCAATCTTTTTATATTTTGCGAAATTTTGTATTTAAATTATTAACTGAAAACATTTGAAATTGTAGCAAAAAATAGAGAGATGCTTGTTTTTTTCAACAATCTTTAGAAAAATTTTGAGAAATTTTGTATCAAAATTACTACCAAAATTGCAATTTAGATAGACCAGAAAAAAAAGCCTATTAACAAGCATATGGAGACATAAAAGATAATATTTGAAAGCATTGCATGAAATATCTGATGGATGAATGGATGGAACCAAGCTTTTATGACTTTCTGATAGCATAGCTAAGGCCCAAAAACAGAGAGCAGTATGTAAATACTCAAGATATAATAAATGTAAATATAACTCAATGAGTCCAGACAGTACCTTTCCATACATAGTTTTAAACATGTTCATGATCTGAACCCTTTGCTGATTCGACCTCTGACTTATGACCCCAATGATGGCTTGTTCATCTGTACCTAAAATTCAAAACAGAAACACATAAACCCTTTACTTAACAATCCCACTCCTTTTACTACAATGTTATCTCTCCTTTCATAATCCCATCATCTGAGACTGAGCAATTTTTTATTTGTCATTCCGCAAACCCTTTCAATATGAAAGAGTGTACAGTTTTATTGTCCAGCAAAGAACTAAGAAAGACAATTATCATCTAACCCTTTGTCATACAATCCTGAGTTTTAATGACCCTCAAGAAGGCTTTTAAAAACATTGTGGGAAAAGGAGAAAATGCTGGTAACCAGCATTTTCTCCTTTTCCCACTATGTTTTCTACCCTATCAAAGACAGAAATCATCATTTTGAGCTACATTTATTTTGTCTTCTGCTGAGGCTTGGACTTTGGTCGAGTCCAAAATTTTATCAATTGGTAAAGAGTTAATCTAACATTCTGACTCTTTTTTAAATTACTTTAAACCTTTACCAAACAAACCTGTGTTGTAACAATCTTGAAGAATATACTTTTGAAACTATTGTGGGAAAAAAGATAAAATGCTGATAACTAATGTTTTCTGACTTATCAAAGACAAATGGTATGATTTGAACCATGATCGATTTGTCATCTGCAAATGTAATAAAAGCAATTTCTCTTTAAGTTGCAGTGATCTCAAATGTATCCATGTACTTAGTCTTAAAGGAATATTAAACCAGATTTTGGCCTATAATATTATTAGTGGGGAGAAAGTTGATATTTTGTATGAAAAAAATCATAAGAAATTGACTGGATACTCTTAGCTTAGAAAAAGCAAACAAAAAAGTATTGAAACAAACAACTGCATCCCAGGCTCGAACCTACATGTGTGACCTTCAAAATGGTAGTTGGCGACTCTAGCAAGTAAGCTATGGTGTCAATCAATAACTTGTCATGTTAACACATTTTTTATCCTTTCCAATGCATTACCAGCTATAATGGAGTTAAAAATTTTACAGTAAAAATATGAAAAACTCTGTAATTCTTCTTAATTTTTTCATGTATTCATACCTAAGTTTTAATTTTAAAGCCATATTTGCACTGGGATGAAGTCTTTGTTGAGATATTTTATCAAACTAGCAAAACAGAATCTAGTTTAAAGTTCCTTTAACTGTATACGGTACCTTACAATCCAGAGATTTAACAACCCTGTGGAGGAGGGCTTTCGTAAACATTGTGGTAAAAGCTGAAAAAGCTGGTTACCAACATTTTCTCCTTTTCCAACAATGTTTTCTATCTTTTGAAAGACACTTTCAACCATTTGAGCCACAATTTATGACTTTGGATTTGGATTTGGACAAATCTGAAATTTTGTCAATTGTTACAGTTTATTCATGCAGACCATCCATATATGGCCTGCAACACGCGAAAAGGGGCATTCGGACATTTGTGTAAAGTGTCATCTCGGATCAGCCTGAGCAGTCCGCACAGGCTAATCCAAGACGGCACTTTACGACTACATTAGATTTTGTCCGACAGCAGACTTGCGTGAAACAGACTAGAGGCGCTTGAGCGCCTGTATCGCTCCACAGGCCTGATATTTCTATAATGGCGAAAGGAAGTTTTTCACAATTATCATTCAATCCTGCATTTTAGCTCACTGAAGAAACAATTTGGTAGACAACCACCATAGGAACTTACCTGCAAAACAACAATGAAATCCAATGAATAGTTTTAGAGAAGAAATTTTTCAAAGATTTTACTTTATACCATAAACGGAAAATGAGTCTCCCATAAAAGCCATGTTTTTTGACAGATCTTTTTTTTTTTAAGGAATTCTGTAAACCTGTATCTAAGGAACATTCCTGCAAAATAATAATGCTATCCAAATAGCGGTTTGGGAGGAGAAGATTTTTAAAGGTTTTTTACTTTGGTTGCCATGGCAACCAGAATTCTTCATGGAACACCATTATTTGAAGGAATTTGAAAGAGGACCACCAAAGGAACATTCCTGTGAAATTTGGTAAAAATCCAGTCAATAGTTTCTGAGGAGAAGTTTTTTAAAGAAAAAGTTTACGGACGCACGCACGGACGAACGGACGAACGAACGGACGGACGGACGCACGCACGCACACACGACGGACACAACGCCATGACAATAGCTCGCTGGCCTTCGGCCAGTGGAGCTAAAAATCACACACGATCGGAAAGTGTCGTCTCGGATCAAATTGTGCAGACTGTGCAGGCTGATCCAGGACGACACTTTACGCAAATGTCTGAATGTCCCTTTTCGCGTATTGCAGGCCATATTATGTTGGCATATTTCATCCTTCTTCCAGGGAGTAGTAATACATTAAGTAACATTCATAATGTGTTTAAGAAATAATCTTCTTTCTATCGTGGTTTATCGTTCAACAAACCACAGTTGTGGGTTATGAGGCACAATAAATAACCCATGAGGGGGATAGCCCAAGTGGTTTATTCATCGCGCCTCATAACTCACAACAATAGAAAGAAGATTATTTCGATTCTAACATGACCAACTCTTAATGAAAGGAAAACAAGTTCATACTTAGAGTAAAAACGCAGATGTAGATTATATTCCATTGAATAACTTACTTACTTTATACAGAATGACGTCACTCTACATAGAATAACGTAGATTTTACCACGCTTTCGTTGCACTGTGTTTATAGAGCCGAACTCGCGTGTCATGTTAGAATTAACCCTTTACCACACTACAAAATTTTAGACTTGTCCAAATTTAAAGCTCTTGCTGAAATGACACTATTCAATAACATGATGTTACTTAAAACATGAACATTGTCTTTCAAAAGGTAGAAACATTGTGCGAAAAGGATAAAATGCTGATTAACAGCATTTTCTCCTGTTCCCACAATGTTTTCAAAAGCCTCTTTTTGAGGATTGTTATAACTCAGGGTTGTTTGGTAAAGGACTAACTATATATGAGACAACAGTGCAATGACATAAAGACAGGTTTATAGTATATTAGGATAGCTTACCCATTCCTTTCATTGCTTTTCGTATCGTTTCAGCATCCCGTTCAGCAGAGAAATTTTGGGTGGGTCTCACTGTGGGACGGGGTAGACCCAGGTTTGCCTGCAGGCCCATTTTCTGGAACTGTGCTGCAGTGTTGTCTACAGGTCCACCTGGTCCCATCTATCAAAACAGACATCAATAAAACTACTGAAACATAATTTCAAATTTCAGCTTTCTACTGATTTATCTGGTATCTTTTTAAAAGTTATTACAGAAAAGTGATTCCTGTGAGAATGAAAGACAATATTTAACCCTTAACCAAGTATTGGATGGTTGAAATAGAACAGAGGAAAAAAGATCCTTACTTGACCCTGGGGTGCTCCTGGTTGTCCATATCCAGGTTGCTGAGGAGGGACCTCAGCAGGTTGACCTGGCTGTTGGGGAGGGGCTCCTGAAGGATAGCCAGGCTGTTGTGCAGGGTAACCTTGCTGTTGTGGAGGGGCTCCAGCAGGGTAACCAGGCTGCTGGGCAGGGTACCCAGGTTGTTGTGCAGGATAGCCAGGCTGTTGTAGAGGAGCTCCTGCAGGATAACTGGGTGCTCCAGATGGGTAGCCGGGTTGCTGGGCAGGTGCACCATAGTAACCTTGCTGTTGTGTTCCACCTTGAAGATATTGAAAATTTTATTTCAAACCAACATGAAACAACAATTTCTTGTCCCACATTAAAATTTCTATTGGTCTTGTTACATAAAACATTCTCATTTTTTGAAGTTAAGAATCCCTTTCAGTCATCATTCATTCCTTTTTACTGTGAAATAGCCAACTGGAGCAAAGAAGCCCCACCTCCAGTTCAGGGTGGTTTACAACAACTAATACTTCCCGAGGCAAAACAAAGGAAAATATACTTCTCAGAAAGATGTAGTCATTATCACAATAAATTCATTCGCAAGTTAGTTTGACTCTATAGGTACTCTTTACCAATGAAACAATTTTTTTTGACTAGACCAAATTAACCCTTCACCACACAATGACGACTTTTAATGACCCTGGGAAAGAAGCCTTCTGAAAACATTGTGGGAAAAGGAGAAAATGCTGGTATCCAGCATTTTCTCCTTTTCCCAAAATGTTTTCTACCCTTCTCCCAACAAGTTTAAATTTTCAGTCACATTTATTTTGTCTTCCGCAAACACTTTCAACTTGGACTAGCCTAAAATTACGTTGTTTGGTAAAGAGTTAAAAGCATTTGCAGAAGACAAATCCAATGTACCGGTAGTTCAAATAATGATTTCTTTCTTTGATAGGTTAAAAAGCCTTTTATGTCAAGGGTCTCTAAAACTACGGATTGTGTGGCAAAGGGTTAAAATATCTTTCATACAAACAGCCTTTACTTTCATTTAATTCGTGATCAAGCAACAATACCATGTCTTTATTGAAAGTATTTACAAAAAACAACTTAAATTTGTATCTCAAACTACATGTATGAGGTTTGTCTAGTACATGTATAGATGCTGAATCGTTTTCTGTGCATGTCATATTCTTCGAAGATTCGACCTGTCTGCTATGACGCATCACCCATCCATTATACCACGGAAAAGTAGGACTTACACCGAAGCTATTACCCAAGCCTGTAGGGGGCTGTTTAATAAATGGCCGGTGCATAGGTTACATGCTAGCTGATCATAGCTGAATGAATCACACCAGGTAGCGTTTTATTGAGTAAATGTTTATTTTATTCTGAAATTCAAAGTAACAGTTATTGTTTTGAAAAGTAGTCTGTACCCAGAATGCCCAAATTAGATAGATGTGTATTTGTAAAATGCCATCTAGCGGGAGATAATGGATGCTGAATGTAATCACCTACCAACACATGAATCCATGATATTTGACCAATCAGGTTATTGCATTTTTTTAGCCCAATGCGCAGACTTGCTGTCCACTATTTCGGCTCCCAGCATAATGGCTGTTAACATTGGAGAGATGCAATATTTTCTGTTTATTTTGTGATTAAAAAGTTCTTAATTTAATGAAACACCTCATAAAATTCAGTTTTGCCGGATTAGTATAGCGTGTCGTTATGCTATTAATTGTTAGGATGTGCGTTTATTAATTCAAATTAAATAGCCACTCTAATCCAGTTGACCACCCGTTATCTACAGTATATCTTAAGATAAAACAATCAAACACCCACCGACAATGATCTTAACAAGTTTGTTAATTGACAGCACACTTAATGCATATGATAGTCAACAAACATTTACCCTTTAACCTAAAAAAGATACTTTTTAGACTTACAGGTCTTTGTTGAATCAGACATTGTATAGTATTTCAAAATGCTTGTAATTCAGTGCAAACTATTATTGAATATGATGTTCAGACGAATAAGTAAACTTACTGAAATAAAAAGAATTTTTAATTCTATTATTCTACGGCAAAATTGAATTTTATGAGGTGTTTCATTCCTTCTCAATGAAGTCTAAAACTTTGTTAAAACCAGTATTTCATTGTCCATAGCCCTTGGAATTTGTATTTTGTGTGCATGTTATATGTCAATCATCTCTCTAAATTTCATACTGTGAATTCATCATTGGCAGACAATTATGTTTGGAATATATTTTCCATGATTGTATCGAGAGAAACAGTCATGACAGCAAATTTAAGTAGTCTTTCTGCTATACTGTATATGTGTATACCGCGTTTGTTTGGGAGCCTATAGCGACAGTAACCAAGGAAGACGGTTTGGTTTATCTTATCGCCACGGATCTATGTATGTACAACTTCAACCAGTCACTTTTTTCTGTAATACAGCACAAGGTTGTCTCTCTAGGAATGTCTTTCACGCAAAACAAATTCTCAAAGTAGATTTTATCTATTTTCTTAAGACCAAGTTTGTCCATAACAGTTTGTGCCTTTGCATTGATTATTAAAATCAAAGCAAACTTGCTGATATTGACTAATGTACGAGCGGTGATAAAATAGTTTGCAGAAAAGTTCTCCCATTTCTTTCTTTTACATTGAAAGATGAGAGAAAGAAATATTACAAAGCAGTTGATTTTCTATTTCAGTATGAATTTACAAATTAATGATTAACTTGCTTAATTAATCATGGTCTGCATAGTAAAATCATATTGGTAGATCAGGCCCAAACTCCAAATTATTTTGCACAGGCCCTTATAAATCAAAGACAAGAAAATCTTTCTGATGATGAATACTGCTGCTGTCCAGTAAGATAACATCATCTTATGTCTTGGTTATCAAGGATCACAGAGAATCATTCGCACTGACATACTGATTAATTGTTTCATAGGCTTGTCAATTTAGCACCATAGAAAGTGCAGTATTTTCAGTGGTGAGTACTTTTGACAAGAAATAAGAGCTACCCTTGTCCAATTTGCCATACGGTGTTTTGTTGACATCAATGTGTCAAGGTCTTGGGCTGGATAGTGCATAGTGACGTTACAGGAATTTTTCATTTGATGTGTGACATTAACAAAGACTGAAAACAGTCTTAGTTTAGTTTAGTTTAAACATATTTATTTTACACTGATACAGAAACAAATTCTTGCAACATACTAAGTTCTCTCGATTCTGCTTCCTAGGAACTACACCCGTACTCGCAGTGATTGTGTGGGCCAATTAACAGTCCCAAACTTGATAGCCGCTCCTGGGTAGCGAGCTTGGGACCTTATGGTTATGAGGCTGACTCTCTACCTCACAACCATGGACACCACACTCTTATCACAGTCTTATGACTAGCAAGTAGCAAGTACAAAGAGCAAATGTGACAAACCAGAGCATATTGTAACCTCATATTGAACCACAACAGAGTTTGAATATCCAGCACCTCTTGCACCATCTATCTTTTTTTCCCCATGATAATTCTGTTTCGATTTTCGTTTATTTATTGTTGCCAACGGTTGCCCATAAGGGCAATGCCCCCAAAGACTATTACTTTTGTTACTAGCATATTTACCTTTTCCCCCCATGTTTTCAAAAACCTACATCAGTGTCATTAAGACATTATCAAGAAACGTAGCCTTTATCTGTAACTATGTATGGTACATGCCACATGTCATACATACTCAAACCACATGTTACGCATACTCAAGCCTTTCAAACAGCATAGATAGCAACCCTTTAACCCATTACCATAGAGCTTATTTCAGCGAAAGCAAGAATTACTACTAAATCTAATTATACACAGGGACAAGTACAAGAAGGAAAGAAATCATCGCTTTTACTTTATCTGGATAACATTACCGGCAATGAAGCAAATGCCCCTAAGTTCCCACAATGTTTATAGAAGCTGTCTAGTGCAAGATTGTAAAGAAGGGACATGTTCTATCATGTGGAAAAAGGTTAACCCTTAACAATACAATCTCATGCTTTATCCGTCTTGACAAACAAAGCTTTTGACAACATTGTGGGAAAAGGAGAAAATTGCTGGTAACCAGTTTATACCTTTTCCTATAATACTGGTATTTTCTCACCTGTGACCCACCATAGACAAGTGCCACCATCAGAACCAAATTTAATTTGTCGTCTTCAAATGCTTTCAATTTGAACCAGCTAAAATCAGTTAACTATTTACTAAACAACAACATTTTAGACTAGCCTGAATTGAGACCACTTGCAGATGACAAATATAAACATATCGGGATAAATACAGGGAATCGTGTTTAAAAGGGTACAAAACAAGGAGTTGTACTTTGGAAGAGAAGATGAAAAAGCAGATAACAAGCACTTTCTCTTTTACCAACAGTCTTTAACCCTTTACCACACGACCAATTTTAGACCTGTCCGAATTGAAAGCATTTGCAGAGGACAGTTTCAATGTGGATCATATGAAATGATTTTTCTTTGATAGGGTAGAAAACATTGTGGGAAAAGGAGAAAATGCTGGTTACCAGCATTTTCTCCTTTTCCCACAATGTTTTCAAAAGCCTTCTCTATCAGGGGTGTCAAAAGGCGTCATTGTGTGGTAAAGGGTTAAAAAGCCGACTTCATCAGGGTTGTTCAAGGATAGATTCATTTGTTTAAGGCCAAAGTCAGTGTTCTGAACTCATTCAATTCACTCAAAAATAACATACAAACTCATCACATAATAAATCAACTTTATTGATCACAGGTTAAAGAAAGGAAGAAAAAATAAGCCTATGAAGGAGTACTATGTATGAATGCATTGTAACAAATATACAAGCACAGTATACATACTTAGTTAAAAATGCTAAATACATGTACAACATATAAAAATAATCAGTTAACTCTTCACCAAACGACAAAATATTAGTCCAAATTGAAACCTGTTGCAGATGACAAGGTAAATGTGGCTCAAATGATGAAGTTTATCTCTAAAAGGGTAGGAAACATTGAGAGAAAAGGAGAAAATGCTGATAACCAGCAATTTCTCCTTTTCCCACAATGTTATCAAATGCCTTCATTTTTAGGGTTGGTAAAACTTAGGATTATTTGGTAATAGGTCAACCCTTTACTAGAAAAATTTTAGACTCTTCTGCAGTAAAAGTATTTGCAGACCACAAATTAAATGTGACTCAAAATACAAGATATGTGTGTGAAAGGGTAGAAAACATTTTGGGAAAAGGAGAAAATGCTGGTGACCCGCATTTCCAGCATTTTCTCCTTTTCCTACAATGTTTTTTAAAGTATTCTTCCTCAAGGTCATGCAACTGTTCATAGTCTGGTAAAGAGTTAAAGCCTAACAATAGAAATTGTGTGATAATTCTTGAGGAGGGAGAGCAAATGACAAATGGGGAAATTTATCAAGATACTTTTTATTGTCCTACACCACAGCAAGAACTGATATACTTGCATTAACATGTATCTGAAAAGGACGAAAAGACGAAAAAAGAAATTTTCATGAAAATGAGAATATTGCTCACAGCAGTTTTGATTGCTCACATGTGCAGTTAGACTGGCAACAGAATGCTTTGCCTAAAATTAAATTAAATTCTGCAACAGGGATCTAGAGTTAGTATCAAAATTCTGTTTGAAAAGTAAGATATAACTGAAAATATGATCTTGTAAAAAAAAAGTCTTCCAGTTTCAACAAAAAAATCAAAAGTATAGTGCACACAATGGCAGAAAATAAAATAACAGTTATCCCAATTTCACATAGGGGGAAAAAAAACCCACATCCATATTACAAGAACTGTCTTGAAATAGACATTAACAATTATTCATACATCCAGATAGATATAAATATCAGCCACTAAGAAAAAAAAAAACCTTTGCAACTGTTTGGTTGAAAAAAATCGCAAACATTTTCAGTTTGTGCTAAGGACCCAAATATATGAGGATGCTCCAGCAAAAGAGGGCTTAATGCACCTCCGTGATACATGACACCAAGTAAGTTATCGCATACTTATGGATCCATAATAGCTACTTTTTTTTCAACAACCGACTTAATCATGAGGTAGACTGGTCCTTTTATATACAGAAAATTGACTAATAGCGAAAAGTTTCAGCCCAGGTCAGCCTGCGCGGACTGCGAAGGCTGACCTGAGTTGATACTTTTCGCAGAGGCATTAAGCCCTGTTTTGCCAGAGCGTAGCTCATATGTATTGTCATTTGTAGTTTGATTAGTCAGTGTAAATCCACATCAGCCTAAATGTTCTGTGTAGTCTGCTTTCATATATACTATCCTCATAAGCAACAACAGTTCTAAAGGCTGCTTCTCACAGTAAAGGTCCATAAATGATAAATCTTCTCTTTTTTTCTCCCTCTGGAGACTTGTCATATTGAAACGTTTAAAATTATTTTACAAAAAGCAAAAGTTACCAGTACACAATAAATTGAGTACATAGAGATATAAAAAAAAAAATAAACATTCCAAAATAAAAGACAAGACAGCAGATGCCAATCATACCAAATCATGGGTATTTTATTTAAAATCTCTCTTAATTGTAAATAAAAACACATGAATTCATAATACAACAATTATACATCTTAATTACTATATCTTTACTAAAAGATTTGTCTAAAGATTTGTCCAAAGTTAAAGTAATATCTTATCAAAACGCGTTTATTGCATCAGCTATTTTTTTTTGACTGATTCACATTACAGCGTTAAAGAAAAAAAAGATCTACACTGAATAATTCACCACATACCACAATACATGTATTTATGAGATTAACTTTTTTGTTTACTGCATGTGAACTTCAAAAAAGATTGGAAAGATGCAAGATCAGATAGCACCTTTTTGCACAGTAAGCATAATCACAACATGCTGTTATCAGCATCCTTTGCAAATAAAAATTGTCTTCCTCTCAGTGGAAAAAAATGAAATTGCAATTTACGTAGTATATAAACTAACTAGAGGCGCTTGAGCGCCTGTATCGCTCCACAGGCCTGATATTTCTATAATGGCGAAAGGAAGTTTTTAACAATTATCATTCAATCCTGCATTTTAGCTCACTGAAGAAACAATTTGGTAGACAACCACCATAGGAACTTACCTGCAAAACAACAATGAAATCCAATGAATAGTTTTAGAGAAGAAATTTTTCAAAGATTTTACTTTATACCATAAAAGGAAAATGAGTCTCCCATAAAAGCCATGTTTTTTGACAGATCTTTTTTTTTTAAGGAATTCTGTAAACCTGTATCTAAGGAACATTCCTGCAAAATAATAATGCTATCCAAATAGTGGTTTGGGAGGAGAAATTTTTAAAGGTTTTTTACTTTGGTTGCCATGGCAACCAGAATTCTTCATGGAACACAATTATTTGAAGGAATTTGAAAGAGGACCACCAAAGAAACATTCCTGTGAAATTTGGTAAAAATCCAGTCAATAGTTTCTGAGGAGAAGTTTTTTAAAGAAAAAGTTTACGGACGCACGCACGGACGAACGGACGAACGAACGGACGGACGGACAGACGCTCACTGAAGAAACAATTTGGTAGACAACCACCATAGGAACTTACCTGCAAAACAACAATGAAATCCAATGAATAGTTTTAGAGAAGAAATTTTTCAAAGATTTTACTTTATACCATAAAAGGAAAATGAGTCTCCCATAAAAGCCATGTTTTTTGACAGATCTTTTTTTTTTTAAGGAATTCTGTAAACCTGTATCTAAGGAACATTCCTGCAAAATAATAATGCTATCCAAATAGCGGTTTGGGAGGAGAAGATTTTTAAAGGTTTTTTACTTTGGTTGCCATGGCAACCAGAATTCTTCATGGAACACAATTATTTGAAGGAATTTGAAAGAGGACCACCAAAGGAACATTCCTGTGAAATTTGGTAAAAATCCAGTCAATAGTTTCTGAGGAGAAGTTTTTTAAAGAAAAAGTTTACGGACGCACGCACGGACGAACGGACGGACGGACTGACGGACGGACGCACGCACGACGGACACAACGCCATGACAATAGCTCTCTGGCCTTTGGCCAGTGGAGCTAAAAATGGCACATTGCCTCGTCTAAGGAACAAATTGTCACTACATATTATTTAATCAAATACAGACTGGTTACTAATTTATTAAATTGTCCTTTGCTGGTTGCTGTAAAGTGAGTGCACTAACAGTGGACAAGTCCTCATGCTGCTGTTAATTGAGGCACTAACGTGGGTAATCTGAAAAATAATTTTGACACTTGAACTTTTTACCAGATGACAGAATTTTAGAGTAATCCATACCAGAAGCATTTTGTATATGATAAATGGGGCTCAAATGATCTGATTTGTCTTTGAAAGGGTAAAAAACATTGTGGGAAAGGGACAAAATGTTGGTACATGGTATTTTCTACCATTGGTAGAAAGTACTGTAGGAAAAAGAGAAAATGCTGGTTACAGCATTTTGTTCTTTTCCAACAATGTTTTTGAAAGGCATATTTCTCAGGGTTGTTACGAGACAGAATTGTGTAGTAAAGGGTTTCTTTGGCAGTTTTTATTTCTTTTTTCATACTCTCAACCTATACCACAGATAATCAACAGAAACTGTTTTAAGGACTGTTCTAAAAACAACAAACTCTATTAACATATTTCAAAGCAATTCCTCATTTAACCCTTTACCATACAATACCAGGTTCTCATAACCCTGAGAAAGACAGCTTTGAAAAACATTGTGGCAAAAAAAGGAAATGCAGGTAACCAGCATTTTTCCCTTTTCCCATTATGCTTTGCCATGTGCACAATGCTTTCACATGTACCGGTATTTAACCTTACATATTTTCAAAATCAACCACTACAAATTTGTTGCAGAAAGTAACAAGTTTTGCTGTATTCTGGCCTGTAATAGGACATCAGTCAAATTTTGTAACAACCACATGTAGACAGACTCAAAATAGTTTGACAGATTTTTGCAAACACAATTATTTCCAAAAGGAACAGTCAGTTTATCAATTGTTTTCATGTGTTGAAGATAAGTAAATATCTATTGAGTATGCCAAAGTTCTAAGGCTGACCATTTTCTGCTTCTTTTCCAAACTTGTAAATTTCTCCTAAATAAAATGCCAGTCTTTCAAAATATTGTTAATTGCTTTTGAATGTCACAGCACCTCTTAGATTTTGACAGATCTGAAGTTCTGATCGATTGTTTGTGGGCAGAAAATTTTAGAGTAATGGAGACTTTGGTTCACATAATGCATCACTCTTGAACCAGCAAAGGAAAGTAAAAAGTCAAATAAGGCAAGAAGAAGCTAATCATGCAAACTTAACTCTTTACCAAACAACAAAATTCTACTGTTCAAAATTGAATGAATTTGCTGATGACAAATCAACTATGGATGGAGTAATGGGAGTTCACTTTGAACGGGAAGAAAACATTGTGGGAAATGGAGAAAATGCTGGTTACCAGCACTTTCTCCTTTCCTGACGATGTTTTCAAAAGCTTTATTCCTGTAGATCCCTTAATCTTAGGACTGTGTGGGAAAAGGTTAAGCACTAACAGACTGTCGGTAAGAATTTTCTTCAATAAATATCATAGCTTTGGGCTTGTCCATAGTTCCATCTGTCTATATCAAGCACCTGCAGCTAATAATTGAAATGGGGCATACAGAATGTTTTTGTCTTTGAAATGGTAGAAATCATTGTGTGAAGTAGAGAAAATACTACTCGTTTTCATTGCTCTTCTTTCTCAAGGTTGTACATATATGGGATTTCCGGATTATTTGCTAAGGGATCATTCGTTTTACAGTACGTCTTCTTCTGCAAATCATTCATCTTTTCGTTAAGAAACCAGAATGCCGCACTGACTTCAGTTTCATGCAAACACCGTAACTCTTTATCAGTCCGACAAAATATCATACTCCTTCAGATTGAAAGCGTTTGCAGGCAACAAACTGAACTCTTTCCCAGACGACAAAATCTTAGAGTTGTCTAAACTGAAAGTATTTTCAAACAACAAGTTCGTGTTTGGTAAACTTAAGTCTTTAAAAAGGTAAAAAAGCATTGTGAGACAAGGTAAAAACGCAGTTACCAGCATTTTTTCAATTTCCCAGAATGTTTTCGAAGCCATCGTCTTAAAGACTTTCAAAATTCATAGTTTGGTAAAAGGGTTAAAAGTGTCCTACAAGAAGAAATTTTTCTGTGAGAGGGTAGACAATATTGTGGACAAAGGAGAAAATGCTAGTATCCAAAATTTTTGCCATTTCTCACAATGTTTTGACAAACCTGCTTACTCAGTACCTTAACTTAAGGGATGGTTTGCTAAAGGTATTACTCTTGGAAACCTGAATGGTTACAATCAAAATTACATGTTTATTTCATGCTTTCCGGTAGGTTATCAAGAAATATTGGTGAAATATTTTTCGATATTTCATGGTTACGGCCAGTGAAAATACCGATTTTTATATTCTAACTCTTCGATTGAAAGCGGAAACAGTTGTTCCTGCGCACTATTTACCTAGGTAAAATGCGCGTGCCTCACAACCAGATGGAAATATGACGTAATTTACCTTACATTTCTCGCGCTTGACGTAATATTGTAATGCGTTGCTATGCGGAGGGGGTATGCCATGGGGAATAACCAAAAAGAACTGTACTGGATTTTGATTAAGTTCCCCCAAGAATGGGTTAAAAGCATGAAATAAATAGAATATTTGTTTTTTTCGATGAAAGATCGAAATTTATTTCATCGAGTGAACATCATCAGTAATATTCACTCGTGGCTGCACCACTCGTGAAAATATTACCGATGATGTTCACTCGATGAAATAAATTTCGATCTTTCACCGTAAAAAACTAATATCCTCTATATATTTTTAGAGTGACAATGGAAGACCTAATATTGCAATGGTAAATTGCAATGACAATGTTATCTGAACCAGAATATCCCCCCAAGATTTTTATGTCTTCTGACCTTAATCTGCAGTGTGAAAAGATGTCTTCCTATGGCTTAAAGTTCATGTCTGTTGGTTTTTTTTTCACTTTGAAAGCTGGTAAAGTTTTACATGAAACTAATCACCACGAATGAAGTTTTCCCTTAAAAGGACAGTGCTTTTTTGAAAAAACTATTAGAGAGCTAAAACAATCAAATTGACATTTTCGTTCTAGCAAAAAAGACCCATACAATGCAACCTAAAGGTTAGTTTTGTCAGAATATCTTAAATGATATTAGACAATCTGAGCCAAGATTAGACTGCATGCTCTGTGCTATCTAGTCATGATCTATTCTGACAGCAAAAGCAACTATAGCTGTTGTCACTCTCATGAACAATAGCTACTTTGTCGAAACAACAATTAAGCATTGGAGAAGACTGGAGATGATGGAAACCATAGAACTTCTGAGATCATCAACAAAAAAAATGTTTTAAAACTGACTGATATTACTAATCCCTTTACTTATGTGTCTTTATTTTTTTTTCCCAATTGTACTTTTCCAATTCTTCAATGAGTCTACTACTCAAATTTTCATTTCTTTTAAGCTGTTTAACTTACGTTCAAAGTTAAAATTCATGAGCCTGTACAAATCTTAATCACAAACAAGCGTAAGCAAAAGAAAAGAGAAAAATTTAAGGGGAAACAAAGTCATATCTATCTGATAATGAGTTGGCTGGAATATTTTGTGTAAAAGCACAAGGTAATTTTCATGCATAAAGACAGAGCTGATCTAGTTTCAAAGCAATTATTCTATTTGATCTTACAACAAACATGCAGCATGCAAACCTGTTTTACAGCCAACACTGTCCTCAACTACACAGAAATATATCTGCCAAACCAATTATGGAGGATAGAATCTATTCACTTGTCTATAAATTTTGAATCAGCAAGAGACTTAAACATTGGAATGTTGCTACATACTGAAAAGAGGCTCACAGAAAGCCATTTGTCCATTTGTCACAACAATACATTTTCTCATAATCATTTTTTTTTTCTGTATGATTTGAAAATTGGAATGACCAAAAGAAAGCCAACAAACAATTAAAACACAATAATACCATCAGAACACTTTCTGCATCTTCTTGCAGAATATTTCTGACAATGGGGAAAAAGGAGCAATTGCATGTAACCTTAATTATGTACTTTCTCCTTTTATCATAGTGCTTTCATAGGTATAAGCTATATTTTTAAAAGTCTTTTTTTTTTTTAGTCTTCTGTTGTAAATTTGTGTCATGAGTAATGTGTTATAAGCATAGTTTCAAAGTGCTAGACACAATGTTAAATATGTGTAAAAATTCATAGAAAATTCAGTCACAAAATTTGCAAATATAAACTTTTAACAAAGTCAATAGAATTCTTGTAATTGAGGAAGGTTAACATACTACTATTATAACAAAAGCCTAAGTGTATGCCAGACTTCTAAGCATAAACTTGGTACTTACTTGGGTAAGGCCCGCCTGGATAACCTGGTGGGGGAGGGCCTCCTCCTGGGGCCACAAACCCTGAAAATGATAATATTTTTCTTTCTTTATTCCTTCTATTATCTGATTCTTTCTCTACAACAAATAAACCAGCTGCTTGAACTTTAACTTGTTCAGCAAGCAAACTCTTTAAAACAATCCAGAGTTTTAAAGACAGCTTTTGAAAACATTTTGTAGAAGTGATAATGCTGGTGACCATCATTATCTCTCTTCCAAAAATGTTTTCTTCCCTTCCAAAGACAGAAATCATCTTTTGGGGTACATTCAATTTGTATGTATGAGAACAGTTCAAATTTGGCCAAGTCTACAATATTCTCATGTGGAAAAAATTGAAAAAATAAAACACATTGTGAGGAAAAAGAGAAAATGCATGTTATTAGCATTTTCTCCTTTTCCCAAAAGCCTTCCTGCTCAGAGTCATTTGAATCCATGATTGTGTGTTAAAGGGTTAAATTTGGATACTGACCATGAATTCAGTTAAATTATATGGATATAAAGCACATAGAGGAAATGCTTGTTTTGAGTAATTTCTCCATTGGAACAATATTTTCAGAAGTTGTCTGGTGTACTATGAAAAAACTTAATATCTAGGCAGTACCTAGTTATTCAAAATGATTTTTACTTACATAAAAAACCAATTCAAGACACCATAAATGGACTTGCATAAAATAAACTGGCTAATATTCATGAATTTGTAGCATTTATGGCAACAAAAGCTCCAAGCAACTTCTTTACTTGTCACTTTTTTATATCATCCACAGATGATTAGATTTGGAATACCATAATGAAGTTATGGTACAAGCGTAGGCAGCAATAATATTATTCAAAACTATTGCTTATGTATGTCTTTTAATACAAGTCAAATTCACAACAGACCCTTGGCTTGAACTCCGGACTCATAGTTATTATGGCTGTGTAGGCCAAGGCTTTATAGTATTGGATGAGTTTGCTAAACTGCAAGGTGATATTTGACAACTTCTCTCTTGAAATCTATACTGTGGATGCTCATTGTTAGGTTTCTAGATATCAAAGAGTATCCACAACATATGTAATGTATATGCCATGCTCTGAGAAAAGAGGGTTAATACATCTCTGTGATGCATTATACCAAGCGAGTCATCCAATAATTATTAATCCATAAAATTCATTTTGTCGTTTAACAGACTGAATCAAAAGGTAGACAGGTCTTTGGAAATGCAGGAAATTACTAACAGCAAAAAGTATCTACCCATGTCAGCCTGCGCAGACTGTGCAGGCTGACATGGATCAGTACTTTTTGCAGATGCATTAAACCTCCTTTTCACTGAGCATTACTCAATTATTTTTTTCAATAAATTTTATCAGATTACAAGAAAGGGGCATGTATAAAAGAAATCTATTGCCCTTACCACCTGGACCTTGAGCAGGGGGCTGTCCTGGATAGCCTGGTGCAGGTGCTGGATAGCCAGGTGCGGGTGCTGGATACCCTGGTTGTTTTGGAGGCATATTATAACCTGCTGGTGGAGGTGCCACTCCCATAGGATAACCTCCAGCTTGTGGATAGCTGCCTCCTGGGGGATAATGTGGGGGGCCATGGGGAGCTCCATGTGGGGCTCTGTAAGGGGCTCCATGTGGCATGCCATGTGGGGCTCCTGGGTACATACCCTGGAATAGAATGGTTTTTACCCTTAGATCATTACTCCAAGATCCAGGTCCTATTAAAAAGAAAGTGACTATGATCATATCACAAAGAATGTACATTGTGGGAAATCGGAATATTAAGTTCCTCGCAGCCTGGATTAATGCCGATTGTGTGAAGAAAAGAAGAATCTAACTTATCGTTTGTTACTTCATTATTAAGCAACTGTTTAAAATGATCATATAGTTCAGAAGCCAAGAGCACTGTATCCATATGTGTGATACTGACAGATTTTAACATGTATCAGTTATATACCAATCACTTGGATGATATTATTTAATAATTACTTATTGCCTACTTCATTTAACCTGATCTTGACCTTTATGCTGAATATATAAGTAGGCATATAAATAAAACTCTGTTGTTGTTTGGGAAATTATATAAACACAACAAGGTACGTAGGTATATACAAAGGTAAACAATTTGATTCGTGCATACCAGATACCATACGAGGTATAGCCGTGAACATTTGGGACATGCCAAAGGCAGCCCTGTGCGATGCCGAGGGTAAAAATAGAATTTTAATTTATGTAAATGATGTTGACCTTGGTCAGGATAAATGAAGTAGGCAATACATACAAGCAGATAGTCTGATCCCTTATATATATACTTCTCATGTGTTTCTATAGCTTAAACTCTTTACTACATGACAAAGTGAAAGACTCCTTCAAAATGAAAGCCTTTACTGAGAATGAGTCAACTGTTCCTAAAATGATGCTATATGTCTCTGAAAGAATGGTAAACATTGTTGGAAAAGGAGAAAATCCTGGCATTTTCTCAGTTTCCCAAAGTGTTTTCAAAATGCCTTCTTTTTCAGGGTTGTTAAATGTTGGGATAATGTGGTAAAGGGTTAAAACCATTAGGTTCATATAAGCCAGTAACAGAGATTTCAAAATCTCATGTTACATTTCTTTGTGGAAATCCCATACATCCATAGTAAAATGAGCCATACTCTGCGAAAAGGGGGTTAAATTAATCTGCAAAAAATAATGAATCAGGTCAGCCTGCACAGTCCGCATAGGCAGACCTGGGTTGAAACTTTTTTCTATTGGTCAATTTTCTGCATATTAAAAGACCAGCCTACCTCATGTTTCAGTTGGTTGTTAGACAAAAAGGATATTATGAATTCATACTTATACAATGGCTTGTTTGGTACCATGTGTCACAAAGATGCATTTAGCACCCTTTTGCCAGAGTATGACTGAAATCTTGTGTTGGTGTTTACTAAGAGAAGTGATGTCTCAATCTTACATTAACCCTCTCCCATACAACAGTTTTATTCTTGTCCAAACTGAAAGAATTTACGTACAACAAAATTTAACAAAGTCTAAATGTTGTAATGTGTCTACGAAGGGGTAGAAAGCATTGTGGGAAAAGAAGAAAATGCTGGTTACCAGCATTTTCCTCTTTTCCCACAATGTTTTCAAAGGCCTTCTTTCTCGAGGCCATTAAAACTCAAGATTGCAGTCTAAGAATTAACTTCCTCCCTCTTATAATTTTGTGGTCAGGTTCAGACATTTTTTTCCCTCTTCAATCAATGTAAAGGCCGAAGAAAATTACTTACTGGTACTGAGCCTGGGGGTATCTTGCCCTGAAATAATAAACATAACAAATTTCTTCCTTAATCCTTTCCTAAACAATCCTGGATTTTAAGGACCCTGAGAAAGAAAGCTATTGAAAACATTGTGGGTAAAGGAGAAAATGCTGGAAATCAGCATTTTCTCCTTTTCCCACAATGCTTTCTAAGCTGTCAGAGGGTGCAAGCCAATTGTACCATTTTGAATGTGTCATCTGCTGATGTTTTGAATTTGAAAGCATCTAAAATCTGTTGTTGGGGAAAGAGTTAACCCTTTCCGAAATGACAAATTTTAGAGACTTTAAGATTGAAGGCATCTGCAAATGACAAAAAGTGGTACAAATGAACACAAGTTCTCTGCCAGGGCAGAAAACCATGTGGGAATAGGAGATAAAAAATGCTGGTTACTAGCAATTTGGAGAAAATGCTGGATACCGGTATTTTTTCCTTTGCCTATAATGTTTTCAAAAAGGCTTCCTCCTTAGGGTCATAAAAATACGGAATCTTTTGGTACATGGTTAGAAAGAAGGACATGTAACATTACAGTCTTGTTTTACTACCCTTAGAGAACTAAAAAGAGTTATGGCTAATAAAAAAGAAATAGCCAGTGAATAAAAATTTTAATTCCAAGCTGTTGGAAGAGCCAAGATCAAACTACTTCCACATTCTGTGTAATCTGATCTTGATTTGCACGATTGACAAAGGAAATGTTCTTCCTGCAAGAATAGACCTCAATATTTTACAACAAATCGAACTCCCTAACTCTTTACTACACAACAAAATTTTAGGTTCATCAAAATATGTTGTGAAAACCTCTTCATACTGTTTCATCCAGATAATTCCATAGAGTACCCATGCCACAGGTTTAACCCTTTACCAAACAATCTCATGTCTTAACAACCCTGAAGAAGGCTTTTGAAAACATTGTGGGAAATGGAGAAAATGCCAGTAACCAGCATTTTTTCTTTTTCTTACAGTGTTCTCTACATTTTCAAACAACTTTAATTAATTTGCAACACTTTGGAATCTGTTGTCTGCATTATGCTTTCAATTTGGAAGGGTGTAAAATGTGTTGATTGGGAAACGGTTAAGAGGTCAATATTGTTTTATAATAAGAATACTTAATATCTAGATCTTTCATTCTTTGTTCTTAGAGCCAAAGGCCACACCAAATATATCATATTTATGCTGTTGAAGAAAACAGCCAAGCAAACAGGACAATATTGCCAAATCAGAGCACTGAATGCAGACAACAGACTTGAAGTATCCCACAAGTCAACATTTTTAAACTCTTTACCACACAATCGTGAGTTTTAAAGACCCTGAAAAATAAAATTTTTGAAAGCATTTTGGGAAAAGGAGAAAATGCTGGTAACAAGCATTTTCTCCTTTTCACAAAATGTTTTCTACTCTTTCAAACACAAATTCCATCATTTTAGCCACATTTAACATGTTGTCTGCAAACACTTTCAATTTAGTGTTTAGCATTTTACTGTGTGGTAAAGAGTTAACCTAAAATCTATCCTATATTCATGTACAACCAAATACAATACTTCTAATACTTTAATAGTCTACACTGATCAACCACTTACAACACAATCCTAAGTTTCACAACCCTAAAGGAGAAGGTTTTCAAAAATGTTGTGAGGAAAGGAGAAACACTGGTAACATTGTTCTGTTTCTGCCCTTTCAAAGACAGCCTCTACTATTTGTGCCAAATTCAATTTGTCACCTGCAAATACATGTACTTTCAATTTAGACCAGACTGAAATTTTGTCATTTGGTAAAGACTTACATACTTCTAATAGTCTTTAACAGTTAAATTTATTATCTGCATGTGAAAAAGTTCTTTTATAGAGGTATTAGAAGGGACATGGTTGACAACATTTATCATATGAATTCACTAATTTCACTGGAAAGTCATATACTGTGTACCAGAAAATCTATGAATGTTTACCTTTTTCATCTGCTTCCTAAGTTTTTTCATTCTTTTTCGTTCCTCTTTTGGCAGATGTCTATATTCATCATCTGAGCTACTGGAACTAGAGGAACTTGAGCTAGATTTGTGATGGTAGCCATGCTTCTTGTGTTTCCCCATATTAACTTACTGCAATAAGGAGATAAAATGTAACTTAACTCTTTCCTAAACCAGGGTCCAAAAATTTCCAGAAAAGGCACTTGTCCTGTAGGACAAGTGACTTTGAGAAAAACACTTGCCCTGCTTTGATCCTCGCTCGTCAGACAAGAAAAACCCTTCCAATATACTGGTGTAATCGAATTTTGCCAATGCAAGAGCAAGTTCTGCTCTTGTGGATTGCACAAAACAATAGTTACTTTCTTGACGTCTTTTTTTTTTCAGACGAAACGGAAACTTTACAACGAACCTTAAATACCGGGTTTTAAATAAAAGGTCCCCGGTTATATCATTATGCTGACTTGAAACCGGTCTTTATTTGGAGCGGGGACCAGAATGTTTTATGTTCTGTTTCAAAATTTGATTTCCTGAATAGATTTACCCTTATTTAGCTTATTCAATAATGGAATGACCACTTTGTCTCCTGTAAGTTAAATATTCATCTGAAAAACTTGTTTTACTATCTTCTATTCACCACTCGTCCTGCCGGACGACTATGACAGGTATTTCACTCGTCCTCATCCATTTCTTACTCGTAAATACGAGCAGACGAGTGGATTTTTTGGACCCAGTAAACAATACTGAGTTTTAACAACCCTGAAGAAGGCCTTTGAAAGCATTGTGGAAAAGAAGAAAATACTGGTTACTTTTCCAACAATGTTTGGTCTGGTTTTCCGAAAATTAGAGGCCCCAGAGAGGTTATAATGAAATAAAAAATTCACAGCATCATTTCAGCAATATTCATTGCCTCCCTTGGATATTAACTCTACATTTACTCCCTACGAGAAAACCTGAAGAAAATAAAACAAAACGCAGCTCTCAAAAAACAAAATTGACAGTTATGTGATTTTAAATGTAATTATTTCTGCTGTGGAACTGAAATATTACAATCTAATCAGGATGACAGTGTTGGGGTTAAAGAGGCTGTAAATAAAAAAAAAGATAACCTTTTGTAGCTCACACAAAAAGGTATCTTCCTGTCTTTGTAGTGATTTTTGTACCTGATTCGATCTATTTTCTTAGGAAAAAATCAATAAGGACCCCTCTGTCAATCGTATGTATATATTTCCCTTTTGGTGCCCTATACGAAACTTCGGCTATTAAAGTTCAAAAGATGACTCGTCAAACTGAAAATAGACAACACTAATGAGTTTTAAGCTAAAAGAATCTTTTAAAATTTGCATGTAAAGAAGACACCTGAAAAGTGATAATAAAATGGCCGGGAAAAGCATGTGATAGGTCGCTTATAAACTTTTTTCCCTACTGATAGGTATTTTTGTCAATAGATTCAAATGACAGTTCAAAACACCCTTGCTGCTATGATATCAATCATTTTTGTGAATGGATGATTTCACAGATATGAAAATATTGGCTGTGAACAGAGTTGGCGAAAGTCGATTACTAGCGAAATTCGCTTACGCTCCTTATACGAGTTCTCTAAGTACGAGATCTTTCGGGAACGAGTGATCATATCTACACGATTTCGTAAAGTATTGATTGGTACGGTTGTTGAGGTCTACGAGTCATGATAAAAAATTGTAGCAACAACTGTTTTAAAATGATAATGAATACCTTTCATGGGCGAGCCAGGTAATGAGTAAACAAAATGGAGGGCTGTGTGGGAGAATCTCGATATTCTCTTGCGTTCCTGATAAGATTAAGCTATAGACTAGTAGGCCAAAGTTTAAAGAAAAATTGTCCATGCATTGAAAGCACAGAACTGCAGAACTTGGTATCGTTAGACATAAAGATAAACCATCAAAGCAAAAACATGAGTGAAATCAATTTGTTGGAGAATACCTACTTGTTGCTGTTTGTTTTGACGTAAAGATCAGTATTTACTTTGGTAGACATTAAAGGGCATGAATAGTAGACGCACGGCAAGAGGTGTACTGCATATTCATGAATTGGGCGGGATCGTCAATGGCACAGTATAATTTCCAGATTCTGTTATTTGGCAGCGATTTCTACGTGGTTTATATGTTACAGTCAAGCTGTGAAATCAGCCATTTCATGAAAATGGCTAAAATTTTTAGCCTTTCATGAAATGACCAATTCACTAGGGCATTTCATGAAATGGCTGAAATTTCTTTGTCAATGTTACACAGATAGATTGTTGCTATTCAGCCAATCTGTGTCATATTTTCTTGGGTTTATAATGAGTGTTATATCATAAAAAGGTATAGGCTGTTTGATGAAATGAATAGAAAAGCATGTTAATCTTCAGTTTTACTCATTTCAATAACATCTTTGAATGAAAGATAGGTATGAATTCATCTTAATTCTAGATTTTTTTTTACATAGTAACATGCATTTATTATAATCCAAATCTTTGCAAATCATTGTTATTTCATGGATGTTTTATGAAAGCAAGTCACTGGATTGTAGAATAGGAGCTCACCTTAAATATCTTCAAAGATTGCTTTTATCACAGCTCTTTAAAAATTAAGCAAACTTTCACTATTTGCAAGACTAAAAGATAAAAAAAATATATAAAGTAGACCAATAATCATTATTAACTGGATTAATATAATTGGGTTCACTTCAAAGAAAAAATAAAATAAAATAAAATACCTACTTCTCAAATTCATAATTGCTTTGATCACAGTGAAATAAAGCAAATTTCTATTGTTTTATTTATTTGCTTGGTCATCAATATTTATTCTTTTATTTTTTTTAATCATCGTTGATTACTGCTATAATCATACCTTCAAATCTGGTTGTTTTTAGCAACATAATTAATAATTGTTGGTATAAAGTCACTTGCTTCTGTATGTTCATGAATTACATTTTGACTTCTGCAGTCATACGATGTGGATCAGACAACAGTTGAACTCAAATTCAGAGAAGCTTTGTTTCAGAAAAATTCCAAGTGAGAGAAATATCTTCTTCCAAAAACACTTATTCTTAATGACCTGAGGTTAGCAGCCGCCCCTTAAACAAAGAAATCAAGACACCAGTACTATCTACTGTCAAAATATGAACTACTTCAATACGCCGATGTTGAAAAGCTGATCAAGAAAAGAGAGAAGAACGTCCACTTTATTACACCACCATAGAGGATACTAACAATATTATTCAGACGGCCCACATATCTACTGGTCATGGTGGCCGAGACAGAATGTTGAAACACATCAAAGAAAAGTATGTCAATATAACAAAAGACTTATTCAAGAATTATTCAAGTCATACCGTCTCGTTTGCCAAGAGAAGAGAAAACGACCAAAGACCACAGGCGTCGTTGTTAAACCTATCCTATCCAGTGAATTTAACTCACGTGCCCAGGTTGACCTCATCGACACGCAGTCTCTACCTCAAGGACAATTCAAATGGATCATGGTGTACCAGTGCCATCTAACCAAATTTTTTATTCTACGACCACTAACTTCGAAAAGAGCTGCAGAAGTCGCCTATCAACTACTAGACATCTTCCTGCTCTTCGGTGCTCCGGCAATCCTACAGAGCGACAGTGAGTCCGAATTCACCGCCCAGGTCATCGTTGAGTTTAAAGAGTTATGGCCACAGCTTATTATGGTTCACGGAAAACGAAGACATCCCCAAAGCCAGGGCTCGGTGGAGAGAGCCAACAGTGACATTAAAGACATTCTGGTAGCCTGGATGATTGACAACAAAACCAACGACTGGATAGTTAGCTACTCACAACTACAGAAGAATTGTTCACACTATGCTGGTAGTAACCAGACACCTTACAAAGCGCTTTCTGGCGAAAATCCAAAAGTGGGACTAACATCTTCAAGTCTACCACCTGAAATTCTAGAAAAGCTGCAGTCTGAAGATGATCTACTAGCCATATGCGACCAACGATCCCAGACTATCACATATATAACTACTGAAGGGCCACCAGCTACCGTGTCTGCTTCGACCGACAGGTCACTGCAAGCTGTTCCTAAAACAAACGATGGGCCTCTACCTTCAACAACACACCGAAAACTAGCTACCACATCTAGAAGAACGGAATGTCCACTACCTACCACACCTACCACAATCGACGGGCGACCAGCTACCATACCTACCACCACTGATTTACCACTAGCTACTACGATTGATGGGCCACTGCTAAACACTATCAACAAGGCATTAGCTACCATGTCTACCACTACCGAAGAACCACTACGTAGTTCTAGTATACTCACATCTTCTTCCAACTTTGATCAACGTCAACAGGCATTACTCGAGGTGAGAAAAAGAGCCTGTGACTCTCAGTTGGCACAAGCTGAGAGAATGATTAAAAGATCACGTGTAGAGCTAAAGACTGGCGAAGTAGGTGACATTGTTGCTATTCCTATACCTGTGGTTGACAGAAGTAGGGGTGACCGAAGAAACATCTTCGGTGTGATTCTTGATTGTAATGAACAAAGCATGTACATGTATACTATTGCTGTTAAGTCTGGAATTATAAGTTCAAAGTATGCATGAAATGAGTTTGATCTATGTCTGCAAAAGCTCCTGACTAATTTTGACGTTAACACGGAATGTATAGTGTCACTTCGCCAAGCTGTTAAAGCAACCACATCAGGTGGGCAAGGTTTTTTTTTTTTTCGATGTGATTGTGAACATTGTAATAAATAATGTCAAACCAACAGATGTAAATGTTTCAAAGCTGGTAGAGTGTGAAACAGCAGATGCCACAGAAGTCTCACTTGTGAGAATTAATAGTTCAGTGAACATTTTATGTAATGTTGATTGGATTGTTCTATGAAAGGTTAGAAAACACAGTGGGAAAAGGAGAAAATACCGGTAACCAGTATTTTCTCCTTTTCCAACCATTTATTCAAAATCCTTCACAGCGATGTAAAAAATGTAAATAAACACTAGATTTTGTATTGACAGTCCGATGTGATTCAAAAATGTGTTTTTATCATGCCAGTTTTCTTACGTGGCTCTTAGACCCTTATATAAGAAAGTTGCGTTTTTCAAATTTGTTTTTATCATGCTAGTTGTTCCAAGTTGTTCAACTCTTTACCAAGCAAACAGAATCATATGACTCGTCCAATTTTAAATCGTTTGCAGACGACAAACTAAATGTGGATAAGAAGCTGGACTTTTCTAGGAAAGGTTAGAAAACATTGTGGGGAAAAGAAGAAAGTGCTGGTAACCAGAATTTTCTCCTTTTCTAACAATGTTTTCAAAAGCCTTCACCCTCAGGGTTGTAAAAAACCGAAACTGTTTGGTAAACAGTTAAACATGTGATGTTGAAAAAGTAAATTAAACGCTAGACTTAGTGTTGACAGACTTTGATATGTTTAAAAAATATGTGTGTTTTTTTTTTTCCCATCTAATTTTCCAAGTTGCTAAATCAAGAGTACAACATTCTCATATAAAAAAAAGTTGCATTTTTCGAATTTGTTTTTATCATGCTAGTTGTTTTAAGTTGATTAACTCTTTACCAAGCAACAAAATCATAAGACTCGTCCAAATTTAAAACCTTTGCAAACGACAAACTACATGTATAGGTGGATTTGAGATTGGACTCTTCTATGAAAGATTAGAAAACATTGTGGGAAAAGAAGAAAGTGCTGGTAACCAGAATTTTCTCATTTTTCAACAATGTTTTCAAAAGCCTTCACCCTCAGGGTTGTTAAAATCCAGAACTGTTTGGTAAAAAGTTGGGAAAAAAAGTACATAGAGTTTATTTCATCAGCTTGTGGTTAATATGGGGAAATATTTGCCGAAAAAGGGAAAGGTATGCGAAAATAATATTTTCGCGGACCTTTCCCTTTTGAGGCAAATATTTCCCCATATTAACCACAAGCTGATGAAATAAATTATATATTTCCTCTGATTATTTTGTTAACGAATGCCACTTAAAAACTTAAAAAACTTAAAAAAGTAGTTCAAGATTTTCGGCAGGAGGAAAATATTCACTGTGACGGGGAAATAATTCCCCCCCCTAAATTACGACATTTCTTTACCCATAACATTTCTAAAAATAGACACATGAAATATAATATAAAACTTTAATGCACACAAAAGATGCTGTTTACATTAGTATTAATAATGTTTCCCAACTCTTTACCAGATGAGAAAACCTTTGAGTAGTCCAAATTTAATGCATTTGCAGACCACAAGTGATATATTATTTAGTTGATGAGATACGTCTCAAAAAGCTGATTAAGAATTATGGACAATGGGGAAAAAAAAATCTGCTACCGATATTTTCTCCTTTTCCCACAGTCAGGCTTGTTATAACTCCGGACTGTGTGATGGAAGGATTTAGCCATTTCATGAAATGGCTGGAGCATTATTCTAGCCATTTCATCCTAAAATATTTAGCCATTTCATGAAATGACTGAGTGAATTGGTCATTTCATGAAAAGGCTAAAATATTTAGGCATTTCATGAAATGGCTGATTTCACATGATTGGCTGTTACATAGGCCTATATACGTGACGAAATCTGGTGCGTGAATGTTCCGAGCTTTCGGTACACATGTGCCACAATAAAGACTATATAATCAACGTCAGTTTCATTGTCGACAAGTTGGCTTCTTTACAAAAGAAGCCAGGAGAGGTCAGCATCAATGTTTTCAAATAGTTTATTGGCTTTTAATTTCAATATATTTTGGTACATGTAAACAAACAAGTAAAAAAGCCACCGCGTAGAAACCTCATATGCTTTACATAACGGTCATTTGACCTTCTTGCCGCGTTTTCAAGGCGCATGATCTTGTCCAGACATCTTTCTCTTTTTTAACGAAATTCTTCTTATATTTACTTCTGCTTAGATTTATTTGCTTAATGAAAAATTACAAATATTTGAGAGGTCATTTGCAGCCATGGCAAATTAATATAACAAATCTTTTCTGAAATTCGTCATATAAAAATAAACCACGTCTATTTCCTGTTTCGGTTTTTTTATTTCGCTTTATTTACAAAACCATGACGAAACAGACTGTGTATCATAACAATTTCGCAAGAAAAATGGATTTAGACAGCAAATTCTGTGGCAGTCTGCCTTTTAAACTCACCACTGTTGGAGAGGTCTGATGACCTCTCCAATGAACAGGTTGATTTTTTACAAAGAGCATACATTTTTCCGCCCTCCCCCGCATTTTAGTATCCATTGAAACTTGATGAAAATTAGTTCCAAATAAAAGCTTAAGTGAAAACCTTGCGAAATTAAAATAATTCTAGTTAAAGAAAAGTTCTTAAGAGCATAATATCAAAGCTGATATAGATCTAACAAGATTTCATATTGTGTACAAACTTTAAGTTAATTAATACTGGTATTTTCGACTTTGGAACAGAACACACACACACACACACACACACACACACACACACACACACACACACTCTCTCTCTCTCTCTCTCTCTCTCTCTCCCTCCCTCTGGCACATGGTGTGCACCATATTGTTATCACCAGAGCCTGGGCTAGATACCAGCAGTATGATACACCTATCTGGCGAAATGGTGGTGGCAAAGGAAAGGCTACATCTGCAGCTGATGATCAATATTTGGTCATCCAGGCTTGGAGAAACCGCTTTGCGACTGCAACTCAACTGCGTTCTGACCTTCAAATTGCTTCTGGGATCAGAGTTTCGACTCCAGTCGTGCGTACACGGTTACACGAAAGTGGCCTCCGATCGAGAAGACCATGTATTCGTATCCCCCATCTCCAAACCAGTATGAGCTTCGGTTTGCTTGGGCGATGGACCATGTTGGTTGAAGGAGATTGGGCTGGCGACCTGTCCTCTTTACAGATGAGTCCCGATACTGCTTGGACTACATGGATTTTCATGTTCGAGTGTGGAGAAGGCCATGGGGGAGGTCTCATGCAACAAACATTCCTGAGTATGATCGGTGTGGGGGTGGCTCTATCATGGTATGGGGCGGGATTAGCTGGGATTGACGAACTGACCTGGTTGCGCTCGATCGAGGCACATTGACTGCCTAGCGGTATCGAGATGAAAATCTCGACACACAGGTAAGGTTATATGCTGGTGCTGTTGGCAATGGGTTCATTTTAATGGACGATAATGCTCGTCCTCACACAGCCCATGTTGTCAAAGAGTGCTTGCAAAGGGAGGGTATCCAGCATATGGATTGGCCATCCCGTTCCCCCGACTTAAAACCAATTGAACACATGTGGAATGAGTTACAGATCCGCATTTCAGCTCGTCAGGTCCAGCCACAAAGCATTCAGCAATTGGGTGCATTCCTTGCCGAGGAATGGATTTTCACTGGTTGAATGGGCGACTGCCAGTACATATCAACCAATAAAATTTCTCGTTCCAGACAGTGTCACGTGACACAGGGTGTTAGCAGCTGTACGAAATTTGCTCCTGGATCACAAATTCAATGAATTCTGAGGCGTTTTGTCGTAATTGAAGTCAAAGACTATAGGTCGGAGTTATTTTGAAACATTTTTAAAGGGCGTGTGCCGCTAATGCTGTGTTTCATTGGATCTATTCAAAGTGAATTTTATATCTTGAAAGTCGAATGTACGAACCCTTGTCAATGGTGCAGATTTTTTAGCGAGTTTACAAGTCCGAGCGACTGTAGCAGCCAGACTGCATTAGCCAATGACAAACAGTTGTGTTTTTTCTGGTAGAAAAATGTTTTAGCTCTTATTTATCGAAAGAATAAGGAGAAAAACTTTTAGCCTAGAAAAGATACATTATTATTGGGGGCGAGCAACGAGCTGTATAAAGAAAAATTCCTTGTTTATAATATATAGTCTATGGGTGAAAGGAGTCAAACTACGGATCCCTATGCTCTAACCGTCATAGTAAATAAGTATGAAACTGATGCCTGGAGATATAAGGCAAATGTCGACCTAGATTTCTCGAGGTTATGACACCTTCACAATACCGTACGCCCATGTGCACTATACAGACTATATAATTTTGAGACTAACGCGATACTCATTAGACTGGTATCTAAGATTTGGGTTGTTATCCCTTCTGAAATCCCGTCCACTTGTCCGCTATGTCTCGAGCCCATTACCGACGAGATAGAGCATGTTTTTTCTAACTTTACAGAGTTGAATGCACGGAATACTCCATATGTTTCTGACATCATGCTGGACCGTAACATCGCAGACGAGTTAAACTCTGCGCTGACCCACCGAACATTTTTACTTTAAAAAGTTCTGGAGTCAGAGATTAACTCGTATATCCAACAAGAGCAGAAAGATCTACTTTTACAATGTCCTGTTAGATCTGCGCATCTTTCTATATACAAAAGTATATACAAAACAAAACAGTGTCTTTCATTCGATTACTCAGCGTTAAAAACCTGCTTTCTCAACGGGAAAGGTGTAAACAGTTTTTTTATTCATATTTTTTTTGTAAACATGTCAAATTTTTTTAACAAAGTCGACTGTAATATATTTTATCCTTCGTTTAAAATGGCGTGCTGAGAAAAGAAATTTGTACGGTCACTTGAAGCGGTTAATAGATCTCAGGCGACTGTACAACCGAAAATTTCTCAGCGTGCCAATTTAAACGAAGGATAATGAAGATTCTAATCGACTTTGTTACTAAGCCTTGACTTTTTTTCATAAATATATGGATAACGAAACTGTTTATACATTTTCCATTGAGAAAACAGGTTTTTAAAGTTAAGTAATCAATTAAAAATGGCATCGTTTTGGGACAAAATCATCTGAAGTTTTTGCATGGTCAACTGATCAGGGCATCTCTATTGCCATAAGGAAGATTCACAGCGCGATACGAGTACATGCTCCTGATATGGTCTATACATCTTCGACGAATAACTGGATATGAAGATTTTATAATAACTATCAAAATAAATGAGAAAGCATCAGCTTGACTTACCGTGTGAACACAATTTTAACACCCAAGTGACAGACCGTCACAGCACAGAATCTCAAATCACATACAGTGCATACTTCCGGTCCTACACTGTGCTCACAGTGAAATGGAATTATTCTGCAGACAACAAACTTCTTGGTCCGTATTCACAAACCATTCTTAATTTCATTCTTAGTCTAACTCTAGATTTAGAAAGGAACGCAACGTCTGATGGGCTAAACAAATTAGGAAAATAGGGAAAATTGGGAAAATTCTGAAGAATAAGACCGGAGATCGTCTTAATAATGGTTGGTGAACGCAGACCCTGGTCATATGACTGTAATGCGTTAGTAAACCGAGGTTGATTATTCATGTTTTGCAAGGGTATTAACACGAAGGTCTCCCGCAAACTTGTTTCGGGAGGTAAATTATTTCCAACTTTTTCTGTACAATATAAAACACGTGTAGCATATGTTGAGGGAGCTGGATGAGTTTTGGAACACAAGAGGAATTTTAACACGTTTTATTTCTCATGAAGATTTCTCTCTTTTTTCAAGTTTTAGTGACAAACCAATGCATTATGGGAGCTTGTGATCCTAGCCAACTATCTCGACAGTTCTGTAAGAAATGAAAACATTTTTATTAGATCTTTTCAGCAATAAAAAATATAAACAAAAAGTTTTTTTGTTAATCCACAATGCATTAAAGGCCCCGATTTAGCACATTCAAAACGGTATCTTACAAAGGGAGTACACGGAATGTCGACGTACATTGTACAGTGTGATTTATAATACCTGTCATGATTTTACATTCATTGCATTTCGTTCGCTGAAAATATATACAAGTCTTGTTTACATCGCTGGAGAGAGCTTAGATACAAGTAATATTTTTTTAAATAATGAATTTCGTGAAAGACGTTGACTTCAAGGCATCATTTATGACGTTATAAAAAAGGTGTTTGTTTTCCAACATGGCGCTAAGAAAATATAGCCTTTCCATACACTTGACCTTAATCTGCTTGACTTTTTTCTTTGGTGATAAATTGAGGATAAAGTTTACACACCAAAATCTTCAGCAGTACAAGACTTGATAAGAAGAATCTGTGGAGAAATCAGGAAAATAACGCCGGAAATGAATGTTTCAGTCAATGACAACTTTCGAGACTTGACGTCATTATTGCCCAAAAGGGACGCCACACTGAACATAAAATGTAGCCTATACTGTATATAAATATAGATTGAGATACAGGTTATTACAGAAATATGGGGGTCATGTTTTTTATAATCAAACACAATGTAAATGCCTCTAAATAACCGGTAGCATATCGACAGCAAGTCATTTTAAAAGCCATTGACACCATCAATATTGAAAACCATATCATATATTATGAATTACCCTGTAGAACCAAAATTAGATATTACGATTTTGCAATTAGGTCTTGCCATTAGGCCTAACAAAAAATATCTGTGTTTAGGGTTTCGGTCCGAGATGATGTAGGTAGGGATTTTTTTTCCCAGAAACTTTTTACATGGACCATGTACCAAAATCACACCCAACAGATTTTTTTTTTTTAATCGTAGCGTAAAAAGTTTAGGGTCAGCAGCATTTTCTAGGTAGAGTAGGGAAACCCTAAATACAGATTTTTTTTTAGGCTTTACTGATCGCAACCCTTTCATTTTTCCTTGTATATCACCGACAACTCTAATTTTAAATCTGTCTGATTCTATATTCCAAGACTAACATTCTATGAAAGTCTTAAGCAATCGAAATGCTAGCCTTAAAAAATAGAACTGATATGAAATGTTCAAGCAGATAGTAAAAAGCCAAAATTTGTTATTTCAAAGGTCCATTTTAGGGGAAAGAAATCTCATAATCGGACAATGTACATCCAAGATCAGACTGCACGTTTTGTACAGTCTGGTCTTGATCTACACTGTCCACAAAAGGTCCTTGAGTTGCGCCTAGCAGCTCAAGGTTTAAGTCAGGTCCAGATAATGGGATTTACCAGTATTTTCTCATTTACCCACGGGGATCAAAGGCCTTCTTCCTCATGTTTGGTAAAACAATTATCAAAATCATAAATAGTGGTACTTCATTTAATTGAGCTATGCTGTCTGGAAAGGGATTTAAATGCATCAGCAAAAAGTATAGACCCAGGTCAGCCTGCGATATATCCTGGGTCGAAACTTTTTTTCTTTTGGTCAATTTTCTGCATGTCAAAAGGAAAGTCTACCTCATAATTCAGGTTGTTAGACAAAACGGATTTTATTGATCCATAATTATGTGTAGACTTGCTCGGTACAGTGCATCACGGAGATGCATTAAACCCTCTTTTGCCAAAGCATGGCTTAATTATTATCGGGTATCAATGGAAAAAAGAAACAGCTGTGTTAGAGGCATACTCATCCGGGAGTTCACAAATGTAATTTTCCGGGTTGTGACAAAGTCCATCATTCCAGTTGCCGTTGCCATAGATAATGCCACAATCTTCTCCATGTAAGTTATTGGGTTCGTTTGGTCCCCATTTAGCAAATGTACTCTGCGCTAGCAGTGTGCCGGATTCAATCCACTTCCAAACACCTTCTTCAACTATATCTGTTAATCCAATGTAGTAGTTATCTGAAATGGATTAAACGGTGGTGAAGTTGTACAACAGTTGACTATCAAACCAAAGGTCCTTGGTTCAATTCCCAGCCCTTCCGGTGATCGTTAAAACCACCATTTTATGTAACCCCACCAGTCAGAGGTAAGAAACCCAGAAGAAGCCCCACTTGTTACTGTGAGGTGGCAGAACGTACACGTTGCTCTTTTATCAAACAATCACGTATTTTAACCACTCCGTGGAAAGGGCTCTTGAAAACATTGTGGGTAAAAGGAGAAAATACTGCTAACCAGCATTTACTACTCTTCCCCCATACTGTTTTCTACTTTTTTCGAAGACATACAGTCTACCATCCCTTGAGTTTTATTTGATTTGCCGGCGTCTGCTTGCAATGCTTTCAGTACGGACAAGTCACAGGTTATTTCGTTTCGTAAAGGTTATCTGAGAACGAAGGGTGCTATTATAACAACTAGGGTACTATAATAATAATTGGCTTGCAACACGCGAAAAGGGGCATTCGGACATTTGCGTAAAGTGTCGTCTCGGATCAGCCTGCGCAGTCCGCGCAAGCTAATCCGAGACGGCACTTTAAGACTACATTAGATTTGGTGCTACAGCAGACTAGCGCAAAACAGAAAATTACATAAAAACGGAAAGTGCCGTCTCGGATTAGCCTGCGCGGAGTGCGCAGGCTGATCCGAGACGACACTTTACGCAAATGTCCGAATGTCCCTTTTCGCGTGTTGCAGGCCATATCCGGAATTCCTGATATATGTATTTGAGCCATGCTCTGGCAAAAAAGGGGTTTAATACATCTCCATGATGTATTATATAAAGCAAGTCATCTGATAATTATGGACCTATATAATCCATTTTGTCTATCAACCGGCTGAATCCAGCGGAAGACTGGTCCTTTGACGTGTAGAAAATTCACAAATAGCAAAAGGTATCGACACATGTCAGCCTGCGCGGACTGCGCAGGCTGACATGGTTCGATGCTTTTTGCAGATGCTTTAAAACCCCTTTTAACATACAATGGCTCATTTTATTCATTCTTTCGAACAGCTTCTACTACTTTGTGTCAATACAGAGGGACATATATCCTGTGAAATCACCCTCAACAGGATTCTGCGATACATGTCTATACTGTGAGCTTTACAGGCTACTTACAGACCTAACCCTTCCAGCTCCATATATGTAAACTCAGCCTGTTTTCGACGGCTGAAAATGAAAAATCCACTGATAATCGGAGAAATTTTTAGAATGTGATGACCTTTTAGGTCTCAACTTCTTATGTCAACCGTCACACTGAAATCCTGAGACGACGAATCACTCCTCTGTTTTAAGAAAAATAGATCTTCATAGATGAATAAAGAGACAATCTCTGTCATTTGTATGGTGGCATATTTCTGCCGCGAGGTACGAGATAGCTATCATGATAATTTAAGAGAAGTATCGTGATAAAACAAAAATTTTCATGATAAAAATATCGCGATAATTCTAACTCTTATCATGATTTTTTCTGCTTTCGTGCCTACAACTGACATTCATGGTACCTATAATTAGATACGGTTTCGGAACACCTTCGTCTACAACCTTATGAATTCTCCTTTTCCATGGATGGTTTTAAAGTTGTTCGTAGGAGGCATTTCGAGTCGTCTTTGTGATTTTACAGACCTCTGTTCATTTCGAATATTGTCAAAATTTACCAATTAAGGTACAAAAAAAAAATGTTAATGATTCGAAATTTTACTTACTGCAATCTTATTAAAGGGTAACTCCAGACCAAAGTTTTCATTTCCAAATCGGATTAAACTATACTAGGGTTGTGTTAACAAAATTTTGTTTTAGCGTTCTGTGATGCTTACTTCACGAGATATAGAGGTTTAAACTTCGGATTTTTACCTGTCTGACAGTCGCTAATTGAAAAAATCGTGACTTCCGGCAGTTTGCCGTGATGTTACAAGTGTCACGGAGAAGATATGGTCGCTATATATGAACTAACGCAGAAAACTGAAAAAACTGCATGAAATTCGTAAAGATATAAATCGCTTTATCACGTTTAAATCACATGTGCACTGCAGAATTTTCACCTCTATCACTCTTACATCTTACTACAATCATAGGAAAGAAATTTTGAATGAATTAGCCTAGTGGAGATAGTACTTATGAAAAGGAAAAGTTATTCTTCTGGTGGGAAACAAAACTATTTTGAAATTGATTTCTTGAAGTTATTTCAATTATACCACTGCCTAATCAACGAATTTTAATTGATAAAAATAAAAAAGAATTAATAACTCAAGATAGTTGAAACATGCCAAAATTCTCTTCTACTAGGTGGTAGAAGGAAGAAGGAACGTTGCAGTGTGTAAAGTAAGTCATTCGAGTACAGTTCTAAGGCCGTTTCTACCAAATATAGGACACCGTCGATCATTGAACGGTCTACAAATCCTGCGCAGTCTGATCTTGATCTACACCATCAGTGTCAGCATTTTACACGTCTCCTTCAGCTTGGGAAGAATTAAAAGCCTTAATCTACCTCAGAAATCGTATCCTTTCTTTAACATTCACGAACAATGTCAAATCCAGCACACATCCTGAATTTGCTATTAAAGTTAAATCCATTTTTTATTTTTTCACTTTTTTTTTTCACAATTTCAAATTTGTTTCTTTCATCAACAACAACGTTAAAAGATTGTCTGAATTGCCTCCTGCCTTCCTGCCCTCCATATCATGCAGTAAACGTTTTTGATCGTCTGTAAAATACAGGGTCAGTCCATTTCCTACATACTGAGACATGAAAGGAGTAAAATTTAAGTGGAAATACCAACGTGGACAAAAATTATTTAACTCTCTTCTTCCGTATTTCTCGCTGTAATCATGTACCAGATAACAGATGCAGATTGCTGACCATAAAAATGCAGCGTAAATTAAAAATTTATAACTGCATACAAACTTTACACAAGATTTTAGTGCGCCAACTTTTTATTTTGCGAAAAGAATTGTGTGTTCCATCAATGCAAAGGGTTAATTCGGCGCCTCTTTGATGTTGGTATCGCACCATTGTGGTCTCACATATTTTTTTTGCCCGGCTTGCAGCTGGGGGTTAACAAGCACTTGTCCTAAACATGTCATGTACAAAGTTACTCTTTTGTTTTCACGACCATATTGAGCCCTTTTTCTTATAAAATGTGAATGGAATTTGGAATTTTACACAGGTTAAATGGGTAAGTCTAACGTCATAACTTTTGTATTTTCCTCATTCATACGATCTTAAATAAAAAAAAAAAACCCATAATCTGCTTGTCGAATTTCTATTCTAACTACCCTCCAACTCTCTCTCTCTCTCTCTCTCTCTCTCTCTCTCTCTCTCTCTCTCTCTCTCTCTCTCTCTTTCTCTCTCTCTCTCTCTCTCTCGCGCGCGCGCTCGCTCGCTCGCTCTCATATGAAAGAGATGGATAATCAACAGTGAATTCACCATTGATTTCTTGCCTCATTTAAATTTCTGTGGGGCCCCAAGGCTGCTGAGCGCGACTCAGTGACCTTTTCCGAACAGTGTATATTAAGATCAGACTGCACAGAACGTGCAATCTGATCTTATGTACAGTGTCCAATACGGAGATATCTATTTTTGTATCTCCAAAAACTAGCACTATTCGAAATTTTGCAATCGGCATGAAGGTTTATTTAACCTGTTGAGGATTAATGGTAAATCTGATATTAAGCCACGTCATTCGGTTCAGACAGACAGACAGCAAACTGGCGAATAAATAGTCATCTCCTGGCTCGAAATAGTGCTAAAACTCGGCACCCGGCATACGACAGTCGTCTCCCGACATGAGGGAAGATAAGGCTGTGAGAAAAAAAGTCAGTATCAGAGCAAATTAATAGTACACAGAAGCCGAAATAAGTGTGGCGTCACATCCGGTTTATTGCAGATTTCACAAACTCGCACAGGTGTGCAACCACATTTTCGCTTATAACATTGAAATACGGTTTTCAATTTTAAGATTGTTTTCATTAAAGGATTCATATATCCAAAATGAGATTTTGGCTGTAGTTGCCCTTTAAGTCAAAACTACCGAGTTCATCCAAATGATGCATTTTCTATTTATAGATATCACAATAGTTTTATCTCGCATGTCAGCTTCGAGCACGGTTGAGAAATTTTGCGATAAAATATTAGTTTATCGTGATACTTTTATCAAGAAACTTTTCACTTTCTTGATAAGATTTCCAGGAAACTTTTAATTTATCGCGATAGTTTACTAAAATTATCATGATAGCTATCTCGTATCTCGTGGCAGAAATATGCCACCATATTTTTGATATGTGAAAATAAAATGCAAATTAAAAAAACTATGGAAGCCATTACACAAACAATGAACTTCAGACTTAAATGTCATAGAATTAGTTCTACGTTCGAAATTGGCCTCGTTTCGCAGCTTTGACATAGCCTAGTTTAAGTCTACATCGCAGACATTTAATCAGTAAGAGAAACACCCTAAAACACACAAAAAAAAAAATTCAATAAGCATTCCTAGACCACTATCATTACACCCCAAACCACTTTTCTTCCGCTAAAATCGCATGCAAAACGCTTAGATACACGATTCTATTGAAAATCGCCATGAAATAATGCATTTATAACGTCCATATAGGTATACAATAATTTTTAACGAAAATATCCTCTACTTACGGCCGTATAATGTTGATTGCTTAGCTAAGTAGTCGTTTTCTGCAACACTGTCTATTTCAACAAGGAATCCTCCGAACATTTTACAAAGAGTCTAACAAAAACATGCAAAAAAAATTACTCTTAGGATGCTAAGCACGACTCACTAACCTTTTGCGGACAGTGCAGATCAAGATCAGACTGCACAAAACGTGCAGTCTGATCTTGGATCTACACTGTCCGATAAGGAGATATTTCTCCCTCCAAAATAACTTTGAAATAGCAAACTTCGGGTTTTTTCTATCGCCTTGAAGGCGTCATATAACTTATTCAGCAGGACAAGGGTAAATAGTCCATAGATCTACAGGGTATATCTCCTCACCGTATCACCCATTTTATTAGATTGTTTGAACAATGTTTTACATGAACACCAGCGATATTTCAGTCATTTTACAGTGACACCCAATTCTTCATGTCTTTCCTGGGTTTCTCAAGAACTGGGTTACTTAGAATCTGCATGCAAGACATTCCCAAGTGGCTGGCGCCGCTCCTCGGAGTCGAACGAGATTTCCTGATGACAATTTTTTTAAGTTTTATTTGAATATTGCAATTCAAGTTTTGTTGAATATTGGGAGCATAATACATGTATATGATTTACATATTACTAATACAGTTCCTATCATTGAATATTGCTTAATAGAGAGATCATTGAATATTGCTTAATAGAGAGAAAGATCATTGAATATTGCTTAATAGAGAGAGAGAGAGAGAGAGAGAGAGAGAGAGAGAGAGAGAGAGAGAGAGAGAGAGAGAGAGAGAGAGAGCATGCAGGCAGGCATACATGATTGATCAGCATCTAGACACAGAAGTGTGATAGGCAAGAAGCAAAAGAGTACTTCAAAATATACTTAACAGAAATAGAAACTCAGGGTAACCATTTTCGACGATAAAATAAAAAGTGTTTTACTCAATATGTGGTTTACTGCTGAAAATAACATTTATTTTCCGAAAAATGGCCAAAATTTCATTACAATATGACCAGTATGATTTATAGATTTGTATTCATATTTTATCGTGAGCGGTGAAGTAGCTATCGCATAAAATGTTCCCTGCGTTTCTGTAAATCCGTTTAACTCTTTCCTTACTGTTGACGACATCAGAAGCTTTTGTGGACAGTGCAGATCAAGATCAGACTGCACGTTCTGTGCAGTCTATTCTCTGGTCTACAGCGTCTACTTCTTTACTTTAGGTTAAGGCCAAACTGTCTCTTCATCATGCAATGGAACTATATTTATAGCCAATGAAAAAGTGTCAGTCATTTACTTGGTAGTGAAAGAGTTAATTAAAAACTCATAGAATCATTTGAGCTACATTTATACTGCCGTATGCAAATGCTTTCAATCTGGACAGGTCTAAAGTTTTGTCGTCTGGTAAATGGGTAACATATTGACTAGACATCTGAACGTTAAACTTACCAAAGCTTCTGTCCAGCCTTCTTTGTCATGACTGAAAAAGTAACAGGAGTTGCCATGCTTTATCCAGCCATCAGGGCAAGCAACTGCGGAGGGGAAAAAAATTGTTATGCATGTATTTAGCCCGTATTTGTATCCCTTCCACTGTCGTGGTGATACAGTCAGTCTTTTTTTCGGCGTAGCTGTATGATCTCACTTTTTACCTACTTTCAGTACTAGGAGGAAATGAATGGTTACACATTTTGTGATTGGCCAAATATAGGTAAACTACGCAAAAAAATAAAGGTCACAGTAGAAATTTACCGACATTAGATAAAAGTGTTCATGACTAGAAAATCACGTAATGATCACATTTACCTGTGTAAAGATGTACTTTTTGGCCATGGAGATGTCAAACTCTAGCTAAACATCCATAATCTAAATCATATGGATAAACTAATAGCAATGAGTATTGGCGAGTTTTCTTTTTTGGTACCCGTTTTTCCTCGCGTAAAACCGAATACGGATTGCGACGGCAGGCTACCGCTCTATTGTCTTACACGAAAACGGGTTGTGAAACAACTGAATTCGTTGCTTGTCACAATGAAAAAAGATGTTATATCTTGAATTTGGTGATTTAATTCGAAACGTGAATAACTATGCCTACCTTGGGGAACAATCGATTTTATTGCGTTGTTAGCGAAGAAACTGGGTTTCTACTAAATTACTCTTAATAAAAGTAGGTGGGTGTGGTCAAGCATTGAGAGGGGTGATAAAACCCCGCCTTCTGATAACGACAAATAGTCGATGTTTGAAAGGTGCTTCATTTTTGTACAAAAACATGCAAATCTACTTTGTTTTCTTTTTAAAGATTTCATCGTATGGTCAAAACAGACCTTTATTTAAACATGATTAATTAATAAAAAACAGAATAAACGATATATTCCGAAACATGGCAGAATGTCGACTTTCATTTTACGTTAAACATGAGAATTAATGTTTTGCTCAATAACGCTCATTACGAGAGCTTCCTCATTCTTAAATCTTATGAAAATTCTGCTTTCAACCATATGCAAAACAATTTAAAAGAGGCTACTTTCAGAACTGTTTTCATCATTTCTCTTCATATTATACTACAAACGAATTTAAATATTCATATCCCAGTGCCTCTTACGCCGTCTGTCTTTTTTAAAAGATATTTCTTGTTTATACTTTTTTTTTCTTTTTTTTTGGGGGGGGGGGGGGAAGAAAAACGATGATGACTCAAGAACAGACTGCACATAACGTGCAGTCATGAGTCGCATCCAACAACAAATCGGATAATTAATCTCAGTCAATCAGAAGTATAGTCTTTGAACTAGACTTATATTTGAAAATTTTCGGAATGCGACTCCTGGACTTGTGCGTCCTGTGAAGTCTTTTACTGATGTTCACCGTCTGCAAAATCTTCCTGTATCGCCCATGATGGTGATAATCGCGTAGTTTTGGAATCTAGCAGAAGACTTGGATTTAAAGGGAGTTATTCCTGTTTTCCTTAATCTCATCAAACTCAAAGATTGTTTTATCACTGAATTAAGTCGGGTGATAACTGGCAAATCATTAGTAGAGAAGAAAGACAAAAGCAAGTAAAAGTATTTTTCAATGTTTTTTCCTTAATTGGCTTCGTAGCCTCTTTGAGTATTTTTAGAATTCAGGTCAGGGTTTCGCAAACACTTGTCGGAATATCTTATGATGAATAAGACTACCAGGTTCGCGTTGTCCCGTTACTATTAACTGAAAATATTCTTCACCAATTATACGGAAACTAATATGTCGATCAAGAGTGCTATGAACTTAATACAAAAACATAAACACGGCTCTGATGAAAGCCATTGCAGAATAATCGGGGGGGGGGACGGAGGGGGCCTTTTTGAAGACATGGTAACAAGCATTTTCTACTTTCTCACATGGTGTTTTCTTGTTACCATTTCATGGTCAAATCCTATCGTCTGAGGTACATTTAAGTAACTGTCTGCAAATATTTTGATTTTAGACAGGTCTAAATACATGTTTGTGTTGTGTGGTAAAAAGCTGAATACGGTTTCGCGTCGATAGACCTATTTCAAATGACGTCTGCGCTAATTCAAAAGAAATAAAGAAATAGATGAAAGATCTATAGCATACCTACAATAGTGCTGATGATTATCAACACGGAAATAACGCTAACAACATTCATACTGTTGAACTATCTGTTTGACAGCAAGCTACCTTATCTTCTCTTGACCTATTTGTGCATGTTTATCAGTTTTCTGTTAATATAACGCGAACGAGATAATTGTGGTATTTGTTTACCAATACTGGCTCATTCTATCCTAATGAAAACATAAACACAGCAATTAAAATGCAATGTAATTTCATTATGATTCAAAAAATGAGCGAAAATCGAAAATTATCGGGTAATTCACCTCTACCAGCCCCTTTTCAGAATCGATTGATCCAGGTAGATGTCAAATTTATCGCGTTCAGTTTATACATGCGTTTCACTACGATTAGATAAGTAACCCTTTTATTAAAGGATAATAAAAACACATACATGCAATAACACTACAGAACTACTAGGAAAGAGCAAATTCTTCTGTTATCCGCTGCATGAAGAAAAAAGTCAATTACAGTTAGTAATGGTGCTAAACAAGAACAGGCACTACATTTCTTTGCGGTCCTTTTTACGCCTTGCGCGATATCCACAGACGTGATATAACCCCGCTAGCGACATGGACTTGAGGAAGCTACTGCAGAAGGGCAATGGGACAGCAGAGGTGCAGTCTAGTGCTAAAGATATGAATGATGGAGCTGTCGCCGTGATTTGACCCAAATCTATTGAGGAAAGACAGGTAAAAAATATTCAGACAAAACATTTATGCTGATAATGGCTCTAGGGAATCTACACCATGAAGCACAGTCATATAAAACTGGCCAAAAATGTTCGAGGTTCTTTTTAAAGAAATAATACAAAAAAAAAAAGTTGAGAAGGCTATTTTAGACAAGATTGTTAAGACCTCACGCAGTGCAAGGAATAATAAGGAATACAGTTCAAGCACTATTGAATAACGCAGACCTTACCTTAGGCACGAGACGTAATAGATAGAATAAAGGATATCGGGTTGCATTTCATTAAATAATGTCAATCTTCATCAACATGGAATTCGTATTATCAGGATTTTAAATCTACCAATGCGCTTTTATCTGGTATTGGATTATATTGCCATTCAAACAAAGGGCAGAAGGAGGCTTGGTGTAAAAGAATTTGATTCTTTTTATCTCGGAGGTTACTTAACAACATTTTGCTTCAGTTTCACCCGTTAGAATGCTTATCGCAACTTTGACTGCTTTTGGTAGGGATAGTGCAGAACAAGATCAGGCTACATAAAATGTAAAGTCTGATCTTTGATGATCAGTGACCGAAAATTTAGAGGATAATATGACCAAAATGACCTCAAAATTATATTTGTAGGTGTATTTTACCCTAAATGGAAATGTCTAGATCTATCTAATTTACCAGCATTTGACAACTGACGGCCTTTCTTTTGACACGAAGAGCTCATCAATCCGTTAAAAGGGGTTGTAAACTAGATTTTCATTATACTTTTCTATCTCTTTGTAGTAGGCACTTTAACTTCTTGGCGCCATTGGCGAAAACATGAACTTTTGCGGGCGGTATAGATCAAGATCAAACTGCACAGAACGTGCAGTTTGATCTTTGATCTATACCGTTCGCTTGATAGGTCAAGCCTCTATGATGAAAACCTTTCTGAGATACAGTAGATTGTGTTTTTGGCGTCGAAAAATGTCGCGTTCATATATTTGGCGCTGAAGGAGTTCACCGATCGAATTCTCCCCTACAGTACATAGGTTAGTAGTGATACACAGCACTCTTTTCCAATCTAATGGTTGCTTTTCCCCTAAAAAATTTCAAAACAATGTTCACAATATACATGTATGTAAATGAAGTATGGACGCCCAATCAAATCGATCTGTGTACCAGAGCGAGCAGTTTCATCGTATTGAACACATATAGCCAGGTAATACACCCCCAAAACTCTTTGCCAGACGACAAAATTTTAAACTTGTCGAAACTAAAAGTATTTGCAGACGACAAATTAATGTGACTCGAATGGAAAAGGTGGATATTGTGGATACAGAAGAAAATTCTGGTTACCAGCATTTTCTCCCTTTCCCGCATTTTTTTTCAAAGCTTTCTTCTTTGGTGGTAGAAAAAGCATGGAATGGTTTGATAAAGGGTTAATGCTCATATCTTTTAGACATCAATATTCATGTCTTTTTGTTAGCCAATTAGATCTGGTATTCATGAGAGATGATCCAACGGCGAAATGGAAGCACGCGCTTTAGGTTAGAGAAAGGGAGTGTCTGGGAGTCGTCCACAAGAAAAAGTTTTTTTTACACGTAGAAAACGCCTCTCACGATAAAATTCGTAAATTTGTACAGAACTTTTGTGTCGAACTCTCTCTCTCTTTCTCTCTCTCTATCTCTCTCTCTCTCGGCGGCATCTGTGCCCATTGGGCACGGATGCCACCGTCCAGTTGCTGGAATAAGATGGCACCTTGGTTAAGGTACCTGCTCTTAGGGGTTATAAAGGTTCACTGAGGCAGATTTGCGCAATATAAAAGGGAAAATGTCAAGTACCACAAAAATAAAGGCAAAATACGGCCTCAGGAAAAAAGCTTAATGCATCTGCGAAAAGTATCGACCCAGGTCAGCTTGCCCAGTCCGCGCAGGCTGACCTGGGCCGAAACTTTTCGCTATTGGTCAATTTTCTGTATGTCCAAGGACCAGTCAACCTTATGATTAAATCGGTTATTTAAAAAAATGGCTATTATGGATCCATAATTATCTGATGGCTAGATTGGTGTATTGCATCACGGAGATACATTAAACTCCCTTTTGCCAGAGCAAGGCTCATTTACTTCGGAATCAAGCAACTTCCCACAACAGCAGATATATCTCAAGTACATGTATAATGTTCATACATCAAGTTTTCATAACACAACAGGCAATAACCACACAACAATTTATTTTGCAGTCAAACAACGTCTAACGCCAACATATATCCCTCAATTACTATGTCATACTATTTTCATAACACAAAAGGCAAAAACCAAAGAGCATGCACTACAGGTCAAATACCTTGAGGCTAACAATATGGCCTGCAACATGCGAAAAGGGACATTCGGACATTTGCGTAAAGTGTCGTTTCAGATCAACCTGCGCAGTCCGCGCAGGCTGATCCGAGACGACACTTTCCGACTACATTCGGTTTTGTCCTACAGTGGGCTTGCGCGAAACAGAAAATTATATAAAAACGGAAAGTGTAGTCTCGGATTAGCCTGCGCGAACTGCGCAGGCTGATCCAAGACTACACTTTACGCAAATGTCCGAATACCCATTTTCGGCTGTTGCAGGCCATATGGTCATTGCATGTGACATCACTTGTGCCATATGATTTTGAAATCCCTCTCTGCTGTACAAACTTATGGACGGCGGCCATGACTATGGAATATTTTTACATACATTTCATATTGTTTAAAATGTGCACTTCATAACTTTGCCTTTAAAGCTAACGACATATCCCTTGATTCAAAGAACATATATTGTATATAAATTTTCAAAGGCAGATCTCTCTCTCTCTCTCTCTCTCTCTCTCTCTCTCTCTCTCTCTCTATCTCTCTCTCTCTCTCTCTCTCTCTCTCTCCTCAAATTTGCCTATGCTTTAAAGGTGGGTATTTAGATTTTTCACATCTCACCAAATTAAAAAATATATATGTATCACTGAAATTTATATGAAAAAACAATACAAATCATCAATAATTAAGAATCATAAAATTACAAAAAAAAATTGTTTTGATGGTGTTCCCTTAAAAGGCTACGTAGCCTCTTAAGGTATTTTTTAGATTTCGCGCCAGAAATCAAAAAAGCATTGTGGGAATGTCAAGTGACTGGCACGTGACTAATGACGCTTTAATTCCATAACATAACAAACATGTCATTATTTTCCATAATGTCTTCTTCGGACGCTATGTTTGAAGCTTCGTCTGTGTATTTCCGGTATGTAAATGAGCGAGTTGCTCATGTAAAAATAGACCGTGTTTCCCGTCGGTGTCGACCTGGGCCGTAGTAAATCTCTAATTTCTCTTGTTGTCGGATGGTTTTCGACTACTGGGGTTTTATGAATGAAAATTAAAAGGCTTTGGGAGTATAAGGATGATTTTTTTGTATTTTTGTAAAATTTTCGTCCCAAAATCTGAAGGGCCACCTTTAAAGACTGAATTATACATGTATATACTTCCCATATATTTAAAATATTTGGATTATGTTTGCATTTTCTCTGAGGGCACTGCTGAATACATTGTGAGGGTTCAATTATATATCAAATGATACCCTGTTCTGACTATCATGAAAAAGCAAGGGTTTCACACATCATGGAAAAAGGGGAAAAACATCCTTTTGAATGTGTTTTCACCCTTTCAGACACAAACTCCATTATTTAGCCACACATTAATTTGTCTCCTGCTTATGTGTCTTCTCTTCCAGTGTAGAAGATTCTAAAATTTTGTCGTCTGGGATTAACTATAAAAGCAGCACAGAGAGTAAAACCGGACAGAGTGTGCCTTTATGTTGAAACAGAGATCGAGAGATTGGTGATAGAATTACACTTAATGAATTGACCAGTGCCTGTCACGAGCACATAACTTCACGAGATTGTACTAATTAGGTTGACACACGGCCTGGTTCTACCATGTACGTATTGCCGCTATCCCGACACCATTAGAATAAAACAAGCTGTTTTCGTAATACAGCGTTCTTTCCCAAAGATGTTATCTTTCGTCGGAAACAAGCACAAAATATTATTTATTTCCAAAAACGTTTCATCAGAGCAGATTCTATGCATGGATATTGACAATATTTCTTTTTTACGATATTAGTGTTTGTTTCAATCATTCCACCTAAAATTTCTGTTCTGTGCAAAACGATGGATTTTTCTGCGCGGTCCGAATTATATCGTCTCAAAATTCACCAATTGAGGTTCCGAAACTTGGACTTCAACATGAAAAGGTATTTCATTTAATAGTCCAAATCTTTATGTTGTTTTAGATTATATTTAACATGGATAGCAACTTTCACAGGGGGAATTGCAAATTTCCGTTAAAAACTAACAAACGTTCGAAGGAAGATCTGGATAGGAAACGAAGTAGTCTCAATAATGAGACGCTACGGTGATATTTTTCATATTTGGACATTTATTGTGCACCGTACCGTCTCAAGTCCATCGTAAATTTTCCGGTAGCGAAGATACAGCGCTATACTCACTTTCTGTTTCGTCGGTTTAATCTGTATTGCAGCGAAATGCAACTGACTTTTAGTAACAAACACGACCAAAGACAAATTAATAAACCTTTCATCACATAAAGAGCTTGTAGAAGTCGTTTATAACATGTAAATCTGGGAAAAACACTGGCGAAATTTATCGTGCGTGGCGGCCATTTTGTCTGTTTTCGGGAACGTAAACAACTCGAGTTACAGATGAAATGCACGGTTTTCTCTATGTTCATCGTTTAAATTGAAAATATTCACATTTCAAACGAAGGGTTATTAAATACGCAAGCAACAGGTATGTTTAAATCCTAGTTTTGTGATCTATTTGCGAAATAATGAGAGTTCAAACTTGCGCACAAAATCTGTGCGGAGCTTTCAACTGATTTTGTCATGATCGTCTCTGTACCCAGAGGCGACCAGTCAAAAAGTAACATCGCCTTTGGGGACAGTTATCTGTACTAGGAAACGAAGTATCTATCACGTCAAGGACGAAACTGTTCTGTAGGGTACTTTAGGTAAAGCGTCCGCTAAATATAATACATGAAAATGCTCGAGATGAGAGTATTGTTTGCGTAAAAGTACAGAAACTAAGATAAAAATGACGCAGCTTTGGTGATCTATGACAATGGTTGATGGTTCTACAAATGTGTGATTTACTAATGGCAGTTTTACTTATGGCAATTTTATATACGGCAATTTGGCTCCAACATTTACCACTAGCCTCGTTTGATAATCACTTGTATGAAACGAGAGGACAACCACCATAAGATGGCCCTAACTATGACCGTGAACATGTTTCCATTTTTTGTATGTGTTTGTATTTTTGTGACTGAGGCAATAAGAGGTTCGATCATTACTTTTCTAGAAAAAAAAATGTAAATCCCCCTTTTTATCAAAGTCCCACTGACTTATTTAGGCACGACTGACAATTTCAGCTGGTCAGTTGACAAAATGCCCAAGGGACATGCATAAAGACTAGTTGTAGCGAAATGCAAATGATACGTTTTTAAGGGGGAAAAATCGCCATTTGTAAAACAATTCAAGCAATTGGCATCCAATTTAGTATAAACATATTTTCCTCGTCGTTAGGTAACATAATATGTAACAGACAATGAAATCATATTGCAAATATACCGAAGAAATGGATGAGAACGAAAGCTAAAGCTTAAAAGAGTTCTTCTCCGAATTCCGGACAACAGTTCGTATACGATCATATCGACACTAATGTTTACAGAATAAAGATTTTTTTTTTAGTGTACGTAAATAAAGAAGAAAAGAGAACAAAAATAACAAAAGCAAACTGGTGTGAAGTGTTATTGGTGAAGATTTCTACTGACGATATCTAATTCCAATTGGATTCTAATTTCAAATCATGGCTAATTTTCTGTTCGAAGTTTTTGTTTTGTATAATCCTTAGATCCCAATTTGTATGATGAAAGTTTTCTGAAACATCTCGAAAATTATAATGCATTATTTGCTGCAATTTATGTCGAAAGTAAAAACTCCCTCCGACAAAGCTTGCGATTGTGACGGGACCGTCTCTGAAATAGAAATACTTTTGATTTGGCTTCCGAACTCTAGATCACTGTCACCGCACACATATCTGTATTCAAGACCACCCGATGGAAGTAAGACAAGTGCTTTCTTACAACAAAAGGTCTTTTTATACAAGTTTAATTGTGTTATTTCAAGGGACGTTGTTGCATCGATGCAATGATCTCTTAAAGCAGTGGGTTACTTACTACAGGTATTCTCTAAAACAGCTTCAACTTTTATTTCCTCCTACAAGTCTGATCGTTGATCAATCACTGATAAGTCGCTGCAAGCTATAGACCTGATTGGTGTTAATACAAGTGAGGTGTGTATAAACAAGAAAGATGATTTTGGAAAAGACGACGTAGGGGGTTATTGAAATACACAACACTGAAACTCTTTTGTGTCTCAATATAAAGAGAAACAATAAAAAGTAACCACGCAAAGAATTGTTCCCTTTTTTATCTTATTGTTTTCCATGTTGTTGAAAAGTGAAATTTTCCACAAGATATATTTCACAAGACTCGGTGTTATCCAAGATTGTATTGTAACTGTGAGGTGATTATGTTTACTAATAACCTCCTCAACCAAAAAACGTCCTTGGATAAACTCAACACGAATTCAGATCTTTCACGAGATTACAAGCAAAAACTATGTGGCAAAAGGAGATCTTCGGTCCGTGTACACGTCCTTTCTCCCATTGCCAATTTATTTACAAAAGCGGGTCTGCTGCAAGACAAACGAAAAGCAGTCTGTAGGTGGCACTGCGTTAATTCAGGTAACAGGAAGAAAGATATTGGGTGTTTGATTCATCGATTTGAAAGGTAACTATTTCAGTATTCATCGTGTACTATGTAATTAGGTCTAATGTTCATGAAATTGTTATCTTTTCTGTTATTACATGTATGTTGTTGAACAATGAAAACCAACAAAAGCAAAATAAACCAACACTTCGTTATTGAAGGTATACTGAATGAAAACAAAATAACCAAACAACTTGAGTATAAGCAGTGAGGACTACATAATACTATTAAAGGCAAAATAACATAAAACTTTATTTGTATCTGTGAAAATGAATGGAAAATCCCGAAACCTCGGTGTTACCATTATGAATAAATTGGAATAAAAACATTCGCCGGGTAAGGTTTCGGTCCGTTTTGTTTCCAGTCATTTATAATGATATACTGAACTTTTGGGTTACTTTGCTTACATTTATTTATACTGACAAGACTTAGGTTTTGGGTTATTTTGTTTCGGCGAATTACAATTGCGGACATCAGTATATCGTTTGCGAAATGTTTTAGGTATGATTGCAGACGGTTTTTGGTATCAATTGCGGGCTCTAATTTTCATACATTATGCGGATAACTGATAATATTAACCTCTTCCGTCAGCCAGATTTAAGTTTAAAGTAAAGTTTAAGTTGTTGTCCCCTGCTCACCATGGGGAGCTGGAAGTAGGATTTCTGCACCTCAGACCGAATTGAAGCTGGGTCAAATATTCCGTTGCTTTTTCGCTTCACCGCAAGAGGCAGTTGATGTCCCACAATGTGGCTTTTATTTGATGTAGGCTTATAACAAGAATTTTACGTCGCCATGACTTCATGCTATCTTTGCTTTCTTTGAGGAAACTGTACTTAAAACTGTCTAGTATAGCTCAGAACAAGCTCGTGTTACTACTACCTGATTTAAATCTACTTGGATTTATGTGATGCCCATCAGCATAATTACCACCTTCAGTCGATCCGCAATCGATATCAACATTTTATCAGCAATCGTAGGAATGAAAATATAGCAAAAATCCGCAAACGTAATCTGCCCGTGTTATCAGTATAAATGGATGAAAGTAAAATACTTAGTTTTACGAGTAAAAACGAATGAAAACAAAATAGACTAAAACAATAATACAATACAATACAATATCTTTATTTAAGTATTTAGGCCCCTGGCCCATATACAGTTACATGTCATACAAATTATTTACAAAGAGTGACGCTAAATATATAACAAAATTTTACACTCAAAGTTTAAGTTAACAATTTTGTATAGATCTAGTTCTGTGATAATTAGAGGTCATATGTTTTAGTGAAAAACTTTTGAAAATATTTGTTGGAAGACATTATCACATCGGAAGATTAATACATTAATACATTTAACACAGACAATTACCATATATAATATTAATGCCACATTTCACGCTCATGTGGTTTAAAGCTTTTGAAAACATTGTGTCAAAAAATAACTCTTCATTCACATAATAGTAACAGGAAAATTTAATGATTAGGTTTATCTACCAACCCATTACTGTTAGAAAACGATATTTTATATTTGTACCATTTAAAAAAGTAAAACGTCAGTATCATAAGTTAATGATAACAAAGTAAACTGAATCCTCAATATAATCAGTGTGAATGAACGAAAAAAAGAAAACTATAGTATTATCATCATAACAGAATGGAAACAAAATGGACCGAAACCTCAGTGTACAAATGGATGAAAATAAAAGAACCTGAAACCTGTGTTTTACGAGTGAAACTTAGTAAATAAAAAATAACCAAAACTTTAGTATTATCGGTTAAAACGAATTAAAACAAAATAACGCGAAACCTCAGTATCATCAGTATAAATAAATAAAAATAATAATAATTATTATTATCCGAAACCTCAGTATTATCAGTATAATTAAATGAAAACAAATTAACGCGAAACCTCAGTATTATCAGTATAAATAAATGAAAACAAAATAACGCGAAACAATAATCCGAAACCTCAATATTATCAGTATAAATAAATGAAAACAAAATAACGCGAAACCTCAGTTTTATCAGTATGTATAAATGAAAACGAAATAATCCGAAACCTCAGTATTAACAGTATGAATCGCCAATTGAATGAATAAATGGATGAATATTGTATATTTTTATGATTATAATAATGTCTTTATTTCGTGATGGTAAAAACATTAAGATACACTTTTCATACAGTCGTTTCAAATTATTGCCTGCTAATACAGTGGAACAAAAAAAGTGGCATTAATGAATGTGATGTAACTGATGATTGTGGTCTTTGAAAATGAAGAGGATGAATTAATGGAAAAATAATAATAGAATCTGAAATCAATAACATCTGTATAAACAAATCAAAACAAACCATAAAACCTTCATATAAACATAAATAATAAACGAGTATGAACAAATAACCGGAAACTTCAATTAAATCAGTATTAACAAATAAAACTTATCCGAAATTTCAATATTATCTGTATAAACAATTAAAAACAGATTTTCTCGACACTTCAGCATTACCAAAAAAATGAAAAGTAAATATTAGAAACTTTAAAATTACCAGAGAAAAAGGATGAAAACTAAATAACTAGAAGCTATTATTTGTGGAAAATTTAATATCACAGGGGAAAACGAATGAAAACTATAAAACCAGAAATTTTAATGTTAGCAGAGGAAATGAACAAAAAACAAAATAATCCGTAACTTCAATACCATCAGTATAAACAAATGAAAACATTTGCCCGACCCATAAGCATCAACACAGAAAATGAACGAAAACCAAATAACTAGAAACTTCAATAATGCCAGTGACATCAAGTGAAAACAAGATAATTGAAAACTTAATATCATCATAGGAAACGAATGAAAACTAAATAACTACATACATCAATATTATGAGAGGAAACGAATGAAGATGAAATGATTACAAACATTAATGTCACCAGGGGAAAGGAATGAAAACAAAATAACTCGAAACTTCAGTATCGTCAGAATAAAAAAAAAATGAAAATAAATTCATACGACAAAGAAAGATCAACACAGAAAGCCAATGAAACTAAATAAATAACTAGAAACTCCAATATACTACTAGAGAAAACAAATGAAAAAAAGGTTATCGGAAACTTCAATATATATTTTAAAAAAAAAAACGAATGAAAACTAAGTGACAAGAAACTATAGTGTCACCAGGGATAACGATTGAAAACTTAAATAACTAAAAACTTAAATATCACCTGAGGAAACGGATGAAAACTAAATAACTAAGAACTTCAATATCCCCTTAGGAAACAAATGGAAACTAAACAACTAGAAACTTCAATATCATCAGAGAAAACGAATGAAAACAAAGTACCTAAAAACTAAGGATCACCAGAGGATACGAACAAATGTACAGTAAGTACAAAGCTCAATCTTATCAGAGGAAACGAATTAGAAATATATTACTAGAAACTTTAATATCCCCAGAAAAAACGAATGACAACAGGATAACTAGAAACTTAACTTTAATTAAAGGAAACGAATGAAAACTAAATAAACAGAAACTTTCATAACACAAGAGGAAATGAATAAAAACTTATTAACCAAAAAATTCAGTATCATCATAGAAAAAGAATGAAAAGAATGAAAACAAGATGGTTGGAAACTTTGATATCATCAGAGGAAACGAATAAAAATGAATAGGTAGAAACTATTATCATCGGGAAGGTATTAAAAGTAAATAACCGGAAACTTCAATACTATTATCAGCAGACATGAATGAAAACAAAACAACTTGAAACTTCAATATTACCAGAGAAAACGAATGCAAACAAGATTATTGGAAACTTCAATATTATCAGTTTAAAAGAATGAAAATTAAATAAATAGAAACTTCAATGTTATCAGAAGAAACGAATGAAAACTAAACAAGTAGAAGCTTCAATACCATCAGAGGAAACGAATGAAAACTAAATAACGCGAAACTTAAATACACGTACTATCAGTATAAAGGGAAGAAAACAAAATAACCCGAAATTTTGATCTTGGGAAACAAATGAAAATAAAATAAACAGAAATTTCAAAATCAACAGCATAAGCGAATGAAAACAAAGTAACCCGAGACTTCAGTTTTAACAAATGAAAACATAATAAACCGAAACTTTGACATTATCATTTTAAACGAATGAAAACATTATAATATTCAATATAATGAGTACATAAAGAAATCGAAAGTCTTGAATTTGTATCTGGTGCATAAGCACATGTATGAATAATCATATAGCATTAGCAACCCGAACTGTTGCTTTTTTTGTAACCACAAAGACACGCCGTTTGAGGCAAACACTTCCATTTAAGAGGAACCATTTGAATCACCCCGATTTCAAAAAGCATATGTTAACAATCACTATAGAAAAGCATGATTTAGGATAAAAAAAAATACTGTATCCTAAACATGGCTCCAGAAACAAATTTGCTGCAGCCACTTTGAAGAGATACTAGTAAAACATTAGTAATTAGATCCAATACAGGTTAAATACATGAGCAGGGTTCTGGCAAAAGGGGCTTTAATCCATCTCCGTGAAGCATTATACCCAGCAAGTCATAACGTTACTATGGATTAATAAATTCCATTTGTCCAAAATCGACTAAATCATGAGGTGGACCGGTCCTCTTATATGTATAAAATTGACTACTTGCAAAAATTTTCCACCCAGGTAGGCCTTTGCTGCGCAGGCTTACAAGGGTCAATACTTTTGCAGTTACATTAAACTACCTTTTCACTGAGGATAGGTCATATACTAGTATGACATACTGTAAATCACTTCAAACTGGCGAGAACTTTATTTCGCGAGTTTGTCCCATTCTTATTATTTTTATCTTTTCGCGTGTTGTTGAATTGGCGACTTACCAATGTACTCAAAACTGGCAGTGGGTAATTTATTTCAGGAAGTATTATGCCGAAAATATGATGGTTATTATACGGAGGAATATGCAAATACAGTAAATAAACTATGCAATATAACTAGTCTGTTACAAAATTTTTCACACAAAGATGACCATTGGTGTATTAAAGCAGACGACTTTTTGCAAAAAAATATGACTAAGAATGATTTTTTTAAAATTTTCTGCAACGTTTCTCACACTCTTCATTTATATTCCTAGAGATAGGGCAAGACCGCTAAACCAGGGTGTACCAGCACCCATGAACATGCTGTAGCAAAAAGATGAATTTATAGTAAAGACTCTTGTCTACTTTTGCCAGGACGTTTCCAAATTTGTCTGCTTGAAAACGCAAAATGTCGTCAGAGTTATCGAACAAGATAAAACTATTACCCCTTTAACCACACGACAAAATTTTAGCCCACTCTAAATTGAAAGCATTTGCAGACGACAATTTGAATGCAACTCAAATGATAAAATTTGTTTTTGAAGCAGTAAAATAAGTATGGGGAAAAAGGAAAAATGCTGATAACAAACATTTTCTCTTTTTTCCGGCATTGTTTTTCAAAATCCTCGTTTTTTTTTATTGTCGTTAAACTTAAAATACAGGAGTTAAATCGTGTAGTTGAGACCGATGCGGAAATTATAATAAATAAGGACAGATCTAATGTCAAGATGAACGAAATATAAAATTTTAAACAGTCAAAGCGAAGTATTTACCGAACGTGATTCTCATAATACAGTTTCGAAACGCAATCGTAGATGAAAAAGGCAAAAAAACTATTTTCAAATTAAAGACACTAATTTAAGTATATGAATTGTTATTTAACGAATTCCCCAAATCACAAATAGTTTAGTTTATTTTTGTGACAGATTAGTTTTTAATTCAAAAACGATACCCGACACCTTGTTTGGTGTTACACGAACACTGCTTGCTTGCCCGCGGGGTTCTACCCATCTATAATGTTTACCTTTTCTAACACAAAGAGCACTTGAATCAACTAAAGTTGCTTTTGCAGACTGTGCAAATCAAGATCAGACTGCACAGAACATGCAGTCTGGTCTTAGATCTTTGTTATCTTCTACTTTGTTCCGTAATCTGGCAGAAAGAACCTTGAAATAGCAAAATTTGGCCTGTTTTTTTTTCCGAATTGAAAAGGTCTATTTAATTAATTTAACGTTTTAACCCTTTACCACACAATCCCAACTTTTAACGACCCTGAGAGAGAAAGCTTTTGAAAACATTATGGGAAAAGAAGAAAATGCTGGTAACCAGCATTTTCTCCTTTTTTCCTTAATGTTTTCTTCCCTTGCCAAAACAAATTTCAGTTTTTGATTCACATTTGATTTGTCGTCTGCAAATGCTTTCAAATTGGACCAGTCTGAAATTTTGTCGTTTGGTAAGGAATTAAGGATTAATCACCCATCTATACGTTAAGTCTTCACCATACGACATAATTTTTTCAGACTTTTCAATTTTGAAAACTTTTGCCGACGACAAACAAGATAGGTCTTGATGGAAAGGATCGTAATTGACAGGGAAGACACCGTTGTGGGAAAATGAGAAAATGCTTGCTATTAGCATTTCTCCTTTTTCAACAGTGTTTTCAAAATCTTTCTTTGATTATTCGTTAAAGTTTAAATCCTAATGTTTTGAAACAAATTTGCAGCAGACAATTTTGGAAAGCCTTATATAAAAGTAATTTGTGATTTCATACGGTTGTAAGACGCTGTGACAAAAGAAAATATTTCCCGTTACAAGCGATTCAGCCGTTTTATCCAAATGGTTTCAAAATTTGTCTTCTGCAGGAATTATGGAATTATGTTTGTCTATAGTAAAGTGTGAAGTGATCAAACCGTTTGTCATTGTAGCTAAACTATTTAAAGTTTTTTCTAATAATAAGACCATAGTTTTACCACAATATTTCATTTTTTTATTGAGAAAATAAACTTTAGCATCCTTGAATGGCTTTGGAAGTAATAAAAGTAGGCAGAAAAAAACTTGATAATAACGATTCTACAGGAAAAGTGTTCAAGCATGCAGAATTTATGCAAATTATGTTTAAATATGTTTAAAGCTACAAAACATATTTTTTTTTTTTGTTCAGTAGATGTCATTTGGTATTTTGTAGCAAAGATCTATTTGTTCAGATTAAACACTCGTTAGATAAAGAAAACCTTTCAAAGGGTTGGGTTGCCGATGTTGAATTGAAACTCCAGGGGTCATATATAATTATATAAACTATTCTATATATTGTTCTTAGAGTGCATTCGTAAAATAGCCATCTAATTGGCTGAGGCAATCTGTATGTTAATAACCAATCAAATGGTTACAGGTTAGTCTTAGAATTTGAATTTAGAATGGTCGCTGTATATGACTTTATTTCTGCACACAAAATTGGACCCCACAACTCAGAAAAGTGTTTTAAGTCTCAAAAAAGCCAATACAAAAAAGATTGCTAAGAATAATCAGTCGATCCCCCCTCCCTGTGTTGATTTTCATTGCCTTACCTTGATGTTTTTCTTTTTAATCGAAGTTCAAATACTTGTCATCACATGAGTAAATCTTAAATAGTCTTCGGGGTATTTCAAGCAATCTACTGTTTTGGATGTTTTAGACATCACACGATTTATGGATAAATAAAATACAATCCAAAGGTCATTCAGCCAGAGTAGAATTTCCAGTACGGGAACCTCTGTCTTCCTTTGACTATACTTCTCAGCACAAACGAGTCAAAATATATTTATAAACCCAAAAGGGGTGGCTCTGTCTAAAATCCTTACATGAAAACTTGAAAAGCAAGGTCTTAAACTCATAAGTTCCGAATAACAGATCATGTCATCAGCGAAAGTGACTCACTTCCTCGGTATGTGAATACATAAAACAATATGAATGCGAATAAAACGTGAATGTGTTTTTTTCAAGCAACTGTAAATCGAAAAGATACAAACTCACTAAGAAAGTAACTTCTGTATTTTTGTATATAACAGTGTTTGGATAAGATTTCAGTTTTACTTCTGTTAATTCCCTTACTTTCACATAATTTACTTCATTACTCCAATATATCATTTTTTTCTTACGTTATACAATTTTCAGCAGGGATGCATTTAGCATTCTAGAAAAAAAAGTTCTCTGAGTAGTTATGATACAGAACAAAACAATGCGTTTTTGACAAAAATTTTATTTAGTTTATAGTCAAATATATACATACATGTACACGTACATTCTAAAGTATGTATAAGTCATGAGATTCGGTTTAGTATTCTACTAGCAAATTCAAATAGTTTATTATCAATTATATTAAGTATGTGAATAAGTACAATGGATATTTTCAGTAGTAAAACTATAAATATATAATCCCAGAGGGAAAACTTGATTGTTGCTATTGACCGAGCTAAGGAACTGTTGCATCAGTCAACCAACTGACCAATGATTAAATAGAGGATGATCAACTGATTGTGCGTGATATTAAAAATCTGTCACTAGAATGGGTGTGATGCGGTTAAAAAAAAAACGAGTCCGAAGGACGAGAACAGGGCGGTTAATTTATCTGCAAAAAGTATCATCGGGATCAGTCTGCCTGGTCCCCTCAGGATGACCTGGGTCGAAACTTTTTGCTATTGGTCAATTTTCTGTATGTCAAAGGACCGTCCTACGTCATGATTCAGTCGGTCGTTAGTCAAAGTAAATTTTATGTATCCATTACGTGATTAATTGCTTGGTATAATGCAACATGGAGACGCATTCAACTCCCTTTTCCCAGAGCACCGTTCAAATGTATCCGAACGTTTACCTCTTTAGTTGCTGTAATACCAATTGTTAACATTAAAGGTTCAATAGGTGCCAAAAGTAAGCAGTGGGGTGGTGAAATGCAATTAAATTTAAATCTTACCATTCAAAGGTATGGAATTTTTATTGTGAAGATGACAATCTGTTATTGTACGTTGGGTGCAAGTGATAGTCACTAGCAGGAAAATGAACTTTTAGGTCCTTAACTCTCATATTAAAAGACGGAAGCTGCCTAGATTGGCTGAATAGCCTTTATGAAAACGTCGATGTTTACCGATGAGTTAGAGGCCGTAGACCTTAAAACTAGGTCAAAAGTTTCCAGGAAGCTCAATCTTTTGTTTAGTTTTTCCAGGATTTGAAATTCATTTTAATATATAACGTTACATGTATACATAATGTACATTGATAAATTTGCCGAAATCATCAACAACAAGAATAGCGAAAATGGCGAAATTTCAGACAGACTTTTAGGAACTGTTATTTTCAAAGTCTACTCTCTTAATCCTTACCAAACGATACATTTTGGACTTGTCCCAATCCAAAGCATTTGCAGACGACAAATTGAGTGTGATCCAAATGATGTAATGTGTTCTAGAAAGGGGTAGCAAACGTTGTGGGAAAAGAGGAAATGCTTGTTATAAGCATTTTCTCCTCTCCGACAATATTTTCAAAAGGCTTATTCCTCGGGGTCGTTAAAACTCGGGAGTGTGTGGGAAAAAGGTAACTTTTATTACACGAAAAAAAGTTTGACTTGTCCAAGTCCAAAGCATTTGCAGGCGACTATTTGAACCTGGCTTATAAGGTGGGATTTGTCTTTGAAGAGGAAGAAAATTAAACATTCTTGGAATAAGGGACGATTCTGGTAGCCAGCATTTCACCTTGCCCATTAATCATTTCTATGTACAATGGTATGTCCTTCCTTGGGGTCTCAAAAATATGAGATGGTTTGGTAAAAATCTTCAAACACAAGAATATCGATGTCTGTATACTGATACTGTTTGTGCTTGAAGTCTTTTGCTGTGGACTATCTGCCATACAATCCCGAGTTTTAATGATCCTGAAGAAGGAGGGCTTTTGAAAACATTGTGGGAAAAGGAGAAAATGCTGGTAACCAGCATTTTCTCCTTTTCCCACAATGTTTTTACCCTATCAAAGACAGAAATCATCATTTGAGCTACATTCAGTTCGTCGTCCGAAAATGCTTTCAATTTGGATAAGTCTAAAATTTTGTAGTTTGGTAACGAGTTACGTTGAATGGGACTTCTTTTTGAACCGAAAAATTATCTTGGAGATTTTCAACTGACTTTAAGAACGGTTTTAATAAAGATACAGTTGCCAAAAATGTGTTATTGATTCGAATCTACACTGTTAGATCTGTAAGGATATTGTGGCCCAATAAAGTGTCGAAATGCATTATTAAAGTTACTTATGGAGATTTATCACGTGAATAAGTAAAGGTTAGTAGTCATCGATTTGTGCTTTATCATTGCTGACCAATTTTTGACCTTTATAAGGGTGACTTCGTGGTTTGTCACTATTTGTAAATGTGGGTAATTACTTTTTCAATGTGAAAATGACAGGATGTATCAATAAATGCAGTCTCGCAAATAAAAAACCTTTCCAAGCTCCTATAGCGTTATTTAAACATACATCTTTACTCGTTTTCATCCAGTTTTTTAACCGTTTTTTTTTTTTCTCCTTTATTCTATGGAACTATAATCACTCTTGTATCTTCATGCCAAATATTGCCCCTGATGGTTGCAAGGTTGTACAGATTACCGCAGATAGAAAATGCATTTCATTCTATTGCAGCTAGCCATAGACATAACAACCACAGTTACACGTCCTAACCCGACCGCAGTCCGTTTTACGATTTTGTTGACCAGGATAAGACTTTCTAAGAACAGGTTTGGTGAGATAGGGGCTTCAGGCATTATCAGGCAAAAAATACACGTTCTACCCCGACAGCAACCCGTTTTCCGATTATGTCAGGACGGGGTAAGACGTTCTATGAACGAGTTTGGTGTGACGGGGGCTTTAAGGGATAGGACGTGTAACTTCGGTCGGTAAAATGCAAACGCACTGCCAATTGATGCCTGACTGTACCCCGTCTTTAAAAGGATCTACTCGTAAGTACGGCAGTTCCGTTTGTAGTACGTCCATCTCGTTTTAAGTACGCTGTCATTCCGTCTAATTACAGGACGGGATGGACAGCAAAAAATTTTGAGCAGGCTCAAAGTTCTGGACCACCCTTTCCGTCCTAACCCGTCCATTAAGTTCGTAAACAGATCGTAAAAGGTTGTTAATACGTCCACTTCGTCCGAACACAGTTTAAGTCCGTTTAGCAAAAATTTTCGGAACGGAGTGAGAACGAGTTTGGTGTGACGGGGGTATTACAAAACTAGTCGTTATACCTGGTTATCAGATAAAAACAAGTCTATATAAAATGTGCGCTTCAGTTTAGCATATTGTTGCATTCAAAAAAGATCAGCAAAAAAGAAATGACAAATACATGTATAGTTAAAAAACACGAAATCGTCTGAGGTCAGGGTCCATATACACCAACCATTCTTGATTTCATTCAAATTCTAATTTTAGTCTAATTCTAATACTTATCACAAGTTCTGATTGGCAAAAACATTTGAACCATGCTCTGTGAAAATGAGGCTTATTGCATCTGCGAAAAGTATCGACCCAGGTCAGCCTGCGCACTCCGCGCAGGCTGGCCTGGGCCGAAACTTTTCGCTATTGTTCAATTTCCTGTATGTCCAGGGCCAAGTCTACCTCATAGTTAAGTCGGTTGTTAGAAAATGTGGCTATTATGGCGCCATATGTATATGATCGCTTGCTTGGTATCATACATCACGGAGGTGCATTAAGCCCCCTTTTGCCAGAGCACGGCTCATTTGGTTTAGTCAATCAGAACTGTGTTACTTTCAAGTTTAGTGAAGAATGTTCCTGGGAATGCTTGGTGAATACGGACCAAGGTCTGCAACAGGTATCGTTGTATGTCGTTCTAACTTCACTCGATTGTTGTTTCAGCGCGAGTAGTAGAGATTACGAAGCATAGATTTTATATCTTTTAAGACGTATTTCGGAAATTTCGTTTACGTTATGATATTTTACACAGCTTTCCACAGTTTTTTTTTTTTTTATAAAATCACAGCGTCAGTTGATTAACTCATGTAGTCGCGGGTGTCACTAGGGTTGGGCTGAAATTCTGCAGTGTCTTGTCCGAAAACAACCCCACGTGACCAGCGCCTCAAATGGGAAATGAATCAGGACTTTCTTGATCACAAAATAGCCAATATACCAAGGAGAACCTCTTGGAAATTTTAGCACAGTAGATCTAAGATCTAAATATTTAAGATTTGTTCCTAGTATTATATCTCGTATAACATGAACGTAAATACCACGAACAAAATAAAGACACGTAATATTTAATATATTGTAAGACCATATACTGAGTGTAGAATTCTATGCTACGTATTGTACGGTACTTATTACGGAATTTACACAATAGTTTATGCATCTGCTATGGACGGCCTTTCAAACCTTTTTTTGCAAAAAAAAAAAATGTTTGTTACAAGTGATCGCTCTCTTAACCACATTGTTTTAATGTCTGATCGTGTATTGAGGAAAAGAGACCTTGTCTTACAGATACTACTTCTTGGTGCCATCTTTACAAGGGTAGGTCACAAAATAGATGGCATCACAACGGGTTAAATGAAAATGAAATCAATTTTTCCCGACTTTTGAAATCAAATAATAACGCCTAAGAGAAATTAGCTACCCCTAAGTAACCTGGTCGTTGAAAATGTAAACCTAGAAAGATTACTAAAATTTCCATCTCCATTTAAATTTGATGTAAAAGCCAGTGTTTCTCAACAACAAACGATATATACATCTGATGTACAAGTATATTTTCTTTATACAGACTGCTCCCTATAAAAGAGGCTATTCAGTTTTACATCTAAATCTAAATTTCTCGTAAAACACTGATAAATAGAACTCGATATGATTTCCTTTGCAATCATATAGAACCTGTATGAATACACTACATGAAAAGATGCAATTTTGGACGTTAAATTATAGGACGGTCTAGTTCTACGCTTATTTCATGCTTTTCGGTAGTTTATCGAGCAATAACGGTGAAATAATGTTCGATATTTCATGGTAAAATTCCGATTTTATTTTCCAAATCTTCAATTGAAGGCGGAAACAGTAGTTCCTGCGCACTAGTTACCTACGTAGACAGCGTCTGCCATTCAACCAGATGAAAATATGACTTTATTAGTTGTACGGTCCGGTGGCAGGGGACTTGGAAACTTGTTCATGGCTGTGGTGAATCATGTCGCCCCGAGCCGAAGGCGAGGTGGCGACATTATTCGCCACAGCCGTGAACAAGTTTCCAAATCCCCTACCACCTGACCGTACAACGAATTTATTATACTGCAAAGTTTTACCATTCCAACGTGTGTTAAGCGAAATTTCCCTGTTTTATGGTCTTAAAAATTGAGTACGCTGACGAAATAGAATTTCCCTTCTGAGTGCCCCAATTCAATGAAAACTGACGTCACTGAAACCTTGGTAAAACGTGCAGTTTGGTGCATAATCTTGATGATTTCACTGCGATATACATTCGTCGTATTTTTATTTAAATATGGATTTAAACAACTTGAAAGGTAAGTAACTATGCATTTTAATGATTTGCTGGCAAAAGTAAACGACCATTAGTTGCCTCAAACGACTATTCGGTTACCCTTTTAACGTTATGCACAATGTATGAGTTTCGACACTTCACAATATTTGCTTACCTATCGACCGATCGACGCCGCCAATATTTGGATGTTGCGTTGAAAGTGTAGTCATGTATACGGGGCTCCCGAAAGGGAAACTGCTTTTATGTGGGTTTTGCCAGTGTACATGATATATATGTTCGGGGCATATTATCCAATCAGATCACGAGATATTTCTTTGCAGTATAATAAAATTTACCCAACATTTCTCGCGCTTTACGTAATGTAATACTGTAATGCGTTGTTATGCGGCGGGAGTACCCCACGGGGAATTACCGAAAACACCTCTACGGATTTTGATGTAAGTCCCCCCCCCCCCCGCAAAAAAAAATGGGGTTAATAGCATGAAATAAATAGAATATTTGTGTTTTTCAGTGAAAGATCGAAATTGATTTCATCGAGTGAACATCATCGCTAATATTTTCACGAGTGGCACATAATATATTTATTTCATGCTTTTCGGTAGTTTATCGGGGAATAATGGTGGATTATAAGGTTGATAATTCATGGTTACAACCATTGAAATTTATTGTAAATGTTTCCGTAACTCTCCAATTGAAGGCAGAAACAGTAGTTCCCGCGCACTAGTTACCTAGGTAAACAGTGCGCGCCATTTAACCAGTTGGAAATATGACGTAATTTACGCGCATTTACCCTACGTTTCTCGCGCCTTACGTAATATTGTAATGCCTTGTTATGTGGAGGGAGGTAACGCCACGGGGAATTACCGAAAACAACTGTAGGCTACTGGATTTTGATGAAAAGGCCAACAAAATAGGGATGGAAATTATCGGTAATATTTTCATTCGTGGCTGCGCCACCCGTGAAAATATTACCGATGATGTTGACTCAATGAAATAAATTTCGATCTTTCACCGAAAAAAACAAATACCCTCTATTTATTCTTATATCAACGGTATGACGTCAACGTACTGATTTGAATACGAACCCTCGAAATCGACATGTGCTATTGATCATGTGACATTTCAAGAAGTCTTCGCGAAACTCTGGAGCGAAATTTAAAAGTACCTGAAGAGGTTACGTAGCCCATTAAAGAAGTTATTGAACTTTTTTTTGTACAGTTCTCTCTTTTTTTACTGATAACTTAACAGCTATCACCTTACTTAATTCAGTGATATAGATCTACCGTTTCTAAAGTTTGGTGAGATTATACAAAACTGAATAGCTCCCGTTAACACCAGGACTACATATATGTACCTGTTTGTTTTCCGTTGAAGGGTTTCGTTCGTTGAAGAAGTTTTGATGGTAAATTGCGAAACACTGACGATAATTCTAAGTGACGCAAACATTGAATGAATTTGCAATTTTTGCACCCATTGACGTAGGATATTTCAACAGATACTATCTTTTCTCGGGAGGCATGAAATGAGATTACTTGACATACACAAAAGCAAAATTTGAAATCTGGCTGACATCTTATATGTTTCCTATATTTTTTCAATAACTCTATCAGCCCGCTACCGTGTTTTAACAACTCTGAGAAAGGTACATATTCAAGATCAGACAGCACGCTCTTAGCACCCTGATCTTGATCTACATTGTTTGCAAAACACCTTAAATTGTCTGGTGTATAAGAAGCTGTCTCACAAAATGACATGTAAATTAGTCTATGTTTTCATCAGTTTTGTCCATCGACGTTGTGAATTTGGACTGTACTAAAGAGTTATTGTCAAGGTTATAAGGAATTTTTAATTACGCTAGTACGTTGGCATCCTTGACTTTCTTGGCTTTTAGGCATGCTTGGCCCTCTTGGCTCTCTCTCTCTCTCTCTCTCTCTCTCTCTCTCTCTCTCTCTGGAACTGTTCTTACAACGAAGAAGGGGAACTCGGAGAGTTCAACGAGTCAGTTCTAATTAAGCACAAGGTTTGTAAGAAAGCATCATCGTAATATAAGGGTATTGGATAACGTCTAAAATCTCTTCACGAAGATAGATTTATATCAACTTAATTAAAAGAACCTTTGATATCAAAATATTAAAGATGACAAGAACATTACGTTATTCTAGCTTTTCGTAAAATTGTACTCTGAAACTATATTTTGTGATGATAGCATAAAAACTAAGTCTCTCTTTCTCTCTCTCTCATAAAATATTAGGGTATTTGATGATAGGGTGAAATACGACATACTTAATTTGCATTCAAAGGTAACAAAAACAACAACTATAACAACAACAATAATAATGATAACAAAAATAGACTTAAGCGCTTTAGATGTGAATTGATTTGAAAAGTTCAACATTGATAAAGTGATAAAAGGTGCAAATCGACATGAAATGAAAGCTTTTCACTTTTTTACGTGGAAAAATGTTATTTCATTTCAAAGGCTCGCCTTTAAGCCTTGCTGTACCCTGCAACAGGACGCGTTACCGTCGACAAAATTGTGTTGCCGCAACGAAAAGTACATCTTTTACCCTGTCACTAGACGGCAAAAAATTCTAACTGTTCAAATTGAGAGCATTTGCAAACTATAAATATAATTTGACTCAATTGATAGAATTTGTCCTTGAAAGGCTATAAAACATTGTTGGAAAAGAAGAAAATGCTTGTTACTAACATTTGTTTTTCTTTTTTCCCATTGCTTCAAACACAAGCTTGTGTAGTAAAGAGTTAAACAATCCACGGTGTTCCTACATCGTCAACCCACGTGACCGGAGATTATGTAATTTAGCATTCAATTACTTAGACGTTTTATTTTGATACATGGTTGGGAGAAAAGCTTGTTTTCCCATTAATTTTTGTTCTTTGACGATCCGTTGAGGAATTTTGTGAGAATTGTCGTTAAACTCAGTACAGTAGAGCACTACATTAGGGCAGGTACTCAAAAATCATTCTGAACAACATTCTTAGTCTAATTCTCAAGAGTTCTCAAAACTTGAAAGTAGCGTAATTTGTGGTTAGCTAAACGAATGGTTAGGCCAATCAGAAAATGCGTTAATTTCTGTATTGAGACTAAAAATGCAATTAAGATTGGTGAGTGAAAACGGTCTCAGATACTTAGCTCTTTATCAGACGACACAGTTTCCGATTTGTCAATATCGACAGCATTTTCAGACTACGAAAATGAACCTCTCTCTCTCTCTCTCTCTGAGTGGACCGGTGTGTGTAAAGTGTAATGCGTGTAAAAAGGCTATGCTAAAAAAAAGATGTTGACATTTTAACATGTTACCTTTATAAAATTACTTGATTATTGTATTGTATTATTTGAGTAACACTGACCTTGTCTTTTGTCAATGCTTTCAATTTGGACGAGTGTAGTATCTTGTCTTCTGTTGAAGAACTAAACAAACGAAGAACTAAAACCGAAGGCCAAAAACTTTGTCAGAAGAGCGACAAAGAGGGGATCGTCTTCATGTGACGTATTGTGATTGTAATTACGGATGGCTGCAAGATGATACTTCGTCTGTAGAAATGTTAGGTGCACTGAATAACCCTAGTGTCTCACATTCTCAACTTTGACGTCTCAAGGTTGTACTGATAAATAACAATGAAAAATAAGGAAAAAAGAAGAGGACTGCTATTAAAGATGATGATGATGATAATGATGATGATGATGATGATTATGATAATGATGATAATAATAATGACGATGATGATGATGATGCAGAGGATGAGGAGGAGGAGAAGAAGAAGAAGAACAACAACAACAGGAACAAGAATAATAACAAGAACAACGAGAAGAAGAAGAGCAAGAAGAAAAAAAAGAGGGAAAAAAACGAAGACGAAGAACAAGACGAAATATAGCAAGAAGAATAGATAACGACGACGACAATGATGATGATGATAATCAACGATAACAAGTAGAAAAGTACGAAGAAGACAATCTTAAAGAATCTTTAAACCAGTTTTTACTTCGTTTTTTTCTTTTTTGAAAATCTAAGTCAAGGCTGCTAATTTTCATTCGCGTGCAAAACTGGCCTCCAAACTATACAATAGGTTGAAATGCATGTAGAAAACACAAGCAATTATCAAGTTCTTTGAATTGTTACTGTTAAATTTCCTATTCCGCCAGGAAGAGTAAGCATATATAGCCGTTTTGCGTAAAAAAGGATAAATGATTTTTTCGGCGTAGCTGAATGTGCTGGCCTTTGACCTACTTTTTGGTACTGATAACAAATGAAAAAATGGGAATTTTTAATTGGTCAAAAATGTAGACATATTTATTCTAAGGGCCCCTGCCTATTTCCGGCAAATTTACACCGTCTATCTTTTTTAAAGATATTTCTTGTTAAAACTATATTGAATTAGTTTCCTCCATAGCCTAGTTGGAGGAGTCGCTCTATTTGGTTTGAAGATCGTGGAGTCGAGTCCCACCAGTGCCATATTTTATAGCTGTTTTCTGCAACGTTTCTATTACAGTGAAAAGAGAGAGTGTTTGTTTTTCCTTTAACCTCTCTACCACACAATCCCGAGTTTTAACGACCCTGAGAAAGAAGCATTTGAAAACATTTTGGAAAAAGGAGAAAATGCTGGTAACCAGTATTTTATCCTTTTCTCACAATGTTTTCTACCCCATCAAATACAAATCCCATCATTTGAGCCACATTTAATCTGTTATCTGCCATTGGTTTCAATTTGGACCAATCTGAATTTTTTTCGTTAGGTAACATCTCTTATGACACTTGCAGTAATCTAGCAAAAGCACGAGTTGAACATATGACACACTGAACTATTTGCAGAAGAAATCTGTTTTCAAAGATGCTTATGAAGTATGGATGAATAGAATTGAATCCGTTTAAGTAAAAACAAGTGTAGAAATTGTGGCGCGGGGGGAATACTTTGTCATGTCAAATTTCGCCTATTGTCGTGTTGGTTTCAAAAGTGATCTACTGCATGAACAAAAAAAAGACGTTTACAAAAAGTAACGAGGTGAAGGCGAACATATCTTGCGATGTAAGGATGAGCAAGTAAAATTACGCTAAATATGTAAATATAGCTGGGATTTCACAATGGGCTCGTAAATACACAATACAAAAATTGTGAAACCTCACACCCATCTACCCCAGGGAACCTTCTGTGATCGATTACTTTTCTAATTAGCGACGAAAATTACCTATACAACTTCGGTAGTCTTCAAATTGGGGCGGGTCTAGATCATCAAGGGTGACACCCATCCTCTTTACATGACATGAATTAGAAAAAAAATATATGTATGTAAAGGTTCAAAACAAATGGTAAAGTGATTGAAGTGTGGCGGAGTCTGCTACAATAAAATTGTTTTATCTTGTAGTGAAATGGAAATGTATTGTCAGATTGTTGCAGTATTTGCATGCAAATGAGGATTGCACAGAGCTTGTGACAGGCGTGGATTTGATAAATAAATTATGTCACATGTTGTTGAACGGCTCATCCAAGTGTGGAACTGAGTGTTTTGAAACTGGAATTCAAGAAAGTTCATTGGAGTTCGTTTATTTCCCTTCTTGATCAAGACCAAAGTCGGTAAGCTTTGAGGAGTAACGATTTTACAGAGGAGTTATGTCTTTTATGTGCGATATCATTGACGCTCGTAGCCTGACATTGCGTTTTCTGGTAACATTAATTCCAAAATTTTCGAGATAGCTGCTTTCTTGACAGTTCATCTCTACAGCACATAATCCCGAGTTTTAAACGACAATGGGGAAAAAGACGTTTGAAAACCAGCACTTTTTCTCATTTCCACAATGGTTTCTAACTTTTCAGAGAACCAAAATCATCAGTGTAACCACATTTGATATGTCGTCTGCAAAGTATAAAATTTTGCCGTCTGGTAAAGAGTTAAAGGCTTGAATTCAGCACATAACGAAGAATGTCATCTGTAATGTGTTTCTCTTAAGATTGAACACTACATACAGCATCCAAAATGTTACCTAATCATTTCTCAGCTCATTCACGGCTGCTGACGACTTTTTGTGCCCCTATTTAAGATAGGGAGCATATTGTTTTTTTTTTTTGGCCCGTCTGTTTGTTGGCTGCACGATTCGGTTTCCGTTCATTAACTGCATTCTTGCTTGAAACATTTTATCCAAATTTTACCAAACGAAGAAGAGTCTTTATGTCAATGAGATGCCGGTTGAACTCCATTTGATTCGATGTTGTGTAGAAAAATTTGTCTTTCTATAAAGTAACTGGACTTTCAAAACGCAAAAATTAAAAATCTTCTTGTTACATTTATTTCAAAGAGATATAACGCGAGTTTGATTATGATCAAAGTGATTATGCTGTTTGAAAGAGTTACATGACTTTAAAACCGTAAAAGCTAGGAAATTACTGTTTTCTATTAAACGATATGCCAAGTATTAATATGAGAATTAATTCAAAGTTAACATGTGTTCTCCTTTCAAGGATATTGGTGGAAGTTGATTACTGGTCAAAATTCAATGGACTTTGAAATTGTGAAAAATTCAACGTTTCTGCTTTCCATTAAGTAGTTTGAGTGATTACTGGTCAAAAACCAATGTTTGGATGTGTTAACACAATCCCGACTTTTAACGAACCTGAGAAAGAGGACTTGAAAACATTGTGGGTAAAGGAGGAAACGCTGGCTACTAGCATTTCTCCTTTTCTTACTATGTTTTGTATCCCTTCAAAAACAAATTTTGATTTTCGAGTTACATTTAATTTGTGGTCTGCAAATGCTTTTAATTTTGACAAGTCCATTTTTTGTCATTTGATAGAAGAGTTAAGGTGCTTTGAAGTTGTGATTTTTTTTTTTTAAGTTTTTTTGTTTCAGTTTAATCATTTTAGCGATAACTGGTCAAACTCCAACTTTGTTTTGCAGATTTTAAGGTACTTCGAAGTTAACAGAAGTTAAAAGGTTCTGGTTTCCATTAGATTACTTAATTTCATTTTGTAACATTTATTCCAAATTCAGTATGTGTTTTTAGGGCAAGGAGACGTCTGATCAGTTCAGTTAAAATCAAAATAAATTGTAAAGAAAGGAGACCTCAAGCTACATGAATAAGTGGATTTGCAATTTTGTCAAACAATCACAGTAACTATGAGCAGATTTTAACTAAATTCACACATAGTTTTATTTAAGTATATTTCCATAAACGAAGCTGGTTCATCGGGATCTTGAAACTGTGAAAATCTACGAGGTCTTTGTCTCCGTCAAAAACTATTTACCCTAAACTGCTATACAAATTGAATGAAAGTTTAAGCCAGCAGTAAAACCCCAAATATTGCGTGTTCAGATTTCATTTTTGCCAGAAAATTTTGCCGTTTCGGAAAGGTAGATCTAAAGTCAGACTGCACATTCTGTGCAGTCTGATCTTAATCTACATTGTCCGCAAAAACCCATTGAGTCGCGCTCAGCAGCTGAAGAGTTGATTAACAGATCAAAACCAAATTTTGCAAATGGTTTGTTATCATTGAGATACACGTACCTCATGAAGTAGTCAGGCAATAACCCTTCAAGCATCTTTCACTACTTTCATTACCTTTACGGGCAGTGAAGATCAAGATTAGACTGCACAAAAGGCTCAGTCTGGTCTTTGCTCTACGCCGAGTCCCCGTAGCTCAGTCGGTAGCGTGCAGGACTTGAGAACAGGGGGTCGCTGGTTCGAACCCCGGCTCGGCCAATTTCTTTCGGAGGATTGATGATAGTCATTGCGACAGGATTCATTCCTGTCTCACTACTGACCATTGTTTCGACGATGGTTATGTGGGAAAGCAGCCAGTGGATTGGAAAGAATATTGCGAGGGGCACTGGTAAAAGAAACTCCAGAAAATCATGCATAAGTGCACTGGCCGCCGCGATATAACTGAAATAATGTTGAAACGGCGTTAAGGTTTACGGCCCCTAACTCTCATATTAAAAGACGGAAGCTGCCGAGATTGGCCGAATAGCCTTTACGAAAACGTCGCTGTTACACGATATTTACCGATGAGTTAGGGGTCATAATCCTTAAACACCATACAATAAATCAATCCATGTTTGCTCTACACTGTCTGCTTTGCTGACATTCTGGAAAAGGGTGACGGTTAAATTACTCTTGTTATGACTTATTTCTAGAATGAAAATGTATGCCGGGTTTATTCGGTTTTCTATTGGTTGAAAAGTGTTTATATCCACCAGAGTTATAGAACTTTGAGATTGTGATCAAATAATTCTGTCGGTTAAAAAAGCTCCTATATTCCAACTCTACGTTTTCTTTAGGCCGACTATTTAACTCCCTCGGCACCACAGAAAAATCCTGATTCTTTTTTGCCTACTGAAAATACAATCTACTGAAAATCAGAAATATTTTATCCTATTGAGCTTGACTGAACAAACGGATGGTTCGGATCCAAGACGAGACCGCACGTTCTGTGCAGTCTGATCTTTATGCTTTGCACAATAAGTCTTTATTTCTCTATTGGGGCTGAATGGGTAAAAAAAAAAAATCACCATTGCTGATCTAAGATCAGAGAAGACAACCTGAGCAGTCTGGTATTGACAATTCATTGTCCGAAAAACATACTATGAATTCCTCTTGGCGGCCAGTGTGTTCAGTAATGCTTACTGGAAAATATTTTTCTGTGACTAAGATTTAGATAATCTACGTAAATTAAAGGATCAATGGCGGCAAAAAGTAAACAATGCTGGTGTTAACATGCATTTAATAATCAAAATCATACCATTTAAAAGTATGGAATTATTATGAAGATGACAGTCTCTTATCATACGGTCAATCCAAGTGTTAGTCGTTCGCGGAAAAAAAATGAGTTTTAAAAATACGTAAAAAGTTGCGAAGTCGTTATATCTTTTGTTTGTTTTTTACATTGCTTTTCATCTGCGACTAACACTTCAACCGATAGTACAATAACAGATTGCTATCTTCTGACTAATTTCCATACTTTTAAATGGTATGATTTAAACATAAATTCTTTTTTTAATATCTGCAATGTTTATCTTTGGCCTCTACTGGACCTTTAAGCTTTGATCCATGAATACACGTGAAAAGGTGGTGATAAAGAGATAAATTTTTCACCACGGTATTTTTTGGTTCGATGGCACTTTTTCTTATTGAGGTAATGCTGAGGCCCCCGCCTAGTAACTATTAAACCCAGGAAATACTTTTTAAAAAGCGAGCTATCACCGCGATTATGATTAATGTTGTTAAAAACAACGTAAAGCACCATAAAAATAAGACCAAACTAAATATTTTTATAAAGGATACTAAATTGAGTCATGCTCTGTGAAAAAGGGAGCTTAATGCATCTGCTAAAAATATCGACCCAGGTCAGCCTGCACAGTTCGCGCAGGCTGAGCTGTGTCAAAACTTTTTGCTATTTGGAAATTTTATGAATGCCAAAGCATCATTCTACCTCAGGATTGAGTCGGTTGTAAGACAAAATGGATTTAACCCTTTACCAAACAATCCCTGGTTTTCACGACCCTGAGAAAGAAGCCTTCTGAAAACATTGTGGGAAAAAGGAGAAAATGCTGGTAACCAGCATTTTCTCCTTTTTCCCACAATGTTTTCTTCCCTTCCCAAAACAAATTTCAATTTTTGAGTCACATTAATTTTGCCTTCCGCAAAAGCTTCCAATTTGGACTGGTCTAAAATTTTGTCGTTTGGTAAAGAGTTAAGAAATCCATAATCATGTGATGACTTGCTTGGTATAATGCATCACCTGGATGCATTAAGCCCCCTTTTAACAGAACATGGCTCATATTTACACCATTTTCTATCAAAGTGGCTAAATGCATCTCTGTGATGCAATTTACCCAGCAAATCAATATCATAATTATGGATTCACAAAATCAGTTTTGTCTAACAACCAACTGAATCATGAAGTAAACTGGTCCTCTGGCATACAGAAAATTGACCAATAGCAAAAGGTTTCGACCCATGTCAGCCTGCGCAGGCTGACATTGGTCGATGATTTTTGCAGATACATTAAATCCTCTTTTCTTCGAGTATGCCTCATAATAATGCACATTTCAGATTTTGGCGAGATGCAGTCAGCGGTGATGACCTTGTCATTGTTAGTTGTGGAGACATTGCTGGCGTCTGTGACAGGTACAAGACCTTCCTCTACTCTAAATTAGACCATCTGTATATTCTTGAAAAACAGTGCAGCAGCACTTCTGATTGTCGGCTAAAGAGACAGCCAAAGAAAGTTCCCATTTCATTGTCTAAATAAGCAACAGATATAGTTGACCCTTCACCAAATAGTCACGAGTTATACGGCCTTGAGATAAAGGGTTTCAGAGAATATTATTCGTAAAGTTCTACCATTTTCTTCTTCTCCTACGCTGTGTTCTACCCTTTCGAGGGAACTTTTTTTTTTTTCGGCTGCAAGTACTTTCCCCCCCCCCCTTTTTTTTTTTGGACAAGTCTAAGTTTTGTCGCCTGGTGAAGAATTGAGGATCTCATCCTTTGCCATGCAGACATGCAGCATCTTTGGTACAAAGATGAGGCAAGACTGGGGAAGACTTTGCATTCATTGTGACAAGATTAGCTGGAACTCCAAAACGGCCTTGGAAATTTGAGGATGCTTCTTTATACTTGCAGGGTTTAAAATAATTCAGGAAGACATCATTGATAGGCTTGACACTGTAAGTATGAATTTTCATATACTGTACCCACAGCTCCAGACAGAGGGAGTGATTTTGATTTCAAAACTGAAAATATTAATCTTTCTCCACTAAACCCATGTTGTGGGTACTCATTAGAATCGTCTCAGGGTTTCGAAGAGAAATAATGGATTTAGAATATCATCACTCCCTCTTATCTGGAGCTCTGTGTACCTGTACTTTTATCACATTACTACCCATATTTTCATTGTAATACAGCTATTACGAATTTTCTTATCCTACCCACGTTTTAGATGAGCAAATAGTGTTGTATCTGGTCACAGATCTGTAATCGTACGCCTCATTTTTAAAATTGTGCTGATTCAGATTTTTCTGTGAAATCAAGGGTCAAAAGTGTGATCGCGACAAAGCTGCGAACTCTTTGCTCTTAAGATTCAAAACAGAATCATTATTTGCAAGTTTCTTGGAAATATTTTTCGTCCGTTACTCTTTGGCAGCGGGTTTTACCCGCTGTCATAGTTCCCACATCACGTGTGCATGTATATACCGGTTTTCGAAGCCTACTATCTTTATCTAGGTCAAATTTTTGCTTCCGGCAGGTTTTGCCTGGATACGCAAGTAAACAAAACCAGTTTCATACACTAACAAAACAGTTCTGCCATTGATATTCAAAAAGAGCAGATCAACTTGATACTGTGTGTTCCCTGAAAAAATTAAAACTTCTCATGTTTATGTTGTCTTAAGATTCAAGACAACAAAATAAAAGCCAGTGCCGAGTTTGACACCTCTCCACAATCCGGCGCATTTATACTATAACACAGCTGGTTGCTGCAGAACTCGTACCCTGAAGAACTCGTATCCAAATCTCAAGGGGATGAGCTCTGTGTTAGTTTACGAGGAAAATGTCCTAGCACATACCTATTTATTAGCATGTATTCAGTGCCAGAAAAAGAAACCCGCTGCCTTCAGTGTGTTAGCACTTTGATTTATATATGTATGGCCACTTTTACCCAAGATGTAATTTTTATTCTCAATTTGGTGTTTCAGTTGTTGGTCAAAACACAATCTGCCTCTACTGTAACAGAGATATGGGATTCAGGAGTTATACCCGTGTTCATTGACGACAATATAAAATCTCGTAAGTCTCGTATACTGCAATTCCTCCGTTTACATATTTGAGATACATCCCTGCTATAAATATTGTGGTCAAAGAGCAGATGCTTTTTTCCACAAACAATATTTGCTCCTCTTCCGACATTGTTCTCAATATTATTCTGAATTTCAAAGTATATCCAAAGGCATGTGAGGGTGTCTAGGCTTAACCTGTCCGTCTCTGGATTAACACAATACCTTAAGCATCTTGCAGCTGACAGATTTTGAAAACATATTATTAAGCGGTGTTTCCTACCGACAAAATTCGTCTGCAAATTTTAGTACGAGTATGTCTCGTCTGGCATTCTGATTGTCATTTCAGAATCACGTGCTCCATATTTCGGATCACTTTTACCATGGTTTAATTAAATGATATTACCAAAGTATCGGAGTTTAACACTTACATGGGCTGGAGCACCAAATAGGCATGATTATTTTGTAAGAAGAGATGAACCCTGAAGTATATCTTTTCTCGTCTGATAAACGAGAAGTTCTGATGACGCAAAGAGTGGTCTCAATTTCTCTTAACATGAAATCCAAGTCTCAGTTCATGTATTTAGACATTATCTGATCAAGCCTGGCACACATAATCGTTGTTATGTTTGACAGGAAGTAAATTTACGAGCGACCTCTGATGGTGACAGTGTTGGTTGTCTGCACGTTCTTGGTGTAGGTATTGTCTTGCAATCCGACAAAATTTGACTGCGATGAACTTTTGAGGGAACATTAAGTTCGTTTATTTTGAAAAGATAAGATAATGACAACGTGCTTTTGATGAATCGGAACCCAACGGATTTTGTTCGAGTAAATTTACAAATAGGACCGGTTTAATTACAGTTTATAATGATTCGTTTTTGTACTTGATGCGTCTCAGAGAAAATTAAAGAATCTTTCGATTGAAATGCTTTGTAAAATAATGACCTGCTGGCTGTCTAAGAATAATTCCGCATGGTAATAATCTCAAAAAAAAATCTCCTTAGTTAAAAAAAAAACTTGATAAGTGAACAAACAGTGAAAAAGATCTAGATCACCGTTTATTTGAAAAAAGAAAAAAAGACGTTGATATTAATGTATTCGAATTCTATATAATGGTGCAGTATAAATAATAACTCTCGGGCTGCCACACGCTATTCAGTGCGCTTTAGCGGGCAGCCTAGACAAAGATCAGACTGCACAAAACATTGCAAGACTTAATTATCAAGCCCGACCGTGTAGCTCAGTGGTTAGCGTATCCAACTCGTGGACCTGGTGGTTGTGAGTTCGATACCCAGTTGAGGCAAACTTTCTTTCCGACGATTTTTCGCCTCTCACTTCTGACCCATGCGAGAAAAGTATTCAGTGACTGGAAAGAAAGTTATGTCAGTGCTAGTGTGAGAAAGCCAGGAAACACATGCGTAGGTGCACTGACTGCCGTGATATGACTTTAGCTATTAAAACGACGTTAAACTCCAATACAACTAATCACTCAACTTAATTATCACATATGTTTAGTCAATGAATTTAGGACTATCTGTATATAGCTTGATCTTAATGTTTTTGTTTGTTTGTTTGTTTGTTTGAATGGTGATTTACGCCGCTTTCAACATTATTTCAGTCATATCACGGCGACGGTTCATATATTCATGTATTTCCTGGGTTTCACCAGTACTAGGCTAGGGCTAATGTGTTTAAAGAAAAACAGACCGAGTCCGGTTCATTCTAGAGTACCCTTTGTGTTTCGTCTATTTTAAAAGACCTTATATCTTTGACTACCAGCTCAAGAAAATCGACGAATTTGGTCAAAGTCATACATCAGGTAGCAAATGCTCTAGTATCTTTGTCTAGCATAAGAAAGCAGATGGCCCTAGGTCATAGTCTAGCGTTAGATGGCGCATGGTCTGGGGTCAAAGTCTAGCACCAGGTTGCAGATAGTGTAAGGTAATAGTCTAGCGTTAGATGGCGCATGGCCTAGGGTCATAGTCTAACGTAAGATGGCGCATGGCCTAGGGTCATAGTCTAGCTCCAGGTAGCGGCTAATGTAGGGTCATAGTCTAGCGTTAGATGGCGCATGGCCTAGGGTCAAAGTCTAGCAGCAGGTTACAGATAGTGTAAGGTCATAGTCTAGCGTTAGATGGCGCATGGCCTATGGTCAAAGTCTAGCACCATAACAGATAGTGTAAGGTCATAGTCTAGTGTTAGATGGCGCATGGCCTAGGGTCATAGTCTAGCATCAGGTAGCGGCTAATGTAGGGTCAAAGTCTAGCGGTAGATGGCGCATGGCCTAGGGTCAAGTCTTGCATCAGGCTATGGATAGTGTAAGGTCATAGTCTAGCGTTAGATGGCGCATGACCTAGGGTCATAGTCTAGCATCAGGTAGCGGCTAATGTAGGATCATAGTCTAGCGGTAGATAGCGCATGGCCTAGGGTCAAAGTCTAGCATCAGGTTACGGCTAGTATAGGGTCATAGTCTAGCGTTAGATGGCGCATGGCCCAGGGATCAAGTCTTGCATCAGGCTGCGGATAGTGTAGGGTCATTTGCCAGCTTTAGATGGCGCATGGCCTAGGGTCATACTCATAGTCTAGCATCAATAAGCGGCTAGTGTAGGGTCATAGTCTAGCGATAGATAGCGCATGGCCTAGGGTCAAGTCTTGCATCAGGCTGATGATAGTGTAGGGTCATTGTCTAGCGTTAGATGACGCATGACCTCGGGTCATACGAGTAGTCTAACATCAGGTAGCGGCTAATGTAGTGTCATAGTCTAGCGATAGATAGCGCGTGGCCTAGGGTCAAGTCTTGCATCAGGCTGTGGATAGTGTAGGGTCATTGTCTAGGGTTAGATGGCTCATGACTTAGGGTCATAGTCTAGCATCAGGTAGCGGCTAGTGTAGGGTCATAGTCTAGCATCAGGTAGCGGCTAGTGTAGGGTCATAGTCTAGCGTCAGATAGCAGATGGTCTAGGATCATATTCTAGCATCAGGAAACGGACCCTCTAGGGTAATAGTTTAGCAACAGGTAGCAGATAATGAAAAGATATAGTCTAGCATCTGGTAGCAGATGATGAACGGTCGTTTCTTGCATCAGATAAGAGATGTTTTTTGTGTAATTTATATACTGCAAAGAAATTTCTCGCGATCTGGTGGGATAATATGCTCCGAATATATTGCTGTCCACTGGCATAATAAAAGGACAGCACAGCTTACCTGTCTGAAACTACGTAGTCTTCACTTGTACACTTCAACACAAAATTAAAAACCGTGAAGTGTCACAGGTCATATATTGTTACGGTCGTCTGAAGCAACTCATATTCGTTTGTTTACTTTTGTCAACAATTCAGAAAATGAACGGTTACTTACCTTGAATTTGTTTAACTTCTTGTTTTAATGAAAGTACATGTAGGGTAGACTAACACTGGAGGCAACTCTAAATGTGTTACCGTTATTGCGCAAAAAAATGGTGCAAAATTCTTGTCCTTTGGGTGGGGTTGAATTACGCCGTTTTTTAGTATTTTCCTAAATTATTTTTCTTGACTGTAAAGCTTTTTGAATTGTAACCAACACATTAGGTTTATAGTCTAACATTAGACAGCAGATGGTCTAGGATCATAGTCTTACGTCAGATAGCGGATGGTGTTGGGTATTAGTCTATCATCAGGTAGTGGAAGGTGTTAGGTGCGGATTGTGTAGGCTTTAGTCTAGCATCAGGTAGAGGATGGTGTAGGTTTATAGTATAGAATCAGATAGTGGATGGTGTAGCCTGTAAGTCTATCATCAGGTAATGGATATTAAAGTTAAGAGTTTGAAAGCAGATGATGGAGGATATAATTTCATCATACGGTAACGAATGGTGAAAGGTTATTGTCAAGAATCAGAAAGCAGATGGTCTAGGGTCATAGTCTAGCACAAGGTTGGAGATTGAGCAGGACCAAAGCATCAGGTAGCGAATAGTGTAGGTTTATAGTTTAGAATCAGATAAAGGATGGTGAAGGGTATTAGTATAGCATTGAGTGATTGTGTAGGGTTATAGGTTAGAAACAGAAAGCAGATGGACTAGGGTCGCAATTTAGCATCAGGTAGCAGATGCTGCAGGGTTATAGGATTGAATCCGATAGTGGACATAGGGGTCCGTAGTTTGACTCCTATCACCCATAGACTAAAACAAGGGATTTAACTGTATGCAGCCCGTTACTCGCCCCCGGTTACAAAAAAACAACGTATCTTTTCTGCCCCATCAGTTATTCTCCTAATTTTTTCTACAGCTGAGAGCCAAAACATTTTTTCTACCAGAAAAACACAACTGTTTGTCAGTGGCTAATGCAGTCTGGCTGATACATTCGCTCGAACTTGTAAACTCGCTCAAAAATCTTCGTCATTGACACGGGTTCGTACATTCGATACTGACGTTCGCGCATATAAACCAATGAAATTTCTCGTTCCAAACAGTGTCACCGTACTGTCACATGACAAAAAGGTGTGAGCAGCTGTACGAAATTTAATTGGTTGAATGCACGACTGTTAGTACATATCAACCAATGAAATTTCTCGTTCCAAACAATGTCACATGACAGAAGATGGCTGCAGCTGTTCGAAATAAGAACGTGGATCATAAATTCAACGAATTCTGAGGTGTTTCGTCGTTATTGAAGATAAAGACTATAGGTCAGTAGTATTTTTAAACATGTTTAAAGGGTGGGTGCCGCTAATGCTGCGTTTCATTGGATCTAAAGTGCTTTTTTTATCTTGAAAACGGATGTAAGAACCCGTGTCAATGGGGCAGATTTTTGAGCGAGTTTACAAGTTCGAGCGAATGTATTAGCCAAACTGCATTAGCCACTGACAAACAGTTGTGTTTTTCTGGTAGAAAAATGTTTTAGCTCTCAGCTGTAGAAAAAAAATAGGAGAATAACTGATGGGGTAGAAAAGATACGTTGTTTTTGTGGCATTTGTCGAAGACAATGCCACTATGAGATCAATAATAAATGTTCAATATTGAATTTTGAAGACCATGTATGGTATTTTGTCCAAAACCGAAGGAAGTAAACCCAAGTAAACTCAATTTTTCAAGACAAATGAGTTTTTCAATAGCACTCAGATATATAATTGGAAATGGCGTATTGAAATAAACTGCAAAAGGCTATCGATCGTGGAAATACTTCTTTTTGAGTAAAAATAGCTTCACATCTTCATAGCCTTCTATTGGCGCAATGATATGCACAAAATTTGTCTTCTGACCGCTTTGCTTCCGGGGTTGTTCGTTCAAAAACCAGTTCGTCCCTGGGCTTGTTCGTCCCATGATTGCACGCTACTCATTTGATTGTGCATGAATATTTACAGGAAGAAAACTTTATTGTAATGTTGGGAATTAGGTCCTGACGGCCAAAGATATCTCAAAATCATAGTATTCAGGTATAAATTTAATTGAATTCAATATATTTACATGGCTTCTCTCTCTACCCATCGTGCATCCTTCCGTCAAGGGACGTTACTCCTGACTCTTCTTGAAAGATCAAAGGGAGATCACCAATACACAAATAACGCAAACTTAGGCACCAGTAATCTCCCTTTAACCAAAGAGACGTATTAATTTGCTCAGGAGGTTGATTTTCAAGTTAATATTTAAATAATATTTCTCTTTTTTTTTTTTTAGCTCACCTGAGCACGAAGTGCTAAGGTGAGGTATTGTGATCGGTCATTGTCCGGCGTCCATCTGTCCGTCTGTCCACAATTCCTTTAAACATCTTCTCCTCCTAAACCGCTGGGCCAATCTTGGTGAAATTTGGCAGGGATGTTCCTTGGGTGACGCTCTACCAAACTTGTTCAAGAGATTGAATTTTACCCTTAACTCTGGTTGCTATGGCAACAGAAAGGAAAAAAATAGCAAAATCTTTGAAAATCTTCTTCTCTGACATTAGAAGGCGTAGAGCTTTGATATTTGGTATGTAGCATCTCCTAGTGGACCTCTACCAAGTTTGTTCATATGATGACCCTGAGGTTAAAACTGGCCCCGCCCCGGGGGTCACAAGTTCGAACATAGGAACAAAGAAAGAAAACTTTAAAATTCTTCTTCTCTGAAACTGGAAGGCATGGAGCTGTGATATTTGGCATCTAGCATCTCCTAGTGAACCTCTACCAATTTTGTCCATATGATGCCCCTGGGGTCAAAACTGGCCCCGCCCCAGGGGTCACAATTTCGAACATAGGAACAAAGAAGGAAAACTTTAAAATTCTTCTTCCCTAAACCTGGAAGGTGTGGAGCTTTGATATTTGGTATGTAGCAATTCCTAGTGGACCTCTACCAAGTTTGTTCAGTGATGCCGCTGGGGTCAAAACTGGCCCAGCCCCGGGGGTCACAAGTTCGAACAAAGGAACAAAGAAGGAAAACTTTAAAATTCTTCTTTTCTAAAACTGGAAAGCATAGAGCTTTGTTATTTGGTATGTAGTGAACCTGTTCTAAGTTTGTTAGCCCACCTGAGCACAACGTGTTCAGTTAGTTCAAAATTGGGTCACCTAGGGTCATAAACTAGGTCTCAAGGTTAAATTAAACTAATACTTTGTGGGCACTCTAGAGGCCATAATTTTTGCTCAATTGACTTGAAAATTGGTCAGAATGTTTGTCTTGATGAAATATTGGGTGAGTTTGGAATTGGGTCACCTGGGGTCATGAACTAGGTCACTTGGTCAAATTTAAGAAATACCTTGTGGGCACTCTAGAGGCCACATTTATTGTTGAATTAACTTGAAAACTGTACAGAATGTTTGTCTTGATAAATGTTTTGACGAGTTCTAAATTGGGTCACATCGGGTGACAAATTAGGTCACTAGGTCAACTTCAGGAAATTCCTTGTGGACGCTCCAGAGGCCACATTTTAAGCTCAATTGACCAGACAATTGGTTCGAAATTGAATTACGCACGTGGAGTGAATTTCGCCTATTGACTCAGGTGAGCGATCCAGGGCCATCATGGCCCTCCTGTTTTCAAATTATTAATTCTACACAGTGGCTTCCTTGACAAATGCCACATCAGCGTTTTCAACGCTTTGATTTGTAACCGGGAGCGAGTAACGGGCTGCATACAATTAAATCCCTTGTTTATAATATACATAGTCTATGGGTGCCAGGAATCAAACTACGGACCCCTATGATAGTGGATTGTGAATGGTCAAAGTCTAGCATTAGCAAGCGGGTGATAGGGTCAAAGTCTAGGATGAGGTAGTCGAAAAAGCAGGGTTATAGTCTAGCATCAGGAAACGGATGATGTACAAATAGAATAATAGTTTGGAATAGGATAAAGGATTATAAATGGTCATAGTTTAGGATCAGAAAGTGGATGGTCTAAGGTCACAATTTAGCATCGGATAGAAGATGGTCTAGGGTCAAAGTCTAGCATCATATCGCGGATAGTGCAGGGTCATAGTCTGGCATCGGGTGCTGATGGTGCAGGGTCATAGTCTAGCATCAGGTTGTGGAGGGTGATATCTAGCATCAGGTTGCGGAAGGTGCAAGGCCATAGTCTGGCATCAGATAGCGGATGGTACAGGGTCATAGTCTAGCATCGGGTGCTGATAGTGCAGGGTCTTGGTCTAGCATCGGGTTATGGAAGGTGCTGAGTCATAGTCTAGCATCAGATAGCGGATTGTGCAGGGTCATAGTCTAGCATCAGGTTATGGAAGGTGCAGGGTCATTGTCTAGCATCAGATAGCGGATGGTACAGGGCCATAGTCAAGCATCGGGAGCTGATGGTGCAGGATCATAGTCTAGCATCAGGTTGCTGAAGATGCAGGGTCAAAGTCTAGCATCAGATAGCGGATTGTGCAGGGTCATAGTCTAGCATTAGATAATTGATGGTGTAGGCTCATAGTCTAGCATTAGGTTGCTGATGGTGCAAGGTCATAGTCTAGCATCAGGTAGCGGATGGTGCAGGGTCACAGTCTAGCATTGGTAGCTCACAGTGTAGGGTCACAGTCTAGAATCAGGTAGCTGATTGTGTAGAGCCATGGTCTAGCATCAGATCGCAGATGGTATAGGGTTTTAGTCTGGCATCGGGAGCTGATTGTGCAGGATCATAGTCTAGCATCAGGTAGCGGATGGTGTAGGGTCATAGTCTAGCTAGCATTAGGTACTTGCTGGTGTTGGGTCATAGTCTAGCATCAGGCAGCGGATGTTATAGGGCTATAGTCTAGCATCATATAGCGGGTGGTGCAGGTTCATAGTCTAGCATCGGGTGATGATGGTGCAGGGTCATACTCTAGCATCAGGTTGCAGAGGGTGTGGGGTCATAGTCTAGCATCAGGTTGCGGAAGGTGTAGGGTCATAGTCTAGCATTTAGCATAAAATATTGTACATAGGATCATGGTCTTGCATCCGGTAGGAGATAGTGTAGGGTCATCATCTAGCATGAAGAAGCATATGGTATCTAGTATCAGGTGCAGTCTGATCTAGATCACTTGCAAAAGTTTCCTCAGTCATTGCTGTGGAAGAGAATATAGGATAACCATAATTCCAGACTACGCATCACGAATTTGTGAAATTTTGGCGTGAAGTCAGATCACTTAGATAACAGATAAAAATATTATGATATTAGTGATGGAGGAACCTCTCACCACGGTATCATTAAAACACTGAAAATTGTGACTATTTAAACATGGAGATAGTCTAATATATCAATACCGGTAAATTAGAATAAAGAAATGATTTGAACTGATATGTATTGAGAAAACGGTGTAGAGCTTAGCAGTTCTGATTACTCATCGAGTACAGGTAACTGCTGCTGAACTGTTTTCGAAGGACGAAAAAAAAAACAGAAAAAGAACAGAAGCCAATCAGATCTGAGTAAAAATTAAAATGATTTAATAGGATATTATGTTTGTCTTTACGATGCATAAAGAACTTTCAACAGACTTGTCTTTTATTCGAACATGGATAAACCTGAATTAATAACCACCTGCGTTACAGACGATAAAATTTACGGCTCCTTCATTTTACAACCCATTTGCGGACAACAAATTCAATCTGGCTCAAATGACCCTGAATGTAAGAGGCTGTTGAAAACATTGTGGCAAAAGGAAAAAAGTCTCTTTTTTCATCAATGTTTGCCATTGTTTTAAGGGGAAAAAAATGTAATTTGAGCAACATTGAATTTGTCGTGGGCGAATGCCTTGAATTTGGACAAGTTCAAAGTTTTGTCGTATAGTAAAGAGTTAAGACAGGTTTGACTTTAAAATTATGACACATTACCTTCAAAAACATGTTAGTAGTAGACAGCGTTGAAAACAGTTACATTTTCATGAAATCAACATTGATAATCATTATTAACTCTTTATCATACGGCAAAATTTTGGACTTGTCCAAATTGAAAGCATTTGATCTTTTTGAAGACATTATACTACAGAAAGGTTCCGAGGTTCTGTTTTGTATCCATTCGGGTAGTAAATAATATTTACGGATATTTTCATAAAAAAATTCAATCATTAAAAAAGTGTAACTCATCTTCAACAACCCGAATATTCAAGGCAAGGCAAACTGGACACTGGACAGAACCTTAACTCTTTATCAATACCTATGTGTCTGCCCTTTTCTATCATCAACTAGTGACAAGAACATCTAGAAAGTTAGCAAGTAACCTACTCTTTTCAAGTTATTATTCAACTTCATAGAATAAACACTTCATGATAATCAACATTAACTCTTTATCATACGACAAAATTTTAGGCCTGTCCAAATCGAAAGCATTTGCAGACGACAATTTCCATAAGGCTCGAATGATGAAGTTTGTCTGTGAAAACAATATAGGAAAAGGAGAAAATGCTGGCTACCAGCATTTTCTCCTTTTCCTCAAATGTTTTCAAATGCTCTTTACACAGCCCTGGTCGTTGAAACACAGAATTGTGTGGTGGAGGGCTAATGAAGACTTTTTTTAACCAAAATAAAAAACTCTTTATGGACGATTTCGTTTTGAGCCACAATACTTTCACAAGTGGTCAGTTGCAAGTCTAATAAAGTTGTCCGCTCGACGGCTGGTAATGTGGTGTTTTGACGTTTCAAATCATCCAAGTTTCACTGACAGCATCCGGTTTTCTAGGTGATGATTTCCACAGGAACGTGACAACAGCACTCAATATGGTAGTCTCTATGACAAGTCAGTGTATCACCTTTCCTAACAAGACTGCCGCCGATACAGACTACGTTAATATCACAGGAAAGTCAAGTGGGTTAGTGTAAATCTACATGTACTTATCTTTCATCGACTGTTACAAGTCAAATAGAATCTATATGCATGCAATTTTATTAGTAGATCTACTCCTGCCAGGATGGGGTTCACCCCCATCAAAAGCTACACAACAATATTTTCAAAGTTCAGATAGACTAATGTTAAGCCCCTGTCACACTATACAGCGTTTCCACTGCGTTGGCATGGCGTTGTTTAATTTCCCAGAGCGCCATAAGATCGCAGGAGAAATCGGATATTTTTCGCTATGATGGATATGTCACAGCGTTCTCACCGCGATCAAGGCGTTGCTACGGAGCACCCTTGGCGTATTATAGCGTTCCTACGGAGTTTTTCTGGGCGATTCTCTGCGCTCTCATGGCCATTCCACTGCGTGTGCTGCGCTTTCACGGTGCTCACACTGCATGCACTGGGCGTTCTCGAGGCGCCCACACTATGCTGACGGCGTGTTCATGACAATCGTTTGAACTATGAAAACGAACAGTACGTATGTATGTATACACATTTATTCATCAGATGTTTCTTTGCTGCGCTCTCGAAAAGTCAATAGTGAATAAAACTATGCCCGAAGAAAGGGGAATAAAGCAGGACAGAAAGCCCCAATCCTCTCAAAATAGAAGCAAGACAACGACTGTCACCCTATCAACCAGCACTAGCCTGGCTTGCATATCAGCCATGAAATGAACGTTTATTTGCATACTCGTCTACTATATGTTCGTTTTTGTCAAGTAATGACCGATGGACGTGGTAGAAGCGCCTAAGAAGCGCAACGATCGCCGTTGCAGTTCCGAACAGTCGTTGTAAGAGCGCTGACAAATAAATAACACTCCGTGTAAGCGCCGTTGACGCGCCGTATAAGCGCAGTAGAGACGTAGTGACATCTCAGAAAACGCCGTACAATCTCCGTGCGAGCGCCAACGACAACTATAGCGTTCGCACTGCGATATCTGTGCGCGTCGTCGGAGCTCCCGTGGCGTTGTGAGAGATCTTACTGCGCTGCTATGGCGACTTTCCGGTGATCCCACTGCGCTCTTATCAGAACGCCGAGCGACGGCGTTTGTTTTGTGCATGCACAAAATGCGCGCCGTCGCTCGGCGTTCTGGACGATCGCTGCGCGTCTATTTGCGATGCCAGTGCGTTGCTGCGGCGATGCTTGCGATCGTACTGCGCGCACCTCGGCGTTCTGATTTTTTTCATGGAAGCCATGGGATCGCCGCCCTAGTGTGACAGGGGTTTAAGACAGCATTTTTCAGTTGTGATAATATCAGTTCTTTCTATTTTCGTCCATTCGGTCACGTTTCATCAAACAAATGTAGCCTATACTTTAACTTTTGGAGTGAAGGGTATGAACGGGAATACAGAGTGTATGTCTTTAACAAGTAACCGACAACTAGGTTTTTGAAAAAAAGCCCTAATCCATCGGTGACGATCAACTATTCAGAGCCGATCCACATAATCAGAGCCTTTCTTTATTTATGTCAATTTTGTGTTAATTCTTATCAGTTCTTTGCCGCTAGCGAATTGAACAGTTCAAGACAACAATTCACGCTTGTAGGACAGCAAAACTCTCTCTTTTTTTGCCTATTTAATGGCAATATCAGACGAATTAAATGTTGCTCTATTTGAAGGGATAGAAAATATTGTGATCAAAGATGAAAAATGCTGCTTATCAGCATTTTCTCGTTTTCTTCCACAGGGTCGTCTAACCATGGATTGTTCGGAAAAGGGTTGAATAACAACTTGATTACTTAAAGTACCCTGCATTAGGCATTAAAAATATTTCTTTACACTGGAGTAACAAAACATGGTATTTCTGCAACCTAGCTGATTTGATGCCCAAATATGATCATTAGAGGAAGTATATCATCTCGAACTTGGTGTCAGTGGCGTACTAAGGCATACCCATGTAGGCACAGACATGCTCTACCTTTGAAAACAACAACTTTTATTTGAAGAACACTTCAAATTTAACCATATGAACACACTTTGGGATACGAAAGGTCAAGATTTCTCGCTCGAGCCGTCAAGGATCAAGCCATGCTAGAGCTGTGAAAAAGGGGTTTTAATTTGCAAAAAAGTATCTTTAGAAGGTCAGCCTGCGTAGTCCGCGCAGCCTGACATGCGTCGAAACTTTTTGCTTTTGGTCAATTTTCTGCATGCCAAAGGACCAGTCTACCTTATGGTTCAGTCTGTTGTAAAACAAAATGGATTTTATGGATCCATAAGTATCTCGTAACTCATGACTTGCTTGGTATAATGTATCACAGAGATGCATTAATCTTCCTTTCCCAGATCGCTGTTGAGTTTTCTGTTTTTTAGGTGTTACAGTGATGTTGGTCATATCGGACGGCAACAAATTCTCAATCTGGGATCTCGGTGTGGTAGCATTGGTGTCATCATGCACGAGATTCTCCATACGATCGGACTCTGGCATGAACAAAGCCGAACTGACAGGGATACCTACGTTCAAATTCACTTTTCTAACATACTGCGTAGTACGAGTTTTTTCTTTTTCTTTAACTCTACTTTCACTAGAGTGTTGTAAAAAAAAAAGAAGATTTAACCCTTGACCGCACAATGCCGACTTTTAACAACCCTGGGAAAGAAGCCTTCTGAAAACATTGTGGGAAAAAGAGAAATTGCTGGTAACCAGCATTTTCTCTTTTTCCCACAATATTTTCTATCCTATCAAAGAAAATTGCATCATTTAAGCCATATTGTAATAGTCATCTGCAAATGCTTTCAATTCGGACAAAGCTAAAATTTGTCGTCTCATAAAGGGTGAAATCAATCAGAAGCTGTTGTTGTATCATGTGTTTGCTTTTACTGAGGTGATAATATAGCTTGGGTCGTATAGCATTTCTTTGAATGTCGTATGCCTCGGTCTATTGTTTGCACTCAGTGTTCCAGCTAGGGACAACGATCGTATTTAGCCAGTTGATTTCTTTTGCTTTTATTGGCCCGATCCCATACACGACATTTCGTCGAATAAAAATCGTCTAAAAACAGTTTCTTCGAAGACCAATCTTGCCGAAGCGACGTTTCACCAAGTACGACAGTTCGCCGAAAATGACCAAAAAATAATCTGAAGTGCGACATTTGGTCAAAAAATACTTGTCAATCATCTTTTCGCATTTTCCCCCAACCATTAGGGACTATTAAGAATGATTTAAAAAAAAAAAAGTTGGGTTTTTTTTTTTTCAAGTAGAACATTATCAAAAAGAGGAAGACAATTTCTTATTTTATGGACTATTTGATGAATCAATTTGTAGCTTCACCCTGCAGTTGAAGTTGATTATTTCTGTTGTTGTTGTTGTTGTCGTCGTCGTTCTTGTTGTTGTTATTGTTTTTGTCGAAATTCGATACATTTCGACAAAGTCCGACAAAGTGTCACTTTGACGAAACGTCGTATTCAGCCAAACGTCGTTTTCGAAAGATGAGTCTTCGACGATTTTTTTTTTTTTTTTAAATGAAATGGTTTTTGACGAAATGGCCCGGGTTCAGCCCAATGACATTGGTCCGTGATATCTATATTGGTGGGAAAACGTGGTAATATAGACAACAGGAACGTTAGAAAAGTGTACTGAAAGTATCTCAGTAGGGATTGTCAGCGAAAACAGTTCCTCCTGTTGAAAATTCTTCAAATAGCAGACCTCTTTTAAAACATTGTGACAAAAAAGAGAAATTGACTGACATATGACTACCGATTATATTCACTTTTTGCCACAATGCCTTTTTGTGTGTGTTATACATTATTATCGTGTTAAACAGAAGTAACGGGTACAGGTTCTCGTGTTCTAGACTATTTCCATACCATACGACAAAATTTTACACTTTTACAAATTGACAGCATATACAGAGGTGAATTAAATGTTACTGAAATGGTGAAATCGAAAACAGTAGAAAACAGAATATTTAAAGATTTAAATAGAGAGAAATGATGGTTACCAGCATTTTCTTTTTCTCCAACAATGTTTTCAAAAGCTGTGTACTTCATGGTCGTATAACCATGGGCTTGTCTGATAAAAAAATAAACTCCTCGACATGTTCTGCTAAAAAAAAAGAATCATTGCAGTTCTAGGACTGTTTTGGACAACTTACAAATTTCACCTTTCATGCTGGTAACTTAAATAACTTTTTAAGAAAATGAAGTAAAGTACACACTGGTCTACATTTATTCAGGGATCGTATATATATAGATGTATATATATGATTCCTGACTTATTCAAAAATCAAATGATGAAAAATTACTTTTTGAAAAGAGGGTAAACAATCTTCTGTTCAGGACTTGGTTAAGCCGTCTACTTTATTCCAGGGATCGTAAAATTTTTACATACGATCCCTGTTTATCCCAAGTACTCAAACCTTATGGAGACACTTTACCAGCATGTTTTCACGGACGCTGGAATATGAGAGACGGCTACTTTACCGTCATGTTTTCACCGACGTTGGAATATGAGAGACGGCCGCTTCAAAAACATATAGTCCGATTAAACACAGAAACTGAAGAAAAAATAAAAGGTTAAATTTCCTTCTAAAACGGTTTTACCAAGTAAACAATTGTTACCGTTACCGTAAAGGGTAAATATGCCCCTAACAATTATCGGACAGTGCAGATCAAGGTGACTGCACGTTGAAGTGCGATCTTGATCTCTATATAACCTGCAAAAGCATCTAGAACTCGCTTTTGGCTCCGTCAGGATCAATATACGAGCAGGAGTTCTACAACTTTCCTAGCGCTCTCAGCACTTTGAACATGGGATTGTTACTATTATTATAAAAAAAAAAGTTTCGAGCCTGGGCTAATTTGTAAAAGGTATTGATCACGCTTACCAGCATTTTGTTTTTAACCCATAAGATGGGCGAATGAAATGTTTTGTGGTTTTGTCATACTCAGATTTAATGACTGACGTAGATGATTTACGTCAAAATTCGAGTATATAATTCTAATTGGTAGACTAATTTAACGACGTTCTCCTTTATAGAGAGTATCCTGGTTTCCGGTTTGTACTTGTGCATAACCGGACCCACTATAAAGAAAAGTTCATTTTGCGGGTGTGTAAGGAAGTATGCGACTAGCGTTGATAACCTTACAACACATTAAGGCAACATGGAATATAGCTCTTCTCTCACTTGTGTTTCTTGTAGGTACAGTATGATAGCAAACAAAAAAAAAAATGCGTAAACCCACGCTACAGACAGAAATAAATCCTGTTTGATGGTTCCTATACTAAAGTTTGTTCTCATAGCCGTCTTTCAAGAACATGGTTACAGCGATATCTATTAAATAAAATAAAAATAGTCACAACAGAAATCTGTAATAAATGTTCTCGTCATATGCATCACACTAAGTACGATGATGAGCTTACATACAAGGTCTGATTCTAAAGCTTACTGCATAAACCCTTAACTTTTTACCACACAATACCGAGTTTTTATTCACTGTGGAAATAGCCTTTTCCCTCAAGGTTTTCTACACTTTCATAGGCAATTACCGGTACTATCATTTCAGCCACATTTAGATCTGATTTGTTGTCTGCAAGTCCAAAATTTTAAAGTTTGGTAAAGAGTTAAAGCGCCTTTTACAATAGATCTAAAGTTGCCTATGCCGCCAATGTAGATCAAGATCAACTAAATGAACAGTGGAAAGGGCAGAAAACATTATGAGAAAAGGAGACAATGCTCGTTATCAGCATTTTTCCCTTTTTCCACAATTTTTTTTAAGAATTATCTTCTCTGGGGTTGTTAAAATTCTGGACTGTTGGTAAAGAGTAAAGCAAATGCCATCATTTGGGTCAAATCTAACTTGTCGTCTGCAAGCACTTCAGTTTGAAGTATACAATTTTGTTATTTGGTAAAGAGTTAATAAATCTAAGACATAGAATTTCTAGCAAAGTATTGTGTCCTTTTCCTGCAATGGTTTTTATCCTTTCATAGACAAGTCCAATCATTTAACCCCTATCAATAACCACAACTTTTAACAAGCCTGAGGAAGAAGGCTTTTGAAAACATTGTTGGAAAAGGAGAAAACACTGTAAACCAGCATTATCTTCTTTTCCCGCAATGTTTTCTACCCTAACGAGGACTACTTTCGTCATTTTAGCCACTTTTAATTTGTCGTCTGCAAATGCTTTGAATTTGGACATTCCCAAAATTTTGTTGTTTGATAAAGAGTTAAACCTCATCTAATTTGTTGTTTGCAAATGTTTTCCATACTGACAAGCCTAAAATGTTGTTGTCTGGTGAAAAGTCAATATTAGTTGTACGGTCAGGTGGCAGGGGACTTGGAAACTTGTTCATGGCTGTGGTGAATCATGTCGTCCCGAGCCGAAGACGAGGTGGCGACATGATTCACCACAGCCGTGAACAAGTTTCCAAGTCCCCTGCCACCTGACCGTACAACGAATTTATTATACTGCAAAGTTTTACCATTCCAATTTGTATTAAGCGAAATTTACCTGGTTTTTTGGTTTCAAAAATTAAGTACGCTGACGAAGTAGAATTTCCCTTCTGAGTGCCCCAATTCAATGAAAACTGACGTCACTGGGAACTGACGTCACTGAAACCTTGGTAAAACGTGCAGTTTGGTGCATAATCTTGATCGACACCGCCATTTGGGATGTTGTGTTGAAAGTGTAGTCATGTATATGGGGCTCCCGAAAGGGAAACTGCTTTTAAGTTGGTTTTGCCAGTGTACATGATATATATGTTCGGGGCAGATTATCCAATCAGATCACGAGAAATTTCTTTGCAGTATAACAAAATGGTTTATAAGTTAAAGTGATTAAAATGTGAACATTTTTTTTTTATTTATTCTATTTATTCTCAAAAATTTATGTACTCATAGCCTTAACTCTTTACTGCATGACAAATATGTAGACTTGTCCAAATTGAAAGCTGTAGCAGACAAAGTTTAACATTTAAAGCAAAGAGAATATAGTGGAAAAAGGAGGAAATCCTTGGTACCAGCATTTTCTCTTTTTCCCACAATGTTTTCGAAGGCTTTATTCACAAAGGTTCTTAAAACTTGTTATCGTTCAGTAGAGGGATTAATCAAAGTTTCAATCATGGGATTGTTCCATAAAGGCTAGATCCATTACCACACAAATATGACTTTTGACATCCCTGTAGTGGGCAGTCTTTGAGAACATTGTGGGGATGGGGAGCAATAACGAGTGCTTGCTCCTTTTTTCTATGACATTCTCAGATCAAAAATATTTGCTTTTGCTTAAACTGTCTGAAATTGGCTTAGAATTAATAATTCTTCTTCTTCAATAATTGCAGGTAACTGGAAAAATTTTAACAAAAGACATGGATATAAAGAGATGGAGAAGGCTGTTCCCTATGATTTTTTATCCATCATGCATTATAAGTACAACCAGTTTGCTTTAGACATAAGCAAACCAACTATAGAGCCTAGACCTAGATTTGACGTGAAGAAAGAAAGTCTTGGACAGCGAAAAAATCTCACTGACTTTGATATCCAGAAAATTCTGTGGCTCTACAACTGTGCAAGTAAAAGGCTATATTACAATTCATGTGTCTATTTTTAGAAATGTTATGGGTAAAGAAATGTCGTAATTTAAGCTGGGGGTAATTATTTCCCCGTCACAGCGAGTATTTTCCTCCTGCCGAAAATCTGGAACTACTTTTTTAAGTTTTTTAAGTTTTTAAGTTTTAAAAGTGGCATTCGTTGACAAAATAATCAGAGGAAATATAATATATAATTTATTTCAACAGCTTGTGGTTAATATGGGGAAATATTTGCCGAAAAAGGGAAAGGTCCGCGAAAATAACTCGTGCCCCACGGCACTCCTTATTTTCGCATACCTTTCCCTTTTTCGGCAAATATTTCCCCATATTAATCACAAGCTGATGAAATAAACTCTATTTCTTTAATTTCTTGGTACTCTGTACCAAACGACAACATTTTGGACTTGTCCAAATATAAAGTATATATGCAGATGACAAATGAAATGTGGCTCAAATGGTAGGATTCGTGTATGAAAGAGTAGAAAACAATTTTCGAAAAGAATGAAATACTATTTACCACCATTTTCTCCATTTCCAGAATGTTTTTTTTTTAGAAGCATTCTCTGATTCTCTGTCAGGGTCGTTAAAACTCAGAATGTGTGGTAAAGGAATAATAACATTGTAGACCTGTTTATTTTAAAAGCATTTGCAGCTACTAATTAACACGGCTCAAAAGATTGTATATTTCCTTGATAAATTAGAAAAAAGTCTGGGAAAAGGAGAAATTACTGGTTAGTGGCATTTATTCTTTTTCTCCACAATGTTCTTAGAGGCCTTCTTCCGGGTCGTGAAAACACGAGATAAACCTAGGTTTCTGATAACTTTTCCACCTTTTAAATTATCTTCTGGAGTAAAGGTGATAGGGACAAGATACACATTTGAAGGGGAGATAATCTCAAAATGAAGTATTTCAGTCTTTACTCTGCCTCATGGTCCAGTTGACCTTTGGACATGTATTAGGATATGTCGAACTTTTTGCTAATTTGTCCTTTAAACTTAAAGGGGCATACCATTCACCATCTTTGATATTCATTTTATTGTTAAAGAGTGGACTAATGCCAAAAGTAGACCATATTATATCCTGACACTCCCCTGGCCTTTAGATGCACCTATCAAGGGCCATCACACACTATACGCACATGTGTAATACAAAATCTGGCAAATAAGTCTAAGTTTCATAAAGTTGTATTTTTTTCAAATGACATTTTCTGTTTCTATTCTTGTGAAATTGCTCCAAAAGCAAACCTGACCAGAATTGTAATTTTTCATGTTTTGTAATTACAGCGTTACAACTTATTATGTCATGGAAAGTCCGTTTGTGTCTGTTTCTGAATAGCAGTGACATATCTATCAATTCCTGCACTCCTGCTCACCTTTAGCGTGCATAATTACAAATAATTTCTGGCTATGCCCCTGCATATGGCATCCTTAAAGCACTGCTACAGCTGTCTTGATGGTCAGTCTAGAGCAAGATAAGACTGTAAAACATGTGCAGTCTGATCTTTAATCTACATTGTTTGCCTTGAGGAGACATTCTAGACAATAGCAGTCTTGAAGCTGCTTTGTTGGGGTCTTATTTCTACATTACAAAATATAAATTGGGTTTATTTGGCACCCTAAGGTTGAACAATTATGCAAATTTCATAGATAATCTACTTTGTAAACTTTGATACTTTTCATGTGGTATCATCCAGTTGATCAAATAGCACACTTTTTGAGTATTTTCACTAAGGTCCAAAATGGCCCTGCCAAGGTATCTGTTAATTAGTCTGAACTATTAACCCTTGGGCTGCTAGGCATGACTAAATGACCTTTTGTGGAAGGCATAGATCAACATTAGACGGCACACACTGTCAAGGAGACATTTTTCCCCTAAAAAATACCTTTGAAATAGCAAGAGCATGGATTTCACTATTGCCTTGAAACTTTCATTTCACTTTTTTAACAGGTTGATGGTTAAGTTTAATTTTGATTTCAGGTTGCAAGAAATATGTAGGTGAAAATTTGGTTTCTATTCCCAACAACAACAGCTTTAGTGCTGGAAGTACTGTTAACTTTGAATGTCAAAACAAGGCCACACATAGCATAACTGGAGCTAATACTAGTACATGTGGGAAAAATGGGAAGTGGGCAGGAGCAGCACCTATGTGTGTGAAATGTAAGTTAAACTTAGAATTCTCTCCAAAATTAGCTATTCTGCTGAGGACTCAATATCCATTCTTACAACGTTATTTATTGACAAAAACCATACAGAATTTGTTTTTTCCACTACTGTCAATTTCATGCTATACTGTAGTGATAGTTTAAAGCATTCTTTGGTCTAGCAACAGAGGAGTGATGGACAGAAGGAGAACAACCATAAACAATCACAAATCATAGTAAAACCATCTGTTTTTATGGTAATTTCATCTATCATATATTTAGACTCCATGGTAACTTCAAGTGTACAACTAGCATAACAATACAACACTCATTCTCAGATTAAAGGCCAATTTGAAGTTGTAAAAAACTGAAAAACACATATCACTCTTTACTCAAATTTCTATATAAAATGGAAAGTTGAGCATGACATAATCACTGAATACATGACATAACTATAATTATCGGGTAACACAGGTTGTTGTCGTCTTCATTCAAATCAAGCATAGTTGAAAATGTATCACCTAAGGATACAGTCATGTAAAACGGTTTCAAAGCATGTGTTTATAATTTTTAGATTAGATGTGGCAGCAGACTACATTAAGTTTTCTTGAACTTGAAAAAGGTTGAACTTATTGGTCTTTCTATTTTAACATTTTTGTTAATGCAAACTTAAAGCCAGTTAAAGACAATATGCAACTGTATATTACCTTCCTCCCCCCCATAATCCCTTCCCTTTATTTTAAATCCTTTAATGGCCCCTAAAGTATGACTTATACATAGAAAATCACAGAGTAACCAATTTGATCAGAATATTTGTCAAGGTAACATCTTGGGTGAGTTATGATATTTTTCACCTCAGGTCAAAATGCAGGTCAAAATAAAAAAAAGAACTCTATAAGCCATTTTTTGTCCAATACTGATGAAGCAAGCTAAGAATGCTTTTCTTGATTATATATCAGACAATTTGCTATTTAAAAATGCTGTACGGTATTCATGAAATTTTAGTAAGAGTGTTGGTCTTGAAAACATCTTGTTTTTAATTTTTTATTCTGTATCTCAAAGATACAGAAAGTTTAGGCAAGTGATTCAGAGTCACCATGGCCTCTGGTTTCCTTTTCCTATATTTTTTTTTTATTTTCAGAAGCCTTCTGCTTTGCTGTTGTAAACATATAGGGTCATTAAATTTTGTGCAAAGGTAAAACCCTTTACCAAACAATCCTGAGGTTGAACAACCCTGAGGAAACAGCTTTTGAAAACATTGTGGGAAAAGAGAAAATGCTGGTTACCAGTATTTCCTTCTTTTCTCACAATGTTCTCTAAAACAAAGTCAATCATTGTAGTCAGATGTCATCTGCAAATGTATTAAATACATGTATATGGGGGTGTCTACAATTTTGCTGTCATGTAAAGAGTTGAGAATGGGAAGTCATCACAATTGATTCCAATATGACAGTACATGTATCACCTTTTTTCAGCAAGCCTTTTGAAAACAAAACTTGGTATGATCTATGACAACTGTGAGAACAATCTAATGGTGGCAGAAGCAGACACGGACAAAAGATGGTCCAACCAGCCATGGACAGCAAATACAGAAGGTTCTGGACCTGAAGCTGATCACACCTATGGTACCTATCTGGCGAACAAGACTGCAAAAGGTACCAACATTTTGGTTAGATAGATTTGATTGATGTGCTTTTTTGTAACCATCTATACCTACAAGCACATACAGTAAGGGGCCATAGATATTTCATCAAATTTTAATTTGCATGCGTGGACATGTATTTTTCAGTGCACAAGAAAATGAACTATGCTGCTTTTGATCATTCAATCACAAGGAAAACTATATACTGGTAGAAAGTGTGGTTACTGGAGCTTTTTACACCTTTACTCATTTTCAGCCAGTTTTTAACCCATCTCAACTTTATTTTATGAAACTGTAATCATTCTTGTACCTTAGTGCCCCTGATGGTTTTAAGGTGGCACAGATTACCACTGATAGAAAATGCATTTCGGTCTCTTGGGGGCTATCAAAAGAACACACTGTCGTTGTTTCTAGTTTTAAATCGAGGACAAATGCCTTGAGTTTCTTTATCCTGTACACCATATTTATCGATTATTTACATATGGTAAGTTTACACAGCTGACAAAATCTGACGCATTCTAGACAAGGTAGTTTTAACAGCATATTTTTCTCTCTGGCCGTAAAGATGTATCTTTAATAAGTTATTAGTTTTCGTTGCCTGACATCAAAGTTGTTGCTCTCTAAAACATAGTGCTTTTATTATTCAGCTAAATTTTGGTGACATCACCATTGATGTCAATGTAAAAAATACATGTGAGTCAATGGAGATTCGAACTTTGATGAAATATTTATGGCCACTTACTGTAGATAGGTATGAGTTGCTAACTCCTTCCTCAGATGTGCTGTCAGGACTTTACAACTATAAACAAATATCTGAAAATCTGCAAAATTATGTCAGATTTCTGCTTTTAACCCTTTACTAAACAACATAATTTTGAAGTTGTCCAAATTGAAAGCATTTGCAGGCAAAAAATTAAATGTAGCTCAAAAGGGAAAAGTTGTCTGAGAAAGGATCATTGTCTGCACATGTCATATTTTTCGAAGATTCGACCCGTCTACTATGACGCATCACTCACCCCATATACAGGGGGAAAGTAGGGCTTATACCGAAGCTATTACCTAAGCCTGTAGGGGCTGTTTTAATAAATGGCCGGTGCATAGGTTACATGCTAGCTGATCATAGCTGAATGAATCGCACCAGGCAGCGTTTTATTGAATAAAGGTTTATTTTATTTTGAAATTCAAAGTAACTGCCCATCAAATAGATGTGTATTCGAAGAATACCATCTAGCGGAAGATAATGGAGAAAGGATAAAAACAATTGTATGAAATGGAGAAAATGCTGGTCTCCAGCAATATTTTTAAAAGCCTTCTTCCTCAGGGTTGTTAAAACTCGGATTGTGTGGCAATGGGTTCAGGATTGACATCTCTTACCTTGATCATAGACACTTTGTGTGTAATGCACATTAAGTTTGACTTGTTTGTTTTTTATGGTGTTGAATACCGCTTTCAACATCATTTCAGTTACATCCCAGCGGCCAATGCGCTTGTCCACACTTTCCAGGAGTTTCTTCCACCAGTACTTTGCACAATATTCTTTCCAAGCCACGGACTTCTTTTCCACATAGCTAATGTTGAAACATTGATCAGAATGAGAAAAAAACCTATTGGTTCTCACAGAAAAACTGGCAGTGCGGGGGATTAGGCCCAATGACCCGGTAAGTGCTGCCAACTGACCCGCTGGGCTTGCCACATTAAAAGGAGCTATTCAGATTATTCTCATATAACTTCAAAACTGATTCATCACTGAATCAAGTAAGGCAATTGCTGATAAACCATCATGAAGGAGAAAGACAAGTATGAGAAAACAATATTTTTCAGTGGTATTTCCTTAATTGGCTACGTAGCCTCAAAAAAGTGTTTTCTGATTTTTCGCCAGAATTTTGAATAGGTTTGTGGGAATGTCGTGTGATAAATAACACATGTGCATTGATTATGTGGGATCATATTCCAATAAGAACAATGATATCATATTTGATGTCATAAAAATAGAAAGTGTTTCTGGTTGCAAAGCGACCAATCAATTATTTGAAAGCTAAATTTGCACCTTCTTACACCATGTTATATCACCCACTTTCTTTTCATCTGCAGAGAAAAGTATGGTTTGCAGTATTAAAATCAGTGTTCACCATTTACAACACAAGCCTGAGTTTTCACGACCTTCAAGAAGAAGGCTTTTGAAAACATTATGGGAAAAGGAAACAATACTGGTAACCAGGATTTTCTCCTTTTCCCACAATGTTTTCTACCTTTTCAAACAGTTTCAACCATTTCAGCCAACTTTATTTTGTCGTCTGCAAATTTTTTCGACTTGGACAAGTCTGCAATTTTGTTGTTGCTAAAAAATTGGGAAAAAAAAATGATTGGGCTATGCTCTGGCAAAATGGGGTTTAATGCATCTCGATGTTGCACTATACCAAACAAGTCATTACATGATCATGGGCCCCCTTAAACCCATCTTGTTTAACAACCGACTGAATAATGTGACTGACTGGTCCTTTGACATGCAGAAAATAGACCAATAGCAAAAACGTTTGACCCCCTTTTCACAGAGCATGACACAGAGCATGACTTGATTTAACTTGCAGGAAAAATCTTAAAAGGCCCTTTTGAGTTTTGAACATCTGTTTCTTCTATCAAAGTACTTGTGACATGTTCTAGTTTTTCCCTGAATAGTGTCAATATAACAAAGGGCAACAATGTTATTGAATTTAATCCCTAAATATGCTGAATGCAAAGTTGAGCTGCTCTCTGGGAAAAGGGGGGTTTACTCCATCTCTGTGATGCATTACACCAGGCAAGTCGTCTCATAATAATGGATCCATCAAATCCAGTGTGTCTAACAACTAAATCATGAGGTAGAGTGGTCTTTTGACATGTAGAAAATTAACCAATACTAAAAAGTTAAGACCCAGGTAAGCCTGCATGGTCTGTGCAGGCTGACCTGAGTTTATACTTTTTGCAGATGCATTAAACCCTCTTTTCATAGAGCATGACTCAAAGTTGGACCAGACAGCACAGAAGGTGCAGTCTGATCTTGGACCTGGTTTCTCAAATATCTTGCATGATGTTCTGCAGCAAGCTAACAAGACTACTAACTTTATGCCACCCTCACAGAGGACATCACTGTACACTCTGCCTGAAATATCTGAGCTCTATGCTCTGTGAAAAGGGGGTTTAATTAATGCATCTGCAAAAAGTGTTGACCCAAGTAAGCCTGTGCAGTTCAGGCAGGCTGATCTGAGTTGAAACATTTTCCTATCAGACAATTTTCTATATGTCAAAGGACCAGTCTACCTCATGATTCAGTCCTTTGTTAAGACGAAATGAATTTTATGGGTTCATGATTATATAATGATATGCTTGGTACGATGCATCCCAGAGATGCATTAAACCCTTGTTTGCCAGAGCATTGCCCACCTATTTGCTATATAACAGAGTGGACAACTAATTTTAACACTGGTCCATATTGAAAGCTTAATTCTGTGGTAATTCAGCTGTGCTTCAAATGATTGAATTTGCTATCGAGATGGTGTACAACCTGTATGGATAGAGAGGAGAGACTTGTAAACCACATTTTCTCCATTGCCCTTGATGTTTTGAAAAGCCTCCTAAGCAACTTGAGTTGGTCTCCAGTGCTTTAGGGGTTAAAAACATAAATAATCCAAACAACGACTGAAATAAATCGAAGAAAACAGAGACATTTCTTGCAAAAAATTAATTAACTCTTTACCACACAATCCCGACTCTTAACGATCCTGAGAAAGAAGCCTTTTGAAAACAGTGTGGGAAAAGGAGAAAATGCTGGTAACCAGCATTTTCTCCTTTTCCCACAATGTTTTCTATCTTTCACAAGACAAGTTTCAAATTTTCAGTCACTTTTATTTTGTTGTCTGCAAGTGCTTTCAATTTGGACCAGTCTAAAATTTTGTCGTTTGGTAAAGAGTTAACTATTTACCAAAGGACAAATGTATAGTCTTGTCGAAATTGAAAGCATTAATTTTGCAGACAACAAAATAAATGTGACTCAAAAAAGACAGTTACCAGGGTTTTCTCCTTTTCCCACAATATTTTTAGAAGCCTTCATGCTCAGGGTCTAAAGTGAAAGCATTAATTTTGTAGACAACAAAATAAATGTGACTCAAAAAACACTGAACTAAACATTATCAGTGTTTTCTCCTTTTCCCACAATATTTTTAGAAGCCTTCATGCTCAGGGTTCTTAAAAGTTGGGATTGTGGTAATGGGTCAAAATATGAAATAATTCCTTGAAATATAATTGGTAGTTTCAAAATTAATCATACTAAAGATATAGGCATATTATACCTGTATTAACTCTTTACCAAATGATAAAATTTTAAACTTAATCGAAAGCATTTGCAGACAACAAATTAAATGTAACTGTAGATGATTGTAGTTATCTGTGAAAGTGTAGAAAACCTTGTGGGAAAAGGAGAAAATGCTGGTTACCAGCATTTTCTCCTTTCCCACCAGGTTTTCAAAAGGTTATTTTCCCTATTTCCTCGCTAAAACTTGAGATTGTGTGGTAAAGGGTTAAATAATGCCATGATTTAATGACATTGATGAAGTACTTTTTAAGACGTTGTGGAAAAAGGAAAAAAAATGCTAGTAAACAGCATTTCTCCTTTTTTGCTTCAGTGCTTTTACCCTTTCCAAGACAAATATCATTAATGGAGCCATATCCAATTTGTCACTTTCAGATGCTTTCAGTTTGGACTGGTTTACATTTTTTTTTTCATTTTTTTCATTGAAAAAGTAACTTCCTTTTCTTTTGTAGGCAGGTTTTATTACTTTAATTCTACTGACCAAGATAAAGATCGAGGAAATGGAATTCTTAGGACCAAGGTATTGAACAACAGGAGCAGACGTCCTTCCAATGTTTCAATAGTGTAAGGTTTATCTTTTGGTCTTGGCCATACTTTTTATGCCAAGCCTGGAAGCTCAGTGGATAGCGTACAGGACTTGAGACAAGGAGTTCACTGGTTTGAATCCCCAACCTGGCTAATTTGTTTCAAAGAATGTTAAATAGTCCTTGCAACAGGATTCATTCCTCTCTCACTGCTGATCATTGTTTCAACAATGGTTAAATGGGAAAGCAGCCAGTGGCTTGGAAGAATATTGTGTGATGTACTGGTAAAAGAGAGATATATAAGTGAAGTAATGATGAAAATGGTTTTAAACACCATACAAACAAACTACACTTTTTGTTCGCTCACCTGAGCTTTTCAAAAGTGAACTTTTGTGATTATTCACAATCAAGGCAGTGGGGGGATGGTAAAGATGGTATGTCTCTTAACCTTGAGGCCCAAGGTTTGAGTCTCATTGGAATTGCTGGGTTTCTTGTGGGAATGCCCATGGGCAAGACACTTCAGACCCTTGCCTAGTAGTGGAGATACCCAGAACATAGATGAATATGTAAGCCATGCTGTGATATGACTGAAATAATGTTGAAAGGGGCAGAAAACACCATTTTATTGCAGTCCGTGGTCCATCTTTCAACAAATTTTCACTTATGCCTGTAAAGACATCGGATTTTTTGGCAAGGCGTAAATACATAAAAACATGTGAAAATTATGGTACATGTAAATGGAGAAATTTCTCATCACAATTTCTCCTTTTACAAAACACTTTAACTCTTTACCAAAAGACAAAATTTTAGACTGGTCCAAATTAGAAGCATTAATTTTGCAGACAACAAAATAAACGTGACTGAAAAATCAAAATTTGTTTTGGGAAGTGTCGAAAACATTGTGGGGCATTTTCTCCTTTTCCCACAATGTTTTCAAAAGGCTTCTCTGTCAGGTCGTTAAAAGTCGGGATTGTGTGGTAATGGTTAGACCTTAACTATACAAATCCATGTTTGAACAACCTTGAGGAAGATAGCTTTTGAAAACATTGTGGGAAAAGGATAAAATGCCAGTCATCAGCATTTTCTCTTTTTCCCATAATGTTTTCTTATTCAAAGTCAGTTGAAAGAGCACGTTCATGCTAGAAAATAATTTTTGCTATATTTTGAACTTTATTTTAACATTAACTAACCTCAACTCCAATGGAAAATGTGATTGGAGTCATTTTACCATTTGCAGTTTGCACAGTACATAACTTTTTCACGTACTTTACCATTGAAAACAGAAACTGGAAAACTTTATGTGAACACTAAGACTACTAAATATTTAGCAAGGTCTTCATATGTTTATGCTAGAAAGCATCTGCGACACATATATAACTTATACCCGCTTGGTTTTTAGATGTAGTTAACATACTTGACATTACATTTCCTCGTGAAGTTTCTGCTCAATAGGAAAGGTGTATTAGTAAACGTAGAACCTATATTGGGACCAGTAGCCATTGCACATTAATATAGACAAATACAATTGTAAAATCAGTCTAGAAAACCATTTAAACCAGAAATCGGTACAATACTTGACTTCCATATTCTTGACATCATTATTCATTTTCTACAACAAGCAGTTTATTTCTGTGAAACACTGATGTTATTCTAAACAGGAATGGGATTTATAGAGATGGCAATGAAACCTTGAGTCTTAACATTTGAAAACAGTGGTGCATGTTTTCCCATGCAGAATGTTTCATGTACTTGACAATTCTGAACGTCCCACTTCTGAATATTATAAATATTGTGCAGTCATCATTTCATGCTTACGCTAAAGCATGTTTTGCTTGCAGTTGTTCAAATCCACATTATTTATGATTTTTTTTTTCAGTTTTATCACGTTTATTCTTATGTATTTTCTGGTATATTTGTGTGTGATGAAAATGTCTTAATGCTCTTGACTTGAATATTTGAGACACTGATTAAATAGTTGTCAGTGGTTTGATTTGAAAATTAACATTGTGGGTAAGCAATTTTCCAAAATCAAAATGTCATCTTAGCATTAGAAAATTGACAAAGTTTAGGGCTATGTGCCAAATTTATCTTATGCAAAATGGTCAGTTTTTCCCAATTTACTGTGCGACAGGCAAGTTTTCACCGTTTTCTAGGGATTATCAGTATTTTGTGACCATCCAAGTCAATCTTCCCATTCAGATACTGGTCGAATCTGGTTTGCCCGGGCATAAGGCTGTTTGGTAATGGTGAAAATCATTGCATTTTAGAAAAAAAAAAGAAAAACAAAAGCATCTCTAAACAAATGACACACAGTTGCCGTTAAACAATCATACAGTTAACATAATGCATAAAAAAAAAAAAGGTTTAACTCTTTACCAAACGACAATATTTTAGGCTATACCAAACTGAAAGCACTTGCAGACAACAAAATAAATGTGGCTGAAAAATTAAAACATGTTGTGAGAAGGGTAGAAAACATTTTGGGAAAAGGAGAAATTGCTGGTTACCAGCAATTTCTCCTTTTCCTACAATGTTTTCAAAAGGCTTCTTCTTTAGGGTCGTTAAAACTCGGGATTGTGTGGTAAAGAGTTAACTCTTTACCAAACAACAAAATTTTAAGCTCATCCAAATTCAAAGTTGTTGAATGACAAATTAGGTGTACATTGTATCTCAAATGATGAAATTTGTCTCTGAAAAGGCCTCTGAAAGGATGGAAAACATTGTGCTAAAAAGGAGAAAATGCTGGTTACCAGCATTTTCTCCTTTCCCACAATGTTTTCACAAGTTATTAAAAATGTGCAGTCTGATCTTGAATCTTTGGTCTGCCTTTATGCGAAATACTCTTATGAAACAGTCTTGACCTTAGTAACTTTTTGGGCTTAGTTGTTGATTGTAGATGAGAAATTAAATGTGACTCAAATGATAGAATTAGTCACTGAGAAGGTAGAAAACATTGTGAGAAAGGAAAAAAATGCTGGTTTCCAGTATTTTTCTCGTTTTCCCACATTGTTTTTAAAAGCCTTTTCCTCGGGGTCGTAAAAAATTTAGTTGTGTATTGTGTGATAAAGGCTTAACAAAGGGTATCAAACGGATTGAAAGATTTTTTTAAAATAGATATTCACCGTCCCAATTTTTTGGAACAAAAAAATACTGATCTTGCTTTGCAATTTTTAGTTTGGCCCAAATCTTTGGGTCATGAAAAATAACTATTTTCACGTATTTTGATGGTGTCCCAATACTTTGGGTGTCCCAAAATTTAAGCAAAATATGGTAATTTGTGGCAGCCAGAAGTGACAGAACTTAATGTATATATCTCAGTCTTCACTTGGCTAGTAAAGTTTTTCTGTGAAAGTGGGCCAAGGTTTGGTAAAGAGTAATTGACAATACATTTCACTCGCAATAGACCTAGATTAAATGTTACCTCCTGCTATTTCAGATTTTTCTACCACATATTTGGCAACGGTATTGGGAGTCTGACTGTCAGTCTTCGTTCAGGTCATACCTGGGCTAGCACGGTTTTATGGACATCAAGGGGCTCCACAAGTCGTCGCACCTGGTACTGTGCACATATCACTGCACAAGAAGTAGGTAGCCTGACCCTGAGAGGATATTACATTGTAAGTTTTTCTCTGGTTGTCATGTATTCAAATTATCAACCAATTGATATGCAAGCTATCAGTGATTCAGCAATGATAGAGTAGAATTGAATATTTGTTGTTGGACATCAGAAATTAGCCACAATCAACTTGCATTTATAAAAAGAGAAACTAAATGTATTTGTGCAATACCAAAAGATAATGGCAGATGATACTAACAAGCTTTTTAACTTTTCGGGGAAAGTTTGATTGTCAGTTTTGTGAGTTTTGGGTTCATGAAACAGCTGCCCCATGTGAAGCATAACCTGGATATATGTCAGGATGATTATGCAAACAAAAGTATATGATATGATAGATTTGAAACCAGCATTTCTTACCAACATAGTGATGGAAAAAAAAAATTAGATTTTCCAAAGAATGTTATATGCTACATGTAACTATTTTTACGAGAGCAATTCAAAAATAACGTAGACAAGCCATAATTATTATTACCAAGCTGTTTACTATGATATTTTCATGACTATCTAATACAGTGTCGCCAAACATTTTTACAGCTAAGATCTAAAATATCTCGGACATCGGTTCACTGGTTGTCTTGATACACCAAGTTATGCTACATTACTATAGTGACCATGGCGCAGTATAAATTACGTCACCTGACGATATCAACATCATTTCGGGAGACTCACCCTACAGCTTTTCAGAATTCTCACTCGTGCCTTCAATACAACGTCTGTACCTGAGGATCCATTCCTGGAAAATGTTTTTGTACCAATTCTTTTCGATCCCAGCTGTGATTCTGGTTTTATACATGTACTTCAATTCCCCTGTTGGTTCATCACATTGCTGATGCTACTGATAAGTTTCTTGCCAATTTTTCACTTTATATATCGTTCTCTACAGATGTTCTTCCCTCTGAAATTTTCAATGCCACTTGTAGACTAAAGCTCGGCACACCTTTTGCTTCTCTGCTTTTTCCAGCATCTCTCTTATCTCAGTTGGTGTTTTTCGGAGTGAAACACAGAACTTTATCATAAGACGTTGTTCTGTGGCTTTGGACAACATCATGTTTTTTTCTTCAAAACAAATCTGGTTGCTTTGGTTAATAAACAGTTTTCAAATAACCCCTGCGAATTGGATGTTGAAATTCAACACAAACAATGATGTAGAATCATGCTAAAAGCGTTTGGAGTTTTACAACATTTTGCCTCTGTATATTAGTAGATATGAGCTCAGCCAGGCAATGTAAAAAATCGTAAGTCGAAATTCTGTGGGTTTTGCCGTGTGTCTAAACTTCCGTTGCTATAAAAGCCAAAGTGAAATATAAGATTATCATAACGATGATAATTAATGAACTGGAATTAAGTTGCACCTTATCCGTACCAATTTTAATAAATTTTGATCAAGCCTTACTGTAAATATCAGAGTGTCTATGTATTTTTTGAATGGTCCTCGTACTTTATTAGTAATGACTGTGTGCACCAGTCAACAGTAATTTGGTCATAAATGGTCATCTTGAAAGAAAGTGTTTTTTCTCTAACCAATGTATTTCTTGTTAGAAATAAGCATTCTCCATATCTACAATCTACTATTACACTCTTTACCAGACAACATAAGATTTAAATTGGTCTAAGTTAACTCATTACCAAATGACAACTTTTAATTGATCCATTTTGAAAGGAATAAATGTGGCTAAAATGATTGGATGTGTCTTTGAAAGGGTAAAAAAACATTGTGGGAAATGGAGAAAATGCTGGTCACCAGCATTTTCTCCCATTTCCACAATGTTTTCAAAAGTCTTGTTTTTCTGGGTAAGTAAAATTCTTAACTTTTTGGTAAAGGATTTTCAGATAAGAAATTTAATGTGCATCAAAATAATAATGGTATTCTTCTTTGAAGTACAGAAAAACATAATGGCAAAAGGACAAAATGCTGGTTATCAGCATTTTTTTTCTTTTTCTCAACGTTTTCAATGCCCTGTACATCAGGGATGTTAAAACATTGGATTACGTTGTAAAGGTTAAGCATACAAATTAATGTGGCACAAATGGTGATTTCTGTCTTTGATATGGCAGAAAACTATGTGGGAAAAGAAAATGCTAACTGCTAGCAAATCAACCTTTACCTGCAATGTTTTAAAAGGATATTTTTCTTCAGGTAGTTTGAACTTGGAATTATGTGGTATAGGATAGTAGACATTAGAGCAACACTGGCTCTCGAATTTTGCTAAATGAAAATAATCTTTGATACCGAGCACATGATGGTGTAATTCTTGATACCAAGATTCATCATTTTACATACAAATTTTCTAGATCAAATACAGTACATATTTCACATGCAGATAAAAATCAGACATGTTTGCATCAAGGCAGTGTCAGATAAGTACTGTCCCAAATACATTGTGATAAAACCAAAGTGTAGACTACCTCATGCTTGGTTTACGATTTTGTCGGTCAAAATGTTACGTATAATCATCATTCTGCAATTCATAAAACAAGGTTATTACCCACTTAACCAGTAATATTTTAATTTCTTACTGTTTTCAAACCTTTTCACTGTCAAGCCAATTGCTTCAGTGTATGTGTGTGCCTTAGTGTATGCATCCACCCATCTGTCTGGACCAGAACTTCTACATTTATGGATGGATTTCAAAAGAATTTGGCAGTTGTTCTTCTTAATGAGTAAAGTGCCATTCGAAACATTTCTTCAGGTGGGTCCTTGGTCAAGGTCACACTGGGATGTCAAATGATAAAATTATCCTACATAGAGCTTTAATCACTTTCAGTCTTGTGCGACATAGAATTTTCTCACACTGCTCAGTGCAAATACAAGCACCAGGAAAGCTACTACAACATAATGGATCTAATGTAAATTTATCTGGAGTTTACCTCCCCTGCATACTTTAAAAGCCAATTCCTTTATTGTTGAAGAAGCAGGGATTTTTTAGTGATCGGCTAGTAATAACATCCTTTTTTTCCAGGTTGAATTTAAAGCTGTGAGTGGTTCAAATAAAAATACGACTATTGCAATTGATGACATCTTTATAGGCCATTCAGCAGAAGTGGACAAGTTTGCTACTTTACAGAAGTGTGGGGAGCAGGAAAGAGAGCAAGGCTTGTTGTCGGACTACGGAGATCCTCCCATAAAATATAAATAGTACAGTTAAATGATATACATGTACTTTGTTACTGGGTGTGTTTGTTTTGTAAATAGTACTGTTAAACTTTATTAGAATAACATAGTTTGTTACTGGGTATGTTTTTTTCCACTTGGCTCTTTGCCAAAAAACTGGAGGCCATTGGGGGCCTGAAATCGCTCTACTGGCAGTGATTTTGCTTTTATGCCAACATACATTATGAATTCATGATGCAAAAAAGATAAAAAGACAAAAAACACAAAAATGTGTTCTTGCAACTGGGCTTGAACCCACTAAGACAGCATAAGCAGGCATGGTGAATTGAACAAAAAGTGAAAAAAATGAAGTGCAATTTCTCAAAACTAAATGTTAGGAATCCAGCCAAATTTGAAATGGTTTCAGTACGCCTTGTATTACACAATCCTAGCAAATTTCAAAGAAATGTTACTAATAATGTGGACATTGCTGAGTAAACAATACTAAGTCATCAAATGGCTGCTTTTCCTGAACGGTTTACTAGATTTTCTTCACTTTTAATAGAGTTCAATCCCTTGATGAACCAAACAATCTTTGCAAGTTTCAAAAGAATTGGATCAACACTGTAAACTTCATTGCCTAAACAAGAAATGGAAGTTTTCAACTTTGAATGGGTACTTTTCCCATACTGTCAGATTTTTTTCAAAATCAATAGGGTTCAAGCTGTTTATGATACAAAGCAACTGTGCAAGTTTTATGAAAATCCGACCACAACTACTGACTTCATTGCATAAACAAGAAATGGAAATTTTCAACTTTAAATTTTCAACTGTAAATGGCTACTTTTTCCATACTGATTGTCAGATTTTTTTCAAAATCAATAGGTTTCAAGCTGTTGATGATACAAAGCAACTCTGCAAGTTTCATGAAAACCCGACCACAAATGCTGTGACTTCATCGAAATGGAAATTTTCAACTTGAAATGGCTACTTTTCCAATACCGTTTGTTGGATTTTTTTCAAAATCAATAGGGTTCAAGCTATTGATGAGATAAACAAACTGTGTAAGTTTCACAAAAATCTGACAACAAATGCAGACTTTATCGTGTAAACAAGAAAAAGACTAACGGATGGACAGACGGACGACTGAAACCCCGCCATGACATCTCTGCTGGCTTTCAGCCAGTAGAGCTAATGACGCTAGGAAGAAAATTTTTGAAAACATTAAGGGAAAAGAAGAATATGACGGTACCCATTTCCTTCTTTTCCCCCCAATATTCCACCATTTTAGGCACATTTGTTTTGTTGTTGTTACGGGAGACCACTCCTTCATGCGTGGCTTCATCCCGATTTAAATACAATACCTAACAACTGCGTTAGGGAGAATTCGCTTTAGCTCAGTGGTTATGGTGTTGGCTTTTCGTCTGGGCGTTCTAGGTTCGAATCCTGCCCGGTCCCTGTATTTCTGCTATGCATTTGTTCATTTGTTTCTTTGTTACGGACTTTGTTCGTAAGATGGGGGCTAATCCGGGATTGGCCATTGAGCCATTAATCCCATTTGTTGTCCAAAAACGGACTTTCTGCCTAATGAAGGCTTTGAGTCATCAATAAATGATGACTTTAAGAGGGGGTGTGTTACGGGAGACCACTCTTTCATGCATGGCTTCATCCCGATTTAAATACAATACCTAACAACTGCGTTAGGGAGCTATCTCTTTAGCTCGGTGGTTATGGTATTGGTCTTTTAATCTCGAAAAATGAGGATCTTGTCTGCCATGGGTTCAAATCCTGCCAGATGCGGTTTGTGTTTCAGCCATGCATTTGTTCATTTGTTTCTTTGTTACGGACTTTGTTCGTAAGATGGGGGCTCGTCCGGGATTGGCCATTGAGCCATTAATCCTATTTGTTGTCCAAAAACGCACTTTCTGCCTAATAAAGGCTTTGAGTCATCAATAAATGATGACTTTAAGAGAGGGTGTGTTACGGGAGACCACTCCTTCATGCATGGCTTCATCCTGATTTAAATACAATACCTAACAACTGCGTTAGGGAGAATTCTCTTTAGCTCAGTGGTTATGGTGTTGGCCTTTCGTCCGGGCGTTCTAGGTTCGAATCCTGCCTGGTCCCTGTATTTCTGCCATGCATTTGTTCATTTGTTTCTTTGTTACGGACTTTGTTCGTAAGATTTTCCACAAATGATTTCAGTTGGGACAAGTCTAAAATTTTGTTCCCTTGTAAAGTGCCCCAAGTATAGTTGCCTTTTAGGCCACTGTGGACCAAGATCAGACTGCACAAAATTTACACTGTCTCTTGCAATTTTTGGGGTCTTATTTCTTAATCACAAATTTCTCTTAAGATTATTCAGGATTATTAAGGGTTTAACCCTTTACCACACAATCATGAGTTTTAACAACCCTGAGGAAGAAGGCTTTTGAACACATTGTTGGAAATGCAGAAAATGCTAGTAACCTGGATTTTCTTCTTTCCCACCATGTTTTCTACCCTTTTGGTGACAAATTTCATCATTTGAGCCACATTTAATTTGTCGTCTGCAACTGCTTTCACTTTGGACAAGTCTAAAACTGTCATTTGGTAAGGACTTCAACACTTAGATAACTGATAATAGGTGAAAAAGTGTTGGTTTTCTAGAACTAGAACTGTCACAAAACATTGCTTGGTTTCCCCTATGAAGTGCTTTGATTGATTGATTGATTAATGTCTACGCTGCTTTTAACATTATTTCAGTTATGTCGCTGCAAAAGCTCACTTATTCATGATGGACTTGGGTTTCACCAGTACTAGGCTGAGACTATGAGGTGTCTTGCTCAAGGACACTCCAACAAAAAACTCTAGTAAGGGTCAAAACTGGCTCCAGAATATGAATCCTTCCCTAGCCACACAGGACCCCAAGAAAGTGTTGATGGAGACAAGATGCTCAAACCTAACATGTATTCTGTACAACAATACATGAGCCATACTCTGTGAAAAGGGGGTTTAATGCATCTGCAATACGTATCAACTCAGCTCAGCCTGAGTGGGAAGACAGAAAAATGTCTCACCATGACATATATCTCTTGTTTTCTGAGTTTGTCCAGAATCATTACCTGCATATATATGTTTTTAAGTGTATAAAGCAAGAAATTCATTGTAATTTTACACAGAACTTTAATGTTTTGAAAGGTGATCATGATTCACAACACACCACATTCCACATTAAATTTTATTAACCCTTTATTGTACAATCCCAAGTTTTAATGACACCAGGAAGGAAGGCTTTTGAAAACATTGTGGAAAAAGGGAGAAAATGCTGGTAACCAGCATTTTCTCCTCTTTCCACAATGTTTTCTAAACTTCCCTAGACAAAATCCCTTCAAGCCACATTTAATCAATTTTTTTTCAAACTGCTTTCAATTTGGACAAGTCCAAATTTTTGTGGTGTGGTAAATGGTTTAAAGTACAAAAGCATGAATTAAAATGTACATAGTAAAAACATGCTTAATATGATGTAAAACGTTAGTAAGACATTGTCAAATAACTTCAACCTATAAGACTCTCCCCCTTTATACATCCATTAATTGATCAAATTAACTCTTAACCTAATGGCAAAATTTAACTTCTTTACCACACAGTCCTTGGTTTTAATGACTCTTGAGAAAAATGGCATTTGAAAACAGGAAAAGAAGACACTCCTGGTAACTTGCATTTTCTCCTCTTCCAAAAATATTTTACCCTGTTTACCCTTAAAGCGCCTTTCACGCCTTTGCAGACAGTATAGATCAAGATCAGGCTGCACAAAATGTGCAGCCTGATCTTTGATCTACGCTGTCCGCCTTGCTGAAACACTAGACAAAAGCAACCATGAAATTGCAAATATCTGATTCGTAATTCCAGTATGAACATGTCTGATAGGTTTATTCAGCGCTCTAGGGGTTAAGTACAAATTCCGTCAATTGAGCTAATCTAAATTGTCATCTCTGAGTTGCTTTCCATTTGGACAAGTCTCTGATTTTGTCATGTGGTAAAGAGTTAATACTTGTCCAAACTGTGAGCACTTGTAGACTACTTATCAGATAGCTACAATGACCATATTTGCTCTTGAAAAGATAGAAAACATTGTGGGAAAAGGAAAAAATGTGGGTTACCAGCTATTTGATTGTGCATCAAACTCAATTCTGTCTATCAGCCTGCTGAACCCAGGGGGTACAACGGTCCTTTGAAAATTTACTAAAGGCACAGACTGTGCAGGCCGACCTGGGTCGATACTTTTTGCAAATGCATTAAACCCCCTTTTGACAGAGCATGGCTCATACTTGTTGATTCATAGTTAAGATAGTCATCCTAATACCATACAAGTACAGCTTTTCTCTCATCTATAGTGACCAGTTTTTGGAATCAATTATCTCTAAGAAGCAGTTGCCCCTCGTCCCAAAATATTTTCCAGATCATTCAAAGAGATTCAACCTGAGATTCAAATACTTCTCTGTGTCATATACAACAGACTGTATGTGCTTTACAGGCCTTTTGGCTATAGCTTGATACTCCTAACAGAGCTCCAGATAAGAGGGAGTGGTGGCATTCTAAATCCATTATTTCTCTTTCAAGCCCTATGTTATGGGTACTCATTAGAATCGTCTCGATGAGACGATTCTAATGAGTACCTATAACATAGGGTTTAGTGGAGAATAATTAGTATTTTCAATTATGAAATCAAAATCACTCCCTGCTCATAACATATAACACCATTTAAATTGCTCTTGCAGTGTTTCAAGACCAGACTGCACTGAAAGTACAGTTTGATCTTGGATCCACTATCAGCCTCTATTTTTGGAGTTTTCAATTTTTAGATTTTTCTGCTTAAAAGTCTTGTAAAATGCAAACAGATTGTCACTATTTTAAATACAAACCAGATACTAATACTACAAATATCCAATACAAATACATGAAAATCAGGATAAATACAAGACAGATAAAAAGTATGGCAGACTAAACTATCACACGAAAAAGTTTTCGACATGTCCATAATTAAAACATTTGCAGACAACAAATCAAATGTGACTCAAATGATAGGTTTTTGTTGTTGAAGGATGGAAGCAGGAGGTCGATGGTTCGACCCCCGGCTTGGCCAATTTCTTTCCAAGGATTGATGATAGTCTTTACAACAGGATTCATTCCTCTCTCATTGCTGACCATTGTCTCGATGATGGTTATGTGGGAAAGTAGCCAGTGGTTTAGAAAGAATATTGTGCGAAGTACTGGTAAGAGAAACTCCAGAAAAGCATGAATAGGTGCACTGACTGCCACGATATAACTGAAATGTTGACAACGGCGTGACATACCAATCAATCAATCAATCGTTGAAGGATGGAAAAAAGTACAGGGAAAAGTTGAAATATTGGTTAATAGCATTTTCTCCACATCCTATGATGTTTTCCAGTCTCATTCTTCATGCTTGACAAAGAATATGAAGTAAATGGTTACAATAACCTCAGACTACCCATGAAGCCTTTATTACTCAATTCTGAGTTTTGATGACCCTGGGCAGGAAAGGTTATGAAAACACTGTGGGAAAAGGAGAAAATGCTGGTAACCAGCATTTTCTCCTTTTTCCACAAGATTTTCTATCCTATCATAAAACTTTTAAGCTCATTTGTACCAAAATTGAATTTGTCGTCTGCAGGTGTCTCAAAAATTCTATTAAAAATTTGTTACTTGGGAAAGGGACAAAGGTCCACTAATGGCAGAATAAACAAACTTCTCCGCTCAGTGAAAACTTTGATAGAGACACAAAAAGGTAAGAAAAACTAGGGGAAACAGAAATAAATTAAGAGAAAACTGTGTTCTACAAAGATTCTTTTCCACGATTCTTTTTAAAAATTGCATGCTTAAAACTTAGTACAGGATACATTCATAGCACATATTGATAACCTTATAAAAAGGGAAGTATTGATAAAATAAGAATATTCAAAAAATAAAAATGAAGGCCTACACCAAAACCTACATACAATTTAATGATAAAACTTTGATATCTGTGCAAACAGAATCCAGTAATTTAACATTTTATTATATACCAGTAAATTTTCCCGATCAAATACATGCGTTGAATCGGGTGAAATAACACACACGACAGAAAAAAATTCCGTATCTACACTCAGTGGAATACGGTCCCAAATATGGTATGATGACGTATCTCAAGCACGGACTAAGCATGCATTGATTTACGATTGGATTGGTGAAAATGTTACGCTGTAATATTAATCTGCCATTCATGAAAACAGAGTTACTACCATCCACACTATTAATTGTCTCTTCTTGTTTGCCGTTTTCAAATAAAATGTCAACAATTGCAAAATGTTGTCGTTGAAAGTTGTAGGATTATAATAAAAGGAATATTATGTTGTAGTAACTTTCCTGGTGCTTGTATTTACTTCTCGCTGCGTTAGAAATTTTGACATCACGCGAGACCTTCAGTCTCGCGCGATATCAAATTTTCTCACACTGCTCGAAGTAAATACAAGCACCATGAAAGTTACTACAACATAATATTCCGTATATATTGCCTTATGCCATTAAGTATTTTGATCCTTTACCAAACAATCCAGTTTTAAAACCCTAGAGGTTCTCAAAAAAAAACTTTCCCCGAATATTTCCTAACCATCCAAGTGCAAATTTCAGCTTTTTAGTGAAATCTAATTTGTCGGCTGCAAATGTTTTCACTTGGGATTAGTTAAAAATTTTGTCATTTGGCAAAAATTAATGTCTGCATTACTAAAATTCTATTGGCTGTGCAATGTACCTCAATTCCAAGTGATAAGAAGAATAAAAGAAAAAACGCTGTCAGATTTTGAACACATATGGAAACTACAGCTGCTCTGATTGTCAAAAATGTAATCGGTTTTCAAACTCTTGGAGGCTTATTTACAAAAAGCTGTCTGTTAGTTGCATTTGCCAGTGAATTGATTGACTTCTCACCAAGAACAGTTGGAGTTTCTCCAGATCTTTTTGGAGACTTGTTCAATGAGTGTTTGTATGGAGACTTTTTGGAAGGGGACACTTTATAGGGTGACTGTCTAGGCGATTTTTTCACAGGGGACCAAAAACAATCTCTGCACACTGCCTGGTATATGTCTGCTCCTCCAATGACCTCCACCTGGAATTGCGAAAAATATTTGACACAGTTTACAAGTAAAAAGAAAGAATTTGTAAAAGGGTTTTATTCAAAATAAGAGATAATTTGAGTAATATTACCTTAAAATGTAACATTATCAAATTCATCTGTAATAATTATTATAACTCTTTACAATATGACAAAATTTCAGACTGGTCTAAACTGAAAGCATTTTCAGACAACAAATTCAATGCTGCTCAAATGATGAGACTTGTCTTCGAAAAGGTAGAAAACACTGTGCAAAAACGATAAAACACTGCCAGCTAAAAGCTTATTATACTTTTCCCACAATGTTGTCTTAACTAGAGGCGCTTGAGCGCCTGTATCGCTCCACAGGCCTGATATTTCTATAATGGCAAAAGGAAGTTTTTAACAATTATCATTCAATCCTGCATTTTAGCTCACTGAAGAAACAATTTGGTAGACAACCAACACAGGAACTTACCTGCAAAACAACAATGAAATCCAATGAATAGTTTTAGAGAAGAAATTTTTCAAAGATTTTACTTTATACCATAAAAGGAAAATGAGTCTCCCATAAAAGCCATGTTTTTTGACAGATCTTTTTTTTTTTAAGGAATTCTGTAAACCTGTATCTAAGGAACATTCCTGCAAAATAATAATGCTATCCAAATAGCGGTTTGGGAGGAGAAGATTTTTAAAGGTTTTTTACTTTGGTTGCCATGGCAACCAGAATTCTTCATGGAACACAATTATTTGAAGGAATTTGAAAGAGGACCACCAAAGGAACATTCCTGTGAAATTTGGTAAAAATCCAGTCAATAGTTTCTGAGAAGTTTTTTAAAGAAAAAGTTTACGGACGCACGCACGGACGAACGGACGGACGCACGGACGAACGCACGACGGACACAACACCATGACAATAGCTCGCTGGCCGAAGACAACCACCATAGGAACTTACCTGCAAAACAACAATGAAATCCAATGAATAGTTTTAGAGAAGAAATTTTTCAAAGATTTTACTTTATACCATAAAAGGAAAATGAGTCTCCCATAAAAGCCATGTTTTTTGACAGATCTTTTTTTTTTTAAGGAATTCTGTAAACCTGTATCTAAGGAACATTCCTGCAAAATAATAATGCTATCCAAATAGCGGTTTGGGAGGAGAAGATTTTTAAAGGTTTTTTACTTTGGTTGCCATGGCAACCAGAATTCTTCATGGAACACAATTATTTGAAGGAATTTGAAAGAGGACCACCAAAGGAACATTCCTGTGAAATTTGGTAAAAATCCAGTCAATAGTTTCTGAGGAGAAGTTTTTTAAAGAAAAAGTTTACGGACGCACGCACGGACAAACGGACGGACGCACGGACGAACGCACGACGGACACAACACCATGACAATAGCTCTCTGGCCTTCGGCCAGTGGAGCTAAAAAGCTTTCTCAGCATGTGTGGTAATGGGATAACTCATTTTACATTACCTCCCAGACAACTTTATAAATGTGCCTGTAAAATTTAGACAACAAACAATTTCCACAATACTTTTGGAGTAAATCAGTGAAAACAATGTGACAATAGGAGAAATTGCTTGTTACAAGCAATTTCTTGACTTTACCATAATTATTTCTAAGTTGCATGCTGGATGACAAAAAGTCTGCAAAAGATATGAATTCCTAATTGGGGAGAAAAAAGTTCACTCACAAATTGGCCTTGGATCTGTTTGATTGTATATCAACAACAGAGAATACTCAAAATGATGTATTTAAACTATTTCTTGAAACTTTCAGTGGACAACTTTGCAAAATCTGTGTTAAACATTGGCAATCAAAATGAATTATGGTGTAATAAATGGAAACATAAGAAAACATAGTGGCAACAGTATAATATTGCTTGCTATGAGCAATTTATGTTTATTCCACAATGTTTTAAAAATGGTATTTTGCAAGAAAAAATAGAAAGTTGTTGGCAGCTGGTAACAAGATTTAAACTTTGTTAGGGTTATTGTATTCGACCCTTTGCCACATAATTCCAAGTCTATTGACACTGAGAAGGTTTTAAAACCATTGTGGGAAAAGGAGAAAATGCTGGCAACCAGCATTTTCTCCTTCCCCTACTATGTTTTCTATCATTTCAAAGATAAAAATCATCATATGAAGATGATTGAGTTTGTCATCATAAATGCTATGAATTTGGTCAAGCTTAAAATTTCTCATTTGGTAAAAGCAAAGTTTTCCCTCAGCTCTCTCATACAGAGGTCTGGACGCCCTTCAAATGAATAAGAGAAGGCAAATATTCAAATTTTAGGGGACAAATAGAAAATTTTACAGTCCAAATTAAAAAAAAAAAAAAAAAAAACGGGTCAGGAAAAATGCTGTAAAAAGTCTATGGTATCCAACTCACTGATTGATCCTGTGTAGTTCTCTTTGTGAAATGGCCGTCAGAGTTACATGTCATACACACCGCTGACAGCTTGATCACATTCTCAGCCAGAGGTACGAGGTTTAATATGTCTCCAAATCCCTAAAACACATATAACTTGGAATGTGACATACAGTGACTCAGTAAATCCAAGTGCTTTTATCCTTTACTAAACAACTGCGAGTTTTTCAGACCCTTTGACACATGATTTTTGAAAAAATCACAGGAAAAGGTATGTCTGTGACAAACTGCAACTTAATAACTCCACCAGCGCTTTAATCCTCTACCAAACAATTGTCAGTTATTACGGCCCTTGACACATGGCTTTTGAAAACATTGTGTTGTCCTATGTAAGCTCTTTTAATTCCAATAAGTCCACCATTTTGTTATTTGACAGAAAGTTGATAGAGGAAATACATGTTCAGACCTAACATAAATTGTGCAAAAAAAATGTCCATGTTCAATAAGAATTATTCCTTCAATGCTTATAAGCGGATATGAAAAAAAATATATAACAACTACCAGTAGTTCCTTTTAAAAGGTTGTACAAGGATTCAATACAATATGAAAGCTTGGATGAGTTCCTCACACAAATGACTATCTGTATGTACACAGTGGAACAGACAAGGGGATACACCGATTCTACCATAATAGCCCCGAAAAACGTAAGATTTGCTGGGTTCACTTAACCCTTAGGCTGCTAAGCACAACTCACTGACCTTTTGCGGACAGTGTAGATCAAGATCAGACTGCACAGAATGTACAGACTGATCTTGGATCTACACTGTCCTTTAAGAATACATTTTTCCCAAAAAAAATAACTTTTAAATAGCAAGATTTGGGTTTTTACTATCAGCAGGATAAGGATTAACTGAAGCCTATTAACCCTTCACCAGACGACAAAATGTTAGTCTTGTCCAAATTGAAAGCATTTGCAGACAACAATTTCAAAGTTGTTCAAATGGTGCAATCTTGCTTTGATAGGGTAGAAAACATTGTGGGAAAAGGAGAAAATGCTGGTTACCAGCATTTTCTCCTTTTCCCACAATGTTTTTAAAAGGCCTCTTCTACAGGGTCGTGAAAACCCGGGATTGTTTGGTAAAGAGTTAAATTGTTCCGAGTGTGTTCCACTGTCCAAGTCTGATCAGATTAATTGTAGTTTACACATAATATAATGCAGGGGCTAGCAGTTTACCACCTTCCACTAAACCTACACGTTTGAAAATAATCTGCCTTCACTAGGGAAGGCATCAATGTAAATGGATACTCTCAGATGTTAATAAGAATAACAATGCAGTGTCTGATCCAGAGCGTGTGATTGCCAGAATCGCCTGAGTTTTTCGTCATTCACACACATTTTCAAAACCAGTGCGCAACAATCGTGCACAAAAAATAATTAGGCAATTAGTGTTTGATCACGTGTTAAACTTAATGCTCAAACGTTGAGGTAAAAATCACTTTCACATCCAGCACAGCTGCATCAAATCATTCCTATGAATCGAGAGTGACTTCCCTTTCTTACCTCACAGACTTTGATTTTACGAAAAACAATATCTTGTCATTTTTCTTCTTCTCATTTTAAATATATCAATTACATGTCTCCAACACTTATTTATGAAAATAAATGTGAGTGAAGTACTGCCTTTCCATCCAAATACATACTTCAGCTGTCAAGATGAATTTATTTTCATATTACTTGATTAGTTTCGATTAATACCAATTCCCAGAAGTTGATCATTTTTTGCATGTAAACCCAAACAAATAGCAGACGATACTCACAGTTCTGTTTTTTAAGATGGACACAAACACCGAATCACTGATATCTTTACGCACAGAGCCGGTGGTAATGATGATGAACAATCAGTTTTGAAAAAAATCTGTTATTTGGCATGCAAGTCATGGCAAGTGGGACGCAGAGATGAACCCATAGAGACTAGTATTTAAACTTTTACTTACAGCTATGACTTTGAAGTTTCAAAGTAAGGTTTTGTGCTAGGTATGAACAAGACTAAGGCACAGAACTATATAAGTGAAAGGCTTTAATAAATACAAAAGAGATTAGTTCTGTTTCTTGCGTTTTGTAGTTAATTTTGATCCCCCGTACATTTTTTAAATCCCCTATGCTTTTCAGATTGATGGGGGACAATCCCCCACTTTTTTAAAATCCTGGATCAGACACTGACAATGCTGTGAATTAAATGAAATGGTTTAAATATCAGACCATTTCGTACGGTTACTTATCATTTACCTTTCTCTGGAATGTTCCATCTAATGCTGCAACAATCACAATTTTACCTTGGTCTGCCATCTGGTCACAGAACGATACTATGTCTGGAAACTACAAAAAGTGAATTGATGAGTTAAAATTTGTGAAATGTAATAGGTGTGTACTTCTGCAAGAGCATTATGTGCCTTTCATGTCAGGGAGATTCATTTCAGCACGTCTCGGATCACCTTTGCAAAAAAGAATCTTAATTTTCTCCTAAAATAAGGAAATTGAATATAAAGTAATTCACAAGAATTTGTTGCTCAATTAAAAAAGGATTTGATCGATTGAATGGCGTTTTACCCTGCTGTCAACATTATTTCAGTCATTTCACGGGGCTCATGTATTCATGTATTTTCCTGGATTTCACTAGAAGATCAAACGAAAAAGAAAAGAAGTGGTGGGCTATTGAAATGATTTTCAATCATTAAGAATTTAATGAAAGAATATTTTCAAAACAAAAATCTTCATTAACTTTAGTTACTCTACAGATATAGCTTTTCGAGGTAAATGTCCATTAATGACTGAAACAAAATTAATGTATTTATTGGTATTTCATATTTGTTTTGTCATGAATGCATACAAACCTATTTTGATTGATGACTCGCTGCAAATGACTACTCTTGATAACATTGTGACAACATGAATAATTTTTCTTGGACCTGTGTTTCTTCTAATTTTCCTAATGTTTTCATTTGCACTCACAAATTATACCTAAGTTAATTATTTAACTTTTAACCCTTTACCATACAATCCCTTGTTTTAATGACCCTGCTGAGGAAGGTTTCTGAAAATATTGTGGAAATTGTTTCCACAATGTTTTCTTTAATGATTTATTGATTTAATATGAGTTTAACACCGTTTTAACAGCTTAGATCATATCACGGCAGTAAGTGCACCTATGCATGTGTTTCCTGGCTGTCTCACATCAGTGCCAACACAACTTTCTTTCCAAGTCACTGTCTACTTTTTCACATGCATCAGAGGTGAGAGAGGCGAAAAATCGACGGAAAGAAAGTTTGTCTCAAACGAGTATCACACTCACAACCACCAGGTTGGAAGTCTGATATGCTAACCACTGCGCTACCTGGGCAGGCACAATGTTTTCTACTCTATCAAAACAAACCAGGTCACTTAAGCTACGTTTTACATGTATTTGTTGTGTGTAAAGGCTTTCGATTTGACAAACCTAACAATTTGTTGTTTGTTAAAAAAAGTTAAAAGAATGTTTCCAAACTTTTCTGTGGCACATTCGTTTATAGAGGTAACAAGTTAATAACTATTTCTAAAGCAGTCACCTTTAACCCTTTACCACACAATCCCAAGTTTTAATGACCCTAAAAGATAAGGCTTTTGGAAACATTGTTGGCAAAGAAGAAAATGCTGGCAGGGTTCCCTCTAGCTTCTTTTTTTCTTGCGCCATCACTTTCGCCAAATGAGAAAAGTTTGTGCCAAACTGAAATAATTAGAGCCAGTTGGTGCCAATTTTAAAATGAAAGTACCGGTGGTCAGGTATAATCAAGAATTGGTCTATAAATTTTCATCACATGGTTGTGTCAATAAAAAAACAAACAAGAAAACATTTGTTTTCATCAGATTTCATAACTCATATCTATGTCTTTTACATGAATATAGTAAAAAAATTATTTTTGTGAACAATGGAAAAAACAACATCTATTAAGTTTAAGTAGATCTATCTTTATTGTAGTTTAAGTAGATCTATCTTTGAGAGCAATTTCTACTTTTGTAACAAAGTTTTAAAGAGAGACTTTTTGAAACATATAGAAGTTTACACTGTACAAACCACACAACAAAGTCAATATGTAATTAAAAAAAAAGAAGAAATTTCTCCCTTAGAAAGAAATTGCTTCTGTAGGGACTTTTTTTTTTTATCTGTAACAGTATAAAAAAGTTAAAATATTAAAAAAAACCAAACAAGTTTTCCGAAAAAGTGGGCGATTAACGGAGGAAGAACGACATAGAAAATGCCGAGGACGACGATAACATTACGGTCCGGGTTTTAGTCAACGCCGACGGCGACGCCGTCGCCATTTTGGAAAACCGCTGTATTTTACCTGCGATCATGATTCATTTGGACATTTAGTAACATTCACGATGGATATAGGCCACTGGTCTTCGTTACTTTCACTTTCGGACAGTTTTCCAAAATAAATTTACAATTTTTTTCTAGCCGGATGTTTACGTTATCGAAAGTGTATGTATATTCGGATAGACAGGTGTAAATGACATCGATTTGTGAAGTAATTTTGATTACTTCGATGCCGTTGTTTATTCCAGCTGATTTATTTCACTTTTATCGATGGATTGGCGGTCATGCATCCATGCATTGCAGTGAAGGGGGCCAGTTTTAAAATGTTCGGCATCCCGATATGAAAATTAAATATCGGCGCCAGTCATTTTCGCCAATCGGCATTTTTTGGCGCCACATTTAAAAATCTATCGCAAATGGCGCCAAATGCGAAGCCCAGCGGGAACCCTGGCTGGTAACCAGCATTTTCTCCTTTTCCCACAATGTTTTCTACACTATTAAAGACAGAAATCATCATTTCAGCTACATTTAACTTGTCGTCTGCAAATGCTTTGAATTTGGTCCAGTCTGTCAAAATCTTTTTTGTGTTAAAGAAATCAATTTATTCCTTTATAACTAGACATTCCCATGTTTAAACGACCCAGAGGAAAAAGGCTTTGGAAAAATATTTTGGACAAAAGATAACAAGATGTTCTTCTTTTGCCCAGGGATCTTATATACAGGGATAGGAAACGCGGTATAACTTCCGGTTATTCACTGTCTTCTTTCGAATTGACCGCAAAGGAAAAAACGGCGGCCATCTTAAATTTCGGCATACGACGGTCACTGTTTTAATCAACGTTTTGCTTGGTTATCCCATATGTCCTTCTCAACAGGTAAGATTCCGAATATTTACATGCTTAGAATATATGTAACATCAATTTTTTCCTAGATTTTGTTTTATATGCTTATTTTGGCGTTAAAAAATCATGACCTAATCATGTTTGCCCCGTTGGGGATGTTCGGCAGGAGGATTTAGTGACGTGCAAAAGTACTTTTTAAGTACATAAAGTAGCGTCCAAATAGCAACAGGTTGGTAAAAATCACGAGATAGAGTACATCTCCTTGTATTAAAGCTAATTTTGTGCTGATTTTCGATTCCTAAGTTAGATAATTATGGGCTCAAAACTGGGCTATTTTCGGTATTTCATCACAAAATGGCGGACCAATGTGGTGAATTTGGCGGGACCCTAGTGATAGTTGTAGCATTCTCAATTTATTTTTAGAAATAAGTTTGTTCAGATTTTGACATATTTATAAGCAGTCAGTATTTCTTCTTGTTTTTAAATCAAATCTAGTGATTTTCGATGCCAAGGTTGGATAACTGTGGGCTCAAAAACTTGGCTATTTTCGGTCTTAATTGCAAGATGGCAGCCTAAAAAGGGGTTATTTCAGTAAAGGTGGAAGCGCAGTACCGCACATTAGTCAAAAATGATTGGATCTCTGATAGGTGGCCATGTCCTGAACAAATTCCATTATAGTCTAACCATGTGAAAATAAAACCATATTTTGCAACGTAACTGAAGAATTAAAATGTTACGTTTTGTAAAAAGAAGAAAAATTGAAAGTCAGTTGGTTCTATATTTTTTTTCCAGATATGTATTGTGAGAGCGCAAACACTTCAAAACATGGTTTCAAGAGCTGTCAACATACTGTTGTGATGTGAACAGAAGAATGACATTGAAGATGGTTTTGTAATTCTGCATAAAGTGTGCTAGTATAAAACTGAAGCTGGGCTTGAAAACTTGGAATATTAAAGACCAAATCAGCTGTGAACTGTACAAACCTGCAAGAAAAATGCTAAAGTGAAATTAATGTATTTGAATATGAAAGCTGTGAGCTTCTTCTACCACCAAAGTATATTTAGTATGTTTAGCTCAATAAGCCACTAGAAGTATAGAGTTATTTAATTATCTGTGACAAATGCTAGTATTCCTGAATCCTAAGTTTTCACTAACCTGGGGAATATCCATACTTCCAAAAACATTGTGAATAAAGAAGAAACTACCGGTAAGTACATGTCACATTTTCTCATTTCCCCAGGAAAAACAAGTCTCCTCATTTCAGTTGCATTTCATTTGTCGTCTGCAAATGCTTTCAAATTAGACATATCCAAAATTTTGTAATCTGGCAAAAGTTAAGGATGGAACCTTGCTCAATTTGCAATGTTTCACAACATTTTAGTTGTATCATAGCAGCCATCATACTTATGTATTTGTTTTTTGAATTTGCACAACTGTCTGCACAAGCTGTGTGTTGCTTTTCCTCATCAACATATTTTTTGAGGGAGAGAAGTATGTATCTGTGTTGTGCAAAATTCTCTGAGAATCATGATGTTGGTTTCCCACTACTCACACTATTGTCATAAAACACTGAAAGTACATGTATTAAATTTGACATACTTTTGGTTTCTTCAAACAACACAGTACATTCAGTATCTACAGTCTTATAAGCCACTTGTGGTAAGGAGTTATCTAATAATCTGTGACAGATGTCAGTATTCCTGAATCCTAAGTTTTCACTACCATGGGGAATATTTACACATCTGAAAACATTGTGGGAAAAGAAGAAAATGTTGGCAAGCATGTTCTCATTTTCTCAGCAAAGACACAAGTGACACATTTCATTTCTTGTCTGCAAATAATTCCAAATCAGACAAGTCTCAAATTTTGTTGTCTGGCAAAGTGTTCCTGAAGGTTGGTTGCTTTCAACATTTTGCAATTGTATCACAGCAAACAATGCAGCTCTCCATATTCCATGTATTACTAAAGTTGGGAATGTTTCTACTTGAAAATCTCTGTTGAGGGAGAGAAGTATATTTTGGGCGTTTGTATGACATACACCAGGATTATAATGATAGTTTAATATACCAATAATATCTCATATACACAATACTTTTACCATCATCATTAACTGCAACTTGCCACAGTGAAAAAGTTTTAGGAGATAAAAGTCTACATTCAATGAAAAAAGCATTTGCGGAAGCAACCAACCATTTGCATGTTACATTTTATCGCAAAAAGATTGGTCCTTGTGTCATACTGTTTTCCAAAGATTTCTACAGTGGATTTATGTAAAATCAAATTTATTAGGCATTAAGTTAAAACTTGCTGAAGGAACACATTTTTCAGCACCATTTAATTTTGTAACACACATGTAGCTCAATATTCATGGCTGCCTTGATGTTTTTAGTGAGAAATTTTAAAATATCAATTTCAACATAAACTTTCTGTGTACAGTGTGAATTTTTTTGAAAATTTAAAAAATGAAAAACATTTGAAGGAAAGGCAAAAACATAATATTTTTAATAGCACAGAAATCATTTTGAAAAGAATTGATCACTGGCTGCAACTGGTCTTTTACAAATGTTTTCCAATGCTGTCCATTGTATGAGGAGAGAAAAGTCAAATTTGTACAAAGTCCTACACAACTTTTACTGTTTTCAAATTGGTCCAAAATCAAAGCTTTCAAAGTTATTAGATAACCTTAAGTTCTCTGACACAATAAAAAACCATTATTAAAGAAGGAAAAATTGCTTGTCAAAAGCAACTTTTACTTTGCCACACTGTTAACTCTTTTTGAAACAACACAGAAGTAGACTTGTACAAAGTGAGAGCATTTACAGACAACAATTGAAATGCGACTCAAATTATGGAATTTATCAATGATATAATTGAAAGCATTTGGGGAAAAGGAGATAATGTTGGTAACCAGGATTTTCTCCTTTTCCTGCAATGTTTTCAAAAGGCTTCTTTCTCTTGGTCATCAGAACTCGGGGTTGTGTGGCAAAGGGATAATTGCAGATTTGTCTTTTTTTTTTTCTAATAATTATGCTACTGACTATTTTTTACCAAAGAACAATTTTTTGGGGGCCTTTGGAATCCCCAATTGAAAGTATTAGCAAACGACAACTGAAAGTAGATTCAAACGATTGGATTTTTTTTGCATGGTATTGAACATTGCGGATAAAAATGCTGAAAACAGGTACATGTGCTAGGCTAGCATTTTGTTCTTTTCCCACAATATTTTCAAAAAGCTTTAAATATTCCGAAGTCATCAAACACACAAGGTTGTAAGGTACACAGGTTAATTCGAAATGATGCAATTATGAAGGCCACTGGTGTATGTAATTGATTCCAATGTATAAAAGTAGGAACAGAGTTGCAGACAGGTCCTCACACTTCACCAGCCTACTTTTTCAGAAAGTTCACTAATTCTTTCCATTTTGCAGGAAATTCTCCTTTTTTTCTGTCAAAGACCGTGATTTAAGAGTAGCTGCAAGCTGAACTGAAAATGTACTGGAAGGTCCATTTAATGGGCAGAGAAGGCAATTTTCTGGTTCTATATGCCCTTTGTGTAGTTTGCTATTGAAAAATGGGTATATAACTATTAACAGATCTCTGTGTTTACCAGCCTAATACATTATCCTACATACAAGTGAAATGTTTGTCACTCCTGATAACATGAGAAGCTTTTGACCTGACCAAATTGAAACACTTGGAGAAGAAAATCAGAAAATAAATATTTAATTTCAATGATGCGTATTGTCTATAAACAGAAGAGGACACTACTGACAGTAGATGTGTCATGACAGATACACAACTTGATATATCCCACTTGTGATCATGTTAAATACAGGGAGTGGACAAAAGCAGCCCACTTTCGAAACGTTAGACGGACTTAATCCTTCAACAGGCGATGTGTGCTTTTCCCGAATTGTTTGCAAGATATCCACTGCATAAATATTAAAATATTTTAAGTTACTACGAAAAAGAGGGTTGTTTCGGTAATGGGTCGTTTTGGCACCGGGCCGTTTTGATCTCCATTCACATTTTACACTTCATGTGAAATCAAGACTGACAACATGACCTGTATATCTGAAATGCCCAATTAGTTGACACTTTAAATTTTCCAGATAAAAAAAATAACACTTTAACTGAAAAAAACAATAATAGAAAAACATTGACATAAACACTGAAACGCATTTCATACTAAACGCTTCTTTGGCGGATATAAAAATTGTCGGAATTGGCAAGAAATTATATTATCTGAAAGGAAGATAATAACTCGCAAGGAACGACAACGGATTATTGGACGCCGTACAGGTAAGTCAGTGAAAAATCGATAATTGGTCTTGACTCCAGTTGCGTTGCCTATCCCTGTGTATATACGATCCCTGTTTTGCCACAATGTTTTCATTCCTCCCAAAAGCAATTTCTACGACTTGAGCCACATTCAATTTGTCATCTGTAAATGCTATCAATCTAGTCTAACATTTTCTTTGCCTGGTAAAGAAATTTTTCATAAATGATAAAATATTTCCTTACAAACTGGCCCTCATCAATGCCGATGATTTCGTACTGTTCTGCCTTTTTCTTCAATGCATCCAACTGCATGGCTGCTACAGCGGGCAAAGTCTGTCTGTTGAGATATATATAAAAAAAAATAATTAAAGAATATCTACATTCAAACATGAAATTCATTCAATGTACATGTACGCATACTGAGTTATGCTAATTTGCACTTTAATGACAACACAAAACCTTTCACTAAAATCCTGAAAAATTTAAAGGTTTGCCATAAAAAAGTAGTTTTTATTCAGTCTATTGAAATTTAATGTACATTTGTTACTATACACATGAACAAGTAGTTAAAATGTCTGTCTTTACCAAATCAAATCTTTAGCGGAAAAGAAACTTACTAAATTAGCACAAAATTTTGGCAAAAGGTAGGTCATGAGCAGAACTGCTTTGTAGATCCAACATCTGACAGTCTTGAATATTTACAAAAAGTGCAGTCAGATCTTAAAGCTGAGCCAAATAGCACAATCAGTAGTGTCCTATAGGACCTGAAACCAGGGTTTCACTGGTATGAATCCCCAGCGCTGTCAGCTTCTTTCAAAGGCATCCAGTGGCTTGGAAAGAATATTGTCTAAAGTACTGGTAAAGAAACTCCAAGAATGCAGAAAGGTGCAACACGATAAAACTGAAATGTTGAAACGTCATTAAATATCATTTAGACAACTAAACCAACAAATTGATCTTGGATTTAACCCTTTACCACACGACAAAATTTTAGATTTGTCCAAATTGAAAGCATTTGCAGATGACAATTTCAATGGGGCTCAAATGATGTAAACTTTCTTTTGTAAGGTAGAAAACATTCTGGGAAAAGGAGAAAATGCTGGTAACCAGCATTTTCTCCTTTCCCCACAATGTTTTCAAAATCCTTCTTCCTCAGGGTCATTAAAAGTCGTGATTGTGTGACAAAGGGTTAAATAATTTATAGTCTCCAGGTCAGACTCCACAGCACATTTAGTGAAATATAAGGCTGTCTGAGTTGAATATTACCTGTCATGTGTCGCGATTCCCATCTCATCATATCTTGTATCTTTGGCATATTTGATCACTAAACATTTGTAATTGGCAATCTGGTATCGCTTTAGTCTTCTCATCAGTTCTGTACTGTAAGAAGCATAATAGATCTATACTTAAGTCTTTACAACACAAAAATATTTGGGACTTGTCCAAATTGAAAGCATTTGCAGACGTCAATTTAAATGTGGCTAAAATAATGGGATTTGCCTTTGAAAGGTAGGCAAACACTGTGGAAAAAAGGAAAAAATCCTGGTGGTTATCAACATTTTCTCCTTTTCACAAAATGTTTTCAAATGCATTCATCCCTGGGACTGTTAAAACCTGGGATTGTGTGGTAAAGGGTTGAGATTTTCTTGTCGTAAAACAAATTTATCTTTTTCTAATCCTTTCTCAAACAACACCGCCCTCTAACAACCCTAAGAAAGAAACCTTTTGAAAGCATCATGGAAAATAGTAGTAACCAGCTTTCAACTTGGAAACCAGCATTTTCTTCTTTTTCCACATTGTTTTACCTTTTAACAGACAAATCGCATCATTTGAGCAACATCTAACTTTTCATATGCTTTCAATGTGGAAGTCTGAAATTGTGTAGTCTTGAAAAGAGCTAGGCAAGAAAAGCTAGGCAAGAAATCAAAGTATCATGGTGGAATTTAGTCTATTTATGTCTAAACCTTTTTCAGACCTGAGAAATTAATCATGTACGAGGGCAATTCAAAAATAACGTAGACAATCCATATTACCAAGCTATTTAACATGATATTTTCATGACTATCTAATACAGTGTAGCCAAACATTTTTACAGCTTAGGTCTAAAATATCTCAGACATCGGTTCCCTGGTTGTCTAGACACACCATGTTATGCTACATTACCATATTGACCACGGCGCAGTCTAACTTATGTCGCCCGACGTTATCAACATCATTTCGGACGACTAACCAGCATTTCCCCCATTTCTCACGTTTTCTGCCCTTTCAAAGATGACTCCAAACATTCCGACCACATTTAGTATGTCACTTGCAAATGAACATGTCTAATATTTTATCATCTGGTAAAGGGTTAAATAAATTGAGAGCAAATTTTCTCTTTTTATAGCCTTTTAGGTTAACTGCAACTTACGTTTTCCCTGAGAACATGGGTCCAAATATCACCTGAAATAAAGTAATATTAACATAGTCACATGTCCTAGTAGATCAATGCCATTTAACCCTTTACCAAACAACAGAATTTCAGACTAGTCCAAATTCATGGAACATGTTACTGTAGACAAATTACAGGTGGCTCAAATTACAGAATTTGTCTTTGATAGGGAAGTAAACATTGTGAAAAAAAGGAGAAAATGCAGTTTACTACCATTTTCTCATTTTCCCACAATGTTTATGTCTTTTTCCTTAGGGTGTTAAAAGTCAGGATTGAGTGGTAAAGGGTTCAATTGACTGGAATCAATTAAGTAGGCATCTTAGATACGATTTAAAAGTTTGATATTTTTTCCTCAATCTAAAAGCCTGCAATGGTCAGATCTATGAAGTCTAAATGAGAGAACTTAGATTGATAATTTCTGAGACAGAAAAACATTTAATCTTTCACCAAACAATCCTGGGTTTTGACTACCCTGAAAGAAAATACTTTCAAAAACATTATGGGAAAATGAGAAAATGCTGGTAACCTTTTCCCACAATGTTTTCTACCCTATCAAAGACAGAAATCATAATTTTAGCAAAGTTTAATTTGCCATCTGCAAATGCCTTGAATTTGATAGTTTGTTAAAACAATCTTGCCTATTGCCAAAAACCAGATTTTGACCTAATTTAAAAATGGGAGGGGGGCGAGGTAGTGAAAGTTTATATTTTGTAAGGAAAACTCATATATATTTGAATTGACTGTTTATCTTCTGTCGTAGTGGGGGGAGATAGTTTGGGGGTGTGGGGTGGGAGGGGTGGGAAGAAACAAAATAAAAAAATGAAATAAGAAGTTCTACAGTAAAAATACAGTAAATCCATGTAATGACTCATGTTTTCAACATGTTTTTTTCTAAAAGGTTTAATTTCAAAATCATCTTTGCTCACAGATAAAGAATAAGCAGACTTTTCTAAGATTTTCTATAAACCTTGGGTTGAAATTAGTGGTGGGACATCGGCTGGAAATCATAATCGATCATCGATTGGAATCGGCTGCTGCTGTCGATGCGATTCTTTCGATTATAATCGGCTCCTGATAAGTTTGCTTATGCATGCATGTTTCACTGTTAATCCTTGTAAAACCTATGTATTATGGACTAAAAATAGCTGCTTTTGTGATAGGGTAGAAAACTTTGATTGAAAAGGAGAAAATGCTGGTTACCAGCATTTTCTTCTTTTCTCACAATGTTTTCATAAGTCTCCTTTATTGAGGTCGTTAAAAAGTTGGCACTGTGTGGGTTCCTAAAACAAAACAAAAAAAACATGGTAAAAACACACAATGTAGTTAAATTCTGTTTAAATCTAGAAGCAGGCTTGTGCTGCAAGTAGACAGTATATTTTCCATGAACTTTATAGGAGAAATTAAAGTATGTGATGTAAGAATTTCTGTATGCCTACCGTAAGTGAAAAACAGTTGAATCTACCTATCACTTTTGGATATGATTTGTTTATCAAAGAAAAAAATGAGAAAGGATTTTTTTCTACCTGTTGACTCAAAAAAGATTATCTGACCATTGGGTTTTGATGGCCTTGTAATTTATGACCCCATTGATGCAGAGTCACACATTACTTCAAACCCTGACATTTCTGATCAGATTACAAATAATGTCCAGAGTGATGAGAAAAGAAAAAAAAAAAACTTCTTCACGGCTGTAACGAGGACCAACCACAATCTTGATTTAAAAACATGGCTAGGACTTTGTAAAATTTAAAAGAATTAAACTTAACAAGGTTTACAGAGACTTAATCTTTATAGTCAATAAACTAGCTGATGGGAAGGAAAAGGTGTAGAGTATTCTAAAAATAGAATGCTAAAAATAGAACACTACACTGTAGATTTTGCATGAGTTGCCGATGTGAGGAAGGCAAATGATTGTTTTCAAGATATCTTAATCCTTTGGTTTACCCATCCTCGGAACCCAGGTTTGAAGCATTACGTTACTCTCCATGCATCTACCCCCGGGATAATTGACTAGCAATTCGTCGTTTCTTATGAATATTCATATGGTCGGGAAGTACCCTAATAGTCAATCGAAAGATCGATAACATTATGATACTCTCTTGTAGAGAGGGTAATTTCATTTCTTCCGTTTTAAAAAGTAACCCCACTATGGAAAAAACCCGAGGTTGTCAACAAATATGGCCCGTCGGCGTGCTTGTCTCCTGCGAGATATGCCATTCTACAATACAGGGACGACACTATCGATCTTCGTGTACGCCGAAAATCTCTTTTTTTAAAAACGCTTCTCGAATGTGGTGTTGATGGGCGACGCCAGATTTAAAGTATCGCTAAGCTTGATTAGCAACGAATGATGTGATTAGATATCGACAAGTTAAAAATAGAAATGACGACGTATTTGTGATAAAAAATAGTTTAAATTTTCTCAAGGAAAAACTGAGATCGCCAATCAAAATGCTTCATGAATAATTCATGAGAACGAGGAAACGCCAGCGAAATAACCCAGGGTCGATTACAGAATGAATCGAAACTGGGTCAACGAGGATGTGGTTTACCATGTCATTGTAATTTATTGAAAAATATTTGTAAAGAATATCTCCAGCTGTAAGGAGAGGTAATTCTGCTTTATTTTACGACTACTCATGTATTGAGAATCAGTAGGGTAAATCCGGCAAAAGTCGGACAAAAATCATTGGTGCTCACATAAAACGTCGCTGAGAGCTTTAACTTGAAGAGAGTCATCGTCTGGTGACCTCCCTTGATAATTCATTCATTACAGTTTCGTATTTTATAACTGGAACAAAGATAAAGTCAAAATTATTCCGAAAAATAGGAGAAAATGCACTCTTGTGCAAAACGGCATAACTCGGACAGCATCGTAAAACTTCGGACATACCATCGTATATGTTCGGACAGGAAATTTTCCATGGTTACAAGCAATTTGACCATTTCCAACCAGGTTTTCCAAAGATACAGGTCTCCTTCTTATGTGTTAAAACACATGTCAGGGAAAAGTTAATCAAGCTCTTTTAAAAAGGGTAATTTTCACTTTCCCCTACTGTACACCCCTCCTTTCCCTCTTTTTCCCTTCTGAGCTTCTAAAGCCTCACCCTTTACCCACTCTGTAGAAAATATTGTCACTATTTAGAAAGAAAACAGTTAGAATGTTTTGTTTCAAAAACACTAAAACACATTTTGTTGCGTTTTAATTTGATATATCCATTCTAAAGGTGTCGGCTTTCTATTGAATTCACATTTTTTTCCTTGTCCAACCTTTAACGACTTATCGAAAAGATGTTTGATCTTGGGACACTTCAATTTTTTTCCTAATATTTCTTAGGAAGACTGTCATTTCTTTTTTTAATGGCGTTTATTCAGATCTCTAAGTAGCACTTTATTTAATTGTTTACATTTTTTGTATAATGTCCCAAACAACCATGTAAATCTCCGGGATATACTTCGGGTTGGCACGACTCGGCCGTAGGAAATTTTTGTTTGCGTCAGAAAGAAAGTGGGTGTTACGTCATTTCTATTTGTATAAAGGTAACCGGTGCTCAGTTAAGACTCTGTAGCTATAAGATTTGCTTAATAACCGGTGTAGGAGTCAGCGAAACTACTCCTTGAGAAGCTTCCAGCTGTGAAACGCCCGTAATACCCCGTTTTTCCCCGTTGTCAGAATATTGACGCTGTCCGAGTTTTGCCAGATTTACCCTACTGATCGTCTGACGTCATTTAGCCAAATAAGCAGACGCTTTACCTGTGGAAAGAAAGACAGGCTTTCGCGAGATAAAGGGGGCGATTTAACGAGTTAGTAACAGATAAGGATCATAAGACTGCTGCCTTGTCTAAACTGACAAAGTTGATAAAGGGTAACTGGTGTCACATTTGTCTTAGATTTCCAATATTTTATTAATGTAAGCCAGGTCGGGAATTTTTTAAGGCGAAGTTTTTTCGCCGCGCAAGCTTGACGTGGCAAAGTTGAGCCATTGAAGGTGACTTCTTCGCCCACGTGGCGCTGTAGCTTTTGTTTCTTGCTTCACCCTTTCTCCACTTATCTCGTGAGTTGAGACAAAAACTGAAGAAATTGTCGATAAAAAAAAAACTTTCGCCAAAGGACGGTGCGGAGACGGCTCGCATCCTCTCCTCAATTTGAATTACGGACGTTTCGTATCATAACCATTTCGTACCAGTCACTTCGTACCATAATTTTACCATTTCGTACCTTAAATTATACCATTTCGTACCATAATTTTACCACTTTGTACCATAATTTTACCACTTCGTACCAAGTTTTTTGGGACCTATGGCAAAGTCTTGACTTAAAAGATTTTTCTTTTTGACTTTATTAAAAGAAGAAAACAAAAACACTCTTTATCGAAATTAAACTTTTATGCAAGAAATTATGCCTGCGCAATAACACTTTCTGATTATCTCTTTTTCTGAGTAAGTTTTCACAGCAGTTTCTCTGAGGGCTGTTAAAAACGATTTGCTTTTGTTAGGTGTGCAACTTAAGCAAATGAATATTGTGGAAAATAATGTTTAAATTACTAGATCTAGAAATAAAATCGTCACATATTGACCTTGACCTTGTATCAGCATCATACAAGGCTCACTTAATTTCAAAACGTACCTGTAAACAGACATACAAAAAAGAAGACAAAAAAGAAAAAAGACAGTTTACAATCAAGGATAACCAAACAATTATGATTCCTTGATTAAATGTTCAGTTAAATGCAGTGCTCGCACTGCCAATGGACATTATCGACAATTGTCGATTTATTAATTCAGCTGTCGATTAATTCTTCCTACTGTCGAAAAAAATTGTCGATTAATTTATTCCCATAAAAGTCAGGTAAAATTCCCTTTACTTGCCTGGTTCAAGCATTAATTCGCACTGGAAATGTGTGGTAATCACTTGTTTCACACCTCGGCAGACGCAACCTTGGGTAATCGACAGGTCACAATTGGCTTGTATATTCTACAACGTGTGTCATGTTACCGGTTGTTATTTTAAGCCGTTAATTGGACAACAATTTGAGATTATTGTATATTTCACTTTGAATTTTGATTGACTATTTAAATTGACGCAGCGATAGAATGCTTTGGATTTCAATACCGCAAAAAATGGCGATGGTGAGTAAAGGAAACCAATATTAGATATCATAAATTCGTTTACATTGCTCACGTTGTTTAAATGTCGGCGAACAAAAAGAAAAACAAAAATTCATAATTGAATTTAATTGACATGTTGACATTACTATAATAAATCTCATTCTTGTGCCCCCAAAATCTTATCATTCATCACTTATACGTCAACGTAAACGAAAACTATCGCCAATAAAAAGATAACAAAATAAGGAAAAATTAACTGCATTTACAGTATTGGTTTTTGCAGTGGTACCAGTGAATTGCACTATGAAAATTCAAATGAAATTTAAAGGCTAAGGTTGATAACCTCCATCTACTTCACTGTTTAGGCACTATCGAGTGAATTACTTTATTTACGACATCTTACCCGACTCGTTGACCTTATTTGAAAATAATTAAGGTCAACAGATAATAAAGGGAGGTAATTCATCATAGAAAATTTTCCCCATTACTTGTGCACATCATTTATTACAATAAAAAAAAAAAATAGGAGCACTATCCCAGGAAATGGTGTAGAACAAATTTTCCTTTTCCCACAATATTTTCTACAATGCAAGATTAACATAAAATTTTGTTGTTTGGTAAAGGAGTAACCATTCATCAAAAGAAACTAGGCCCTAAAAGCCTTCATGCTTTTATGCAAATATTGTGGGAAAAGGAGCACTATCCCAGGAAATTGCATAGAGCAAATCCCCCTTTTTCCACAATTTTACCACAAGGTAAGATTAAATATATATGATAATTTTTTGTAATGGACATAATTATGTGAATGAAAGTTTGAAACTATGAGTAAAGAATAAAGTTTGTTCAATGCTACACGTGCATTTTTTTTAAACCAAACTTTGCGCGCTAACTTTGTCTATTATTTTTTTCAAGAAAAAGTTATTGGCCATTATTTTACTTGGGCCAGTGCTGGCACTGTAAATGTGATCAATTTGTTCCCAATTCTAATTACATGTAGATATACATCTTCCCGACCTGCAACAAACATTACAAACAAACAGACCAATTAGATCCAATCATCTTCTCAGTCACATACTAACTGATTCCTTTAATTGATTTATGATCATATACCGTAAATAAGGTTACCAAAGCATTGGTTTATACTAAGTAAAGGTATTAAAAAACACTTTTTTTCACATTAATTGATAAGTTTGTTCATAGTACGACATGGTGTTATCATGGTACGAAGTGGTAACGCTATGGTACGAAATGATAAATCTATGGTACGAAGTGGTAAATCTATGGTACGAAATGGTCATAAATGGAATGGTACAAAATGGTTATGGTACGAAGTGACTGCATACCCTCCATTTCATGCCGATGATCGATTGTGACAAAGTTCAATCAATGACCGGAATCGGGAGCTTCCAGCATGCTGCTAATCGATACCACCTGATCATCAGTACACCACTAGTTGAAATCCAGTTAAAAATCTCTATAAAATTGATCTGCTACCAAACGCACGTAGCCAATATGCAGCTGATAATAATATTGAACACTTAACCATGCAACAAAATTTAAGCCATGTCCAAATATTGAAAGCAGTTGCTGACAAAAAGTTACTCAAAACATGAAAAAAGAGTAAAAAACAATGTGGGAAATGGAGAACAATTAATGATGATTACCAGAATGTTTTCCTCTTTCCCACAATGTTTTCAAAAGTAGTCTTAATTAGGGTTATTAAAACTTGAGATCATCTGATAAAGGATTAACCCTTTACAATCACGAGTTTTAAAATAACGACCCTGATAAAGAAAGCTTTTGGAAACATTGCGGTAAAAGGAGAAAATACTGGTAGCCAGCATTTTCTCCTTTTCCCATAATGCTTTCAACCCTTTCAGAGACAAATTCCATCAATTCAGTTACTCTTGTCATCTGCAAATGCTTTCAATTTGGGCAAGTCTTTTTTTTTTCTTTTGGCAAAGACTTAGCCAGAGAGATTCACCCCGAGAGATTCAGGTTATCCAAAAGCAGCTTTATGCTAAATTGTCCTGTTAAAGTAAAGATAATGGGGATACTGACTTTGTAGGTGCACAACCATTTTAGTATGATCTCATTGATCTAGAGATTTTCAGAATAGCCTAGCTGTGATCTGAACCAAAGTCCGAGTTGAAAAGCGGTAACGCTCAAGATTGAATCTTTGTCTACACAAATTTGCCTCTCCAGACAGTGACTCTTTTTAATCCGAAAGTCGTTCAAAGTGAAAAGGTACAAGAACGAAGCGGTACGAACCTGAATGTGTCCGCATTGTTTAGGTTGATTTATCAGCGGTGAGGACAAATGGGGGCTTGAAGTCATCATAATTGCGGCTATAACGCTAAATAGTAAATGGGCGGCAACAAATTCGTTGTTTTAATTTCCCTCCTCATTGGACTTCCGCTTGTGGTTATTCTTTGATGGGTTTAGCTTCATATGCAGGTAACCAAATTCCCGGGTTAATAATTAGGGCAGATAGGCAAGGGAGATCACCGTGTTTTGGTTATCAAAGTACATGGTATCACACCACTATTTTTTGCCATAATGAAAATAGAGTGAAATCGACCATCTTTGAAGCTTCACAGAACGCTTAATGGCAAACCTTTGGCTTTTTTGTCTCTTGCTTAAAAAATGCATTACAAACAACATGTCAACCGATCGAATTTTTCGCTAAATGTCAACAAACACAGGCACCCTAGAATTTTCCCTCCCAAAAACACCTGTTCACGGCCATGAGCCTAAGTTTTTGTTCCTCCACAGACACAAAATAATCCAGTCAATATACAATAAAACACATCTAAGTGGTCCTCGACTGCCTAAATTTGAGCAAATCTAAATTATATAACCTCAGGCCCTCTCAGCTCCATGAAACAGTGCAACAAAAGTGCTACTGCAAAATTTCACATGGGACTACTTTTGCTTACTACGACCCGGGAGTGGTGGTGCGACACCGCATGCAGATTTTTTACGGTCTTAGAAACGGATTTAAAGTAGCACCTATCTTTGCATGAATATCACACGTTTGCTTTAGACCAGCCCGCATAGCTCAGTTGGTAGAGCGTAGGACTCGAGAACTTGAGAGTGTGGGTTCGATTCCCACGGCTGGCCATCTAAATTTACTAATAGTCTTTCGGATGAGACGTTAAACCGAGGTCCCGTGTGATGGTGCTATACACCGAGCATGTTAAAGAACCAGGCGAAACTTAGGATGGGTTTCGTCCTGTATCTGCACTATCCCCCGTAACAATACTAACAGCCTTCAGGGGGCGTCACCAATATGGGCAACCGGTGGCGACGATAAATAAACGCAAAATCAATCAAACGTGTGCTTTATCAACTGTCACTTATCAGCAGATTGCGCCCTTTCAGTGTTTCGTTAGCCTGGATCCATGTGTTTTTTTAATCACTCCAAACATCGAGGTCTCCTTTCAGATAAGATGAGATAAGACTTATTCAGGTAGATCTATTATAGCAAGACAAAATAATCTTCATCTTAGAGCTTTTGAACCGACTAAAATCAAGCAAGGCAAAAAAAAAACACAGTGCATGACAGTAATTACAAACTAACATGCAAACAAGATAAGCATGAGACATAAAACACCTAGCAAAATTGCACATTTAAAGCAACCGTACAAGCAGAGCATAGATCTACATGTATAAGACTGGCCTTCAGAAATTGGACGAAAAAATATTATATAACCATATAGATCTAAATTAATGAAGTTTACAATAAGAATAAAATCGTGAAAGGTATCACAGCTAGCTCTAGCGCAATGAAAGACTTGGAAAACGATTGTGAGAACATCATGAGGGCTGGAGCTATGTGAAAGATGCGTGCAGCGAAGCGTGCAGCGACAGTCATGGCAATTCCTATTGGAAATCAGAACTTTGAATGGCTAAAACTACCACTCTGCCAAAAGTGCTCTGGAAGACTGCTCAAAAGAACGGGACAGTAAACTTGAAGGAGTTCTTACCTGCTTTACTTGATTTAACCTTGGGAACCTGTAATAGATTTGAGCGACAAAAATTATTGACGACTGTCTTTCCTTTGAACTAGTTCATTCAACACTGGTCAAGCATAGTCTATACAGAGCTGTGGCAAAATTGTTAATCTGTTCCGTAATTTCTACATTTTTCTAAACATGGTAACATCAGGAAGACTGAAAGATCAGGCAGGAAACCAGGCCATATTACTCACACTTATTTAACAAAAACTATTCGCACAATCTTACCGACTAAATTCTCTTTCGTTTTACGATTTCCCATACGACAAAACTTTGACCTCAACCAAATTCAGAGCCATTACAGACGAGTAAAAGTTGCTTAAATGATGATTTCTGTCTTTATTTGGGTGGAAAAGATTGATTTCTGATTATTTGGGTGGAAAAGATTGTGAAAAAAGGAGAAAATGTTGGTTACCAGCATTTTCTCCTTTTCCCACGATGTTTTCAGAAGCATTATCTTCCAGGGTCCTTAAAAGTTTGAATGGCAAAGAGTTGAAATAGTTAGATCTAGTGCAAAGAGCATTATGAATCTTTATTTTCCCCATGAAAGATGCAAATGGCTTTTAAGCAAAGGACTTCTCCATCTGAGAGCAATGTTTAATTATGTTATAAACGACCGAGGCTGAAAAATCTAGAGAAAGGTCAACCTGTAATACAGCTAGACCCAACTAGTTTAGATCTACGACATCATTTTTGTATATGTATCAATTTATGTATAAATTTGCCAGTCCTTTTTTTTTTTTTTTAATCCTGCCTATGCTTAGTCACTCGTTTTCACTTTTGACCGATTTTCATTTGATTTTTCCAAGCTGGTAAGCTTAAACTCACCTTTTTCGGACAATGTAGATCGATCAAGATTGGACTGGGGAGAACTTATAGTCTGCTCTTAATCTACAGTGTGCGGTACAGTGAGATTTACTTGCTGAGAGGATATATGAAATATTTTAGTTTCTTTTCCTTCCTGGAAAAAAATTATATAAAAACTTAATTGAATTAGCAGTTTAAACTGGAAGAAAAAACAATATACATGGCGCTCCTGGTAGTATTGCAAACGATTTATGATCTAAGGGAGAAAACTCTTACTTACTTTTGTCTCTATATACCACAGTCGCGTCCCTTGTAGTTGTGGACGACTTAGAACCAAAGCACGAATGAATCATGTTAAACCTTGATATCGTGTGCAGACAATCGATACAAAAACGACCTTCTCGTCGACATGAAATGATTCTTTTATACTTCTGTGTCAGAATCATATATGCTCACAATTCCGGAGATATCAGATAGAAGTAACACAGTTATTTAGACATTCAGACAACCAGGCGGTAGTCTCCATGTTAATTCATCACGTTCGTAAACACACTGAAGTCAACTGCCAAAATTTTAAAAGTTTGATTGTCAGTGTAAGATTTCATCCAGAATGTGACACTGAAATCTTAATTTAAATAAGTATTCAATGAATTTAAAAATACGATCCGTCTCTAAACATTCATCTAGAAACACCCAGATCTCGACCCGAAATTCGCATGACTAGCATTTATAAAAATTATTTAGAATTATTCATTACTGAAATGGTAGCAATTTTATCGGTCTACAGTTCAAGGCGGACCTTTTTGTCGATATTAAACAGAATCTTCTTTGCAGTTGAAGAAGGATAGCCTTTTTTTTTTAAAGTATTGTTGTCACTTCCAATTTGATTCGTCCATTCTCATTGATACAGGTGGTTACTCTTCATAAATTTTGGTTTAAGGCTGTACGAGTTTTCTCCCTTAGACCATAGAACTATACATGGTGCCCGTCGTGACAGGTTCGGGTTACGCATTATCAAACATTTATGATCTGAACTTATAAAATTGCTAAAGTTACATTATATTTTATAAAATGCAAAAATTAGTTATATCAGTAAAGCTCTACAGGATATGAAGTTAAGGAATATGACTATGATACCAATATGTCTGCACCCTTTTAAGTCTTTACCAAACTGGCAACAAAATATAAGACTTGTCGAAACAAAGCATTTACAGACAATAAATGACTAAAACATGAAAATGGACTGGAAAAGGGTAGGAAACATTGTGGGAAAAAGGATAAAATGCTGGTTTCCAGCATTCATTTTCTTTTCCCACATTTTCAAGAGCCTTCTTTCTTCACAGGTCATTAAAAATTGGGATTGTCAGCATTGGTTACCACAGGGATTGTATAATCAGTCAAAAAAGAAAGTACCAACTTTTTTTATTCTTAATATCTCTTTTAATACTATATTAACACAAATATAACCAATACACAATGTACATGTTATCGTTGGAGTTGATTAATTTTTGCGTTTATTTATCGTCGTCACCGGTTGCCCATATGGGCGACGCCCCCTGAAGGCTGTTAGTATTGTTACGGGGGATAGTGCAGATACAGGACGAAACCCATCCAAAGTTACGCCTGGTTCTTTAACGTGCTCAGTGTATAGCACCGTAAAACAGGACCTCGGTTTAACATCTCATCCGAAAGACTATTAGTAATTTTAGATGGTGAGCCGTGGGAATTGAACCCACACCCTCAAGTGACCCGAAACATTACATTCACGAGTCCTACGCTCTACCAACTGAGCTATGCGGGCTGGTCTATCGTTGGAGTACCTGTTGACCTCATTTTTTATCAGTAGTAAAGCATGCCTTTGGGCTTAAGACCCAATTTAGTGTTTTTACACGTGTGCAACGTGCAGTGCATGTCTATTCCCGTTGGTAGTATGTGACTGCACTGACTGACTGGTAAGAAGTCACAATTGGATAAAATCACGCCAACTCAAGTGAAACAAAATGCCAAGATTAAATAATGATCAACGCAACCAAGCTATTGGGATGCTAAATGCCATTATCTTCTGCTAGATGGCATTCTACAAATACACATCCATTATCTTCCGCTAGATGGCATTTTACAAATACACATCTATCTAATATGGACATTCTGGGTACTAATTTTTCAAAACGACAACCGTTACTTTGAATTTCAAAATAAAATAAACGTTTACTCAATAAAACGCTACCTGGTGCGATTCATTCAGTTATGATCAGCTAGCAGGTAACCTATGCACCGGCCATTTATTAAAACAGTCCCTACAGGCTTGGGTATAGCTTCGGTATAAGCCCTACTTTTCCCAAGTATCAGGGGATGGGTGATGCGTCATAGCAGACAGGTCGAATCTTCGAAGAATATGACATGCGCAGACAACGGTCGTGTTCGAACACATCATGCAATAAACACATTAAATGACCTTTCGGCAGCTTTACAAGTTGAATGGTACAATTTGCCTGTGCCATTTATACAGCGTTACGTCAACAGCATGCACCGGCTAATCACAACGTGCATTGCGCAAAATGGTAGACGCATGAGATACTGAATCTTTTCCCTTAACTAACATTCCATTTTTGTTTCTACAATTCCATTCAAAATGAATTTGAATCTTTTCTGTTTATTAATCGAGTCTTATGGTAGCAAGTGTCTTTTTTGAAATGGACCCCTTTGTCGTATTGATCAAATTGCTCCAATGAGAGAAATATAGCAGTGACTTGAAATGTTCATGGAGTGTCAGAAAGGAATGGTTCTTTACTCCAGACAGAACAAATAGTCAGAATATATTCTAATTCCAAGTATACAGATCAAAATGTACTGTGAGTACTTCCTTTTTTGGCTGAGTATATATGTGTATATATGATCCCTGGTTACCAGCATCTCCTTTTCCCAGAGTGTTTTCATTAGCTCTCTTCTTCAGGCTCCTGATTAATATGGCAAATGGTTAACTTTATATCAATTTATGTTCTTTCTTTCTTAATCTTTTTAGGCTTCACATTAGCTATGTACATTTCTTACATGACTTTTCATACTTAATCTTTTTTTCTATATCTGATAATATTTTCCAATACAAATCAAATAACCCTACATCCCTATTATGTACCTTGATATATTCTTAACATTATGTTCGATCCTCATACAATTAAAAAAAAAAAACATACTTTGCTATTCATCTCTTGACATAAGATCTCCATTTTGTTAATTTATCATCCTTTGGCAGTTTAATATAAGGTTGGGTGGACTTCATCTCCGTTGCTAGGGATATGTTAACTCTTTTCCAAACGACAAAATTTTGGACATGTCCAAATTGAAAGCATTTGCACGAGACAAAGAAAAGATGGCTAAAAAACAATGTGGGAAAAGGAGAAAATGCTGTTTAGCAGCATTTTCTCCTTTTCCAACTGAGTTTTCAAAAGCTTTCTTTCTCAGGGTCTTAAAAAGTCAGGATTGTGTGGGAAAGGGTGGGAAACACATAGCATCATGGCAATTGTTGCTATGTTTCCAGGAAATTTTCATCGTTGATTCACATGTTTTATAAGACTTCTTATTTAGAAGGGACTTATCATGTTATGCATCTAGTCATCTGTCTGTCCGTCCCTTGTCCCTTTTCTATCATACCACTTTAAATCTTTTCACACAGAAGCTGGACATTAGCTCGGATACAATTTCATCAGCAAGGTTGTTGGGTAGAAAGACATGTTCCTGGCCTGCTACAAGATAAGACTTAATGCTTTACCAAACGACAGAATTTTATTCTAGTCGAAATCGAAAGCTTTTGCAGACGACAAATGTATTTCAAATTGTGGAATTTGTCTCTAAAAGGGTAGAAAATATTATGGGAAAAGGAGAAAATGCTGGTTACCGGCATTTTCTCCTGTTCCCACAATGTTTTCAAAAGGCTCCTTCCTCAAGGTCGTTAAAACTCGAGATTGTGTGGTAAAGGGTTAAGTATGTGTACTGATAGTCAAACATAGAGGGATAGTGTTTGCAGAGAAGAAAATTATTGATATTGTATAAGAATGAAGTTTCAGAGCCCTTCCAAAGGCATGTTCCAATATTTGAGCCATATTCAATTTTTAATCTGCAAATGCCTTCAACCCTTTACCAAACAATCCCTGGTTTTAACAACCCCAAGGAAGAAGCCTTCTGAAAACACTGTGGGAAAAGGAGAAATGCTGGTAACCAGCATTTTCTCCTTTTCCCACAATGTTTTGTACTCTTCCAAAGTCAAGTTTCAATTTGTGAGTCACATTCATTTTGTCGTCTGCAAATGCTTTCAATTTGGACCAATCTAAGATTTTGTCGTTGGTAAAGAGTTAATATGGACAAGTCTAAAATTAGTTGTCTGGTAAAGAAGTTGTACGTAACCTGTGAATGGCAAGTCATCAAGATGAATCAAGGAGAAGTTTTAAAAAACAAACAGAACAAAAAGCAAACAGTTTATTTTATATATTTCATCCAAAAACTTACACTGTTTCAAAAAAAGAAACCATGAAAGAAAGCCTGTAGTTCATACTCACACATACCAGTGTTTGTGAATAAAACCACTATCAAACAGTTTAACCCTTTCCTGAACAAATTTAGGATTCTTCCAACTTAGAAAGCTCTATAGACAACAATTTCAAACTTGATTTAAATGAGCTGATGTTCTCTGATTGGGTACAAGACACTGTGGGAAAAGGGAGAAAATGCTATTTACCAGCATTTTCTCTTATTTCAGTATTTTTTTTGTATTTTTTTCAAAACTCTTCTTCCAAAGGGTCGGTATAATGCAGGATTGTATCGTAACAGGTTTATCATCCTGCCACAGAAAGCGTTGAAAACAAGTTGGAAAAAGGAATGCCTGCTAGTTACAAGTAACAGCTGCTTAACCCACAAAATTTTCATTTACAACAGAGAATTTGTAAGTCAGTTTTTCTTTCCCTGCAAAAGTTTTGGTTTTTGTGTCTTTTGAATTAGTGTTTAGATGGTCTACAATAGCCTGAACATTATTTAAAGAGGCCCCGATACTCATTTTCAGCCAGTTTTAACTCATTTTGTCTTTATTTTATCAAATTAGTCATTCTTATATCTTCATGCCAAATATTGAGCCTGATGGTTGCAAGGTTGCTTAGATTACGGTCGATAGAAAATGCATTTCGCTGAGTTGCGGCCTTCCATGTAAACAGACTCGTCATTTCTGGTTTTTGAATCGAAGATTTCGATATATCCGTTATACACTCGGGTAGATTCGTATGAAGATCATGCATTCTGTCACGTGACAATATTTGACCTTCACCCTGCGTCTAATGAGGTAAACAAAGGAAAATGGAGGCTTCTCTGTTGCAGCCTCGATTTTCAGACGGAGGTCGCGGCCTATATGCAAATTACACCGCATCCGACTCTAGGCGGAAACCAACGGTAAATTTCCGTGACGCACCGCCATTGTTTACAGCTTCGATCGTCAGCCAGTTTTCTTCTGACCAATGTTCAGTTTCTAATACAAATCTCTGTGTTTCTTTTTTTCAATTACACCATATATGTCAGTAATTTATCCATGTTTACACAAAGGACTGATTTCTGTACCATTCTAAATTGTTTGAAATTTAACAGCGTTTTTGCTCACCGGCTGTAGACGGGCATCTTTAAGAAATTAAATCAGATACAAGTATTAAATAGGCATCTTTTTAAAAATGGAGGAAAGGAGCAAATGCCTGTAATAGCTAACTGCTCCTTTTCAAATAATGTTTCAAATATCACCAAAAGGTTATGTTTTCCTTTCAAAGTATCTTCAAACACATTCAGTCATGGACGGAGTAAGTGAAAAAATATAATTACAAATCTGTAAAATGGGCAATTATACAAACTTTTTTTCAAAATTTCTATGTATGTTTATAACATTCAACAAGAGGGCCATTGGCCTTAAAGCACTCACCTGAGCAAAGCCATCTAGGATTGATAAAGCTAAGGAGATCCTGGTTGTGATGATTTAAAACATGAGTTTAGAGACCTACTTTCGACCTGATGTGACCCAATTTTAAGCTTGTCCGAGATATCATCAAGACAACCTTTCTGACTAAGTTTCATAGGTATCAGATTGTACATGTGGTTTCCAGAGTGCACACTAAATTAGTGACCTAAATTAGACCTCACATAACCCAATTAAAGACTTGTCCAAGATACCTTCAAGACAAAAATTCTGACCAAGTTTCATGACTATTCCACTGAAAATGTGGCCTCTAGAAAGCACACAAGGTTTTTGCTAGGATTTGTTCCAGTGACCTACTTTTTGACCTGGCATTACCCAATTTTGATCATGTCCAAGATATCAATAAGACAAAATTTATGACAAAACTTCGGACCAAGTTTTATGAGTAATGGGCTGAAAATGTGGCCTCTACAGTGCACACAAGGCTTTCCTAGGGACCTTCTTTTTGACCTGATGTGACCTAATTTCATCCTTGTCTGAGATTATTATCAAGGAAAACATTTTGACCAAGTTTCATGAGTAGACTGAAAATGTGGCCTCTACAGTGCACACACGGTTTTTCTAAGATTTATTACAGCGACCTACTTTTTGACCAGATGTAACCCCATTTCAAACTTATACAAGATTCCATCAAGACAAACACTCTGACCAATTTTCATGAGTATTGGACTGAAAAAAGTGGCCTCTAGAGTGCACAAAAGGTAATTTTTGACAACCTTACAACACAGAACCCTTGAAAGATGACAGACACAGTACCATCACAAAAGCTCACCTTGAGCACTTCAAACTCAAGTGAGCTTAAAAGCAATATGGGCATAAGGCTAATTTTGTGTCATCAACTGACATTTGGCTGAATCTCGTTCACTTGGTCTTTGTTCTCAATTCTGACCACTAAATTAACTAACTCTTCACCAGATGTTAAAATTTTAGACTTTTCCATTGTGAAAGCATTTGCATATGTATAATAAATGTAACTTTAATGAAAGGATTTGTCCTAGAAAGGGTAAAAAAATGCCAGTAACCAGCATTTCACCTTTTCCCAGAATGTACTAAACCCTATCAAAGACAAATCTCATTACTTCAGTCCTATTTAATACTTCCCCAAACATTCCCTGGTTTTAACGAACCCAATGAAGGAGCCTTCAGAAAACACTGTGGGAAAAGGAGAAAATGCTGGTAACCAGCATTTTCTCCTTTTCCCACAATGTTTTCTACTCTTCCAAAGTCAAGATTCAATTTTTGAGTCACGTTTGTCATCTGCAAATGGTTTCAATTTGGACGAGTCTAAAATTTTGTCGTCTGGTACAGAGTAATCTATCTTCTGCTAATGCTTTTAATTTGGACACATCTTAAATTTTCTGGTATAAAATGTAATACTAACTGAAATCTAGGACCCCAATAGAGGCTACAGCACTGTATATCAGAAAGAAAAACAACAACAATAAAAAAACAAACTTCAAATAGATCATCTCTAGCCGACAAATAAAACTATCTACTATTGACTTTAACAAACATGAAATGTGCCTATGATATCATTAATGAAAATATCCCTTTGTATGCTTTTATTCATCACTGGCTACTTCAAATTCACTGTTGATGGCTGACAGACATTAGTTTTCTCCTACTTGGGCTTAACTTTTCACCAAACAGCAGAATTTTGCTCTCTACTAAATTGAATGCATTTTCAGGTGACAAATGTAGCCAAAAAGATGATTTCTGTCTTTGATAGGGTAGAAAGCAGTGTGGGAAAAGGAGAAAATGCTGGTAACTAGGGCTATGACAATATCTTGTTGTTTTCTTCAAAACAGCCAAGCTAAATAAGTCATCAGAAGAAAAAGAGTGTTTATTTGAAAACTAATACAGAAAACCTATCAACAGTGAATCTACCTTGACAGCCTGCCTTTAGGAAGGTGAACTGTACAAGCAGCAAATCTATATAGGCTCATATAGTACAACCATTCATTCATTTGTTGGGTAAGGACCACCCCTTCTTTACTTGGCATAAATAGTACCATAGCACCAACTTATGAAAGACTGAACTGCCTAACAAACACTTCAGCAACAAGTTCTATTATATGCGATTCTTCAACAAAATTTTACACTCCTCCAAGTTGAAAGCTTTCACGGACATGCAAGTAAATGTGGCTAAACAAAACCAAAGTCAGCTGGAAATCAGCATTTTCTCCTTTTCCAACCATGTTTTCAAGGGCTTTCTTCATCAGGACCATTAAAACTAGAGATTGTGTTGTATTTCCATTATCCTTGATCTTTTGAGCAAAATATTTTCAAAATCAGACCATGCATATTAAAGTCTGGGGACAGACACACACATCCATTTGATATAGATATATTGCCAATACCAGGCCCCATGACCTTGACTTGCTGGCAGCAACATGGTGATTACTGGTGATTACTTTAGCCAAAGTATTTCAAAGTCAGATCATACTGGTCAAACCCATACATTCCAGAGAGACATAAACACCCATCATCACAACAAATATAGCAAGTATCAACAGAGTTCAACTGAGCACCACAACTTTGTCTGTTGAGCTAGCTTCAGGTTGTACCCAAAATGACATCAATCAATGTTTATCATTTAAGGCAAATGGGCCATGCCCTGACAAAATGGCGTTTAATGCATTTCCATGATGCACACAAAGCAAGTCATTATATCTTTGTGGATCCATAAAATCCACTTAGTGTAACAACCGAGTGAATCATGATGTAGAATGTTCCTTTGACAAGCAGAAAATTGACCATTAGCAAAAAGTTTCGACCCAGGTCAGCCTGTGCAGACTGCCCAGGCTGACTTGGGTCCAAACCTTTTGTAGATACATTAAGTCCCCTTTTCACAAAGCATGGCTCTAATCATTTTTTACAGTTAAGGAGAAACAGATTTTAATGCTGAACAGAAAGACTGTACAATACTTATAAACCATGTATCCTTACAAAATAAAAAGTCTTGAACCCTGATTCATACCCAACAAATGAATGAATTGTTTGAACAGGCATAAAACTATGGACCCCAAAATTTACATGATAATGAACAATTATATCTACAGTCCTCCATAAAAATTACTAACATGATAAGTTTCAACAGGAACAAAAAAGCTAACCATTTGGAAGATCTAGAAGTATAAAAAAAAAAAACTGTGCATCAAAAAATTCTATTACCCTTGCAAAAAATCAGTTCTCACAGCATTTTAAAACACAGAGAGAAAAGGAGCAATAGCTTGGTGCAAGTTTTCTATCCAGTCCAAGACAGATATTCTTCATTCAAATGTTTACGCAGATCTAAACTTAATGAGTTTACAAATGTTCATCAATTCCAAAAAAATAGATATGCATTATGTTAAACTAGAATACAGAATGAGAGCTTTCATACAGATGGATATTAGCAACATGCTGTGGATCTTAACCAATTACTGTCCATGATAAAAATAATTACAAATAAAAAAACATTTGAAGGTAAGAAAAATATCTTTTTCATCAGTATGGAATGGAATGGAAAACATTATGACACTGGGACCAAAGAGTTCACAACAAAAGGAAGAAATTCATAATGTTGTTATATCTAAATTGAAAATTAGTTTAACCCTTTACCACACAATCACAAGTTTTAAACGACCTCGAGGAAGAATCCTTTTGAAAACATTGTGGGAAAAGGAGAAAATGCTGGTAACCAGCATTTTCTCCTTTTCCAACAATGTTTTCTACTCTTTTAGACACAAACTGCACCATTTGAGCAACATCTAATTTGTTGTCTGTGAATGCTTACAATTTGGACAAGTCTATATTTTTGTCAAGTGGTAAAGAGTTAAGGGTGTTTAGCAGTAATTTTAGTAATTACACAAAGAGAATATATGGGAAAAAATCTGATGCATAGTTAAAGCTGGTGCATAGGAAAGAAAGTTAATAATTCAATGATAATACAAAAAAAAAACACCACATGATTCTAACAATATATAAATAACAAAGTTATCACATAGAAATGGACGGATTCCCTTATTTCTACACAAATAACATGATTGCAATTAAACAGCAGTATTCTGACTCTATTTTTGTACAAAAAAAAAAAATCCTATGAAGTACAACTTTTCAATATAGACAAATTTACAATTTTTTTATCTGGTAAAGAGTTGAAAATCAAGAAAGCGATTGTAACAAACAATTATTCACAAGCGTTTTGTGTATTTGACTCTACTTGATGTTGATTATCCCTTTTGCAAGGTTATTTTCAAAGTTGCCTGCTGCAAATTTGTCTCAGTCGGAGAAGATTAAATCTTTACCACACAAAAAATATGTAGACTGGTCCAAACTGAATGTATTTGCAGACAATTTCAATGTGGTTCATGGTACCCTTCTGAGATGGGGTAGAAAACATTGTGGGAAAAGGAGAAAATGCTGCTTACCAGCATTTTCTCCTTTTTGCTCAATGTTTTCAAAAGGCTTTTTCCTCAGGGTTATTAAAACTACGTATTATAAGGTAAAGGATTAACGATCAAAATACCTCAATGATTTTCAGTTCTTTATTAAGTACCCCATTTCCTTAAAAATCTAGCCGTGTTTTTTACTACAGAAGCAATCCAATGAATATCTACCACTAATGTATCTCGGGTCTGGATATAAGGAGCCTAAAGTTTAGCAAAACCAATTAAAAGCACTATCATAAATAGCATGGCTTAGCACAAACCATCAGAGACAAGACTTTGATTCATTACGTAAGAATTAAAGATAAAAGGGATTTTTATGCCCCTTCAACAGGCATATTTGGCTGATCAAAATACAAAACTAGCTCTGACATTCATTTGAACAAGAAACAAGAATTCCTTCAGAATACTTATGTCTCATCAAATAATTAACTAAAACCATTTAAACCAAAAGTAAAAACTCCTGTTTTCTCATGTATAATGAATAAAAAAGATATGTAAACATTTATGATCATGAGGTATCATCAATGCAAACGATGGTAACAGAAAAATTAAATCAACCATATGTCTTGACTCTTATATTGTCCAATCTTTAAGGTGTTATGTATCAATTGTATCAATTTATGGAGGTTTGTCTCTGTCCTTCTGTTTTTTTATAGTCATAATCAAGACATGTCTGTAGTGGAAGCATTTGCAGTTGTCATAAAAATGTGGCTCACATGTGTCCTTTCAATGGTAGAATACATTGTGGAAGAGGAAGAAAATGCTAGTCACAATCATTTTCTCCTTTTCTCACTATGTTTTCAATAGCCGTTTCCAACGGGTCAATTACACACAGAATAGTTTGGTAAAGGGTTAAAAACCATGGTTGAAATATAATATACATGGCTTACAAAAGAAAAAATACAAAATCATGAAGAACTTTTGAAAATGGCTTATAACCTCAAAACTTAACATACAGAATCCAGCACAATAAGTTAATAAACAGACAGAAGCTCAACAGCAAATATTTACTGTAGGACATATCTATCAAATAAACACAGGAGAAAAAACATATAACATCATTCACATGTATAATTCTTGAGGTCCATAATTTGTCTGTCTCCCCCAAGATTTTTGTCTAGGGACATTTTATGATAAATAATGATTTTTTCCCCACAATACTCCTATATATAAAAGATCTTGACTGAATACATAACAACCTCATGAATAAGCTTAAGTCTTTACCAAACAGTCAAGTGTTTTAACGAGCCCTGGAAGAAGCCCTCTGAAAACGTCGGCTCAAATTAAAGGATTTATCTTCATAAAGTTAAAAAACATCATCAGGAAAGCAGGAAAGGAGAAATTACTGGCTACCGGCATTTTCTCCTGTTCCCATGATGTTTAAAAGCCCTCTTCCTTTTTGACATAAAAACAAGGTATTGTCTTTGAAGATCTAATAAGCCTTTCTGCAAAAATACAATACATATAATATTTTCCAGTTTCAGAGCTGTTTTGGGCTGAAATTCTAAAAGAACATTAATCAGAGTAGATCAAAGATCAGCCAATACCAGACCTCTATCAAAGGAGTATTGTGAAAAATGCATGAGATAGAAACATGACATTTATGACATAGACTAATAGTATTATATACATAATGTATATATATTTACAAGATGTAATATAAAATATAACTATTTTTGGATTTCCAACTGTATCAATTCATAATTAAACGCTTTCTAACACAAACAAAATAAAATGCCTGCACATCAACTTGTTATTTTTACAAAGGCAAGGGTAAATAAACCCATATAATATGCTACATAAAATATCTTAATGACTAACCAGATACTGATAAGCTTTTCTAAACAATCATTTTGATCTTGTGTATCAATGATGGGGCCTTTCTCTGTGGTAAATTTACAATACCCCTGCATTATACTGCTCTTTAAATCATTGTGGAGAAGAAGCAAATGCTGATTCCACATATCTGCTATTTCCTCAACAATACTTTAACTACCATCCATTCAAACACAGCAGAAGAAATTCATTTTCTATCCTTCATATTTTTCTCCATAGTGTCTTCTGTAAAAACTAGTGGTATATCTTGCGCTTTACTAAACAACCACAGGTTTCTTTCACATGTGACATTGACTGCCTGTCAAAAGGAAAAGATGTTAGGATTGCCTCCTTTTTCCAATTTTATTTCTGCCAGGGGCGTAGCACCCATTACACACAATACGCATGTGCGTATGAAAAAGAAATCAGCAACCAAAGTTGTATATATCACAATATCATATACATCTAGTGATTTTTCTCTAGATCTGCTCACCTTATCAAACTAAACAGATGGATTAAATTGATGCACTGGTGACAAGGGAATTCCTCTATGCTTTACCCCCTCCCGTTCCCTCCACCATCGGCAGTTTGTGCCCCAATGTGTGTATAAATATTTCAATCCTGGCTACGCCAATGTCTACCGTTCCAGAAACACATCCCATCATTTAACTTGTTGTTTGCAAGTGCTTTTAAAACCCAACTATCTAAAATTCTAATGCCTGGTAGCGACTAAACTCTTCACAAAGAACAAAATTTTGGACTCATCCAAACCCAAGCATTCGCAGATGACGAATTAACAAATATGGCCCAAATAGTGGGAGTGGTCATCCAAAGGGCAGATAGCATAGTTGGGGAAAAGAAATAATGCTGCTTAAAAGCAGCAAAATCCTTTTTTCCCAAGGATCATTAAAACTTGGGATAGTGTGGTAAGGGGTTAGAAGTGCCCATGCTAGTGATTAACCCTTTACAACACAAGATTTAACCACCCTAGGAAAGAGGCCACTGTGGGAAAAGGAGAAAATACTGGCATTTTCAATTTTCAGCTTTGCCCACAATTTTTTCAAAAGCCCTCTTTTCCAGGGTCAGGAAAACATAGGATTGTATGGGAAAGATCAAGCCTTATTTTGTAATAATTATTCCATTTCTAAAGAATGTTGTCTGCTGTAAGTTTATATCAGAAAGTACAGAACAACCATACTTAGCAATCCCCATTCACAAGTCATTTCAGTCTCTCACAGTGAAAAAAACACAAAACAAAAAGAAAATTAATCACAGAGGTTGTATCAAAAGCCTTATGCATATCACTAGATTATCGAACTGGAGATTGTCATGCAACACAGATTCACCAACGCCCACTAAGACTCGCTAAGTCCGGATGAGAGCCACGTGGCGATGTTGTTTCCTGGAGGAGGTCAGTATCCTCTAGTGGACTATTTTGAGTATTCCAAGTTCTTCTCTTTGTATTTAAATCTGAAAAAAAAATTCAAATTACATGATTTCATTTAACCCAGTAACCTGTTACCAAACAATAAACTAACAGACTTGTTCAAATTGAAAACATTTCCAGACAACATACCAAACTGGTACAAAAGATCAGATCAATGGAAAAAGAAGAAATTGTTGGTTACTGACATTTTCTGCTTTTCCTATAATGTTTTCAAAGGCCATCTTCCTCAGGGTCATTAAAACATTAGACTTTCTGGTAAAGGTTTAGTGCCCCTTTTCTGTAAAAACAGACAGAGGTAACTCTGACACCACAACACATAGTAACTAGTTACTGTTTAAAATGTTGGCTCCAGCAACAGAGCTATTTGTAACCAGCTTGATAGCCCAAAACAGCACATAGACTCATCAAATTTGTTAGCACATTCTCTAACTAGAACTGTTGCAAAGCTGACAGATACCCCCAACCAGCACCTTGTCACTAAAGCAGCACAATCAGAAAACAGCAATGATTTTCAAAACAAAGATCACCTGTGACCTCGACCTTTGACCCATGTGACACAAAAACAATAGGACACCTCCTTGGATCATGGGCAACAATTGTATGAAGTTTCATGATCCTAGATCAAAGAGATGCGTTGAGATAGAGCACTGAAAGGATTTTCAAACAAAATTCACCTGTGACCTTGACCTTTTACTCAAGTAACCCAAAAACAAAAGGGCACCTCCTTGGGTCATAAGCAACACTTGTATGAAGTTTCAGGGTCCTAGGGTCAAACAGCTCTTGAGTTAGAGTACGGAAACGAAAAAGTCTACAGACAGACGGATTGATGGATGGATGAACAGACAGACGGACTGACATGGTGAAACCAACATTACTCCCTCTACTTTGTAGGTGGGAGGTATAATTAAGAAATAATCTTTCTATCGTGGTTTATCATTCTATCGGATAATGCATCATGGAGGTGCATTATACCCTCTTTTGCCACAGCACAGCTCAGATATTTTATGCCTGTTCAGCTGAAAGCTTTCAAAAGCTGTCTAACATGCAGACAGAGGAGGTTCGTGAAAATGAGAAGTTTCCCCATTTGTTACAATGTTTTCTTTGCCATCACTAATTACTTCAATTTATTTGTTGTTATAGCCTTATATATCTTTCTGTCAATACAGAAAAATTCACTAGTATATAAAATGTTAGTGTTACTCCAAAGATATCTCCTTAACTTGTTTCTGAAATATCACTTGCTCTAAAAGAATTATTTCAAAGAGATGATTTATCAAACTTCCTATAAAAAGTTATCATCTGTTATGGAGGCAAAATATACAAAACTCAAATTCTTTTTCTTTATATGCTACACTTTTATTTCCATTCCAAAATTTGAAAATTGCTTATTTTTTGGAAGTCCTTTGATGTACAGGCAATACTTTTAAAGTTCTATCAAACTACATGTATCAACATTTTCACCTGTAATAGCAAGTAACATTTTTCTTCTGGCACCAAAAGTTGAGATTCCAAGTTCACGAAGGTCATCCTCTGTCATGGTCAGGAATGTAGAAAGATCAATCTGAAAGGATAACATCCATAATTAAGTGTTTCCTAGACAGTGACACTTTTTACTCATCTAAATATGAGTCATGCTCTGTAAAGAGGGGCTTAATGCATCTGTTAACCCTTTACCAAACAATCCCTGGTTTTCACGACCTTGAGAAAGAAGCCTTCTGAAAACATTGTGGGAAAAGGAGAAAATGCTGGTAACCAGCATTTTCTCCTTTTCCCACAATGTTTTCTTCCCTTCCCAAAACAAATTTCAATTTTTGAATCACATTAATTTTGTCGTCTGCAAATGCTTCCAATTTGGACTAGGCTAACATTATGTTGTTTGGTAAAGAGTTAAAAAGTATCGACCGATGTCAGCCTGCCCAGTTGGCACATGGGCTGAAACTTTTTGCTGTCTGTCAATTTTATGCACATAAAAGGATTAGACTACCTCATGATTTGGTCAGTTGTTAGACAAAACAGATTTTATGGATCCATAATTATGTCATGGCTTGCTGAGTACAATGAACCACAGAGATGCATTAAGCCCTCTTTTGCCAAAGCATGGCTCATATACATTGAAATAATTGTAGACAACAAGCTGAATGTGGCATGAATGATGGATATAAATGTAGAAAACATTATGGAACCGAGAGACATTGCAGGTCTACCAGCATTTTCTCCTTTGAAAGCAATGTTTTCAAAAGCCTTCTTGTATGTCTTGCAGGTCTACCAGCATTTTCTCCTTTGAAAGCAATGTTTTCAAAAGCCTTCTTGTAGATCAAAAATAATGCAGAGCAACAAAAGGGCTAGTCAAGAGCCTTTTTCCAAAATTTAAGGGAAGGTAACTCTTGAATGCCTAACCTGACAAAAATGAAAAAAATGAGCTGCACAATTATACAGATATAAGCCATACTCTTTGAAAAGGAGGTTTAATGCATCTTCAAAATGTGTCGACCCATGACAGCCTGTGCAGTATGCCCATGCTGACATGGGTAGAAACTCTTAGCTATTGGTAAACTTTCTACCTGTCCAAGGACCATTCTACCTCATGATATGGTCGGTACAAAATGAATTCATGCATCCATCATCGTATGATGACCTGTTTGATATAATGCATCACTGAGATGCATTAGACCCTTTTGCCACAGTATGGCTCATACATTTTGGTAAGTTTGATGGAATTAAAATGAAAATCATAGGATGAGGTAGCAGCAAAAGAGACTGCCACCAACCAAAAGACCAGGGCCCCGTTTTACTAAGGTAGTTACCAACAAAATTTGCGTAAGTTTTATGTAACTATAGTAGGGTGGCATATTTCTGCCACGAGATATGAGATAACTATCAATGATTATTTTAGAAAACTATTGCGATAAATCAAAGTTTCCTGGAAATTTTATCTAGATAAAATGAAGGAAACTTTGATTTATCACAATAGTCTCTAACAATAATCATGATAGTTATCTCGTATCTCGTGGCAGAAATATGCCACCATACTATAGTTACGTAAAACTTACGCAAATTTTGTTCGTAACTACCTTAGTAAAATGGGGCCCAGGGCCATACCATAATACAATGCTTTTGGTACATAAGGGCATATAAAACACAGAGTAAACATTAACAAATTTGGATACCTTCTTCATGCTCTCTCTCACACCTCTTTTTAACCCTTTACCACACAATGCCGACTTTTAACGACCCTGGAAAAGAAGCCTGTTGAAAACATTGTGGGAAAATGAGAAAATGCTGGTAACTAGCATTTTCTCCTTTTCCCACAATGTTTTCTACAATATCAAAGAAAGACTGCATGATTTGAGTCACATTAAAATTGTACTTCTCACTTGCTTTCAATTTTGACAAGTCTAGAATATTGCCGTTTGGTAAAGAGTTAAACAAAAACTCTTCATGCTTACCTCTTGTTGTTGAAATAAGTCTGTATATTTTCCAAGACCAAGTTTAATAAAGAGTTCAGCTAAATCTGTCTTTGGACTCCAGTAGGACTTGTTGGGGACAATGGCACCATCAATATGGTTGCTAGCACTCAAACCGTATTCATCTGAAATTATTTATGATTTAACTCTTTACCAGATGATAAAACTTAAAGACTTGTATGTAGCATTTGCAAACAACAAATAAATATAGCTCAAGTGATAGGATTCGACTTAGAAAGGTAGACAGCAATGTTGTTAACTCTTTACCAAACGACAAAATTTAAGACTAGTCCAAATTGAGAGCATTTGCAGACGACAAAATAAATGTGAATCAAAAACTGAAATTGGATTTGGGAAGGGTAGAAAACATTGTGGGAAAAGGAGAAAATGCTGGTTACAGGCATTTTCTCCTTTTCCCACCATGTTTTCAAAAGGCTTCTTCCTCAGGGTCGTTAAAAGGCATCATTGTGTGGTAAAGGGTTATAGGGAAAATGCTGGTAACCAGCATTTCTCCTTTGCCCACATTGTTCTCAGAGGTCTACTCTATTGGGGTTGCTGAAACATGGGATTGTCTAATGAAGGGTTAATTTTCTATGCAATGGTATAGAATGTAATAACATACAAAATGTACTTGACATAAATTTGTAAGAAACATACATGTAAGTAAAAGAAGCTAAGCAAAAGTACAAACTATAATTTCTATATATCGACTCATTTCCTCCCGAAACATACAGTAGACAACTTTCACATACTCTTGCACATTATGGATAACCAACCTTAATTAAAGCTTAGTAAATGTACTATCATTGCAGTTTGCTTATTGCCTGTTAGTTCAATTTTCAAGTGTAAAAATCTAAATCAAATACTGCAAAAGTTTTGAGCTCATAATCATAAAACCTGTAGTAAACTTGTTATCAGAGCAAGAAATAATTGAGAGAGAGTGGTGTAGTCGTAGTGCATCAGCCTCTCTCACCAAAGGTTCAGGGTTCAAACCTGTGATGAGCCCGGTCAACCTTTGGAACTGCCCACATCAAGGCAATAGCACTGGTTAAGGTTTCCAAGAAGGAATCATTCTAGAGTGAATAATATTAGTTGCAAGAACTTGTTTCACAATCAATGTAAAATAACTATGTTTAAACTAAATAATTACTGTAATAAAAATAGACTTTAACATTATCCTTTCCTTACCTGAAACTCAATTCTACCTCATGACTTTTGTTGTAAGTGCAAAGTTGTGGGTTAACCCTTTACCAAACAATCCCTTGTTTTCATGACCCTGAGGAAGAGGCCTTTTGAAAACACTGAGGGAAAAGGAGAAAATGCTGGTAACCAGCATTTTCTCCTTTTCCCACAATGTTTTCTACCCTATCAAAACACTTGAGTTCATTTGTACCTCTTTCAAATTTATTGTCTGCAGATGCTTTCAATTTGGAAGGGTCTGAAGTTTGTTGTTTGGGAAAGGGTTAAAGAAGCAATGTCTAACATTTTAGCAGTTAGTAACCATATGATTTTGTTTAGTACAAGTCACAGGTTTGCACATAAGACAAAAAGTTACTTTGTAACATACAAGCATATCTCAAAGTTAAACATACATTTTTTCCGTGGGCTCGGATATTCCCCTGGGGCAGGATTTAATGGTGGGTTGTAATTTGAGATAGAATCTTTCCAAGGGTATGAATCCATTTCACTGAGTTCCCCTACTGAATTCTGTGAAAAGAAAAAAGAAATTGAAGGCAATCCAAAGCCATAATGTTTACAGTAGAGATCAACATATGATAAACATATGTCACAAAATACTTCATAAACCTTGACATCATCAGTCACTCTTACCCAAATTGTTATTAACCTTTTACCACATGAGAAAAATTTAGACTTGTCCAAATTGAAAGCATTAAATTTTGCAGATGACAACTTAAATTCGACTCATATGATGGAAATTTTTCTTTGATAGGGTAGAAAACATTGTGGGAAAAGGAGAAAATGCTGGTTACCAGCATTTTCTCCTTTTCCTACAATGTTTTCAAAAGGCTTCCTTCTTGAGGTCTTTAAAAGTCAGGATTGTGTGGTAAAGGGTTAAGGGGCAATAGTCAACAGTCTATCCTCCAGGACTTCGTACATTTATTTATCAGTCAATTAATTCTTTACCATACAACTGAATTTCAGACTGGTCCAAATGGAAAGCATATGCAGGCCACAAATTAAATGCAGCTAAAATTATAAAATTTGCCTTTGAAAGGATAGAAAACATTGTTGGAAAAGGTTTTTTTTTTAGCCACGTATATTGGATAGGGTAGGTTGTGGCAAAAGCTGGTTAACAGTAATTTCTCCTTTCCCACAATGTTTTCGAAAGTCCCTTTCCATGAAGCCTTGAGAAGTCTGGATTGTGTTGTAAAAGATTAATCTCCACACAGATGTGAACAGCATCTATTTCTCTTCTGTATGAGTGTGGGAGGATTTATAATTGCTTGTAATAGCATGTAGCTAGACTTTTGTTACACTTTTTCAATATGTCTGTTCGAGCTATTATGTCATTTTAGCTACTTACCAGGTAAACATTTTTTTTATTGTTCATATAGAAAGCATCTGCAGATAAAAAATCAAGCTTGGCTCAAATGGTGGAACTTTGAGAAGGTAGACAAATTTGTGGGAAAAGAGAAGAAAATGAAGTTACTTTACATATATACTCCCAACATGCATGTTTGAGCCAGGATTTTACAATATATGAGGGACACACTGGCAAAAGGGGTTTTTTCTATGCATCTCCGTGATGCATTATACCAAGCAAGTCATCACATAATTATGGATCAATAAAATTCATTTTGTCTGACAACTGAATGGTTCATGAAGTAGACTGATAAAATTTAACAATAGCAAAATGTTTTGAGCCAGGTCAGCCTTTACAACTCCGCAGGCTGACCTGGAGCAATACTTTAAATCACTTTAAATTAGCGAGAACTTTATTTCGCGAGTTTGTCCCATTTTTATTTTTTAGCATGTTGTTGAATTAGCGAATTACCATTGTGCTCAAAACCGGAAGTGGGTTATTTATTTAGGAAGTTTTATGCTGAAAATATGTCGGTTACTGTACGTAGGAAAATGCAAATACGGAAAATAAATTATGCAATATCAAAAATAGAACTCATCTGTTACAATATTTTTCACATGAAGATGACCATTGGTTAATTTAAGCAGACGAATTTTTGCAAAAACTGTGACTAAGAATTTTTTTTTATTTTCTGCAATGTTTCTCAAACTCTTCATTTATTTTCCTAAAGATAAGGGCAAGACTGCTAAATCAGGGTGTACCAGCATCCAGACAAATAACGTCTCTAGATCTATGGTTAACGGAAAAGGGGTTTAACAGGATTCATTTGATAAAGTAATGTAGATTGATTATAATTGCATTCACCCATTTGTGAAGTGTTTATTGTCACTTTGAATGGTTCATTTTTCACACATTACGATTTCATCTTTATTTTCACAAGTTTGACAAGAAGGTAATTATCACATATATTGAGTTGGTAAGAGATGAATTGGACGTACAAATGAGACAGCGTGCATTATGCATGTTTGATATTTACAAGGCCTATCAAATTTTAAATGACGTCAGGTTTTGAAGACTTATATACCGATGAGATCTCGAAACAAGGAACTAGTAACGAATCTCTGTTGATATGCGTCTGTCTAGGGTAAAACCACTGCATGCGAAATTGTTGGTAAAATGACTTCAAACGCTTGGAAATGATGAAAAGAATATCAGGAGCCGATTGGTTCAAGAAGGCATTGAAAGTGACTCAAGGGACATAATTTTTGTAATTTAGAGGCCATTATTAAAGAGTTACATTTTCTTTGGTGTACTTTGCAATGTGAGATGTATCTGTTTCTTGGAAACATGACTGTAATTGTTTCAATAATCAAAAAAAGTTTTTTGTGAAGTTTTGATAAGTTTGATATAGTAGGGATATCCATTGTCAGAGCTGTTTCTTATTAAAACAAAGAGATGAGGTCTACCGGTATGGTAATATGTAGATACAATTTTGGACAGGATAGTTTCCGGATAGTACATAAACCTCTGGTAAGTCTATTTCTGTTATCAATATTTCACTAGAACCTTGAATTCGCGAAGAGAAAAACTCGCGAATATTAGTGAAAATTAAGTTCTCATGAAAAAAAAGTGATTTACAGTACTTTCTGCAGATGCATAAAACCCCATTTTCATAAAGCACTGTCCATATTCATATCCACAGATGTGTGTAATTACAGTGGTCCAAAAGAAAAGCAGCCTCTCTAATGTGATCAACTTTTATGACACTTATCCCTTTACCGCACAAAAAAGTTTAGATTTGTCAAATTGAAAGCTTTGGTAGACAACAAATTAAACATGGCTAAAAATGTACCATGGATTTGTCACTCAAGGGGTAGAAAACATTATGGGAGTAGGAAAAAATGCTGGTTACCTACATTTTCTCCTATCCCCACAATGTTTTAAAAGCCCTCTTTCTCTAGGTCATTAAATCGTGGGATTGTTTGGTAAAGGGATAAAAAAAATCAGTTACCTCATAGGTTGTTGCCATTGGAGGTTCATATTTCTGTTTGACACCTGCTTGAGCCATACCCTCTTTAAATGCTGCACTGGGCACAGACTTGGAGAACCCGTACCCTGACCAGAAATCTGTGGGTATTCGTGACTCTCCTATTGGTTTCTTCTGCATAGCTGTTTTTATAAAAAGAAGGTTATCGAAGCAACTAGTACCACATTATGGATATTTTTTGACAAAAACACCAGAAAGGCTGGTTCATAATGGTGAGTCAAGAATATCAGTACAACATAATACTATTGTCTAATTTGATTTTCCTAGATTCATAAATTTGTTCATCTTTCATACAATAGGCATTGGAACATATGAAAGGAAAGAAGAAACAGTTAATCAGATAAATATTGAAATAAATATAAAGAGGTATGAATTCTTTATAATTAGGAGTCAACAATATTAGTAAAGCATATTGTCTAATTTGATTTTCCTGATGAAAAAGGCTTTGGAAAACATTCTGGGAAAGGCAGATAATGCTGGTAACCAGCATTTTCCCCTTTATCCACCACGTTTTTTTTTTTTTTATCTTTTCAAGACAAATGCTACCATTTAAGCAAACTTTGAATTGTCATCTGCAATACATCTACACTTTTGTTGTTTGATAAAGGACTATGTGTTTAATACAAATGAATATGAGTACTAAAACTTTTTACCAAACAACAAAATTGAAAGCAATCGTAGACAACAAATTAAATATAACTCAAAACAGGAAATTTGTATTTCATAGAATAGAAAACATTATGGGAAAAGGAGAAAATGCTGGTTACCAGCATTTTCTCCTTTTCCCACAATATTTTCAAAAGGCTTCTTCCTCTGGGCCGTTAATAGTTGGGATTGTGTGGTAAAGGATTAATTTCTACCTTTGGTAGCCATCATTCGCTTTTGCTCATAATCAACTCCGTAGGTCTGATAGTCATCAATAAACAGATTAGTTTGGGAACTCTTTCTTTCTATTCCTGGCGCTCGCAAGTCTAGGTCTGGGTCTATACGCCGGTCTTCACTATTTCTACAAATAAATGGGAAAAGCCACATATAATCATCATTATCAAATACTTTCACGGCCATGGAACTCCAAAGGCATTGCAAACTCTTTCAGTAACTAGGTTGAATGATTTGGAAACATCTGAAAAATAGGAGCTGCTGGTTGTTATACATGTATTATAACATACAATAAAAAGTTGCTTTTGTTGCTATACTCTTTCCATCAAGTTTTTCTTGCGTTAGTAAAAGTGGCCATCCTAATTGGCGTAAAGCAAATATTTGGCGACAGACATTTCTAGACATTGAACTAACAGTGATAACATGATTCACACCTTCAAATGATTATTTTCTTCTAGCAGCCAATTACTTTGAAAAACATATAGGTACATGGAGAAATGGAACAATTTGTCCTTTTACCAAAGCTTTTACATATTATTTGCTCATGTTAATTATCCCTATTTTACAATGTTCTTTATAAAGTTGTCTGCAGCAGCTTTCTTCCAGGAGGAAACAATTAAGCCTTTACCATAATATTCCAAGTATTAAAACCCTGCGAAAAAGGGCTTTTGAGAACACTGTCGACAAAGAAGAAGATGCTGGTTACCAGCATTTTCTTCTATTCCCACAATATCAAAGACAAATCTAACCATTTTAGCAATATTTAATTTGTCGTCTGCAAACACTGTCAATTTGGACCAGCCAAAAAATTTTCCGTTTAGTAAAGGGTTAATCAGCACATAAGTTGAAAGCTTATTTAAAACAAGACAAAAAGAGAGAAAACAATTTTCTATTCCAGGATCAGGACACTATTTACCGAAGGTATGACATATTTAGAGCAATTAGCATCTCAAATTAACCTTTTTTGACATTACAGATAAAAAGGAGAAAAGAAACAGATGACATTAATCAGAAATAATTAATACAGCCCAACACTATTCCCCTAGAATATCAATTTGTATCTAGAAAAACTCTCTTCTGTGCAGAAAGTGTTAAGTTTTGTGTGTTGACTAATTCCTAGAATGCAGGTGCATTTCTCATTAATAGAGAAGAGAGAGATATTTATCATATTGGCACTTCGACAAAAACAGTACTAACTTCCTGCCTATACCTGTCACATAAAGTACTTCATGATATATCAACCTTTCATCACTAACTAGGTCTGTTTTACTTTAGGAACATCCTTTAACTCTTTACCAAACAATCCCGGGTTTTCACGACTCTCAGAAAGAAGCCTTTTGAAAACATTGTGGGAAAAGAAGAAAATGCTGGTAACCAACATTTTCTCCTTTTCCCACAATGTTTTTCACCCTTCCCCGAATAAATGTCAATATTTGAGTCACATTAATTTTGTCGTCTGCAAATGCTTTCAATTTGGACTGGTCTAAAATTTTGTCGTTTGGTAAAGAGTTAACCCTTTACAACAACATGAAATGTCAGTCCAAATTGAAAGCATTTGCTGGCAACAAATTTCATGTGGCTGAATTAATGAAACTTGTCTTTGAAAATATGGAGAACCTTAGGAGAAAAGGAGGAAATGCTGGTTAACAGCATTTTCTCCTTTTCCCGCCATGTTCTCAGAAGCCCCTTTCATCTGGATGGCTAAAAGCTGGGAATGTTTGGTAAAGGGTTAAGGCTTCTAAAATTATGAAAGATAAGCCTTCTGTGCATTATTATGGCCGTGGCAGAGTTCAGAGCTAAGGTTTACTTAAGCTCCAGAAATTTACAAAGAATTAAGGAGAAAATTACTAACACAAATTAACTCTTTACCACACAACAAAAATTTGGACTAGTCAAACTGAAAGCATTTGCAGATGCCAATTTAATTGTGAATCAAATGAGGAAAATTGTCTGTAATAGGGGAGAAAACATGGTGGGAAAAGGAGAAAATGCTGGTTACCAGCATTTTCTCCTTTTCTCACAATGTTTTCAAAAGGCTTTCTTCCTCAGGGTCGTTAAAAGTCGGGATTGTGTGGTAAAGATTTAAAGAAGATTCTCCGAATGAAACATAAAATGAGTTACTCTCCCGGAAAAGATGGTCAAAATTTTCATTTTCAACAGTTTCTTCCTCCAGATAACTTAACTTTTTTCCAAGCAACAAAATTTTACACTGGTCCAAATTGAAAGCATTTGCTGACAACAAAATAAATGTGACTGAAAAATCAAAATTTGTTTTGGGAAGGGTAGAAAGCATTGTGGGAAAAAGAGAAAATGCTTCTCTGCCAGGGTCTTTAAAAGTCGGGATTGCGTGGTAAAGGGTTAACTCTTTGCCAAACAACAAAATTTGTGACGGATCCAAATTAACCCTTTACCACACAATCCCGAGTTATAACTAACCTGTGGTAGAAGGCTTATGAAAGCATCTTTTTTCGCCACAATGTTTTTTACCCTTTCAACAACAAATTCCAATGATTAAGCCACTAATAATTTGCTGTCTGCAAAAGCTGTCATTTTATGCAATTCTAAAATGTTGTAGTTTGTTACAGAGTTAAGAGCATTTGCAGTCTACAAATTAATTGTGGCCAAAATCACTAAATCAGCTTTTTAAAGGATAGAAAACACTGTGGGAAAAGGCATTTTCTCGATTTCCCACGATGTTTTCAAAACCCCCATTCCTGAAGACATTTACAAGTCGTGATTATGTGGTAAATTGTGTGGTAAAAGGTTAATTGGAATTCCGTTACTATTCAATTTTCAAAAGGATTTTTCCATACTCTTTCCACACTTATCTGCCACATGTTTGCTTCTAGAGGTAATATGTTATAAGGAGATAGCAATGAAAAATAAAATTTAGATATAAAAGTCAGTTTTTCACCTGATGCCGTTCCAGTTATGTAAACAAATGATAAAACTTAGGTAAACATACAAGAAATAACTGTTATATATAAACAAAGTTATCTAAAAGCTTGCTAATGAGGCTTTCCTCCAAGATTTGGTAAATTATACACAAGAAAACCTGTGTCCTATCTAGCAGTTGTGCTATTTTCTTCACATGAGTGAATGATAAGACAGTGTATTTGACTTTCTTTTATAAAACAAATATGGAAAAAAATTGTTAAAAGGGGAACCACTGCCAATATTAAGATTTTTTTTCCAATACATGTACCTCCAAAAGGCACAGTATCTGATCATTATGAAAATCTTGATCGTCAGATACCAGAATACCAGATGAAAAAAACTTTCTGCATTAATAGTCTGAACTTTTATTCATAGACACTTGTAACTAGAGGCGCTTGAGTGCCTGTATCGCTCCACAGGCCTGATATTTCTATAATGGCGAAAGGAAGTTTTTAATAATTATCATTCAATCCTGCATTTTAGCTCACTGAAGAAACAATTTGGTAGACAACCACCATAGGAACTTACCTGCAAAACAACAATGAAATCCAATGAATAGTTTTAGAGAAGAAATTTTTCAAAGATTTTACTTTATACCATAAAAGGAATATGAGTCTCCCATAAAAGCCATGTTTTTTGACAGATCTTTTTTTTTTTAAGGAATTCTGTAAACCTGTATCTAAGGAACATTCCTGCAAAATAATAATGCTATCCAAATAGCGGTTTGGGAGGAGAAGATTTTTAAAGGTTTTTTACTTTGGTTGCCATGGCAACCAGAATTCTTCATGGAACACAATTATTTGAAGGCATTTGAAAGAGGACCACCAAAGGAACATTCCTGTGAAATTTGGTAAAAATCCAGTCAACAGTTTCTGAGGAGAAGTTTTTTAAAGAAAAAGTTTACGGACGCACGCACGGACGAACGGACGAACGAACGAACGGACGCACGCACGCACGCACGACGGACACAACGCCATGACAATAGCTCGCTGGCCTTCGGCCAGTGGAGCTAAAAACTATCGTTTAGGTCTTACAAAAGAGTGATTTTTAAGTTACATCAACATTTGAATATAGGAAAGCTGTTAGCTGCCTGGAAAGAGTTGTCCAAAAATTGGGAACACATGGACAGGGGCAATAACCTCCATAACATGACCATCAAAAACTGGATAAAACACCAAGCAGAGGTATAAGTATAAATAGATTAACTATTTCTAACAAAATCATGTGTTTTAATGACCTTTGGGAAAATTACGTTAGAAAACTTTGTGGAAAAGGATAGAATGCTTATTACCAACACATTCTCCTTTTTCCACAATGTTTTCTACCCATCAAAAACAACCCTTTCCTTTGAGCCAGATTTGAATTGTCATCTACGAATGTTTTCATTCTTAACAAGTCGTTACTATTTACCAAATAAAAATTTTATACTTATTCAAGTTGAAAGCATGTGCAGACGACAAATTAATGTGGATTTGATTTTGACAGGTTAGAAAACTTTGTGGGAAAAGGAGAAAATACTTGATACCAGCATAATATTTTCAAAAACCTGAGGATCGTTAAAACTCAGGATTGTTTGCTAGAGGGCTAAATTTTGTCCTTTGGTAAGGAGACAAGTATCCCAAGGACAACAACAACAATAAATTCTTACCTCAGAGATGGTCTGTTCAGACTTCCATGCAAAGAGCCATTACTGAGACTATTGCTGAGAAATGAGATATTGTTCATTGGTGGATGTGTGGCTTTACTTAAGCCTAACAGGTCCATGGTATGACCACTACTTGTAAGAGATGGCTTGCTAGCTGATTTACTCAAACCTAGAGTCAAAAATATGACTAAGTTAACTTTTTACAAGACAACAGAAATTTCAGACTCATTCAAATTTAAAGCATATGCAGACGACAAGTTATATATAGCTCAATTGATGGAATTTTGTCTTTGAAAGTGTAGAAAACATTGTGGGAAAAATGAGAAAATATGTGGTAAAGGGTTAATTTTTTTTTTTCATTTATTGGAATACATCAAAATCTTTCAATGGGATTATTCAATACATATCTATGGAAAAAACTTAGCAATACATTCATTTTGTCAACCAACAATTTTGTTTTACCGGTACTTGATTTTCTGATGATGCAATCTTAGAATCTTAGGGCACATTGATTGGTTTCAAATTATTTGAACTTACTACATGACCACAAATTTCTTGTAAAATCAAATGCAGAAAGGGTTGTAACTCTTCATGTGTAACTGCTGCTGCATGGTTTTCAATTTCTGTTCTCATACTATATAATATGTTCTCACACTATATAATACATGTAGTCTGAACTTGGATTTACACAATGTAATATTCTGTAAGATATGACAGATAACAAGTCTTGAAATTGCCGTTTTGTTTGACATTTCTTTATGCCTGTACGGGTCATCTATTTTTCTCAATTACATAGAGTAACCCACATCCAATACTTTTTACCAGACAATCCTGTGTTTCTACAATCTTTCTGCAGAAAGCCCAGAAACTTTGAGGAAAATAGAAACTGCTAATAACCAGAATTTTGTCCTTTTCCTACATTTTTTTCCTAGTTTTTCAAAGACAAATACCACCATTTGAGCTATATTTCATTTGTAGTCTGCAAGTGCTCTCAATTTGGACAAGTCTAAAATTTCTTTGTCAGATAAAGAGTTCAGATAATTATAAACTTAACTCTTTACCAAACAACAAAATTTTAGTCTAGTCAAACTTGAAAGCATTTGCAATGAAAAAATCAATATGGCTCAAAAATTGAAAACTGATATGGGATGGGTAGAAAATATTGTGGAAAAAGGAGAAAATGTTGGTAACTTTTTCTACTTTTTCCACAATATTTTCAAAAGACTTCCTTCTCAGGGTCATTAAAATTCGGGATTGTGTGGGAAAGGGTCAATACTTACCTAGAAAGTCCATTGTGTGTGCACTACTAGCTAGGGATGAAGATGATTGGGACAAAAACTTCTGGAAACTGTTTGCAGTTGATAGACCAGCTAAATCAACTGAAATGAGAACAATCAAATAAAATTATTTCATATTGTTCCATGCATGCACTTTTTTCGATACATGGGAGTCACTTTTTACGTGTCTTTCAGTCATGTCACTGTGATAGCTAGGTTTTTCAACTGTTTCCTGGGTTTCAACAGTACCAGTCTGGGGCCAAGTGACAGCAAGTGAGGATGGCACCTAGGACCTCTTAATTACAAAGAAAATACCTTAACCACTGAGCTATACATGACCATGATTTTTTTTTTTAAAAAAAAAAAGCTAATTTTTAACTCAAACAATTAGCAAGTCAACTTTGTAAACATCCTTGTGAACTACCGGTATGCATGATCAAAATGTATTAGAGGTAAACCATGGATACTTGAGAAAAATCTTGTCAAAGTCGGGAAAAAGGTGGCCACCATCAGCTATTCCTTATTCTTTTTCCATATTATATCTTGATTACCTAAAACCAAATATAGTGTCATAGATGTCAACAGTCAATTCCCTAACAGTGTATCAAGTTCCAATTCAAATTTTCAACTGATGACAGTGCAGATGAAGACAAGTCTAAACACAACAGCAGAGTGATCTGAAACCAATGCTATCCAATAACTAAAGTAGTGTGTCCATCATATGTTCATAACTATGACCCTTCAAAGGGTCATTCAGCTTTCAGTGCAGATGCAACCATTCAATGACCCATTGCATATATCCTTGGTCTCTATTCACCAACTTAAGAACATTCTTAGTCTTATTCTCAAGAATTTCGAAATTGGAAAGTAAGAAAACTTCTGTTTGGTAAGCCAATTAAGAGTTGTGTTACTTTCTTAGTCTAGAATTAGACATTTAGAGTGGTTGGTGAATATGGACCCTGGTCATTGAATGCTTGCATCGGCACTGAAATCTTAATGATCACCTGAAGGATCATGATCATAATTTGATGATGGATGGTTTACCTAAAAGTTGAAAGTCTCTTCAGTTGCATTGGTGTATTTTCAGCTGCTAAAAAACGTAAGTTTATCCATTTGACGAAAACAAAGTTTACCTATTGAGTCAGGTAAAGCCCTTACCTGCATTTGTTTCTCTGAAATTAAGGGGACTCTTTTCTCTGAAAATAAGAGGACTTTTTTCTCTAAAATTTAAAGGACTTTTTTCTCGCTGAGCTAAGGGACTTCCACATGGGCTTCTTGTAGGGCTGTTTGCTTCACTATGTACTCTATTTCCAGCTGAAAATGAATTAAAACAAATAGATACAGTCACTGAAATTAGAAAGTTAAATCTGTACACAGCCTTCCAGTTTATTATTTCTTAAGTAATAGCTTTTCCAATAAAGATGAAAGGAATCATCAATAAAGAGAAACAACCAGATTGGAAGTATCTGGGCTCACATTCACCAACCTTTCTTAAGAACATTCTTAGGCTTATTATCAAGAATATTCTGAATTTGAAAGTAATACTTCTGATTGGCCAAACCACATGGTGTAGCCAATCAGTAGTTGTGTTACTTTCTAAATCTAGAATAAGACTAAGACTGAAACTAAGAATGGTTGGTGAATACAAGCCCTGACAATGATATATCAAAGTGGTTCAAAGGAAAAGGTTTGTCTTTGGAAGGTAGAAAACATTGTGGGAAATGGGGGAAGTGCTGTGTCCAACATTTTCTGCTTTTACCATACTGTTTTACAAAGTCTTCCTCCTTGGGGTAATTGATACACTGGTTGTTTGGTAAAGAGTTAAAGGTTTAAAGGTAAACAGTGGAATCTCAACTTTGATGGACTGAATGGTGTTTTATGCTGCTTTCAGCATTATTTAAGTCATATCACAGCATCAGTTCACATATGCATGTCTGTCCTGGGTTTCACCAATACTAGGCCAGGGCTCTGAAGTGTCTTGCTCAAGCTCACTCCCATGACAGGTCCAGTGCTTCCAGTGAGGCTCAAACCCAAGGCCATCAGGTTAGGAGTCCTATTGTATCTTTATATTTTCTACAACAATTTCTTCGTATTTATTGTTTTCTATGTTGTTTCCTACACTATTTCAGTTATATCTCAAAGGCACCTATTCACACTTTCCTGGATTCTTTTGCTAGTACTTTTCACAATATTCTTTTCATGCAACTGGCTGCTTTCCCACATATGCATTGTCAAAACAATGATCAGCCGTGAGAGACAAAATGCCCTGTTGCAATGACTATCTTCAATCCTCAGAAAAAACTGCCAAGCTGGCAACCTGACTCCCTGGTTCCAGGTCCTGTATGCTACTGATTCAAAAGCTTTACTTTCAAAAACCTCTCTTTAACCATTTACCAAACAACCCCCAGTTGTAGTGTCCTTGATAAAGAGGGCTCTTAAAACCATTGTGGGAAAACAACAAAATAATGGCATTTTCTCCTTTTCCCCTTATGTTTTCTACGCTTTTAAAGACAGTTCCACCATTTAAAACAAGAGAGCCAAGATGGCCCTGGATCGCTCACCTGAATTTTTGAGAGGACCATAGCCAATTTTTTTTTTTGAGGTATTGAAACTTTGGAAACAAAATCATTATTTTGCCAAGCAATTTTGAAAAGGTCACCTGTAAAATTCATTTCAAAATCTGTCACCACCCCTACAATCATCACCACAGCAATGATTTTGATGAATCAGAATTCTGCAATTAAATTTTTGGATAGATCACCCAAGGACAATTTCTTGAAGAAGAGCACATGCTCGATAGTGACTAAAAACATAAGTCGACCAAGAGCACCACATGCAGGTGCCAACAATTGGCTGTTGTTTTTCGACCGATAAAAATTTCCCTACCATTTTTTGAAAAGGGTCACCCTAGGAACATTTCTGTGAAATTATTTCAAAATCTGACCAGACTTTCCAGAGAAGAAGAATTAAGAAATTCCTCTTCATGTCCTGTATTGCAAATAGCCTCCACCATCAGAGCCATGTTTCTTGACAGATCACAATTTTGTGAACAATTTTTGAAAAGAGTCACCCAAGGAACATTGCTGTGAAATTATTTCAAAATCTGACCAGCAGTTTCAGAGAAGAAGAGTTTTTAAGAATTTCTTCATGTCCGTATGGTGTAAATAACCCACAGCCATCAGAGCCATGTTTCTTGATGGATCAAAATTTCTCGAACAATTTGCAAAAAGGGTCATCCAAGAAACATTTCTGTGAAATTATTTCAAAATCTGACCAGCCGTTTCAGAGAAGAAGAATTTTTAAGAATTTCTCCATGTCCATATAGTGCAAGTGGTCCCCCCCCCACATCAGAGCCATATTTCTTGACGAATCAGCATTTTGCGAACAATTTTTGAAAAGGGTCACCAAAGGAACTTTTCTGTGAAATTATTTCAAAATCTGACCAGCCATTTCAGAGAAGAAGAATTCTTAAGAATTTCTTCATGTCCATATAGTGCAAGTGGCCCCCCCCCCCACATCAGAGCCATATTTCTTGACAAGTCAGCATTTTGCGAACAATTTTTGAAAAGGGTCACCAAAGGAACATTTCTGTGAAATTATTTCAAAATCTGAAAAGCGGTTTCAGAGAAGAAGAATTTTTAACAATTACTTCATTTCCGTATAGTGCAAGTAGCCCCCATTCACCAGAGCCATGTTTCTTGATGGATCAAAATTTCGCGAACAATTTTTGAAAAGGGTCACACAAGGAACATTTCTGTGAAATTATTTCAAAATCTGAAAAGCGGTTTCAGAGAAGAAGAATTTTTAAGAATTTCTTCATTTCTGTATAGTGCAAGTAGCCCCCATTCACCAGAGCCATGTTTCTTGACAGATCAAAATTTCGCAAACAAATTTTGAAAAGGGTCACCCAAGGAACATCTCTGTGAAATTATTTTAAAATCTGACCAGCGGTTTCAGAGGATAAGATTTTTAAAGAATTTCTTAGAAAATTCCATTTGGTTGCCATGGCAACCAGAGTTTTTGATGGAATCAAATTCTGTGAACAATTTTTAAAGAGGACCTCCCGAGGAACATTCCAGCCAAGTTTGGTCCAAATTGGCCAAGCGGTTTAGGAGGAGTTGATGTTTAAAGAATTGTCGACAACGCACGGGTGGACGCCAGGTGATCCTAAAAGCTCCCCTTGAGAACGTTGTGCTCAGGTGAGCTAATAAAAAAAAATTGTCGTCTGCACAAGCTTTGGATTTGGAAAGCACTTTTGCCAATTGGTAACAAATTAACTCTTTAAACCAAATGGTTTAGCCCATGTGAAATTTTGTTTCTTTCTAAATAGGAATACGACAAAGAAAGCAATTTAAAATTGTTGTTAAATACAAACCTAAATATACCACTGTTCACTTACCAGTATCCCTTGGTGTGTGGACTTGCTGTATGTTTGTAGTTTGATTGACCTCTTTCTGTAAACCATTGATATTCACCTGGTTTATCAGGTCCACAGTACCTTGGACCGAACAAGTGGACACCTGAGGAATGACCATGACTGGACCATAGATCCCTGAAAGTTTGGAAGTACTTGTGAGCATGATGGGGGAATGAGAAAGATTTGTTGACCAGAGTAGTTTGGGAGCTTTTATTAACCCCTTACCACATGATCCTGAGTTTTAAGAACCCTGTAGAAAAAAGGCATTTCAAAACATTGTGTGAACAGGACAGCATTTGAATACATTGTGGGAAAAGGAGACTGCCAATTCTTTGAATTGGTAACCAGCATTTTCTCCTTTTTCAAGACAATGGCCGTCATTGAGCTTAATCTATCGTAGACTAATATGTCATCTGCACATGCTTTCAATTTGGACCAGTCTAAAATATGGCATTTGGTATGAGATAATTCACTCCCTCTGGCAAGAAACACCTCCAGCCAATGCTTCAAATCAATAAAATTTTTCCATGTCTCTTAACCTGGAAACAAAATTTTCACTTGTCAAAACTGAAAATATTTGCAGACAATTAGAATGAGGCTCGAGTCATGTTAATTGTTCTTGAAGGGTAGAAAGCATTGTTGGAAAAGGCGAAAATTTCAGTTACCGGCATTTTCTCCTTTTTAGTCCATGTTTTCAAAACCCTTCAAGCTTGTAACTGTTGGGTACAGAATTAAAAATGCAAAATTTAATAGAAGTAAATCCTAAAGGTTAGCTAGCACATTTACCAGGTGGGGGTGAAATGAAATGACTCTGAGCTGATGATGAGACAACTGTACTAAGTGGACTACGTGGACTTTGAGCAGTAGATGTGGACGGCGTGGTGGCTGATGGCGGACTTTTATGTCCGTTTACCAGCAATATCTGGTTCCCAGTGTTGATAGTAAGTGGGGCACCATGTACAGCTGCTGCTGCAGTTTGAAGTTGACTGACTTGTCTAAAATAACCTGAAAGGATAGAATAAGAACACCATATTAACTCTTTCCCTGCCAGCTAAATGGATTCAACTTTTCTCGAAATCTATAGGCATTTCTTCGATGGAATTGACGCTAACTTGGTCAAAGATTAGCATCAGGTGCTCAACAGCATAAATTCAAGATCAGACTGCATGTTTTGTGTAGTTTGATCTTGATCTACATCGTCCACAAAAGCTATCCAAGGCGACACTGGCAGTGAAAGAGTTAATTATAAGGATCATGAAGCCTCTGAAATAACTCTCCTGAAACTTCCTCATTTGCTATTGAATGTCTTTAATTCTTTTACGAATGATAATCCTGGCAAGTAGCAGTTTCCATTACACAAGAAATTCAGACAATCTTCAAAAGGATACTTTCAATGATGCTACAGAATATCAACAAAGATCAAGGCCGAATGAATGTGAACAAAAATATTTCTGAAGCGTCTCCTTTATAACTCTGGGTTAAACATGTGAGCCCTGGCTTTTGGACATTTTGTGACCTCCAGGCTAAAATTTAACCCTAACTAAAAAAACTCCAAGGACTTATGAAGTGAGTGATTGGGTAAAAAGTCAGGTTTTGCCTTGCATTCACCACAGACAGCTTTATTTTAATAAAATCTTGTTCAAAGAAAAAAACAATGATGGAAAACAACTTACTGAGACCAAAATCATATGTGGGCTGGCTTTCACCATTGGACGGAGTTTGTTGTCTTGGTATTTCCTTTTCAATACCTAACAAGAGTAGTCTGGCCAGATACATATTACTGGCATTTCTCTCAATACTTTTTACTATCACAGACTGAAATAGAAGGAATGTAACATAGAGTTTGTCTCAACCTGATCAAAACTGATCTCTTTCACATTATCTTTTTTTATTTTGCGATGGACCACTCTTCAAAACATGATGGCAAAAGGAGAAATTGTCAAGACAATGTTAACCTTTTTTGCCAGAATACTTTCATAGGATTATGTATAAAACCAGTGATCCTGCTAATTATCTCCATTTTTTAAGGATGATTGCAAAGTTTTTCTACAGGAGATACTAAGTTCCCCTTTGCAGATTTGTAAGTCTTACTAGAAGTCCATTCTAGGATACCACGTACCAAATATCAAAGCTGTAAGCCTCATAGTTTAGAATAAAAAGAACTTGTTCCTCTTAATATGTCACTGAAATCTTATCACTTTGGTAAAGCCACTGTTGACCCCTTGTCTATAAAAATAGAAATTTGATATCAGTTTTGTAGGGATACCACATACAAAATATCAAACTTCTAGGCCTCACAGTTTTAGGTGAGATTTTCATCTCTTTACCAGACAATAAAATCTTACATGAGTCCAAAATGAGAGCTTTGGCAAATGACTTATAAAATGTAGCTCAAATGATGAAATCTGTCTTTAATAAAGTAGAAAACAATGTGGAAAAAAGGAGAAAAATCTGATTCTCAGCATTTTCTCCTTTTCCCACAATGTTTTCATAAGCCATGTCCCTCAAGGCTGTTAACTCTTTACCAAACGACAAATTTTAGACTTGTTCAAATTGAAAGCATTTGCAGATGACAAAATAAAAGGGACTGAAAATTTGAAATTTGTTTTGTGAAGGGTAGAAAACATTATGGGAAAAGGAGAAAATGCTGGTTACCAGCATTTTCTCCTTTTCCCACAATGTTTTCAAAAGGCTTCTTTCTCAGGGTTGTTAAAAGTCGGGATTGTGTGGTAAAGGGTTAAGACACAGGATTGTTTGGTAGAGAGATAAAGGTTTTCCCATATTAATGTATACTAAGTACTGGAACCCTTGGTCCAACAAAGCTGTTTTTGATCTCCAGCATATCATTTGATAGAGGACCATACTATTCATTGATTTTGAAACATTGTATGTCACTCATTTCCTATTTTTTTCCATTTCTCATTTCCCATTTCCTATTTTATGTGATATATTTCCCATTTTATCTGTTTAGATGATGCACAATACTTACTTTGCTTGGTTGTTTTGGTTTTGGCTTAACATTGATAAACACATCTAGGTGTTCCATCAGTTGTGTCAGACGGGCTTAAAGTATAAATAAATCATGAAGTTATAATCCTGTAAGCTTTCCAACATCTCACATGATACCTTCGAGACTTTGTTTCATTCTTTACCACACGATCTCGACTTTTAATGATCCGGAAAGAGAATTATTTTTAAAACATTACGGGAAGAGGAGAAAATGCTGGTAATCAGCATTCTCTCCTTTCCCACAATGTTTTCTACCCTATCAAAGACAGAAATCGTAATTATAGCAACATTCAATTTGTCATCTGCAGATGCTTTCAAATCCAACCAGGCTAGAATTTTGTCATTTGGTAATGGGTTAACTCATCCTTGAATACATCATATCAAATGAACCCTTCACAGACATAACCATAGAGCCAATCCATAGCATTTTCAAGATTTTCTTGACAAGAATATCTCTAAAACCATGATACAGTGTAGAACAAGATCAGATTGCATGTTCTGATAAAGGACTACTCTATCTGCAAGAATTCCACAAGTTGCTTATAGCATGTAAAGAGGTAACCTTTACCAGAAGAATTTCTGACAAGCTAGATGTTGCTACAATGGTTGGATTTGTCTTTAAAAGGCTAGAAAACATTGTGAGAAAAGACTACTACCATTTTCTCGCTTTCCAACAATATTTTCAAAAACCTTCTTCCTCAAAGTCATTAAAAGTGGAGGCTGCATAGTAAAGGTACTGGAGTAAAGGTTTAAAAACAAAACGGTATACAGAAACTTTTCCCAAAATCATGAAACTGTACAAATTCATGTCAAATAATTTTAGGAGCAGTTTCAAGCACTCAATACCCCAAAACACAAAAGCCTTAGTACCACCTGTTCACTTAAAATGCCTGCATGTTTGACGGTATGTTTTATGGAATGCAGTTTCTATAGATGTTTCTATAGATGTTTCCCTTCCAAAAAGGGAGAATTGGGGCAAGGAACTAGGGAGAAAAGCCGTATCAGAAATAAGAAAACTTTCCCTCACAATAGACAGGTTGTGTTCAAAAGCCTTTTCGATCAACTTATTCTGTAAGCCTTTTATCACTTTCATTTCTTGTTTTTTATCTATAACTGTGTCTGTTGGCAAACAATTCTGATATCAATGCATTAGTGGTAGGATTTATATTTTCCATTTTTTTTTAATGAAATACTGCCCACAAAATGTGGTTGGTAACCCCTTCTTCCCTCATATGGGGTTCTGCGGGCAGAGGTAAAGTGTAGGACTTGTAACCTGGAGGCCTCCTGTTGAATCCTCATTGAAAACACTGGGTTTTTTGTGTGAGAAGGGGAAGACACTTAAGAGCCCTAGCCTAGCACTGATAAAACCCAGGACATACATGAATATTTGAGCTGTTGCTGTGATTTGACTAAAATAATGTTGAAAGTGGTGTAAACACCATTCAATCAATCAATCAACTTGCCTACTGTAAAGCAGTTCATTACAATCTAAGAGCCCAAAACTCTTGAAAATTTCTTGACATGGAGATACAGCTTACCCCTTTCCCAAACAATCCCGGGTTTTCACGACCCTGAGAAAGAAGCCTTTTTAAAAACATTGTGGGAAAAGGAGAAAATGCTGGTAACCAGCATTTTCTCCTTTTCCCACACTGTTTTCTACCCTTCCGAAAACAAATTTCAATTTTTTGAGTCCCATTTATTTCGTCATCTGCAAGTGCTTTCAATTTGGACAAGTTTAGAATTTTGTCATTTGGTAAAGAGTTAAAACAGAGCGATTATTCCTTCACAACAACTGAATTTGAGCCATGCTCTGGTAAAAGGATGTTTAATGCACCATGCCAAGGAAGTCATCACATAATCATGGATCCATAAAAACTATTTTGTCTAACGACCAGCTAAATCCTGAGGTAGAATGGTCCTTGGACATGCAAAAAATTAACCAATAACGAAAAGTTTCAACATGGGTCAGCCTGCAAGGGCTGTACAGGCTGACCTGGGTTGATACTTTTTGCAAATGCATTAGACCCCCTTTTCACAGAGGATGGCTCCAAAAAATATAAGTTGAATTAATCCATTCCCTCCCAAACAAATTTCCAGTAGAAAACTTAGCAAAATATGGATTATCATCACCAACATGAATTAAGGTTTAAATCATTTACAATATGAAATCATTGTAGTGAAAGGTGAGACTGCTTTTTGTGAAAATGTTTTCTCTCCTTTACCATGTTTTCAAAAAAGATCCACTGCAAGACTAAAACAATTGTTTGCACATGGTAATATGTTTAACCACACAAAAACAAATTTAATTTTGAGAATTACTAGATTTGGTTACAGAGTGTCACTTTTTTAAGTGGCCTTCCATAATACCTTTTATCAGACATTTTGATAAGACCATCACATCAAATTGACCTTGTAAAACAAATTGAAAGAAATCACCAATTTTTTCAAAGTCTATCTCTCTGCCACAGATGTCAGATAAGGTCACGCATAAGATATGTAAACAATCCAGACAACAGTCACCTTCAAAAGAAGTTTTACTGTTTCTCTTTCATCCATCAACCTGTGTCGATCTATTATCAAAATATAAACAGCTAGACCTGTTGTAGAAACCACCCATGCAAAGAAACCAACTGCCTTAGAAGACCGCTGATTTGATTCTGAACCCATTTGTAATTGAACATAATTGAACTTGCATAAAAAGACCACCTGTTGAATGAGACCGTTTTTATTTTTGGTTACCATGGCTGTTCTCTAAATGCAGTTTGGACAGTATAAAAATTGATAATCTAGGCCATTTGATTTTTTTTTAAATAATAGCATGAGTATTTCAATTCCTTACATACCATTTTGGACACCAGAAGGAAATCTCACTATCACGGAGCATGTCACTTTTGATAGAAAAACTACATAGGTGTATCATAACAGCTTATTATATGACAAAACTTTGGACTCTTCCAAATTCAAAGCACTTGCAGACAACAAATTAGAAAATGGCCGATATTATGAGGTATGTCTCTGAAAAAGTAGAGAGCTTTGTAGGAAAAGTGGAAAAAAGCTGGTTATCCGTTCATTATTTAAAAAGCCTTATTTCTCCAGGTCAATAAAACACAGGTTTGTTTGGTCAAGGGTTAAGATAAAGAAACATTTTTTATTTCATGCTTCCCGGTAGGATATCGAGAAATAGCAGTGAAAGTATTTTTCGATATTACACGGGTACGACCAGTGAAAATACCGATTTTTATATTCTAGTTACCTAGGTAAATTGCGCGCGACTCACAACCAGATGGAAATATGACGTCATTTACCTTACATTTCTCGCGCTTGACGTAATATTGTAATGCGTTGCTATGCGCGAGGGGGTACGCCACAGGGAATAATTGAAAATAACTGTACTGGATTTTGATAAAGCTCCTACAAGAAAGGGTTAAAAGCATGAAATAAATAGAATATTTGTTTTTTTCGGTGAAAGATCAAAATTTATTTCATTGACTGAACACCATTGGTAATATTTTCACGAGTGGTGCAGCCACGAGTGAAAATATTACCGATGGTGTTGACTCGATGAAATAAATTTCGATCTTTCACCGAAAAGAACAAATATCCTCTATCTCTTTATAATAACAGGAAGTATATTGTACCTTGATCCATTTCTATTTCTTCTTTAACATCAAACATTAAGACAAGGGGTAAGCAACCCTGGAATCAGAAAAACAAATAGTATACATGTAACACTTAACTCTTTACTGAACAACAAAATTTTGAACTCAACCAAATTGAAAGCATTTGCAGACGACAAATTGAATGCAGCTCAAATGATGATAACTGTCTCTAATTGGATAGAAAACATTGGGGAAAAAAGGAGAAAATGCTGGTTTCCAGCATTTTCTCCTTTTTCCACAATGTTTTCAAAAGCCTTCCTTTTCAGGGTCATTAAAACTTGGGATTGTAAGGTAAAGGGTTAATACTCTGCCAGACCTATCCTGGACATTCTAGCCTAAAAACAACAGTATAATCACAGAGAAAGAGTCTGCAACTTCACATAACTATTTTCTAAACGACAGAATTTCAGACTTGCCCAAATTCAAAGCATTTGCAGATGACAAATAAATATGACCCAATGACTAAATCTTCTGTTTTTTCTACCATGACATTGTCATCATAATATTTGGACGTCAAGATAAAGCACCATATTGTAATTGTAAGTGTAATATTTTAGAGGCCATGGGACACTACTGTATGACAAATAAACTGCGATAGCAAGGTGTTAAGACTCGCGTAAATTAAAAAAGAATGACCGAGTTCACAAAACTTAGACTGTATCACAGTCTAAATGGCATAGACATCCTAGGCCCTTATTGGTTGAAGATTGTTTTTAGCTATGGCAACCATATTCGTTCCATCTGGAGTAGACTAAAGCATAAATAGTGTAGGTAAAGACAGTGTGAATTAAGCAGTCTCACTTGGGGGGATTTACCAAATCCACCAATTTGAAAGACATAATAAAAACAGCCCTGCAATTAATTTTTTCCCCTACATGAAAATATTCATCACATTTATTTAGCACCTAGTGAGGGACTGTTAGTACAGACTTGATATTTGTTAATCTAGAAAATATCATGGCAGAGTAAAAATTGCAAATTGAGAATAAACACACTTACAATGAGTTGCTGTCTGGCTAGATATACACTGTCAATGGATCCTGTTATATATACAGTGCCCTTTCGTTGTGGGGTTACAGTATTGGGGTCAGGGAAATGTATAGCGGCCCCTGTGGTCTGCATGATCTGTTTGATATTCATGCCTCCACGACCAATAATGAAGAGGTGATGCTGTGGTGCTATTTCTAACTGCATACTAACTGGCAAGGGAGACTGAATAAAATAAAAAAAAACACTACACAGACAGTTCTAAACATTACAGTTTCAAGGAAAAAAAACTGCAGATTGTCTAAATCAAGATCATTTGCACAAGTACCGGTAGTACCACCAATCTCAATAAGTCTGAAACTTTTTGTAAGGTAAAGAGTTAACTCTTTACCACTACCAGAAAAAAAAAGAGTGACGACTAGTCCAAACTGCGAGCATTTGCAGACGACAAATTTAGATATGGTATAAATCATGGAATTTGTCTTTGATAGGGTAAACTAGAGGCGCTTGAGCGCCTGTATCGCTCCACAGGCCTGATATTTCTATAATGGCGAAAGGAAGTTTTTAACAATTATCATTCAATCCTGCATTTTAGCTCACTGAAGAAACAATTTGGTAGACAACCACCATAGGAACTTACCTGCAAAACAACAATGAAATCCAATGAATAGTTTTAGAGAAGAAATTTTTCAAAGATTTTACTTTATACCATAAAAGGAAAATGAGTCTCCCATAAAAGCCATGTTTTTTGACAGATCTTTTTTTTTTTTTTAAGGAATTCTGTAAACCTGTATCTAAGGAACATTCCTGCAAAATAATAATGTTATCCAAATAGCGGTTTGGGAGGAGAAGATTTTTAAAGGTTTTTTACTTTGGTTGCCATGGCAACCAGAATTCTTCATGGAACACAATTATTTGAAGGTATTTGAAAGAGGACCACCAAAGGAACATTCCTGTGAAATTTGGTAAAAATCCAGTCAATAGTTTTTGAGGAGAAGTTTTTTAAAGAAAAAGTTCACGGACGCACGCACGGACGAACGGACGGACGAACGGACGCACGGACGCACGACGGACACAACGCCATGACAATAGCTCTCTGGCCTTCGGCCAGTGGAGCTAAAAATATTGTTGAAAAAGGAGAAAATGCTGGTTACCAGCATTGTTTTCCTTTCCTCACAATGCTTTAAAAGGCTTCTTCCTCAGGCTTGTTAAAACTGGGCCTTTTTAAGGTAAAAGGTTGATAAACAGACAAGCAGAAAGAGGACATGGATATTTTCATTCATTGTAAAAAGAGCAAATATTGTGCCAGTTGCAAGGCTGCACTGACTCCAATAACTCGCATAATACTAAATGGTGTCAGTCCAAGATCAAACTGTTCAATATCATCTGAGTTATTGGAGGGTTGAGGAAGATGGCTTTTGAAATCATTTTTGGGAAATGGAGAAAATCTTTGTAACCGGTATTTCCTCCTCGTTCCACAAAGGGGGAGCGTTAACTCTTTACCACACAATCCTAACTTTTAACGACCCAGAGAAAGAAAACTTTTGAAAACATAGTAGGAAAAGAAGAAAATACTGATAACCAGCATTTTCTCCTTTTCCCACAATGTTTTCTACTCTTCCAAAACAACTTTTTAGTTTAGAGTCACATTAATTTTTGCACCTGCAAATGCTTTCAATTTGGACAAGTCTGGATTAGCTAAATGTTCAAAAAACCATTAATTTGAAGAGAGATATTTTCTGTATCTCATCCTAAATCACTACATTACAAAAAGTATTATTCTTGCAATGAATATGTTTCAACTCTATACCAAACAATCTCAAGTTTTAAATACCCTGAAGAAGAAGACCTTTGAATACATTGTGGGAAAAGTAAGAAATGCTGGTAGCTAGCATCTTCTTTTTCAACAATATTTTACGACCCTTTCAAAGACAAAAACCATTGTTTAAGCCATATTTATTGCCACTGAAATTGTCGTCTGCAAAAGCTTCCAATTTGGACAAGTCTAAAATTTGTCATTTGGTACAGAGCTAAAACTCCCTTAACCCTTTACCAGATGACAAAATGTTAGCCTTGTCCAAATTGAAAGCATTTGCAGACAACAATTTCAATGTGGTTCAAATGGTGCAATCTTGCTTTGATAGGGTAGAAAACATTGTGGAAAAAGGAGAAAATGCTGGTTACCAGCATTTTCTCCTTTTCCCACAATGTTTTTAAAAGGCCTCTTCTACAGGGTCGTGAAAACCTGGGATTGTTTGGTAAAGGGTTAAGCCACCTCAATTTCCCTAAAATAGATTTGAAGTTTATGATTCAAATAACAACCTAGTAAAATTAGGATAATGAAAATGAATTCAGATTTAATGCACAAACACATCTGAAAACACTTTTGGAATAAGGAGGAGTTGTTATTTCTCCTTTTGTGACAATGTTTTCAAAAGTGGTCTGGTGCAAGATAAAAAGGCTGCTTACAGGTAGTAACATGTTAACTCTTTACCAAACAATAAAATTTTAGACTTGTCCAAATTCAACACATTTTCAGACATTAAAACAACTATGACTAAACTAGAGGCGCTTGAGCGCCTGTATCGCTCCACAGGCCTGATATTTCTATAATGGCGAAAGGAAGTTTTTAACAATTATCATTCAATCCTGCATTTTAGCTCACTGAAGAAACAGTTTGGTAGACAACCACCATAGGAACTTACCTGCAAAACAACAATGAAATCCAATGAATAGTTTTAGAGAAGAATTTTTTCAAAGATTTTACTTTATACCATAAAAGGAAAATGAGTCTCCCATAAAAGCCATGTTTTTTGACAGATCTTTTTTTTTTTAAGGAATTCTGTAAACCTGTATCTAAGGAACATTCCTGCAAAATAATAATGCTATCCAAATAGCGGTTTGGGAGGAGAAGATTTTTAAAGGTTTTTTACTTTGGTTGCCATGGCAACCAGAATTCTTCATGGAACACAATTATTTGAAGGAATTTGAAAGAGGACCACCAAAGGAACATTCCTGTGAAATTTGGTAAAAATCCAGTCAATAGTTTCTGAGGAGAAGTTTTTTAAAGAAAAAGTTTACGGACGCACGCACGGACGAACGGACGGACGGACGGACGCACAACGGAAACAACGCCATGACAATAGCTCTCTGGCCTTCGGCCAGTGGAGCTAAAAATGAAAATTTGTACTTGGAAGGATAGAAAACATTGCAGGAAAAGCAGAAAATGCTGGTTACCAGCATTTTCTCCTTTTCCCACATTGTTTTCAAAAAGCTTATGGTTACCAGCATATTCTCCTTTTCCCACAGTGTTTTCAAAAGGCTTATGTCTCAGGATCGTTAAAAGTCCAGATTGTATGGTAAAGGGTAAAATGATTCTTGTAAACAATATTTAAGTGATTCTCATAAATTTCTCATCAAAGATGAAGGATTGCGTACAACGCAATTGAAGAGTCGTTAACTCTTTACCGCACAATGCCGACTTTAACAACCCTAGGAAAGGAGCCTTTTGAAAACATTGTTTTCTACCCATCAAAGAAAAGTTTCACCATTTGAGCCACATTGAAATTGTAGTATGCAAATGCTTTCAATTTGGACAAGGCTGAGATATTATCGTCTGGTAAAGGGTTAAAGGAAAGTTTCTAATATACCTTTCATCTTCAATTCTCATTTAATTTCAATAAATGCAGCTTCCTCTTAGCTTAGGTTAAAACCATGATGTTCGGGGTAATCAAATATCATTATAAGTTAAGTTCAGCTCTGTTATGTGATTCAATGACAATATTGATCTCTATGCTGAGCCTAGGTAGCGCAGTCCATAGCATACTGGATTTGATACCAAGGGACCGCTGGTTTGAATCTCCAACACTGCCAGTTTCTTTCTTAGGAATGATGACAGTCACTGAAACAGGCTTTATTCCTTTTTCACCACTGATCATTTTTCAGTGATGGTTATGTAAGAAAGCAGCCAGTGGTTTGGGAAGAATATTGTTGGGAGTATAGGTAACAGAAACCCCGGGAAAGATGATAGGTGCACTAGCCACAGAGATATAACTGAAATAATGTTGAGAACAGCATTAAATACATGTACCATGAAAAGATCTAATCTCTAGCCTTCCTTTTTACCAGATGGACAAAATTTAACTCTTTACCAAGCGACAAATTTTTGGACTGGACCAAATTCAAAGCATCTGCAGACAACAAATTAAATCTTGTTAATATGATGATTTCTGACTTTGATAGGGTAGAAAATATTGTGGGAAAAGGAGAAAATGCTGGTTACCAGCATTTTCTCCTTTCCCACAATGTTTTCTATAACCTTCTTTCTCAGGGTCGTTAAAAGTCGGGATTGTGTGGTAAAGAGTTAAGACATGTCCATACTGAAAGTATTTGAAGACTACAAATTCACTGAGGTTCAAATGACCAATTTTGTCTTGCAAAGGAGAATGAAAAACTCTGGACCCAAAAAGTATTGGTGACTACCATTTTCTCTTTTTCACACATTGTTTTCATAAGCTGTTTTCACCAGAGTAATTAAAACATGGGATTGTTTGAAAAAGGATTAAGTTGTGATTCTACAAATTAAGTGTCACAATGGAACATACGCAGGAAACGAAAAGATCTTTCATGAAAGATACAGATAACTTGGAAAAGAGGCATTCGCTGGCTACAGGCTATGGCTACTTTTCCTGCAATTTCTCCTAAAAATTGTGTTCTGCAGGGCCAAGAAAAGTAATATTTATATACAGAGATAGGTATATTTTGATTAACCCTTTACCACACAATGCCGACTTTTAACGACCCTGAAAGAAAAGCCTTTTGAAAACATTGTGGGAAAAGGAGAAAATGCTGGTAACCAGCATTTTCTCCTTTTCCCACAATGTTTTCTCCCCTATCAAACAAAAATTGCATCATTTGAGCAACACTGAATTTGTCATCTGCAAATGCTTTCAATTTGGACAGGTCTAAAATTTTGTCGTTTGGTAAAGTGTTAAATGCATACAACAAAAGATTGTATTATTAGCAGATGACTCCCAGGCAAGGAAGAATTTGTGACAAGATTTATGTTTTCCAACACTTAATTCTTTACAAGGCGATAAAATGTTAAAGTTCTCAATATTGAAAGCATTTTGCAGATGACAAAAAAAATATGACTCAACTGTCAACATTTCAATTTTTTTTTTGAGGGTAAAAAACATTGTGGAAAAAAGAGGAAATGCTGGTTACCGACATTTTCTACTTTCCCACAATGTTTTAAAAAAGCCTCCTCCGACTCAGCAATTGAATTTTATGTGGAAGGGTAGAAAACATTGTGAGACCAGGAAAAAATGCTGGTTGACAGATTTTTCATGTTTTCCGACAATGTTTTCAAAGCCTTCTTCCCAAAGGTCATTAAAACTCTGGTTTTCTCTGGTAAAGGGCAAACAATTCTGGGTATTCATGACTTTGGGAAAGAAGGCTTTTGAAAACATTGTGGGAAATGGAGAAAATGCTGGTAACCAGCATTTTCTCCTTTTTCCCACTGTTTTTTATCCTATCGCAGACAAATCTTTCAATTTGATCAATATTTTATATGTCATCTGCAAATGCTTTGAATTTGGACTGGTCTAAAATTTTGTTGTGTGGTAAAAGGTCAATTGTTGTAATCCAGTTAAGCCTTTACCAAACAATCTTGTGTTTTTAAAACCCTGAAGAATGCATTTTAAAAAACTGCTGAAAAAAAGGAGGAATGCTTGTAACAAGTATTTTCTCCACCATGTTCTCTCCCCTTTCCCGTAATTCAAGACACATTTAATCTGTTGGCTGCAGAAGTTTTAACCTTTTATCACACAATCCTGACTTTTAACAACCCTGAGAAAGACAGCTTTTGGAAATATTACTGAAAAAGGAGAAACTGTTTTCTGCCTTTCTAAAAACTTATTTCAATTTTTGAGTCACGTTAAATTTGTCCTGTGCAAATGCTTTCAATTTTGACAGGTCTAAAATTTTGAAAGAGGAAAAAAGGTGTAGCGGTATAACTGTGTCCAAAATATTTCAGGGTTAACTGTCCTTGTTATATTGAATCTCTTTCTAATAGTTAACAAGCAGTCCAGGTTTAGAGTAAAATATCTTCTTTCCCACAGACACCAGAAAATGTTGAAGTTTTTGTACGATGACAACACCGATGATGCCGCCAACATTGAAAAGCCCACAACAATACCTCTGATTTACTTCAAAAACAGCCAAACTCAAATTTTCCTTACAGCAAGATTTGGTATCATCAGCTCCATGAGTTTTAGTGTTCCTTCCTTCACCAGTTTCCAGTTGTACACGGAACCTCGGACAATGATAGCAGTCGGATACATCCTGGCTCTCTGCCGGAAGCTGACACTAAGGTTATACTGCTGTTGTATTTGTTGTATGGCGGGAGACTGGACGTCTGGAAGTTGGACGGGGATAGTTGTGAGGGGTATCTCAAAGACTAGAGGTAACAGTTCCTGAAAATAGATCCAAAATATGTTACATTCCTTGCTTATTCAATATATGACTGATATGCCTGAATGAGGAGAAAACATTAGCTTCCAGCATTTTCTCTTATTTCCACAACATTCTCCACCTTTTCTTGGACAAATAACATCATTTCAGTCACATCTGATTTTTTCTTTTGCAAATGCTTTTGATATGGACAAGTCTAAAATTCTATCAACTGGTAAACAGTTCAAGTAAAGTTGATCATGGAAACCCATGCAGAGAATCTCAGCCAACCTAATTGTTAGTCAAGAAACATAATTTTGAATTAACCCTTTTTCCAAACAATCTCAGGTTTTCACAACACAGAGGAAAAGGGCCTTTGAAAATACTGTTGGAAAAAGACCAAATGCTGGTAACCAGAATTTCCTCTATTTCCCACGTTTCTGCCCTTTCAAAGAGAGATCCCTTGAAATCAGAAAAACTGAATCTGTTGTCTGCAAATACTTCAAATCTGGATAAATCTAAGATTGTGACATCTGGTAAAGTGTTGAGAATGGTTTGAGGAAACAGCTTAAAAGTTATGTAGATGAATTCAGCCTGGTACAGATCATTTCATGTGAATTCTGTTTGAAAGGACATTAAAAACTTACCAACACATGCATCTTTTGCCAAAATGTTTATGTACAAAAAAAAAACGTATCTTGCAGATGTTGAGTAAACAGGATACATGTAAGAGATTAAGAAAGTAAAATTTTTTGCCAGACAGCTTTGCCCTACCTTTTTGCTCAATCTTTTTTTCTGTTTATCTTAAAAAAAAAAATGCTTATAGGACAATCTGTTAAGAAAGTGTGACTCTAAAAAAGTATCGTAGACTTTAACTTACATGAAATTGAAAACATTTGAAATACTATACTGCTGAGTTGACAGAAGTACTACTGTCAATACCGAATATAGGAAAAACTGTCCTGATAAAAGTAGCCATAAAAATACATTCAGAAACAATGGGGGGTTATGGAGGTGGTTGCGGAGGGGATGTGGGTAGGGCCTGGGGAGTTTTTGGCAATTTGTTTCTCTGTCCAAATGCTTTTTAATGAATTCTTCCATGTAGATTAATACAGAAGCAGTAATTTGCTTCTTTTCCAACAACCTTTCTGTATAATTTCTTCACTGGATCTGTAAGAAAGTTTTAACCCTTTACCACACAATCCAAAGTTTTAACAACCTCGGGGAAATAGGCACATTATAACATTGTGGAAAAGGGGGAAATTCTGCTGACAAGCATTTTTTTCCTTTACCCATAATGTTTTCCAACCTTTTCAAAGACATAGTCTACCACAGAGGCCACATTTTATATTTGTCATCTGCAAATATCTTGGATTTGGACAAGTCCAAAATTTTCTTGTTCGGTACAGAGTTAACTCTTTACCAAACGACAAAACTTTATACTGGTCCAAATTGAAAGCATTTGCAGATGACAAAATTAATGTGACTTAAAAATTGAAATTTGTTCTGGGAAGGGTGGAAAACATTGGTTACCAGCATTTTCTCCTTTTCCCACAAGGTTTTCAAAAGGCTTCTTTCTCACAGCCGTGAAAACCCGGGATTGTTTGGTAAAGAGTTAATGGGGGTAACTTCTGGCTGTATTATAGTAAAGAGTAAAGACAGCTGCAGTCTGAAGCTTACAGTGTCATGCAAATGGTTTTGTTTGATCCTTTATCAAACCATACCATGTTCTATCCATGAAGATGACTCTTTAAAAACATAGTGGGAAAAGGAGAAAAAATGCTGGTAACCAGCATTTTCTCCTTTTCACACAATGTTTTCTACCTTTTCAAAGACATCTTTCAAGCTTCACTGAATTTTTTTGTCTGCACATGCTTAGAATTTAATTGAGTTTAAAATTTTGGTGTTTGGTAAAGAGTTAAATCAACCATCTGCAGTCCTGCAGCCATGATTCAATTATTTTCTGTGAATGTATCAAATTATGACTTCCGTTTCCCTGTTTCTTTCACATCACTTTCTATGCTAGCCCAGTACTCCAGAGACCCACCTGCACAAATAGGGCATGATCATCTTGTTTTTTTGACTGGGAAACTCTGCAAACTTCAATTAACACATAATACTTTGTGAAATGGTACCAGCAATTACTCCTTGTCCAACGATATTTTCCAAAAACTTTTTCTGCTGGGTGGTTAAAACACAGGATTGTTTGGTGCAAGGTTCAATTGATAACCAGTTCTTTCTCCTTTTACCAAATTGTTTTCACATATACGAAGGATTGAACCTTAGTTTTTGTTATTATACATGTCTTTAAGGTTATTTTCAAAATCATCTGTCTCAAATTTGTTTCAGATGATTTTGATTTCATGACATATAATTTGCAGGGTACTGTATATGTGGAGATATATGTGGAGAGATATATATAAAATTTGAGAAATACCATTTTCTGACACTTTGCATATGGAAGTGTTTGCGAATTCAAGACACTCATTATTTGTCGGTATACTTGTGGTAACATATGCAAACAGAAAAGTTTGCGAATTTTTCAAATTTGCAAAATCACAAAAACTTCCTCATCACAAAAAATTCCACTTACACAGCACTGCTGAAAGAAGCATTGAATCTATGTCTATCAAATGGCCTGCAACACGCGATAAGAGGCATTCGGACATTTGCGCAAAGGGATCATTTCGGATCAGCCTGCGCAGTCCACGCAGGCTAATCCAAAACGATACTTTCCGTTTTTATGTAATTTTCTGTTTTGCGCAAGTCTACTGTAGCACAAAAACTAATGTAGTCGTAAAGTGCCGTCTCATATCATCCTGCGCAAACTGAGCAGGCTGATCCGGGACGACACTTTACGCAAATGTCCGAATGCCCTTTTTCGCATGTTGCAAGCCAAATAGTATCATACCAAATATGAACCAAATCAATCAAACAGTTTAGGAAATGTGAGCTCTTAATTCTTTACCAAAAAACAAAATTTGAATCAAATTTAAATCAAAACTATTTGCCGACAACAAAATAAATGTGACTGAAAAATTGAAATTTGTTTTGAGAAGGGTGGGAAACAATGTACAACAAGAGCTTCTCAGAGCGGTGCATATAAGCCCAAAGGGTCTTGTCAGTGAAATGAGTTAAAATCTAGAATGCCTACAGAAATCCAAATTTTAAGAGTCTCATGCACAACTACACATCATAGAGATTCATTGTGGTAAGTTTGAACTTATTCCAATGGAAACTGTAGGAGGAGTTGCGCACACAAGAAATTGCTAACGGACGGACGACCAGGACCATAACGTAATACGACCCTTCGGGCATATAAAAAGGAGAAAATGCTGGTGACCAGCATTTTCTCCTTTTCCCACAATGTTCTCAAAAGGTCTCTTTTATCAAGGTAGTTAAAACTTGGGATTGTGTGGTAAAGGGTTAAAAAACTTTAACGTAAATGTGGATGTGGACTCCAATGCCCATGCCAATTCTAGTGTCAACACTGATTGATTCATGAGGTAGTGCAATAGCTCCTCCTGGAACTCTGCCCAGGTGAGCTAGAAATTGATATGAGCCATGCTCTATGAAAAGGGGGCTTAACGCATCAGCAGAAAGTATCGACACATGTCAGCCTGCACACTCCATGCATGCTGAACTGGGTCGAAATTTTTTTTTTTCACCACTGTTCAATTTTTCGCATGTCAAAGGACCATTCTATCTCCAGATCCAGTCAATTTTTAGAAACAAGAGGGCCATGATGGCCCTGTATCGCTACCACTGGCTAATAAGTAAAACCACTAAATGCCAAACTTTACAATATTTGGCAAATTGGTTTTGAACATGAGACCTCTGAAACAGGACTAAAATTGGTAGCTCTAAGTCTTATGGTCAGTAACAAGAAGATTTCTAAAGTATCACTATATAAGCCCATGTAAAACTTCTGACCCCTGGGGCAGGATCAAATTCAACCCTAGGGCTATAATTTGGGCACTCTTGGTAGAGGCCAACTAGATATAGCTACATGCAAAATTTGGTAGCCCTAGGCTTTATGACCAAGTACAGGGAGATTTCTAAAGTTTTAACCATATATGCCCATGCAAAACTTGTGATACCCGGGGTGTGGCCAAATTTGACCCCAGGGCTATAATTTGGGCACTCTTGGTAGGGGCCCACTAGATAAAGCCACATGCAAAATTTGGTAGCCCTAGGCCTTATGGCTAGGTGCAGGGAGACTTCTAAAGTTTTCTCTATATAAGCCCATGTAAAATTTGTGACCCCCGGGGTGGGGTCAAATTTGACCCCAGGGCTATAATTTGGGCACTCTTGGTAGGGGCCTGCTAGATAAAGCCACATGCAAAATTTGGTAGCCCTAGGCATTATGGCTAGGTGCAGGGAGACTTCTAAAGTTTTCTCTATATAAGCCCATGTAAAATTTGTGACCCCCGGGGTGGGGTCAAATTTGACCCCAGGGCTATAATTTGGGCACTCTTGGTAGGGGCCCGCTAGATAAAGCCACATGCAAAATTTGGTAGCCCTAGGCCTTATGGCTAGGTGCAGGGAGACTTCTAAAGTTTTCTCTATACAAGCCCATGTAAAACTTGTCACCCCTGGGGCGGGGCTAATTTTGACCCCAAGGCTACAATTTGAAGAAACTTGATAAAGGTCTACTTGATAAAGCTACACACCAAATTTGGTAGCCCTAGGCCTTATGGTTTCAGACAAGAAGAATTTCAAAGATTTCCAATATTTTTAAGTTTTGTTGCCATGGCAACAAGACTTTTTGAAGGAATCAAATTCTTTCAAGAAATTCTGAAGAGGACCATGGCAGGATCATTTCTGTGAAGTTTCATCAAAATTGGATGGGTAGTTTCAGAGAAGATGTTTGAAATAAAAGTTAACGCATGCACAGACGGACGCACGCACGCACTGATGCACGCACGCACGACGGACACCAGGCCATAACATAAGCCCGCTGGCCTTCGGCCAGTGGAGCTAAAAATGGATTTTATGGATCCATAAAATCCATTTTATGTGATAACTTGCTTGGTATAATGAATAACGGGGATGCATTAAGCCCCGTTTTGCCAGAGCATGGCTCATATATAACTGAAAACTTTGTACCAGTATGTGCCAAACATAAAGTCTGGACATGAGGAAAATATGTTAACTTACAAACACATCAAACACACAAAAAGCACAGTAGAGTAGAAATGATATAATGAGTCATGCACAATGTGAACCTACTGGTAGTTCTATGAAACCAGAACATGTAAAAAATGTAATGCACTCATAAATGCAGCATTATCTTCTCCATTATTTAACAAGATGTTTTTGTGTTGTGTGCTACAGATAAGTAACAGAGCGCCATGAAAATATTCTAGCACTTACCCTTATTTGTATTCTTGCAGCTTCAACACCTTGGGGTTGTCCTGCTATTGACACCTGAAAAATATTGTAAGAAAAACTTCTAAAAAAAAAACATATATTTTCAGTCTAGAAAGAACACTCTAAATATCACAATCTGAAGAATATTTTGGAACATAATATTGCATCACAGCACATTCTGTGCAGTCTGATCTCAATTTGTCTGCACAACCATAATTGTAATGGGTGTTCTGAAAAATACCCTGTAAAGCCTGAAATGAGTGATATGGGTATATTAAGCCATAAAAGACCAGTCTTGCAATATTGTGACTTTTTTGTGTCCAGATACCTTACTAATGAAGGACAAACTGAGTGTAATTCAGACTGAAATGGTCTTCTATGGAATATTGACAGCTAAGGCCCAGCAGCACATCAGAGTTGCAGCCTGATCTCAGTCTACAGTTTGAAAAAAAAACCTTAGTTGTAATGCATACTCTTTGCATTAGAATTGATGATATACACTAAATAGAATGCTCAAATGCAGCTTCTTCCAACTCTTAAGTTTTGACAGCTAGGTCTGGGGTAGGACAATAACTTATGTTTTCTCTGAAGACAGCCAAACTAAAAATGCTGGTTATCATCATGTTCTCATCAAAAATCGTCATCTTCAGGGCCATTAAAACTTAGGATTGTACGGTAAGAGTAAAGGAAGGTGGACTTAACAAACAGCAAAGTTACAATCCACCACTTTTCACCATAGTGGCAGCTGATAGCCTTCATAATATTTTGTGATTGGCATTGATGAAAGAATTCAGTTTTCCCTGCTTTATATGTCTAACCTATGCAGAGGAAAATACATAACAAACTGCAGACCTTTAACCCTTTGATTAAGTTTGAGATAAAACATTTGCATCTGTAAACTGTATCGAATAAACCCTATTTCAGACTTTAATCCTTTACCAAACAACAAAAGTTTGGTCTCGTCCAAATTGAAAGTGTTTGCATCTGATAAAATAAATGTGATTCAAACAGTAAATTTTGATTTGGGACGGGTAGAAAACATGGTGGGAAAAGGAGAAAATGCTGGTTACCAGCATTTTCTCCTTTTCCCACTGTGTTTTCAAAAGCTTTCTTTTTCAAGGTCGTTAAAAGTCGGGATTGTCTGGTAAAGGGTTAACTATTTATAAAGGAAAAAGTTGCCACTTGTTCATTTCAAAATTATTTTGAAATGGTGCAGACAGACCTGCATAGCCATACTCTGGTGGACCATGGCCAACACAGTATTTTTTACCCACAATAAAGTGCTTTTTACACCTATAGTTGCCTTAGCAGCCAGAGTAGATCAAGAAGACAGCCAGGCCTGGTAGCTCAGTGGTTAGCATATCCGACTCATGACCTGGTGGTTGTGAGTTTGATACCCGGTTGGGGCAAGCTTTCTTGCGGCGATTTTTCGCCTCTCACCTCTGATGCATGTGAGAAAAAGTAGTCAGTGGTTGACAATAAAGTTGTGTTAATACTGTTGTGAGAAAGCCAGGAAAAGTATGCGTAGGTGCACTGACCGCCAGGATAGGACCTAAGCTGTTAAAACGGCGTTAAACTCAAAAACAATCAATACAATCTGATCAATCAAGATCAAGAAGACAGTATTTTTATATTCTGTTTACTCTTTATTAAACAACCTAATTTTGGACATGCTCAAACTTTGGTGTGGTTAAAATGATGGTCATATCATTTGTGAGAAAAGCCTCTATTTTTGTAAGGGAATATTCAGGTCTAGGTCTAATTGAAAGGAAGGGAGATTCTAATGGGAGACAAAAACAGGAATGAAACTTGAAAGAAGTATGCTCAAAATCCTTGGGCAAGAACCAGTTTCCTGATAAAAGTTAATGAGTTTTAAGGAAAAGTACTTAAAACTGGTAATAAATCTTTCCAAGAAATATTTGTGGTCATTTCAGTGTAGAAAACACAGTGCATCCTAGGTTACATATTGTATGAGTCATATTTCAGCCTGTATCAAATAATGAGGCTGCCTGGTGCATGAGGCAACTATATTTCTAAAACAATGTGACAAAATGAAATCTGTATAATGACATTTACTAAAACTTAATTTTACTGATTCTCTATGAAATACATATATCTCACCAAATACCATGAAAATTTTAAATCCAAGATCGGACTACATGTTCTGTAGACTGATCTTGATTTCAAGTGTCCCAAGAAAGCACAAAAGTCACCATAGCTAAATAATTAAATGGTCAGTCATTGTCTCACCTGATTACTTTTTTCTTGGATACTGTTACCTCGGTTTGAGTCTGGAAAATGTACATGACAACCAGTTTCCTGCATCACCCGTTTTATGTTATTACCTCCCTTGCCGATCACATGTGAATGATCTGTATAGGAGACGTCCATCTTTAATGTGGCTCGATTACTCTGAAATTAAAAATAATTGAAATCTAAATCTTGGACCAGAACAGGCCCTTATTTTCTGAGATATAATGATCGAAACAGCCTAAAATCAGAGATATTTCCCTCATCTTACGATATAGACTTGTCAAAATTGATAGTGTTTGCAGATGATGCATGAATATGGACTAAAGTATAAGATTATGTCTTTGATATGGTAGAAATCATTGTGGGAAAAGGAGAAAATGCTGGTTACCAGCTTTTTCTCCTTTTCTCCACAAAGTTTTCCACTCTCTCAAATCCCATCATTTTAGCCACATTTATTTTGTCATCTACCAATGCTTTGAGGCTAAAATTTTGCTGTTTGTTTTTCAGTGTAACCAGTACCACCAGCAGAGACTGAATCTAAAACTTTTGAGTGACGTTTCCAATGCTTAAACCTCTAATAAACCGAAAATATTAAAATCCAAATACTGTTTTTACCATACAATCAGACTGATGGATTGAATGATGTTTATGTCATTTAAAACATTATTTCAATCATATCACAGCAACAGCACACTTATGCATGTGATTCTCATGTTTCATGTATACAAGGCTAGGCTTGTGAAGTGCCTTGCCCAAGCACCCTTAGGACCTCAGGTGAGAATGGAATCTAGCACCTCTAAATTACTCATTCTACACCTAAACCAGTAGGCCAGGCAGGACCCTACAATCAGACAGTGTTGACCTAATATCACACTTCATGTTTTGTGCAGTCTGATCTTGATCTACACTTTCTGCAAAAGCACATGATATTCTTAAAATATTGACCCTTTGCCAAACAATTCTGTGTTTTCACAGCCCTGAGAAAGAAGTCTTTTGAAAACTTTGTGGGCAAAGGAGAATTTGCTGGTAACCAGCATTTTCCCCGTCTTCCATAACATTTCAATCCTCCAACAGACAAATCTCATATTTATTTTGTCATCTGCGAATATTTTGACATCTGATAAGAAAGAGATAAAATTTAATTTTTGCAGTTAACATCAAACGATATCTACCTGCCATATGCTGTTTCACTTTTCACCGATTTTCAATATCATGAAAAGAGGTTATATCAGTAGGATTTTATCAATGAATGCAGCCTTCTCACGATAAAAATATTTTACAATCAATCAATGTCTGTCAATATTTTAGAATCAATCAGTGATTGGTGTTTCATCAAAACCACATGACTTGATTCACTGCTTGCTTTTAGGCTTTTCATGCTTAACTCTTTACCACAGTCCTGAGTTTTAACAACCCTCAAGAAGAAGCCTTTTGAAAACATAGTGGGAAAAGCAGAAAATGCTGGTGACAAGCATTTTCTCCTTTTCCCACAATGTTTTCGACTTTATCTGAGAAAAAAATCATATTTTGAGCTACATTCATTTTGTTGTCTGCAAAAGCTTTCAATTGGACTAGCCTAAAATTTTGTCGTCTGGTAAACAAATAACGAAATTTGGACTTGACTTAATTGAAAGCATTGTCAGATGACAAATTAAATTTAGCTCAAATGATTATTTCTGTCTTTGATAGAGAAGAAAACAATGTTGGAAAAGGAGGCAATGCTGGTTAGCAGCTTTTTCTCTTTTTCCCACAATGTTTTCAAAAGCCTTCATGCTCAAGGTCATTAAAACTCGGATAATGTGGTAAAGGGTTAATACCAGCATGCAGATTTTAAATGGATTCAACAGACTAAAACATTCTGTGGATAATGATTCATCTAGCTCTCAAACGGCTGTTTGTTGATAATACATCACAACTAATGGACAACTTTTTTGGTCTTGTAGAAAACCACTTTCACCCTTTACCATATAATGCAAGTTTAATGACCCCCGAGGAAGAATGCTTTTGAATAGAATGTGGGAAAAGGAAGCAAGAGGGACGTTAGCCCTAAAGCGCTCACTTGAGTAAAGTCATCTAGGATTGATACAGCTAAAGAGATGCTAGTTGTGATGATATAAAACACATTCATGAGTATTAGTGACCAACTTTTTTACCCGACATGACCCATTTTTGAAATTTTCCTATATATCAAGTCAAACAATCTGACCATGTTTCATGAGTATGGTATTTGGATTAAAAATGTGGCCTCTAGCTTGCATATAAGTTTTTTTTAAGACTTGTCCCAGTGCCTTACTTCTTGAACTGATAGGACCCCATTTTGAAGCTGTCTGAGTTATCATGAGGACAAACATTCTGACCAAGTTTCATGAGTATCATGCCGGAAATGTGGCCTCTACAGTGCACTCAAGGTTTTACTAAGATTTGTCCCAGTAACCTAATTTTTAAGCCAATGTGACCCAATGTGACTTAAGGTAGTTGGTTGATTGGTTGGTTTTATTGGGGTTTAACGCCACTTTAACAGCTAAGGTCATATCATGGCGGTCGGTGACGCACATGTGTTTCCTGGCTTTCTCACACCAGTACTAACACAACTTTCTTTCTAAAGCCACCGACTACTTTTCTCACATGCTTCAGCAGAGGTGAGAGGCGAAAATACGCCGGAAAGAAAGTTCGCCTCAACCGGGTATCGAACTCACAACCACCAGGTCATGAGTCCGACAAGCTCACCACTGAGCCACCCGGGCGGGGCTGACTTAAGGTAGTACCCTCCTAATGGAAAACAGCTATTTCCACTGTAATATTATCCTACAAAATTTGCTATGATTAAAAATGAGTATCATTGTACTACTTTAACCGAGCCACTTTTTCCTTTTTTTCCTTCTTAGAATTATTATTTATAAATCTAAAACCACTATATTCTCATTACAAAGGGAGATAATAATTGCCTCCCTTTCAGAAAACTAACAAAAGTATCAACAAATAATTTCAAGATAGACATCAAAGGAATTTCTGGTCGGTTAAAAATGTGCAAAAATATTATATCAGTGTAAATCCTTATTTATCAACTAGTAAGAAATTGTATTCCATGCTGCACTAGAAGTGTTAGGATGGTAATACCTTAATTTTTGAACTTGTACAAGATGTCACCTCTGGAGAGCCCACAAATTTTTTTTATAAGATTTCTCCCAGTGACCTACTTTTTTGGTTAATGTGACCCAACTTTACACCTGTCCCAGATATGATTAAGACAAACATTCTTAACAAGTTTCATGCGTATCAGACTGAAAATGTGGCCTTTGGATTATATTTAATTTGTCATCATCAACAATTTTCAATTTGGTTAAGACCAAAGTTTTGTTGTTTGGAAACATGGTGGAAGAAATTGCTCCAAATTAGACTTTTTCTTTCTTTTTTTTCACTATGTGTTCATGTGTATTCATGTATAAAACCTTACAGTTATGATGGTTATCTGGTAATTCATATTTTACAATGATATTTTGAATGTGTTTATAACAGACATAAGCAGTCTGACCCTAGATCTATGCTGTCTGCTCCTTAGTAACATGCTGACAAAAATAATCTTGATATTTCATCATTTTAGCTGTATTTTCATATTGGGAAGTCTCAATGGATTACATTAACCTTTTGATAAACAATCCAATGTTTAACGACCCTGATGAAGAAGCCTTTAAAAAACATTGTGGGGAAAGGAGAAAGTGCTGGTAACCAGGATTTCTCCTCTTCCCATGACGTTTTCAAAACCCTCACTCCTGGGGTTGTTACAACTCAGGGTAGTTTGGTTATAGACTAAATTTTTAGATATAGAGATAGGGTAAAGCAAAATGGGGATATGACTTATCCTTTAATCCTGCACTACACTGGTGTGTCTGTTATAAATCAATAATCCCTTTTAATCCATTCATGTGTCAGTTATGTCAAGCAAAAGCATTATCCTGTTTAGATAATAACCATAAATAAATGTTTTCTTTCCTCATGTTATACAGTGCCTAGTAACACAGAAATGAACATCATTTTCTAAAAGCCGACATAACATTTTTTTTTAATGATTTCCAGTTTCTGGCAAACATTGCAAATGGATATTTTCTGTCTTGTCCAAGCCAAAATATTGTAGTGCAAAGCTATTTACACAATAATCTCTCACAAAACATTGGACAGAGTGGATACAAGATCAGAAAAAGAATTTAACATGATCTGATCTATTTCTGATCTATTGCTATTTCAAGTTTGTTTTAGGCAGAAATATTTATCAAAGTAGTAGACAGCGTAAATCAAAGATACAAATTTGTCTTCTAGTTCAACCCTTAACCCTTTACCAAACAATCCCTGGTTTTTACGACCCTGAGATAGAAGCCTTTTGAAAACATTGTGGGAAAATGAGAAAATGCTGGTAACCAGCATTTTCTCCTTTTCCCACAATGTTTTCTACCCCCCCCATAAGGCATTTCAATTTTTTAGTCACATTCATTTTGTCGTCTGCAAATGCTTTCAATTTGGACCAGTCTATAATTTTGTCGTTTGGTAAAGAGTTAAATTGCTAAATAAATTAGACGAAATTTTCCACTCGGTTAAAAGAAAAACCCAAAATATTGCAGTTTCAGAGTTGAAATCACTGAAGAGAAAATACAATAAAATTATCAGACAGTTTTGTGCACTCTGATCTTGATCTACACTGTCAGCAAAAGTGCCTCGAGTCACACTTAGCAGCCTATGGGTTATATAACCTTAAAAATATTGAGGAAAAAGTACCAGAGAGAAGACAAAATAGTGCTGTTCAGGTGCAAAAACCTGGATGGTGTGTACATTTTTTTCTAAATTTATACTAAGTTCAAAGCTTTGTAACATTGAATGACAACTTAATAACACTTTCTTGTCTGTGGAGATAGATATCTATAAAATATTTCAAAACCTTCAAGGTTTTTCGATAAAAGGGCTATATAAATTCTGATGAGATTGCAAAATAGGCTACTCAAATTATACAGTCAAAACATTTAATATTTTTTTGTCTCAGATACTTTTTTTGCAACAGTCCTCTCAACCTAAAATATGCATATTGTCATAACTGTAGGAACATGATCATGTGCCCCCATCCACATCTTCTCCTTTTCCAACAATGTTATCTACCATTTCAAAGACAGAAATTTTCTTTTGGGCCACATTTGAGCTGTTGTCTGCAAATGCTTTCAGTTTGGTGTTGTCCAAAATTTTGTTGTAAAATTAGTTGACATGTAAAATCACCTTGACCTTTGACCTATTGATTCCAAAATCAATTTGGATCATCTAACATTTTTAATGAGCATGAGTAAATACAGGTTTATAGATACTAGGTGAAGCCTGTGTCTTCTATACAAATCATATGAAAAAAGTTTAAAAGGCAAGTCACAGTGACCTTCACCTTTGACCTATTCACTTTAAATCATAATGGATCATCCAAACCTTAAGCCTTGGTCACACCGAGCTAACGGACGAGTAACAGATAAAAAATCATTTCATCCGTTCATGTCCGTTCGTATCCGTTTTATGTCCGTTTCTTATCCGGTGAATCCACTACTTGTCCGGCGATGTCCGTTCCGTCCGGTAGGCAGTTTTAAGCATGTTCAAAACTTTCCACCGGACAAAACGGACAGAGACATGCAAATGATAGACTTTGGATGCATCAGACAATTTATACCCTCGGCATGTCACGTGACCGGTACGTTCCTCGTACGTTGGTGTTCGGTACATTTCCGTTCATCGTATGTTTTGTCCGGTTCTCATGCGTTGCACTTCCGTTTTATCCGGTACAAGTCCCTTACTCGTACGGTGATATCCGTTAATAGACCGTTTATTATCCTGTACATATCCGTTAAACGTGCATTTTTTTCCGTTACATGTGCGGTACTCGTGCGTTCATTGTGTGGCTTCCTCGCTCCACACACCGATCGCGTGAGCCTCGAGCGGCAGAGGAGATGAATTTTGTCACCGGATAACCAAATTCTGCATATTTTTGTCCGTTTCCCCCCCATTACATATCCGTTAGCCGGTCTGACCAAGCCTTTATATATAAATTACCCTTACCAATTTTGAAGACTATAGGTCCAAACCAATGTCTAATTACTGTCCCTACAAGCCTTATGGCAGTTCATGGCGTAAATCTGTACTGAGGTTTGAAAAACCTAGGTCTGAGCAATTTCTTGTTTTGGCACAATGTTTACAAGGTTGTCTGCAAGTGATAAGGTAAACCTGTAGATCCATTTAACACCCCAATTCTTTAACAATTGATAAAATTTTAGATTGGTCAAAGTGCAAAAGTATTTGAGGACTTGCATGATGGGATTTGTACCTGAAAGAGTAAAAATCATCGTGGGATACAGAGAAAATGCTGGATACCATCATTTCCTTCTTTTCCCACTTTGTTTTCAAGAGCCTTCTTACTCTTCTTACACATTTGTTTGGTAAAGGGTTAAACTGCTTAATCAATTAAGGTTTTTCAGTAAATCATAAATAAACAAATAATGTGGTTCCAAAGTGCTTTTGGTAGTAAAAATCTTACTGTATCATACAGTATAAATCTAAGATCAGATTGCATGTTCTCTGAGGTCTGATCTAAATCCTTACTGACTCTGCACCAGCACAATGAGCCAAATGTAGCATTTTAACTCTTTACAAAATGACAAAATTATGGGCCAGACCAAACTGAAAGCATCTGCTGATGACATATTAAATGAAGCTCAAATGATGATTTCTGTCTATGATAGGGTAGAAAACATTGTGGAAAAAGCAGAAAATGCTGGTTACCAGCATTTTCTCCTTTTCTTACAATGTTTTCAAAACCTTTATTCTCCAGGGTCGTTAAAACTCGGGATTGTGTGGTAAAGGGTTAAAGGTTGAAAACAGTATCTGATGATTCATCATGAGCTGACTGTTTATTTTGGTTTCTTGTTGTTTTTTCACCCTTCAAGCTCAAATAATCAACATTGATAAAACTTGTTAACCCTTAGGCTGCTATGCGTAACTCTATAACCTTTTGTGAAGGGTGTAGATCTAGATCAGACTGAACAGAACATGCAGTTTGATCTAGATCTAAGTTTTACGATAAGGAGTTGTTTTTTTTTCCAAAAAGTAAGTTTGAAATAGAAACATTCAGATTTTTACTTTCGATGTGAAAGTTTCATTTCACTTATTTTGCAGCTTAAGAGTTAACTCTTTACCAGAAGCAAAAATTTGATTGGTCCAAATTGAAACAATTTGTAGACAACAAACTAAACATGTCTAATAATGATGGAATTTGTCTCTGAAAGGGTAGAAAGCATTGTAGGAAAAGGAAAAAATGCCTTCTTCCTCAGGTTCGTTACAACATGGGATTGTTTGATAAAGGGTTAGATAGCTGAAAAAGATCCAGATTGTTTCGTTTCAAAGCTTGATAGTCAGAATATCTCTCAAAATATTAGACAGCTTAGATACCAGATTGGACTGCACTTCCTGGCCCGGCCGGGTAGCTCAGTGGTTAGCGTATCTGACTTGTGACCTGGAGGTTGTGGGTTCGATACCAAGTTGTGGCGAACTTTCTTTCTGGCGATTTTTCGCCTCTCACCTCTGATGCATGTGAGAAAAGTAGTCAGTGGCACTGGAAAGAAAGTTGTGTCAGCACTGGTGTGAGAAAGCCAGTAAACACATGGATGCATCACTGACCGCCATGATGTGACCTAAGCTGTTAAAATGGCGTTAAACTCCAATACAAACTAAATCCAATACGAAAGCACTTTCTGTGCAGTCTGACTTTGATCTGCATAGCCTTCTAATGCACTGTAATTCAGTTTTTTGACAATGCATGAAACAGTTAAAGAATTTAATCTTAAACAAGAGACCACCACTGCAGCTTCTCTGTTTATTTTTGACAGAACTTGAAGAATTCTAATCTAAACACTGCTATCATCCTGAGCCATACTTAGAATACCTCTGAAGTTTTTAATGATTGTTCTGTCTGTGCTATATCAAGCCATTTACTCAATACCAAGTTTAAACTGCCCTGAAAAAGTAGGCCCTTAAAAACATTGTAGGAAAAGGAAAAAACTGCTGGTAACCAGCATTTTCTCCTTTTCTCACTGTGTTTTCTATCCTATCAGAGACTTACAGCTCATTTGTACCAATTCAGAATTTGTCGTCTGGAGGTACTTTGAATTTGAATGAGTCAACCATTCACTGTGTGGAAAAGGGTGAAGGTAAGGAGTGGTTCCACCATACTATATACCCAGTTCATTGACTGAATACTTTCCCAAATGATAAAATATTAGATTGGTCCAAATTCAAAGCATTTAAAAACAACAAATGATGGTGAAATGATAATGTTTGCTTCAGAACGGTTCAAAAACATTATGGAAAAAGAAGAAAATGCTGGTTACCAGCATTTTCTCTTTTTCCCACAATGTTTTCAAATGCTTTCAGGGTCAAGGAACTCAGGATTGTTTGGTAAAAGGTAAAAAGTACTCATTTTAACCCTTTCCCAAACGACAAATTTTAGACTCTTCCAAACTGAGAGCATCCACAGACGACAAATTCGGAATGGGTACAAATGAGCTTTAGGTCTCTGATAGGGTAGAAAACATTGTGGGAAAAGGAGAAAATGCTGGTTTCCAGCATTTTCTCCTTTTCCCTCAATGTTTTCAAAAGCCTTCTTTCCAAGGGTCGTGAAAACCAGGGATTGTTTGGTAAAGGGTTAACTCATGAAGTGCAATATAAACTCTATGGACATGATTATTTGGTCAGGAAAAGAAAAAGACCAACATTGCATTTTCAAGGCTGTTTTGGAAGTGGTGCCCTATAGGTTAACTCTTTACTGTAAGACAAAATTCTAGCCTCTTTCAAATTGAAAGCATTTATTGATACCAAAAAGATGTCACTCAAATGATGAATTTAGTTCCAGAAATGATAGAAATCATTTAGGGAAAAGGAGAAAAAACGCTGGTTATCTGCATTTCTCCATTTTTTCACAATGTTTTCAAAAGCTTTCTTTCTCACCCCGGTTAAATCACAGAAATTTTTTGTACACTTTCCCAGACTACAAAATTTTACCCTTGATGCAATTTGCAACCTAGACTTTTAAAGACAACTCGCATTGCTTTAGCCGCCTTTTTTTTTGTTGTCTGCAAACACTTTCAATGTGTACCGGTCTGAAATCCTGTTGCCAAGCAAAAAAAACATAATAATTATCAGAGGGGAAAACAATTAAAAGGCTTTATTTCATGCTTTCCGCTAGGTTATCGAGAAATATCAGTGAAATATTTTTCGATATTTCATGGTTACGACCAGTGAAAATACCAATTTTTATATTCTAACTCTTCAATTGAAGGCGGAAACAGTTGTTCCCACGCACTAGTTACCTAGGTAAAATGCGCGTGCCTCACAACCAGATGGAAATACGACGTAATTTACCTTACATTTCTCGCACTTGACGTAATATTGTAACGCATTGCTATGCGGAAGGGGTACGCCACGGGGAATAACCGAAAAGAACCATACTGGATTTTGATTAAGTTCCCCCCAGAAAGGGTTAAAGGCATGAAATAAATAGAATAGAATATAAATAGAATTAGAAAATGTTTTTTTACGGTGAAAGATCGAAATTTATTTCATCGAGTGAACATTATCGTTTATATCTCCTTCAGAGAGATGGATAAGCCCTCTAATGCAATCTGTTTTGTGTTCAAAACAATGAGATAGGTATTTATAAACAAACTCTACCATAAGTGTATAATACCAATAACATGTCATAACAATAACTTCACCTTTATCACACTCCTAAAATTATCAAATTGAATCTGGAAGCTAGGTCTGCACATCCACTCACAAACTATAACCATTAAAACCCTTTCCTTACTGTTGGCAACAACAGAAGCTTTTGTGGACAGTTTAGATTAAGATCAGACTGCACAGAGCATGCAGTCTGATCTCTGATCTACACTGTCCACTACTTTATTTTAGATTAAGGCCAAACTGTCCCTTCATCTTGCAGTGGCATTATATTTATAGCCAATGATAAAGTATAAATTATTTGTAGTATTGAAAGATTTATTCAAACAATCCTCTGATTTAATGGTTCTAACTAAGAAAACTTTTGAAAACATTGTGCGCTAAGAGAAAATGATAGTGACCAGTGTTTTCTCCTTTTCCTACATTGTTTACTCCCTTTCAAAGATTTCAAATATGATTACTTGACACGTATTTCATTCCCAAACGACAAAATTTTTGACTCAACCAAATTGAAAGCACTTGCAGACAACAAAATAAATGTAGCTCAAATGATGATTTTTGTCTTTGATAGGGTAGAAAACATTGTGGGAAAAGGAGAAAATGCTGCTTACCAGCATTTTCTCCTTTCCCAGAATGTTAAATTCAAAAGGCCTCTTCCTCACGGTCATTAAAACATGGGATTGTGTGGTAAAGAGTTAATGGTGTCAGCAAACTTTTCCGATTTGGACCTGTCTAAAACTTTGTTTTCTTTTATATATATTGTAGCAAAAGGAGAAATTGCTCATAACAGTGAGTTTTAGCTATACCAGCCCAGAGATGTAGTCATGAACATGCACATAATGAACTCTGTACCACACGACAGAATTTTGGACATGACCAAATTCACAGAATTTGCAGATGACAAAAAAAAATTTTGCTCAAATAATGATTTCTGTAGGATGGAAAAGATTGTAGACAAAGGAGAAAATGCTGGTTGCCAGCAATTCTTCCCTTTTTACACAATGTTTTCAAAAGATTCATTTCTAGGAGTCTTTAAAACATGGGATTGTGCAATACAGGGTTAAAAGGAAATAACCCTTTACCACACAATCATGAGTTATAACAACCCTGAAAAAGAAGGCCTTTTGAAAACATTATGTGAAAAGAAGAAAATGCTGGTAACCAGCATTTTCTTCTTTTCCCATAATGTTCTCTTCCCTGCCAAAAACAAATTTTAGTTTTTCATTCTCATTTAATTTGTCATCTGGACACATTTTCAATTTGGACAAGTCTAAAATTTTGTTGTGAGGTAAAGAGCTAAGCAATGATTATTCATGTATAAAGACAGGGGTAGGTTTTTTTGTAAGTAAATATGCACTTTCATGCTCTCTGTTTATCTGGTAAACAGTGCACTGACTCATTGCTGATTAGAAAGCACTGCAACAAGTCTTCTACTAACCAGTCAAATAATTACAGTTTGATATTCTTTCTGAGCAGTGTGACTGCATTTACAGGCCAGTTTAACCCTTTACTAAACAGTCCCGTGTCTTCACAACCCTGAGAAAGAAGCCTTTAGAAAATATTGTGGGAAAATTGGGAAAATGCTGGTAACCAGCATTTTCTCCTTTTCCCACGATGTTTTCTACCCTTGCAAAAACAAATTTCACTTTCTGAGCCACATTTAATTTGTTGTCTGCAAATGCTTCCACTTTGGGAAAGTCTAAACTTCTGTTGATTGATAAACAGCTTTTGTTGATCAGCCCAAGAAAAACACCAAAATACTTTAAATTCAAGATTTTTTGGGTCTAAAACGCTTGGACAGATATACAGTTTCGATAAATTTCTTAAGAATTCAACCCTTTACCAAACAATCCCATATTTTCACGAACCCCCAACCCGAGGAAAAGACTATTGAAAACATTATGGGAAAAGGAGAAAATGCCGGTAACCTGTTTTGTACCCTGTCAAAGAACTTCAGTACTTTTGTACCACAATCAGATTGGTTGCCTGCAGAATGACCTCAACTTGGAAGAGTCTAAAATTTGTTGTTTGACAAAGGGTTAAAAGTTTTTCTACTTTTATTTTCATGATCACTTTTGCAGACAGCATTGATCAAGATAAGGCTGCACAGGCCATGCAGACTGATCTCGGATCATCTTTGTCCAAAACTGTAAGGTTCTTTCAGCTTGAGGGGCTTAACTTTGAAATCAAAATATTTGGGATTTCATTTGCAGCTGCAAATTTTATTTCAGTTTGTTAACTGTTTACCAAATAGTTCCGCAGTTTAATGACTCTGAGGAGGCTTTACAAAACACTGTGGAAAATGTAGAAAATGTTTTTGAAAGGCATTTTCTCCATTTCCCACAGTGTTTACTACCCTTTCAAAATCAAACTGCATCAAAAGAGATACCTGTAATTTATTGTCTGCATTTGCTTTTAATTAAGTAAAGTCTACCATTTTGTGGTTTGGTAAAGAGTTAACCCTTTACTACATGACAAAGTTTTTCAACTTTTCCAAACCCAAAGCACTTGCAAATGATAAATTAAACATGTTATAAGTTGTTGAAGTTGTCTTTCATAGGGTAGAAAACATTGTGGATAAAAGGAGAAAATGCTGATTATCAGCATTTTCTCCTTTTTCCCACAATGTTTTCAAAAGTCTTCTTTCACAAGGTTAAAAGTCATGAAAGTGTGGTGAAGAGCTAAGCAGTTTATCTGACTTAATGTGGAGCCTATGATGCTCAATTCAGGATTATATTTATTTTACAGGTAAAATGCCTGAGAATAATAATTTGACAATTAATTTCAACTACCAGCACTTACTATCAGATCAACTTGTATGTTTCGGATTCTTTGTGATAAACTTTAAGTGTGACAATGTTCAAGGCCACATCTTAACCCTATACCAAACAATCCTGTGTTTTTACCTACCACAAGAGTAAGGTTTTCAAAAAAAAAAATGGGAAAAAGAAAGAAATTGTTGTTATCCCTTTACCACACTGCAAAAATAGTATAGACTTGTCCATGTTGAAAGCATTTGCAGACGACAAATTAGATATAACTCATGTGGTGGGATATGTCTCTAATAGGACAAAAAAAGATAGTGGAAAAAGGAGAAAATGCTGGTTACCAGCATTTTCTCCTTTTTCCACAATCTTTTCAAAAGGCGTCTCTCTCATGGTCGTTAAATTTCAGAATTTTGTGGTAAAGGGTTAAAATACATTTTCTTCTTTTCTCATTATGTTCCCTACTCTTTTACTGACAAATATCCTCATTTTAGCTGCATTCAATTTATCCACTGCAAATGCAAACTTTCCTCATCAGACAGCGTAGAAAAAAGATCAGACTGCATGTTCATTGCATTCTAATCTTTAAATACACTGTCTACGAAAGCATCTCATGTTTGGGTAAGCATACTAAGAACAGGAATCACTACACAGCACAATAATCATGAAGTGTTACATGTCTGGAGCCACTTCAGAAGAAAACCACCCATCAAGAAGAACACTGGGGTTATCCTAAATCACAAAATTAATTTTTGAGGGAGAAAAGTTTTTGGCAGAAAAACAATAAAGCAAGTAATCAGTTGTTAATGAACATTGACCCATAACTGTATGGACATTTTCCAGACCTATGCAAAACTTTTGCAACTCAAATGCATGTACAAGCAAAATTGACAAAATGGAAAACACTATTTTTCCAAGATCGAAGAAACCATTGTGGTAAAAAAGACTACCTGCTTACTAGCAAAGTCTCTTTTTTCCAAAGTATTTTCAAACATTTTCTGCTGAGTGAGAGAGATTGGTTCAACTCTTTACTGAACCACAAAATTGTAGAATGGTCCAAATTGAAAGCTTTTGCAGATGACAAAATAAACGTGACTCTAGAATTGAAACTTATATTTGAAAGGTAAGAAAACATTGTGGGAAAAGGAGAAAATGCTGGTTACCAGTATTTTCTCCTTCTCCCACAATGTTCCCAAAGACTTCTTTCTAAGGGTTGTTAAAAGTCTGGATTGTGTGGTAAAGGGTTAAGTAGCAGAATCCATTTAGAATTGAATTTAAAATAAATCACATGTATTACAAAATTACAGCTACAAACCTTTGTGTCCAGCACTGCCATGATTAAATCTTTTGCCATGTGGACATCATCTGGAAGACCAATAACTTTGATATGTGGATCTGAAAGCATAAATCATTTTATACATAATATAAGCATAATTATGTTTTAAGCATCAATATGTAGCTGATGTGGCTAATGGGGAACTCTTTAATCACTTAGTATAAATAAGTTTCAAACACAGTTGTTAAACACCATACACTAACTCTTTACCAAACAAGAGGGCCATTGGCACTAAAGCACTCGCCTGAGTAACGTAATCTTGGATTGAAAAAGCTGAAAAGATCCTGGTTGTAATGATGTAAAACACATGAGTGTCAGTGACCTATTTTTGGATTGATGTGACTTATATTTGACACTTGTCCGAGATATCCTCAAGACATATGTTCTGACTATGTTTCCTGAGAAATAGACTGAAAATGTGGCCTTTAGACTGCACACAAGGTTTTCTAAGATTTGGCCCAGTGATGTAATTTTTTATCCTATGTGAGTCCATTTCCAGTTTCTTGTCCACGATATCATCAAGACAAACATTCTGACTAAGTTCCATGAGTATCAGGCTGAAAATGTGGTCTCTTTAGAGCACAAAAGCTTTTCTAAGGTTTGTCCCAGTGACCTACTTTTTGACCAAATGTGACCCATTTTCAAAGTTGTCACAGATATCAAGGCAAACATTCTGACAAAGTTTCAAGAGTAAAAGGCTGAAAATGTGGCCTCAAGAATGCATACAGGTTTTTTTTAAGATTTTGCCCAGTGACCTTCTTTTTGACCTGAAGTGACCCTACTTTAAATGTCCGAGATATCATCAAGACAAACATTCTGACCAAGTTTCATGAGTATCAGGCTGAATATATGACCTCTAGAAGGCACACAAGCTTTTTCTAAGATTTTGCCTAGTGACCTACTTTTTGACCCAATGTGATCCAATTTTGACCATGACCGAGATATCAAAAAGTCAAACATTTTGACCAAGTTTTTATGAGTATCAGGCTGAAAATATGGCCTCTACAGTGCACACAAGGTTTTTTCAAAGATCTGGCCCAGTGACCTACTTTTTGACCCGATGTGACCCAATTTCAAAATCATCCGAGTGGCATCAAGACAAACATACTGACCAAGTTTCATGAGCATCAGGCTTAAAATGTGGCCTGTAGAGTGAACACAAGGTTGTACATTAATTGTTGGCGTCAGGATGACACATGACAGACAATGCTTGACAGACAACACACGACGGCCAACATACACTGTCAGGTGAGCTAAATATGCTGTTCTCCAGCAACGATTTTTCAAACATGGTCTGCTGTAAGTGAAAGAAAGTTATTTCAAACATACTTTTTATGTATACATTATACTCAAGTACATCAATCTTAACCCTTTACCATTAATCCAATGTTTTAAAGACCCTGGGAGAAAAAGACTTGAAAACATTGACAGAAAACAAGAAGATGCTGATAACTAGCATTTTCTGCTTTTTCCATAATGTTTTCTATTGCCATATAAAAAAATTTCAATGTTTGAGACACATTTATTGAAATCTTCGAATCATCTTAAATTTGGACAAGTCTAAGATTTTGTCATCTGGTTGTAAATTCATGTTCTTTAGTAGTATTTAACAAAGATGTCTGCTGTTGCTGCTGCAAATTTGTTTTATGAGGTAACATGAATACTGAAAACATAAACGTTGCTAATCTTGCCAAATCATATTGCTCGCCCTGGTCTTTGGAACTTGAACATATCATAAAATGCTTGATGAACACAGACCAAGAACAACAGAAGTTCTGTTCCAATAAACTGCTTCTTATCATGTACCACCTTCCTGCCAGCTCAGAGATAAAACCCAAAATGTGGGTATCATGTTTTAAGAAACCATTAAAGTGCCAGACAGGTATTTCTATTACAAAAGTACAATTATGTCATGCTCTCATTTGAAATTTCATTGTTAATAGAAAATTGAACAGAGATTAAATTTTGAAAATGCCAAGTTATTGTAATTTTTAGGCTATATAGGCATAAAATGCTGGACATCCTAGCTCCACATCTTGATCTACACTGTCTAGCTAGAAGAAATTTCCAAAAGTTCATCAGTGTACCAGAGTGTTCTGTCTTTAACAAACAATAAACATTAGACTCTTCCATATTCAAAGATTTGGCAGATGACAAATTTGAAAGTGACACAAATCAGCTGAAGTTCTTTAAGAGTGAAAACATTGTGGTAAAAGAACAAAATGCTGGTTATCAGCATTTTCTCCTATTCCCATAATGTGTTCATAAAGGCCTACTCCTTGAGGGTCGTTAAAACATGAGAGTGTGTGGTAAAGCAGTTAAGCGAGAAACATTGGACTTGAGAAAGCTTTGAAGCCTTTGATAGACAAGGTAAATAAGATTCCCAAAATAGTAATGAAATTAAAATATCTTGTTATACTATATATATATGCATGGTACATGGGTAGGAAACTTCATATTCAGAAAATGTTGTGTGTCTTCTGGCTCCGAAAATATCAGCTCAAAACAACTCATGAAACAGCTAAGCTAGCCATTCTTTTTACTTGTGTGTTCTTATGTCTTTGAAAGTAAAAAACAGGAGAATGTTACACAATGCTCATGTCTTTCAACATGTTTTCTGCACTACCGAAAATTTTAGCAAGTGTATAGTTTTGTCTGAATCATTTGTGCCATTCAGGACCTAATTTCAGGCCGTTATTTCCATAAAATTAGCACTTTAGAGAGAGTCCTAAAAGCATGAGTTATTGTCTTGAACATATTCATTCGCTGCTGGCAAAGAATTGAAAAGAAATAACACAAATTTCACATAAATAGACAAAATCAATTAATGCTCCTGTCCTTGAGAATATATTTGGATTAGATTTTATGATGTTTTACACCGCTTTCAACATTATTTCAGTCATATCAAAGCAATCATGTCGCATCATGTCCTGTGTTTCACCAGCACTAGGCTAGGGCTCTGTTTTGGATGAGAGATGCTCTTAAACCACCCATTCTACCCTTCAAAAACAAATCATTTAGCTCTTTACCAGACCACAAAACTTGGACTCAACCAAATTCAAAGCACTTGCACACTTGCACACCACAAATTAAATTTAGCTCACACACACACACACACACACACACACACACACACACACATATATATATTTAAATTTTTTATTATTTTTTTTTTATGTCTTTGAAACGGTAGAAAATATTGTTGGGAAAAACAGAAAATACTGGTTACCAGCAAGTTTGAATCTTGTCATCTGGTAAAGTGTAAAGCAATTTCAGATAATTTTTTAAATAAAATGGTACTCTACTAAAACATACTTTTTAACCGAACAATCCAGACTTTTAACGACTCTAAGGAAGATAGCTTTTGAAATGGAGAAAAAGGAGAAAATGCTGGTTACCAGTGTTTTCTACCCTGTAAAACAGAGAAAACATCATTTTAACAACATTTAACTTGTTGTCTGCAAATGCTTTGAATTTAATCCTGTCTAAAGTTGTCTTATGGTAAAGAGTTAGATAAGAATCAAAGCATTGAGAATGCTGAAGTGGTATTTGTCAAGAAAGCCATTGTGTAGAATTAATAATTTGAAAGAAAAGGAGAAATATTATTAAAATATTGGCTTAAAAGTCAACCTACTAAGCAAAAAAATACTTTTTTCGTTGAAGGGAGAGTACTCATGACAAAGTTAGGATTATTTGTGTATTGGTGGTCTCCCTTTGATCATTAGGAGGAGTCAGGAGTAACGTCCCTTGACAGAAGGATGCATGATGGATAGAGAGAGAAACCATGTGAATATATCAAATAAAATTAAGTTTGTACCTGAAAACTATGATTTTGAAATATATTTGGCCGTTAACATTTAATTCCCAACATTACAATCAATTATTTCGATCTATAAATATATAAACCAATCAAATATATAAACCAATCAAATGGAGTAGCGCGCAATCATGGGACGAACAAGCAATGGGATGAACTGGTTTTGGAACGAAAAAGCCCAGGACCAAGCGATCAGTAGACAAATTTTGTATATATCATTGCGCAAATAGATGGCCATGAGCGAGTGAAGCTATTTTCAATCAAGAATTAGTATTTCCACGATTGATGGCCTCACCCAGTGTATTTTAACATGCCATTTCCAATTACATATCTGAGTGCTACCGAAAATCTCATTTGTCTGAGAAAAATTGGGTTTAATTGGGTTTATTTCCTTCGGCTTTGCACAAAATACGATACATGGTCTTCAAAATTCAATATTGAACTCATAGTGGTATTGTCTTCAACAAATACCACAATAAATAGAGAGACCAAATAGTAAAATTGCTAGTTTCATGCAATTCTCCATTAGTAAAAGTCCCAATGGCTGCCTTCCTTACAGCATCTGTATCTTGGACAGAATTAATCAACTAGATCTGCCAACAACCTTAAGAAGCCACACAAAGACAGAATTTAGACAACCTTCCTCAACATGCTAAAAATTTTTCTATTCATTTTAGTGACAAATTACATCAGATATGCATGATGCGCATTTTGACATTATTCTTACAGCAGTTTTTACACCTTTTACATCAGCTATTATTTCCATTCAATTCTCTAGTCATTACATCATGAAACTAATTTACTGCAGACAACTCGAGAAACATCATCCTGAACCCATGTTTTCCACCCTTTCAACGACAAATCCAATCATTTAAATTTGCATTTATATTGTTGCCTGCAAATGTTTTCGATTTTGACCAGTCTAAAATTTTGTTGTTTCGTAAAGAGTTTATGGAAATGTGGTAAAGAGAACTTGATACCAAAGCCCAACTAGCTCACCTTCAAAAATCAATGAAGTTAGTCACTATGTTTTAATTAGTCATTACCATAAATACAAACACTAAGAAAAATGTCTCTTACCTTTTTTTGACTTTGCACCTATTTTTAGCTTTGAGGGCCAGGATATCTGTGTGTTTGTCTCCTCCATTATCTAGAGAGAAAAATATAAGATGCGTGTAAAATTTTAAATCAACCTATTTGTAAAAGAGTTTCCAAATAAGATGTTATTGGTGCATTGCATGCTGGTGCCAATGCTAAGCTGTGGGTGCTTTTCCTATAAAAATTTGAAAAAGGGGCATGACTTGTCAAAAGTCTGTTGAGAGTTACCTGCACCTCTAGTGTTAAGTTCCCTTTTTTGTGTTAAACAACTAACCAAAGTTATAGATCTTCAAAACTAACAGAATTATGAAAAAATGTCAAACTTTTTGCACTAATATGATGAAGACAACGACCAGAATATGACAACACCTCAACCTTTTCTTCAAAATCAGCCAAGCTAAATATGCTAAAAATTTAAGTGATTTATCATATTAACTGCAGAGCATTGATTGTTCATATAAATTGCTTGGGCAACTAACAGTTTGACCCTGACAACAGAATAAAGAGGACTGCATAAATCAGGGAATGGCATGTCAGACTGTAGTGACTTAGCAGTTAGCAGTAATAAATGCACCTTCAGAGACAAAAAGTTACTGTAACAATAGCTGCAAAAAATGTAAACAAATGAGGTGTTAAAATGCATTTAAATTTAAATCATACCATTTAAGAGTGCAGAAATTATTGTGAAAATGACAATCTGTTATTGTACAGTCGGTCTCAGTGTTAGTCGCTGGCAGAGAAATTAATTTCAAAACTAGGTAAACCTACCAGGTCACCCTATCTTTTGTTTACTTATAGCACGAGTGTAAAACTCAATTTTTCTGCAAGCGACTAATACTTGTACCGACCACACAATAACAGATTGTCATCTTCACAATAATAATTTCCATACTTACTAAATGGTATGATTTAAATTTAAACAAATTTTAACACTTGCATTGATTTTTCTGGCCGCCATTGAGCCTTTAAGTCTGAACCTTTTTGCTTTTTTTTGTCAGAAATACTAAAAGTATGACATTCCAACAGCTTTTTCTCCTTTTCCCACAATGTTTTCAAAATCCATCTGCCTCAGGGTGCTCAAAACAAAGGAATGCCCAGTAATGGGTTAGGACCAATAGATTTACTACCATAAATTTTTTCTGTTTTCATAATAAGGCCATTCATGAAAAGTATTTAAGAAATCTGCTTGATTGATATGAAACAGAACGCTTGAGAAACACCCTCTTATTTTTGAAATATAACGTTTTTTAGCAGGGAAAAACAGTTCAGAGGCATGATACAATAAGTGGATAATTGTGTGTTTTCTCCCCTGATTTTTGATTTCTGAAATAAACACGAGCAGAATGCATGATGGAAATTCAGGTTTTTGTCTTTCACTCTTTACCAAACTACAAAAAAAAATTTATAATCATCCAAAAGCTTTCACAGATGACAAGTCAAATGTGGCTGCCTTTTTTTTTTCTTTTTCTACAACGTTTCTAAAAGCCTTCTTCCCCAGGGTCATTAAAAACTCCAGAATGTTTGGTAAAGGGTTAAAAATTTTCAGTTCCCTTTGCATATGCAGACAGTAAATTATAATCCATCAAGATCAGACAACACGCACAATGCAATTATATCTTGAATCCTCAGCAGTCATCAGAGCACCTACTATTTCCTTAACTCTTTACCACAGGACAAAATCTTGTCCAAATTGAAAACACTTTCATATGAAAGTTTAAATGCGGCTCAAACGATGGATTTTGTCTTGGAAAGAATTGAAAACATTTTGAGAAAAGGAGAAAATGCTGTTACCAGCATTTTCTCCTTTTCCCAAAATGTTTTTAAATGGCTTCTTCTTCAGGGTCGTTAAATGATGGGATTGTGTGGTATGTTATCACTGCAGATAACTTTAGTGTCATCTTGCAGCAGTCCAATCTGAAAAACACTATACAAGAGGGCCAAGATGGCCCTGGATCGCTCACCTGAATTTTTGAGAGGACCATAACCAACTTTTTTTAAAGTACTGAAATTTTGGAAACAAAATCAGTATTTTGCCAAGCAATTATAAAAAGGTCACCTGTAAAAATCATTTCAAAATCTGTCACCACCCCTACAATCATCACCACAGCCATGTTTTTGACGAATCAGAATTCTGCAAATAAATTTTAGGATAGGTCACCCAAAGACCTTACCTTGAACAAGAGCACATGCCCGATAGTGGCTAAAAATACTAAGTTGAACAAGAGCACCTCATGAGAGTGCCAATGATTGGCTGTTGGAACCTTGCTGGATAGTAAAATAAAATTCCAAGTCGCAAATGGGGCATAATTTGGATAAAAAAATTTTGGAGTTAACTGCCCTTGTTGTATGGGTTGCTTTTTACTAGTGAACAATTATTCCGAGTTTTAAGTACATGTGTTGAGTGGAAGCTGAGATATAACAAAATGTCAAAGTTTTTGCACAACAACAATACAGATGACTCCAACAGGGCTATGTCAATACCTCGATGTTTTCTTTGAAAACAGCTAAGCTAAATAAGGGGTATAATATAAGGACCATTTCTGTGAAATAACTTCAAAATCTGAATAGTGGTTTCAGAGAAGACAAAATTTTTCAGAATTTCTTCATGTCCTCATAGAGCAAATAGCTTCCACCCACCACAGCCATGTTTCTTGACAGATCAAAATTTCGTGGATAAATTTTCAAAAGGGGCACCTAAGGAACATTTCTGTGAAATTATTTCAAAATCTGACAAGTGGTTTAGGAGAAGAAGAATTTCAAAGAATTTCTTTAAGTCCATACAGTGTAAAGATGCCAATCCCCACCCAGGCCATGTTTTTTGACGGATCAAAATTACACAAACACACTTTAAAAAGGGTTACCCAAGGAACATATCCGTGAAATTATTTCAAAATCTGACCAGCGGTTTCAGAGGAGAAGATTATCAAAGAATTTCTTGGAAAATTCCATTCGGTTGCCGTGGCAACCAGAGTTTTTGATGAATCAAATTCTGTGAACAATTTTCAAAAGGGACATCCCATGGAACATTCCAGCCAAGTTTGGTCCAAATCGGCCAAGCGGTGTAGGAGGAGAACATGTTTAAAGAATTGTTGACACCGCTGGACGCCAAGAGCCCCCCCCCCCCCTCCATCACGGCCATGTTTTTTAATGGATCAAAATTTCGCGAACAATTTTTAAAAAAGGTCATCCAAGGAACATATCTGTGAAATTAATTCAAAATCTGACCAGCGGTTTCAGAGAGGAAGATTTTCAAAGAATTTCTTGGAAAATTCTGTTTGGTTGCCATGGCAACTAGAGTTTTTGATGAAATCAAATTCTGTGGACAATTTTAAAAGGGGCCTCCCAAGGAACATTCCAGCCAAGTTTGGTCCAGATCGGCCAAGCAGTGTAGGAGGAGAAGATGTTTAAAGAATTGTTGACACCGCTGGACGCCAAGAGCCCACCCCCATCACGGCCATGTTTTTCGAGGGATCAAAATTTCGCCAACATTTTTTGATAAGGGTCACTCAAGGAACATATCTGTGAAATTTTTTCAAAATCTGACCAGCGGTTTCAGAGAAGATTTTTATAGAATTGTTGACACCACTAGACGCCAAGAGGCCCCCCCCCCCTTTCCACCACGGCCATGTTTTTCGACGGATCAAAATTTCACAAACAAGTTTTGAAAAAGGTCACCCAAGGAACATATCTGTGAAATTATTTCAAAATCTGACCACCGGTTTCAGAGGAGGAGATTTTTAAAGAATTTCTTGGAAAATTCAATTTGGTTGCCATGGCAACCAGAGTTTTTGATGAAATCAAATTTTGTGAACAGTTTCTAAAGAGGACCTCCCAAGGAACATTCCTGCCCAGTTTGGTCAAAATTGGCCTAGCAGTGTAGGAGGAGAAGATGTTTAAAGAATTGTTGACACCGCCAGACACCAAGGGCCTCCCCCCCTCCACCACGGCCATGTTTTTCGACGGATCAAAATTTCACAAACAAGTTTTGAAAAAGGTCACCCAAGGAACATATCTGTGAAATTATTTCAAAATCTGACCAGCGGTTTCAGAGGAGAAGATTTTTCTAGAATTATTGACACCGCCGGACGCCAAGAGCCTCCCCCCCTCCACCACGGCCATGTTTTTCGATGGATCAAAATTTCGCGAACACTTTTTGAAAATGGTAACCCAAGGAACATATCTGTGAAATTATTTCAAAATCTGACCAGCGATTTCAGCGGGGAAGATTTTTATAGAATTGTTGATACTACTGGACACCAAGAGCCCCCCCCCCTCCACAACGGCCATGTTTTTTAACGGATCAAAATTTCGCGAACAATTTTTAAAAAGGGTCATCCAAGGAACATATCTGTGAAATTAATTAAAAATCTGACCAGCGGTTTCAAGGGGGAAGATTTTCAAAGAATTTCTTGAAAAATTCCATTTGGTTGCCATGGCAACCAGAGATTTTTATGAAATCAAATTCTGTGAACAATTTTTAAAAGGGACATCCCAAGGAACATTCCAGCCAAGTTTGGTCCAAATCGACCTAGCAGTGTAGGAGGAGAAGATGTTTAAAGAATTGTTGACACCGCCGGACGCCAAGAGGCCCCCACCTCTCCATCACGGCCATGTTTTTCAAGAGATCAAAATTTCGCGAACATTTTTTATAAGGGTCACTCAAGGAACATATCTGTAAAATTATTTCAAAATCTGACCAGCAGTTTCAAAGGAGTAGATTTTTATAGAATTGTTATTACCACTGGACGCCAAGAGCCCCCTCCTCCACAACGGCCATGTTTTTCGACAGATCAAAACTTCGCGAACAAATTTTGAAAAGGAACATTCCAGCCAAGTTTGGTCCAAATCGGCCAAGCGGTGTAGGAGGAGAAGATGTTTAAAGAATTGTTGACACCGCCGGACGCCAAGACCCCCCCCCCCCATCACGGCCATGTTTTTCAATGGATCAAAATTTCGCGAACAAGTTTTGAAAAAGGTCACCCAAGGAACATATCTGTGAAATTATTTCAAAGTCTGACCACCGGTTTCAGAGGAGAAGATTTTTAAAGAATTTCTTAGAAAATTAAATTTGGTTGCCATGGCAACCAGAGTTTTTGACGAAATCAAATTTTGTGAACAATTTTTAAAGAGGACCTCCCAAGGAACATTCCTGCCAAGTTTGGTCCAAATCGGCCAAACAGTTTAGGAGGAGAAGGTTTTTATAGAATTGTTGATACCACTGGACGCCAAGAGCCCCCCCCCCCCCACAACGGCCATGTTTTTTAATGGATCAAAACTTCGCGAACAATTTTTTTTAAAAGGGTCACCCAAGGAACATATCAGTGAAATTAATTCAAAATCTGACCAGCAGTTTCAGAGGGGAAGATTTTCAAAGAATTTCTTGGAAAATTCCATTTGGTTGCCATGGCAACCAGAGTTTTTGATGAAATCAAATTCTGTGATTAATTTTTAAAAGGGGCCTCCCAAGGAACATTCTAGCCAAGTTTGGTCCAAATCGGTCAAGCGGTGTAGGAGGAGAAGATGTTTAAAGAATTGTTGACACCGCTGGACGTCAAGAGCACCCCCCCTCCATCATGGCCATGTTTTTTGACGGATCAAAATTTCTCGAACAGTTTTTGATAAGGGTCACTCAAGGAACAAATCTGTGAAATTATTTCAAAATCTGACCAGCGGTTTCAGAGGAGAAGATTTTTATAGAATTATTGACACCGCTGGACGCCAAGAGACCCCCCCTTCCACCACGGCCATGTTTTTCGACGGATCAAAATTTCACGAACAAGTTTTGAAAAAAGTCACCCAAGGAACATATCTGTGAAATTATTTCAAAATCTGACCACCGGTTTCAGAGGAGGAGATTTTTAAAGAATTTCTTGGAAAATTCAATTTGGTTGCCATGGCAACCAGAGTTTTTGATGAAATCAAATTATGTGAACAGTTTTTAAAGAGGACCTCCCAAGGAACATCCTGCCCAGTTTGGTCAAAATCGGCCAAGCAGTGTAGGAGGAGGAGATGTTTAAAGAATTGTTGACACCGCCGGATGCCAAGAGCCCCCCCATCCCCCACGGCCATGTTTTTCGACGAATCAAAATTTCGCGAACAGGTTTTGAAAAGGGTCACCCAAGGAACATATCTGTGAAATTATTTCAAAATCTGATCAGCGGTTTCAGAGGAGAAGATTTTTATAGAATTGTTGACACTGCCAGATGCCAAGAGCCTCCCCCCGCTCCACCACGGCCATGTTTTTCGACGGATCAAAATTTTGCGAACAAGTTTTCAAAAGGGTCACCCAAGGAACATATCTGTGAAATTATTTCAAAATCTGACCAGCGGTTTCGGAGAAGAAGATTTTTATAGAATTGTTGATACCACTGGACGCCAAGAGCCCCCCCCCACCTCCACAATGGCAATGTTTCTCGACAGATCAAAATTTCGCGAACAGTTTTTGAAAAGGGTCACCCAAGGAACATATCTGTGAAGTTATTTCAAAATCTGACCACCGGTTTCAGAGGAGAAGATTTTTAAAGAATTTCTTGGTAAATTCCATTTGGTTGCCAAGGCAACCAGAGTTTTTGATGAAATCAAATTCTGTGAACAATTTTTAAAGAGGACCTCCTAAGGAACATTCCTGCCAAGTTTGGTCCTAGTCGGCCAAGCAGTGTAGGAGGAGAAGATGTTTTAAGAATTGTTGATACTGCCGGACGCCAAGAGCCCCCCCTCGACCACAGCCATGTTTTTCGACGAATCAAAATTTCCCAAGCAATTTTGAAAAGGGTCACCCAAGGAACATATCTGTGAAATTATTTCAAAATCTGACCAGTGGTTTCAGAGGAGAAGATTTTTAAAGAATTGTTGATACCGCTGGACGCCAAGTCCCCCCCCCCCCCACAACGGCCATCTTTTTCTACGGATCAAAATTTCGCAAACAGTTTTTGAAAAGGGTCACCCAAGGAACATATCTGTGAAATTAATTCAAAATCTGACCAGCAGTTTCAGAGGGGAAGATTTTCAAAGCATTTTCAAACAGAGAATTCCATTTGGCTGCCATGGCAACCAGAGTTTCTGATGAAATCAAATTCTGTGAACAAGTTTTAAAGAGGACCTCCCAAGGAACATTCCTGCCCAGTTTGGTCAAAATAGGCCAAGAAGTGTAGAAGGAGAAGATGTTTAAAGAATTGTTGACACCGCCGGACGCCAAGAGCCCCCCCCCATCACGGGCCATGTTTTTCAATGGATCAAAATTTCGCGAACAAATTTTGAAAAAGGTCACCCAAGGTACATATCTGTGAAATTATTAAATTTTGTGAACAATTTTTAAAGAGGACCTCCCAAGGAACATTCCTGCTAAGTTTGGTCCAAATCGGCCAAGCAGTTTAGGAGGAGAAGGTTTTTATAGAATTGTTGACACCACTGGACGCCAACAGCCCCCCCCCCCCATCACGGCCATGTTTTTTAATGGATCAAAACTTCGCGAACAATTTTTTTAAAAGGGTCACCCAAGGAACATATCTGTGAAATTAATTCAAAATCTGACCGGCAGTTTCAGAGGGGAAGATTTTCAAAGAATTTCTTGGAAAATTCCATTCAGTTGCCATGGCAACCAGAGTTTTTGATGAAATCAAATTCTGTGAATAATTTTTAAAAGGGGCTTCCCAAGGAACATTCCAGCCAAGTTTGGTCCAAATCGGTCAAGCGGTGTAGGAGGAGAAGATGTTTAAAGAATTGTTGACACCGCTGGACATCAAGAGCCCCCCCCCTTCCATCATGGCCACGTTTTTCGACGGATCAAAATTTCTCGAACAGTTTTTGATAAGGGTCACTCAAGGAACATATCTGTGAAATTATTTCAAAATCTGACCAGCGGTTTCAGAGGAGAAGATTTTTATAGAATTATTGACACCGCTAGACACCAAGAGCCCCCCCCTTCCACCACGGCCATGTTTTTCGACAGATCAAAATTTCACGAACAAGTTTTGAAAAAAGTCACCCAAGGAACATACCTGTGAAATTATTTCAAAATCTGACCACCGGTTTCAGAGGAGGAGATTTTTAAAGAATTCCTTGGAAAATTCAATTTGGTTGCCATGGCAACCAGAGTTTTTGATGAAATCAAATTATGTGAACAATTTTTAAAGAGGACCTCCCAAGGAACATTCCAGCCAAGTTTCGTCCAAATAGGCCAAGCGGTGTTGGAGGAGAAGATGTTTAAAGAATTGTTGACACCGCTGGACGCCAAGAGCCCCCCCTCCACCACAGCCATGTTTTTCGACGGATCAAAATTTCGCCAACAATTTTTGAAAAGGGTCACCCAAGGAACATATCTGTGAAATTATTCAAAATCTGACCACCAGTTTCAGAGGAGAAAATTTTTATAGAATTGTTGACACCGATGGACGCCAAGAGCCCCCCCCCCTCCACCACAGCCATGTTTTTCGACGAATCAAAATTTCGCGAACAGTTTTCGAAAAGGGGCACCCAAGGAACATATCTGTGCAATTATTTCAAAATCTGACCACCAGCTTCAGAGGAGAAGATTTTTAAAGAATTTCTTGGAAAATTCCATTTGGTTGCCATGGCAACCATAGTTTTTGATGAAATCAAATTTTGTGAACAAATTTTAGAGAGGACCTCCCAAGGAACATTCCAGCTAAGTTTCGTCCAAATCGGCCAAGCGGTTTAGGAGGAGAAGATGTTTAAAGAATTGTTGACGCCGCACGACTGACAACGCACGACAGACACAGCGTGACCCTAAAAGCTCCCCTTGAGCACGTTGTGCTCAGGTGAGCTAAAAAGATGCAATGCGCTCAAATCGAACATTTTCTCCATGTTCTATAGAAATTTGCACATATTAACTCTCTAGTAATTGACAAGATTTTAGACTAAATGTCCAAACTGAAAGCATTTGCAGACGACAAATTAAATGTGACTAAAATTATGAATTTATTCTTGGCCAGGGGAGAAAACATCCTGAAAAGGAGAAAATGCTTCTTTACACTTGATCAAAGACTTAAGTAAATACTTGAGTACCACCAGGTTTCAGTGGCCATATGGGGTCAATACAGTTTGACCGATTTAATCCATACAAAGACTGTGGGTCATCACTTCTCTAAAAGTGTGCCAAATTATATGTCATTCAAGGAGAATAAACTAAAATAACAATATCTGAGGTAAGTAATCCTTATCTGCTCAAGAATAGATCTACTACATATATTTTCTTTGTAACACTTAGGCTGGTAAGAGCGACTCACTGACCTTTTGCGGACAGTGAGATCAAGATCAGACTCCACTACATTTTCTATCCTTCCAAAACTGAATTTAAATTTTCGAGCCAAGATCATTTTGCTGCCTGTAATTGCTTTCATTTTGGACATGTCTAAAATTTTGTTGTTTGTTGACGAGTTAATACTTGTCCATTTTGACATCATTTGCAGAGGCCAGACTAATGGAAGGGTAGGAAATATTTTGGGGAAAAAAAGGAATTTTTCTCCTTTGATAAATGGATTAACCCTTTACCACAAATTCCTGAGTTGTAATGACTATGAGAAATAAAGCTTTTGGAAACATTGTGGGAAAAAAAAAAATGAGAAAATGCTAATAACCACCATTTTCTCCTTTTCTCGCAATGGCCTCTACCCTATCATAGACAGTTTTGCCCATTTGAACCATATTTTATTTGTTGTTTGCAAAATGTTTTCCGGTATGACAAGTCTTAAATTTTTACTTGTTCATTTCAAAAGCATTGCAGATGACAAATAAGATGTGGGTGAAGTAGTGGAAATTGTCTTTGGAAAGGTAGAGACCATTGATGAAAAAGGAGCAAAACACTGGTCACCAGCACTTTCTCCTATTCAAAAGCCTTCTTTATCTAGGTCACTGAAAACTGGGATTGTGTGGTAAAGGGTTACAGCCCCTACATATTCTTGGGTCTAGCCTACTCTACCATAGAGGCATTCTGACATTCTGAAGCAGACTACAGTACAAAAAGTTGGCTTCTACATAAACTGTTGATGAATCACAGAGCTTTCTAAACTTTTTTGGATGTCTACCGTTTCTTTCTTTTAAATTTGAAAGTGAATAGTTTAAAACAGGAAAGCTGAATAAATCTGCCAATCACATAATGGCTTTTAACGCTCTACCAAACAATCCAAAGTTTCAAGGACCCTGAGGAAGACTGCTTTAAAAAACATTGTGGGAAAAGGAGAAAATGCTGCTAACCAGCATTTTGTCTTTTTCTCACAAGGTTTTCAATCCTTGTTTGAGACAGTTTCCAGCATTTAGGCATGATTGTTTCACATATGGTTATGGGGAAAAGCAGCCGAAGCAGCTTTAAATAATGTTATACTGTACTGATTTTTATGTTGATAGGCGTTTTAGGCAGCTTTCAAAATTATTTCAGTCATATCACAGCAACAGGTCACATATTCATGTTTGTCCTGGGTTTCAGCAGACCAGTACTTGGCTAGGACTCTGAAGTATCTTGCCCAAGGACACTCCCATTAGGAATACTGTACTGGTAAATACGGGTAAAAGAAACTCAAGGAAAAATGTGGTTTGGTGTACTAACTACCACAATATAACTGGAGTAATGTTCAAAAGAGATAATAACACCATACAAACAAGAAAAGGTGATATTTGTAAAACAAGTGGGCTAAGTTATGTTTTGGATCATCTTAGGAAGTGTAAGGTAGGAAGGATAATATTTATTCACAAAGCCTGCTTCAGTCAAATGTTTTGGCTGCAGTACTAGAGGAAAAGTAAATAATGCATAACAAATTTCATTCAGCAGAACATCATAGCCTGTTACAACAGACTCCCTCTACAATCCAGTACAGGTTGCCATAATACCTGTATGATCCATAGCTCATTCAGACATTGATTGACATCCACAAATGTTGCTGAAAATCATGTAAGTCTGAACACTTTTCCTGAAGGACACAATCTTATAATTTCAACCTCTATCAAACAATCCAAAGTTTGAGCAATCCTGAGGGAGAAGACTTTTGACAACATTGTGGGAAAAGAAGAAAGTTTGGTAACCCTTATTTTCTGCTTTTCCCTTCATGTTTTCTATTCTTTCAAAGACAAACTCTATCATTTCAAAATCATGTAATTTTCTGTCTAAAAATGCTTTTAGTTCAGGAAAGTCAAAATTTTTCTGTCTGGTTAAGAGCTAACCAATGCCTTGGGACAACATTTAGATCCTTTTAAAGAGTGTAGACCCAAGATCAGACTGCACATTCTGTTCAATTTGTTCTTATATCTACACAGTGCATTATTTATCATTCTAATCTGGCCCAAACATCTTGATGGTAACAGAACTTTGTGTTAATCTACTACACGGGAAAAGTTCACCTATTTAGCAGTCTTAAGCAAAGGTTAAGTCATCTTGGTCTTGAGAAATAACTTTTTAGAAAAACTTTTTTCCACAATGTTTTCTCCCCAAAATTTAAAAACACCTCACCTTATTAGACTCATATTGAAACTGTTCTGTCCAAATGCTTTGAGGAATAAGTTAAACAAAATCGTTCAGACACAAAGTTAAAATCTAGACTTATGAGATGATCATCTACAAAATAAGTTACTGGCAGGATCTGCTACAAATGAATAGAGCAAAAGTAGGGGCATTCACTCTGTACCAAATGACAAAGTTTTAGCCTTGTCTGAGCTCAAAGCATTAGCAAACGACAATCTCAATGTGGCTAAAATGCTGGGATTTGCCTTTAAAAAAGTAGAAACAATGTGTAAAAATGAGAAAATGATGGAATTACTTTAAATCACAATTTCCCTAACACTTTTCCAAACAACCCCTGGTTTTCATGACCCTGGGAAAGAAGTATTTTGAAAACATTGTGGGAAAAAGAGAAAATGCTGGTAACCAGCATTTCCTCCTTTTCTCACAATGTTTTCTGCATTATCAGAGTGCTAAAGCTCATTTGTACCAATGTTGATATCATGGTCTGCAGATGTTTTGAATTTGAAAGACTCTAAAATTTGTCGTTTGGGAAAGTGGTAAAACTCTCATTCATATGGGTTGTAAACAAACATAGTTGTTTGGTTGAGGTTCACTGTCAACAGTTTGGGTTTCCTATATTGAGGCCCTCAAAGTGGTATCAAACCTGTACCTACTTCAAGTAAAAAGGTGAAGGATCTCCAACTACATGGCTAATTGCATTTTCAGGTACTCTGTCTTCCTAAGAAGTGGCAATAACAGCAAATTACATCACCAAAAAATAAAAACCTATTCCACCCTGAAGAAAATAAATTACTTTTTCCTCCCACAAAAAAACAAGAGGGCCATGATGGCCCTGTATCGCTCCACTGGCTATTAAGTAAAAACACTACAAGCCAAACATTACAATATTCAGCAAATTGATTTCAAACACAAGGACATGCAAACACTTTTCTATCTAATCCTACGAGAAAGTTGTGATCCATGGGCAAAGCCAATTTTGATCGCAAAGCTATAATTATTTGAATCCTGGTGGAGGTCCACAATATAAAGCTCCATACCAAATAATTCAGTTCTTGAATGTTATAAACAAGAAGATTTTCAAATTTTTCTCAATGAAAAGCCCTGTAAAACATGAAACCCATCAGAGGAGAAGATTTTTAAAGAATTCCTTCATTTCTGTATAGTGCAAGAAGCCCCCATTCACCAGAGCCACGTTTTTTGACAGATCAAAATTTTATGAACAGTTTTTGAAAAGGGTCACCCAAGGAACAATCCTGTGAAATTATTTCGAAATCTGACCAGCGGTTTCAGAGAAGAAGAATTTTGAAGAATTCCTTCATTTCTATATGGTGCAAGAAGCCCCCATTCACCAGAGCCACATTTTTTGACGGATCAAAATTTTACGAACAAATTTTAGAAAGGGTCACCCAAAGAGCATATCTGTGAAATTATTTCAAAATCTGACCCGTGGTTTCAGAGGAGAAGATTTTTAAAGAATTCCCTAAAAAATTCCATTTGGTTGCAATGGCAACCAGAGTTTTTGATGGAATCAAATTCTGTGAAAGAGGACCTTCCAAGGAACATTCCAGCCAAGTTTGGTCCTAATCTGCCCAGTGGTTTAGGAGGAGTTGATGTTTAAAGAATTGTTGACGACACACGACGCACGACAGACACCAGGTGATCCTAAAAGCTCCCCTTGAGCACGTTGTGCTCAAGTGAGCTAAAAAGTTAACATACGGATGGACGCACAACGGACAACGGGCCATAACATAAGCCTGCTGGCCTTCGGCCAGTGGAGCTAAAAAACTTGTCTAGCACCAATCATGTATCACTGCAGCTTGATAATCAAGGGAGGTAAATAGTAACAAACTTTATCTTTCATAAAAAGAGTTATTTCCCTTGATTAATGTTTAAATTGAAGTGACAATATTTTGAAGCCCATGTTAAACTTGCGATCCCTGGAATGAAGGCAATTTTGACCCCAGACCTACAATATGAAACTAGAATGTGTGGTTATAAACAAAAAGATTTTTTAATCTTGCCCAACAAAAAGTCATGTAAAACAAGTTTGCTGAATAAAAGGCCCTGTAAAATATGTGATCCATGACACAGGTTTATCAAGTTTTCACTATAAAAGCCAATGTAAAACTTGTGACCCCTGGTGTGGAGTCAAACTTGACCCCCAAAGTTAAAATTTGGGCCCTCTTGGTAAAGGCCCATTATATAAAGTTACATGCAAAATTTGGTAGCCCTAGGCCTAAATATGGCTATGTACAAGTAGATTATTAAAGTTTCCTTATATAAGACCATGTAGAACTTGTGACCCCCTGGGGTGGGGCTACATTTGACCCCCTGGGCTATAATTTGGGCACCCTTGATAGAGACCCCCTAGATAAAGCTAAATGCAAAATTTGATAGCCCTAGCCCTTATAGCTAGATGCGAAAGATTTTCCTATATAAGCCCGCCCATGTAAAACATGTTACCCCCCGGGGCGAAGTCAAATTTGACCCTCGGCTATAATTTGGACACCCTTGGTACAGGTCCACTAGATAAAGCTACATGCCAAATTTGGTCGCCCTAGGCCCCATGGCTAGGTAGAAGAGGAATTTTAAAGTTCTCCCTAAATAAGCCCATGTAAAACTTGTGACCCCCGGGGCGGGGCCAATTTTGACCCCAGGGCTATAAATTGAAGAAACTTGGTAGAGGTCCACTAGATAAAGCTACATGCCAAATTTGGTAGCCCTTGGCCTTACGGTTTCAGACAAGAAGATTTTCAAAGATTTTCAAAATTTTTCAGTTTTGTTGCCATGGCAACCAGAGTTTTTGAAGGAATTAAATTCTTTCAAGAAATTCTGAAGAGGACCATGGCAGGATCATTTCTGTGAAGTTTCATCAAAATTGGATGGGTAGTTTCAGAGAAGAAGACGTTTTAAAAAAAAGTTAACGCACGGACGGACGGATGGACGGACGGACGGACGGACGACGGACAACAGGCCATGACATAAGCCCGCTGGCCTTCGGCCAGTGGAGCTAAAAATCATTTCTGGCCAGTATCAAACAACAATTTGAAGCGTATTTCCACCTTTTAAGGTGCGAAGTTGACAACCAAAGTATCTTAAGGCCAGTTTGGATTGAGATCAGACAGCACAAATAGTGCAGCCTGATCTTTAATCCACACTGTCTGCTTTGCTGTGATATTCTGGACAAGAGAAACCTTGCCATTGCTTCTACTTAAGTCTTATTTCTAGACTGAAAATATCTGTTAGGTTTATTAACTCTTTGCCAAACGACAAAATTTTAGACTGGTCCAAATTGAAAGCATTTGCAGACGACAAAATTAATCCGACTTAAAAATTAAAATTTGTTCTGGGAAAGGTGGAAAATATTGTGGGAAAAGGAGAAAATGCTGGTTACCAGCATTTTCTCCTTCTCCCAGAAGGTTTTCAAAAGGCTTCTTTCTCAGAGTCGTGAAAATCCAGGATTGTTTGGTAAAGAGTTAAGCCCTCTCGGGATTCACACAATCCTGCTTTTCTGCAGCAAAAAACTTTTGGAAACTCTTTCACAAGAAGAGAAATCTTTTACACTTCTTTCTTGTGTTTGTTCAATTTTTGTTCATAAATTAACCCTTTACCAAACCAGACAGAGTTTTACAACCCCATGGAAGAAGCAGCTTCAATTTTTCTGAAAACATTGTGGGAAAGGAGAAACTGCTGGTAACAAGTATTTTCTCTTTTTCCAACAAGTATTTTTTAACCTTTCAATACCAAATCCCATCCTTAATGAGCCACTTTCAAACTGTCATTTTGCAGATACTTTCAATTTGGACTAGTCTACAATTTTGTTCTTCTGTAAATAGTTAAACCTTAACCCTTTACCAAACGACAAAATTTTAGACTAGCCCAAATAGAAAGCATTTGCAGAGAACAAATTGAATGTAGCTAAAATGATAATTTCTATGTTCAATAGTGTAGAAAACATTGTGGGAAATGGAGAAAATGCTGGTTTCCAGCATTTTCTCCTTTTCCCACAATGTTCTCAATGGCCTTCTACATCAAGGTCGTTAAAACTCGGGATTGTGTGGTAAAGACTTAACCAAATGACAAAATTTTAGACTTGTCCAAATTCAAAGCATCTGCAAAGGACAAAATAAATAAATTGAAATTTATATTTGGAGGGTTAGAAAACAATGCGGGAAAAGGAGAAAATGCTGGTTTCCAGCATTTTCTCCTTTTCCCACAAGGTTTTCAGAGGTCTTCTTCCTCAGGGTCATTAACATTCGGGATTGTTTGGTAATGGTTAACTCATAGTAATTATCAATATTTTACAGGCAATTTTCCAAGTTGTCTGCTGTAAATTTGTTTCAGTGGGTAATGAAACTAGAAAAGCTAGGAGGAGTCTCCATCAATTACCTAGCAGGAGTTCTACGATGATACACTAAGCAAAATGGTACAGGTCACCTGACCTAATGATTTAGTAACCTCTATACAAACTGCCTTCCTGTGTATGACTTCATGACCTAGCTAAATGATTCCTACCATTTATAATGACTTTAGTAGTGGTGTTCCAAATACAGATTACTATTAACTCTTATAGCGCCTTTCACAACTGTAGTTGCCATTACAGCAAGTGTAGATCAAGGTCAGACTACACGAAATGTGCAGTCTGATCTTTGATCTGTACTGTCTGCTTAGCTTAGACACTATAGACAAAAGTAATCATCGAATTGCAATGAATTGGGTCTTATACATGGTCCAAATTATGTCTGTTGTGTTTATCTAATGCTTCAAGGGTTCATAATCTTATTTTCTGTGTGAGAGAGTAGTGCAGGGGGGGGGTTGAGCATCAGTTTTACAACATCAGAGGTTCAAAGTTTTAATGTTTTTACCCTTTCAAAGATACACATGTACTAGTATCCCATCATTTGAGCAATTTTTCATGTGTCGTCTGCAAATGCTTTACCAAACGACAAAATTTTAGACTGGTCCAAATTGAAAGCACTTGCAGACGACAAAATAAATATAACTCAAAAATTGAAATTTGTTTTCAGCAGGGTAGAAAACATTGTGGGAAAAGGAGAAAATGCTGGTAACCAGCATTTTCTCCTTTTCCCACAATGTTTTAAAAAGGCTTCTATCTCAGGGTCCTGAAAACCCGCGATTGTTTGGTAAAGGGTTAAAGTTCATGTATGTCGTCTGGTAAAGGGCTTCTTTGAGATAGCTTGATCTACAATATACCATGTAAGAACTTACCAGTATATCCCAATCAGTGTAAATAAATATGGTTACAGTTCAAAAATTTCAAACTATTTTGTACATTGAAAACTCACCCGTTGGAAAAAATCATCGGCTGCTTCATCTCTGTGTTCCCAGTTACCTACAAATATAAAGAGATAAATAAACATAGACTGCTTGTTTTTTGTTAAACCCTTTACTACACAATCCTGTGTTTTATCCACCCTTAGGAAGATGTGCCTGGCCAGGTAGCTCAGTGGTTAGCATATCAGTCTACTGACCTGGTGGTTGTGATTTCGATACCCGTTTCAGGCAAACTTTCCTTCTAGCGATTTTTCGCCTCTCACCTCTGATGCATGTCAGAAAAGTAATCATTGGCTAAGAAAGTAGTTGTTTCAGTGCTGGTATGAGAAAGCCTGGAAACAAAGTCATGCGTATGTGCACTGCAAGCCTTGATATGGCCTAAATTATTAAAATGGCGTTAAACTCCAATATAAACAAACAAACAAAAGCCTATACATGTGTTTTGAAAACATTTTCTTTTCCAACAATGATTTTCATCCGTTCAAAGACAAATCCAACCGTTAGAAATACATATAATTTGCACATCTGCAAATGCCTTCAGTTTGACCAAGTCCAGAAAATAGAACAGAATTATTACAATATTAACCCTTTCATCAAACAAGTCAATGTTTCAAAGATCCTATGGAAGAAGACCTTTGAAAATGTGGTGGGAAAAGGAGAAAATGCTGATTAGCAGCATTTTCTCCTTTACCCACCATGTTTACTACCCTATCAAAGTCAAATCCAATTATTTCAGACACATTTGTCATCTGCAAATGCTTTCAATTTGGACCAGTCTACATTTTTGTTGTTTATTAAAGACTTGGTTAACATAGCTATTGTCCAGAATATCTCAGCAAAGGGGGCCAGTGTAGATCAAAGATCAGATTTCAGATTTTGTACAATCTGATCCTGACCTACACTGACAAAAAAGACAATTAAGTTGGGAAAGGCTACCTATCAAACGGTAAATACGTGATTGCAGGTAAATACATTGTGGCAGAATACACCATACAGTCTTAACTAAATCTATAATGTGCCTAAATTCTAACTGGGATTTAAAAGATTTAAATCATTAAGTAATCTATATAACTGACATTATCATTTATGGCAAACTAATATCTTTTATAAGATTGAAACTAAAAAGTTTTTGAAATAAGCAATTATTATGATCAAGGAACTATTTTCCATCTGAACTTATTTTGATGTGTTGACTTTATCAGATACTTACTAGATCTATATAATTTTGTTTTTCTGACAATGTCTCTGCCAGTTTTATAAAAAAAAAAAATAGCACATAAAGTAATTGGTTACCACTTTAACACACAAAAAAATTCTAGACTTTTCCAATTTGACAAAATGAAAGTGTTTCAAATGATGGCGTTTGTCTTTAAATGGGTAGTATCCAGCATTTTCTTCTTTTCCCACAATGTTTTCAAAGGTATTTTTTCTCAAGGTCGTTAAGTCAGAATTGTGTGTTAAAGGGTTAATCCTTGGCACGTCAAGCATGATTCAAGTTGGTTTTGCGGACGGTGTGTATCAAGATCAGACTGCACTTGACCTCTGTTCTAATCTAGAACCTATACTGGTCAATATTTCAACTCTGCAAGCTGTGGAAAAGCAGTAATTTTTGGGGCCTTTCTATCCAACTGAAGTCCTCCATTTCCTTTGTTTGGCAGTGTAAATGGTTAAAACTTTAGAAATTGTACTGATAAGGCAAAATTTAATACATTACCTCCTGCAGACAATATTTTTCTTTTTGAAGTCGACCAATTTTAAAAAGAATGTGATAAAGGAAGATATAACTCATATAAGCATTTTCTCCTAAAATTGTTCACACTGGTTTGTACTCCTATAGTTAACTTTAAACCGAACTACAAAATGTTAGATTTTTCCAAACCAAAAGCATTTGCAGACAATTATCTAAATGTGGTATGAATTCTGAGATTTGCTCTGGAACAGTAAAAACACTGTTGTTTACCAGCATTTTCCCCTTTTTGTACAATGTTTCCAAGACCTCTCTTTCTCAGTCATCAATACTTGGCATTGTGTGGGACAGGCTTCATTCATTTCGATCATCTTGATCATACAACTAATTTTAAAGTTGTCTGCTGCAAATTTTCAGTAGGACATTAAGTTAATCCATTCCAATAGAGTTGACAGAAACTTGGATTAGTTATCTCAAGTGGTAGGCCATTCAAATCCTGTCCATTATGAAATATAACAAATGGACTTGACATTCCATGTAAAAATATCAAAATTTGTCCCTACACTCTCAACCCTTCAGGAAATAATCCTGTGTTTTTACAATGCTTAGTGGACCATGGCTTTTGGAATCATTGTTGGAAAAGGGGAAAATCTTGGTGACCAGCATTTCCTTTCCAATAACTCTTTACCAAACGAAAAATTAAAAAAAGACTTGACCAAACAAAATGCACTTGTAGGTGACAAAATAAATATTGCCTTGAAAATTGAAATTCATTTTTCCAAGTGTAGAAAACATGCTGGGAAAAGGAGAAAAAACTGGCTACTAGCATTTTCTCCTTAATTTCCACTATGGTCTCAGTTTTTCTCTTTTAGGGTCTTTAAAACTCCGGATTGTTGGGTAAAGGGATAATGTCTTCAACCCTTTCAAAGACAAATCCTCTATTTTGTGCTTTTAACCCTTTACCAAACAATCCCGAATTTTTACGGCCCCGGGTAAAAGGCCATTTGAAAACATCGTGGGAAAAGGAGAAAATGCTGGTAAAACAGCATTTTCTCCGTTTCCCACAATGTTTTCTAACCTTTTAACGAAAGATGCAATGATTTTAGCCCAAGTGAATTATTTGTCGTCTGCCAATGCTTTTAATAATGACCAGTCTACAATTTTGCCGTTTGGCTAAGAGTTAAATATCTTGTCATCTTGTGAAGACTTCATGTACAGGGTAAGTTGATAAATGATAAAACTGGTTTTTCATTGATTTATTGTATCCAACTTTTTGAATTACTTCTTAGTTGAACTTCGACAGTGAATACCGGTAAATGAGAGACTGATTCTAGTGTTTATGTGATTCTTGTCTTTTGTGGTTGGCACTTGGCAGCACTTCTTTTTGACATATTCTCAACCCTTTACTGAGTGATCTATTTGTTTTAACTACCCTGTGGATGATGCTTTTAGAAAACATTAATTTTGGTTAACAGCATTTAATCCTTTTCCCACAATGTTTTCTACAATTTCACTGACAAATTACATCATTTGAGCCACATTTAATTTGTTGTCGCCAATGCTTTCAATATGGACAAGTCCAAAATTTTGTCATCAGGTAGGCCTAAAGTGTTAAATTTCACACAAAATGATTCTGCTGTGAGGGACATAGTGACCGTTATTCATTAACTCTTTACCACACAAGAAAATTTAGACTGGTCCAAATGGAAAGCACTTGCAGACTACAAATTAAATATTGCACAATTGATGAATTCTGTCTTAAGTAGGGTAGAAAGCATTGTATGAAAAGGAGAAAGTGCTGGTTACCAGCATTTTCTCCTTTTCCCACCATGTTTTCAAAAGTCTTCTTCTTCAGGGTCGTCAAAACTCGGGATTGTATGGTATAGAGTTAAAGGAAAGGGTTTATACAAATGCTCCCCAGATGGGACTCAAATTTTCTGATTCAACATTCTGTTGGTCATTGGGTAGAGTTTCAATAGGACAAAAATGTCAACAAAAGATTAGAAGAAAATGAATAAAGACATTATTGACAAATTTCCACAACCTCTGGATTGTTGTACCTACATTGTAATGTGTAATTTACTAAAGATCTATATTTGACAGAAAAGTGAAATAGAAGACTTCCTTTTCAGAATGATTTGTGACTAATAATCATTTTTGTCATAATTATGATTGTCATGGGCTTTTTAATCTGTTATTTTTAAATTTGTCCTTAACTGAGGTCACTTAGTTGCAATTTTGTGCCAATCAGTACCATTTTTATTTAATTCTTTGTCAATAGTAAAGATTTTAGACTCATTCAAATTGATATTATTTGTAAACAACATTGAAAATATACTGAAATTAATGATTTCTGTTTCTGAAAGGTAAGAAGACATTGCCTGTAAAGGAGAAAATGCTGGTAACCAGCATTTTCTCCTTTTCCTACAATGTTTTTAAAAGGCTTATTGAGTATATCGTACTCAGGGTTGTTGTAACATTATTGTTTGGGAAAGCGAATGTGCAAAAATACTGCAGGTTAAAGATTGTATCTAAAAAGATTTTCCCATTAACTCTAAGCAATAAGTCTTCATTTTTGCCCATTTCATTTCATTTTCCTGAAAGCTTATTTATACAGTCTTGTGATAATGTGCCCATTAGGAAATCCAACAAGCTTCAAGAACATTCCTAGAGATTTCTACTTCTGATTGTATCAGCTCTAGCAAGATCTCTGAAGAATTTATAATATCAGTCTTTGCTTGCTATAGATAGCAAGAGGAACTTTTGGGATAAATTTGACCGAGATCAGACTGAATAGAACAAGATCTACATAATGTAAAATTGTAGAGAGAAATTTGTCCCTTGACCACAATGATTTATGTTTCCAGACACACACAATCCTAACTCTTCACCCGCAAAAAATTGTCAAACTCACCCCAATCAACCCTTTACCAAACAATCCCATAAGGAAGAAAATATTGTTGGAAGAGTAGAAAATGCTGATAACCAGCATTTTCTGATTTCCACATGTTTTCTCTTCTTTCCAAGACAATTTCCATCATTACAGACATATTTCATTTGTCATACCGTAAAAGTGGGTATTATCGCGGGTCTAAAATTTCGCGAATAACAAAATACTGACCTTACGCGTGCTTATATTTCCACAATAACTATTATCATTATCATTCAATTTAACAAATCCAAATATTCACTTCGATGAAACGTATTTAAATGTCTCAAATTGGCAGTATAAACCGCCACTCGACTGGTATTCTGGTCGACTTTGATGAAAAAAAGCACTCATTGATGTAGACAAGGGTCCCTGTCAGTCGCTCTCACATGACCCAGTGTCTAGGTAAAATATACCTTAGTCTAGCTTAAATTTACGCTGGCGGATACCTTCACGGTTTTTTTCAATTCGCGAAAACCACAAAGATTTCAACAACACAAACATTTCCAGTTTTACAGTATGCAAAAACTTTCAATTTGGACTAGTCTTAGTTTTTGCCATTTATGGCAGAGAGTTAAAGCAGTAGCAGTTGACAAAACTGAATTTGATTCAAATGATATTTGAAAGAGTGTTTTAGACTAAGAAGAGTACTATGGGTATGGGATAAAATGCCGATGAATAGTAGGTTTGCTTTTTTAGTGCTTTTATGGATCGAATCTCTGAGACAGAATAGACCACTATCAGACTACAATGTCTTGTGAAGTCTGATCTTGGACCCTGCTATCTGTAAACCAACTCTTAACTAACTCTTGCCCTGATACTGACCAAATGAACTTTTTACTATATAAATAGATACAGACAGTATTGCCATTTCCAGGCTGATTTTGTCAAAGTAACATCACAGTACATCAGAAGATACACTGATTAAGGACATTACTGAAAGAACCATTTTTCATGTTTAATGAGATATTCTGGCCAACAGGACTTTTGGTCTTTTGCATAACTGAATGTTTATTTGGTACTCCAAGCGTTAACTAAAAAGTGGACCAGGGTTCCCTCCAGAGCAAACCCTCGCACCGTCAGCGCATATTTTTCATCTTTGGCACATAAGAAATCTTAACATGAGGGCAGAACCAGCTCACATTTTTCATAAAGCGTTTGATCAATTTGAAATTTAATATAGATAATTTCGTTCTCCAATTCACTCTATTGAAGAATCAAGTGCCAACATATGACCAGTAGACTGTTACAAGGACTCTTATTGGTTATTTCTGTGGGTGTGTCACCCATATCATCAAATCAGAAATGGCATAATTGAAAACCTAATACAACACTATTTTACTTCCATCATACAGTAGACATCTCAGCCGATGTTTTCAGAGTTTTGGGGCCCAGAAAACAAACAAATAAGGTCTCAATTCAACCTGTCCACTGCAAATGCTCTCAATTTTCCCAAATCGAACATTTTGTTGATTTAATCCATAAAGAACCAAAGATAACTTAATGTAGCAAATTGCTTTAGTGGACAATGAAGACCAAGCTCAGACTGCACAAAAAGTGAAGTCTGATCTTGTATCTTCAGTGCTCTATCATTTGCGAGATACTTTGACAAATAATAGCCTTGACATTGAAGTCCTTGTACACTGTATTAGAGTTTCATTTACAGACTAAGCATGGCCAACTGATTTAACTGGCATTGTGGAGGGGTACCCCAGCAGACATTTATAATCTAGAAATTATCAAAGATCAAAATAGGCGCAATTTCAGGTTACTTTTATCCATGATGTCCAAGCAAAGCTGACAGTGTAGATTTTAGATCAAACTGCACAAAATATCTCAGATCATACATCACATTTTGTGCAGTCTGGTCTAGATCTGTACTGCCTGCAAAAGCAGTTTAATTAAGTTGTGAAAAGCCTTTTAACCCTTATCCCGCTAAAGAAGCGAAATGAAACATTCAAGCTGATAGTAAAAACCCAAATTTTGCTATTTCAAAGGTATTTTGGGGGACAGATATCTCCTTCTCAGACAGTGTAGATCCAAGATCAGACTGCACATTCTGTGCAGTCTGATCTTGATCTACACTATCTGCAAAAGGTCAGTGAGTTGCGCTTAGCAGCCTAGGGGAGAGGGGTTGAAACACAAAAAAACCTCCAACTTAGTCCAGAGTTCATTTAGAACAAGAAAGATCTTATCTGCAGATTTCTTTTAAATCTTGACTTGTTGCCCATTCCCCCTTTATATCCAACTACATGTATATTGTCAACTCCAATGGAATGTTATCATTATGTATAACTCGAGAGAAAAAATAATGAAATACTTTATCCAAACCTTTGTTGTGGGTACTCATGTGAATAAGATAGCAGTAAGAAATGAAGATGCTGCTAAAAGTTTATAATTCAGATTTTCTGTTTTTTTCTTGACGACCACCCCCGTGCTGTTCAAAGCTGAAGTTGCTTTTTAAGGCAGTGTTTATCCATGCTCTGTCTGAACTTGGATCTATAAAATAATTTTTCCGTAATTCCAATTTAAACCTAGGTGTGGCAGGCACAATTATTGTTGACTTAGTGGACAGTGTAGATCAAAATCAAGATCTTACTGCAAAGGTTAACCTTTGATCTACTCTATCTGCTTTTCTGCAACATTTTTTGGCAACAGGAACCTTGACAAGTTAACAGTGCAATATCTCAAGTGATTTTCCTAACTCAAAGAGTCCATTTCATTAGTACGGTCTATAAAAAGCCTTGAAATTAAAATTTATTGAAATATGTATAAGTGTATACTACTGACTACTTGGCTGTTTCATTATCATGGCGCCAGGCCCCTAGCTCAGTAGGTAGTGTACAGGGCTTGAAACTAGGGGTTCACATAGAGAATAGATGGTTGGTGTCTTGGATGGGTTAAGTTTATCGGGCAAGGCGGAGGAATTTATCTGGTGAGCCGAAGGCGAACCGGATAAATTTCGGAGCCGAGCCCGATAAACTTAAACCCATCCAAGACACCAACCATCTATTCTATTTATCCTGTCACTCACTGTAACGGAACAAAACAAAACAAAAGAAAAAAAAACATTGATAAAGACCGTACCTTTAATAAATTTCCGGAGCCGAGCCTGATCGACTTTCCCAATCCAAGACACCAAACGTCTATTTTATTTATCCATTTTCTCAATTACAATCCAAAATCCGACTAAATTAAACATTTCGTTCGAAATAAGGCACATATTGACATCTTTCTCACTAGATCTATGAGAAACTTTAAAAAATGAAGAACCGTGTTTACAAAACCCTCTGGATATGCAGCTGCAATAATGACGTCATGAATGATATTGGCTACGTCATAATTAGTGAACGTGACGTATATCCGCAGAAAAATATTGTGGCGAAGAAGACAATATGTTTTAACATAACAGACTATTAATTAAACGAGCAAAAGTATTCGCTAGCGATTACTTCATTCATTACGGCAGTAAGACGCTTGGTTGAAAATAGTCCCAGTCAGCAAGTGCGCACTTAGCAGTCACGTGACCAACTGACGGATAACAAAAAATATATACGGTACCCTATTATCCGTCAGGTAAACCCGGAAGTGACAGGATAATTGTTAATATCCCCAGCTGGGCAAATTTCTTTCCAGGATTGATGACTCTCATTATGATAAGATTCATTGCTGATCATCGTTTTGACTATAGTTATGCTGGAAAGCAGCCAATTTCTAGGGAATAGTATTGTGTGAAGTACTGGCAAAAGAAGCTTACGAAAGCATGGATACATGTATGTGCACTTGCTGTTGTGATATAACTGAAATAGTGTTGAAAAACTACATAAAACACCATTCAAACAAACAATAATTTCACCTGGCACTCAGAGGGATAAATACTTCCACTAAAAGCTAAATTTTGACTGCTTAGTTAACTCTTTACCAAACGACAAAATTTTGGATCGGACTAAAATGAAAGCTTTTGCATACGACAAGTTAAATGTAGCTTAAATGGGGATTTCTGTATTTGATAGGGTAGAAAATACTGTGGGATTCCCGCAATGTTTTAAAAAGGCTTCCTCCTCAGGGTCGTTAAAAGTCGGGATTGTGTGGTAAAGGGTTAATAACAAACATTCAATTATTCTGAAATCAGCATACTAAATATAGATCATAAACTTATACTTTAACTCTTTACCACAGGACAAAACTTTAGTCACATCCAAACTGAAAGCATTTTCAGATGACAAAACAAACATAACTCAAAAACTAAAACTCCTTTTAAGAAGGATAGAAAACACAGTGGGAAAAAGAGAAAATGCTGGTTACCAGAGTTTTCTCCTTTTCCCACAATGTTGTCAAAAGGCTTTTCTTTCAGGGTCGTTAAAACTCGGGATTGTGTGGTAAAGGGTTAAGACAGAACTCTCTAATAAATGACAAAATTTTGGACTCAAGTAAATGCAAAGCATGTGCAGACAACAATATAATGTGGCTCAAAAGATGATATCTGTCTTTGATAGATGGGTAGAAAACATTGTGAGAAATAAAGAAAATGCTGGTGATTGGCAGTTTCTCCTTTTACAACAATGTTTTTAAAAGCCAAGTTGTTAAAATTTGGGATTGTGAGGCAAAGGGTTGATTATTGGGGGACAAACATTTTCTCCTTTTCCCACACTGTTTTCAAAAGGAATCTTTTTCAGAGTCGTTAAAAGTCGGTTTGTGTTGTACAGGGTTAAAAGGATAGAAAACTGTGTGGAAATACAGGAGAAAATGCTGGTTATCAGCATTTTCTCCGTTATCCAAAATGTTTTAAAACAGCCTCTCTCTCAAGGTTGTTAAATACACGATTATTTGGTAAAGGGTTAAAGACTTAATTCAAGTGTTCAAAATGTGTCAAAAAACCTTAAAGTTCAAAGATAATGTTTCTAGATCTAAAGCATGTAATAGAAAAATTTAATACATACAGAAATAACAAAGACTATAAAGAATTTTATTTGCTCATTCCTTTGATGTTCAGCTAAGCTCATTGTTGTTACAAATGTTTGCTTTTCCTGGTTAAACATAAAATATCAATTTTTAATTACCCATTACCATGCAAGTACAACGTGTCCTGCCATGGATAGCTTTTGAAAAAGTTGTGGGGAGAAAAGAAGAAATCCCCTTAGTAGCATAAGCAATCATTCCTTCCTCTACATAGGGGTCCTGCTTGGCTCAGTGGTGAAGTGTAGGACACATGACCTGGAGGCCCCAGGTTCCAGCCTCGCTGTATCAATATACACTAGTTTAAATTTTGTCGTTTGGTAAAGGGTTAACCCTTTACCATACAATACGAGTTTACCGACCCCAAGGAAGAAGGCTTTTAAACCACTGTAGGAGAAAATGCTGGTTACCAGCATTTTCTGGTCTTCCCACAATGTTTTCTATACTTTGGAAGACTAATTTCCATAATAGAGTCACAATTACTTTGTCATTTGCAAATGCTTTCAATTTGGACAAGTCTAACTTTCAGTTGATTGGAAAAAGATTAAAGTTGTCTGCCACAAGTTTTTTCAGGAGAAAATGACTTAATCATATAATGATCTTTTATCCAAATGATTCACGGATAATGAAAATGAAATACTATCAGAACTCATCAGGACAGAGCAATTTCAAGAGAGACTGCTTCCTGAATTTTCAAAATTATTTTTGCTGCAAAAATTGAGATTTTCCCACAGATAATTTTCACCAAGAATTCACATAACATCAAACCCTTATCCGTTCACCATAGAATCTAATGTTTTAACAACCCTGAGCAAAACGCCTTTTGAAAAAAAAAATTGGGAAAAGGAGAAACTGTTGGTAACCAGCATTCATTTCTTTTCCAGGAATTTTTCTACCAGTGTAAACCCAAATCAAGTAATTTGAGCCTCATTCAGTTTGCTGTCTGCAAATACTTTCAATTTAAATGAGTCTAAAATTTTGTCTTCTGGTTAAGTTAAGTCAAAGGCACCTTAGGGAAACTACTTCAGTTGTAATCTTTGGTGTACTAAGCTGCAAGCATGGTATCAGTGCTTATACAACCTTTTTCATGCTCAACTCAGCTGAGCATGAAGTTTCAAAATACATGTAATACAGAATTGTTCTGATTTACTCAACAGACTGTTTTGTTTTTTAACTTTCCAAACCTCTCTTTACTTCTTTTTACATAAAAGTCTCTGTTTCTTAACCCTTGAAGCGCCTTTCAGGACTATTGCTGCCTTTATAGCCAGAGTAGATAAGGATCAGATTGCACAAAACCTGCAGTTTGATCTTTGAACTACACTGTCTGTCTTGCTGAAACACTACAGACAAAAGGCAGTCATAAAACTGAAGTTATCTGCCATATCTGGGAGATTCGTAGTGCTTCGTGAATCAAATCGGCATCAATTCGGGCTCAAAAACACTTCGGGAGAAAAATTTCAACATGCGCAAATTTTTTTCCCGAATTCAAATGTCGAGCCGAATTGATCAGAAATCGGCGTGTTTCAGTGTACTTCATAGTACTTCTCACTACGTGGTAGTGTTTCGGTATACTTGGTAGTAGTCAATTCAGCATTGTTCGGGTACGGAACTGGCCCTAATTTCGCATACTTTCCGCTGCTGCTGCTGCTGATGGTACTGTCCGGTGTTCTGCCTTCTGGCTTTGGTAAGCCAAGGCTGCACCCTCCACCGCCCTTGTTTCTTGTGCTTAAGCTGTGGCCTGTGCCAGTCGTATTTCAGTCCCTGCTGTTGCCAAACAAGACTGAACAGCAAGGGCTTCTCCCTTTTCTCGATTTCGATGAAGATGAAGCACAAGATGGCAATTATGACTTCGTCAGTTGTTGTTGGTATGCTGTCACTTCAAAAGTTTTAGAATAACTGATTCTCAACTGAAAATTGAAGAATTTATATACTTTGTAGTGTCTTTTGTTCGAATTCAGGAGCAAATTCTTGGAGAAGATTGGAAACTTGTTGTCGATCTGGAGCTGTCAGTGTATTTCGTCGTAGTTCATTGTGTGTTGTGGTCTTTCGTACATAGAAATTGGGACAGTCATAGTAGATCAGGATGCTTCGTAGTACCTCGCCTCCTAAACTCGGCATATTTCGGTAGAAAATCACGGTTAAAGTGTAGTAAATTGTAGTACGTCGTAGTTCGTCCAGAAAAAATCGTTGTACTTGGGTAAATAATACCCTGAAGGTCTATTGAACGGCTCGTTTTCGTAGTGATTCGGGAAAAACGCTGTCTCCCGAAGTATTATGATTTTTTGGGTATTCCGGCTCTGTGAGACCGGGGGGTTAGTTCAGTGTGAACCCAACTTTTATAAGCATCTGCCCATTCGAAACATTCTGTCTTCAATCGGTTCTTGATCTTGGAAGCACAGGCCAGTCACTTTTGTAGACTGTTTAAATTAACCCTTTACAATACAATAACACTTTTTTATTATCCTGAAAAAGTAGATTTTGAAAACATTGTGGGAAAAGGAAAAATTGCTGGTAACCAGCATTTTCTCCTTTGCCAACAATGTTTTTTTTACCCTTTTAATCAAAAATCTAAATCTCATCATTTGAGCCATATTTAACTGCAAAATTTTTTAATGCTTTAAATTTAGATAGGTCTTAAATTTTGTTGTGTGGTAAATGGTTAGGATAAATATATATATGTTTTGATTTGGACAAGCCTAAAATTTTATCGTTTGGTACATTATAGAAAGATAGTGTAGGAAACACTGTGGGAAAAGGAGAAAATGCTGCTTTTCTCCTTTTCTGCGATCTTTTCAAAACCTGTATCCTTCGGGATTGTTAAAACTTGGGTTTGTGTGATATAGGGTTAATATAATTACTGATTCTTTTAATTAAACACAAAAATATAGGTTCTGACTGGAGAAAGCCAACATTGAGGTTATGTCAACTTTCTATCTAAAGTTCCCATGTTTACTCACTTATCCTAAAGTACATTATCCCTTTACCACACAATCCCAAGTTTTAACGCACCTGAATGAAAAGGCCTTTGAAAACATTGTGGGAAAAGGAGAAATGCTGGTATCCAGCATTTTCTCCTTTTCCCACAATGTTTTCTACTGAATTAAAGACAAGTTTCATCTTTTGAGCCAGACTGAAATTGTTGTCTGCAAATGCTCTCAATTTGGACTACGCTACAATTTTGTCATTTGGTAAGGAGTTATTACTTACTGACTCATTATTGGTCTATTTTTGTCTTGCTAGAATGGTCACCAGCTTTTTCTCCTTTCCCACAATATTTTCTACCCTTTTAAAGACAAATTCCATCATTTCAGACACATGCAATTTATTGCAAACAAATGATTAGAATATGGTTGATTGATTGATTGATTGATTGATTGTATCATGTTTAACCCCCTTTCTCAACATTATTTCACAATTATACCAGTACATCTATATCGAGGCAGTCAGCGCATCTATCCATGCTTTCTCTGTGTTTATTTTCCCAGCACTGCATACAATACTCTTCCCAAGCCACTGGCTGCTTTCCCATATAAACATTGTCGAAACAATGATTACTGGTAGGAGAGGAATAAATCCTGTTGCAATGAGTATCATGAATTCCCGGAAAGACATCAGCCAAGCTAGAGATTCAAAACAGTGTAAATCCCTCTTCTCAAGACCTGTACGCTACCAACTGAGCTACCGGGGCATGGTGCTTCGAATTTGAATTTCTAACAACTAGCATTTTCTTATCAAACTCATATTTTGGTAATTTTTTATGATAAAAGGGACAAATTTAGCCTCAGCACATCTATGAGAATTTCCTAGTCACTATTGCAACATTAGGAAGCCTTGAGTTACTTGAAAATTGGTAATAACAAAAGAAAAATGATACTTTTTCCAGATCCTTTTTTATCCCCCCCCCCCCATTATGTTCTACAAGAGTGTAAAAAGTCATGTTTGTGCGGCAATGGATTCATCATTGTTAAATTGCCAAAATATAACTGACAGATACTTAGGTTAAAAGGTATATCATTATTACAATGTTGTACATTATTGATTTTTTTTTGTCGTTTGTTTCTGCACTCATTTACACCTGAAAACACTATCATGAACCATAGAATAGACATAATGGAACCTCATGGGGGTTAAACTCTTTAACAGAGGACTAAATATTTGAGAATTCCAAATTAAAAATTTCTGCAGACAACAAATTCAATGTGGCTCAACTGACAGGATTTATGGTCGGAAGAGATAAAAACAATGAAGGAAAAGGAGAAAATGCTGGTAAACAGCATTTTCTCCTTTTCCTACTATGTTCACTACAGCCGTTTTCTTTAAAGGTAGTTAAATCAGCGAGATTGTTTTGTATAGGGCTGACTATTTACCAAACAATCCTGTGCTTTGACCCCGTAGAAGAAAGTTTTGAAAATCTTGTGGGAAAAGGAGAAAATGCTGGTAATTCGCATTTTCTCCTTTTTCCACAATGTTTTGCGCCCTTCCAGTAACAAGGGTCAAACTGTGGGCTATTAGCATCTTCTATTTGTTGTTTGCAAATGCTCTTTTATGCAAATGCTATCGGTTAAGACATGTCAAAAATTTTGTCATTTGGTCAAAAGTTTGTCCTTTGCTATTTTATTTCTAGCTGAGGCTTTAAAAAAGGCTCTCACCTAGTGCGCTTGAAACTCAGGACACACATGAACAAAAGAGCTAATGCTATTATATGACTGGAATAATGCTGAAAGCTCTGTAAAACTTCATTCAATGAACTCTACCAAATGACAAAAAAGTAGATTTGTCCAAAAAGCATCTGCAGACAACAATGTAGGTGTGGCTAAAATGAGGGATATTTGTCTTGGATAGGGTAGAAAACATTGTGGAAAAAGGAAAACATGCTGGATACCAGCATTCTTTCCTTTTCCCGCAACGTTTTCAAAAGGCTTCTGTCTCGAGTTGTTATAACATGGGATTGTGTGGGGTTTTCCCTTGACTCTCTGATTTGGGGGTCATTTGACCCCCCTCAAATGAAGAAAAGAAGGCACATACAATTCATGTAATATGAATTTTGGGGGTCATTTTGAAAATTTGGGGGTCAAAATTAAAAAAAACAGGGGGTCATGGAAAACCCTGAAAGGATTAATCATGGGTAAGGCTTGACCTAAGAAGTACTTACAGTCATATCCATTCTACAACTTTCAATACCACATCAAAGGGTATGTAGAAAAACTAATTTCATAATGTAATAATCACCTTCAAAAAATGGTTATTATAAATCATCCACAAAGTAAATCTGGTAAAACCATTAATTAACTCTTTCACAAAAGGGTAAAATTTTGTACACTTAACTCTTTACCAAACGACAAAATTTTAGACTGGTCCAAATTGAAAGCATTTGCAGACGACAAATTAAAGGTGGTCCAAATGACAAAATTTGTCCTTGATAAGGTAGAAAACATTGTGGGAAAAGAAGAAAATGCTGGTTACCAGCATTTTCTTCTTTTCCCACAATGTTTTCAAAAGCCTTCTGTCTCAGGGTCGTTAAAAGTCGGGATTGTGTGGTAAAGGGTTAAACCAAAATAAAAGCATTTGCAGATGACAAATTACCTGTGGCTCAAATAATGATTTCTGTCTTTGATAGGACAGACAACAATATGGGAAAATCCTGGTTATATATTAGCATGAAGATGCATAAACCCTTTACCACACAATCCTGAGTTATAACGACCCTAAAGAAGAAGCATTTTGAAAACATTGTGTGAAAAGGAAAGAACACAAGTCTACATTTTTCTTGTATGGTAAAGAGTTAACCCTTTACCACATGACAAAATATTAGACAGGCACAAATTGAAACCATTAGCAGACCACAAAATTAATCAAGCTCAAAAGATGATAATATCTGTCTTTGTAATTGTAGAAAGCACTGTGGGAAAAGGAGAAAATGCTGGTAACCAGCATTTTCTCCTTTTTCCACAATGTTTTCAAATGCCCCTTTTTCCCATCATCGATTGTATGGTAGAGGAATAAATCCGTTTTTGCCAAAAAACAGCTCAAATGATCAATAAAGCATTCCAGTAAAAAAGCCTTATGCTTTTATTCACATTCACAAGGCAAGAGATTCTTTGAGTCATCATCACCATATCATCCTGTGTCTATATCATCCTGAGGAAGACAGCTTTCAATCCATTGTGGAAACATGTTTGTAACTAGCATTTTCTCCTTTCACAATATTTTTTTTCCAACTTTTCAGATACAAAATGATAACTACCCTCTGACTTGTCATTTAACTCTTCACCAGATGACAAAATATTTGGCTTGTCCAACTTGAAAGCCTTTCCAGACAACTAGTCAAATGTAACTCAAAACATGAACTTATCCTTTTATTGGATAGAAAACATTGTAGGAAGAGGAAACAAGAGGGCAATTAGCCCTAAAGTACTCACCTGAGTAAAGTTATCTAGGATTGATAAAGCTGAAGAGATCCTGGTTGTGATAATGTATAACATATGATTGTTAGTGACCTACTGGTAATTTTTGTCCCAGATATCATCAAAACAGACATTCTGACCATGTTTCATGAGAATCGGACTGCAAATGTGGCCTATTGACTGCACAAAAGGTTTTTCTAACAACTGGCCCAGTAACCTACTTTTTGACCCCATGTGACCGTATTTCAAACTTGTCAGAGAAATCATGAAGACAAACATTCTGACCATGTTTTATGAGTATCTGACTAAAAATATGGCCTCTAGTGTGCACACAAGGTTTTTCTAAGACTTTTCTCAGTGACCTACTTTTTGACCAAACGTGACCCAATTTAGAATATGTCATAGATATCAAGAAAAAATATTCTAGCAAACTTTCATGAGTATCAGACTGAAAATGAGGCCTCCACAGTGCATACAAGTTTTTTGTGAGATTTAGCCGAGTGACCCCCATTTTTATTTAATGTGACGCAATTTCAAGCTTGTCCCAGACATCTTCAAGACAAACATTCTGACCAAGATTCATGAGTATCAGATTGAAAATGTGGCCTCTAGAATGCACACAAGGTTTTTTTTAAGATTTGGCTCATTGACCTACTTTTTGACTTGTCTCAGATATCATCAAGACAAACATTCTGACCACGTTTCATGAGTATCATGCTGAAAATGTGGCCTCTAGAGTGCACACATGGTTTTTCTAAGATTTGGCCTAGTGACCTACTTTTTGATGTGAAATGACCCAATTTCAAACTCGTCCAAGATATCATCAAGACAAACAACCTGACCAAGTGTCATGAGTTTCCGACTGAAAATGTGGCCTCTAGAGAGAACACAGGGTTTTTCTAAGATTTGACCTGGTGACCTACTTTTTTGCCCAACATGACCCAATTTCAAACTTGTCCAAGATACATGTATTATCAAGACAAACATTCTGACAAATCTTCATTAGTATTATACATAGAATGTATTGTGGCCTCTACAGTTCATCCAAGATCATTGTTGATGCCTGGACGACAAACTACATACGACAGACAGCACTATCACAAAAGCTCACTTTGAGCACTTCATGCTCAGGTGAGCTAGAACTGCAGGTTACAAGCATTTTCTACTTTTCACACAATGTCTTCAAAAGCCTACTTTCTCAGAGTCGCTGAAAGATGGGATAGTGTGGTAAAGGGTTAAGCCAAATTTAGAATGTCTTCTGCAAAATTAACACTTAACTGGACAAGTCTCAAATTTTGATGCTTGGTCATGATTGTGTTTATTCCTTTCCACTTAGAGGTCCATCTAATCCTAACAAAGCCAAGCTGAGTAATCCCATGTCGATGCCTTCAGGGAAAATATATTCAAGATCAGACTGAATTGCATTCACGCCATTTAATTTTTGTATAGATATTGTCACAAAAACAGCCTTCAAACTGCAATTCTTTGATCTTCTTAACTGACCAAAAAACACAAATTTCATTTATCTTGATCTACAAATCTCTTCTTTATAAGTATCTGTTGTGAGAAAACCTATGAAAACATTGTCGGAAAAGGTGAAAATGCTGGTAATAAGCATTTTCTCCTTTTCTTATTTCATTTTCGTACTATATAATTATTTAATGTGTTGACAGGAATGGTAAATTCATCCTTTCAGCAATATTCTATTTGTCTGCAAGTTCTTCGCACTGGGAGAAATCTAAAAGCTTGTTGTTCAGCAAAGTGTTCAGGGGATTACCACATAATCTCCTGTTTCAACGACCCTATGGAAGAACGCTTTTGAAACATTGTGGGAAAAAGAGAAAATGCTGGTAACCAGCATTTTCTCTTTTTCCCAAAATGTTTTCTACATTTCCAAAGAAAAATTTTTTAAGTCACATTTATGTGTCGTCTGCAAATCCTTTCAATTTGGACCATTCTATTAGAGATGAATAGTACTGGTACTCTTTGGCTGATTGGATTTCAATAAATCTTTGAGAAAATCCCATTCTGCGGTTCCAAAGAGCCAAACTGGTACCATGCAGGGCTGGTAATCGAAGCATTGTGGGTTTAACTCTTCACCAAACAAGAAAAAATTGGATTGTTCCAAATTCAAAGCATTTGCATACGATAAATTAACCCTTAAGCTGCTATGTGCAACTCAAGGACCTTTTGCAGAGTGTAGATCAAGATTAGACTGCACAGAATGTGCAGTCTGATCTTGCATCTACACTATTGTATATATTATATTATTTCCCCAAAACATGAATTTGAATTAGCAAAATTATGGCTTTTACTATCGACTTAAAAGTTTTATTTCACATATTCAGCAGGTTAAGGATCAAAGTAGCTCCAGCAGTGGAAATTGCCTTGGAGAGGATAGAAAACATTGTGGAAAAAGGAGAAAATGCTGGTGGAGTTTACTGGCCGCACAATTCTCAGTGACCTTGACGCTATGCTTCAATCTTTTCTTCGCTGTATCACTATAGCTACCAGTATAAATTTTTGGTAGAGTCCAGAGAAATTACAGACTAAGAGACAGGTTACAACTTCTATCATGTACAGCTGTTTTATATGATATTACAAATTTACAGCTAAACTTCAAATTTTTACTACTTGATAAGCTGAAAGCACAGCAATATTATTTTTGGCTAACCCGTCTACTCTTGTCTTATCAATACAAAAGATTCCCTGCAGTAGAACTGGCAAGTTTGTTTCACAAGTATTCAGCATTATCCTTTACCAAACAATCCCGAATCTAATTACCCTGAAAAAGAAGCCTTTTGAAAAAAATTGTGGGAAACAGAGAACATGCTAGTAACAAGCATTTTCTCCATTTCCCTACAATGTTTTCTCTTCTTTCAAGGGCAACTCCCATCATCTGAACCACATTTGATTTGTGGTCTGCAAATGTTTTCAATTTTGAAGAGTCTTAAAAATTTTTTCGTAAGGTTAATGGTATAAACAAAAAAGTTATGATGGCCATATTGAGAAAAAAACTTTCTGTTCCAAAAAGCTTTTTCTTTTTAACTCTACCAGATGACAATTTTTTTAGACTTTTCAAAACTGGAAGCATTTGCAGCAGAAAAATTAAATGAGCCTCATACAATGAGACTAATCTGTAAAAGGGTAGAAAACATTGTGGGAAATAGGAGAAAATGCTGGGAAAACAGCATTTTCTCCTTTTCTGACTACTTTTTCAAAGACTTTCCTTGAAGGTCGCTAAAACTTGGGATTGTGTTGTAAAGGGTTCATAAACATCAGAGTACCACAATATTTTTGGAGAGTCATTACTTCTTGAAGTTTCTTAGCAGGCACATAAAAAATACAGAATTCTTAGACAGTGTGCCCCTCTAAATTTTACCAGAAAACAAACTTTTAGTCTTGTCCAATCTGCAAAGATTTGCTTGAAATCAAATCGAATGTTGTTCAATGGGTCTGTCTCTGACAGCGTAGAAAACACTGTGTGAAAAGAAAAAAATGCAGTAACCAGTATTTTTTTCTCTATCCCACACTGTTTTCGAAAGCCTCTCTCTGCATAAGATAAAAACAAAGGGTCTTTTTCAGAGATATATAAATCAGATGCCGCATAGTGATAGCATACCAAAACCAGCATTAGTTAAAAACCCTTCAAGAGCCTTTCATAACTTCATTTGCCCTTGTGGCGATATCACAATCAGACTTCACGAAAGTAGTAATCTGATCTGTGGTCTTCACTTTAAGCTTTGCTGAGACATTCTGAAAAGCACTCAGCCTTGATACTATACTTATTTGGTGCACACAGGCTAAAGGAGAAAAACTTTATCACTATCAAAACCTCTTCAGAAACCTTTAAATAAATAAACCGCTTTGCTTGTTACCCTCTCTTCTCATATTTCCATTTCTGAAATGCTCTCTAAAGAGGCAGAAAATCTATTAAAGGCCTGAAAGTCAACCAAAATGCTGTTCCAACTTTATACCAAAGTACAAAAATCCTGAATTGTCCAAGTTGAAAACATAATGCAGAAGACAAATTACATGTGACTCAATTATGAAATTTGTAATAGGGTAGAAAACATTGTGGAAAAAGGAGAAAATGCTGACGACGAGCATTTTCTGTTTTTCCAAAGTGCTGATGACAAGCAGTTACTCCTTTTCCCACTATGTCTTCCAAAGCTTTATTCTTCACAGTTCTTGAAACTCTGGATTGTTTGGCAAACGGTTTAACAGTAAATCTTAGATTTGATATTCTTTTCCCTGTATATAAACTCTCATGAAACACTGTGGCAAAATAAAGAAATTGCTGCAAGTGAAAAATTTGTTCACTTTTCAAAAGATTTCATGCTAGTATGTACTGTTTCATTTGTACAAATGTCAATTTTGTTCCTGTGGAAGCCTTCAAGGATATTAAGAACGTGCTGTGAATACAGGTTCCAAGATTACACTAATTGGTCCCTAATTAACCAATTTACAAAGAAAACTAGAGGCGCTTGAGCGCCTGTATCGCTCCACAGGCCTGATATTTCTATAATGGCGAAAGGAAGTTTTTAACAATTATCATTCAATCCTGCATTTTAGCTCACTGAAGAAACAATTTGGTAGACAACCACCATAGGAACTTACCTGCAAAACAACAATGAAATCCAATGAATAGTTTTAGAGAAGAAATTTTTCAAAGATTTTACTTTATACCATAAAAGGAAAATGAGTCTCCCATAAAAGCCATGTTTTTTGACAGATCTTTTTTTTTTTAAGGAATTCTGTAAACCTGTATCTAAGGAACATTCCTGCAAAATAATAATGCTATCCAAATAGCGGTTTGGGAGGAGAAGATTTTTAAAGGTTTTTTACTTTGGTTGCCATGGCAACCAGAATTCTTCATGGAACACAATTATTTGAAGGAATTTGAAAGAGGACCACCAAAGGAACATTCCTGTGAAATTTGGTAAAAATCCAGTCAATAGTTTCTGAGGAGAAGTTTTTTAAAGAAAAAGTTTACGGACGCACGCACAGACGCACGCACGGATGAACGAACGGACGGACGCACGGACGGACGCATGACGGACACAACGCCATGACAATAGCTCGCTGGCCTTCGGCCAGTGAAGCTAACAACAATGAAATCCAATTAATAGTTTTAGAGAAGAAATTTTTCAAAGATTTTACTTTATACCATAAAAGGAAAATGAGTCTCCCATAAAAGCCATGTTTTTTGACAGATCTTTTTTTTTTAAGGAATTCTGTAAACCTGTATCTAAGGAACATTCCTGCAAAATAATAATGCTATCCAAATAGCGGTTTGGGAGGAGAAGATTCCCGTGAAATTTGGTAAAAATCCAGTCAATAGTTTCTGAGGAGAAGTTTTTTAAAGAAAAAGTTTACGGACGCACGCACGGACGAAAGGACGAACGAACGGACGAAAGGACGAACGAACGGACGGACGGACGCACGACGGACACAACGCCATGACAATAGCTCGCTGGCCTTCGGCCAGTGGAGCTAAAAACCACAAAACTACACAGGAAGAATCAAGTTTATTACTATGAAGTGCTAAATTCACTAGAAATTTTAAATCTAATTACATGTACTTACAGTTTTGCATACATTGTTACATTTTCAATGTTATTTTTTTCCATCAAACAACCCGAAGAGATACTGTATTAAGTTCAATATCAGGGTCCCTCTTCACCAACCATCTTCATTGCATTCTTAGTCTAATTCTAAATTTAGAAAGTAACACAACTTCTGATTGGCTAAACCATTTGGTTAGTTTAGCCAATCAAAAGTTGTGTTACTTTCAAATTTAGAAAATCCTGATAATTATAAGAATAAGAAAGCTCTTCAGAATGGCTGGTGAATACATACCCAGGTTGCAACCAGTTTCAGCATACTTCAAACCTTTACCAGACATCAAAATTGAAAGCATTTGACAGGTGGCTCAAAAGATGGAATTAGTTTTGAAACAGACAAAAAATGTGGGAAAACTGGAAAAGGCTGGTTACCAACATATTCTCCCTTTCCCATAATGTTTTCAAAAGCCATTTTCCTCAGGGCCGATAAAACTCTTGATTGTCTGGTGCAGGATTCAGCCTTTACAAAAAGACAAAAATGTAGACTTGTCCAAATTGAAAGCATTTGCAGACAACAATTTAAATGTGGTTCAAATGATTGAATTCGTAGGTAGAAAATACTGTGGGAAAAGGAGAGCATTACCAGCATTTTTTCCTTTTCCCACAATGCTTTCAAAAGAAATCTTTCACAGGGTCCTTAAAACTCTGGGTTGTGTGATAAAGTGTTTAACAAAGAGCTAATATAAGAAGTAACACCTATAGCAGTTTTTACCCCTATAGCAAACTATACAATGTTTTCAAGACACTGAGGGAGAAGGCTTTTGAAAAATTCTGTGAAAAGCAGAAAATACTTCATCAGCATTTTCTCATTTTCCAACGAGGCCTTCTTCCCTTTCAAAATAAAATCCTGTGACTTGGGACACATATAAATGTCATTTGCAAGATTTTAGTGCTTTTGGGACAACTCTTCAACTTTTTTTGTCTGACAAAGTGTTAGCTATGTTTCTCTTGAGAAAAAGTGAGATGTCTATCTTGATATATCTGTGTTGTGAATTGCATCAAGACTCTGGTCTTTGCTAGAAATATAAACACACAAACTGTTTGAAGCACACATGAAATTATTCTATGCTAATTCATACAATTTACCAAGATTATCTCTGTCACTCAGAAACAGGAAGTTCTCTAGTTCAAATTATAATTTAGTCATGCTCTGTGAAAAGGGGGTTAAATGCTCTTGCAGAAAAGCTTATTCCAGGTGATGGAAACTTTTAGCCAATTGTACATTTTCCGCATGTCAAAGGTCCAGACTACCTCAAGTTGGTTACTTGACAAAATGGATTTATGGATCCATAATAATGACGACTTGCTTGGTTTAACCCTTTACTGCACAATGCAGACTTTTAACAACCCTGGGAAAGAACCCTTTTGAAAACACTGTGGAAGATGGAGATGCATTGAACCCCCTTTGGCCAGAGCATGGCTAAATTCTATTAGGTTTTGATCTTAATGATACTACATGAATGCTACTTTAACAATTTCACATACCATGTTTCACTTTTGTGCTGTTGTTTTCACTGGGATTTTCTAGCATAAAGTACCGGTGTATGGAAAGGTCAAAATATTAAATTTGCATTTTCTTTATCCAAAGCCTACCCTACTAACAAAGTTTAACCCTTTACCACACAATCTCAAGTTTTAACAACTAGTGGAAGAAGGCTTTTGAAAACATTGTGGGGAAAAAGAAAAAATGCTAGTAACCAGCATTTTCTCCTTTTCCCAAAATGTTTTCTACTCTTTCAAAGACTCATTTCAATGTTTGAGCCACACTTAATCTGTTGTCTGCAAATGCTTTCAATTTGGACAAGTCCAAAATGTTGTTTGGTGAAGAGTTAAGTAATATTTTCTGTCATCTGACTTGTGTGTGGACATGTAAAAGACAGTACATGTCAGTATGAAAACTTCTTAATAATTATTTCAGACCCTACATGATGACATTGTACACTAAAATTTCTATTCTGCTCACCTCTTCTAAGTCTCACCTCATCTTTTGTCATCCCGAGTTTTTAAAAACCCTGAGAAAAGCTTTTGAAAACATTTTAGGAAATGGAGAAAACGGTGGTAAACAGCATTTTCCCCTTTCCCCTAGATGTTTTTTTATGACTTGAGAGACAAATGGTATCATGTCAGCTACATCTAATTTATCGTCTTTGACTGCTTTGAATTTGGACAGTTCTTAAATTGTGTCATTTGGTAGATCTGTCAAGACAGGCAAGCAACAACAGACAGATCTGTGAGACTGAGTAAATGTAAGTACTTTTCTTTGACTCTTTACAAGATGACGAAAGTTATAGAACTATCCAATATGAGGGCATTTGCAGGCAATATTACAATTGTGGCTTACATAATTTCCCACTGGAACATTAGCAAACATTGTGGGAAAAGGGGAAATGCTGGTTACCACGATTTTCTCCTTTTTCTATAATGTTTTCAAAAGCTTTTTTCTTCAGGGTCGTTAAAACACGGGATTGTTTAGTGAGGTGTTAAGCCACTGTTACAAAATTTATCTATCCATACTTAGTCTTGGTTTTTTCTCTGCTTGAATCTAAATAATTTCTTGCTTCAAGATGATTCCACCCCATGGATTGGTTCCTAAAAGACATTTTTTCCATGGATTGGTTCCTAAAAGACATTTTTTCCATTAAAACCATCAAAGAGTTGTGGTGAACACCACAATAAAAAGCATCATATGGTAATTTAAGTTATGACACTAAGTTATAAAGTGGAAAACAAATAGGGATTTTTAAAATACAGCTTGATTGGCAGATTTATCCACATTCTAACTCCTTACAACGCAACAACATTTTAGACCTTTCAAAATCGAAATCATTTTCAGACAATAAAATAAATGTAAATCTATACTTATTATTCAAAGGGTGAAAAACATTGTGGTCAAAGGAGATAATGCTGGTTACCAGCATTTTCTGCTTTTTTTTCCACAATATGTCAAAAGTCTTTTATGGGTTAAAACTCCTGGTTGTATGGCAAAGGGTTATTAGCCATGATTTCTTTTTTCTTCATCTTTCCAATTTGTTGCTTGCTTCAAAGCAAAAGAAATATAACACTTTCGGCGCCATAGGCGAAAACAGTGACTTTTGCGGACGGCATAGATCAAGATCAGACTGCACAAAATGTGAAGTCTGATCTTAGATCTATACCATCTGCTTGTGCAGTTAAGCTTATACAATCAAAATCTTTGTAAGGGGTAATCTTTGTAAGTTTCAATGGATCATATTTATAGCCGTTAAAAGAGGTCGAATTTATTTGTTTGGCACTGAAAGAGTTAACAGAATACCACGAAGATTTTAATAATGGGCATGGTGATTTTTTTAATTGCTTTTACATGGAGAAGGATGCAAAGAGCTTTCTGAGATCTAATAATCAATCAATCTGACAAAGATACACATTGCTCACATCTAGAAATATCTTGCTGTTACAGTTTCAATGGTTTCTTTAATCAAAATCCCCAGAATACTCTATGATTACAATTATAAACACCTTTTTATTTCTCACGTTTGCGTGCTACTGCAAAGAAAGTTATAGGAAAATAGGAAAAAATATAACTTGGAACTTGGAACTATCCAGTCTGCAAGTCTGTGGAGTTTACTCACCTTGGAGCATTTGCTCCAATTTCTTTCTGTCCACACGAAATCTTTCCTCAACAAATCCAGATTCAAGGATATCATCCTTATTTCCCTGAGTATTGGTATCTCCTATATCCGAACCAGTTTCACTAACAGAGGCCGAGTCTTTCATTTCCACTCGGCGACTACTGAGCATGTCAGCCATTGCATTCTTGTTGTCAGTATGAATCGAGGCTGACCTTGCTTTATTCGGGTCAGGGACCGTTTCAAACTACATAATACTCAAGGCAGTGGGGTAGTAATCAAGAAAGATAAACGGTATTTAAGTGTGACATAGAATGTAAGTTACTTCCCTTTACGACCATATAAAAGCACGCCAAACCAACAGGAATCTTACGGTCGGTGCATGTAATTGCTTGCAGAAAGTGAACTTTAAAATCAGGTAAAAGCAAACAAAAGATAGAGCGACCTGAAAACTTTTGACCTGCCACCGAGTAACACTTGGACTGACCGTACCATAACACAGATCCTCACCTTCACAATAATTTCCATACTTGTGAATGGCACGAACTAAAACATTAGATCTAGACTCTATATGCATTTTAACACTTACTTTTTTTTTTTTAAATCATTTGGCAGCTTTTGGAGCTTTAAGAATCAAAATGCTCTCTAGATGTCAGTTAGAGGTCCTCAAAAGGATTATTTACTAGTCTGAAGATAATTCCAGCAACCAGGGATCGTATATAGAGAAGGGATCGCATATATTACCCCTGCATCTACTAAAAATTGTTGAAACCTTTTTTTTTTTTTTAGTTTTCAGCTTTGCCATGCCAACCAGACACCTTTTTCATCAAATTATTTTCAAAATTAAGCAGTTTACTACTGCACGACCAGAAGTGAATTATTAAGTTTGGTCAGGGATCCTGTATATACGATCCCTGGTTTGGTAAAAACTGGCTGCGTAGTTTCAATGGCTCGAGATGTTTGAAGATTGCTTGGAAACCTCAAAAGGCATACGCTTGAACAACGTCGAAAATGCGCATCTCTGTTGATGTTATACAAACCAGGGATCGTAAATATATGATCCCTGTACAAACTATGAAAAAAAAAAGACCACAACCATTTTGGACCTAAAGATTGCAATTACACCGGCATACTGCTTAGGACTACGGCATACGGTAGCCTCGTAGGCTACCACACTCTGGAACGCGGTATCATATGAACAGTTTCTTTCCTCGCACGATCAGATATTGGAATGCCCTGCCTAACAACATCAAGGCCATTGTTAGTATTTCAGGCTTCACTACCAGTCTCAATTCCTACAAGTAGCACTTCTGTTTTTATTGGAAGCCGCTCGAAAGCGGCTTCCAGTAGGAATGTACCTATACTATTTACCATGTAGATGATCAGTAATTATTCGATTGGTCATTATTTTTGGAAAATTTCTAATAATGTTCTGTTGTTGTGACAGAATTACTCCACATAACTCTTTCTTAAATATTCCAACAGACCTACATGAAATTCGAGCCTGGTTTTCTTGCAAATATAGTTCATTCCCAATTAACAATAAAAAGTACAGAAAAATAAACATCCTTTAATTGGCTAGTCCCCCGAAGTTTTCAAACGTATAGGATTCCTTCTATTTTCCCAAACGAAGTTGTTATGCTTTCCGTTTATCACAAGCTTTCCCGCCGCTCAATGGTTTTCGCATTTGTCTACTGTTTTACAAAACAAAATAATGATAATTATGATATAGAGAGCATCTTAGAATAAGATAATCAGAAGCAATTTTATGTACAAGTTTTTCGGCCAATCTTAATCTGTAAAGGATAAAACGGCGCTTAACCTTTGATCAAGGTATAGACTGGTTACCTCCCTACACAAGAGGCGTCTACGTCAGCTATTTATAGAATACTTGCGAAAAGATAACTCTTTTTCTTCCCTTTGTCGACACTTTAGCCGAACGGATTTTTGTTACACGGAACATCTACCTTATGAGACCTGTAAAATTTAGCATTTACTGTATTGTGTGTCGCAGCTGTTATGATCAGACTGTACGTGCTCTAGGTATGGTCTTGATCTACAGACCCCGTGAAAAATATATGGATCGTGATGTACATTGACTACAGTAATTATCATGGTGGTGCCTGGTGCTCTAAAGGTTGCAGCTGCTCGAAAATGACGGAAATAGATGAAGATCAGATAGCACATAGCCCGTGTAATATTTTTTTAATATTCTATAAGATATTTCGTAAACATAAAAAAATCTTGTTTGTTTTCCTTACTCAGTGTATTACTTTCTTTGTGTAGTCAAAGGGTTAAAGTTATTACAGAACCTATTACTGTGAATATACAACTTTTTACGTCGCTGCTGGTCAAAGGTTTAGAATAGCTCTTGAAATTTACATTAGAAGTTTTACACTAGGTTTGTACAAGGCCTACGCTGAAAATGGTTCAAACTACTGTTTATTAAACGAAATATGTATTGTAATAGTTATTATGTTGCGGTTGAATAGATCCAGATCTTTAAAGACCTAAAAAATGTGGATTTTTGTGTGTGTGTGTGTGTGTGTGTGTGTGTGTGGCTGTCATTTCAGGAATAAAAGAAACGTGGTTTGCGCCAATTGTGCAGGCTATGATCAGAATAATTTTGGAGATGCCATGCAAAAGTTTTTGTTTCTAGAGTAGGAATGTAAAGATTCACTGTGTTACAAGCATGCTAAGATACTTTTTGACAACCAAAAAGACCATCCTTTAGAAAAAAGTTGTTGAATATTATTTTTTTCCTTTTTTGTTGTAAAAAAAAATGAAACACAAAGAAGAGATCACTGATAAAAATTGTAAATACATGTAAACATCTTTTGTGAACAACGATCTTAATATCACTTTGAATAATTAGTAACTTAAATAATTCCGTAGTATTGCCTTAGATGCCGCTACAGAAGTTTCCTTTCTAAAAAAATTAAATAAATGGAAAATGATGTATTTGAATGCGCAATTTCTCCATTTTCAAATTTCGGGTACAAATTAAAAAATTCCGATGCTTTTACGTGTGTTTTTTTTTTTTTTTTTTTTAAATAACCATTATCACTTTATAATAATAATATAATAAGATTAATTAAGATTCCTCTCTAAACCTCTGTCATTTTTTTTTTTTTCAAAATTAGAATACATGTACATATTTGTCATGATTTTCCGTTGGTGGGGGTGGGGGTAAAAACAGATACAAAAAAATGTAATCACAATTTCTCAAGAGAGTCAATATTTCTGAAATTGTCCACCAAAAGATTGCGGCTTCTATGATGCTATGCATCATAAATTTGTCTTGTCTGTTTTTAGCTCACCTGAGCACAAAGTGTTCAAGGGGAGCTTTTAGGATCACCCGTTGTCCGTCGTCAGTCGTGCGTCGTCCGTCGTGCGTCGTCAACAATTCTTTAAACATCAACTCCTCCTAAACCGCTGGGCAAATTTGGACCAAACTTGGCTGGAATGTTCCTTTGGAGGTCCTCTTTAAAAGATGTTCACAGAATTTGATTCCATCAAAAACTCTGGTTGCCATGGCAACCAAATGGAATTTTCTAAGAAATTCTTTAAAAATCTTCTCTTCTGAAACCGCTGGTCAGATTTTGAAATAATTTCACAGAGATGTTCCTTGGGTGACCCTTTTCAAAAACTGTTCGCGAAATTTAGATCCGTCAAGAAACATGGCTCTGGTGAATGGGGGCTACTTGCACTGTACAGAAATGAAGAAATTCTTAAAAATTCTTCTTCTCTGAAACAGCTGGTCAGATTTTAAAATAATTTCACAGAGATGTTCCTTGGGTGACCCTTTTCAAAAGTTGTTCGCGAAATTTTGATCCGTCAAGAAACATGGCTCTGGTGAATGGGGGCTACTTGCACTATACAGAAATGAAGAAATTCTTAAAAATTCTTCTTCTCTGAAACCGCTTGTCAGATTTTGAAATAATTTCACAGAGATGTTCCTTGGGTGACCCTTTTCAAACAGTGTTCTCGAAATTTTGATCCGTCTAGAAACATGGCTCTGGTGAATGGGGGCTACTTGCACTATACAGAAATGAAGAAATTCTTAAAAATTCTTCTTCTCTGAAACCGCTGGTCATATTTTGAAATAATTTCACAGAGATGTTCCTTGGGTGACCCTTTTCAAAAGTTGTTCGCGAAATTTTGATCCGTCAAGAAACATGGCTCTGGTGACTGGGGGCTACTTGCACTATACAGAACTGAAGAAATTCTTAAAAATTCTTCTTCTCTGAAACCGCTTGTCAGAATTTGAAATAATTTCACAGAAATGTTCCTTTGGTGACCCTTTTCAAAAACTGTTCGCAAAATGCTGATTCGTCAAGAAACATGGCTCTGATGGGTGGGGGGGAGGTCCACTTGCACTATATGGACATGAAGAAATTCTTAAAAATTCTTCTTCTCTGAAACCGCTGGTCAGATTTTGAAATAATTTCACAGCAATGTTCCTTGGGTGACTCTTTTCAAAATTGTTCACAAAATTGTGATCTGTCAAGAAACACGGCTCTGATGGTGGGGGCTATTTGCACTACAGGGACATGAAGAGGAATTTCTTAATTCTTCTTCTCTGGAACGGCTGGTCAGATTTTGAAATAATTTCACAGAAATGTTCCAAGGGTGACCCTTTTCAAAAATTGTTAGGGAAATTTTTATCCGTCGAAAAACAACAGCCAATTGTTGGCACCTGCATGTGGTGCTCTTGTTCGACTTATGTTTTTAGTCACTATCGAGCATGTGCTCTTCTTCAAGAAATTGTCCTTGGGTGATCTATCCAAAAATTTATTTGCAGAATTCTGATTCATCAAATTCATTGCTGTGGTGATGATTGTAGGGGTGGTGACAGATTTTGAAATGACTTTTACAGGTGACCTTTTCAAAATTGCTTGGCAAAATAATGATTTTGTTTCCAACGTTTCAATACCTCAAAAGAAATTGGCTATGGTCCTCTCAAAAATTCAAATGAGCGATCCAGGGCCATCTTGGCCCTCTTGTTAGTCATATTATTTCATAGTATCGTGTATCATGGCCATCATCTGGCTTTAAATAAATATTTTAACATTGTCCCCGACCTATCAATATAGCGAGAGATTGACTGTTGATAGTATCAGCGTAGACGTGAAGTAAAAGTGAACACATGCATAGACGCACGACGGACTCGGGGTAGCCTGGGTTGCAGCCCGATCATTTTTTCCTTTTATATATTCGGACTTTACTTTGTCAAAAATGACGTCATTTTTGACAAAGTAACGTCCATATATAGAGAGGAAAAAAATGATCGGACTGCCCATAACTCGGGCTAGACTCTGGGCTATATCATTTATTAAGCTCACTAGCCTTTTGCTAGTGGAGCTAAAACGGTCCGACAAAAATTGAGCCTTCATGTATATAACACTTGAAAGAATAGATCTACGAGACAATAGACTGAACGTCCGAATAGAGCAAACCATGTCTTATTGGTCCATATCCACTAAAGGAACCTGTATTAACCCTTTACCAAACAATCCCTAGGGTGGAAAGCTTTAGAAAACACAGTGGGAAAAAGGGACAAAATGCTGGTTACCAGCATTTTATCCTTTTCTCAAATTTTTTTTCATCCCATCAAAGGCAATTTTCATCATTAATTTTGACCAAGGATTGTAAATTACAGAGATAGGCAACACGATAGAACTTCCGGTTATTGTCTGACTCCCCACCACTCAACAAGAAATTATAACGGTTGAATCCTGTTAGAACACACCGAATTTGTCGTCTTCAAATACTTTTTTTAATAGACGAGCCTAAAATTCTGTCATGTGGTGGAGAACTAATTAAGCAATAATTCACCGAGTTCTTGAAGAGGCATAACATAAAGAAAACCTGTTCTTAGCCAGCATCTGCCCTAAGCAAGCACACTTTGAATGTCCCTCAGGTTGGAGTACCTGCAACAAGCTATAGACATAGACTAGCTCTAGATCGTAATCTGAAAGTGGTCAGACATAAAACATACCCATTTTGGCAGTACAGACGGTAGATCCATTTATAATACAAATATGGCTGCAAAATATTTGATAATTAATGCAAACATATATTGAGAAAGATTCAAACACTGAGTATGACATATCGAATAAAATAGTGAAGCGAGTTAACTCTGAGAAAAATCTAGTCCTAATTGTTGACTAAAACATAAACTTCCATGAACATGTAGATGGAAAGGTAAACTGGAGGGCAAACTAAGTGCTCCGTCTAATTAAAAGACAATTTATATACAGAGAAGAGCAACCAGTCTCTTTCCTGAGATCTGCAACCTCACCTACAGCAATCGGTTGAAAATTCATGGAATCCCAACACTAGAATACAGAAGGCTTTGTTCTGATATGGTGGGCCGACCCTTGGTAGCGTGTAGGACTTGAGAACAGGGGGTCGTGGGTTCGATCCCTGGCTCGGCCAATTTCTATCCGAGGATTGATGATAGCCATCGCGACAGGATTCATTCCTCTCCCATCGCTGACCATTGTCTCAACGATGGTTATATAGGAAAGCAGCCAGTGGCTTGGAAAGGACAGTTCCCCGACTGTTTTGAAGACAGTTCCCCGACAATTTTCCTTTATGTCAAATGACAATTATTATAAATGAAAATTGCTGATGAAGGATTTTATGGATAAATGATCTTTTGTAACTGATTGAAGTGTTTGCACCTGTAACTGACGAGTACATGTATATGGTCACCGTGAGATTATATGTAATTTTCTATGATGGCCTCGTTAAGTGTCAATATAATTTTCTATAACTAAGCTTTGTTTGATGGCACAGTTTGACGGCCTTTGATCGCAGAATGCCAAACAATATCGAAATATACTACATTTTCCCAAATGGTACATACAATATACATGTACATGTACGTTTATTAGGATTATTGACCGAGTGTACTAGGTAAACAGAAAAAGTATTTCTCTCAGGTAAATCCCCCCCTCTCTCTCTCTAAATTATTCCTATAAAACATAAAGGATCAATCAGTGGCTTGGAAAGGAAATTGTGCGGAGTACGATTGGTAAAGAGACTACAGGAAAGCATGGGTAGGGACACTGGCCGCCGCGTTATATAATTGAAATAATTCTGAGAACGGTGATAAACACCAACTAATCAATAGATAAATCAATCTGATATGGTGTAAAGTTACAAAATAATGCATACAAAGGAGACAAGAAAAATTTATTCCCAAAAAAATTCAACCAGAATCTAGAGTACCAGAGGCCATTATACCAGGGATCTTAAATACGATCCCTGATTATACCTAAAGACCCCCCCCCCCCAAAAAAAAAACCCAAGAAAAAAAGGCTTCAGTCAAAGAATAATTGGAAACTGAAATGGGCTGCCTTTGGACGTGATTATTGGACGTGATTACAGCAAAATCCGTAAATAGAACCTAGTTCTAAAGATACATTAAATACGAAGTGGAGAAGCAAAACAGTTAAGTTTGAAGCAGCCTTTAATGGACCGAGAAATAATCAAAGAAATGAAAACATCGAAGAGGATCACAAAGGCCTAAACTACACTCTCGAGGACAAGGTAACTAGGCAAGGATAATGTACATCCAAGATTAGCCTGGCATTCAGGCCCTGCATTTAAGTCATTCTAATAAACAAGGTACACAACTACATCAAACTCACAGAAGTATGTGTTGTTATTTGCCCTTCTTCTGAAATACAGGCGTTAAATCAGACATTCAGAACATTGAGAACACAGAGTATTTGTTTTGCAGTTTTACTTGATGATTTTGTTTTAATGAAAATGTTCTATTTAACGGACTGATACCAGTCTAATTCAAAATCAGATGGTAACCCATGTAGAGCAAGCCAATGATCACTGAGTCCACCCCGCAACGCCACACCCCCATTAAAGGGAGATAACTATGTAGTGCCCAGCCTCATTTAAATAATGCTTATACATTCCCTCAAACGATCAGACGGCATGATTTTAAAAACACTGTTTCACACTTCGCAAAAATCGATCCCAAAACAAAATAGGCAAAGCAAATACGATTCACAGATGAAGTGAGCACTGTCTTATTTTACAATAAATGAAAATGACTGTTGTTCGAGAACATGAAAACAAAATTCGCCGTTATTTGTTAATTCAGCTGCTGTTGTCAGCGTTCTGTATGTTGATTTACAGTCAATCGTTTTACTGATGCAGATGAAATAGCGGGAACTTTGCTGAATTGAAAGTAAATAATAACGCTTAAACTTGTCGCATTTGCTGTCAATAGTGTATGTCGTATAATGGAATACTCTTTTAAACCTTCAGCTGTAAAAATAGAAGGGTTTCTTTCAGTTCCTTCAGAGGAAGCAAGTAGTTTTGAAAGAAAATCATGTGAATTCGTGGACAAGTCCGACCGATTTCGACTAAAAGATCGCAATTTCATGCGTCAGTATGCGCACTTATATTCAGAACGACTGATGACCCAGCGCCCGGTGTTGGAGACAACAGCAAGAAAGAAATGGGGTATTTGTATTTGTAATTCAAAGTACTGCTAAGCAGGCTTATAGTAACTGTTTCATTGGTTGGAAGAAGATTAGGACCCAAGAAAATTCGGCCCAAAGCAAAAAGTTGAGACGATTCGGACCCAAGAAGATTCTGCCCACAGGGGAGAAGATTCGGCCCAATTGAAAAGAAGAACAGCTGGCTTTCTAGCCAACACCTGTCTCTGTCTATGTATCAGAGAAAAACAGAATGACAGCCTTGTTGATGTCAATACTTCTTAAAAAGTTTGAAAAAAAAAGAAAACAAGAATCAGCTAATCTTCATGTCAAGGAGTGGCAGAGGTTTTGGTAAATATCAACTTCCGTAAACCCTTTACGACACAATCCCAAGTTACAACAACCCTGAGCAAAAGGATTTACGAAAACATTGAGGGAAAAGGAAAAAAATGCTGGTAAAGAACATTTTCTCCTTTTTCCACAACGTTTTCTTCATTTTTAGAGACAAAACGCATCATTTGAACCACAATAAATTTGTCGTCTGCAACTGGGAAAAGTCTAAATTTTTTCTCGTCTGGTAGGATAAATTGGTTTTTTAAGGTCAAGTGTAAAAGATAATGGATTGAGATTTTGCAGAATGGTGTTTATCACACCTTCACTTGGTTTTCTAGCCAACACCTGTCTCTGTCTACGTATCCGAGAAAAACACAATGACAACCTTGTCGATCTCAATCTTACTTAAAAGGTTTGAAAAAAAAAAATGATAAGGAAGTACCATAAGTAAGGGTTTAAAGTGCTATGTTCTGTACCTTTTGTTTTACCAAAACCTCCAACTCATTTAACATACAGTTGAATATTCTCAAGTAGGATAAAAGTAACATCTTTATCCTATGATAAATGGCAACAAAAGAACATGTTAATTTTGATCATTATGTTCTGCAAAAACTTCTATGAAAGATAATGGTTACTATGATGTTTCGCAAAATAATTCTATTCCTTTAGATATTTCTCTAAAAATACTATAAAACATTGTGGGCCGAATCTTCTCTACCTTGGGGCAGAATCTTCTCGAAAATTGCTGGTTGGCTTTGGGCCAAATCTTCTTGGGTCCAAAACTTCTGACATCCGTTTCATTGAGTTCATTTGCCTAATAATTGAGTCGGGAGACATGTTTCAGTAACAGACAATTTCGGTAAATTGGATTGTTGTAATAACACCAGCGGGGGGGTTTGCTAACGTAACTTTAATGCACCATGACAATTTTCAAACCCAATATCAGGCTTCAATTTGTGTCTCATGAATGAAACATAGACCTTAAAACCAGTTTTACTAATATTATTGTCAGATGTGTTTTGGCGCTTATAAGTTTTGACACCCTCGTTATTTTGCTCTATAAGTTGATGTGAGCAGCCTCTTTTGAAGCCATACTCTGGTCAGCTGCACTTGATACGTAGTATTTGTCACACTGTGTTTAAACACAATGAAAATAAGAGACCCTATGATAAGATTTTCCATATTTTTTCATCCATGGTGACTTTTATCAATATTTCAGTACTGACAAAAAATTAAACCTCTGCAAATGTCTGAACTCTACATTTGCGACCATGAGAAAATATTTGCTTTGAGGAAATGGTACCCTCATTTATTCTTGAAAGTCGAGTAACAATCATAAGTTTGCTTACTGTAGTAGAATTTTACTATACTGCAAGGTGTATGCCTTATATTGTCTCAAAGCTTTAAATACACTATAAGCAAAATTGTTTAGTGATCAATCAGTGCTACAGGCAACAGGGCTTATTTAAATGCTAAATTCTATATTTCTTTTTGAAATACGATGTTCTTGGTGCTCATTAGAATTATCTTCAGACAATTGAGTACAGAAGAGAAACTTTGGTTTTAGCATATGGGTACCCCTTATAAACTGTAGCAATATGAATTCTTCAAATAGAGCAGTGAATATCAGATTTGGAAAATAGAAAATAGCTTATATGTCTGGAAGACCAAAAGCATTGTACAAGTTGTTAAATTTCTGGCTTGATTGTCCAAATATCAACTTGTGTTGTGAATGTCAAAGTAGCGTGATATATCAAGTAAAAAAAATCCAGCTGATTAAAAGGTGTCATTTCATGGGTGTAAACACACATGGATGCTTTGGTGGTCTTTTGAAAAATCTGCAAAAATTCAGATTACAAACAACTGTGATATAAATTTGCAGTGACATTTAAGGTGCTACAGCTGCTAAACATTGCATTTATTTGTATAACTGAGTCTTTAACCTAATGATACAGTGGATAATTTGCTTAAGGGCGTCAAAACTAATGACCCAGGGATGTTTTTATTGATTAAAAATCAAGAATCGAATAATGAAAAAGAGTGAAATAATGAACTTACGGATGCTAGATTTTGGGCTTGAGAAATGTCACAGTGCAAATATCACTACAGTTTAGTGAGTTACCATGTTGTGGAAACTGCCAATTAATTGACTTTACTAGTCCAATTTTACTGTACTTGGCTGTTGCCTTCTTTTTCAGGGTCATTAAAATTGAAACTGTTTAGTAGAAGGTTGAAATATGTTTGATAGCACTGTTGATATTAGCATTGATATATAGCATTGTTGATACCAACAATTTTAAATTCTATTCTTAATGAAAAAGTAACACGATTTCTGATTGGCTTCATTACTTGAAACCATTTGGTTATTTAAACCAATTAGAAATTTGGTTCCTATGCAACTCGTTAAGTTCTTGAAAATTAGAATGCATTAAGAATGTTTGGAGAATACAGTTCCCCAGAGCTGGCAAACTAAAACATAATGCTCAAAGCAGCATAATTATTACGTATGAAAAGAGTGGAGAATTATTTAGCAGAGAAAAAGAGACATTGCAGTCCTTGACCCTTTACCAGACAGTCCTGAGTTTTTAAGATCCTGAAGGAGAAGGCTTTTCAAAACATGGTGGAAAAAGGAGAAAATGCTGGTAACCAGCATTTTTCCTTCTACCGTCATGTTTTCTACCCTGTCAAAGAACTTTGTTCATTTGTATCACTTTTAAATTTGCCTGCAGATGCTTTAAATGTGAAAGAGACTAGAATTTGTTGTTTGTTAAAGGGTTAACCCTTTCTCACGTGGCAAAATTTTGTACTTATTCATAAAGAATGCATTTGCAAACAACAAATGATGTCTCAGATGATGGAATGTGTCCATGAAAGAGTAGAAAACGTTGTGGGAAAAGAAGAAAATGCTGCTTACCAGCATTGAAGAAAATGCTGCTTACCAGCATTTTTTTCTTTTCTGACAATGTTTTCAAAAGCCTTCTCTGTCAGGGTGGTTAAAAATCAGGATTGTGTGGTAAAGGGTTAATTAACAGAGTTGTGGAAAAGCATGGCTGAGCCTGTAACTTGCCAACAGACTATGATACAGGACTAGAAATCCAGGAATCATGAGTATAAATCCCATCCTCACTAATATCTTTCTAGAGTGGATGATTGTCATTCATCTTCTCTCAATGCATTTTCATAAATTTCATACCAAAGCACCCTGTACCATGTATTTTAATTGTAGGCACTGATATAACTATACGCAAACTTCATGAATTACACAGTGATGAGACATGTGTGGTGGTTGGAACCTTGTTTAAGCATATGGAATTGAAGCCAAGTATCCTGAAAGAAATCAGTGATGAGGTAAGGATAGTTCAACACATCAAAGATAGATATGTGTAGAAAGGAATCACAGGTATAGATAAGGAGAGTATTTTGTTTCATATTAGGCCTAATTCTTCTTTAGTTCTTCATTAATTCTACCAACCAACAAAATTTTAGATTTGTCAAAATTGAAAGTATTTGTAGATGACAATTTGGATGTAGCTCAAATTACAGAATTTACCTTTGAAAGGACAGGAAACATTGTAGGAAAAGGAGAAACCAACATTTTCTTTTTTTTTTTCCACAATGTTTTAAAAATGTTTCTTCCTCAGGGTCATTAAAACTCAGGATTGTATAGTAAAGGGTTATAGGTAGATATGTGCAGAAAGGAACCACAGGTACAAATGAGGAGAATACATGTACATGTATTTTGGTTCAAAGGGTTGTTGATATCAGGCTTAATATCTCTTTAGTTATTCACTAAAACCTATGTTGTGGGTACTCATTGGAATTGCCTCATCAAGACATTGAACTCTATTGAGTTCCCATAATCTGGGTTTTGGTGAAGATTTTATGATTTTGGGTATTGAAGTTTATGGCCCTCCCTACATGTCTGCACTTTAGGTCCTCATTCATATGTAACCCTTAAAGCCACTTTCACAACTGTAGTTGACTTAACGGCCATTGAAGATAAGATCAGATAGCACAAAACTTGCTCTCTAATCTTTCAGCTATATTTTCTGCTTTGCTGAGACATTTTTGCCAAAAGCAACCTTAGAACTGCACTTATTTGTGTTTTATTTCTAAACTTAATGTTTATTTGGCAGTGGGTACTGTGAGGATTAAGAATTACATGAGCCTAAAGTGATGAAATAAACATAACATTATCATCATGACCATCTGGCTTCTTTCAGCATGGACTTCTGCCACAGCCTTTATCATCAAAATACACAAGTGAGACTGACAAACTTATTCTAGAAGATGAGTTACAGAGAATTGTGTTAGTTGGAGAGTTGAAAGTACAGACCATTGTAACAGGTAGTTGGAAATTGGTTCACTCCTGCATGTGAATCATGCTGTGTGAAAAGGGGGCTTAATGCATCTGTGAAAAGTATCGACCTAGGTCAGCCTGCGCAGTCTGCACAGGCTGACCTGGGCCAAAACTTTTCGGCATTGATCAATTTTTTATATGGCCAAGGTCCATTCTACCTCATGATTCAATTGTGTCTTCCCAAGCCACTGGCTGCTTTCCCACATAACTGTTGTTGAGGCAAAATTCATCTTAGTTTTAAAAAAAAAATGTCATAGAAGTCATAGAACCTGTTCCTTACTAACTTATGAATTCAGTGGTTTTGGGTTTTGAAGCACAGATTTTGTTTTTTCTTTTTAAAGAAATAAAAATTCAGCTTTTAATAAATGTTAATTTTAGGTTTCAAAAGAACATTCTTCATATTGTCTGCTACAAATTTGAATTAGGATTTGATTAGGTAACAATAAACTCTATTTATGAATAGAGAAGTAGCTTGTAATTTGGAATTTGTTTCCTTGCATTTTGTTGAACAGTAAATATGAAAGCTTGAAACGTTCTAGACTAGTAGTGGCTAAATCAGTCTGTGTTCTTTTCTATCTAACAGGAGTTATTGTGGCAGTTTATGGAGAAGAGCCAGAGAATGATAAAGGAAAATTTCATGTGAAGGACTACTGTTTCCAAGAGTTACCAAAGCAGGAACCATTACCTACCTTGGAGGAAGACAGGTGATAAAACTTCAGCATCATTAAGTACTCTCAAATTCTTTACCAAAAGGACAATATTTAAAAGCCCTGTAGCAGCCAAATGTAAACAGTGCTGGTGTTTAAATGCATTTAAATTTGAGTCATAACATTTAAAAGTATGGAAATTATTATGAAGATGACAATCTGTTATTGTATGGTCAGCCCAAGTGTTTTTCGCTGACAGGAAAATGAACTTTACAAATAGGTTAAAAGTTGCCGAATTGCTCTATCTTTTGTTTACTTTATACTTGACTTTAATATTCATTTTTCTGCCAGCAACTTGTAGTCTTGTCAAAACTGAAAGCATTTGCAGACAACACTTCTAATATTACTAAAATGATGGAAATTGTCTCTGGAAAGGTAGAAAACATTTTGGGAAAAAGAGAAAATGCTGGTTAAGAGGATTTTCTCCTTTTTGCACAATGTTTTCAGGCTTCTTTCTTGGAGTTGTTAAAACTCGGGATTTTGTGGTAAAAGGTTAAAGATGAATTTGGTTTTAGTAAATAAGTGCATATGAAAATGTGACAGAGGCAAATTTGCTGTGCACAAGTAATTTCTCTCTTTGCAACAATGATAATAGGTCTGCTGCAAATTGAGTTGCCAACAGAAAGTAATGTGTCAAGGTTTGTTTTTGATTTTCCTTTTGTTCAAATATTTCCTTACACAGGACTCAATATTGTTCTTACATGCAGTCTGATCCTGGATCTATGTTGTTTGCAATGTTAAGACATTCTGGTGAAAAGCGACCTTTAACATACAAATATTTTGGTCTCTAAGCCTTACTTAAAAAGAAGACAACTGTTTATTTGGTATTCTAAGAGTTAAATTTACTGTTAACGTATTGGTATATATATGGATATGAGGTGCACATTGGGAAAAGGGGGTTTAATGCATCTCTATGGCCAAGCAAGTTATCATATAACTATGGATCCATAAATATCATTTTGTCTAGCAACTGACTGAATCATGAGGTAGACTGGTCCTTTGACATGCAGAAAATTGACCAATAGCAAAAAATTTCAACCCAGGTCGTCCTGGGCGGACTGCTGCTACGCAGCTTGACCGGGATAGATACTTTTGACAGTCCATTTAACTCCCTTTTCATAGAGTATGGCTCATATATAATTTTCAGGTATCTGGCATTTGTGTCGGGGCTAGACATAGGGTCCAAGAGAGAGCAGATGTTTAGTTTTCAACTGTTTATAGACCTAATTACTGGTCACTTAGGGGATGGTGGCCAACAAGAAGGCACATCAAACATAGTCGGTGTTGTTTTAGCCGGAAACTGTCTGAGTAAAGATACACAGTCAAAGGATAGTCTAACTAAGGTAACTTCTTCCAACTTCACCCTTTATCATACAAAAATTTGTTTGACTATTCCATATTGAAAGCTTTTGCAGACAATAGCATACATGTGGCTCATTGGATGGGCTTTGTTTTTGAAAGGGTAGAAAACATTGTGGGAAAAGGAGAAAATGCTGGTTACCAGCATTTTTTCCTTTTCCCACAATGTTTTTAAAAGCCATCTCATCAGGTTTGTTAAAACATGGGATTGTGTTGTAAAGGCTTAAATCAAGTGAGACCATTCTGCTTAACGTAGGTTAAGTTGTTGGAATTACAGAACCTATACCAACCTCAATCTGCATGATTATATATACTGAACCCAAAAAAAAAACTTCCCCTGTGTTTAAGTGCAAATGCAATGTTATTAAAAAAAATCAAAATGTCAGATGACCTACATATATTCAGGTGAACGATTATGTGTTCGATAAAACAAATTTTAACTCGATTGAAAGCATTTTGCAAGAAGAAACCCACTGAAAGCGATTTTCACGTGCATGCACGGACCAGTATAATTCGTGTATATTTTTTGAAACCTTTCAGTCTAATTTTATAGACTTTCATGTCAATAAGAAAAAGGCGTTGAAAAAAATTAAATTCTTTTTAGTTTTCTTTATTTTTGATATGCCTACAATTCCGCAAAATTTACACGAATGTGCCATTGGCATGCTTAATGCTGGTATGACGATGAATGCTGTTGCTATGAATATTGGATGTTCTACTCGTGATATTCGACACCTTAGGCAACGTTTTCAAGCAACAGGGCGTACGGAAGATCGACCACGTAGTGGATGTCCTTGCGTCACGACGCGTGGCCAAGACCGCTATATTCGGAACACCCACCTGCGCAATCGCTTCCAAACTGCCACAGCCACTGCTGCTAACACCCCTGGTACACATAACTACCGTATATCTGCCCAAACTGTGCGCAATCGCTTGTGCGAGGGTGGGCTACGTGCACGTCGTCCATATGTTGGTTGTGTTTTGACGCGATGTCACTGCATAAATCGTGTTAATTGGGCACGTACACACCAATGCTAGCTTAGACAACAATGGAATAGCGTTCTTTTCTCTGACAAGTCCAGGTTTTCCATTCATCGAGGTGATGGCAGGGTTCGAGTATACCGTAGGAGAAATGAACGTTATGCCGACTGTTGCGTACTTGAACGAGATCGTTTTGGGGGTGGGGGTTCTGTCTTGGTCTGGGCAGGCATTGCACATGGCTTTCGCACTGATCTCGTCGTTATCGATGGGAATTTAAATGCCCAACGCTACCAAGATGAAATTCTTGCGAGGCATGTTATCCCACTGTTTCAAAATAATGCCAATATCACTCTTTTTCAGCATGATAATGCCACAAGCCATACAGCTAGGGACAATGTGAATTTCCTCAGGGCGAATAACATTGCATTTATTAATGACTGGCCTGCCAAAAGCCCTGATCTGAATCCCATTGAACACCTTTGGGATAATTTGGACCAGTGTGTTAAACGTCGCCCTATTCCATGTCAAACGTCATTCAGCTAAGACAAGCCTTAATTCAGGAATGGAACAACATTCCACAAGCCGAAATCAATACACTTATCCGTTCTATGCGCCAGCGATGCCAGGCAGTCCTTCATGCTGAAGGTGGTCATACCCGGTATTAATTTGTGATTTTGGTGAGCGACCCCTTCCGCATTTTAACTACCATTTCACTACTTTTGGATAAACCCTCAGCAATAATTTTTTTCACACAAAGTCGCAATAAAATACTCTTTCAATGCATATAAATCTAGTTTAATCCTGATTTTCATATTTGTGTATATCTGCACTTAAACACAGGGGAAGTTTCTTTTTTGGTTCAGTATATTTCAAGGTAGTTTTCATCCTTTACAGAAACAGAATGAAGTGTAATATTGAAAGCTTTCGTTTTCAGTTTTTATACAAGTGTCTTGATTTCACTGCTGCACATAGAGAATTTGCTTTTTAACTCCACTGGCCGAAGGCCAGCGGGCTTATGTCATGGCCCGTTGTCCGTTGTCCGTCATGCGACCGTACGTCCGTGCGTTAACTTTTATTTTAAACATCTTCTCTGAAACTACCCAGCCAATTTTGATGAAAGTTCACAGAAATGATCCTGCCATGGTCCTCTTCAGAATTTCTTGAAAGAATTCAACTCCTTTAAAAACTCTGGTTGCCATGGCAACAAAACTTAAAAATATTGGAAATCTTTGAAAATCTTTTTGTCTGAAACCATAAGGCCTAGGGCTACCAAATTTGGCATGTAGCTTTATCTAGTAGACCTCTATCAAGTTTCTTCAAATTATAGCCCTGGGGTCAAATTTGACCCCAACCCGGGGGTCACAAGTTTTACATAGGCTTATATAGAAAAAACTTTAGAAATCTTCCTGCACCTAGCCATAAGGCCTAGGGTTATCAAATTTTGCATGTGGCTTTATCTAGTGGACCTCTACCAAGAGTGCCCAACTTATAGCCCCGGTGTCAAATTTGACCCCACCCCATGGCGGTCACAAGTTTTACATAGGCTTATATAGAGAAAATTTAGAAATCTCCCTGCACCTAGCCATAAGGCCTAGTGCTACCAAATTTTGCATGTGGCTTTATCTAGTGGGCCTCAACCAAGAGTACCCAAATTATAGCCCTAGGGTCGAATTTGACCCCACTCCAGGGGTCAGAAGTTTTACATGGGCTTATGTAGTGAAATCTTTAGAAATTTTCATGTTACTTACCATAAAAACTTGGGCTACCAATTTTAGTCCTGTCTCAGGGGTCTTATGTTCAAAACCAATTGGCCAAGTATTGTAATGTTTGGCATGTAGGGATTTTACGTATTAGCTAGTGGAACGATACAGGGCCATCATGGCCCTCTTGTTTTTCTTACCCTGTACCAACAGGAATCTCTATAATATTGAATAATTACCATGACACTAGAAAGATGCACTTGAGTCACACATTGGAAGACTTTTGTCTGCCACAAAAGAGGCTGTTGATCAAAGGATCAAAGTTCAATGTTTAATCTGTTACCAGACAGTCCTGAGTTTCAATGACCATGGTGAGGGAGAATTTTAAAAACATTGCACGAAAAGGAGAAAATGCTGACAACCAGCATCTTCTCCTTTTTCCACAGTGTTTTCTACTTCATCAAAGACATAAATTATCATTTGAATGACATTCATTTTGTTATCTGCAAATGCTTTCAATATGGTTGAGACCAAAGTGTTAACACAATTTTCAACAGTGTTTCAGCAATATCATGGCAGCCCTGCACTAGAGTGTGTTTCAGGAGTTTCTTTGTTTGGTACTTTAAAAAAAAATTGCACTACACTCTTTCCGAGTCATCTACTGCCTTCCAGTATAAATGTTTTAGAAGCATTAGTTAGTGGGAAGAGGAATGCATCCTGTTCCAATTATTAAGTATCTTCATAAAGAGTGGCTGGGCTAGGGTTCAAACACATTGACCTGGAATCGCAAGACTGGTTTATTTCTGACTGACCAAGCTAGACTGAAAAAATAAACTCTTTACCAAATGACAAAATTTTACACTTGTTCAGATTGACAGCAATAGCAGGCAACAAACTCAATATGACTAAAACAATGGGATTTTTGCTTTACAAGGACGGAAAACATTGTGAGAAAAGCCGAAAATACTGGCTACCAGCATTTTTCTCCCTTTCGCACAATATTTTCAAAGGTCGTATTCCTCGGGTTAAAACCTGGGATTGTTTAGTAAAGGTTAAACCCTTTACCACACAGTGCCACCTTTTAACGACCCTGATGAAAAAGGCTTTTGAATACATTATGGGAAAAGGAGAAAATGCTGGTAACTAGCATTTTCTCCTTTTCCCATAAAGTTTTCTGTCCTTCCAAAAACAATTTTCATTTTTTGTGTCATCTTTATTTTGTTGTCTACCAATGCTGTCAATTTGGAAATGTCGAAAGTATTGCCATGTGGTAAAGGATTAAAGTTTGCTGATTGTCATTACAAGCAGTTACAATTTTCTTCATTTGCAATGTCTAACATGTTGTATTTATTGCAGTATTTGTAGATGAGCCTGGTATTCTCCATTACTTTGTTAACAGACTTGTAAAACTGGCTAAAATAAAACTGTTTCAGGCAAAATACTTGACCAAGAAGACAGTGGCAGGCAGTGTGGAGGCTATCAAATCTCTAGATGATATGCTATTGCAACTTTCAGTATGTATCCAGTCACTGTAATTCGTTTCTTCATATGGGCATTTTAACACATTATGTTGTGCAGACAGTTTTTTGAAATTTTATCATCTGCTTAAACTTGAATTTAAGATATCAATTTCTTTAAATGCCTGTCACGTGACTGTTTCATCTTTAAAATTTTCATATGTCCAGTTAAAGTTATCTTGAAACGCTCTTATTCTCAATTTTAGCAAAGTGTTGTCAAAAGTGTTCTGCTGCACAACAAAAAAAGTTGTCTTTTATTCTTAAGTTTAGCAAAGTGTTGTCAAAAGTGTTCTTCTGCACAACAAAAAAAGTTGTCTGTCCATAGCTGGTAATTTGGTTATGTAAAAAGTTATATTCTTAGTTAGCTCTTTCACTACTGAAGAAATAAACTGCATTTTCTTAACTGCTAAAAATACATTTCCTCTGCAAGATCAAGAGATAGTTTGGTCACAGTCTAGAATTTAGCAGTGGACAGTGTAGATCAGAGATCAGACTGCATGTTCTCTGCAGACTGATCTTGATCTACACTGTCCACAAAAGCTTCTGGTGTGGTCTATGATTTGGAAAGAGTTAAAGATTGTTCATGTTTTTTATTCACCTTATTTACAAATATAGTATGATGAGGCACCTCGTACCTTCAGATGTAAGCAAAGTGTTTGTGACATGATAACTGAGTATTACACAACAAGAAGAATGTTTCATTCAGATTTATCTTAATTCAGTTAACTTTTATAGACTTGTTGCTTGTGTGTGTGCTTTTTTTAAAAAAATTTTTGGTGAGCCAAAAGTTTAAGTTTAGTTAGGAGCTAAAAAATGGTTTTGATTTTAAAATTACACATATATTTTAGCCTTATAACTACATGTACTTAGCAGACGATAAAATTTTATACCATTCCAAACTGAAAGCGTTTGCAGACAACAAATAAAATGTGGTTCAGAAGATGGCATTTGTGTTTGAAAGTGTGGGAAAAGGAGAAAATGCTGGCTACCAGCATTTTCTCTTTTTCCCACAATGTTTTCAAAGGCCATCTTTCCGAGGGTCATTAAAACTCAGAATTATTTAGTAAGGTTTCACTAATAAAATATACTTTTCAGTCCAATATGGAGGTTGTTTTAATGCCAGGAGAATATGACCCAGCCAACTTTACCTTACCTCAACAACCGTTACATAGATGTATGTTTCCACAGACCTCTAGATATCCCACTTTAAAACTTACAACAAATCCCCAGGACTGCACAGTTGGAGGGCTGAGGTGAAAACTTCATTTATATGGTAGAGGGAAGATGATCTGTAGTAAGAAATAACTGAATGGTGTTCTACTGCAAATGTTACTCAAAAAGTGAAGCGTGTCTTTGGAAGATCAGGAAACATTGTGGGAAAAAGGAAAAGGCTGGTTATCAGCATTTTCTCATTTTTCTACTATGGTGGTTAAAAGCCTTTTTCAGGGTCGCAAAAACGCAACATTGTTTGGTAAAAGGATAATCGAGAGACACATAATTTGAGAAGTACTTGGGTTTAAAGGTATCTGAGGGTTTTTTTTTTTTTTTTTTTCATAAAAATATAAGATTTTATATGTATACATGTAGAAAGTAACCTCTCAGGCTTTGGTATGGGACACATATTCCCATTACAGAATCTGAAGTCACCAATGGAAATTAACAAGTGATCTTGTGACATCTTTGGTACTATGACAATGTCAGAACAATACCCTTTTGTTTTTGCATAGTCTTTTAAACATTGTAATTGTGTTTATTCACAGGATACTTGGTACATCTGGTCAACCCCTCCATGATATCATACGCTACAGCGACCTGGATGATTCATTACAAATTTTAGAAAACACTTTACACTGGGGCCATTTAGCTCCCACTGCTCCTGACACACTAGGTAAATACCTGAAACTGTGTACTACATTATAGAAGTTGGTAACCTGTCACTGTAAAGGTTTTATTCTACATCAACATTTAACCCTTTACCAGACTTAATATAACTGAAAGCATTTGCAGACATCAAATTAAATATTTGTTAGAATTATAAGATTTGTCCATGAAAGGATAGAAAAAACTAGAAAGAGAGATGCTGGTTACCAGCATTTTGTCTTTATTGCACAATGTTTTCAAATGCCTTTTTTCTTTGGGTCTACAAAAATATACAAACGCGTGTTCTTTTTTGCGTTTGATATCAGTTCAACGGAGTATCTTGTTTTCCCCCATTAGATTGTTGAAAACTTTGACAGAAGTATGGAGTGCAGTTTTCTACTGAATAAATGTTGTCAGGGTCTATACAGTTTTACACACGTTGATAGACTTAACCACTCTAACTGAAACCATTTACCTTGAAACTTCGGCTTGTCTTAAACTATCAAAAGGAGAACTGGTGCCACAAGGGCACCTAAAATCATTTTTGACATAATGGGGGTCGTGGGTTTGATCCCTGTCTTGGCCAATTTCTTTCCGAGGCTGATAATAGTCATTGCGACAGGATTCATTCCTCTCCCACCACTGACCATTGTTTCGACGATGGTTATGTGGGAAAGCAGCCAGTGGCTTGGAAAGAAAAATTGTGCGGAGTACTGGTAAAAAAGACTCCAGGAAAGCATGGATAGGTGCACTGGCCGCCGCAATACAACTGAAATAATGTTGAAAACGGCGTTAAACACCATACAATCAATCATTTGACATAATATTATGTATGCCCCTTTTTTTAACCTTTTTTCACTGAATAGCTCCTGCAGCTAAGCATCACCACCCACATGTGATGCTCCTGTTCAAAGCTTTAAATAAAGTAAAACCTTGAAACCTTCTCATAATTGTCACCTCAAAAATCATTTACTGTTTGATGAAGACATCTATATGTCCATGTTTGTTGCACTCCATTTAATCATTAATTCCATTTTCAGGTTGCTACCCATTTTATGAAGAGGATCCATTCATATTGACAGAGTGTCCTCATGTTTTCTTTGCTGGAAATATGCCCAAATATGGACAGAAAAAACATAAAGGTAAGACTTATAATTGTCCAGTAATTTGGTGTGTTTTTTCCAAATATGTATTCAAAGATTTCATCCTACTATGCTCTTCAAAAAAAGAAACTTGACACAGAAGGAAAACAACAATTTGATAATATGACCTGAGAAAATAATAATCTGTGAATGTTATATAGGTACTGAGCAATTGTTCTTGCCACCACCATAGGAAGCATGTGCTATTCGTGTATACCTACGTGTATATTGACATTTTTACCAAAGCGACGAAATAAAGCCTTCCCTGGTTAGCATGCATCAATATGTCCTGCATTTCTGCACGCTGGTGCCTTTGTTAAAAGGGTATAAAAAGCCACAACAGACGTGGTTCAATCAGATCAAATTACCATGTTATAGACAACGTAACAATGCCACATTTGAATGAGGCTCAACGTATTAACGCCATTGGCCGACTGGAAGCAGGAGAAATTCAGAATGATGTGGCAAGGTACTTTAGTGTGTCCAGACAGACCATCTGTGCATTATGGGCACGGAAGAACGCCACTCAAAGTGAATGACAGGCCAAGATCAGGTCGACCTAGAGTGACCAACGCCATTTAAGATCGGTACATTCAGTTGCGCTACCTACGAGATCGCACCACAATGGCAACTTAGACAACTACACAAATCCCGGGGCTATGCAGAATCTCCGATCAGACAGTTCGTAGCCGCTTGAGGGAGGCAGAACTTTTCACAAGAAGACCAGTGTGACGTATCATGTTGACGCCACGTCACCTGGCTGAACGTCTGCAGTGGTGTCAACAGAGTCAGATGGCCACATGCAACATGGAGGACCGTACTGTTCACAGATGAATCTCGTTTACTTTTGACAAGAGCTGATGGACGTGTATAGACGTCAAGGTCAACGTTACACTCACAACTGTGTGCAACAGGTTGATCGTTTTGGTGTTGGAAGTGTCTTGGTATGGGCAGGTATACACCATGGTGGTAGAAAGGCTTTTGTCCTTGTTGATGGGGCACTGACCGGAGTACGCTACAAGGATGAAATCCTGCAACCTTATGTCATTCCACATATGGCCGTCAACGGTAGTCTTTTCCAGCAGGACAATGCTTGACCACATGTGGCACATGTTTGTCAGGATTTCCTGCAAGATCATAATGTTCAGACATTACCTTGGCCGGCCCGCTCACCAGGTTTGTCACCTATAGAGCGTCTGTGGGACGAGTTGGATTGTCATGTACGTCACAGGAATCCACCTCCTCAAACACTTCAGCAGCTAAGTGTGGCGCTTCAGGACGAGTAGCAGAACATTCCACAACGTGTAATTTTTAACTTAATTCCATGGGTCGTCGTTCCAAAGCTGTGATGAAAGCTTGTGGAGGCCATACCAGATACTGACACTCAGTGTATCCTTCTGAGATTCGACAGCTTCTGTACATGTTTCCGTCTGTTGGTCTGTGATGATTCTTCTTAAAATGTGTATAGTAATCCTGTAACAATAATTTAGTCATGCATTGTTTCGTCTGTCATGAATGTTGTGTTTGTTATTTAACCTGGAATTTCAATGTCAAGTTTCTTTTTTTGAAGAGCATATAAACTTTGCAAGATGACATTATTTTAGACTCGTCTATATTCAAAGTCAGTTACATCAGTGAAGACTGTTTTTAGCAGAAAATCTCTTAATTATCAGACAGTGTGGTTCCAAAATATGGGCCAGTATTCACAAACCATTATTTGGCTAATTCTCAAGAACTTTATTAATTTGAAAATAACATAATTTCTGACTGGCTAAACCAAATGGATTAACCAATCAAAAATTGTGTAACTTCCTATATCTAGAATAAAACAATGAATGCAATTTAGAGTGATTGGTGAATACAGGCCATGACGACACAGAATGTGAGTTATTGTAGACAAAGCAGCTATAAATTGCAATGCCCCCCTCCCCAAATTGCAATGTTAATTTCATTATTGTCACTCTCCATATTTGTTATGATTATTACTTTCTATTTCCAGGATCAGATGGACAGAGAGTGTTAGTGTTATCAGTACCAAGGTTCTGTGAGACCGGGATGGCAGTATTAGTTAACTTACGAACATTAGAAGCTGTACCCTTAGTTTTTCAATCAGACATTGGTGAAAGTGAGAAAGATTATGACATGCAAGATGTTGATAAATGAATATATCTGGGATTATCTTAACTAGTTCTAGACATTTGTTTGATTCTAATTCTTATCCCTTTACTGCACAATGCCGACTTTTAACGACCCTGGGAAAGAAGTCTTTTGAAAACATTGTGGGAAAAGGAGAAAATGCTGGTGACCAGCATTTTGTCGTTTTTCCCACAATGTTTTCTACCTTATCAACGAAAAATTGCACCATTTGAACCACATTGAAATCGTTGTCTGCAAATGCTTTCAATTTGGACAAGGCTAAAATTTGTCATCTGGTAAAGAGTTAACTCTGACTCAAATGATAGAACTTAACTTTCATAGGATGGAAAACATTGTGAGAAGAGGAGAAAATGCTAGGTTACCAGCATTTTCTCCTTTTCCCATTATGTTTTCCAAGGCTTCCTTCCTTAGGGTCATTAAAACTCTGGATTGTATTGTAAAGGGTCAGTTGAAAGACTAGCCATCTAATTGGCTTTTTCATGTACGTTCTATTACCAATCATTGCAAATTCTTTTCTAATGCTTAATTTCAAGACCAGTTAGGTGATTGGCTAAGATGCCAGTCAGATAGATTTCAAATTGAATATAGAATGGTTGATAAATATGGCCCTTGAACACAGAGAATCTGCAGAGTCCAATATTTGGCAAGATATTCTTGGCAGATTTACAGCAGGATATGCGCAATATTTGTGATACTGCCTGGAAATGTTTGTTTCGTTTAATCCTTTACCACACGATCCTGAGTTTTAAATACCCAAAGAATAAAAGGCATTTGAAAACATTGTTGGAAAAGGAGAAAATGCTGGTAACCAGCATTTTCTCCTTTTCCCACAATGTTTTCTACCCTTCAATATACAAATTTAAATTTTTGAGATACATTGTTAGATCGTTGTCATCTGCAAATGCTTTCAATTTGGACAAGTTAAACATTCTGTCTTGTGGTAAAGGGTTAAATTACCCTAACAGAAAAGGCTTTTGAAAACATTGTGGGATAACCAGCATTTTCTCTCTCTTTCACAAGATTTTCGGAGACAAATTCCATCATGAGGCATACCTAGATTGTCTTCTGCAAATGCTTTCAGTTCTAAATTGTTGTTGTTTGGTAAAGGGTTAACTCATCATTGACAGGTTTACAGAACAATGGGGAAAAGGAGCAGTTGCTTATGGCAAATGATTACTTCTTTTTCCACTATGTTATCCATACATTTGAAAATCAGTATTTAATTTTTCCTCAGATGGTTGTCCTTGTGTTATTATTTTTGAAAGGCCTTAAAATTGTCTGTACAGAAATGGATAAATTCTTTTTGTGATAAATAAAATTTTGTTTTGCTGTATTTTGTGAAGAAAATAATAAAGAGCGTAGAAGTAATTTTTTTAAAAGAAGGAAAAGCAAATGACTTTAAGGAATTCTGTGACAGGTAAACTTACAAACTGTGTGATGTAATGCTATCGCCACTTAGTTGAGTTATAACAAATGTAGATTAAAGTGTAGAGATTATAAAGCTATAGATGATTTTGTTTGTCTTATTTTATTCTTTGAAACCTGTTCCTCCTCGAATGGCTTTTGCAACTGCAGAAATTGCTCAAATTAAGTGATTTCTCCATTTGTCAAATTGTTTAGCTAAGTCAGCATATATTTTCTTTCTTCCTACTGTTTTCAACACATGAACTTACGAAACAATGGGAGACACCATGGTGTAAGCATTTGTATAAAATAGGACAGAAAGTATGATATAACCCTTAGTTACCAAACAATCCTATGTTTTAACAAACCTGAGGGAGCAGGCTTTTGGAATTCTTGAAATATGTTGCCTGGTAAATCAGCATAGAATTACAAAGCCATTATTTTGATGGGTCTGTCATACATGGAGTCCAAAAATGTGATTGCAAATGAAGGAATTGCTCAGATTAAGCAACTTCTTTTGTCACAGTCTCTCAGAAGTAAAGTATGGCTATCCAATGTGATTTAACATCTTATAATTATGTAAATTCTTATAGAAGCATTAAAGGAAAAAGAGAATTTGCTTGTAACAAGGTATTTCTCCAGTAGTCTATAGATGCTTTCAGATGTTATATTGTAAAGTATCGACAAAAGGTTCATGGTTCATTGATTAGAAAAAATCATTTTCATTTTGTAACCCCTTACATGCACTATCATTGATTCATCTTGTGGAGTCATCTTTGGTCAAGTCAGATTTTGGTTTGTAAGAGATGTAGAGGTCTCTGGATTTAATTCTTTATTGCAGTCCTAGTCATGTTGGAGCTAAGCAAAGCCTGACCTAGAACAAGTGAAACCTTGAATATACGTGAATAAGTGAGCTGTTGCCTTGATAGAAGTGATATTCTGTTGATTGATGCAGAAAGAACTTTTCTTTGTTTCAAATACAGTGCTATCTAAATTTAACTTTCACTTTTCAGTCAGCTCTATATGGATTGTACGACCCATATTCTAGCATTCCCTTGGCCAACTTCAGCTTTTCATGCCCCTTTCTCCACAAAACAGGCTTACTCTCAACCCAGTACCACCTGATCGTGTCTGCTGATGTCCTTTAAAAAGTATGTAGACCAAGATCAGACTACAAGGACATGCAGGCTGATCTTGTTCTACAATCTTTTGTTTAACCTTTTACCACACAATCCCGAGTTTTAACGACCCTGAAGAAGAAGGCTTTTGAAAACATTGCAAGAAAGGAAAGAATGCTGTTAAGCAGCATTTTCTCCTTTAGCCTCATTGTTTTCTCCCCTATCAAAGACAAACTATTTTATTTTAGACTTATTTGAATTGTCTTCTGCAAATGCCTTCAATTTGGACAAGTTTACATTCTTGTTATGTGGTATAAAGTTAAAGTTCACTTCACCCATATAAAATCAGAATGTGGATCTTAACTCTTTACCAAACAATCCTGTTTAAATGACCATTTGGAAGAAAACATTGTTCGAAAAAGAGGAAATGCTGGTGACCAGAATTTTATCCTTTTTATACGCCCGTTGAAGATGGGACGTATTATGGGATCACCCATGGTGTATGGGCGGGCGGGCGTCCGTCAGGGCGGGCGTCCGTCTGGGCGGGCGGCGTCCAGTTCTTTGTCAGGAGCATAACTTTGTCATCTCCAGTCCGATTGACTTGAAACTTGGCATGTGTGTTTGTTGCAATTATACGGAGTGCAGTGCGAAAGAACCATAACTCTACCTCGTGCTGTCTTTGAGTTATTTCCCTTTGATCGTCATTTTTACAGCATTTTCTGCTTGTCCGGAGCATAACTGTCATCTCCAGTCTGATTGACTTGAAACTTGGCATGTGTGTTTGTTGCAATAATACGGAGTGCAGTGCAAAAGAACCATAACTCTACCTCGTGCTGTCTTTGAGTTATTTCCCTTTGATCGTCATTTTTACAGCATTTTCTGCTTGTCCGGAGCATAACTTTGTCATCTCCAGTCCGATTGACTTGAAACTTGGCATTTGTGTTTGTTGCAATAATACAGAGTGCAGTGTAAAAGAACCATAACTACCTGGTTCTGTCTTTGAGTTATTTCCCTTTGATCGTCATTTTTACAGCATTTTCTGCTTGTCCGGAGCATAACTCTGTCATCTCCAGTCCGATTGACTTGAAACTTGGCATTTGTGTTTGTTGCAATAATATGGAGTGCAGTGCAAAAGAACCATAGCTCTACCTGGTGCTGTCTTTGAGTTATTTCCCTTTGATCATCATTTTTACAGCATTTTCTGCTTGTCTGGAGCATAACTTTGTCATCTCCTGTCCGATTGACTTGAAACTTGGTATTTGTGTTTGTTGCAATAATACGGAGTGCAGTGCGAAAGAACCATAACTCTACCTCGTGCTGTCTTTGAGTTATTTCCCTTTGATCGTCATTTTTACAGCATTTTCTGCTTGTCTGGAATATAACTTTGTCATCTCTAGTCTGAACATCTTCAAATTTGGTATGCATGATTGTTGAAAATTTACGGAGTGCAGTGCACAAGAACCATAACTCTTCCTAGCACGAATTTTGAGTTATTTCCGTTTGATCGTCATTTTTACAGCATTTAGTGCTTGTCCGGAATATAACTTTGTCATCTCAAGTCAGAGTGACTTCAATATTACGGAGTACAGTGCGCAAGAACAATAACTCTACCTAGTGTGGATTTTGAGTAATTCCACTTTGATCTTCATTTTTACAGTATTTCTTGCTTGTCCGGAATGGAACTTTGTCACCTCAAGTCAAATTGACTTGAGACTTTGGTAAACATGTTTGTTGCATTACCTGCCCTTTAAGATTATTATACCCCCTCGACAACTGGTGGTGGGACGGGCGTATCTTGTGACAATTTGCCGCTCTTGTTCCACAATATTTTCTACCTTGTCAAGGATAATTTGCCATCTGTGAATGCTTTAAATTTGAACAAATCTAAAGCTTTGCTGTTTGGAAAAGATTCATGGGATGTGTGGTTCATCTGATTAGCTTCAGTCTGGAAGATGAAAGTTTATTATACTATTACTTGTACAAAAAATTCAGAATAGTTGTAGGGACAGAAAATATTCTGTTTGAATGATATAGGAATTCTTGTGGGAATTGCAAAGATCAAGTAAGTTAAATTATAAAAAATAAAGTCAAAACATTCTTTTTACACACAAAAAGGTGCTTAGTAATAATGAATGAGTGTACTTGAAAGATATGTACTGAAGTTTTCAAATTACTTCAACATTTAGCCTTTACAGTTCTGTAAGAACCAGTCATGCTTTTGCATCACATCTTTGTTAAATAGGGAGCATGCTTTGCATGCAAGGTTTTATGGGAAGGCATGAAACATGGCGAGAAAAGATGAAACTGTTTGTTACAAGAGATTTCAAACGCCATGTTGACGGTGAAATGTTGCACGAAAGTCTTCAATAGCCAAGAAGTTCAAAAAAGATGTAGTTGAAGGGAAATAACCATTTCTTAACTAAATAACACTTCATCGCAGTAGTCTCCCTTGATTGAAATGATGGATCAAAGAACCTGGAGGAGTGTAAGCCTGTTGGAAAGAGTTTATGTCTCCAAATGCTTTAATAGTTGTGGCCTCCGAAGTTATTGGTACAACATTTGTTTTATTCAAGTTACGGACTGTCTAAAAGAATAAGCTTGACATTGTGCTCAATGTCAGAAAAGGGCTCTCTCGTCGCGTACCTGTAAGTATCAACTTAAACTAGATCTAGTACATGTATTCAACACCATTTTGATTCCCAGCCTGAACTTAACAGTAAGTCAGAGAACCAACAAAACGGAAGTTTACAGAGTTTGTTTTCCGGGGGAAATTTGAAAAATCCTTACAAGATGTTCATCTGAGATACATTGAAAGGCGTTGTTTTAAAATTGATTTGAAAATCATCGTACGCCTTACAAAATAAAAGACGGGAAGCACGTCGACGCCTACTCCCGAGTCGGACGCCTGCTCCAATGTTACTTTTTTCATCGTCTCCGCTGGCCCCCGGGTCAACCATTCTTCCATTGCTTCTGGAATAAATACGATCATGATGGCATCTCTTCTAACGGCTCTATTCCGCAATATTTTTGTTGATTTCTAATAATATGGGGACATATCGTTCGACAAATGATCAGTCTTTACAGAAATGCAACTGTCCTACTTCCTGGTAATTCCATGTTTCCTCAGGGTTATTAAAACTTCGGATTGTGTTGTAGAGGTTTTTTTTCCCCTCTGATTTTCAGCAGCTACACCACTTTCCAAGTACTTTAGCTCCTAGATCCCTTGAACCATTTCTGCCACTAACAGTAAAGTTCTGCTATTGATGAAAGAAGTGCTGCTACTTATAAGGATTTGAACTTTGGACCTCTAGCTTACAGGACTATAGCTGTAACGGCAGAGCCTACCAGACCCTGAAAATCACTGCCACTGTATATCACAACAGTCCATCAAAATACTCTGTACAGATCATACCCTTCAGACATTTTTGCTCCAGTTCATAGCTGACTTGTCTGATTTCTGATGATGTTTTCTTTTGTGTTACTATATCTAAATATCTGAGACCTTAAGCCCAAATTGTTGATTGTCAAATAACTCTTTAACAAACAGCAATATTTTAGGATTTTCCAAACTGACAGTATCTGCAGACAGCAAATTAAATGAGGCTCAAATGACAAAATTTGTCTCTGAGGAGCTAAAAAACATTGTGGGTAAAGCAGATAATACTGCTTACTAGCTTTTTTCCTTTTCTCACAATGTTTACCGAGGATTAACCCTTTGCCAAATAATCCAAAGTTTTAATAACTTTGAGAAAAGAAACTTTTGAAAACATTGTGGGAAAAGAAGAAAATGCTGGTAACCCACATTTCTCCTTTTTGCACAAAGTTTTCTACCTTTTCCAAGACAAATCTCATCATTTGTGCTACATTTGATTTGCTCTACAAATGCTTTCCATTAGGACAAGTCTAAAATTTTGTCTTTTGGTAAAGAGTCTAACAAGTCTTGAAAGATAACAGATACTGCAATTACAAGATTTTTTTTTATCAGAATGTCTTTACATAAAGGACAGTGTAGATTCAATTATATAGATTTGTGCAATCTAATTTGAATCTACACTGTAAGAAAAAGACAGGTGAAATAATACACTTCTAAAATAAGAAGTTATTCCTTGATATCTCTATCAAATCACAAAATTTTAGACTGGTCCAAATTAAAAGCATTTGCAGATAATAGATTAAATGTTGCACAAATTATAAAATCTATCCTTGAAAGGACAGCAAACATTGTGGAAAAAGGAGAAAATGCTAATTACCATCGTTTTCTCCTTTTGCCATAATGTTTTCTAAGTCCTTTTCCTTTCAGTTCTTAAAATTTCAGATTGTGTAGTAAGGGTTAGATAGGGGTTGATTCATTGAAGGATAATCAATACAGCAGTGATCAGTTCTAATCCATCTATAACTGATATATAAAAAGTCAATACTTTGTTTCAAACTGTTGAAGTTTCTGTAAGGAACAAGATTCATACTGTGATTTTGAATTTGTGAAACTTTTATCTTAAATCTTAAGCTTAGTGGAATATTCACCATCACTGATACTCTGGTATGTGATAGTTTGTATGTATCATTACTCCTTTAACATACAATCCTGAGTTTTAACTACCCTAAGAAGAAGGCTTTTGAAAATATTGTTGGAAAAGGAGAAAATGCTGGTAACCAGCATTTTCTCCTTTTCCCACAATATTTCCTACCCAACCAGAGGTCTTAGGTTTATTTGTGTCTATTTCAAATCAGTCATCTACAGATGCTTTCAGTTTGAAAGAGTCTTAAGATTTGTTGTTTGGGATAGGGGTTAATCAAATAGCAGGTTATAAGATTTTCATGTAAAAGCATTAATAGTGTTTTGAATATAGAATTTTTTGCTACTGTTCATTTCATAATTTTCTAAAACAAGTTTGCAGCATTTGACTTCTGAAACATTCTTATGAGAATGAAAATATATTTTTGCATCACATTCTTTTGCCACAGTGTTTCACCTGTATTTATATATAACCTTATTGCTCTTTACCAGGCAATAATTTTGTAGACGAGTCCAAATTGACAGAATTAATTTCTCGGACAACAAGTGAAATGCGTCTTAAATGATGGTATTTGTCTTGTAAAGGGCAGAAAACAGTGTAGGAAAAGTAGAAAATGGTGGTAACCAGCATTAATAAAGTTTTAAAACATTTGTAACAATGATAGAATTTTGGCAAAAAGAGAAGTTGTTCACTAAGCAATTTCTCATTTTGCAAAAACATATTAACTCTTTACCAAACAACAAAATTTTAAAGGTGGGTATTTAGATTTTTCACATCTCACCGAATTAAAAAATATATATATCACTGAAATTTATATGAAAAAACGATACAAATCATCAATAATTAAGAATCATAAAATTACAAAAAAAAATTTTTTTGATGGTGTTCCCTTAAAAGGCTACGTAGCCTCTTAAGGTATTTTTAGATTTTGCGCCAAAAATCAAAAAAGCATTTTGGGAATTTGTCAAGTGACTGGCACGTGACTAATGACGCTTAAATTCCATAACATAACAAACATGTAATTATTTTCCATAATGTCTTCTTTGGACGCTATGTTTGAAGCTTCGTCTGTGTATTTCCGGTATGTAAATGAGCGAATTTCTCATGTAAAAATAGACCGTGTTACCCGTTGGAGTCGCCCTGGGCCGTAGTAAATCTCTAATTTCTCTTGTTGTTGGATGGTTTTCGACTACTGGGGTTTTATGAATGAAAATTAAAAGACTTTGGGAGTATAAGGATGATTTTTTTTTGTATTTTTGTAAAATTTTCGTCCCGAAATCTGAAGGGCCACCTTTAAGCCTAATGTAAGTTTGATACATTTGCAGATGACAAATCAATTATTATTGAAAAAAACTTCTGTTTCAAGGGGTAGGAAACATGGTTGGAAAAGGAGAAAATGCTGGCTACCAGCATTTTCTCCTTTTCCCACAGTGTTTTCAAAAACCTTCTTCCTTAGGGTTGTTTAAAGTTTGGATTGTATGGTAAAGAGTTGTGGTGCAAGACCAAAAAAGTTATCTGCAGGTGGTATCGTGTGAATTAATTTTTTGCAAGGTATTTTTAACCCCTTTACCAATCAATAGTTTTTACCGTGTTGAGGAAAAAAGTCTTGAAGAGATCATGGAAAAAGGAGAAAATTCTCCTTTTTCACCCTTTGAAAGGCAAATTGCACTGTTTATAGCCACATGTAATTTATTTTCTGCACATGCTTTCATCCTAGAGGCCTGTAGAACTTTTTTCCTATAAAGAGTTAACTATATCCATAAAAATAAGGCCTGTGTGTATGTGGGACATAACACATTATGCACCCAACTCACTAGAACAATGGCAACTAATCAAGCTTGTCCTAAATAATGTCTTAACTCTTTACCAAACAACAAAATTTTGAACTTGACTTGATTGAAAGCATTTGAAGACAAGAAATGGCTCAAATTACATGATAGATTCTGTTTGTGATAGAACAGAAAACATTGTGAGAAAAGGAGAAAATGCTGGTTACTATCACTTCATTCTTCATTTTCCACGTTTTCTGAAGCCTTCTTCCTAAGGGTAATCAAAAGTCAGGATTTTGCGGTAAAGGGTTAAACTCATTTACCTCATGTCCTGTAACAAGTTTTTAAGTTTTTTTTAAAAAAATTAATAAGAAGAATGACTTGAAGGAAATAACTTGAGAAAGGTACCCATTTGCTTTATGATAGAATCTGTATAGATGTATTTTGCTTTTCTGAAAGAAACATGAATGTTGTGGAAGATGAATTCTGTGCACTTTTTATATGTGAAAAATTTGATGAGATCAGAACTGTTTGTTTCTTTTCTTTGTAAAATGGTTGACCATCTTTTGTTAATTTATATTTCCTTTCGTCTAATGATAATTGTAATGTAATAAAAACTGTAGAAATTTATGTGACAAAATTGTTATAGTTGATAAATGCAGGGCATTTACATAGTCTGTAAAAACATTTTCATTCATGTACATGTATGTGTTATAGGCCAGAGGCCTTATTAACATAACATAACATGACATAATCTTTATTTGGCATAAAATACAAACATATTCATAGCCAATACAGATATATACAATATGCACGAGATGTGAAAAGGAAAATATATCTTAGTCGTACAAATTGAAAAAAAGTGTGTGTCAGTAACACATGAAGTACTTCATGTTTTCCAAAGGAATATGGGAAGACAGATACTGAAGTTGAAACAGTTTTCATCGCCTGTTTCTTCCTCTCATGTTTTCCATAAACGAGATTTTCCCTCATTGATCTAGATTCTAAGTCAAGCACTTTATCGCTTACACTTTCATTCTGAGTTTCACATTTTTTCACCCTGGCTTCCATATCTTGACAGTTTCTCTTAAGACGCTTTATCTCCTCTTTGCTTTCTTCTAACTCCTTTTTCTGGGATTCAAAACCACTATCTATGAAAGTAACTGTTTTTTCCATCTCGTTAACTTTCTTATCGAGGGTTGTCAATTTCGTTTGATCCGAGTCATTTTCAAAGTCAGTGTCTGAATAGAGGCTTCAATTTTATCGATCTTAGGTATCACACCTTTTAAGCTTTTTACATCCTACATGATTTGTGTTGCCCAGCTGGGTGGTGTAGTACTCGCTGGTGTTTGGAAACCATACTGAAAAGGTTGTCCAAAATTTGTGACCGGGGAAGCATTGAAACTCATCACAGATTGCACGTTCCTGTCACTGCTATCGAAAATATTGTGCTCGATTCGTGTACTATTCGCGGCTGGCTGATTTGGCTTGTAATGGCTGTCTATTTCTGTCTCTGTTGAACCACTTGCTTTTCTTTTCTCAGTCTTTTTCCTTCTTTTTCTTTGGCTTTTCGTCAAAGTTTGTTTTTCTGACATGTATTTACCCCTTTAAATTGCTTTTCATATAAAAATTATCCTTTAAAAGCCTATCCAAATGCAGATAAATCCAAAAACATAGAGAGCTCGTTAAACGTTCTTCACACCCATGCTCGTGATGTCATTATTACCGACTAAAATGCGTTATACAGTACTGCTTCATTCATTCACACATTATAGACTGGAGACCTTATTACTGAGTGAAATGTATTGTATTGCTTAATGAAGAGACACATTCTGGTTTTAACACAGTGCTTTCAGACAGGCAACAATGTGCAGTCTGATCTTAGATCTATCCTGTCCGCTATTTAATATTAAACTATAAGGCAAAACCTGTCTCTTCATTTTCAGTGGAATAGCATTTTTTTTTACCTTATAACGGAAATATTTTTTTATATGAAAGCAGAGTAGATCTCTCACCTTACCATTTCTCAACTGTTTTATAATACTTGTATATTAATGTTTATTGTCGTTCATAAGAAAATAAAAAAAAAGGAATGAAGATCACAGCATCTTTCTTATTCTCCAAGCAGTATTTAACCTTTTACCACACAATTAGACTTTTAACAACCCTGAGAAAGAAAGCTTTTGAAAACATCGTCGGAAATAGAGAAAATGCTGGTAGCCAGCAATTTCTCCTTTTTCCACAAATGTTCTCCACCCTTCCCAACACAAATTTTAATTTTTGAGTCACATAATGCTTTCAATTTGCACAAGTCTAAAATTTATAGTTTGGTAAAGAATTTAAAAGGACTTATGCCGCTAAATGAGGAGAAACCATGTTATATGTTATGTGACCATGATATAAGAGGAATTTAAAAACATACAGGGACATTGTATAGTTTAATTAGCCCAACAAAAAAATATCTGTGTTTAGAGTTTCGGTCCGAGATGCTGTAGGTAGGGTAGGTACGGATTTATTATTTTTTTTCCATAAACTTTTTACATGGACCACGTACAGAAATCACACCTGATAGACTTATTTTTTTCAATTGTAGAGTAAAAAGTGTAGGGTCGGCAGCATTTTCTAGGTAGGGTAGGGAAACCCTAAACACAGATATTTTTTTTTAGGCCTTATGTAGGAAAGACAATGGTTTGTTTACAATATTGTTTAAGTGTTAAATATATAGAATAATAAATAATGCTGTTTCAAATGAGGAGTATTGTATGTTGGATAGACTTTTAAAAGGTATTTTGAATGACTTTCAAGTCTTTAACACACCACAAAAATGTAGACTTGTCCAAATTGAAAGCATTTGCAGGTGTCAATTTACTTGTTGTTCACTTGGTGAGATTTGGGACAGGGTAGAAAACATTGTAGGAAAAGGATAAATTGCTGGTTACCAGCACTTTCTCCTTTTCCCACAATGTTTTCTTAAGGCTTCTTCTCCAGGTTAAACCCAGGATTGTGAGGTAAACTGTTAAAGGGGCTTATTGAAATTTTTGCTATATTTTCAAAATTTTTCTCAAACACTGATTAATACTTCAAAATATACTCTTCCCTTTAAGCACAAAAAAAAGAAAGACACAGGAAAAAGAAGCAAATTCGATGTTGAAATAATGGTATGTTGCTGTGCAATCATTAACTCTGTCTGTCATATATGACATCATCCTACTTTATTTGAATAAGATCCCATATAATTGATGCATGTTATTTATCATGTGACATTCCCACAAACCTTGCAAAATTCTGGTGCAAATTCCAAAAATATATTAAAGAGAGCATGTAGCATATTTTTCATTTGTCTGTATTCTTTACTGATGATATGCCAGCTATCACCCTACTTAAATCAGTGATGAACAATACTTGAGGTTTGGTGAGATTATAAAAAATCTCTCCCTTTAATGGCTCCCTTTAAGAAGAATTTACTGAAAGATCAAACATTTTAAATGCGTCTCATGAGCTTGTATAATTTCTGTAGATAGATCTTTATCTTTAGTACACATGCTTTTCATTGGGAAGAATAATTTATTTTGAAAAAATCTCTCTTGAATATATGGTTTGCTACTAGAAAAATTCTGCTAGTGGCCTTTCACAACTATAGTTTTCTCTGTGGCCAGTGCAGAACAAGATCAGACTGCACACAAAGTACAGCACAATCTTTGATCTATGCTGCCCGCTTTGGTTAAACATTCTTTGGCAAAGCAACCTTTGCAAATTGCAATTATATTAGTCTTATATGGGTGTATTTGGCACTCTAGTGGTTAACCCCCCAAACGACCAACTTGAGGTGTTTGCAGACAACAAATTAAATGCAGCTCAAAAGATGATTTTCTGTCTTTGAAATAGTACAAAACATTGTGGGAAAAGATGCAAAATGCTGGTTACCAGCATTTTATCCTTTTCCCACAATGTGTTCCAAATACCTCTTCCTTAAGGTCCTCATGATTGTTAGACAAACGGTCAAAATTACTCCTATAAATATTTTTTTCAATGAAAGCAGTGCAAGAATTCATTTGTACAGGATAAAAGAAAATATTCCAATTGTACTTGCAAATGTAAATAGTGACGACTGTTTGTTGGTTTGTGGGTAATGTGTGCCATTGACTCTATTCATGTTTGATTCAGCATAGACTCCCGTCTTCAGGTAAATAGATAAATAAAAGCACAAAGCAACCTCATAAATGAATTTGAAAAGGCTTTTTGAAGGTTTTTCAAAAGAAGAAACCTTGCATTCATCATCAAGTATTAGAAATGGAGATGAAAATTAGATTTATGAAATGTTGAAGAGATCATCGTCTGATATTGGAAATAAATCTATTTGAATGGTCATATTGATTTATAACTTGTTTGTAAGATACTTTATTTTACTAGATCTTTTCTGAAATAATTGTGAGCCATTGGAGTAAATTGTTGAATCAAACTATTGTTTTGATGAATTGGTATCAGAAAGTTTGAGACATACTTAGAAAAGCAGCCTCAATTCACTTTTCTACGTTGACTTGAATTATCGTCAGTCTGTGCCATATTCAATATCTTCCATTTGAAAATTGCTTGTAGATGGATTAGCTCTTTACCACACAATGGCGACTTTAATGACCCTGAGAAAGAAGCCTTTCTCTGGTAAAGAGTAAATTCTGTAGTTAACTCTTTACCAGACTACAAAATTTTAGACTTGTCCAAATTGAAAGCATTTGCAGATGACAAAATAAACGTGACTCAAAAATTGAAACTTGACTTTAGAAGAGTAGAAAACATTGTGGGAAAAGCAGAAAATGCTGGTTACCAGCATTTTCTCCTTTTCCCACAATGTTTTTAGAAGGTTTCTTCCTCTGGGTCGAAAAAAAAAAGGGATTGTTTAGTAAAGGGTTAATTGATGCATTGTTCACAGCATCCATTTGCTTTTGAAAAGACCTTTTATGTACACGCTTAGACCCGTCCCGAATGAAACCATTTGCAGACTGCCTATTAAGTGTGTCTCAAATGATAGGATTTTGCTTTGAAAGGACAGAAAACATTTTGGAAAATTTTCCCACATTGTTTTCAAAAGCCTACTTTTGAAGGGTCATTAAAAAAGGATAATTAATTCTTTACCAAACAAAAAAATTTTAAGTGGATGCAGACAACAAATTAAACTCAAATGATAAAACCTGTGTCTGAAAGTGTAGAAAACACTGTGGGAAATGGAGAAAATACTGTTCACCCACAGTTTCTCCATTTTCAACAATGTTTACAAAAGCCTTCTTCTTCAAGGTTGTTTAAACAGTGTGACAAAGGGTTAACATGAATTAAGTTTTATCATAACATGAAAAAAAGCAAAAATATAGTTATAAAAGGAGAAATTGAGCAGTTTTGACAAAAATATCTCTTTAAATATACATTGGGCTTTTTTTGAGAGTAGTTATCCATTTTCTCTTACTGTAGTTTTCCCTTTATTTGTGGTAATTTAGACTCGTAAGGGTTATGACCTATCAGTTCTCCTTAACCAAAATATCCCTCTATATTAAATACCGTTTAGAGAGGAGGCTCTCTGAAATATTTTGAGAAAAAGAGAACACTCTGGTAATAAGTATTTTATCCTTCTCATACCATGTTTACTGTCCTTTTAAAGACAGACTTAATCATTTTAGCAGCAAAATTTTATCTTTGTTCTGATTGAAAGCATTTGCAAGTTATGAATATAACTGAAAACGTGAAAGTTGTTTTCAAAAGAGTAGAACATATTGTGGGAAAAGAATAAAATGCTGGATATCAGTATGTTCTCCTTTTCCCACAATGTTTTCTAAAAGTCTTTTTGTTTAGGGCCTTTGAAATTCTGGACTATTCAGATTGGATGAGTTTGAAATATTGTCATCTGTTATAGAGTTATAGGATAGGGCACCCTAATGGGATTCATGTAACATTTGTGTAACATCGCCAAAATCGTACGGATTCAGCTAAGACTCGGGTAATCCGTAATCAAGGCGAGGAACCAGCGTGTATCAGCCGATCGATTACCTGAGTCTTACCCGATCCGTACATTTTTTTGGCGATGAAAGGCGATGTTACACGTCTCTCATTAGGGTGCCCTATCCTTAAGATAATTGCAAGTTCCATTTTATTTGTAGTGAGAGTATCTAGTATGACTTGATTGGATGGGCATTGTGAGGACACAGGATGGAGAGTCGGACACTGCCACAGATTGAGGACAAGGAATTGGAGTTTACTATAGACATACAGGATGCACAGTTTAACCATGAAGGATGGTACTATCTAGTCATTACACTCCACAGTTCATATACCAAAGATTTCAGTCAGGTAATTTTGATCTACCCTATTTGTTAGTTTAGCCTTTCTACATGACTGAGAAAACTTTAAATTTCTTTTTGGTTAGAGCTGTGCTATTTGGTTTGAAGTTGCAATCATACCTCTTATGTTCAAATTATAGTCCTGTCGTCCTGGGGTAACAAATTGTACATGGGCTTGATATTGTGAAAACTTTAAAAAGCTTCTTGTTTCTAACCATTTGGTCAAGAGCCGTAATATTTGGTTTGTAGCTTTATCTCGTGAACTTCTACCAGAATTCAACTAATTGCATCCCTGGAATCAAAATTATTCTTGTCTTTGGGGTCACAAATTATACATGGGCTTACACAGAGAAAACAGTTAGCCTGTAATATTTTGTATGTAGCATGATACTGGTGAGTTCACTGTTCTACTAAGCATGTTCACTTTATTGCCCTGGGGTCAAAATTAGTCCCATTCTGGGGTTCACATGTGTTTTATAAAGTGGAAACTATACATATCTTTCTGTTTCTATAGTGACTGTTCTCAGGTGAGCAATTAAGGGCTATTCTTGCCATTTTGTTTCATTTATAGGTCAGACTGAGAAAAGGCGACAAAGGTCCATTCATTTCTCAGAAAGAGGTCAGGACAAACTTCACAAAGCAGGAGGAAAATGCCCCTCTTAGTTTCTTCAAGGACAAGAAATTCACATTTAGAATGCCAAGAGGTAGGAGCCTTTAATTTCTGCTTTAATTAACTCATTACCAAATGACAAAATTTAGACTTGCCCAAATTGAAAGCATTTGCAGATGACAAACAAAAAATTGCTCAAATGATGGGATTTGTTCTTACAAGGTTAGGAAAAATTGTGGGAAAAGGATTGATTGATTAAAGGGTGTTTTATGCAGCTTTCAACATTATTGCAGTCATATCACAGCAACAGCTCACATATTCATTTAATTCCTTGGTTTCACCAGTACTAGGCATGGGCTTTGAAGTGTCTTGCCCAAAGACACTCCCATGAAAAACCCAATAGATCAAACCAGAGGCCTCCAGGTCATAATTCCTATGTCTTACCACTGTGCCATGCTGGTGTTACCAGCATTTTCTCCTCCCACAATTTTTTCAAAAGACCTTTTCCTCCGGATTGTTTAACGCTTTACCACATGATCAAGACTTTTAACGACCCCGAGAGAGAAAGCTTTTGAAAACATTATGGGAAAAGAAGAAAATGCTGGTAACCAGCATTTTCTCCTTTTCCCATAATGTTTTCTACCCTTCCCAAAACTAATTTCAATTTTTGATTCACATTTGAATTGTCGTCTGCAGATGCTTTCAAATTGGACCAGTCTAAAATTTGTCGTTTGGTAAAGAGTTAACATGGGATTGTTTGGTAAAGGGATAAATTATGTGGTACCATTTTCATGCTCAAATGATAACTGGATTCATTTAGGTATCAATTTACATATTGTATTTGTACCGAGAATATAACACATCTACTTTCATCAGCTGTAATTCATAAGGCATCTTAACTCCTTACCCCACCAGCAACAAAAATTTTATACCTGTCCAAACTGAAAGTGTTTGCAGATGACAAGTTAAATGTAGTACGATTGATATGATTTTTAGTAGAAAACTTTGTGGGGAAAGGAGAAAATGCTGGTTACCAGCATTTTCTCCTTTTGTAACAATCTTCTTAAAAAGTATTATTTCTCAGGGTCTTTCAAACATAGGATTGTTCTGTAAAGGGTTAACACTGGACTAGCATAACTCATTACCACACAATCCCACGTTTTACAGACCCTGAGGAATAAGGCCTTTTGAAAACATTGTAGGAAAAGGAGAAAATGCTGGTAACCAGCATCTTCTCCTTTTCCTATAATGTTTTCTACTCTTCCCCCAAAAATTATAATTTTTCAATCACATTTATTTTGTTGTCTGCAGATGCTTTCAATTTGGAGAGGTCTGAAATTTTGTCGTTTGGTAAAGAGTCAATGTATTATTGGTCCTTTGGATGGTAAGAATCACCTTGGTTACCTTTGCAGAAAGTTTAGATCAAGATCAGACAGCACATGTTCTGGCTGAAACAGTTTGTTATCTTCGCTTAACTGTTAAGAATCTGTTAAGATTTTCAGAAATTTGCTGCAAATTTCTGAAAATATATTCAGATTTTAGCAAAGGTTTTGTTGAAAATTTGTTTAGGCAGTAAGTCTCATCAAGATGGTATTTTGTCAATTCCGCTTGGCTTTACCCACTTCCACACAATAATTTTAAGACCATCTGAAAATAAACATAAGTACATGTAACACAAAAAAGAAATGCTGGAAGATGAAAAAAAAAACATGTGTGTTTCATGAATAGCATTCAGAATGGCGTGCTACCAACACTATTTCATGCTTTCATCTATTATTTTTAAAAAAGAGCGCCTTCTATCGAAACGAAGAACCTATTTTAGGGAGTATTGGCTTAATTAAATTATCACCTGTAGACCACTTGTTTTTATATGTGAACAATGACATAATGATTTGGTGAAAGGAAAAAGTTACTTGTTACAAGCAAGTTCTTCAGTCATGTACATGTATTTAACTCTAATTCTAATTCATATTGATTATCAAAATTTCCCTGCAGAGTATTCTGTTAGCAAATTATCTCTAGGAGGTAAATAAGTTAACTCTTCCAGACAACAAAAACTTTACACTTGTTCAAATTGAAAGCAGTTACAAGGTGACAAATTAAGTGTTGCTCAAATTATGAAACTCATCTTCCAAAGGGTAGAAATCATTGTAGGGAAAGGAGAAAATGCTGGTTACCAAAAGTTCTCCCTTTCCCATAATGTTTTCATTAGCTATCTCTCTGGGCCATTGAAAATCAGTATTGTTTTGTAAAGGTATAACCCTTTAACAAACAATACCTAACCCTATTGAAGTTCGCGTTTGAAAACATTGTTGGAAAAGGATTAAATATGCTAGCAATCAGCATTTTCTCTATTTCCACATGTTTTTTTTACTTTTTTAATATACAAGTTCTTTTATTTTGGCCATAATTAATTTGTCATCTGCAGATGCTTCCAGTATGGACAAGCCTAAAATTTTGTTGTTTGGTAAAGAGTTCAACAAAATATGGTAATTTTAGGAGTTTGGTGTAAAAGCTAGTGGTGACAAGCTGGCTTGATAGCCTGCTAAGTTATTGTACACAAACCCTCATTGCATTGAGAGATAAATGGGACTCAATGTCTTTGTAGCTTTGCTTCTATGATTTAATGGAGAAATAATTCTAGAATTTAGACATAATCACTCAACCTATTATATGCATTGATAAGAAACTACAATTTCCATATTTCCATATACATGTACTGCAAAAGGTTGTCTTGTAGATACTTCTGTCGCAGTAAATGAGAACTGACTTTAATCCTTTATTAGATGACAATTTTTAGACTGGTCCAAGCTGAAGGTATTTGCAGTCAAATAATTAAATGGGTCTTAAATGACAGAATTTGTCTTTGAAATAGTAGAAAATATTGTTTTGAAGAGCAATCTTTCTAAAGGACTTTAAAACAAGGTATAATTTGGTTAAGAGTGGTTACCCCCACAGTGGACTTGTGGCTCACGATTTTGGAAATATCCTTGTGAAATATGGATTTTCAACATAAATCAGATCCTTACCAACCAAATAATAACATTTTATACTCTTCCAAATTGAAAGCATTTGCAAATGACAAATGGATTATAGCTCAAATGATGATTTTTTGCTTTTATAGGGTAGAAAACATTGTGGAAAAAGGAGAAAATGCTGGTTATCAGCATTTTCTCCTTTTTCAACAGTGTTTTCAAAAGCCTTCTTCTTCAAGGTTGATAAAACTCAGGACCGTTTGGTTCTGGTGTAATTTCCTCATTTGACTTAATGTTTCAGTACTGGTCTGCTTCATGATGGAAAAAGACTGCCATTGGTGATGTGTTAATCCGTTACCAAATATGCATAATTTCGACTTCTTTTCTTTTACTCTTCATAAAAGAATTCAGTGCTTTTTTTTACGGGGAGAACTTTAAATGCTTTGTGAAAACAGGGACAAAGGTTACCACTATATTTCTCTTTATTTTCTCCAGGCTTCTGTAAGAATGACAAAAACCATGATGTGCATTTGGTAGTGGAAGCATTTGTTGCTGCAAATACATCTGCAGGAAGAGGACGTAAAGTAGGCGAGGGTAAATTTGCTATATACCCACGGACAAATGCACCAAGGATGAATCTGTATGCAGAACCTGGGGAAGACTATTACCATTTTACTGCAGTGATGTCATTACTGCGTACCCACAGTACAGACAATATCCAGATGCATTGTGGTCGAATACGAAGCACTTATTCCCTTCGTGAGATACCCCCACCCACTCCACCAACCCCACCAAGAACACCTCCAAAGACTTTAAAACCTAAAACAGAACCTGTTAGACAACCATCCCCAGTACCTCTTCCTACCCCAAGGACAATAAGGGATGAGCAACGACAACCAAGACCCTTACCCCAACCCCAACCAGCCCCACAACAGCTACCAGGTATGATGGATGGTGAAAGTACAAGACAACCTGGCCCAGGGACTCCAGTGAGTTCTTGGGGAGAGAATTTGTCTTTAGACCTCAACCTTCCCAAAACACCACCATTACCTCCTGCTGCAGATGGTAAAAAGGTAACTTATTGGTTGGATAAATTTTTGTACCTGTTATTTTTTTGATAACCATGAGAAAGAATCCTTTGAAAATACATGTAATGCTAAATTAAACAAGAAGAAAAAGGGGCAATTAAATACCTTGTTTTCTTCAGGTTGCCCCAGTCCAAAGTATCCATTAGCTTAGGGGACAGTTTAGATGAAAATTCAGACTGCATGATTTTTGCAATTTGATCTGGATTCTACCCAGGCCGCTAAGGCAATTCAAGTTGTGAAATAGTCTTGAAGGATTAATCTAATTTCTAATTCTACTATTCCAAGACTAGAAATTAAGTTAAGTCTAAGTCAATAAGTTGGCTAGTCCTGGAATTTAGAATGAGAATATTATTTAGATCTGATGGCACTGGATCATGGATCTACCCTGTGGTATATTATCATGTCACACGTTGCGGCCAAACAGTCTTTAATTTGTAATACATGTTTGTAATTCTTTCCTCTTGATTAAAAGTATTTGTGTTATTTACTCGATAAGTCTAAGAATCAAATGATCACCATTAACCCTTTATCACACAATCCTGAGTTTTAATGACTGTAGGAAACAAGACTTTTGGAAAAAGGGGAAAATACGGGTAACCACCATTTTCTCCTTTTCCCACATTTTCTTCCCACCTGAAAAAAGAAAACTCTAGAGCCATTTGTATTATGTCATCTGCAAATACTTTCAATTGATTCTTTACAGGATGACAAAATTTTGCACTTGTCCATATTGAAAGCATTTGCAGACAACAAATGAGATGGCACTAAATGATGGATTTTTTTTTTTTTAAAATAGAGAAAACATTGTGGGAAAAAGAGAAAATGCTGGTTACCTCTTTTTTTTCCACAGTTTTTTCAACAGGCCTCTTTCTCAAGGTTATTTAACTTAGGTTATGATAAAGGGTATAGACAAATCTAAGTTTGGTAAAAAGTTAAAAATAGCACTTTTTTTTCTACCTTGCAGGTGCCTGAACCACCATTAAAGGAGAGTAACAGGGAGACTTTTTCCATTGGTAGATCCTATACCCATGTTGCACCGAATGGAAGAGAAATTATAGACATGATTGTACATGGTGCTAGCAGTCTGCCCCTGACCCCTGATGGCAGGGTACCACAACCCTACACTGTAATGTAAGTGAAGATAACTCTTAACTCTTTACGAAATGACAAAAATGCAGACTTGTCCAAATTGGAAGCTTTTGCAGACAAGGGTAGGAAACAATGCAGGAAAATGAGAAAATGCTAGTTAACAGTATTTTCTTCTTATCCCACAATGTTTTTAAAAGGCCGCTTTCTCAGGGTTGTTAGAACTCAGGATTGTGTGTTACAGAGTTTTGAAAATTTTGAATTTTGAAATTTGTGTTTCGAAAATTCTTTTCCAGGTGTTTTACCGTATTATTCCTTAACCGTTTTCCGAATAATCCTGTTTTAATGACCCTTATAAAAGAGGCTTTTGAAAACGCTGGGAAAAGGAGAAAATGCTGGTAACCAGAATTTTCACCATTTCCAACAATGTTTTCCACCCTTTCAACAACAAGCCCCATCATTTCAGCCACATTTAATCTGGCATCTGCATGTGCCTTCAGTCTGGGCCAGTCTAAAATTTTGCCAGTTGGTAAATAGTTTGCCATCCTCTTGTGCTTTCAGTAAGTTAAAGACAGATGAGGACAAGAACAAAGTGACAGGATCGAGCTCTCATTGTTCTATCAACCCTACACATGCTCCGTCGTGGGAAGAAAGGCTTGTACTACATATTGATGAAAATTATGCGGAGGATGATCGTAAGTAAAAATTAACCAATATTTTATTGTATCATGAAAAAACCATATTCCTTTGGACATGTAGTTTAACTCTTTACCAAGTGTTGAAATTTTGGACTTTTTGAAATTCAAAGCATTTGCAGATGACATATCAAATGTGGCTCCAATGTTATTAGTTGTTTTTTAAAAGGGTAGAAAAAATTGTGGGCAAAGGAGAAAATTCTGGTAACCAGCATTTTCTCCTTTCCCCACAAAGTTTTCTAAAGCCTCCTTCTTCAAGGCAGTGAAAACTCGGGATTATGTGGTACAGGGTTAAGCTAAAATCTGGATCTTTTTTTTTAAATAATACCAGTAGTTGGCAGTTATTTTACAGGCTAATTTCAAACCAAACAAAAACTAGTAAATTAATACATTCCTTTGATTGTTCCAAAATCACTTTTGTAATCAATTTAATGTTTCTGTTTCAGAATTGGTAGTTACTGTGGCAGATGGAGAATCAAGGAAGTGTCTGTGTAACTACAGAATACCAATAGCTTATCTCACACCGTTCCATCAGTATCATTTAGAACTGAATATGGTATGGCTTCATAAGTTTCTACATTCTTTGTCTTTGAACCCTTCACCGACGCTGAGGGAGAAAGCTTTAGAAAACATTGTGAAAAAAGGAGAAAATGCTGGTGACCTACATTTTCTCCTTTTTTGTGGTATTTGTCGAAGACATTACCACTATGAGTTCAATATTGAATTTTGAAGACCATGTATCGTATTTTGTGCAAAGCCGAAGGAAGTAAACCCAATTAAACTCAATTTTCCTCAGGCAAATGAGTTTTTCGGTAGCACTCAGATATGTAATTGGAAATGGCATGTTAAAATAAACTGGGTGAGGCCATCGATCGTGGAAATAATAATTTTTGATTGAAAATAGCTTCACTCGCTCATAGCCTTCTATTGGCGCAATGATATATACAAAATTTGTCTACTGATCACTTGGTCCTGAGCTTTTTCGTTCCAAAACCAGTTCGTCCCATGGCTTGTTCGTCCCATGATTGCGCGCTACTCCATTTGATTGGGCATGAATATTTATAGATCGAAATAATTGATTGTAATGTTGGGAATTAAATGTTAACGGCCAAAGATATTTCAAAATCATAGTTTTCAGGTACAAACTTAATTTTATTCGATATATTCACATGGTTTCTCTATCCATCATGCATCCTACTGTCAAGTGACGTTACTCCTGACTCCTCCTAATTATCAAAGGGAGACCACCAATACACAAATAATCCTAACTTTGTCATGTGTACTCTCCCTTCAACCAAAAAGGTATTCATTTGCTTAGTAGGTTGACTTTCAAACCAATATTTGAATACTGTTTCTCTTTTTCTTTCAAATTATTAATTCCACACGATGGCTTCCTTGACAAATACCACTTCAGCGTTCTCAACGCTTTGATTCCACAATGCTTTCTACCCTATCAGCTTAAGCTTATTTGTATCAATTTTGAATTTGGCATCTGCAGATGTTTTGATTTTGGAAGAGCCTACACTTTGTTATTTGGGAAAGCTTTAAATATTTCTGTTGCAGTTCCTTGTTATCAACAGTTAGCTTAGCAGACCTTGACAATATTGCAAAAAAAAAACCAGGAAAAATAATTTACAGCAAAGGCATTACTTACTTTGATAATTATGGGGATGAAATTATATATTTTTTTCTCTATAATGGTTTAACTCTTTACCTACTACAGAATTTTAGACTTGTCCAAACTGATAGCATTTCCTCAGGGTTGTTAAATCTTAGTATTGTGTGGCAAAGGGTTAACACACATATTATGATACTGGAACTAACAAGTTATTGTTCTCCATTAGGCATTCTGATGTGTTTTCATGTATCAAACCCTTACATTTTTGTACAGTTTGTACTGATTGATTTTACTGTTTTTTATTGTCCCCACCATTTGCCCATACAGGCAACACCCCAGAAGGCTTTTAGTTTTGTTATAAGGAATAGTGCAAGATGCCGGTAGAAACCCATCCTAAGTAACAACTGATTCTTTAACATGCACATTGTATAGCAAAGTCACATGGGACCTCTGTTTAAAATCTCATCCGAAAGAGTAATTGTAAATCTGGGTTGGCCAGCTATGGGGATCAAACTCACACCCTCAAGTGTCCTGAGATTTGTTGCTTGCAAGTCTCATGGCCTACCACTTGAGCTATTCAGGCCAGTCTTCATGGTATAATGTATGTGTTTCAATTTTCGTGTATCATTTTCACATTTATGTATTTACATAACATTGCAGCCTGCAAGAGGTATACCACACGGTGTGAAGACTTTTGTTTCCTTAATAAGAAAGAAACCTAAACTACCTAGGGATCCTTCATCACCCAACTATCTGGCCTTGGAGGTATGTAGCCCCATATGCCAAGCCCCCGTGGCTCAGTCAGTAGTGTACAGAACCTGAGAACAGGGGATTGCTGGTTTGATCTCCGGCTCAGCCAATTTCTTTCCAAGGATTGATGATAGTCATTGTGACAGGTACAAAGGAACTACAGGAAAGCATGGATAGGTGCACTGGCTGCCGTGATATAACTGAAACATTGTTGAAAATGGAGTAATCACCGCACAATCAATTAAAAATCATATAGCTCTATATAGGTAACTGTATTCATCTGCTAACATTGAAAAAATAGAGATAAAAACTCAAACTTAATTCTTTACCAAACAACATGTTCAAAGTCGTAACAAATTTAAAAACATGGGATTTTTTTGTAAAGTCAGTGTATTATAGAATGGTATACCTGCAATACATACAGTCGACTCTCATTATGTCGAAATCGCTTATCTCAAAACTCCTGCTATGTCGAAGTCAAAGCTATGTCCGAACTTCGTGCCTCTTTATTTTATGTTGATTTTTGTTTTTATCTCGAAACCACTGTATCCAAATAACCGTTATGTCGAAGTAATTTTGAGAGCAATTTCGTATTTCGGATCATATTTTCATCCATATATCCGCTATTGTTTGTAGATAATAGGGTGCCAATTCACACGTTACGATATTATCTTAATTGATTCATTAGGTATCGGATTATAAAAGGTGTGAATAAGTTAGAGTATGGTTTTGTAGCATTGTAAACAGCGGTTCATGTTAGACTTACACACATCGTGAAAAAAACAATTAACGATAAGGCTTGTTAGTTTGCCTCTCTTGCTAATTGCTCATTCTTTGGGGGTGAACACATTGTCAACATTGTCGTGTATTAAGTCAGTCTGCATGAATACGGCTAATACATTTCTTGAATGCTCACGACGTCATCAGAAATGCAACTTAATTGTGCTTTTGCTATGGCCGAGCAAACCAGCAAGGGACCACTAATTTTTGGGTGATAACTGGTTTTGTCATTTAAAACAGAGGCACGATGTGTAAGCTTGATGTTAAGTCATACAATAAAAAAAACCCAAACATTTAGAAGTTGTTCCACAAAGTCATGACAACAATTTATCCCGATTCTTTTTTATGTTTACTCGTACTTCCAGTTTTCGGTAAGTCTGTCTTCGAATTCTTATATCGAACTCCTGTTATGTCAAATTATTTTTGTTGTCCCCAGGGATTCGAGATAACGAGAGTCGACAGTAGATAGAAAAGGATGATATTTTTTTCCAGGTGTTGCTGCGAGCTGTTCAGAAACCAATCAAAACACCACTAGGCCCTCTAATAGCTGTGGCTAGAATTGTTCCAGATTACTATAATTACAAGTAAGTTACTGAAAATCAATCTTGTTCAACATTTTACTCTTTACCACTTGACAAAATTTTAGGCTGCTCCAAATTGAAAGCTTTTGCAGACAACAAATTTTAATGTAATGAAACAGGGGAATTTTTTCAAAAAGAATAGAAAACATTGTGGGAAAAGGAGAAAATGCTGGTTACCAGCATTTTCTCCTTTTCCCACAATGTTTTCAAAAGCTGTCTTTTTCAAGTTCCTTAAACTTTGGGTTTGTGTTCTAAAAGGTTAAGACATTTTACTTACTTACCATACAATCACGAGTTTTAACAACCCTGAAAAACAAGTGGTTTTAAAAACATTATGGGTAAAGGAGAAAATGCTGGTAATCAGCATTTTCTCCTTTTCCCACAATGTTTTCTATCCTGCCAATTCTGAAATCCCATCATTTGAGCCACATTTAAATTTCTCGTCTGCAAATGCTTTTAATTTAGACCAGTCTAAAATTTTGTTTTGTGGTAAGGAGTAATTCATATTATCTTTAGGACATTGCTATAATGATGAAAGCTCAGCATAAGTCCATATCACTGATGGTTAATTTTGGGACTCTTTGGCAAAGTATGCCATTTAAATACTTCGAAAATTTAAAGGACAGTTTATCTCTTTTTTTTTTTTTTTTTCTTTTAAAAGAAATCTCTTGTACATGTATGCATTTATCATTAGAATACGACATAAATCAATTTCTCTAGACAATGAAAATCGAAAAATAAGCACCTATTACGTTAGATAGAACCTTTCTAGAGTCAAATGGTACTACTTTGGCATTATTGGTATTTTGCAAGCTATCATAAAAAATAGTGTTCGGAAATAGGTTGAGCTTCAACAGATTCAAAGACTGTTATTTTGTCAATTACATTTGCAGGAGTGATAATCTTTTAAGCCATCCTAGAAATGCTGGAGTCACAATGCACAATGTGACATTTCCATCTGCACATCCATCCAACTTTATTGTCACCCAAAGAAGTCAACATGGACATCCACAGGTAGATAGATGAAATCCTTATATGAACACAAAATTACATTTTACATTAACTCCAATAATGTTAAGAACCTGAGAGAAAAAGACCTTTAACAAACATTGCAGAAAAAGGAGAAAATGCTGCTGACCAGCATTTTCTCCTGTTTTACAAGGTTTTCTCTACTATCAAGGACTTGCATTTAAATGGCATTCAGTTTGTTGTCTGCAAATGCTTTCAATGTGGAAAAGTCAGAAAGTTTCTCTCTATGTTTAGTTGATGCAACTCACTTTGCTGCATCTGAATTGTTCATAGGTAATAGCTGTAATATTGAAGATAAATGTAAAAAAAAAAAGGCCTCCAAACCATGCTGAAATCAAAGTAAATTTAGCTACATGTATCAACGGAGGGGTTTTCTATTTGTCTTATCCAAAATAAGTATGTCATCTTTCCTGTATAAAGTGATAAGTATTTATCTATGTCTATCTCATTCTGACAAATTGCTTTATTCATCAATACTCCTCCAAGACATTTTTTCCATTATAAAAGCGACTGCAAGATACTTATAATTAAATTTTCTGCTAAATACTACAGTGGTACAGGTAGAGAGGGTATTTTAGAATTCACTGTGTAATATAGCCTTAGTTTTTTACTAAAATTTGTTGTAAGGCTTAGTTCTCATTAGGATTGTCTGGATGAGTTGATTCTAATGAGGACCTACAATATAGGTTTTATTGAAAGGCTAAATCATTAGATTTGATGACTGATCTGAAATTAATGTTTTTTGTGCAGCTTAGTTTACCTGGACGCCCTGATGTTCAGCCAGAGTGGAATCATCCATATTTGTTTGTGGAAGAGAGAGATAAAGCCACCCTCTTTACTCCTGCAGCTGCACTTGTTATAGAGTACTATGTAGCATCTATGGGTATGTTGTTTTATATCTGCTTTTTTAAAGTCATTCAAGTATATGGAGGAATATGAATAATCCTTTAACAAACAATTTTATATTTTAACAGGCCATGTGAACAGGGCTTTTGAAAGCATTGTGGGAAAAGGAGAAATTGCTGGTTACCAGCATTTTCTCCTTTTCCCACAATGCTTTCTGCCCTTTCAAGAACAAATTACTCATTTGAGTCACATTCTTATTATTGCTGCAAATGCTTTTGCTATGGACTAAAGTCTAAATTTTTGTTGTATGGTTAAGGAGTAACTCATCACTTTACAAAAAACTACATTTTTCACCAAGGCAGTTGAAAGTAATGAAAAACTTTGTGGAGAAAAACAGCAATTACAGGACAAGCAGTTGCTACTTTTTCCCATAGTATTTTCTATATTTTGAAAAAAAAAAATGATATCAGAGAAATATGTTGGATAGCTTTATAGAAACCTTGCCGGTGTAGCTATTATTCCTGTCAGTCTTTCAGAGAGCTGATTATCCATGACATGGGGAAATTAGGTTTTCTGAGGTACATCTAAAATGGTCTTAAACGTGCATCAGTATTCTGCAAGTGTTTAGTATGTCATTACAAATTTTCTTTATCTTCAACGAAATTCTGTGATACTGTGGATGGATTTTTTTGCACTTCACTATTTCTTTTTTTGATGGTCTTTTGCTAGCAAACCTCAGGAAATGATGAAACGATGATACATTTTGAAAATTTAAATGATTTTTTAAGTTGAATGTATCTTTCACAGACAGATTTTCTTGTTTGTGAAAAAAACTAGCATCAGTCAAAAGTTTTTTATATTTCAGTTACAATTGAGTAATTTTGTATGAGGGTATATGTCAAGCAATTACACTCACTTTTTCTAATGTATGTTGTTTTGCACAGAGCGATTTAAGAAAGGTATGTATTGAGCACTGTAAATCTGTAAATCCTTTTAACTTGTCCAAAATTTTGTTGTCTGGTAGAGTTGAAGGACAAACACACACAGTATGATTAAAGGACAAAGTAAGACAATGACTGAGGGACAAAGCCAGACATGATTTAAGGCCAAAGTCAGACATTGTAAAAGGCCAAAATCATGTTAAAGAGCATGTCAACCATTATGATTAAGGATCAAAGTCAAATATGATGATTAAAACTTGCAAGAAATGTTTTTTGTTCCTACTTTTCATAGACTGATGAAATTGACTTTTTTTGTTGATTAAGTAGTCAAGGTTTTTCATTTATTATTTTCTGCCATATTAATCTGATATTCTGTTTCAAGCATTGAGCTATACAAGCATAAAATGTATGTTCAAATTGTATGTGTAAATATTGAGTTTCAACGAAAGAATCATGATTATCTTTCAGAAAAAAGGCTATGTAATTGAAGTTACAAGCTTAATTTGAGCTGATGATTTTAAGCTTTTAATGTTAATTTTGTACTCTGAAAAGCCTCTGTTTAACGTTTGGGGGGAAGGGCAATGTGATTTAAATTTTTTATATATACTAATGTATTGTTTTCTTGTTCCATTGAGAAAGTGTGATTACAGCTCTACTCATTACATAATTAACTCTTCACCATACTGCAAAAGATAAACTTTGTCCAAATTGAAAGCAATTGCCTTTTGAAAGCATGGAAAACATTGAGAGAAAAAGGAGTAAATGCTGGTTACCAGCATTGTCTGCTTTTCCCAAAATGTTTTCAAAGACTTCTTTCTCAGGGTTGTTAAAAGTCGAGTTGTTTTGTAAAAGATTAAAACACTGGGATGCAGGTTTCTACACACTAACAGAGTTTTGCAAATTGGTTTGGATGTTATTACTTATACTAGTTTGTAATAGTTTATACATAACTCTTTTGAAAAACGGAAATTTTCAAAACTTGACTGATTTAACCCTTTACCACACAGCAAAATTTAAGACCTATCCAAATTGAAAGCATTTGCAGACGACAATTTCATAGTGGCTCAAATGACGCAACTTTTCTTTGATAGCGTAGAAAACTTTGTGGGAAAAGGAGAAAATGCTGGTTACCAGCATTTTCTCCTTTTCCCACAATGTTTTCAAAAGGCCTCTTTTTTAGGGGCGTCAAAAGGCGTCATTGTGTGGTAAAGGGTTAAAAAGCCACATTAGACGAGAGAGAAAATCTGGCCCAAATGAATGAGTACGTCTCTAACTTGGTAAAAGAGTTTGTAGGACAAGGAGAAAAATCGTTGTTAACCAGCATTTTTTCCTTTTCCCATAATGCGTTCAATAACCACCTTTGAAAGATTTATGGAATATTGGATCACTTAGAGAAGAGGTTAAATGAGTATGTGTTCCAATTGATGGCCTACATATTCAGTATTCAGAATGATGTTTTAATGCTTTTATTAAATATCTTTGATTCACTTTTACAGAAATACATTTATGGTATAATTACTTGTACATTTTAATGGTTCAAAGTGATATTTCTTCTTTTATATTAGCTTTTTGCTTATGTAGAACATTTCCCTTTCCTTTCTTTTTTTTTTTTAATCTCTGTTGGTTAAAAAATTTCCATTTTTGATGTCAGCTATGAAGTGATTTAACTTTGATTGCATTATAATTATATAAGGCCCACTAGATGCCAAATGTAAACAATTTGGGGGTCAAAGTGCAGACAAATTTAATTCATTTATACCATCCAAAAGTATGGATATTATCTAGATTCTGATATTGTGTTACAGTGCAATCTGTGAAAGTTCTTGTCCCTGGCAGAAAAAAATGGTATTGTAAAATTAGATTTAAAGCTTTTGTACTTTTGTAACACATTTTTTTCTTCCAGCTACTAGAACTTTGAAAGTTTATACCGTAACACAGTATCAGACTCCTAATAGTATCCATACCTTTAAATGGCTTGCATTCTGTACCTGTATTATTCTTGTTCAACCCTTTACCACACAATGACGCCTTTTGACGCCCCTAAAAAAGAGGCCTTTTGAAAACATTGTGGGAAAAGGAGAAAATGCTGGTAACCAGCATTTTCTCCTTTTCCCACAAAGTTTTCTACCCTATCAAAGAAAAGTTGCATCATTTCAGCCACTATGAAATTGTTGTCTGCAAATGCTTTCAATTTGGATAGGTCTTAAATTTTGCCGTGTGGTAAAGAGTTAATGGATTAAAAACAACAAGAAACTATTAAATTTGTCTGCATTTTGACTCCTGCATTATTTACTTTTGCCACCAGTGTACTTTAACTTGGACAAATATGGCATGAAGAGGAGTTTTAAGCACCACATGTATCTGATACTGTAAAATTGTTTTCAAACTTTTACTTTTGTCAAAAAGGGTGTACTGGTATACAGAAAATTAATATGGGCCTGTTCTAAGAACATTTGGGTCTCTGCTCAGCTGAGTACATGCTAAAACTTAAGATTTCACCAGTTCTTCAGATAGTTAGTAGTAAAAATTAGAGCGAGTCTTAAATTAACCCTTTACTAAACAATCCAGAGTTTTGATGACCCTTGCAGAGGAGGCTTTTGAAAACATTGTGGAAAAAAAAAAAGAAAATGCTGGTAACTAGCATTTTCTCATTTTCCCACCATGTTTTCTAACCTTCCAAAATCCAATTTTAATGTTTGATTCACAATTATTTAAGCCATCTGTGAATGATTTTAATTTTGACAAGTCTAAAACTTTGTATAACCCTTTACCAGCTGACAAACTGTAAGACATGTTGTTCATTTTGTTCTATAATTTGCAGACAACAAATTAAAGGCTGCTCAAATAATGTGATTTTTCTCTGAAAGAGTGGGAAACATTGTGGGAAAAGGAGAAAATGTTGCTTACCAGCATTTTTTCATTTCCCACAATGTATTCAAAATCTACTGTTTAAGGCTTGTAACAACTCTGGATTGTTTGGTAAGGGGTTAATAGAAAAAAATTACCATAATAGTTCCTTTATGTGGTATATAGAATTGTATTACATATGGTAACTTTGAAATTTTATGCTCAGCAAAGCAGAGTCCAAAGTAATTTTATAAGTAATGGCCAAGGGAAACTGGATTATTTACATCATTTAGCAATGTCCGACCAGTTCTGGAGGATGCAGGCCCCAGTGGCTTTCTCGGCTATTCTAATGGACCAGGAGATGTACAAACACTTGATTTCTAACCATGCTAAAGCTGGACTAAGAGTGGATGGGATTCCTGTACAGGTTTGTTGATTTTATGATCTGTTTTTGTTTGCCTATTGGGTGCCAAATGAAAAGAAATTGAAATTTTTAGTTTTTAAAAAAAAAACACATTAAATTAATTGTTGTTTCAAAGCAGCTACATGCTAGAGTGTCAGTATGGTAGATGTTTAGTGCAGTATGATCTTGATCTACTTAGATCTAAATAATTAACCCTTTACCAAAAGAAAAAAATCTAGACTGGTCCAAATTGAAACCATTTGCAGATGAGAAAATAATTCTTGCTCAAATGGTAAAATTTGTCTTTAAAAGGATAGAAAACACTGTGGGAAAAGGAGAAAATGTTGGTTACCAGCATTTTCTCCTTTTCCCACAATGTTTTCAGAGGGCTTTTTCTTTGAGGTTGTCACAACTTCAGATTGTTTGGTAAAGGTTTAATATGGATGATATAAGCACTTTAATATTGAATAAGAATTTTGTATACATTTCAAGGTTTAATAAACCAGTTTTCCAGTTTACAATTATCTTTCGTTATCTTCAGCCATTGCACTTTGATGTCATGTTGATAAATGGGGAAAATATGGAAGTAATTTCTTGTTTGTTTCAATAAGGAAATTCTTTTTTTCACCATGTCTTTTATTGGTTTTGACTCAAATATTTTGGTTTAAAATAAAAAATTGATAGCACATTGTTATTGCAGTAAAAGTATGACTGTCAAATGTAATTTGAAAAGCTTTGAAAGATTTCTTTACTGTTTACCAAGTGACAAAATTTCAGACTTGTCCAAATGGAAAGCATTTGCAGACAACATATACTGCTAGAATGGTGGAATTTGCTCTTGAAAATGGCGAAAACATTGTAGGAAAAGGATAAAATGCTGGTTACCAGCATGTTCTCCTGCAATGGCAAGACTTTCCAGAGGACTCTTTCTCAGGGTTGTTAAAACTTGCGATTGTGTGGCAAGGGGTTAAACCTCATAGTGCTACATTAAGTTAAAAAGTCATTCAACTGGTTTTAGTGATTGCAAAAGAGATCTCACATACTGAGATGGTTTTAGAGGGCTGTCTGTGGGCAAGGCCCTCCGGAACTCAAGCCAAGCACTGGTGAAATGCAGAAGGGACTGAATGAGTGAACTATCTACTTGATAAGACTGACATACTGTTGACAGTGATGAAAAACACCACTACAGTGTACCAGTACTTTTTACCAAACAATCCAAAGTTCTAATTATAGCCAGGTGGCAGGGGACTTTGAAAGGTTTATTCCCATTTCGTCTACTTCCCACTTCGTCTACTGTATTTCATTCCCATTTTGTCTACTCCAAAATTTTACTCAGTTCCGATTTCGTCTACTGTTACAGTTAAGTTATCTTTTTAATCCTTTAATTAAGAGCCCCATTGTCAAGGTCACAGGAGACCCCTATAAATAGGTTTTATCCAGGTTTTTCACACTTTTGTAAAAAGTAATTGATTGACTGTGTCCATAGTTAATTTAAGTATGGTGTAATAAAGTTAAAAGCTTGTTAGAATCAACGGGATTTTTTGATATTTGGCTTTACCCAGAGTCTGTTGACATAGAAAAATTCATTCCCATTTTTAAAGTACGGGTAAAAGATATGTATATAAGCAATTGGCGAGCAGGTCTACAGCTCAATCCATCGAAGGAACTCTTTTACAATTTAAAGGATAGCTACGAAATGTCTAGTTACATTTCAATTCTCGAAAACAGAAAACAAAGGAATACCATCAGTAAAATTAGACTCTCCTCTCATGATCTGAAGATAGAAACTGGAAGACATAATAATACACCAAGAAACATTAGATATTGTGAACTTTGCTCGTTACAAGATACAGAGGATGAATACCACTTTACACTTATATGCCCATTTTTCAAAAATCTAAGATCTCAATACATTGCTAAATATTATATAAAACACCCAAGTTTGCATAAATTTATAGAACTTTTAAACATAAGTAGGAAATGAGAATTAACGAAACTGTCGGTATATTTTGAAAAGGCATTTCGGATGAGACAAAATCACTACCTAGTCATGCAGTAGTCTTTCAGACTAAAGGATTGTATTTCTCTTCCACAATGATCATAGTCATTATCCCTCAGTTACTGACTTTATATCAGAAAAAAAAAATGTTATAAGTACGGTTGCATGTTAATTTTGTAGTAAGACTACCTATCAAATTACCTTTAATCCTTTGCCACACAATGCCGAGTTTTGACGACCCTGAAAGAAAAGGCTTTAGAAAACTTGGTGTAAAAAGGAGAAAATCTTGGTAACCAGCATTTGCTCCTTTTTACACAATGTTTTCCTCCCTACCTAAGACAGAAATCATCATTTTCGCAACATTTCATTTGTTGTCTGCATATGCTTTCAAATAAAAGAACATTACATTCCTTCTCCCTTTATCATGGTATCCACACATTTCAGTTTAAGAAAGCAAATGATAATTGCTTTTTTATATCAAAATAATGTATAGATCTTTTTCACTTTTTCTTTTGTTATTTAATTTAAATTCCAAATTATCTGATTTCTGTCTTTAAAATGTTGACATAAATATCAATATTTATTTGATTTATTGATTTTAAATTTTGTTTGCAAATTGAAAAAATTGTCATTTAGTAAATGAAAGTCAGAAAAGTAGTAAAAATTTAATTATTCCATTTAAATTTTACCCAAAAATGGTAGTAGACGAAATGGGAAGTAGACAAAATGGATGTAAAATTAGGAGTAGATGAAATGGGAACAATTACAGAAATAGTAGACAAAATGGGAGTAGACGAAATGGGAAATTACCCTTTGAAACTTGTTCACGGGTTTAGTGAATCATGTCGCCACCTCTCTCGCCTTTAGGTCGGGGCGACATGATTCGCCACAGTCATGAACATTTAGTTTCCAAGTCGTCTGCCACCTGACTGTATAACTAATAATGTAAAGAAAAGCAAGCAAGATGCTTTCACAATAGTGATAATTCTAAGTGGGCCGAATTAGCAAAGCATGTTAGCCTGCACAGACTGTGCAGGCTTACATGAGTTGATACTTTATGCTTTTTTAAAATTTTCTGCATGTAAAAGGACGATTCTACCTCAGGATGCAGTTGGTTGTTGGACAAATGGATTTTACGGATCAATAATTGTATGATGACTTGCTTGGTATAGTGCATTACGGAAATTTAAACCCCCTTTTGCCAAAGCATGGCTCATTATAATTTAGTGCAGGGAAAAAGCAACTTAAGAACAAGCATTCTAAGGCTTCTTTAGACCATTATCTCTCAGCATAGCAGAGAGTATATACCTAAGATCACAATGTACGTTTTGTGCAGCCTGATCATGAACTGGACTGCACAACACAGGAAATTTTTTTTTAACACATGTAGGTACTTTTGAGCGTTAAACTTCTCTGTTCGATGAACTGACTTTGTTTGATTTTTTGTTTCTGAATGAAATTTTGACTTCAGAGTTTGAGAAAAGCAATAAAGAAGGTAATTTCCTGCAGTGTTTACAGTGTGTGATTGCAGTTTGAAGCAATTAACGTATCGGTTAACCTCAATCTTGATGTATAGCAAAAAATTAATTGCACACTGGTTATAATTCATTTGCTAACATTAACTCTGTACCAAACAACAAAAGTTTAGACTGATCCAAATTGAAAACACTCTCAGACGACAAAGGCGGCCCAACAGACTAAGTTGGTCTTTGATAGGTCAAAAAACAAGCTGGTTACCAGTATTTTCTTCTTTTCACAAAATGTTTTCAGAAGTGTTCTTCCTGTTGTTTAAAGTCAGGATTGTGTGGACAAAGGTAGTTGGGAGATGTAAAACTAAAATAATCCATTGACTTCTGAAAAGTGGGTAGTAGTCTCAGACTGCATTCAAGTCCAGGTAGATCTTGTTCTGCCCTAATTGCTGTTATTGTAGAACCATGCAATACCCATGGTATATGTCAACTCTTTACTAGACAACAAAATTTAATACTTTACGAAATTGAAAGCTTTTGCACATGACATACAAAATAGTGGATCACATGATGAGATTTGACTTTGAAAAGGTAAAATCATTGTGAGAAAAGGAGAATATGCTGGTTACCAACACATGTATTTTCTCCTTTTCACATGTTTTCAAAAGTATTCTTTTGTTTAGTGTAGGGTTAAACACATCTTTGGTAAAGAAAAAACATTATCAGAAATCAGAAAAAAGAGACTTTTTTTTTTTGGCAATTTCTAACTTCAGTGTCCCTATTCACCAACCATACATACGAACATTTGAAAGTAACAAAGTTCTGATTGGCTAAACCATTTGGTTTAGCCAATCAGAAGTTATTAACTTTCAACTTCAGAAAATCTTGGTGAATAAGACAAAGAATGTTCCAAAGAATGGTTGGTGAATACAGACCCAATGTTTTTTTAACCTCAGGTTTACTAATTACTATAAACAGATAGCTTGTGTCATCATACAGCTGACCATTTTTCAAAACATTGTGCAACAGGAGATATTGCTCAGAATTAACCTCCTTTTTTTGCCAGCATGTTCTTATGTGCATGCATGTCTTAAACTCTAATTAAGTATAGTAATAGGTGTCATGTCTCACCACTGATCAGCAATTAGTGTTTTGTTTTTGCTTCATGTTGAGTGCATTCTACTTTCAATCCAGATACTTTTGTATGGCACTGAGGTAATAGGTGTGTCTAGCTGTGTTTGAAGTAGATATGTCTTAGTTCATCCATCCATCACCTTCCGTTCAGCCAGCATAACTCATGTGGTAGGCCATAAGACTTGTAAGCTACAGCTGTCCTGACACATGAGGTTGTGGGTTTCAGCCCCATGGCTGGCCACCTAAAACTTACGTTTAGTCTTTTGGCTGAGATGCTGAACCTATGTCCAGTGTGATAGTGCTATACCATGAGCATATTAAAGAACCACAAGGCTTAGCTTAGGATGGGTTTCCCAGTATCTTGCACCCACCCCTGTAACATAAGTAACAGCCTTTATGATGTGTTGCTCATGTGCGCAACTGGTGGCGACCATAAATAAATGGAAAAATAATGCTGTCACCTTAATGCAGGTTTGAGTTGACACAATGCCACTTGCAGACTACATTTTTACCTTGCAGCAGATCGCTTTTGGAAACATAGGAGCAAAATGATAAATTGCTCATTGTGGAAAATCTTCTGTTCAGCTCTTCAGAATCTCTCTTGACAGAAAGATATGCATAAATCATGCAAATTGTTTACTGCATTGAATTGGATTTGAATATTCATAGACATTATCCTGATTTGCATAGCTCTTTATTATCTTTCCAGTGTAGTTGGAAACAGGGCTGATATAATGGTGTGAATTAATCATTCTGCTTTAATGTAAACTACTTTAGTAATTTAGCTGCATTCCTTCTTCATCTTTTCTTTTTTCTTACATTATCTCTTGATGTAGGTAAAAGGTATCTTCAACAACTTTTCATAAAACATAGTAGGATAAGGAAAATAAAACATGATCAGAAAGGGCTTAATTTTTCTGAATGCAGTGCCTGTTTCTAAGTACAGAGAAATTCTAATTGTTAGAGACATAGCTGTAGATTTGAACCTATTTCATTTGTATTAAGATATACTTTAGGGTTGCTGTTCATATCCCCAGCACGGCGAATTCCTGTTCAAGGACTGATGATAGTACATTGCAATAGGATTCATTCCTCTCCCATTGCTAATCATTGTTTCGAAGATGGTTGAGTGGGAAAGCAGCCAGTGGTTTGGGAAGAATATTGTGTGAAGTGCTGGTTAAAAACTTTGGGGTCCTTATTCACAGACCATTTATAGTGTTATTTTCAAGACTTTTCTAAATTTGAAAATAACACAGATTTTGATTGGCTAAACTTATCAGAAGTTGTGTTACTTTCAAAATCTAGAATAAGACTAAGAATAAAACAAAGAATGGTTTGTGAATGTGTGCTCTGAAAAGCATTGATAGGTACACTGGCTGCCATGATGTAACTAAAATGATGTTGACAATGGTGTTAAACACTGTACAAACCATCAGACAAGCAAAATTAATGTAGATGCTGTATATTACACTCAGCAAAACTTATAAACCGCCCTTTAAGCAATAATTTGCATCACTGTCCAGAAAAAAGATGTTTCATTTGAGTTTTTTTTTTTGCAGAATGATTGATCAGTGTAAAATCATACCTCAGTCTAAGTCTGAAAAGAATTTATTGAAATGTTCTTGTTAAAAGAGCTTAATATTCATTCACTCAACATTGAAAACTGAAAAATAAAATTCTTGTAAACTTCATACTCGTTTTCTGGAATTGTATGTTTGTGCAGAAAATAATTTTCATGTTTTTTTCCTTATCGCTGAAAAAATTTCAATAATTTAAGCTTCTGCTTTTCACCTGTTTTTGCTCATAGACACCATGCATGTGCAATTGATGTGTTTTTCCTCTTTTTAAAAAGACATGCCTTCTATTGCAGAATCAAGGATATTTTCATAACATTACCATGGCTAACATCAAGATACATGGTACAATTTGTTTCCATTTACCTGTCTATTTTTTCACCAGTTTTTGTTCATAGACACCATGCATGAGCAACCAATGTGATTTCCCTCTGTTTAAAAAGACATGCCATCTGTTGGCAGAATGAGTATATTTTCATGACAATACCATTGCTAACTTCAAGGTATAATTATGTTACAATTTGTTTCCATGTACCTGTCTATTACTTGGTCAAATGTGCAGAAGAAGGAAAAGTGGCAATATATAAGTTTGCTGAGTGTATTAACTTTATATTGTGTTGTAATGTAAATTTCTTTATGAAGGCATATTCTGGCAAAAAAGTCAGTCAGAAAAATGAGACTGTGTTCAGCAGCTATTCAAAATTCAACTGTTTTTCTAAATTTGTAGACTATTCATTTGATTGGCTGAGACAGAATGCCTCGACCAATCTGATGGCCACCTCTTATTTCGAATTCAATAAACAATCCTAAGTCTTAACAACTTTAAGAAAGAAAGCTTTTGAAAACATTGGGGAAAAGGAGGAATTTTTTTCTTCTCCTACAATATTTTCAAAAGTCTATTTCTTTGGGGTTTGCTTACACTTGGGATTGTGTGGTAAAGGGTTGACAATCTGACTTTCGTATTAACCCTGTACCACACAGTTCCAAGCTTTAACAGTTTCAACAGCCCTGAGGAGGACGGATTTTGAAAACATTGTGGGAAAAGGAGAAAATGCTGGTAACCAGCATTTTCTCCTTTTCCCACAATGCTTTCTACCTGTCCCAATTCTTGAGTCATATTTTATTTTGTCGTCTGCAAATACTTTGAATTTAGACTAGCCAAAAATTTTGTGACTTGGTGAAGAATTAATTTGACAATGGTTCCAAATATTTTCTGTCACAGGGTTCTACAATGGTGACCAATGAGGGTAAAAGACCTACTGTTGGAGTTATATTGAGGCTTATAACAGATGAGGTTAGTATTCTCAAACAAACAGATGACCATTATGAATGCAGAACTTTCCGTGTTGATAGCTTAACCCATAAAGTGCCTTTCACAACTGTAGTTACCTTAGCAACCAGGGTTGATCAGTATCAGACTGCACAAAACATGCAATCTGATCTTTATTCTACATTGTCAGCTTTGCAAAGACATTTTGAAAAACAAGCAGTCAGAATTTTGATCTACACTGTCTGCTTTGCAAAGACATTTTGGAGGACAGCGACCTAAAAATTCCGATTATATGGATCTTATTTCTAAATTAAAAATGTCTCCCATGTTATTTGGCACTGTAAGGCTTAAAATACTTGTTTAGATCAGAATCTTGAAAAAGTCAAACAAAACCTTACTGACATTTTTAGCCCAAAAACAAGACTGAAACAAATGTAAATTCAAGGTTGCTGTTGGTCCAGAATGTCTCTGTCAAAGTTGACAGTGTAGATCTAAGATCAGAATGTGCATTTTGTGCAGTCTGATCTTGATCTACACTAGCTGCAATGGCATAGTCAGTTGTAAAAAGCTCTTTAAGGGTCAGTGAACAAAAATTCTATTTGATGAAAAACTTATGTTTGTTTAATTTTTCCTAATTGAGGCTTTTGAGTGGTTAAATGGACAATACTGGTGATACTTGACAAGCTTTTAACTCTTTACAACATGACAAAATGTTAGACTGGTCCAAATTGAGAGCCTTCGCATACGACAAATCATATGAGGCTCGAATGATTGCATTTGTTTCTGAAAGGTTAAAAAACATTGTGAGAAAAGGAGAAAATGCTGGTTACCAGCATTTTCTCCTTTTCCCACAATGTTTTCAAAAATTTTTATTCTTAGGGTTCGTTAAAACTCGGGATTATGTGGTAAAGGGTTAAGGCTTTTTGAGGATTAAGATTGAGTCTTAAGACAAAGAGATTATATTAGATTATGAATGACTTTTTATATACAATACTTTGCATCTGATGGTACAGCATTACAGATATAAGTTGGAATTTGGAAAAAAAACTTATTAAGGCAGTTTAGAAAAATGTTATTAAGTCATTACTAAGACAAAATTTTAGACTGGTCCATATTCAAACCATTTGCAGACAACAAATTGAATGTGATTAAACTGATTTGATTTGCCTTTGAGAGGGTAAAAAACAAAGTGGGCAAAGGACAAAATACTGGTGTCCAGCATTTTATCCTTTTCCCAACAATGTTTTAAAATTAAAAAAGTCCTTTCCCTTGGGGTTGTTAAAACTGGGGATTATGTGGTAGAGGGTTAAGTTAGCCTCTGACAAGCTTATTAACACTTTATCAAATCATATTTCAAAAGCCAATAAATGTCAGATACATTTTATCACATTACCAAATATGCAAATTATAGGCTGGAGTATACAAAACCCTACTTACACACATTGTAGTTTCTATTAATAAAACCTGATTTACTTCTCTGAGACAAGTTCAACCCCTGTCCTGCTAAATAACTTACATGAAACTTTCAACCCAATTGTAAAAACCCAAATTTTGCTATTTCAAAGGTACTTTATGGAGGAAAAATATGTCCTTAGCGGACAGTGTAGATCCAAGATCAGACTGCACATTCTGTCTGTGCAGTCTGATCTTGATCTACCCTGTCTACAAAAGGTCAGTGAGTCACACTTAGCAGCCTAATGGTTAAAATGATGTCAGATGATGTATCTGACTCATGAACTGGTGGTTGTATATTCAGTAGCCGATTTAGGCAAACTTTATTTCTGACAATCTTTTGCATCTCACCTCTGATGCATGTTGGAAAAGTAGTCAGTGGCTTGGAAAAAAAGTTGGTGTGAGAAAGCCAGGAAATGCATGCATAGATGAACTGAGTGCCATGATATGACCTAAGCTGTCAACTTTCAACTCCAATACAAACAAAATTAGAATTTAAATAGAATCTAGAATGGTTGAATACAATCTTTTTGTTTGTAGATTCCTGAATCCATGGTATCTGTGAGTAACCTTGACAACCTACCAGCCTTGGATATGTATCCCCCTAGTGAGGTGCCCGGGTATTACAGGTCGGAGTCTCCTGAAGTTCTCAGAGTCCAATCCCGAGGAAGTCAACCACCAGCCTCCACTCAGAAACCTGCCCTACAGGAATCTCCGTTACCCCCACCCATGACACCCAAAACACCACCATCTTTCAGACAGGAAAAAGAGAGACAAGAAAATAAAGGGAAATATGTTCTACAGAGAATCAAGAAAAGGCCATTATCAGTAAGTCAGTCTTATTTTACATGTATAATTTTGTTAACAAACCTTTAACTCTTTAAGGGCCTTTCACAACTATGTGGATCAAAATCAGACTGCACAAAACATTCAATCTGATCTTTGTTCTACAATGACTGTTTTGCTAAAACACTATAGACAAAAGCAACCATGAGATAGCAATTACATGTATATTGGTCTCAATATTAGTCAGAAAATATCTGCTGGACTCATTTGACGCTGTAAGAGCTAACCGATTTATACTGACAGGATCTCTTATTGTCTGTTAATCAACATACAGTATAGGTAAATTATTACCCAAAATTATTATCAGGGGCTGGTGTTTTAGTCATTCTGTATTTAGTTCCATTTTAACCTTCCGCGAGCAGCAGTCTGATTGGCTGACAGGTTCTGTCTCAGGGAATTAGATGGCTTGTCTCAAAGAAATTTTTAGCCAAGAAGGTGACTAGTCTTGGAATTTATAGGTAGATCACTATTTTAATGGTAAATGAAAATAGCTTCACACTTAAGAAAACCATCCATTTACCCTTTCCCAAATCATGAATTTTATATAAAGTTGTTACAATAGATAATTATATGATGATAATTGAGCCTTCCTTTGTGAAAAGGAGGCTTAATGCATATGCAAAAAGTATTTTTCTGTATGGCAAAAACCATTCTTCCTCAAGATGCAGTCAATTGTTAGAGAAAAATAGATTACATGTATTTCATGGATCCATAATTATATGATGGCTTATTTGGTCACAGAGATGCATTAAGCCTCCTTTTGCCACAGCATTGCTCAATTATATATGAAATAATTACAGATAGATGGACCTACAAGCGAGTTACCATCTGATGTGGTACATTGTTTATTTATTGTGTGTAAAAATATCATTCATTGTTGGTACATGGTCCGCATTTGTGGTTCCTAAGCTACTTGTCACCTTGTGGCTTTGTCCAGAAATTAAATGTTTGAATACAACTTCTACTGGTGGAAAGTCTGGCAAATAGGGAAATCACACAGAACAAACAACCTGTGTGGCCTAGTGGTTAGTGTGGTGGGTTACAATTTCTTGGCTCAATCCTCACTGGGTTTTCAAGGGACCATGCACATGCACATTCTCAGTCATGTACTGCCGAAACTAAGAACAACTGAAAAACCAAATTTGTCAGTTGCAAGTGATTTTAGTGCCCACTTGTGCTGTCTATTAAAGATGAGAAGTTTATTGGTTCAAGGCTCACATTCTCTGCTTAAAATTCTGTGTTTAACCCTTAACCAGACGACAAAATTTTAGCCATGTCCAAATTGAAAGCAATTGCAGACGACAATTTCAGTGTGGCTCAAATGGTACAATTTTTTCTTTGATAGGGTAGAAAACATTATGGGAAAAGGAGAAAGTGCTGGTTACCAGCATTTTTTCCATTTCCCACAATGTTTTTAAAAGTGTTCTTTCCCACAGTTGTTAAAAGTCGACACTGTGCAGTAAAAGGTTAAATGTTTACCAGACAAAAAAATTTAGACTTTTCCAAATTGAAGGCAAACAAGGAATAGGATATGGTTTAAATTATCAAATTTGTCTATACAAGGGTAGAAAACATTGTGGGAAAAGGAGAAAATGCTGGTCACGAGAATTTTCTTTTCTCAGTATATTTTCAAAAGCCTTCTTCCTCATGGTGATTAAGACTCAGGATTATATGGTAAAGAACTAAAAGTATTCTTAGCAGTTCAGGGTTCTAAAATTAACTGAATACATTTGTGGAATATGGGTCTTACTGTAAATCTATATATAGCTTTCTGTTGAACTCTTTACCAAATGACCAAACTATAGACTTGTCCAAATTGAAAGCATTTGCAAGCCACAAATTAAAGATGGCTGAAAAAGCAAAATTTGTCCTTGATAGGATAGTAAATATTGTGGACAAAGGAGAAAATGCTTGTTACCAGCATTTTTTCCTTTTCCTACAATGTTTTCAAAAGCTTCTCCCGCAGAGTTGTTAGAAGTTGGGATTATGTGGTAAAGGGTTATGCAAGGTTTGGTTGTCACTGTTGTTTATGAATTATCATTTTCTCAGTCATGAATAAATATTACTTCCTAGAATGCTGAGACCAACTCAGATTCTTTTGCAGATAGATTGAGAATGGTGTTTTGCATTTGGAAAGTTTATCAGGCAAGGCATAGGCGCCTTCGGCTCACTGGATAAATTTCTGGATCCAAGCCTGCTATACTTTCCAAATCCAAGACACCAATCATCTATTCTATTTATCCCATTTCTCGTTCATAATCCATATGATACTAAATTGAAAATTTGGCTGCTCATACCATCAAGCAATGGGGCTAGGCAGACCTTTGAAACTATCCACACATTTGCAAGAATATCAGTTAGGTTTCAAAGGAGCAATCCTCTCAGAACTTATTCTACAATGCAATGAAATGGCATAGGTTGAATCATAAGAGAGCCTACGATTCCTTTTACAGAAAGGGTACCTATAACCCTTTAAAGGCTCCTGCATGGCTCTGTGGAAAAGTGTAGGACTCACACCTTGGAGGCCCCTAGTTCAAGCCTCACTGGAAGCACTGGGTTTTTCACGGTAGTGTCCCTGGGCAAGACACTTCAGAGCCCCAGCATATTACTGGTTAAACCCAGAACATACATGTACATGAATATGTTTGCTGTCACCATGATATGAATTGAATAATTTGAAAGTGGCATTAAAAACCATTCAAACAGTCATTCAGTTTAACCCTTTACCATACAACAAAATCCTAGACTTGTCTAAAGTGAAGGCAGTTGCAGACAAATACATGTACATGTGCTTGAGTGTTGCTTAAATGATGGGAATTGTCTTTGACAGGAAAGAAAACATGCGGGAAAAGGAGAACATGCTGGTCACCAGCATTTTTAGCTCACCTGAGCACAACGTGCTCAAGGGGAGCTTTTAGGGTCACGCTGTGTCCGTCGTGCGTCGTCCATCGTGCAGCGTCAACAATTCCTTTAAACATCTTCTCTTCCTAAACCGCTTGGCCGATTTAGACCAAACTTGGCTGGAATGTTCCTTGGGAGGTCCTCTTTAAAAACTGTTCACAGAATTTAATTCCATCAAAAACTCTTGTTGCCATGGCAACCAAATGGAATTTTCTCAGAAATTCTTTAAAAATCTTCTCCTCTGAAACCGCTGGTCAGATTTTAAAATAATTTCACAGAGATGTTCCTTGGGTGACCCTTTTCAAAAATTGTTTGCGAAATTTTGATCCGTCAAGAAACATGGCTCTGGTGAATGGGGGCTACTTGCACTATACAGAAATGAAGAAATTCTTAAAAAATCTTCTTCTCTGAAACCACTGGTCAGATTTTGAAATAATTTTACAGAGATGTTCCTTGGGTGACCCTTTTCAAAAACTGTTTGCGAAATTTTGATCCATCAAGAAACATGGCTCTGGTGAATGGGGGGCTACTTGCACTATACAGAAATGAAGAAATTCTTAAAAATTCTTTTCTGAAACCGCTGGTCAGATTTTGAAATAATTTCACAGAAATGTTCCTTTGGTGACCGTTTTCAAAAATTGTTTGCAAAATGCTGATTCGTCAAGAAACATGGCTGGGGGGGGGGGGCACTTGCACTATATGGACATGAAGAGGAATTTCTCAATTCTTCTTCTCTGGAACGGCGGGTCAGATTTTGAAATAATTTCACAGAAATGTTTCTTGGGTGACCCTTTTGAAAAATTGTTAGGGAAATTTTTATCCGTCAAAAAACAACAGCCAATTGTTATCACCTGCATGTGGTGCTCTTGTTCGACTTATGTTTTTAGTCACTATCGAGCATATGCTCTTCTTCAAGAAATTGTCCTTGGGTGATCTATCCAAAAATTTATTTGCAGAATTCTGATTCATCAAAATCATTGCTGTGGTGATGATTGTAGGGGTGGTGACATTTTGAAATGACTTTTACAGGTGACCTTTTCAAAATTGCTTGGCAAAATAATGATTTTGTTTCCAAAGTTTCAATACCTCAAAAAAAAAATTGGCTATGGTCCTCTCAAAAATTCAGGTGAGCGATCCAGGGCCATCTTGGCCCTCTTGTTTCCTTTTCTACAGTGTTTTCCAAAGCTTTATTCTTCAGGGTATGAATGCACCAAACTGTTTGATAAACAGTTAAAATATGCAGTCTGATCCTGGATCTTTACTAAGACACTCTAGCAAAAAGTAGCCCAGAAATTGCAAATTGTTTCTGTCTTTTTGAAAATGTCAAAATCTTCACTACTGTTTTGCAGTCTGAGAGTTAAACTAATCTTTATAAAAAGAGATACAGGTACTATGAGTAATTGCACATAGTTTTACACAAACAGTGAACTATATCTGCATTGGATTGAGAACATAGCTATTTTATAGTGCAAGGGAGAACAATCTTCACATATGATTAATGCATGTAACAGTTGTTGAACTTGTATCACAAGCAAAGTGAATGGAACTGGTTTTATTCTCAGACAATAACTGTGGGAGCTGTATTATAAGATGATAAGAAAATGCAGTCTGATCTTGGATCTATACAATCCAGTAATTTGGGATATTATGGCCAAGATAGTCTTGAAATTGCAACATCAGTGTCTGTTTTTTTTTCTTGGCTGAAAATTGTATATTTCATTCATTTATGGCACTCTATAGTTTAACTGTAATCTGAGTACTCTGCTTAGTGCTACTCAAGGTGTTTTTGCAAATGTTAAGGATCAAGATCACACTGCGCAAAACATGCATTTTGATTCTTTGGATCTAACCAAAGTGTCCTTGTGTGTTGTTGAAACCATTGTTGACAAAGGAGAATATGCCAACCAGCATTCGACCCTTTTCCCACTACATTTTTTATTCTTTTGTGGAAAAAAACACATCATTTGAGCTATAGTTAATTTTTTGTCTGTGAGTTTTCGATACAAACATTTTTTGTTGTTCTGGTAGAAAGTTTCATGTTTCTCCTTTGTGTTACTTGTACTTTTCTGTGGTATGTATAAAAATAACCTGTATGATAATAGGTTAACCCTTTACAGTTTTATGAAGCAGACTAATGAAAATATTGAGGGAAAAGGAGAAAATGCTAGTAACCAGCATTTTCCTTTTTCCCACAATGCTTTCTGCCCTTTCAAAGACAAACCTCACAATTTGAACCACTTTTAATTCATTGTCTGCAGATGGTTTTAAGTTTGAAATAGTCTAAGATTTGTTCATCTTGAGCTAGTATAAGTTCAAAATTGGTGTAAAGTGAATGGGTGTAAACTGAAGTGTTCAATTCTGTAACAGACAACAAAATTTTAGATGCCTCCACGTTGAAAGTGTTTAGTGCCTACAAAGTAAATGTTACCAAAATGATTGTTTTTTTTTTAAAAGGACAGAAAATATTATGGGAAAAGAAGAAATTCTAGTTACAAGCATTGTGTCCATCTCCCACAATGTTCCTCAGGGTATTTATTTGTGAATGAATAGAGGGTGTTTAGTTTTGAAATGGCATTTTCAAAAGTCCTTATCAGTAGTACGGTAGAAAGAGTGGGTTTATTGCAAACATTTTAGGTAAGTGTGATGTATGTTGAAAACAAATAAACATTGCAATCTAACATAATATTGCCTAAATTCCTTACAAAACATCTTAATTTGAATAAAGTACTCTACATAGAAAATTGAACTAAATTGAATTTTAATTTGCTTAACATCCTTTATAGAATTAAACATCCACCTAGTATGATAGACTATTTCTGATTGGTTGAATTAATACGCTTTCAGTCTATAACACTTCTTCTCACATTCATGACAGTAATTGTAAGAAAGTTGTTTACCTTAGCAACCAGGGTATCATTAATGTAAATAAACATGGGATCTGTGCTCTTTATGGCTATGGTGTGAGCTCAATTTACCCTTTACCAAACAATCATGTGTTTTAACAACCATAGCAAAGAAGGCTTTTGAAATATAGGGGTAAAAGAAGACAATGCTGGTAACCCGTATTTTCTCCTTTTCTTACCAAGCGTTTTACATTTTTAAAGGCAAATCCCATCATTAGAGCCACCTTGCATTTGTCGTCTGCAAACACTTTCAATTTAGACTGGTCTAAAATTTTGTTGTTTGGTAAAGAGTTAGCTCGTAATCAATTTCTGGTGAATATAGAAAAGACCATTCAGTGCACTACTAAAAACATTTTTTTTGACGGGCAAATCTTATCTTTTACTACAGTTGTTCACTGATGCATCAGTACCAGACAACTTCTTGAAAACATTACAGTGAACTCAGAAACTACTTTTGTCATTATGTTTTCTAGTTAGTTTGTCTCTAAGTAATTCATTTTTCTGTGCTATAACCTTTGTCAACCCAATCAATCCTGTGTTAAAGACCTTGAGGAAGAGAATTTTTGAAAATATTGTGAGAAAAGGAAAAAATGCCGGTAACCAGCATTTTCTCCTTTCCCACAATGTTTTCTACCCATTCAAGGACAAATAACATCATTTGAGCCCCATTAGTTTTTTTTTTTTTGCCTACAAATGTTTTCAATTTTGACCAAGGTAAATATGTCATTTAGTAAAGAGTTAATGGGGAAACTGTTTATGATGATGATTAGCAAGGTCTTCATTTGCCATTATATTTTAAAGTCAGGCATTCAGCTCCAAAAAAATCTTTTGAGTTATGCTAACTTGTTAGCCCCTGCTGACAACTTTCTTTATCTGCTGTGTGCCACTTGTAAATAACATTGTGGTAAAGGGAAATAAATAATCATACATAGAAATCATCTTGCTGTGCACCACTTTTGAATTACACTGTGGTAAAGGGAGAAATTACTCATACCTAGATATTTTTTCTGGCACTAAAATGTTTTTGCTTGTATTATGGAGTAAGAAACCTGATTCATGTTTTACAACATTGTTTTCAAAGTTGTCTCCAAAAATCCCAATTTTAATGACCCTGAAGTGTGAAGCTTTTGAAAACATTTTGAGAAAAGGAGAACTTGGTAGTATCCAGCATTTCCTCCTTATCCCACAATGTTTTCCAGCCTTTCAAAGACAGCTAATATCATTTTTTCAATATGATTTGAAATCTGCAAATGCTTTCAATATGGACAAGTCAAAAATTTCATAGTCTTGTTAAGATTTCACTCCCTACCAGACAACAAAATTTTACTCTCATCTAGATTCAAACCATTTGCAGATGGCAAGTTAAATATGACTCAAATGATGAAGTTTGTCGTAAACGGGTTGAAAACTTTGCGGGAAAGGAGAAAATGCTGGTTACCAGCATTTTCTCCTTTTCCCACAATGTTTTAAAAAGCCTCCTTTTCCCAGGGTTGTTATAACTCGGGATCATTTGGTAAAGGGTGAAATGAAGTCAATCTCAGTATTGTTTTATAAGATGGATTTGAAAAAATTAATAAGAAAGAATGTAGATCTTGACCAAAAGTGACACTAATTGATTTTGGAGTGATTGTTTTTATAATGGAATGTCAGCAATTATTATCCCCCACAGAGAAGGCAGCGGGGGATATTGTAATAGCAGCTGTTCGTCCGTCATTCTGTCCTTCCGTCTGTCTGTCTGTTCTTCCTTCCCACTTTCTTGTCTGGAGCATACCGGTAACACAGGTGGATAGATCTCATCAAGGAGAAAGGCAGTGCACTAGAACCATAATTCTTGATTGCATAAATTTAGAAGTTATTCCCCTTTGCTATTTTTCTTACTTAAATTTTGTCCAGAGCATAACTTGAAAATTACATTATATATAAACATGAAACTCCACTGGTTGATAGATAACATTGAGTTGAAGTGCAGTGTACAAGAACCATAACTTTCAGTACCATAATTTAAAAGTTATTGCCCTTTTTTTTTTTAAACTGAAATTTTGTCTGGAGCATAACTTGCGACTATTACAGGTGTAAATATGATACTCCATAGGTGTATAGATCACACAGAGGAAAAGTGCAGTGCAAAGAACCACAACTCTTGGTTGCATAGTTAAGGAGTTATTGACCTTTTTTTTTTATTCCTTAAATTTTGTCCAGAGCATAACTTGAAAACTACCTGCGATATAAACATGAAACTTCAAAGGTTGATAGATGGCATTGATGAGAAGTGCAGTGTACAAGAACCATAACTTTCAGTGCCATAATTTAGGAGTTATTGCCCTTTGTTATTTTTCATACTTAAATTTTGTCCGGAGCATAACTCGAAAATTATAAAAGGTATCAATGTACAATTCAGAGGCAGGCAGATTTTATTGAGGAGAAGTGCAGTGCCATGATTTTGGAGTTATGTTCCTTTGTTAATTTTTGAGTCTCAAGGTTTCTTTGGAGCATAACTCGAGCTGTATTAACTTCACAACTGGATAGTTGTCGCTGAGGAGGAGTGCAGAACACAAGAATGATAACTCTACCTTCTGTGATTTTTTATTTATTGCTCTTTGTTGTTTTTCAGATTTTTTTTTGTCTGATTTCTTATGTGTTTACACTTGACAACTATATAAAAAAAGTGTACCATGTTGAAGTTTTTTATTGTACTTTGTATTTAGCATTGCCAGAAAATAATTCTTAAATATAGCTGTTTTAGCCTTTAAACCAACCTACAAGAAGACACACATTTTCTATTGAGCAAGCATTCAGCGGGGGATGGCCATGTCAACATGGCTCTTGTATGCTTTATTTTACAGGAGACTTTTTCTGCCTTTTTTCTGCCACTTTAGGGAAGGCTTTTGGTGTTAACTGTTTCCCATACCTAAGGAATAATGTTAGATTTGTTCATATTGAAAGCATTTTGCAGACAACATATCAAAATGATAGGATCTCTCCTTGAATAGTTACAAAGCCTTTTCCTACAATGCTGTCAAAAGCCGTCTTTCTCAGGGTTGTTTAATCTTGGGATTGTTCCTTGAAGGGTTAAACAATGACCCTTTACGTCAAAATTTTGACCTTAAACAACCCTGAAAGAGAAGGCATTTGAACTCATTGTTGGAAAAGGAGAAAATGCTTTTTACCAGCATTTTCTCCTTTTCCCAGATTGTTTTCTACCCTATCGACAGAAATCATCATTTTAGCAACATCTAAATTGTTGTCTGCAACTGCTCTCAATTTGGTCAAGACAAGTCCAAAATTTTGCATTTTGGTAAAGAGTTTAACACTAAGGGTACTTTTTGTTGCTTTTGAGCACAAAGGTCGATCAAGATCATTCTACAAAGAGGATGTAGTCTGGCCCTGTACTTATAAAACTTCTTTGAGCACAATCTCATGCTCATTGAGCAGATTCTTGCTCAACTCCTCTGCGTTCAAAACTCCTGTGAGCAAAACTCAAGCCATTGAGTAAGTTTTCATGCTCAACATGATATCGTTCCCAGTATTTTTTTTTATAAGAACGGACCCTTTGATCTCAAATTTATACTAATATTATGGTAGATATTGTAATGATGCAGCCTTGCAGCAGATAGGTCTATCCATCATAGTGAAAATGTCCACTTCAGTTGCTTATTGGTAAGTCTCAACATCTCCCACCTGCAATTTAACTCTATGACAGGACAAAATTTTGAAAGCTTTTGCAGACAGCATGTAAGATATTGCTAAAACGGCATGATTTGTTTTGATACGGTAAGAGATTAACTCTTAAATCAGTAGTCCAAAAATAGATACAATATGATTTTGTACACAAATCTTGTCTTGACAAGTTTCACAATATTTGAACGTTTTTGTTACTTAATCTTCACCTTTAACTCTTTACCAGACATCAAAATTTTAGATTTGTACAAATTGAAAGTATTTGCAGACCACAAATTAAATGTGAATTAAAAGGTTGGATTTAACATTATTGAAAAAAAACAGAAAATGCTGGTATCACAATACTGTATTTTCAAAAGCCTTTTCTTCAGGGATGTTAAACACAGAAATGATTGGGTGAAGGGTTAATGCACCTCTTGTAAGTAATTTGAGAGTTGAACAGTCACCCATATTGGAATTTTTGGCCTTCATAAGGGCCTGTTTTTGAAAGAGATTACCTCTTTTCTTTTTGGTCCAAATCCAAACATGGTTTTATGTCTCTAAAACAGTAACAATGACTTTTTTTTTTTACTCAAGGTGTTTGACACGATTTTAAAAAGATTTAAAACTTTCTCATTCATCATTACTTTTGATCAGTCTGGTCCATCTGTTACTAGATTTAGAGAAAGTGGCATTACTTGTTACCTTCTTAAATCTTTCCCAGACAACAAAATTGTAGACACTTCCCAAAAAAGCATTTGCAGACAACATGTTGACTTGTTCAAATGGTAGGATTTGTTAATAGGGTTTAAAACATGGTGGGAGATGGTGAAAATGCTTTCTACCTCAGGGTTGTTAAAACATGGGATTGGTTTGCAAAGAGTGAAGGAATATGCAGTAGACAACTTAAAAACATTTTAACATAGTACAATCCACCTAATTGACCCTTTATCAGATGATTACATGTTTTATGACCTTGAAGAATGTGGCTTTTGAAAACTTGTTGGAAAAGGAAAAAATGCTGGTACCTAAGTTTTCTACACTTTAAAACAAAACCTAACCTAGGTAGCAAGGTAGTAATATTCTTTAAGTCACTCCTTATGGAGGTCTCCTTCACGGTCTGCACAGATCTGTGGCAAAACTGTTGATCAGTTCGGTAAGAAGTGCTGTCATTTTTGTCAGAGTATCATCCGATTAACTCTTTACCAGACGGCAAAATTTTAGACTGGCCCAAATTGAAAGCAGTTGCAGACGACAATTTTGATGTAGTTCAAATTTTGATTTCTGTCTTTGATAGGGTAGAAAACATTGTTGGAAAAGGAGAAAATGCTGGTTACCAGCATTTTCTCCTTTTCCAACAATGTTTTCAAAAGGCTTTCTTCTCAGGGTTGTTAAAACTTGGGATTGTGTGGTAAAGGGTTAAATAAAGAAATGAAAGCAAATAAAAATTCGGACTGGAACCCAGGCAAAATCAAAACCCATCTTCATTAGTTTGCAAATGCTTTCAATAAGGTCAAGATTAAAATTTTGTTCTGTGGATGGCGGTGAGAGAAAATGTTATGGTAAAAAGTGAACAAGTGAAAATGTTATGGGAAAAAGAGAAATTCCTCATTATGATCTAGACAAATTTAGAATCTGCAGGTATTAGTAGTTCAGATAAAGTGTTACATTTATAGGGTCACTGTGTATTGATTATTGATAGAATCATTAAGAAAACCAGTTGGATTACCGGTAGATTTGAGACATCTTACCGATAGAAGATTTCAGGTTTATTTGTTCGGAGTTTATTTTTGTTTGTTCTATTCATATACCTGGATTTAGTGTGTTTAATTGTGTCAATATGGCTACGATGTATTATAGACCATACACAGCAGAGGTGAGTTAAAAAATGAATCTTATCTGATCTTAACCTTTTTGTGGGTAACTTCTGTCTGGCTGTATAAGTTTTGTTCAATATGAAAACAAGAACTTAAAAATCTTGATCTCCTTTTAGCTTGTTAGGTAAGAGATAACTTGAACTGGCTTTCCATTGCTTTTAGGTGCGATGGAACTGCTGCTGTATTGTTGCTTTACATCTTTATCTAAATTTACTAGACTTATGAATACTTTAATGAGAGAAGGGCTGTGTAATGTATACTGTCTGAAAAGAATTGATTAATTCAACCATTTAGCAAATAGATAACAAGGGGGAACTGATAGAATTTCAAACTACAAAACAATACAGGTATTGTGACATGACTCTATCATTTTTGTCTTAACTCTTTTTCAGACAAGACAATTTTAGACATTGGTTTTGAAGGCGTTTGCAGACGACAAATCATATGCTACTCAAATAGTAGGATTTGTCTTCCAAATGGATAGAAAACGTGTGAAAAGGCAAAAATGCTGATTACCAGCATTTTCTCCTTTTCTCTCAATGTTTTCCAAAGTCCTATCCCTCAAAGTCTTTAAAAATGGGATTGTTTCGTAAAGAGTTCAGATGAGGACATAAGTGCTTCTCAGTAATAGCGAAAAAGTAGCCAGTATGTGCCTTGAAACATTGTGGGAACATATTTGGCGGTAGTCCTGTTTATGAACTGCTGGATATGCTTTAGCATATACATAATTATGACCTAATATTGTAACTCTGTAGAAGCCATGTAAGGTACATAGCTTGTTTATTGTGGAAAGAGTCAAAAACAATGAAAATAATGTATGGTTGGATTACCCTAATTCAGATTTCTGTTCGTGTTGATTGGGCAAAACAATTATGACAACGGAATATTATAGACCATATACAGCTGAATTAGAGGTAATTTTATTTTGAGAATATTTTTTGTCAAAATAAGAACAATTTCTTTGTATTAAAGCACTACATGCATTTTCAATTTCTTTTCTTCTTTCCTTGAATGTTTACGTAAGTTTTTCATTTTGGTATACCAAGCCATCTTGTCAACCCATTGTAAATGTCACCACTCAACACTGAAGAAAACTACTACTGTGATTGAAATTACAACACATCATGACTTTTTGCCAAAGACATTGCTTTTCCAGCAATATTGTTTGTTTAACTCTTACCAAACGACGACATTTTATACCAGTCCCAAAGCATTTGCAGACGACAAAATTAATGTGACTCAAAACTTGAAATTCATTTTGGGAAGGGTAGAAAATATTGTACAAAAAGGAGAAAAACCAGCATATTGTCCTTTTCCTACAATATTTTCAAAAGCCTTCTTTGCCAGGGTTGTGCAAGGTTAATTCTCTTCAAACAACAGATCTCTGGATTTTCCCAGATTTGAAGCATTTGCAGATGATATATTAACTCTTTACCAAACGACAAAATTTTAGACTGATCCAAATTGAAAGCACTTGCAGACGACAAAATAGACATAGCTCAAAAATTGAAATTTGTTTTGAGCAGGCTAGAAAACATTGTGGGAAAAGGAGAAAATGCTGGTTACAATGTTTTCAAAAGGCTTCTATCTCAGGGTCGTAAAAACCAGGGATTGTTTGGTAAATGGTTAAATGTGGCTATGGGAAAAGGAGAAAATCCTGGTAACCAGCATTTTTTTTACTTCTCTCATAATGTTTTCAGAAACCCTTTTTCTTAAGGTTGTTAAAACATGAGATTTTTTTGGGAACAGGTCAACTCAACTAATCAACTATAAGGGTTACAATTTGAGATAAGATAAGGCAGAGAAACTGGATATGAATACAAATATGAAGAAAGAATAAACAAACATTTATTGTGAAATAAGTTGTTTTCAATTTTTTTTCAATTTTAAAACACAGTTTTGGAATTGGTTTGCTGTAATTGTGCCGACAAGTGAGACCTTTATGAGGCGAGACGCTAACAGGTTTAAGTCATAAATTACATGTACCTATCAGAACTAAAAGTTGTTATTGTGGACAAAGCAGATGAAGATCTACGGTCTGATCTTGGATTTACACTGTTCAATATTTTTGAGAGATATTCTGGCCAGAATAACCTTGAAATTGCAATATTTGCACACCAACATGTACTGTACTCTGTACCTGGCAATGATATATTATAGTGTTTGCAGATGACAAATCAAATGTGGTTAAAACCATAAGACTTGTCCATGAAAGGGCAGAAATCATTGTGGGAAAGGGAGAAAATGCTGGTACCAGTATTTTCTCCTTTTTCCACAATGTTTTCAAAAGCCTTATTTCAAATGATCTTTTAAAGTTTGGTATTGTTCAGTAAAGACTTAAACTTGTTATGTTCATAGCATAAACTTTTTTCGCCGCACAAAGGGTTCAGTTCTGTAAATACATGAAGGTGTGTGTGATCAACTGATCCATATACATTCATGGATTATTGATTTCAATCATGTATAAACTCTAGCTTGAATTAAAGTTTATATTGGTATTGAATTTTAATTCAATCACAATATACTTGGTGTAGATAGATATAGGTGTAAATCTTTACTTTTAAGATGGGAAGGAAAATCGACAGGCACCTGTGTGGAACAGTCAAGATTAGGATTAAGAATATCCTGGACAGTACATGCAGCCTGGGTCCGTATTCACCAACCATTCTTAGGAACATTCTTAGTCTTATTCTTAAAAATGTTAAAAATTTGAAAGTAGCATAACTTCTGATTGGCTAAACCAAATGGTTTAGCCAATCAGAAGTTGTGTTACTTTCCAAATTAGAATAAGACTAAGAATGCTCAAAAGAATGGTCGATGAATACATGGCGTGGATGTATATGAAAATATGTAAACCTTTACTTTCAAAATGGAAAGGAAACTGAAAGGTCCCGCTGTGGAAGAGACAAGATTATTCTACACAGGGCATGCAGCCTGATCTACTGTCCATCTGCAAGTGTATTTTGTTAGAGAATTCAACAAGAATGTCTAAAAGTTGCAATAATGTTGTTTTTATTAACTTAATAAACATTTAGCAGTCTACGGAATATGTATTTTCTTTCAAGTATCATTTAAAAACTGCACATTTCTGAATTTTTTTCAACAGCACCATACACAACATTCTTTTCAGCCACTGGCTGTTTTTCTGTCCTAAATTAAATCAATTATCATTTATAATCTTGTTTTCTTGAGGGTTGTTAAAAGCATGCGATTGTTTGGTAGAGAGTTAAAATGGAAAAAGAGCAATAGCATGTTACAAGCATTGTGCCATTAAAAAAAAAAGTCCATTACCTTCGCATACTGTTCACAAACAGTAGGGGATTATTTTAGTGGGAAAAATTTAAAAAGATCTTAACTTTAATCTTTTTCTAATACACATATTTATAGTATCCATTGAAATGCATCAATAAACAAATAAGTTGATAGTCAAGACCCCATGTACTGCTGTTTTCATTCAAATCATCATTTGGGAATATGTTACATCAAGGTCTGTTTTCACATGCAGTCAGTATCAGATAGGAGCATCTAAACTGTCACACCATGCAACACAGCTACGTCTAATGATCAATAAAGACACCTAATAGTAACCTCTTGCCATTCCTCTTTTAATGCAGTGACAAGCTCACTCAACATCTGTGGAGTGGAATTATTGCTGCAAGTACATTTTTATAAGATATGATACATGTATTTTATTTTATTATATCATATTATCAACTATTTAACCCTTTATCACACAATCCATAGTTTTAACGACTTTGAGGAAGAAGCCTTTTGAAAACATTATGGGAAAAAGGAGAAAATGCTGATTACCAGCATTTTCTCCTTTTCAAAGAATGTTTTCTACCCTATTGAAGACAATTCCTTCATTTGAATCACCCTTAAATTGTCATCTGCAAATGCTTTCAATTTGGACAAATCTGCATGTTTGTCGATTTGTAAAGGGTTATTTAGAGCAAAATCCATTCAATAAATACCCTGATAATTAATTCATCTCATTTAGTGAAGAAAAAATGTTCAACATACCCTTCTGTCATAAAATTTTCAATCTAGGGGCTCTGTTGAAATTTACCCTCAGCACATTTATCCAGTTGAATGCTGTAAAGTGAAAGGAACTGACTGCAAGCTGTTTTTTCATTCTCATTCCAGCCCATCAAAGATGGGGAGATGCCAGGATTCCATGCTGTTGAAACAGTGCTACCAGAGTATCAGTACATCTTCCAGCCAGGGGAGGATGGTGGGCGGACACCAATCAGAAAAGCTCCACCCACAACCCGTCCACCATCTGTTAAACAGTAAGTTTTGTGCTGACTTAACTCATTACCTCTTAAAACAACTAAGCAGTTGATGACTTTTAGAAACATGGCTCAATGGTAAAGGCATTGTAGAAGTAATCAGGGTCTGTAACAATTCTTAATTTCATTAAAAATCGAATTCTAGATTTAGAAAGTAACGCAAATTCTGATTGGCTAAACCCTTTGATTTAGCCAATCAGAAGTTGTGTTACATTCAAATTTAGAAAATTCTTTAGAATTAGACTAAGAATGGTTGGTGAATATGGACCAAGGAATCATGAGATAGAGTCTGGCTTGTGGTCCTGGCCATGTGACATCTTTGACTAAGACTCTCCAGATGCCCAACCCAGTGCTGGTGAAATCAAGAAAAGACATGAAAAATGTCAGCTTTTGCTATTATAAGCTCTAAACACTGATGCAAGTACCATAGAATTGCAATTAAACCCAATAAATACATGTAAAACAAAAGTAGAATGTACTGTAGTGGCTAAGTAACTAATTATTTTATTTAATCTCCAACAGCTATGAAGAAGATGTAGTGGACAAAAACTCATTTGAATTGTTGGACTACCAAAGTAAAGAACTGAGCAACTATAGAGGTGCTGTACACAAGATGGGAGCTGACATTCTTGCACTGCGTAACAACATAAAGGAACTGGAAAACATCAACAGTACACTGAGGAGGGATCTTGCTAACTACAATGATGCTAGTCGCTTAATGATTGACAGTGCTGAACTTGATGGCCTTACAAAACCAGAGATTCTCTCAAGATATGGTAATGATAATTGTGTATGTTTGCATTCTTATTCTTGTATTAAAATGATTATGAGCAGGCAAGGTTATCATCGGTGGTCTTGCCAGTCAGGCCATGGCCAAGGCACTTTTTCGGCAGATTATGGTGTCAACCGCAGCACTCTTCATTTTTCCTTCCTTGCTTTGTTGATGCAGTGATTAAAGTTCAACTGATAAGAGTCAGTAAGGGTTTCATATTAAGTGAAAATGTTCTCAAAGTGTATTAAAATGGCTTCTAGAGACTTATTATTTGAAAAAAAAAAATCTCAAACCCCCCCTTACGAGAGGGGGACACCCTCTCTCTCCCCTCCCCCTCCCCTCTTATGCCCTTGGCACTTTGGGAATATCAAAGGTGCTCCATGGCCATACTAATTATCATATGACAGAGTTGCTTCTAGGGCATGGGAATGTGATATTCCCACTTATTTTGCAACATTGGCACGAAATTTTGAGTTGGGTGTGGAGAAAATCCCAAAAAGTACTGAGTTTTGGTGCATTTTTGTTAATTCTGTGCGCATTGTGGTTCTTTTCAGTAACATTTAGTAGGTTTAATTGATCGTTCATTTCCTCAAATTTCCGCTGATCTCGTCGTGCAAGATTCACCCAAGACTTCAATTCTGTTGGTTGAGATGGTTTGCGCAGTGGAGCAGTCTAAATTCCAGCTGCGTGCACATGTATTTTTGTACTTTCACTTTCATTTGGATACAAAATGGCGCAGAAATGCATTCTGTCCTGGGTCGTGGGTTCAAATCAGCAGGAGTCCAGCTCCGATGAGGCTGAAAACTCAGACGCTACAGCCCTTGAAACTGCCCTGGATCTACCGAAAAAGAAACAGAAATTTGAGCACTCATTTCAAGAGAAATGACTTGGAAAGTGGCCATTTCTTTGAAAGACAGAGAAGGGCATGTTGTGTCAGACATGTGTTAACCAGAAAAAAACAAAATGCGGTCACAGAAGGCTATACCAACTACCGCACCAGCACCATTGAGAGACATTTAAATACCCAGGATCACCAGGACGCATTGAGAGAGGAGGCGATGTGGAACGATTTTTCAGAGGCACGAATTTTGGTTACTTTTTCGTTTTTGAGTTGTTTCCGAGTCAAAATTTCAGCAATGAGTTATGCAACTGTTTTCAGTTATGCTGTGTTGATAGTTGTCTTTGTATTTCTGGTATGTACAAAAACTATGGTTGTTTGAAAGCATTACTTTCATAATGCTGCATTGTTCCCCATTTCCTTTGAGCCTTGGCCCCCTTTTGAGAGTCTGATGGGGGAGTTGGCCCATTTTGAAAAAATCCTAGAAGCAACTCTGATATGCTGACAATGGCCCTTGCAGGGGTACTTGTTTTGTGTGTGTTCATATTGTATGAGTTTAGCTGTACAATGCACATGTACATGTAATAGCATTAATAAAAACTTCTATTTTTTTTTTTCATAATTTTTGTGTGAGTTATTTATAATTGGTACTACAGCCATGCATATCTTCTATACTGGTACTCATAGTCTTTTGGTAAACATTATTATTGTAAATGGACTTTGTTAAAACTCTTTGAGATAGGGGTGAAAAAAATCATGTTTCATATAAGTTGAAAAATACTGTTTTGTGTAACTGACTGAAATCCATGAATACTTTTGCTTTAGCCTTGAAAAAATGGCGTATACTTTGGTGGTGAAAATGTAAGCATTACCTGGAAAACAAATTTATTGTAAGTATGGTTGCAAACTAGCACAGAAAAGCCTATCAATCATTGAAATCACATAAAATGTATGTTTCACAAAATACCTTTGAAGAGCCATTTCTTTTGTTTTCACAGCTGCCATCAAGCAGACATTGGGTACACAGACAGCTGATCTCAAGTCATACAAGATCAAGTTACAACAAGTTCAAAATGAACTTATAAAGGTAACCATAATGTTGTTTACCCATAATCATAAAATCACAATCTTAAACTCATTACCAAACGACAAAATTTTAGGTTTGTCCAATCGAAAGCATTTGCAGACGACAAAATAAAAGTGACTGAAAATTTGAAATTTGTTTTGTGAAGGGTAGAAAACATTGTGGGAAAAGGAGAAAATGCTGGTTACCAGCATTTTCTCCTTTTCCCACAATGTTTTTTAAAGGCTTCTTTCTCAGGGTCGTTTATTGTATTGCATTGACAGATGCTCTGTTGTTTGAAGCAAACCTTTTGTGTTCCATTAACTTCATCATCATCATTATCATCATCACCCAGGTTTTTTTTTGTTGTTGTTGTTTGAAGAAGCTTTAACTTTAAATTTCATTGAGAGTTTTTAAAATCATGATAATTTGGATTAAGTTTTTTTAATATGAAGGAGTATAGTTAGGTTTGAGGAACATTTTAACCATTAGGAAATATGTTGTAAGCAAGGTATTGCTGTGATATGAATGAATAGTTGTTGATAGTCAAATAAAACTTCATTTAAACTACAAATATCTGAGATATACTACTTAGAACACCAACTGATAATGGAGAAACATGTTCATCCAAGAGTGCTAGATAAATTAGATTGACTTTTTCAGATAAGCAAGGAAGACTTGAACGATGCAATTCAAAGGTGCTTTTGCCAGAATATTTCATGAATAAGTGGACAGTGTAGATAAAGAATCAGACTGCATGTTTTGAGCAGTCTGATCTAGATCTATATTTTCCACAAAAGACAATCTAATCTCACTCTACATTGTCTGGAAAAATTACTTTAAATATGCTTTGCACTCATATAGTGAAAGGAAATCATTTTGGAATGATGTTGAAACATTTGGGAAAATGAGACTGGAAATTACTGAACAATGTCCCAGATCAGGCTACACATTATGTACTGATACTGTTCGATCTTCTTGTACACTGCAAACATACAAGTAATTTTAGGTGTGATGCATATCCTACAGATAAGCATATCATGGCTCAAATGCGACTTACCATGCCCCGGCACTAAATGCATTTAACCCTTTACCAAACAATCCCAAGTTTTAATGACCCTAACAAAGAAGGCTTTTGAAAACATAGTGGGAAAAGGAGAAAATGCTGGTAACCAGCATTTTCTCCTTTTCCCGCTACGTTTTCTAACCTATCAAAATCAAATTTCATTGATAGAGCAACATTTAAATTGTCATCTGCAAATGCTTTGAATTTGGACTAGTCCAAAATTTTGTCGTTTGGTAAAGAGTCAAGAGCATTAAGGCAAAAGGAACAATTACTTGTCCCTATTGTTTCCGGTACAACTCAAGGAGGGCATTTTCTTGCCTCCAAATGTTTGCCCTTTATAGTACATGTAACAGTTTTTGTATCTGTCTTATCCTTTCACCAAACAATTCTACATTTTAAGGATCCAGAGAAAAATGGCCTTTGAAAACATGGTAACCAGCATTTTCTCCTTTCCCACAATGCTTTTACCTTTTTGGAGACATCATTTCTGGACCAAATGATTTCTTTTCTGCAAATTACTTGAATTTGGACATGTCCAAAATTTTGTTGTCTTAAAAAAGTTTATATGCCTATACAGTCAGGGATTAAACCTTAGTTACTGATACTTTCAGAAAAATGATCAAGAGAAGGAATTCTTAAAGATACAGAAGGCTCACACAGCCCAACAAGCACTCATACAGAAGTTACAAGAAAAGCTGAAGAGAATGCAAAGGTTGGAACAGGCCTGTAAAGCGCAGGAGGAAGTGATCCAGAAGATGGAGAGAGTGCTTGAAAAACACCACAGAGAAAGGGGAAAGAATAAAGGTAGGGCTAAATTACAGGTTAAAAAGCAGGCATATTGTACATTTGAAACTGAATTTTGATCGGTAACTTTCATCAACTTATTGCTATTGTTCTGTCAACTTATTCAATATATACAACAGGCAGTAAGCTTTCATCTGGCATTATTCTTACAGGTTTAATCAATTTTTGATGCTTGATGATACTGAGAGAGGGAAAAAAAGGCGGGGTTCATCATATTGCCCTTTCACATGCATACAGCTAGCCAGGGTTCGGACCCAGAATATGTCGCAAGCTGACACGTGCCTCAAATGAACGTAATGACATAGTTGAGCCCCTAAATTTACCTAAAACGATTGTACCGAGAAACTGATGACAGACTGGAGTTTCCAATTTTTATACCATCCGAGTATAAGAATTATGAGAATGGAATTAGTTTTCAAAATCTGGAGAATAACAGACAAACCTTGATTTATTCTGACTTATGTTTTATGTTCAACCACTTTTCATGTTAAGAGTTAAGTCTTAAATGAACTTTGTTCTTACTACACGTATTTCCAAAGTAATATTTATAATAAGAATATTAGGAGTGAAATGAAAACTTAAAATACATATACAAAAAATGTCACACTTTCTGATACCTGTCATTTCTGTAATTACTGAAGATATGTTCTTTGAACCCAGGCTGGTTGTTATCTAACAAAAAGGAAAACTCTTTTCAGAAGAGTAGGTAACCCTCAAAATAGTTTGACACAGTTATTCTCCTTTGTGCAATTTAGGATCTCACTGAAAAGTAACTGAAACAGAGGATTGGCACCTGCATGCCATACTCTTGTTATGCCAGTTATTAGCATTTATCCCTTTTGCAGCAATATTTAACCTTTTACCAAATAAGGCCTTTGAAAACATTGTTGGAAAAGGAGAAAATACAAGTTACTAGCATTTTCTCCTTTTCCCACTATGTTTGCTATTCTTTCAAAGTCTATGTCCATTTTATTACCTAGATTGTATTAACCATCTGCAAATGGTTTGGATTTGGACAAGTCCAATATTTTGTTGTTTAGTAAAGAGTTAAGTAAGTCTTCTGCTTTAGGGTTGTAAAAGTTCATGCATGTTGGGTCTATTTTTCAGATAAAGGAGATCAGTCTCATGCATATTGTGCCTTTTTTCAGATAAAGGAGGTCAGTCTCATGCATGTTGGGCATGTTTTTCAGATAAAAGAGCTCAGTCTCATGCATGTTGGTTCTATTTTTTCAGATAAAGGAGGCCAGTCTCATGCATGTTGGTTCTATTATTCAGATAAAAGAGGTCAGTCTCATGCATGTTGGTTATATTATTCAGATAAAAGAGGTCAGTCTCATGCATGTTGGTTCTATTATTCAGATAAAAGAGGTCAGTCTCGTGCATGTTGGTTCTATTTTTCAGATAAAAGAGGTCAGACTTGTACATGTTGGTTCTATTACTCAGATAAAGGAGGTCAGTCTCATGCATGTTGGTTCTTTTTCTTTTCCAGATAAAGGAGGTCAGTCTCATGCATGTTGGTTCTATTTTTTCAGATAAAGGAGGCCAGTCTCATGCATGTTGGTTCTATTATTCAGATAAAAGAGGTCAGTCTCATGCATGTTGGTTCTATTATTCAGATAAAAGAGGTCAGTCTCATGCATGTTGGTTCTATTATTCAGATAAAAGAGGTCAGTCTCATGCATGTTGGTTCTATTACTCAGATAAAAGAGGTCAGTCTCATGCATGTTGGTTCTATTATTCAGATAAAGGAGGTCAGTCTCATGCATGTTGGTTCTTTTTCTTTTCCAGATAAAGGAGGTCAGTCTCATGCATGTTGGTTCTATTTTTTCAGATAAAGGACGTCAGTCTTGTACATGTTGGTTCTATTATTCAAATAAAAGAGGTCAGTCTCATGCATGTTGGTTCTATTTTTTTCAGATAAAAGAGGTCAGTCTCGGCCATGTTGGTTCTACTTTTCAGATAAAGGAGGCAAGTCTTATGCATGTTGGTTCTATTTTTCAGACAAAGGAAGTCAGTCTCGTGCATGTTGGGTTTATTTTTCAGATAAAAAGAGGTCAGTCTCATGCATGTTGGTCCTATTTTTCAGATAAAGGAGGTCAATCTCATGCATGTTCATTCCTTTTTTTTCCAGATAAAGGAGGTCAATCTCATGCAGCCAATGAAGCTTTGCTACAGGAGAACAAGAGGCTCAGAGAACAAATTGATGATTTGCGGGTAAATTGTTTTATCACATTACTATCTGTAGATTATATTTTTTTCATCTTGCAGCAGACTTTTGAAAAAGTTGTTGCAAATTAAGAAATTGAGCAACTTCTCTCTTTGCTTTAATCTATTCACATGTTTTCACATGTATTAAACTTTTCTTTTGTATAGATTATCCATTTTTTACCAGTCAGTTGCCAACTTGTTTCTGTAGCTCAGCATTATATCTTAACTATCTAAAGGAATTATCCTTTCTTTTCAAAAATGCATGATTTCCAACATAGAAATTATACAAAAATCTCTGGAAATCTAAAGAAAGAAAACAAAGAACTTTCAGGCTGAAACTCAAAGATTTGTCAGTCCTTTTTTCAAACACTTTTCCACACAATCCCCTGTCTTCCAAACTCTTGGAATAAGTCTGTTTAAAACATTGTGGAAAAAGGAGAAAATGCTTGTGACCAGCATTTTCTTCTGTTTCTGCAATGTGTCCCAACCTGTCAAAGATAAGCTCCATTTTTTTAAGCAGAAATTAATGTATTCTCTTTGTCTGGCAATGTTTTCAAAAGCCTTCTTCTTCAGAGTTATTTAAACATAGGATTTTATGGTAAAGGATTATACCAGGATTTCCTTACAAGTACATATCCCAAGTGCAAGTCACCAAGGGCCCCTGGTTACATTTATTTATTATGAGCCATGCTCTGGCAAAAAGAGGCTTAAAGCATCTCTGTGTTCCATTTTACCTCTGTGATCCATTTTACCAGGCAACCCATCACACAATTATGGACCCACAAAATCCATTTTGTCTAATAACCGACTGGATCTAGTTGTAGAATGGTCCTTTGCCATTTAGAAAATTCACAAAAAATAAAAAGTTTTGGCTCATGTCAGCCTGTGCAGTCTGCGCAGGCTGACATGAGCCGAAACTTTTTGCATATGCATTAAGCCCCATTTTCACAGAGCATGGCTCTTACATTTATTAAAATGCTTATTTCAGGCCCAGATGAGAGTGGGTGTAACTTTACACCCAGATGATGACAGAGAGAGAATGGAACTGTACCAGGCTTTAGAAAAGGCAGAAGGTAGGATCGCTGCATTGGAAAAACAAGTAAGTTTTCTGAAGGAAAAATTCAGATATTTGGTTGCTTTATTAGTCCCCTACCGGCGAAGCTGAAGGGGACTTTAGGTTTGCACTCCGTCCGTCCGTCCGTCCATCCATCCGTCCATCAGTCCGGCAAATCAGTTTTCCGGACTTTTTTTCCAAAGGCTGGCAGATATTGAGCTGATTTTTGGTGTGTATGTCAACCACCATGAGTTACAGATTAAGTTCGAGTTTCGTTCCAGTCCACTGATTTTTGACAAAATTACGGGCCCCGGTCTGAGAAATTTCCATGGAAAAAACAGTTTTCCGGACTTTTTTCCTAAACGCTGGTAGATATTGAGCTGATTTTTGGTATGTAAGTCAACCACTATGAGTTACATTTGCAGTTTGAGTTTTGTTCCGGTCCACTGGTTTTTGACGAAATTACGGGCCTTGGACTTGGAAATTTTCATGGAAAAAACAGTTTTCCGGACTTCTTTTCTAAACACTGGCAGATATTAAGCTGATTTTTTTAGTGTAAGTCAACCACTATGAGTTACAGATCAAGTTCGAGTTTCGTTCTGGTCCACTGATTTTTGACGAAATTATGGGCCTTGGACTTGGAAATTTTCACCCAAAAAAACAGTTTTTTTGGACTTTTTTTCTAAACGCTGGCAGATATTGAGCTGATTATCGGTGTGTAAGTCAACCACCATGAGTTACATTTGAAGTTCGAGTTTCGTTCCGGTCCACTGATTTTTGACGAAATTACGGGCCTTTGACCTAGAAAATTTTGACAGAAAAAACAGTTTTCCCGACTTTTTTACTTACAATGCACATGTTTGGTATGTAGGTACCTGTCATTGATACCGATCTTCTGTGGATTATATGTCCAAGGTCAAGGTAAAAAAATTTAACCCTTATCATGAAAACTTATCCTCAACACTTTTCATAGTCATTTCTCTGTATATTTTTTTAGTACTTAAGTTATAACACTTATACATGGTAAGCTGGTACCTCTCATTGGTACACACCTGCTGATGATAAGGTCAAGGTCATCTCACAAGGTAAAGGTCGTATTTCTGAAAATTTGCTTTTACGTGGGGCATTTGTGTTTTACAAACACATCTTGTCTTAGTAAAACTTCTTCAATGAACTTGCTTTAACGAGGAAAATGCTTATATATCTGGCTTTCATTAAAGCATTGCATACAAAGACAGACACGATGCTTATAATTCTGAAAGGGAGTCAAATACGTTCTTTCTCCTCCACAGAGTTTCACAAACTATACCTGCCAGCGATATATACGGCCCGTAGGGGACTCGGTATTGCTATGCAATACTATCAGAATGCTTGTTCCTTTAGTGTTTTAAGTGGTACAGGATTTGAAAGATATGTCTTTGTATCTGAAAGATAGCAGGGTTGTGTGATGGATGTTGTAACTCTACACCACTTAAGAAAATTTGTTACCAATGTTTAACTTATTGCCATATAATCCTGAATTTTAAAGCTGAAAACCAGCATTTCCTCTGTTTTGCACAATGTTTCCTACTTTATCATAGACAAAAATCATAATTTGAGCTGCATTTAATTTTGTTGTCTGCAAATGCTTTCAATTAAGTCTTGTCCAGAATTGAAGTGGTTTGGTAAATGGTTAAAACTTGTCCAAAATCAAAACATTTGCAGACAACAAATTAAATGTTTACTCAAAACTGGAAATTTATCTTTCAAATGGTAGAAAACTCTCTTCTCATGGCTGTTAAACTTTAGATTGGGTGGCAAAGGGTTAAACTTGTCTGAATTCAAAGAATTTTCAGATGACAAAATAATTATGGCTCAAATTTTTTTATTTGATTTTGACATGCTAGAAAGCATGGTGGGAAAAAAGGGAAAATACTGTTACATGTACCAGCATTTCTCCGTTTTCCACTTAGTTTTCACAAGCCATCTACCTCAGGGTCGTTGAAACTTGGGATTGTTAGGTTGGGTAAAGGGTTAAGATTGATCATTTTAAGAGCCTGGATTACTGTCAGTACATAAACATGTATATGTAACTTGGAATGGATTTTTTTCCCTCCTGCAGTAGACCACGTTAGAAAACATGTTTTTCTCAAATCATTAGAAACTGCATTTTTCTGAAGTGAAGGAAAATTTATGAAAGGAAATAAAACAGACTATTTATCACAAATGGTCAAGTTTATTGTGCGAAAATGAAGCTGTTTGGTGTGTGTGTGTGGGGGGGGGGGGGTTGTGATGGTTTTATCATAAAGAGAGTAATTCTCATGCTACACTGCTTGCATCATTTGGCGCCTTTTGTAAACCGCAACAGAAATCACAAAAAATTCATTTGTTTTTCGGCTTTATGCTAAAATGCCACCTCGTCGGCGCAGTAAACGTACTCCATATGATCGTCTTGAGGCTGCACCTGCTCAAAAGGCTTCAATGGCGACGAATACAGAAGAATCGGCTGTCGCGGAGATGGAACATGTTGTGTTGTCTTCGGACGAAATTTATGAAAGGAAATAAATAAGCACTTTAGTATAAACATACAGCAAATATGTCTAGATATTCTATCGAAATTTAGATTAATGCAGTGGAAAGATTTCTTTTTTTTGCTTGTAAAATAAATTCACTATTACTGACCTGATATTCTTTACTACATATAATATTTAGTTTCTAGATTTAAACGTACAAAAAAGGAAACAAACAGTAAGTTATGATGGCATATGCTTGATTTTGATTAATTAGCTTTTGGTGTGAAAGTCAAATAAACCTAACAGACATTTTCAGTGTAGAATAAAGACTTAAATGACTGCATTTCAGGTTGCCTTTGTCCAAAAAGCCTTGGCAAAACAGACAGTGTAGATCAAAGATGGACTGCACATATTTTGCAGTCTGGTCTTGATCTACACTGGCTGCACAAGCAACCATAGTTTTTAACTCTTTACCACACAATCCCAAGTTTTAATGACCCTGCAAGGAAAGGCTTTTGAAAACATTGTGGGAAAAGGAGAAAATGCTGGTAACCAGCATTTTCTCTTTTTGCCCCAATGTTTTCTATCCTATCGTAGACAAAAATTATCATATTGGCCTCATTTAATTTATTGACTGCAAATGCTTTGAATTTGTCTAGTCCAAAATTTTGTGGTCTGGTAAAGAGTTAAAGACACTTTGAGGATAAATGAGCTATTGGTTTGAAGTCTTACACAGCAAACTAGTAACAGTAAAAATTTAAAATGCCTGTGAACCTTTTATCAGATTTTGCCTGTTATATGTAGTATAAGTGAACAAGATTTTTGTTTTCAATTTATTTGATAGGTTGGGTGTTTAAACATTTTTTCATGAAATATCAGTAAACTTCTAATTCAAATATTTACATAAATTGGAAAGTCTATGTAGATAGGTAAAATGCAGGTAAAATAATCCATTTACATTGTACATTTTAACCATGATAAGCAGTTTCTCCTTTTGCCCTAATGTTCTGTATGTAATTATGTATCATACCTTACGTTCCTAGATCTTTAACAGACAACAAAAATTTGGTCTCATCCATGTTGAACACATTTGCAGACAGAAAATTAGATTTGAATAATATGATGGCTTTTTTACTTTCAAAGGATAGAAAACATTAGGGGAAAGGGAGAAAATGCTGTTTATTAGCATTTTCTCCTTTTCCCACTACATTTTCAAAAGGTTTCTCTGTCAGGATTGTTAAAACTGGAGATTGTGTGTTAGAGGCTAAATAAGCTTATCTATTATCCATATCTGACAAAGACATTTCCTAAGTTGTTTTTGGACTTACGGGGCTTAATAACAAGTGAATAGAGTTTACATGATGATTATTTCTTTTTCTCTCCATACAGTTGGCTGAGAATGCTAGATTGTGGGGTAAGGAGAGAGCCGACTTGTCTCTGAGGTTAAACGAGGCCGAGCATGGCTTTGGGAGATCAACAGGAATGGTACTGCATAACTACCCTGTCCTGGTTAGTTGAGCTTTATTTTAACCATTTATACAAGTATTTTATTACTGAAATGCTCTTTACTCTGTACCATATGTCAAAATTTTGGACTTAACCCAATGGAAACCATCTGCAGACAACACGATAATAAATGGTGATTTTTGTAATTGATAGAGCAGTAAACATTGTTGGAAAAGGAGAAAATGCTGGTTACTAGCATTTTCTCCTTTTCTCACAATGTTTTCAAAAGGCTTCTTTTTCAGGATCATGAGAAATCGGTGTTGTAAGGTTTAAAGCATTTGCAGGCAACAAATTGACTGTAGCTCAGATAATTGGATTTGTCTTTGATAGGTAATCCTTATTTTTCAGGACTGTCTGTAAGGTCATCAAGAGCAAATTTTGTTTCAGGGGATAATCTCTACCAGCAACAAAATTTTAGGTTTGTCCAACTTGAAAGTATTTGCAGACGACATGTTAAATGTTTCTGAAATGATAGAATTTGCTTTCAAAATTGGAGAAAACGTGGGAAAAGAAGAAACTGTTGTTTACCATCATTTTCTCCTTTTCCCCTATTCTCCTTTTCCCACAATATTTATGAAAAGTCTCTTTCCCAAAGTTGTTTTAAGTCAGGGATTCTGTGGTAAAGGGTGAAGTAAATGCTTTGACCTACGTAAATATTTCAAATTTTCAATTTTTTTTTTTGACTGGAGACTGACCTTAAATGAGCAAAAAAGTGATAATGCAAAGTTTTTCCTTTAGAAAGCCTTCTGGCTCAGATAATGTTTGGGCAACGCTCTACGAAAAGGGGACCTAATGCATCTGCAGTCTGTGTAGGCTGACCTCAGTTGAAACTTTTTGCTGTTGGTCAATTTTCTGCATATTAAAGAACAAGTTTACCTCTTGATTCAGTAAGTTTTTCGACAAAATGGATTTTATGGATCCATGACTATGTAATGACTTGCTTGGTTTAATGCATTACGGAGATACATTAAACCCCCTTTTGCCAGAGAACTGCTAATTTACGCTCAACCCATAACCACCAAAATACAAGTATTACATCCCTGTAGGACAAATAAATTGTTTTTAAGTACACTAACTGTCACATAGGTAATTTTTTAAAACATGTGGGGAGCACTGTGATTGTAGCAGGTATACATCATTCCGAGTCTGTCCCAGTACATGTACTAGTAATTTTGATCAAGGGGAGAGAACTTCTGAAAAATTGATAGACCATAATAATGTAGACAGTATGTACATTTCATGGCTTGAGGTATATCATTTATGGTTATGACAGAATACAATTAGAAACAAGCAAAATTTTGTATGGATTGGTTAGATTTCTATGTAAGTTTTATGCTACTTTTTCAGCACGTTTGTTAGTTGTTGAATTTCCAGTAACATATACTGTCATAAGTTATGTAAGTACAGTACAAAAGACACTGTAGAGAAATGTAGGCTTGATTTAAGCTTCTTAGCACTGAACACCAGCATATTTTATGTTATGCACGCAATAACCTCATAAAGAATATTTGGACTGGCCTAAATTGGAACATTAAAAAGGATAAAAAAAAAAGTTGAGCAACTATCGGTTGAAATCTAGTGACTCCTGAGAAATTGTGACAAAGGTTGGGTAGTTCCTTGCAAATAATGAATATCCGCAAACTCTTTACCATTTCAGAACAGATTTGCAAAAGACATATTATATGGATAAATGATATGAATCAGTGTTTAACTCTTTACAAAAGAATAAGAAAATTTACACTTGTCGAAATTGAAAGCTTTTGCAGACGATATACATGTATTATATGTGGCTCAAATTATGGAATTTGTCTCTAAAAGGGTAGAAAACATTGTGGGACAAAGAGAAAATACTCTTAACTGGTATTTTCCTTTTGCTACTGTGTTTTCAAAAGGCTTCTTCCTCAAGGTTATAAAAACTCGGGCTTTCAAGGTAAAGGGTTAATACACAAATATATGTGAAAACAGGGTTAACAGGAGATTTATTTGTAGGAGAAATGTCTCCTTTTGTTACAGTGTTTAAAAAAAGATCAGCTGCAATACAATGAAAGATCTTCTTCTGGTGCTAATGTTTTACAGCATCAGAAAGTTTGTGGACTTTACAATTTGCGTATTTATCAATTTTTATGTAAAAGAGAACCCATAGAATACTTAACCAAACCACAAAAGTATAGACTGATCCAAACTGAAAGAACTTGCAAACCACAAATTAAGTGTGGCTCAAATGATGGTATTTGTCCTTGAAAGGGTAGAAAACCTGTGGGAAAAGGAGAAAATGCTGGTTATCGACATTTTCTCCTTTTTCGACAATGTTTTCAAAATCCTTCTTTCTCAGAGTCGCTAAAACACGGATTTTGAGGTAAAGGGTTAAGAACCCTACTTTTTAAGCCAAGCTTATGATCTTTTCTTCTTTTATAGAGACATAATTATATCTGTAGACATAATTATCAACAGATACACATCAGTTTAATCCTTTACCAAACAGGGACTTGTCCAAACAGAAAGCACTTGCAGAGTCCAAACATAAAGCATTTGCAGACGACAACTTAGATGTTGTTCACATGATAAAAGTTGTCTCTAACAGTGTAGAAAACATTGTGGGGGAAAGGAGAAAATGCTGGTTACCAGCATTTTCTCCTTTTCCCACTATGTTTTCAAAGCCTTTCATCAGAGCTCTTGAAACTTGAGACTGTGTGGTAAAGGGTTATTATTTATGTTTTCAGAATGAAGGGGCCTCACTATTAAACAAAAGACCTTCACCAATATTCCGATGAGGTGACAATGAAATCCAAAACTGCAGATAAGTTTCACCAAAGACCGAGGCATGACTGTTTCCTCATTCTACGGACATGAAGTTGCATTCATTTAGTGCTGGATGACTCAGAGATAGTTAACATGAACATTACCCATCTGCATTTTCCACATAATTTCATGAGCATCAGTGACAGTATGCATAGATCAGCCACCTGTAAGGCGTAAACTTTTGAGTTCAGTCCTATAATCTACCCATGCCTGTAATGCAAGTACATAGAAGGCCACATCAAAGCAATTACTGTGTTTATCTCCTAAAAACAAATTTGTAGCTAACAAGCTAGAAATATCGTCAATAAAACACAGAAAGTCAAAAAGTCTTAAATTTTGTTGTGTTGTACAGAGTTTAACCCTTTACAAAACGACAAAATTTTAGACCAGCGGAAATTGAAATCATTTGCACACAACAAACTAAATGTATTTCCAATCATAGGAATCGTCTTTGAAAGGACAGCAAATATGGTTACCAGCAACGTCTCCTTTTCCCTTAACCCTTTACCATACAATCACGAGTTTTAATGACCCCGAGGGAAAAGCCTTTTTAAGACATTGTGGGAAAAGGAGAAAATGCTGGTAACCAGCATTTTCTCCTTTTCCCACAATGTTTTCTATCCTCCCCAATACAAATTTCAAATTTTCAGTCACTTTTATTTTGTCTTCTGCAAATGCTTTCAACTTGGACAAGTCTAAATTTTTTGTCATGTGGTAAAGAGTTAATGTTTTGCAAAGCCTTCTTTTCCACGGCGGTTATAACAGGGAATTGTTTGGTGAAGGATAAGGAGACAAAGTCCAAATGAATGTAGCAGGAATACAGAAGTTTGTTTATCAAAATCTATTGGTAGTCCATAGATACTTGTACCTATGGTTTCAGCAAGTACATATTTTCATTACATAGCAGATTTTATTGCAAAATATAACTGGTTTCAATCTGAATTACTGGTAGTTTTCTTCAACAATTTGAAGAACACACCAAGTCTTTGTATTTTGTCATGGCTTCCACCATATTCGTTTGTTGTAGATACTGTTTATATATATGTATAAACTGCATATACTTGATAAAGTAGTTTAACTCTTTACCAAAAAACAAAAATTTAGACTGATTAAAATTGAAAGCATTCACAGACAACAAATGAAATGTTTGACAAATGATGGCATTTGTCTTTGAAAGAGTCAAAAACATTTTGGGAAAGAGAAGAAAATGCTGGTTACCAGCATTTTCTTCTTTTCCAACAATGTTTTTAAGCCATTTTTATCTGAATCATTCAGTCACAGGATTGTTTGGTAAGGGGTTATTATCTGTACATAGAAATATGCCATAGTTGCAATATCATTTTTTTAAATGTATTTTTGCTTGTGTATGACTTTCTGAAAGCAAACTGTGATACATGTATTTATAATAGTGCATATTTGCAAATTTTGTACCAGTTTAATTGTTTTGTTTTTGTTTTTGTCTGTGAAAATACAGATTATTGCCATTTTGGTACATTTTCCATGTTGACTCAGTGAGAGTGAGTTTCATTCCTTACAGGTCCCTTATAATTCTTTTTATACACTTGAGGGGAAGTATTAGGTTATAGCCCTATTTGTTTGCAAGTCAATCTATCTGTCCGTCCTTACATCTGTTAGTAACTTTGGGTCCGCTCTGTGTCTCTTGATTTTCTTGTCTGATTTTGAAAATATTTGAGCCATGCTCTGGCAAAACGGAATTAAATACATCTCCATGATACCAAGCAAGTCGTCACATAATTATGGATCTATAAAATCCATTTTGTCACAACTGACTAAATCATGAGTTAAACTGGTCCTTCAACATGCACAAAATTGACCAACAGCAAAGCTTTGACTGAGATCAGCCTGTGCGGAGTGTGCGTGCTGACCTTGGTTGATCCTTTTTGGAAATGCATTAAACCTCCTTTTGATAGAGCATGGTTCATTTCACACGTGTACACCTTGATGAGATGACGTGCAGAGCAGGGGTTTCAGATGCCAGACTCCAAGGTCAGGGTCACAGTAGGGAATGAAAGGTCACATGCTCTTAAATCATGTCAGCTCTACATCTCTTCAACGAATCCCTGGCTTGATTTTGAAAATATTTCACACATGTATGTACATAGAGACAACTGTGCTAAGCAGGTATTTCAGATGTAGAGGGTGGTCAGAAAATGTGATCCATTGTAAAGTTTTTTGTGCAGCCTGATCTTAATCTACACTGTCAAACCACCAATCACTGAACAGGTTCACTTGCATAGGCAGCCAACTGTGTGATTATTTATTATGAACTTGAATTTCATGTCTTTAAGTGTTGAAGTACTCATGTTTGATTATTAACTCTTTGCCAGAAAAACAAAAGCCAAACAATCATGTGGCTTTTGAAAACATGGTGGGTACAGGAGAAAATGCTGGTTACCAACTGCTGGTAACAGGCATTTTTACCTTTCCTACAATGCTATCTACTCTTTCAAAGACTTATCATGTGAGCCACATTTAATATCATGTCTGCAAATGTTGGACAAGTCTGAGATTCTAATGTTTGGTAAGGATTAATCCTTTAAAAAATAATCCATGGTTTTAGCAACCCCTGGAAAGACGCCGTTAGAAGACATTGTGGGAAAGAGAGAAAATGCTGGTAACCAGCATTTTCTCTCTTTCCCACAATGTCTTCTAACCTATCCAAGACAAATGCAAACATTTGAGCCACACTACATTTACTGTTAGCAAATGCTTTTCAATTTAGATTTGACCATTATTTTTTTTTGTTTGGTAAAGGGGTAAATGAAGATGAAAACAATAGCATAATGCAGTGATAGCTGAATGGTATATTTGTATATCTGACTATATGTTTTATTTCATGTACAGAAATAAATATTAAATAGCATTGCAGGTTTTTCTTTTCATCAACAAGTACTCCTCTAAAGTTATATAATCCAGTTAGACACTCTTACCGGGACTGCCACTTTACTGAAATCATTAGCGCTGTACAAAACCACAAAATTCTGGTCTTGCGCAAATCAAAGGCATTTGCAGGTAACAAATTAAGTAGATAACAAATTAAGTATGGCTCACATGGTGGAAATTGTCCTTGAAAGGGTAGAAATTATTGTGTTGTGAACCAGCATTTTCTCATTTTTCCATAGTGCTTTCAAATGCCCTCTTTTTCAAGGTTATTTATTCTTTACCCAACAATCCTGAGTTTTCTAGGTGACAAGGCCTTTTGAAAACATTGTTTGAAAAAAGGAGAAAATGCTAGTAACCAGCATTTTCTCCTTTTTCAACAATGTTTTCTACCCTTTCTGTCACAAATATCATTTTAGTTAATTTAGTTTGTCGTCTACAAATGCTTCCAATTTAGACAAGGCAACGATTGTGTCACCTGTCAAGGAACTAGACAGAAGTGATGAACCCTCGGCGTTTCAGTCAAATTGTACTGACCAAGAAGCTGAGCCTACTGATGCAAACCTTATATAGAAACGATCGAGATAATCAAATCTGTTGCTCATCATTTTATTCATCTTTAACCAGATTTAGGTCTCTGACATACAAAGTAATGATGACCAATGTGAACTTTGTTATAAGCTTCTGCGTACGGAGTGTCATTAGTTGCTGAGCATGGATCGCGTGCGCAATAAGCTGTGGCACATCCAGTTGGGTCTGGTTGTTGGCCACAGAGGGCGCCAGTTGCTGCAGTAATGGCAGCTCGGTAGCTATCGCTATGGCTGGCTTTTGCTCTAGCCCATTCCACATCGTGATGGTGGTTATCCAATGTGTTGTACTCATGGTTAGATCCATACTTCTGATTGACGACGCCTGATACGGTGTTTGGGTAATTGAAAACATGGTTGTTTACTCTGTTGACGATTGTCCAAGCTACAGCCAACTGGCCCAGTGAGGATTCGCCCCTCGCTTCACCAAAAACTACACGGCCAACAAGTTCTTTATTTCCACTTGTGCTGAGAAATAAAAACCGTACATATATAATTTTGCGACTACCTACAGACGATTATTTGCTAATTATCAAAGACGCAAGACACTTCAATATGGGGATGGGTCAACTTCTTTCCCCTGTACCAGTTACTTTCCTTACAACCTGGAGGAGGAAGGGCTCTAAAAACATTTCGAGTAAACAGGGATCGTATATAACAAAAGTAATTTACGATCCCTGGGGTAAAGGAGAAAATGCTTCTAACCACCGTGAGTGTCGTCTTTTCCCTGTAACGCTTTCCACCTTTTACAAGACAACATTTATCCACAGTTCCCTTATCTGCAGTTTATGCTTGTAATGTGGACCACTTTAAAATTCTGTCCGATTTTAGCATCTGGAAAAGATATTTTGTGTATAGACATTTACCCAAGTTGTCAGTTGTAGCGTAGCAGAAAGTGGATCCAATCGGAGCAAAATACGACTTTGCCCCTCATTAGCATTATGTTGGTAAGCCCCTGTTTCCCCAACTCTCGTACGCCTATATTCTTAATTAAGAAATTCAAATGATTTTTCATTGGCTAAACCAAATGGCTTAAAGCAAAATTTAACATAACAAAATTTAACATAAATTTAACATAGAAGTACATTAGCTATTCTCTGTGAAATATGGGCTTAATGCATCTGAAAAAAGTATCGACCCAAGTCCGCCAGCGCAGTTTGCGCAGGCTGACATAGGTCGAGACTTTTTGTTATTGGTAAATTTTCTGCTTGTGAAAGGACCAGTGTACCTCGTGATTCAATGGGTTATTAAACAAAATGGATTTTATGGATCCACATGTGATAACTTGTTTGATATCATGGGAATGCACTAAACTCCCTTTCGCCAGAGCGTGGCTCATATATTTCAGACTCGATACAATATAACATAAAAATGTGTCTGTTTACATGTGATCAATATCTTCGAAAAACGTTTTTAACATTAACATCCAAGGCGACGTCGCCAAAATTTAACGGAATATACCATTAGGTATATTAGAGCTACAACTTTAATGTCACGCGAGATACGATAGAAGCATACGTACATGTATTAATGATCATTGCTTCAATAACCTAGCTACCAGCCTACCAGTATATTTTTCCTTATAATTGCGTGATCAGCACAGCGTTATTAATTTTCTTGTACTCTGTAAGTGAACTAGAATTCAAAATTCAATTAAATGAGGCACGGTCTGTTTTAATGCATCTACAAAAAAAAAGTATCGACTCTGATCAGCCTGCACAGTCCGCGCAAGCTGACCTGAATCGAAGCTCTTTGCTGTGTGTCAATTTTCTGCATGTCCAATGACAATAGATACCTCAGGATTCAACCGGTTGTTAGACAAAAAAGGTTTTATGGATCCATAATTATGTGATAACTTGATTGGTATGATGCATCGCGGAGATGCATTTAACTCCCTCTTGTCAGTGCGTGGCTCAAATACGAGTACCCATACGGCCATACCGCAGCTGAGGCCACATGACTTTGAAACAAGAAATATCTTTAAAAAAAGATAGACGGCGTAAGAGGCGCTTGGATATGAATGCAGTTAAATTCGTTTGTAGATGATCTATAATATGAAGAGAAATGATGAAAACAGTTCTGAAAGTAGCCTCTTTTAAACTGTTTTGCATATGGTTGAAAGCGTAATTATCAATAACATTTAAAAATGGGGAAGCATGTTTTTGTAATTAAATGAAACACCTTTCAAACATCGACGACTTGTCGTTATCAGAAGGCGGGGTTTTATCACCCCTCTCAATGCTTGACCACACCCACCTACTCTTACTAGGAGTATTTTAGTAGGAACCCAGTTTCTTCGTTAACAATGCAATTAAACCGATTGTTCCCCTAGGTAGGCATAGTTTCTTGCGAATTGAATCACCAAATTCAAGATATAACATCTTTTTCATTGTAAAAAGAAACGTAATAAGTTGTTTTACATCCCGTTTTCGTGTAAGACAATAGAGCGGTAGCCTGGCGTCGCAGTTCGTATTTGGTTTTACGCGAGGAAAAACGGGTACCAAGCCTCTTACACTAAACAAAATTGAAAACTTGCCAATACTCATTGCTATTAGTTTGTCCATATGATATAGATTATGGATGTTTTGCTAGAGTTTAACATCTGTATGGCTATAAAGTACAACTTTACATAGGTAAATGTGAGCATTACGTGATTTTTTTAGTCATAAACACTTTTATCCAATGTCGGTAAATTTCTACTTTGACCTTTATTTTTTGGCGTAGTTTACATATATTTGGCCAATCACAAAATGAGTAACAATTCATTTCCTCCTAGTACTCGAAGTAGGTCAAAAGTGAGATCATAACGTTACAGCTACGCCGAAAAAAAAAAATGTGTAGTATTGTAGCTGTTTTTAGAGAGAACAGAAAAAAGGAATGCCGAGTAAAGGTGTTTGATAGTTGCTTTATTCCCTTTCAACTGTGGATTCCAGTGCTAGATAAAGCTCATATAAATGCTAAAAGTTCACCAGATTCCCCTCCCCAACCCTCTAGCACAGAAATAGAAAGTTAGCTAAACCCCCCCCCCCCAGTCCATCTATATTGTAAACAAAGACAATGACACGATGCTGAAATGTGCGATTAGCATAAGTCATTAACAAAAGCAAATGTTTCCTACTTACCATAGTGTTGCTGCAGACGCAACAGAAAATACAGCACACAGGATCAAAAACATCGTCAATGTCTGAAACGAAAATCATATAACATTATTATCTTAAACGGAAGTCGCTCCTCAAATAAGTCAAATGGAAAACTCTTCATATCGCTGCTGACTTTACGCCGTTTCGACTTCATGAAAGCCACAATGAGTTGGCAAGAGTAGCCTACTGTGTACACATGTTGCTTTAAGGGAACCTCCAGAAAGACGTTGATAGATGCTATAGTTGCAGTGATACATTTGAGGCCGTCATCGCCAACGATTCTTAACTTGCATCCGTAACATTTGGTTTAGCCATTCAGAAACTGCGTTATATTCATATTTAGAAAATTCTTGAGAATTAGACTAAATATGTCATCTTGAATGAATGGCTTGTGAAGAAGGTCCCTAAACTTAATGTTGAGAGCGGCGTCACTCGCCAGAAAACGTTCGGATCTGTGTCACATCGTTTTACTCGCCGGAAAACGAATATGCTTCATATCGCTGTACTCGAGTCGAATGCTTTGCCTCAGCAACTTACTTGTATACGAGAGGTTTTTGTCTTTAGATAAAGATGTATCTAAGAACTAGAGGCCTTGGGGGTCTCAATCGCTCTACAGGCAGTGATATTGCTTATTTTCCAGCATACATCATTGTAGGCATGGTGAATTGAACAAATAGTGGAATTATTGAAGTAAAATTTCTTAGAACAAATTGTTCGGAATCGAGCCAAATTTTATACTGTTTTAGTACTCATTGTATTAAATAATCCCCTCAAATTTCAAAGAAATGTGACCGATAATGTGGAATGTGTTGAGTAAATAAGACTAAGTCGTCAAATGGCTGCTTTTCCTGAACAAATTGCTAGATTTTCTTCATTTTTGATAGGATTCAATCCTTTGATCATACAAATGAACTGTGCAAGTTTCAAAAGAATTGGCTAAAAAATGCGGACTTTATCGCGTAAACAAGAACTGTCAACTTTTAACTTTAAATGGCTACTTTTCCCTTTCTGATTGTCATTTTTTTTTTTAAGTTATTGATGAAATATTAGTAAACAAACTACAAAATTCACGAAAATCCGACCACAAATGCGGACTTAATCACTTTCAGACCTTTTACCGGGACCACGCGTAAACAAAAATCGACGACAATATACAATTGTTACGAAGGCATTTATCATTGCGATGCAGTGTATCATTTTTTTTTTTCGGTGAAAAGATCGAAATTTATTTCAGTGAACATTATCGGTAATATTTTCACGAGTGGCGCAACTAGTGCGCGGGAACTACTGTTTCCGCCTTCAACTGAAGAGTTAGAATATAAAATCGGTATTTTTCACTGGTCGTAACCATGAAATATCGAAAAATATTTCACCGTTATTTCTCGATAAACTACCGGAAAGTATGAAACAAAAGTAGCATATATCGAGGCTTTCATGCCTTATTTGTTATTCTCATTATGGCTTAATATAAAATATCAAATATTACATACCATAAAATAAATGGTAAAAATATCGCGCTGCCTCGCGGGTTTTTTTTTTTACCAAATATGCACAAGAGTCGTCAAAGATAACTCTGTCGGACTGGCGAAAATGAATATTAAAGTGTTTTGATCTATAATTCTGGTTCAATCCCAACTTGTGTTGATGGTCACGTGGCAGCGTCCTTAGGCACGGCATTTCAAAACCCAAACCTGGTGAATCACAGGAAATATACGTGTTAACAAGCTGTCGCTTTCTTACGAGTGACATACTATTGAAAGGGATCTAAAACACAATTCAGACAAACTAACAGTCAAACTCTTATATCAGCCATGCTCTGGCAAAAGGGGGCTTAATGAATCTCCGTGATACATGATACCAGCCCAAGCCATCACATAATTATAGATCCATAAGAGCCACTTTTTTTAAATAAACGACTTAATCATGAGGTAGACTGGTCCATTGACAAACAGAAAAGTTTGGATGCGCAGGCTGACCTGGGTCGATACTTTTCGCAGATGCATTAAGCCCCCTTTTTACAGAGCACGGCTCAAATAATTTGAATCTGATTTTTTTCAATCATGTATGTAACATATACGAATCATACAATCCTTGTATCGCCATCATTGTTTATTCTATTGTAAGTTTGGCCTACGCGACTTTACATTTAGAAGAAAATGGGAGTAAATACAAATGTATAAATTTAGCTATATATGTTTTGCATTAACCCTTTACTAAACAAGTTCGTGTTTTTATGATCCTGGGCAAGGAGACTGTTGAGAACATTGTTGGAAAAGGAGTAAATGCTGGTTACCAGCATCTTCTCCTTTTCCCCCATTTTTTTCTATCCTTTAACGACAAAATTTCATCATTCGAGTAATCTCGTACTTGTCTGCTAATGCTGTCTATTTGGAAAAGTCTAATTTGTCGTTCGGAAAAGAGCAAATCGAAACAGTAGAACAAATAACAAGACAAGAGTAATTGTTGAAAACTGTTGTTTGTACCTTGTCTGAGAACTATCTTTAGAATAGACTAGCCTTATGAATATGTGAAAGTTCACAACCAATCTATAAGGCACCAAATCGGCAACACATATGTCGGCATCCCTGTGGCGTTTAATTTATATGGAACCTTAGGATTGGCTTTCGACCTTCGGAATTCTAAATAGATCTTCGTAAACATAGATAAGGCAAAAGTGCGCACGAATAGCATACTTGTGACGCTAATCATGGGCGGCCCGGCCGTCGAATCAACCGGAGGTTTCATGTTGGTTCTATTGTTTTTCCTTTTGCCTTTACATTCAGAAGTAGCCTATGACTCTGTGGCAAATTTTGCACAAATTCTTGGAACGTTATACATAGAGAATCAAATAAGAATAGTATTCAAGACCAGCTCAACAATTTAAGTCCGTCCTTTATGAGATTGTACATAGACGAATTTTACGTATTTAAATGCTCTGAACAAGAGTGCAACGTTGAGCCTCAAATTGTCACTCGTGAACACCGATGTCATTTGCTTTAGTATAAGTACAGTAAACCCACTGCTTCTTTAAACAAACTTGAAGCAGATATAAGTTTGAAAATATTCCTAAAAAATATACAAAGTTGTGGAAATTGCAGAATATTATATTAGATCTACACAAAATTGTTTGACAGAAATATTTAAGGAGATCGAGGGATCTGATTAGAATTTACACGTTTTTCTAAATGGCCCAAACAGTGCAATGAAACCTTCATCACAAGTGTAAGAGGTATAGGCCTAACATGGAGTAGAGAAAGTGGCTACAAGTGCAGTTAACTTCTTCAAGAGAAGCTTAGGCCTCCATTTAACCTTTCAGCTTCAAAGGCAAAGACAGGGGCTTTAGCGGACGGCATAGATCAAGATCAGACTGCACAGAACGTGCAGTCTGATCTTGGATCTATACCGTCCGCTTGATTAGTCAAGCCTATTAGATAAAAAAAATCTTTCAAAGTTTCGGTGGATTGTATACTCAGACGTCGAAAGGGGTTTAGCACCTAAGATAAAGTCCTGAAAGAGTTAATGGGCTTCAGAAATGGGGCGGGGGCAACAGGGGTGGCACCCCGCTCAATATTTTGTCCAATTATATCGCAGAAATGGGTTCAAATGAGTGTATTTTCTCATAGAACGGTTTTGCCAGATAGAACAGTCCGCTGTCCGTGAGGCAAAGGGTGAAGAGTAGGAACACTATCATGATTAGACCATGTTTTCGCATTCTGTTATCGAAATATCGTTTATAATCAAAGTACTGAAAGTACTAATAGAAGGTCATGCTAGCAAATCGGTTTTAACAGTGGATCACTTCATTAGAAATTTCATTCATCTCATAATTGATAACATCTTTTTCTCAGATTTGTGTAATTTTTTTAGAGTCCGTTCAACAGCAATAACAAGGGCCCGTATTCACCAACCATTCTCAAGAATATTCTTAGTCTTATTCTCCATAATTTTCTAACTTTGAAAGTAACACAAAGAACTAAGTGGTCTGGGTCTTTTTTTTTTTTTACTTTTTCACAGGCTTGTTTACATTTTTTAGTCCAAACCCATAGATTTTTGCTTTTCAACAAATATGTCAAGGGTTCAATTACTGTAGACAAATTTGGAGTGAATTTCCTTTAATACTTGACAATACCAAGTCAAAATTACAACCCTTTTTTGTTTTAGGTCCAGGAACTTGCATTATGGCTTTCATATTCCTTTTGGAAGGCTAAATACCATTCTTATATACCCTAAAAACAAATTATTCAACATCATCTTGAAATAAAAAATACTTTTCTTTCCTAACTCAACTTAATATTTATTTGGGCTTGTCTTTTTCAACACTGACTCATCATCATCATTTTCACTTGTAATAGTGATATCATCTAATATGCAACTCACAGAATCCAATATTTTCAGCATCATGACCATAGTTTGTTGAAATATTGCAGGTGAACTTGAAAGTCTATATGGAAGCTTAAGATACTGCGTACATGGATATATATATATGTCATAGTCCAAACTGGAATCTAGGCAGATCCGGAATCTGCCTAGACCAAACTTGAATTCTGCCTAGACCAAAATATGGTTCCAGTTTGCCTAGGCAGCTCCACAATCTACTAAGACAAAATTGAAATATTTTCTCATTTAATATAGTGCAACTACATATAAACCATCTTATTTAACTTAAACCTCAACATAAAAGAAGTTTTAATCAGAAATTCTGAATGAGAGTAAATTTTGAATATTTTGCACTTTAGAAAAAAAAAATGCAATGTGGAAAATGGAGCAATTGTGGGAAAAACAAATAAATTGCTTTAATTAAAAATACATCTCAGTGTAAACACATGTGGATTAATATGATTAAAAAAATTTGGAAAAGAATCTATTTTGGTCTACACAAAATTACAATTCTAATTTGGTCTAGGCAATTCCAGATCTGCCTGGGCAGATTCCGAATCTGCCTAGATTCCAATCTGGCCTACGACATAATATACATGTGTCAAAAAAAATTGTGATTTACTGATTATGGAAATGTTTGCGAATTCAAAACACTTATTATTTGTTGGTATTTTAAAACACGCAAACAGAAAATTTTGCAAATTTTTCAAATTTGCAAAATCACAAAAATTTCTACATCACAATAATTTCTACTTATACAGTATCAGTAATGACCCATATATTGTGAATTTGTCACATATTAGTGCGACTGCTCATTTAATCATACATGTTATTACACATGCCACATGTCAATTTCTTTAAAGTTTTGTCCCCAATCTAGTTTCATGAACACATCTTCCACTGTTGGTAATAGATAATCTGCTGTATCAAATACAGGGTTAAACATGACTTTGAAATCTTCTTAAATTCTAACTGTATTGTCAGGTTTTAATACTCAGGCCTCTACAAACTCTCAGAATTTGAGAAGCTATGAGGAGAAGTGGTCAGACTTTGAGAAGTTTAGACAGACATTAAAAACAGGATCTGAGCTGAATTATACAAGGAAGTAATAATATTTCAATAGTTTAACAGTTTAATTAAATAGAAAACCATGTCAATACATGAAATTATATAATACTTTCTACCTTTTTAATCAATATCCTTATTCCTATAAACAACTATTTAAATCTTTGCAACACAGCAAAGTTTTAGACCAGTCCATATTGAAAGCATTTGCAGATGACAAATAAAATGGGGCACAAATGACAGTATCTTTCTTTCACTCTTTACCAAACGACAAAATTTTAGACTGGTCCAAATTGAAAGCACTTGCAGACGACAAATTAAACGCAACTCAAAAAATGAAATTTGTTTCTAGCAGGGTAGAAAACATTGTGGGAAAAGGAGGAAATGCTGGTTACCAGCATTTTCTCCTTTTCCCGTAATGTTTTCAAAAGGCTTCTATCTCAGGGTCATAAAAACCAAGAATTGTTTGGTGAAGGATTAAGATTTTTGAAAACAATGTGGGAAAAGAAGAAAATGCTGGTTACCAACAATTCTTTCTTTTTCCCCCAGTATTTTCAAAAGTCTTCCTCTACAGGGTCTTTCAAACTCAGGACTGTGGTAAAGAGTTAAACATGTTTATTGTTTCCCCAGCTCTATTCATACACTTTTTGGATAAAAAAAAAAACATTATGGAAAGAGAACACATTACATGGTTGAATAATGGTTTCTCTTAGCACATTTTTATCTTTTTTCTTAAATCTTCCAAGCACTATTATTTCCAACATCCTGGACAGAATTTTTTGCTGAAAATCATTCTGTTTACCAGGTAAGATAATTTCTTACTATCAAATTGAAAGCATTTGCAGCAGACAAATATAGATAATGCCTTAAAGGATGTAAATAATGTTCAAAAGTAATGAAAATATTTTGTCAAAAGGAGAAAAGCTTACTACCAGCGGTCGAAATTTACCAAGCGTTTCATATTTCAGGTTATATTTACTGTATACGGGGGGAATGAAATATCCTTGTCGCCACTGTATTAGGGTCCGGACAACAGCAATAACCAGCATAAATGTAAATTTTTAACTTTATTGATTACAATCGTTCTCTACTTTCGGTTTCTATCCCAGCAGTATGCGTACGCAACTACAATTAATCAAAGTACATTAATACTTCGACCTAAAGCGAATCAAAGACCTAAAATACTAAAATTGATAGCAATAATTCAAGGGTGATTTACATAAAATCGTGTATCTAAGCGTTTCGCGTGTAGTTTTAGATGTTAGAAAAGTTGTTTGAGGTGTAACGACAGTGGTTTGGGGTAATTTTCGTGTGATTTTGGGTGTTTTGGGGTGTTTCCTTTACTGATTCATCTGCGACGTACTTTGTAAACTATGTCATGTCAAAGCTGCGGAACGAGACAAAATTTCAAATTTAGAGCAAATTCTGCGACCTTAACTCTGAAATTCATTGATTGTGTAAATGGCTTACACTGATTTTTAATCCGCATATTATTTGTACATATCAAGTAACACAGACGCGTCTGTTCATTGATCTATGAGGACCTATTTTTCTTGAAGCTGAGGTGTAATACGTCATCTTGGGGGAAAAGTCTGTCGGTTGGCATAAGAAGGTGATGATGACGTCATCACCTTCTAAAAAGTAATGACCCATGTTTAATTTAACCCTTTACCACATGACTAAATTTTAGACTCGTACATATTGAAGGAATATATAGACGACAATTCAAATGTTCAAATGGAAGTATAATAGGTAGAAAACGTTGTAGGGAAAGGAGAAAATGCTGGTTACCAGCATTTTCTCCTTTTCCCACAATGTTTTCAAAAGCCTTCTTCTCTGTGTCGTTCAAACTCGGAATTGTGTGTTAAAAGGTTAATCACGACGGGAAAAAAGGGGGAGTCGGTTACTGTATGGTTTTTCCCACAATGTTTTCTATTCATCACCTGAACAACATTTAGTTATTCATCTTCAATTCTTTTTTTAATTTGGACGAGTATACATTTTGTCATCTGGGAAAGGGTTTAAGCTTAAATAGAGCGCTCAGCACAATCGCTTTTTGCAGATAGTGTTGGTTAGGATCAGACTAAAAAGGACGTGTGGAATTATCTTGAACCTGCATTTTCCAGGTTTGAACATACGATACTGAATCTACATTTTCCAATATCTTAGTGGATCTATATTGGCAAAAACAGGGTCAGTATTAGGGGACCGTTCTAAATTCCATACTAGGCTGCTAAGCGCGACTCACTGACCTTATGCGGACAGTATAGATCAAGATCAGACTGCACAGAACGTGCAGTGTGATCTTTGATCTACACTGTCCGATAAGGAGATATTTTTCTCAAAAATAAATAAATAAATAAATAAATAATAATAATAATAAGTCTGAAAGACCATTATTCGGGTTTTTACTATCGACTTGAAAGTTTTATTTAATTTATCTAGCAGTACAAGTGTTAGTCATAAGAATTCGAGTCCGAATTTCATAGTAGCGTAATTTTTGTAAATATTGTTAATGGCCCTTTTTAAACATTTTAACATTTTTAACATTTTTTAAAACATTTTAAACATTTTAAAATTGTTTTACTTTCTACATTTAGAAATAAACTACTTATGTTATGAAGAATGGTCGGTGAAAACGTGACCATGCCTTGAAATGCGAAATAGCGCTTTTTTTTTTTTGCCCCAGGTTTAACAAGTCCATTACATTTTTTTGCAGAATCAGGATTATTAAATGCGATCCCAGAATGGGTTAAATTCAGAGTTTGCGGAAGCGTTTCAGATGATCGACTTACAACAAAAGTCTCCAAACGACTGATCCTGTTCCCGCCATGGCTTTTGCGTAAAATGATGATGAAAGATTAGAATAACAGGTCCACACAAGCAGGTTCCATCAACCTGATTGAAATGTACTCCATTTCCATTAAAGCTATTAAAATTTGATACCCTTTGCGTTCAGTTTTCATTTAAATTTCATTTACCAAATAAAACCTCCCCGAGGGTCTAGCAGTGTACGAGTATTAAACCCATGCCCAAGTGTTGACGATGCACTAACTAGACTAAATGTACTATTGTCTTTCGGGTCCCGTCTCGGGTTCAAAATCGAAACATTCCTATAATTTTGTTGGTTTTAATTAACTTTTGCCGTTACACTTGTTGTTATTGTACATGAAGCCATAAAACTTTCCACGCATATGTATATGTCGTAGTCCAAACTGGAATCTAGGCAGATCCGGAATCTGCCTAGACCAAACTGGAATTCTGTCCAGACCAAATTAGGATTCCAGTTTGGCTAGGCAGTGCCACAATCTACCTAGACCAAATTGGAATATTTTCTCGTTGAATATAGTGCGACTACATATAAACCATCTTATTAAACTTAAACCCCAGAATAAGAGAAGTTTTAATCAGAAATTCAGAGTAAGAATAAATTTTGAATGTTTTGCACTTTAGCGAAAAAAAAAACGGAAAACGGAGCAATTGTGGGGAAAAAACAAATAAACTGCTTTAATGAAAAATACCTCTCAGTTGTAAACATATGTTGATTAATATGATTAATCTGTTTTGGTCTGGACAAAATTATGATTCTAATTTGGTCTAGGCAGATACCGGATCTGCCTAGATTCCAATCTGGCCTACCTTCATCCTTTTGCGTGCATCAGTTTTTTGACGAAGCGGTAACTGACAATGTTCACTATAATAATATATCTTGGTTTACTCGTACCTTTACGAGAAGAGACCTTCGGTTTGCCGAAACGACGTGCCCGACGTACTTCTTCAATAGTAAGGTTTAAATTGATTGCATCTGCTTAAGTTATAATTATACCCCCACCTACGAAGTTGAAGAAGTATATTGTCTTCACCATGCCTGACTGTCTGTCTGTCCGTCCGTCGTTCAATCTGTCGTCTTGTTTTCATTTCCTCATCTAACTCAAAAGCCGTTTGACCCAGGACCCTCACTCGAGAAACTTTATACCAGTGTTGGTCTTGACCAAAAGAGGTGCCCTATTGTTTCTGGGTAAAAGTCAAGGTTACTGGTGATCTTTGTTTTCAAAATCATTTCCGTTCTCTGGTTGTGCTGCTTCAGTGACGAGGTGCTGGCGAGGGGTATTTTTCCGCTTTGCGGCAGTTCTATTTTTTTCCCTTTGATTCCTCCTTGTTTCAGGAATCCCTAATACATGTATTCTAATGCAGCTCCTGCGACGTGTATTGTTCGACAGAGTCAATTCTTGTCTCCACAACCCTTTTTTCCAGCCTTTTCTTCAGTTGCTAGTTCTTTTCCCCGATATTCAAAATCTGCCATGTACACACAATCCACCCAGGGCTCCATATACAATTTTGCCACCATATCTTCAATATGAATATTTACAGACTCTAAGATCGAGCTTGCAATCTGCATGATACATGTCTTCTATTAAAGTTCACCCTTAACCTGCTACATAACTGAATGGAAACATTCAGGTTGATTGTAAAAACCCAAAAATTGCTGTTGCATTTTTTTTTTGGGGGGGGGGGGAAGGAGAGAAATATCTCCTTATCGGACATCGTAGATCCAAGATCAGACCGTACGTTCCGTGCCGTCTGATCTTGATATACACAGTCCACAAAAGCAACGGGTTCCGCACATAAAATGGTAATCACTGAAATACGAGATATTGATCACATATAAAGTGGTATTCACTTATATTGAACCTGTTAACCATTACAGACCTATTGCAGTTGAAATGAAGCTGTCTGGTCCTCTCGTACGTATTTAGTTATACTTCTTATTCGTTATTTAATTCAAACTGCCTTTAGATTATCATTTTGGATTTAACTGAATCGAAACTAGTGAAAGACATTGCAAATAGTTCGAAAATTGGTAAATCAGACTTAATAAAAAATCACAAACAAACTACTAGTAGGTCTATGTACGTTAACACTTTGAAATACCAATAAATGACTTGGAGATGGAAGTTCTTGAAAATATTGCGGAGAAAAGGAGGAAATCCTGGTTACCACAATGTTTCTACTCTTTACAAGACAATTTCAGTGATTTAAACCACATTTGATTCGTCATCTGCAAGTGTTTCCAATTTGGACAATTCTGAAATTTTTTCTCCTGGTTTAGAGTTAAATCTCGTTGGCTCTGAATAACACAATTTTAAAGGCAGATTGCAGATGAAATGTTGCGTGTATATATTTTGTTTTATATGTTTTATAAATTAAGTAGTTAATTCAAAAAGCCTAAGAAATATTCATGTCATGAATTATCTTGCTGATCCGAAGAAAGCAACAGACCGAAACAAGAGCACCGCATGCGGGTGCCAACAGCCGGCTGCAGTTGCATGATTTTCTGTGATTTTCTAAGTCGAAAAAGGGACATAACTGTGTCAAAAATACTTTGATGTTATCTGCTCTTTGTTATATGAGTTCCCCTTTAATAGTTAATAACTTGTCCGAGTTTGATGTAAATATCTTCAGTAAAAGCAGAGATAGTATAAAATGTCAAAGTTTTCGCACGAAGCAGATGACGACAACGACGTCAGGGCTATGACAATACCTCGATACTTTCTTTGAAAACAGCAGAGTTATGTCGAATGTCAGTTTAATCGAGGTACCACTTTAACCCTTCACCGCACAATGCCGCCTTTCCTTGACCCTGGGAAAGAAGCCTTTTGAAAACATTGTGGGAAAAAGAGAAAATGCTGGTAACCAGCATTTTCTCCTTTTCCTACAATGTTTTTAAAAGTTTCATTCCTCCTCACGATAGTTAAACCACTGAATTGTTTGGTAAACGGTTGAACATAGGATCAGGTAGGGTATTCACCAGACGTTCCCTTTTCGTATGCTATATCAAAAAATTAGGAAGTGTTTTGCCTGTCATAGATCCATCTTTATGAAAGCAAGGAATCGTCAAACGATGTTTACTGTCAGAGCTGAAAGGTTGCCATTATATTATATTTCATGTGTCTATTTTTAGAAATGTTATGGGTAAAGAAATGTCGTAATTTAAGCTGGGTGGAATTACATTCGGCATACCTCGGGTGATGGGAGCCATCATATCCCTCGGCTGTATCTGGTGGATTAATATGCATCAGATCGATACATACCCGGAAATACGCCGGTTTACCGTTCTGAAAATTGTAAGGCTCCTCTTAAAAAAAGAAAACTTGAGTTTCAATTTTCTATAGAAATCTTTCTAACTATGTTTCAGTTGAGTTAGCAAACAGTTCGTACATTCATTATTTATCACTTCCGATTAAAGTTTTCACCGACAGATAAACATATGTGAATAACTTCATCGAGGTTGTTTATGTCGTTGCTAAACGACTGACGGTGGCGCGCCATGTATATCAGATCACGTGATTTGCAGTTCAAATGGAAACGACCGTTATACGGACGAGGTTAGATGTAGGTACGGAATCGGCCGAGTTGTGACGAGTGGGTGGAATTATTTCCCCGTCACAGTGAATATTTTCCTCCTGCCGAAAATCTGGAACTACTTTTTTAAGTTTTTAAGTTTTAAAAGTGGCATTCGTTGACAAAATAATCAGAGGAAATATAATATATAATTCATTTCATCAGCTTGTGGTTAATATGGGGAAAAATTTGCCTCAAAAGGGAAAGGTCCGCGAAAATAACTCGTGCCTTATTTTCGCATACCTTTCCCTTTTTCGGCAAATAATTCCCCATATTAACCACAAGCTGATGAAATAAACTCTATTTATTGCACAGGTCTTACTGTTCCTTGCATTTACGGCAAGCGCCAACAGAAACAAGAAATTCGACCATTTCCAAGACATCGACGGTATGAAGTGTCCTGAAACGCAAAAGCTCTTCACGGAACAAGAAACCAGTAAGATGGGCTGCATCACACTCTGTCAGACTTATACTGGATGTAAGAGCGTTTTCTTTGGACAGCTTTCTGGAATTTGTTACGGTTGTGATCGAGTTTATCGCGACAATTCTGAGCTAGAAGTTGAAGCAGGTACAGTTTATTACATGGATGCGGGTAAGTATATATATTATTTCTGTACCGGTGAAAGACCTCTTGTTTAAGAATAAGGTACTATGTACAGCGGTCTCTTAAGTATAAATAGTTGATATCAAGGTGAGGCTCATTAATTCACGTCTTCCCTGGGTTTCACCAGTGCAAGACTGTGACCATGCAAGACCTTTGCCCAACTTGATCATCGCCACCAACAAGAATTGAACCAGGATTTCCTGGTTACAAAGCCTAAACCACGGAGGATCCTTTACTGTTCGTAGAACGTTGCTCTTGGTCCACATTCACCAACCATTGTTACCAACGTGCTCAGGCTAATTCTGAGGGGGAAAAAAATGAATTTTGAAAATAACGTGAATTCTCTTTGGCTGAACAAAGTGGTTTAGCTAATCAGTAGTTGCGGTACTTTCAAAGTCTGGAATTAGACAAAGAATGAAATTAAAATGGTTAGTGAATGCGACCCCTGAAAAGTGTTAAACGTCATAAAACATCTTCATGTTGCCAGAGAATAGACCAATCTTAACCTTTTGCCAGTACAAATACCTCTCTTCGTGCCCCGACGAGTCGCATTTTGAGAAAACAGTACATGAAAAGGAATCGCTTGGACATCTTACTGACTACCTGTATATACATGCAAATGTTCTTTGACAACATGTAATGTGTATTGTCCTCAATAGATTATTCGTTCGTTCAGATGTCTGCATGGACTTATTTTATTTGGCAGACCAAGCTGTAGTGATGATATCGGGTGACCCATTTCAAGGTCGACTTGAAGGTAGGCTAGATGGTTTGTTTCCTTACTTCTAACTTTAATAATGCCGTTTCGGTCGTAGTTTGATAGTCGAGTTTATACCGAGTTCAGCTGTTCATGTAATCTCAGCTATATCGCGGCAATAGCTCGCTCTACATCTGTCTTCCTCTGATTGTACAATGACTGGGCCTTGGTTCTGCGATTCTCTGTCTATGGACGTTTCATAAGGCTGACAGAATCTTCAGTCTAACGCTTCAACCATCAGTCCCGGAGGACCTGGGATGGGGGCTTTAAGCCACTTTCTCGGGCATCTTTCGATTTCAAGGCCTAGATACAGAGATAATTACCTTCTAGACAAATCGAGGGAAAAATAAATAGATAAAAACTATCGCCTGAACGCGTCCGCTTTAAAGAGGGGGTTAAAGAAATAAGCTTTGTCGATGACCACTCTAGAAACTATAACTGTTTGGTCTAGGTGGCAATATCGTCTTTTAACTGGTAGTAGGGATTTGCTTTTTTCTGCGTGGAAAAACTTTTTGGATCTGAAAAAGTTACTCTGAATAACGATATGGTCTTTAAACTGACCTTGTATTAATGGAATGTTTTACGCCGCTTTCAACATTATTTCAGTCATATAATGGCGACAGGTCACATTTTCCTGTGTTCCATGGGTGTCACCAGTACTAGGCTACGGCTCTGAAATGTCTTTTCCAAGGACACTCCCGCGAAAAGCTAAGCGGATCCAGTGAGGCTCGAAGTCGGGGGCCTCCGGGTCACGAGTCCTACACCTTACCACTGAGCCACGCAAGATCCCTAATCTAACTTGGTAATGAGGGGGTTACTGTGCGTCAAGTTTCATTCCAACCTACCCGAACCATGTTTATTTCAGTTTGGCAACAGGGTCAGTGGGGTAATGTAAAAGAACAGTGACTCGGCAGGCACATTAACTCGTCACTTTTTGTTATCTCTTCTTCGATTACGCCATTTGAAAGTTTACTGGCACAGAGTTTTTGAAAGATACACAGATTTTCTTTTTTCTGGTTTGGATAACATTCACATCCATTGCTTTGTGCTAGACTTTTTGGCCACTGAAAAACCCACTAAAATTCACATCAATCGGTCGGCTTTGGCGACGACAAGTTTCTGTTTCAGCTGTCTCGGGCTAAAGGTCGCAGTTTCAGCTGTCTCGTGCTAAAGGTCGCAGTAAAGGTTTTAGACGCATGAGTGATGTCAGAGCCACGTGTTGACCTTCTAGAATACTTATTCTGACAAGATTTAACTTTCTTTGATAAGACAGAACCTTTGAAAGCAATAAAAGGTTCAACAAAAACGAGGAGTTAGAACCCGATTGACGACTTAGTGTTCCCCTATTTTAGTTGGATATTTGGAATGATATTTTACCCACTGACATAGAAATAAACCTTGATAAGCGTATTTTCCTTTACCTAATGTGAATGAAATATATATCTTAGCAGCAATTAGGTCTATTTAGAAATATTTTAGAGGGCACAAGGCCGAATCGGCAACGAATCATGCGTCCTTGCTTATTTTAATCAGAATCTGTTTCCTTTTTCAGAATATTGTAATCTAGTGAAATAGTGTCCTATTTTATTGATAAAATGGTGTAAATAACAGTTATAATACACTAAATAATGATTTGGAATATCAATATTAACATTTTTGCGTATCGAACATAATTTCGTGCTACAGCGTTCAACAAAAAGTCATGATTATCGTCAAAAACATAATAAGCGGTGATAGAATTATAAATTCTGTCGCAATGACCTAACTTCAATCATCGGAAAGAAATTTGCCGCGCTGGGATTCGATGGAGCGGCCCATGGTTTCAGGCCCTGTCCATTACGTAATACGCACTGTTACGCACAAATATATGAGTCATTCGCTATTAAAAGAAGGTTTGATGCATCTGCAAAAAGTATCGACCCAGGTCCGCCTGCGCAGTCTGTGCATGCTGACCAGGACTGAAACCTTTTGCTATCGGTCAATTTTATGCGTGTCAAAGGACAAGTCTACCTCATGATCCATTCGGTTGTTAGACAAAAAGGATTTTATGGATACATCCCGGAGATGCATAAAGCTCCCTTTTGTCAGTGCGCAGCTCATATAATGATAATGGATGACTCCATAGCTAACTCTTTAACTCTTTCACTGCCAATGATGCATTAGATAGCTTTTGCGGACGGCGTAGATCAAGATCAGACTGCACAAAAATTGCAGTCTGATCTTGGATCTACACCGTCCGCTATCTGATGCTAATCATCAACCAAAAACAGGTTCAATTAAAACGAAAAATATTCTAACAGATCTCGAGAAAAGTCGGCTCCATTTAGTTGGCAGCGAAACAACTAACAGACGACACAATTTCAGACATGTCAAAATTGAAAGAATTTGCAGGCGACAAATTAAATGTTACCTAAATGAATTAATGTCTCTTTGCAAGGTTAGAAAAAATATCGGAAGAAGGAGGACATGCTGGTTCTCAGCATTTTCTCTTTTTCCCACAGTGTTTCGAAGGGCTTCCTTCCTAGTGTAGTTAAAATTCGGGATTATGTGGGGAAGGGTTAAAATGAACTATGAAGATGATGATAATACTGATAATGACGATGATGATGATGATGATTATGTTTAGAAAGAAAAAAATGGTACTGAATCTACACTGCTGTCCGGTGTTCTGGTATTTATTATCAAAGCAGCCCCTATAAGTTGCTCTTTACCAAACGATCCCGTATTTTAACGAACCTGGGTCCGTATTCACCAACCATTCTAAAGATCGTTCTCAGTCTTATTATCCAGAATTTTCTAAATTTGAAAGTAAAGAAACTTCTGATCGGCAAAACCATTCGGTTTCTGAATATGAGCACCTGTTCCTTGATATTCCAACACGGACAGATACAATATACCATGATGTGGACATTGAAAATTCAAAACCAGTAAAACAACATATATATCGAATGAATCCCAAGAAACTGGAGCATCTTAGAGAGGAAATCAAGTATCTATTGGACAATGACTTTATTGAACCTAGTCAAAGTGAATGGAGTTCTTCCTGTATTCTTGTACCAAAGCCAGATGGAACTTTTCGTATGTGCACTGACTATAGAAAAGTTAATACTGTGACCAAGACTGATTCGTTTCCAGTGCCAAGAGTAGAAGACTGCATTGACAATATTGGTCATGCAAAATATGTAACCAAATTTGATCTTCTAAAAGGATTTTGGCAAATTCCTCTCACTGAAAGAGCTAAAGAGATCTCTGCATTTGTAACTCCTGATGGACTTTATCAGTACAAATTTATGCCTTTTGGGATGAAAAACTCGCCGGCAACATTTCAACGTCTTATCAACATCATAATATCTGGACTGGACGACTGTAGGGCCTACATCGATGACGTCTTCATTCACAGCGATGATTGGAATGAACATCTAAAGACTATCAGAGAATTTTTTGACAGGCTGAGTAAAGCCAAATTAACAATTAATCTTGTTAAAAGTGAATTTTGTCATGCTAGTTTAACATTTTTGGGTCATGTTGTTGGACAAGGACAGATAAAACCTGTAGAAGCTAAAGTAAAAGCTATTTCTGATTTTCCTGTACCTACATGCAGAAGACAACTTATGAGATTTCTTGGTATGGCTGGTTACTACAGGAAATTCTGTGGTAATTTTTCTGTCATTGCTGAGCCACTGACAAGTCTTCCCAGCAAACGCAAAAAATTTATATGGAGTGATGATTGTCAAAAAGCTTTCGATAAAGTAAAAGCCATACTAAAAGGTGAACCAGTTCTTTTAGCTCCTAATTTTGAAAAAGAATTTAAGCTTGCATTAGATGCTAGTGATACTGGTGCAGGTGGTGTTTTACTTCAAGAAGATTGTAATGGTGTAGATCATCCAGTTAGTTATTTTTCTAAAAGGTTTAACAAATATCAGAAAAACTACTCAACAATAGAAAAAGAGTGTTTATATCTCATTCTTGCTCTTCAGCATTTCGAGATATATTTGTCGTCTTCTCCTGAACCCATCATTGTATATAGTGATCATAATTCTCTGATTTTTATCCATAAAATGAAAAACAAGAATCAGTGTTTACTCAGATGGAGTCTGTTTTTACAAGAATATAACATGGATATCAGACACATAAAAGGTAGGGATAATATTATCCCTGATGCTTTGTCTAGAATTTAACATGTAAATAGTTAACATTTGTCTTTATGTATAGTGTATTTTTATGTACATTTATGCGTAATGATGTTTTCTATCTTCAGACAAAAGAAAGTTTTACTTCTTAAAACTTTCTTTTACTTTAGGAGGGGAAGTGTTATATAAACAGAATATACATGTAACCTGTTTTCATTATCACTTTCACTCTATATACAGAGTATTCTAGAAACATAAAGAACATTCATTGGTTTTTCCATTGTGGTTATTTTTAGAAACAGGTTGTTAGTAAACAAATTGTTTACCAATCCATGTTGTCATCTTTCTAGAAAAGACTAATCTAGATTTTTCCAAGCTGATATAAATAGGAGTGACTTAGTTGGTGGATTGGATTTTGAACTTAGACTTGTGGCTTTGAGGATACAGAGTTAGTGAAAGTGTTGGATTGAAATTGGAATATAGATCTGTAAGTTGGAAATATTTATTTCTTAAACAGGTTGCTCATATCTATTTGCAAGTTAAAACTATTGTTAATTTAGGTTTTAGGAACCAGAAATTTCATACTTTTTGTAGTCTAAACACAATTCTTAATTTTGAGGGACTTATTCTATTTCTTGTTCTAAGATTAAAAATTGTCAAAATTTCATTCAAACTTAACTCTTATTGTACTCTTTTGTCTTTATTCATTAATAAATATTGTTAATTTGTGAAAGGCTTGTTGCTGGTTTTCTTTCTCGTTACGCTTGTCTCGTAACAATAGCTCGAAAAGCAGCTTAAAAAAATTAAAAAAAAATGAAAAGTAATAGCAGGTTGAATTAAATATTTTTTAAAAAAAAGTAAAAGACACTTTAAAAGAAAAACTGTCTGCTCTTGTTGTAAATTATTTCTAATGAGAGCAGAAAAAAAATCCTTTTTTCTTTTTTACAAAGAAAATCTACATGTAAAGTACAATCTTACCTGAGAAAGTTCTCTTGATTCTTTAGGTTGGACGACAATTGTTTCAGCGTCTTAATTTATACTAAACTTACATCCGGTTAAAGTAAAATTAATTTGCATATTCATTGTGTGAGTTGCTATTTGTTTTGTATTTTAATACTTCACTGAAAAAAATCAAGTGAAACAAAATCATGTGAAAAAGTACTGCCTTAAGTAACACATCTTAATGTTATTTATTTATTTATTATTATTATTATTTGTTCTTTTCACAAGTAAATTAGATAATAGAATTTATTACGGGCATATATTTAAGTTTTTTAGTTTTCATTCATTAACATTTTCGCTTTCTTGAACGACGACATTGAAGCTTGAAACTAAGTAAAACGTACGCGAACATGAAAAGGGCCAATTTTGACGGATGTTTTCGAACGATGTGGCAGTTTAAAGAAGCATAATTGCCACCAGTGACGAACGTGCTGTTTGATCTTGGATCATGGACAGGTAAGCCTGCCATTGCAATGTGACTAAACGAGGGTTTTCAACGCCGATTTGACATCCCTCGTAAAGCAAATTTACAGCGGACGATACTAAAGAGGGGGGAAAAAATTGAGTTATGCTCTGTGAAAAGGGGGTTTAATGCATCTGCAAAAAGTATCGACCAGGTCAGCCTGCGCGGACTGCGCAGGCTGACCTGAGTCGAAACTTTTTTGCTATTGGTCAATTTTCTGCACGTAAAAGGACCAGTGTACCTCATAATATAGTCGGTTAAGACCGAAATAATGTTGAAAGAGGCATAAAACACGATTCATTCAATCAGTCAATCTCAGCCAATCAAATGTCTAGTCCGAGGTCAAAAGCTTCCTTTGTTAGATGAAATAGTAAAAAGCATTCATGAACTTAGATTTACTTCTATCCCAAATACAGGCAAAAAGTTATGTTACTACTGTTTGGTCTTTAGCTCTACTGGATATATACTCAACAGCAAAAGAAACGCACAGACGAGTACGGGCCTACTCTATAAGAAAAATCAGTTGTGATAGTGCCTTATTTTGGACATGTCATGGACAAAATTGTACAGACTAAATGAAATAGTTTTTCTAAAGTTCTGAGTGAAATGAACTGAAGTTTGAAATTGTTCTTCTGAACTATTGAATTTTCTTAGAATGATCAATAAATTAACTCGAGAAAACATATGCGTTTCTTTTGCTGTCGAGTATATCTAGTGCCCGGTCGGTGAGGTTTTTTTTTTTTTATCTGTTTTTGGCATATAGATGTCGACCGTTTCTTTTTTAAAACCTTATGCTATACTATGCGTGACTAACTGACCTTTTACAGACAGTGTAGATAAAGATCAGACTGCACAGAACGTGCAGTCTGATCTTGGATCCATACGATCAGAATATTTTTTTTTTATTTTAAATTAAGTTTAAAAAAGCAACCCTCGGATTTTTACACGCGGTCTGAATGCTTCATTTAGCTTATTTAGCAGCTTAAAGGCCCAGTAAAGGCCAAAATATCAAAGCAGGAGTCATAATACATTTAAATCTTGATCATACCAATTAAAAGTATGGAAAATATTGTGGAGATGACAGTCTGTTATCGTGTCGGGCCATATGTTGGTCGCTGGCAGAAAAAAGAATTTTAAAATTAGGCAAAAAGTAAACAAAAGACACGGCTACCTGGCAGGTTTTAACCTAGTTTTGAAATTAATTTCTCTGTCAGGGACTAACAGTTGGACCGACCGTACAATGACAGATTGTCATCTTCACAATACATTCCATACTTTTAAATGGTATGATATAAATTCAAATGCATTTAAACACCCGCTTTGTTTACATTTGGACTTTATTGTTACTTTAAGGGTTAAAGTTTGAAATACCATTAAAGGCATAGCTGACAAGATGATTTTAAAAAAGTTTACTTGAAAAATAAGAAAAGAACTGATGTCAGCTATATTTTTTCTTTTTTTTTTTTTGAGCCGAGCTCCGGTAGCTCAGTCAGCAGCGTACAGGACTTGAGAGCAGGTCAATGAATTGATCCCAGGCTTGGTCAATTTCTTTCCGAGGACTGATGATAGTCATTGCGACAGGATTCATTCCTCTCTCACCGCTGGCCATTGCTTAGGCGATGGTTATGTGGGAAAGCAACCAGTGGCTTGGAAAGAATATTGTGCGGGGTACTAAATTCCAGGAAAGCATGGATAGATGCACTGGCCTCCGCTATATAACTGAAATAATGTTGGAAACGGCTTTAAACACTATACAGTCAATATATTCTTTTTTCGAACTTGGAGCAGACTATTTTTATGGAGCTATTTCTTTGTTTTATCACGATTTTTTTCTCTTTCTTATATATATTCACTAAACCGTAGCACATGTGGATCATCCATATCCTGGATATTCCTTTCAGGAGGAAAGGAGTTAAACGCAACTTCTTGAAGACTTAGAATGCTGAATTGATGAAATGTACTTTTTCAGTAACACAAAACAGCCCAAATAGGTTGTTTTGGCCAGTGTATGAAACAAAGTAGTGGACAGAGTAGATCCAAGATCAGACTGCACGTTCTGTGCAGTCTGATTTTGATCTACACTGTCCACAAAAAACAACTTAAGGTCTGCGGCCCCTAACTCTCATATTAAAAGACGGAAGCTGCCGAGATTGGCCTAATAGCCTTTACGAAAAAGTCGATGTTACACGATATTTACCGATGAGTTAGTGAGTCTACGGCCCCACTCGTCACAACTCGGCCGATTCCGTACCTACATCTAACCTCGTCCGTATAACGGTCGTTTCCATTTGAACTGCGAATCACGTGATCTTATACATTGGCGCGCCACTGTCAGTTGTTTAGCAACGACATAAACAACCTCGATGGAGTTATTCACATCTGTTTATATGTCGGTGAAAACTTTAATCGGAATTGATAAATAATGAATGTACGAACTGTTTGCCAACTCAACTGAAACATAGTTAGAAAGATTTCGATAGAAAATTGAAACTCAAGTTTTCTTTTTTTAAGAGGAGCCTTACAATTTTCAGAACGGTAAATCGGCGTATTTCCGGATATGTATCGATCTGATGCATATTAATCCACCAGATACAGCCGAGGGATATGATGGCTCCCATCACCCGAGGTATGCCGAATGTCTACGGCCCCTAACATTCGGCATACCTCTGGTGATGGGAGCCATCATATCCCTCGGCTGTATCTGGTGGATTGATATGCACCAGATCGGTACATACCCGGAAATACGCCGGTTTACCGTTCTGAAAATTGTAAGGCTCCTCTTAAAAAAGAAAACTTGAGTTTCAATTTTCTATCGAAATCTTTCTAACTATGTTTCAGTTGAGTTGACAAACAGTTCGTACATTCATTATTTAACATGGTTTTCTGATTGAAATTTTTACTGACAGATAAACATATGTGAATAACTTCATCGAGGTTGTTTATGTCGTTGCTAAACGACTGTCAGTGGCGCGCTATATGTAGAATCACGTGATTCTCATTTCAAAATGGAAATCTCCTTGATACGGACGAGGTTAGATGTAGGTACGGAATCGGCCGAGTTGTGACGAGTGCGGCCCCTAACTCTCATGTTTAAAAGACGGAAGCTGCCGAGATTGGCCGGGTAGCCATTACGAAAACGTCGATTGTACACGATATTTACCGATGACTTAGGGGCCTTAAGTTGGTTCCAGAATTTTAAGGTCTAACTAATATTTTCTTAGCAAACGACAAATCTAAGACTTGTCCAAATTGAAAGCCGGTTTGCAGACGACAAAATAAATATGATTCAAAATTTGAAATTTGGCGCTAGACAGGAAAACAACCTTGTTGGAAAAGGAGAAAATGCTGGTAAATGCCATTTTTTCCCCATTTTTCCCACAATGTTTTCAAAAGGTTTATTTTTAGGGTCATTAAAACTCAGGATTGTTTGGTAAAGGGTTAACTGATTATCAGACGAAACATTTTAGACTCGTCAATATCGGAAACATTAAAAAAAGCCATGCTTTGTGAAAAGAGGGCTTAATGCATCTGCGAAAAGTATCGACTCAGGTCAGCTTGCGCAGTCTGCGCAAGCTGACCTGAGTCGAAACATTCGCTATAGATCAAAATTTTCTGTATGTCAATGAACCAGTCTACCTCATGATTAAGTCGGTTGTTAGACAAAACAGATTTTTATGGATGCATAATCATTTGATGACTTGCATGGTATAATGTATCACGGAGATGCATTAAGTCCCCCTTTTTTTCCCGAGCATTGCTTATTTGCAGACAACAAATAAAATGTGGCTCAGATTATGCAGTTTATCTTTAAAGGGATAGAAAATAATGTGGAAAAGAGGAAAATGTTGGTTACCAGTAGTTTGTCCTTTTCCGATACTGTTTTCAAAAGCCTGCTTTCTTAGGTCTATTAAAACTCATGATCGTGTGAAAAAGCGTTAACCAGACGACAAATCTTAATTTTTTTTTATTGAAAACATTTGAAGGCGACATATCCAATGTGGCTCAAAAGTTGGTACATACCGTTAAAAGAGTAGAAAACATTCTGGGAAAAAAAGGGAGAAAATGCTGTACATAAAATTCTTTTTTTAGCACATGCTTGATTATGAGAGTTTAAAAAAAAAACACTGTAGTTGCTCTCACGGAGAGTTTAGAATAAGATCAGTCTGCACAGAACCAACAATCTTATAATAGATCTACAAAATCTGAACTTCTAGAGTGTTTTGGTAAATTTTTATCGACTCGAAATGTCAAATTTTGGTCCTAAAATCTAGGAGGAAACATAACTTCTCTCACAGCAGAAAGAATGTTGTTATCGTCACAAATTCACCACGTTTTAAACGACATCCCGGAGGCCACATCCGGTTGATATGCAAAGATTAAAAAGCAAGGGATATGCGTTAAGTAGCTACACGGAACTTGCATTTGAGCCATACTCAGTGAAAAAGGGGCTTTATACATCTGCAAAAAGTGTCGACCCATGTCAGCCTGCGCAGTCAGCGCATACTGACCTGGGTCAAAACTTTTTGCTAATCGTTAATTTACTGCATGTCAAAGGACAAGTGTACCTTATGATTCGGTCGATTGCTATACAACATGGATCTAATGGACTCATGATTGGATGATGACTTGCTTGGTATCATGCGTCATGGAGATGCATTAAGACACCTTTTTGCTGGCCATGGCTTTCTTTTATTGCAGCCCTTTTTAACACATTACGGTTTAAAGAGATCCGGTTTTAATGTCATAAATCTATGCTTCTCTGTTGAAGATTTTTTCGAAATTGCTTTTTGATAACAATTTACAAAAAATAAAATGAAAATATTGAGCAGATGTTGGCAGCTTATTCATCTAATAAGCTACTTCACGGATGCTATTGCCATTTTTATAGCTCTGGCTTCTGTTCTCATTCTTCTTAACTTCTACTGCTATTTGCACTGATCTGTTTCTTCTCCTTTAACTGCCACTTGAGTGTTGTCAACCATTGTACTGCTGTGCTAGACTCAATATGCTGAAAATTGTGGACAATGTAGGTCAAGATCACACTGAAAGAAAAGTGCAATCTGATCTTGCATGTACACTGTCCGATACGATGAATTTTTATCTGCGACGAAAAAACTAAGGGACCCTTGAGGGCCTGAATCGCTCTCATTTTCTAGCATACATAATGATGAATTCATGATAAATGGGAAAAGATGAAAAGATAGTGGGGGGTGTTGCAACTTTAACCAACTAAGATAGCATAATAGGTAGGCATGGTGAATTGAACAATAAATTTCATTATTTGAAATAATCAAAATATAATCAACTTCTTGGAATCAATCCAGCCATATCTTATAGGGCTTTAGTAGCCTACTGTCACATTAAAAGTTAAAAACTGTATTTTTTCTGCTCATAGTTTGTAAGATTTTAAGAAAATATTGAAATGACGACTTACATTACTAGTGGTGCCGAGTTAACGTTCCGGGTAACAGTAAGTCGACAGTCGCAACCAGGTGATTTTCGGGCACTATTAAACACCCTTCTGAGCATTATATCAATATAAGAAAAGTCTTATAAGACGTCCAAAGGGCTCAAGAACATTTTGGGTCACGATAAACATCCACAAAACCCTAGGATTCTCTTCCAGTTCTTCATTTATACCGAAAATTGACGAGTTAATGTTCATTTACGTTACTGTTTATTTCAGTGTGGCACCAGTGTCAGTGGGGAACGGTTCATTTCAGTTTGGCTTCAGAGTCATTGGGGTACTGTTTATTTCAGTTTGGCTTCAGGGTCAACTTGGGGGTACTGTTCATTTCCGTGTGACAGCAGGGTACTGTTTATTTCAGTTTGGCACCAGGGTCAGTGGGGAACTGTTTATTTCATTATGGCACCAGGGTTTGTGATGTACTGTTTATATAAATTTCAGTTTGGCACCAGGGTCAGTGGGGTACTGTGTGCAATGACGGCTGGTGGAATATTCTAAGAGGTCACCAGGATAATAATGTGGATGTCGCCTGCCGTATGTTCGGATATAACAAGTATATTTTCTTTTTTGGCTTTTATTAAAACATTTGAGCCATGCAATGGCAAAATAATTTATCAATCACTCCCAATTACGGTCTCCTCATCACGATCGATGTTTAAAGATCTTTAGCAATAATCTGTGAAACTGCTCCTTCTTTAGCCAGTATGATAAGGAGAACTTTCTGGGTAGCTAACAGAAAAAAATAACCATGTATTTTACCTCTGCGAAAGGGGGCTTAATGCATCTGCGAAAAGTATCGACCCAGGTCAGCCTGCGCAGTTCGCGCAGGCTGACCTTGGCCGAAACTTTTCGCTATTGGTCAATTTTTTTGTATGTCCAAGGACCAGTTTACCTTATGATTCAGTCGGTTGATAGACAAAATGGATTTTATAGATCCATCATCATATGATGACTTGCTTGGTATCATGCATCACGGAGATGCATTAAGCCCCCTTTTGCCAGAGCATGGCTCATTTATATTTCTCTTGAAGTTATCACAAGACTATATCTTTACTTCTTATATGCATTAGTGGAACTCTTCCTGTTAGAGGTGCATTTAGACCTATTACCGGGACCATGGGTAGACAAAAATCAAAAGCATCATACATAAAGTACAATCAAACGCAGTCATTTGTACTAACAGGGGCACATTTCATTGCCATGCAGTGTCTAATAAGTGTATAATAAGTGTATTGAGGCTTTCATTTCTCATTTTCTTTTTCCGTTATGGGTTACTTAACGATTTCGCTATGTTACTGGCAACGTGTAGGTTCTGACAATATCACGCATTATTTTCTGCTATGTGTCATTTTTCAAATACAGACCTATCTGATTTCGGCATTTTTGGTGCAGAACCGGACTACTTTTCAAAACGCCAACCGTTACTTCAAATTTCAAAATAAAATAAACGTTTACGAGGGCTGTTCGATATGTAATGTGTATTGTACCACAGCGCGATAACGCTTTCAACGATTTCGTGGATGATGATACGCTTGAATAGCTCTATTCAATACCTTTCCAACGGTATAAACACGAGCCTTTAGCTCCACATAGTTTTAAACTTATAGTCATTTCATTAGAGCTAGTCGTTGACCACTGTTGTAAAAATGGTTGGGAAACGGATTAAGAATATTGAAGAAATTAGAGCTTATATAAAAGTTCGCACAAAACTCGGTCATTCAGTAATGCAGATTTTTACTGAATTGGGGGAAGTTTATGGGTCTGATAAGGTATCTTATGAGACAGTTCGTAGGTGGAGAAAGAAATTTCTGACTGGCACAGAATCCGTCAAAGATGCAGCAAAATCTGGCCGACCTGTGACTGTAATAGGCAAGGCAAATGTCTCAAAAGTCAGGGAAATAATTGAAAGTGATGGCAGATACACGATTCGTGATATTGCCAACGCTGTTGGCATATCGCTATCGCGGGTGCATTTCATTTTGAATTGTATTTTGAAAGTACGAAAGATTTCTGCCAGATGGATACCGCATATATCGAACCAGTAAGAAAAATTGGAAACAATATATGGCTAACTAAACACGGTAGAAGGCCTGTATTTGCCAAAAGAAGCATAAGCACAAAGAAGGTTCTTTATTGCATATTCTTCTCATGTGATGGTATAGCCGTACAAATTCCGGTGCCGAAGGGCAAAATTGTTACAGGTCGGTATTACCGAGATGTTATACTAAGAAAGCTCAAGAAATATTATCTTAAACGACGCCCTGTGTCAGGATTTAGGCATGTTCGTCTACCTTATGATAATGCTCCATCACATACATCTGAGCTTGTGAAGCAATTTTTGAAGTCGGAGAAGGTTACTGTCTTGCCACACCCACCATACTCTCCAGATCTAGCCCCATGCGACTTTTTCCTTTTACCAAAACTTAAAAAGTTCTTATCTGGTCGTCGTTACAAGTCCAGACAAGCCCTTGGCTCAGCCATCAGTCAGTGCCTCAGAGGTCTACCTAAATCAGCGTACCGTGACGCATTTCAGAAATGGATTCAGAGATTGAAATTATGTATTTCAAATCGCGGATAATATTTTGAAGGGATGTAATGTTCATTTCACTAATTGAGTCGAATGCTTTTGAGATACCGTACAATACACATTACATATCGAACAACCCTCGTACTCAGTAAAACGCTACCTGGTACGATTCAATCAGCTATGGTTACCTTGCATGTAAACTATGCACAAGTCATTTATAAAAACAGCCCCTACAGGCTTGGGTAATAGCTAGACACTAAGTCTTCTTGTTGATAAGTCTGTGGAAAAACCCTGCACGAATCCTGGTTTCCCTAAAGTCTATTTTAGAAACTGTATTCGACGATGTGCAGTAAGACAATAGTATTTGTAAAAACTTTTTTCCCGTTTGAAAAAATTAAGTTTCTAAAAAATTTGGAGCGAAAAACAGGCTAGATTTTTCCACAGATGTATTGTTTGTAGCCATTTTCTCCGTTGCTGTCTTCTTTCTCAGGGTCATTCAAACACGGGATTGTGTTGTTTGAAAGGCTTTACAACAGAACAGAACAGAAACTTTATTTTGACTGAGCACAAAGGCTCATAGTCACAGATACGTACATATATGCATGTTATGAAAATGACAGTCATGTATCATGGAAGAAAATAATACAAACAATAAAAATAACACAATAATAAGACATAGTTACACATGTGAAAAAAGCTGAAAAGTATTTTTTTTAATCCTGGAATCAATTGTTCGACTGAGTAGTATTTGTTCTGGATTTAAAAGTATTTTTATAGAATGAAGTTAACTGTATCAATCGTTGTAGAAAGGGCAAATCAATGTAAAATGGAATTCATCCTCGATGTCTCGAAGGTTACATAGCTCACAGTATCTTTCATTTCGATTTATGCTATTATCTCAATTTTCAGATCGTGTGAAGATAATCTTATTTTACTTAGAATATATCGTTAGATATTGTTCCTTTCCACAATTCAATTTGAGATAAGATGTCATAGATGTGCTTTGATGAATACACGTTTGCACAACAATCTTTCGGTTGAAATCATTTTGGTCTCCTGGTTTCAGACAAGGAGTGGTACTTGATCAAGGGACATTTCTGCTTTCGAATACTTCCGGTGTGAAGATTTGGATGGATGATGTGGCATGCGAAGGAACAGAAACCAGCCTCCTTCAGTGCCCCTTTATTGGGTTCGGTGTGCACAACTGTGGTCATCATGAGGACGTTAGCGTTCGATGTAACACATAGTCACAAAACATTAAGATCGCATCTCAATGTGTATATCTAACTCTTTACCACACAATCTTATATGTTTTTATGATTCAGAGGAAAAATACCTTTGAAAACAATGTGGAAAAAGTAGAAAATGCTGGTAACTAACATTTTCTCCCTTTCCTACAATGTTTTCTACCCCTTAAAAGACAGATTTCATTATATGGGCCACATTTAAATTGTCGTCTGCAATTTTTTCAGTTTCGACAAGTCTACATTTTTGTGGTGTGGTAAAGTGTTCTTGCGGCACAATACTAGATTTTATTTAAAAAAAAATAAATAAAGATGAATAGAAATAAATAAGTAAATAAAATAAGAACTTTAATACATTGTAAGAAAACGTCGAAAGATGGTTTTGTGTAAATTAAGCTGTGGCCAATACTTGAAATTTTTGCAAACGCTGAGATTCAGATTTTTTATCGTCGAAATCAAAGTCCCGCAACCCTACCGACTGAGCTATCCGAGTAACTACCTACAGTTAGTGGCCACAAATATTAAATCAAACATCGAGATTTCCATAGACTTACATGTATTTTTTCAGTGTGCAAGAAAATTAATTACGCTGCTTCTGATCATGAAAACATAAGCAAAACTACATGTATACTGGTAATGCGAGGTAAATAAGCTTTTGTGGACGGCGCAGATCAAGATCAGACTGCATAGAACGTGCAGGCTGATCTTGGATCTACACTGTCCACCATTTGATGCTAATCGTTACCCGAAATCAGCTTTGAACGCTATTTACGCCAATATTTCAGAGTTCCTAGCCTGATATCAAAGTTGCAGTTCTTTAGAAGTATGCTAGGTTCCCACTATCACGATTCGCGCCACGATTGAAATAGTGGTCTTAATCGTGAGCAAATCGTAATGATCCTATCAGATCGTATCAAAACTTGATGTTACTCGTGGCAATCGTGTTAATCGTATGAAATTTTTTGGCTGTCAAAAAATTTCTACGATCAACACGATTGGTTTTCAATCGTAGTCATCGCATCTAATAGTACTAAATCGTAACAAAACGCAGCAGATCGCATCAAATCGTGCTTCTAAATCGTGTTCATCGGGACCAATCTTTCACAAGGAGAAGGCCAGGCTCTATTGGCTTCGCCGGATAACCGGATGGGATAAGTTCTCCTTTTTGATCCCTCACATCGGGACAATCGAAGTAAGAAATGCGCCGTCCTTTGCAGCAGCAGTACACGGAGCTGTTGAAAACGAACATACTCCCTTCATCATCAAGCATACTTATAGCAGCTTTCCAACACCAACAATTCTGACAACATATCCAGCAGCTTTCCCGAAAGCCTGCAAGCCTGGATCGATCGCGGGTCGAAAGGGGAGGTCGAAAATAGAAAATTCCAGAGAAACGAGTTACTACCACAATTTCCCCCTAAAAAAAATTATCCTAAAGATATGCTGCAAAAAATGGTTGAATATACTTATTTTTTTCTACGGAATGGAACATTTCTATAGAGTGCAGGAAAAGTAAAAAAGAGTGTTTTTCATTTTTCAACTAAACAACATGTTTAAGTCTATATGATATTTTTATCATCAAGGCAACTTTAATCTTTTAGTATGCTGTGTTTAGGAGGCTAGAAAACTAACCAAATTTTTGGCTTCTTTCTTCTGTGAGCTGTTATCGCTCCCAAAACTGTCTGACTACCGCTCTACTGACCTTTGCGGGTGTGGTTGGTGCTGGTCAGGTAGCTGCTTGTCTTCTTCTTCTCTGGTGATGATGTCTGCATACTGCAAATGTCACATTATCACTCTCCTCAACAATCAGTCTTTAAGAAAAACAATAAAGTCTATGGACAGTCGTGGCCCATATATGCCACAATGTTTTCTACCCCATGAAGGACAAATTTCGTCATTTGGACCACCATAAATTTGTCGTCTACAAATGCTTTCAATTTGAATCAGTCGTAAACATTTTGTTATTAGGTAAAGGGTAATTCCTATAATTGGCCTGCAACACGCGAAAAGGGCATTCGGACATCTGCGTAAAGTGTCGTCTCGGATCGACACTTTCCGTTTTTATGTAATTTTCTGTTTCGCGCAAGTCTACTGTATCACAAAATCTAATGTAGAATTCTAGTCGTAAGGTGCCGTCTCGGATCAGCCTGCGCCGACTGCGCAGGCTGATCCGAGACGACACTTCACGCAAATGTCCGAATGCCCCTTTTTGCGTGTTGCAGGCCATATATACTACAATCGTGCAAATTTGTCTACGAAGGCAATGGTTTTACATAGTACTTTGCACAAAGATTTTTTTTTTACTACAGATTACAAAAGATAAATGGCTCTTCTAAAATGGTATTACACTGTTAGTAGGTTTGTGTCTTAAAACCTTGACTCATGCAAAGTATCCATATTTTACATAAATAACTTAATAACGCCTTTTGCAAAGACTCTTTCAGACGACCATGAGTAGTAGTAATAGCGTCTCTTTGCTTGTAAACAAAGATGCTAGGTTGTTATAGAAACATACATGTTGAAACTTGTTTCACCATGAAGACTAACCTACTGTGTAGTATACGGGTTATTATGATGTCATCTATTTGAATTGTTTTTCAATAGCGCCACTCGTCTTTAAGTGCTTTTCAAATATTGGTGATTGGTACTTAATCCGCCTAAAGATACTTTGAGGTATATGAAGACTGATTAAAGATGTAATTTGATTGTGTCTTTAAAGTGAAGACAATGTATACATTATTTGAAAAACCTTATTGGTACGAAATTTGAAGCTCTGATAAATGGTAAAAACATTGTGGGAAAAAAGATGGTTGGACGAGGTATTGAGATAAAACCCACCACCTTTTAATTATTATAAACCTATTGGCTGGTAAGCGCGACTCACTGACCTTTTATGGACGATGTAGATCGAGCTTAGACTGTACAGGATATGCAGTTTGATCTTTGTTAAGGACAGTGTAGATCAAGATCAGACTACACAGAACATGCTGAGCGACCTTCTAATTATAATTAACCCTTTGTGTAGATGAAGATCAGACTGCACAGAACATTCAGTTTGATCTTTGTTGCGGCTAGTGTAGATCAAGATTAGACTGCGCAGAACATGCGGCGCGAGCCCCCCAATTATTATTAACCCTTTAGCTGTTGCGCGCGACTCACTGACCTTTTACGGGCACTGTAGATCAAAGTCTGACTGCAGAAGAACATGCGCTCTAATGTTTGTTGCGGACAGTGTAGATCAAGATCAGACTACAAAGAACATGCAGCCGTCCAATTATTATTAATCCTTTAGCTGTTGCGCGCGACTCACTGACTTTTTACAGGCACTGTAGATCAAAGTCTGACTGCAGAAGAACATGCGCTTTAATGTTTGTTGCGGACAGTGTAGATCAATATTTCGGTTATTGATGTCGAATTGAAAATTTAAGTGTAGATCAAGATCATACTACACAGAACACGATAAGGTAATATTATTTCCCCCTAAATCATAACTTTGAAACAGCAATATTTGGGTTATTGGAGGTTATTGATGTAAAGGATGTGAGCAGTACGTTTAATCTCGTTTAAACGTGTCCAGTCAAGTTTCTTTTTTGTCGGTTATTTCATTATATAAATTTTACTACGATGTCTTTAAACAATTATTGACTTTCCGCCCCCTTTTAATTGCCAAGCGCCACTCACTGACCTTTTGAGGACAGTGTAGATCGAAATCAGACTACAAAGAACATGCAGCCGTCCAATTATTATTGTTAAGTTTCTTTTTGTCAGTTATTGCTTTATATAAATTTTACTGCGATGTCTTTAAACAATTATTGACTTTCCGCCCCAATATTATTAACCCTTTGGCAGCTTAGTGCAAATCACTGACCTTTTGCACACAGTGTCGATCAAGATCAGACTACAGAAGAACATGTAGTTTAATATTTGTTACTTATTGGGTAGATCAAGATCAGACTGCGCAAAACAGAATAATGGCCTCGGGTAAAAACTAGTAATTGTAACCTTCCCTGAGTGTTACAGAAACATACATGTTAAAACTTGTTTTACTGTGAAGACTGACCCTGCCTTCTGATTGGTTATTTTTCTGTCTAAAGGGTCGACATGTCCATAGCTGTTTGATCCTAATCTGAAAATAGTCCACTAACCAAAATGAAGAATTATGACGTTATTTCTAAAAATAAAATCACGCCTCTTTTTGAAAACGAGGCTGTCGCTGCAGTTTTTATGGACGCTATTGACCGTTTCTTATCATTCTAATTCTAGAATTGAAACCGTCAACATGAATACTTTTGAAGCTACTTTAGAAATTATTGTGAACTCTTTTACCAATGCTGAGGAATTAATGAATTTTGCGGCAACGATAGGAATTCAAGATTCTCCGATAGTGAGGTTCCGTTTATTTCAACTACAAAACCTGGAATACGATTCTGAGTTTGTGAACGGACAAATAGAAAATGTGTTGGAACATTTGGACGGGCCAATAAACATTACGAGTGAGACCATTACAGACGATTTAGAACTGGCACTGCAATATATAAGAAGGGAAGAGGAGATAGAGGCGTCCATTAAAGCTCTTCTATTTGACGAGGAAATGGACAATATAGCCAGAGTCTGTATAGAAGATGGAGAGTGGAACCCTGAATCTCCAAGCACAGTGCGAGAATCTCAGCAGGGGTCAGCGTACAACTTAAACTATACGATGAAAAAGAAATCAGAAAGAACGTATGCAAAAAATGCGGCAGTGGATCGGACCTACCAAGTGAAAATGAATGAACAGCATCATGGATTACGGTTACAAGACGTAAAGAAAGGACTTCACCAGATGTTTGAAGATGTGTTAGAAAAAGCTCGGGGTTATTTAGCGGAGAATGATTTGGGAAGAGTGGTCATCCACCATAATGGATTACACGATCCCATTATTGTTCCCCTACAACCCTGGGAGAACCTACACGTCGACACGGTGATGGAGATTATTGAGAAAGTACTTAACAGCAACCAAGATCTCTCCATTGATGATAGTTTTGAGATTATCGTTGGATCCATTGACCTACCCAAAGGAGGAGCGAGGAGACGAATTACAAAAATTAAAGGTGAGAAAAACTCTCTACATTTAAAAAAGTCAATTGTTACTATCGAGAATGAAGACAACATGTGTATGGCGAGAGCTATAGGCGTCGGCTGGGCAAAGTTACGCCGATGCAGTCAAGAAGAGTGGAAGGAGGTGACGAAGAAGAGACAGGGTAAAAGTAATTTAGATTTAGTATTGGAACACCAGAAAGTGCCAAAAAGCTATTACAATGATCTAGTGAACAAAAACCTTAAACAACAGAAACAGTTAGCAGAAGCATTATGTCAGTATGCCGGGGTAAACGCAGACAGACCGGCCAGTCTCAATGATGTGGGGGCGTTTGAAGAGCTTCTCGGGGTTCGTGTGATGGTGGTGAGTGTTCGTTTAGGCAATAAATTTATTACAGCGCCAAGCAGTGATGACCGCCCGTGTGTCTACATTTATTTAGTGGACGACGAGCACTTTCACGCCATAACCAGCATCACGGGGTTCTTCAGCGCCATATACTTTTGCGATAAATGCCTCAAACATTATGATCATAGGGAATACCATGAATGCGAAATAAAGTGTATTGTCTGCAAGAGAAACTTATGTTATGATGAGGAGCCTGTCAAATGCGCGAACTGTAACATGACTTGTAGATCAGTAGAGTGTTACGACGAACATAAGAAGGTCCCTTTACATACCAAAGGGAAAAAGAAAGGACAGCCCAGTGTCCCTTCACAATGCGAAAAATGGTGGAAATGCCCCACATGTTTCAAGGTGTTGAGAACAGACAAACGCAAAAAGGAGGAGCATCGATGTGGCGAATACCAGTGCTCCTCCTGTCACAAATATGTCATGGATGATCATAAATGTTATTTAAGAGCCACACCGGCCAAAGAATATTACATTCCAAAATTTATATTTTTTGATTTTGAATGCAGTCAGGATGAGATGAGTTACTGCGTTGAAGGATACGTACCCGATTCAAAATTAAATTGTAAGGACTGTCAATTGCCAGAGATGTGTAAATCTTGCTCCAAATGTCAGAATTGCAAAACAGCATGGTGCGGTAAAGCGACCCACCGTCCAAACTTTGTTGTGGCTCATTCAGTATGCCCTAAATGCATTGAAAAAGAACTGACTCCCGATTCCGTATGTAAGGGTTGTGGTACCCGTTGTAAGGAATGTGACAATTTTGATCTGCACGAGAATGAGGACCCAGGTCCTTGTCCCGGTAAATGCGGATTCAGAGAAGTCATATTCGAGGGCGCGGATACCGCCGAAAAGTTTGGACAGTGGCTCTTTACGGATCAACACGAATATTTCAAGGTTGTTGCCCATAACATGAAAGGGTATGATGGCTATTTTATTTTGGAATATTTGATCGATCAATCCATAAGGCCGGACAAAATTATTTACAACGGTTCGAAAATTATGTATATGACAGTGGAGAAAGATTTACATATGAAGGTGATTGACAGTCTCAACTTTTTACCCATGAAATTATCAGCACTCCCCGAAGCATTTGGCTTACATGAATTGAAAAAAGGGTGGTTCCCGCATTATTTTAATACTAGAGAGAATCAAAATTATGTTGGACCCTACCCTGATGCTAAAGATTATGGTTACGATTTTATGAGTGAGAAAGAAAGAAGCGAGTTAATAGCGTGGTTGAGTGAGAGAGAAAATGAAATATTTGATTTTAGAAAAGAAATGTTAGAATATTGTAGAAGTGATGTTGATATTTTAAGACAAGCTTGTATGAAATTTAGACATTTATTAATGAGTGCTACGGGGGAAGAGATAGTGGTTGTCAACAAAAAAGGGAAGGAAGAGAAAAAATGGGTTGGAGCCGTGGATCCATTCGATTCAGTCACTATAGCTTCCGTTTGCATGAATGTTTTTAGAACCAAATTTTTGGAAGAAACATGGCGCGTAAAACTGCAAGGCAATAATCAATGGGTACCCGCAAAAGTCATCGACGAAAAATTGTACATACAAAAAGGAAACGAATGGGTCAACGAATCCAAATTGAAAGGAGTGAAAGTGTGCAAGAAAGAATTTGTAAGTACCCCCATAGCGGAAATGGAAGAAACATGGCGCGTAAAACTGCAAGGCAATGATCAATGGGTACCCGCAAAAGTCATCGACGAAAAATTGTATATACAAAACGGAAACGAATGGGTCCACGAATCCGAATTGAATGGAGAGAAAGTGTGCGAGAAAGAATTCGTGAGTTCCCCCTTAGCGAAAATTCCTCCCAGTGGTTACAATGATCAGTACAGTAAAGCGTCAATTCAATGGTTAGAGTGGAGGGCGAAACTCGATAACGTCCACATCCAACATGCTTTGAATGAAGGGGAGAAAACGATCCCCGGCACTCGCTACAAATTGGACGGATATTGTAGAGAAACCAACACGGTCTATGAATATCACGGTTGTATATTTCATGGTTGTCCCGTGTGTTTCTCTGACAATCGTGAAGAAACGTACCATCCACTCACACACCAGTCTTTGGACGAATTGTACGCATTGACATTAAAAAAGAAAACACACCTCGAAAATTCAGGTATGAAATATATTTGTATTTGGGATCACGACTTCAAAAAACAACAAAACCAAAACCCTGAACTTCGGCAATTCATTTCTCAGCTAGATATCATGGATCGACTAGACCCGAGAGAAAGTTTCTTTGGGGGTCGCACCAATGCGAGCCGGCTCTATTACAAAGTAAAAGAAAACGAGCGAGTGAAATATGTGGATTTTACGAGTCTGTATACATGGGTAAACAAGTATTGTCGATATCCCTTAGGTCACCCCACAGTCATTACCAAAGATTTCGGGGACATCAAGGATTATTTTGGTATTGCCAAGGTGAAGATTATCCCTCCCAGGGGACTCTATCACCCAGTCCTTCCTTACAGGTCCAACGGCAAACTAAAGTTTTCTTTATGTCGGACCTGCGCGGATACCGAAAGTCAAACCCCGTGCGAATGTACAAATGAACAAAGAGAGTTGACTGGTACGTGGTGCACCCCCGAAATAGAAACGGCTGTCAGATTAGGGTATAAAATCACAAAAATTTATGAAGTATACCACTGGGAAGAAAGCACTCAATATGACCCCAAAACCCATGAAGGAGGACTGTTTGCTCAATATATTAACACATTTTTGAAATTTAAACAAGAAGCAAGCGGCCCTCCCAAATGGATTAAATGTTACGATGATATGAATAAGTACATCGGACAATATGTGGAAAAAGAAGGGGTCTCATTGGATCGACAAAATATTCGAAAGAACCCAGGACTTAGAGCTTTGGCAAAACTGTGTCTCAATAGCTTTTGGGGAAAGTTTGGTCAGAGACTTAATATGCGACAAACGGAATTTTTTCACGAAAGTCAGGCCAACATGTTTTTTCAACTTTTTTCCGATCCATTGAAGCAACCCATCGATTTTCATATATTGTCTAATGATACGATACAAGTCGAATGGCAGTATAAGGACGATTGTCAACCCGAAGATAACAAAACCAATATATATTTGGCAACATTTACAACGTGCTGGGCCAGACTTAAACTTTACAGTGTACTTGAGGCATTAAACAGAAGAGTCTTGTATTACGATACGGACAGTGTGATATACGTGAGTCGTCCAAATGAGTATGATCCACCTCTAGGTGATTACTTGGGTGAACTGACGAATGAGCTTCAGAATGGAGAGTACATTGTGGAGTTTGTGTCTGAGGGGCCAAAAAATTATGCTTACAAAACGAATGAAAACAATGAAACTTGTAAAGTGAGGGGATTTACCCTAAATTATAAAAACAGTCAACTCATTAATTTTCATAGCGTGAAAGATATAGTCACAGACCCTCAAAGTAGTTCAAATATCACTGTGACCAATCCTAGTAAAATTTGTAGGGATAAAAAGAAAAGAAAATTGTATAATAGAGAAGAACAAAAAAGTTATCAAATGGTTTATACAAAAAGACGAAAAGTAGACCTCTTTGATACAGAGCCATACGGGTTTTGATGGTCGACCACTGTCAAATTTGCTTTCAACGATATTACGACATTTATATGTAAACCTGTAAGATATTTCTTCATTGTCACTCAATTCTCAAAAAGGTAAAAAAAAATGTCACTCAATTTTCAAAAAAAGTCACACAAATATTAAAAATTGTCAAACAAATATTAAAAAGTGTCACTCATTTTACGTTTTTGTACGTTTACACGTAAATTCTCAAAGGCTCAAATTAAAAAAAAGTACCACTTATTTTCCAAAAAGTGTCACTCATTTTTCAAAAAGTGACACTCATTTTCTAAAAAGTGTCATTCATTTTCTTAAAAGAGTTACTCATTTTTCAAAAAGTGTCTATCATTTTCTTAAGAATGTCATTCATTTTCTTAAAAGTGTTACTCATCTGTTGTTCATCTTATTGTATCATGATTGTATTGCTTGTAAATAAAAAGATATTAAGAATGAATTTCCCTTTGTGTTTTGAGTTAATGAAACAAGCAAGAAATCGTCAACGTTCTCTATTTGATTTACCAGGTTCCTCCAACGCGTTATAATTAAGCTTTTTTTTTTTTTTTTTTGGGGGGGGGAAACACAGCTTTAGTATATTTAACACAAACATGATCTAAGAAGATGCAAAAATTATAGGAAAAATGCAAATTTAAAGCTTAATGTGAAAAATGCATGTAAAAACTGTCGTGTTAAAAGAAAATAAAAGCTGTATGACACCAATACTTTGAATTTTTTACCACTAGGAAAATTTTCAGATATTCAAAGCAATTTAGCTTTTTTGCTTAAATGATTGACTCCATCTCTGAAGGAGTCGAAAATATCGTGAGAAAAGGAGAAAATGCTGGTTACCAGCATTTTCTCCCCCACCCACAATGCTCCCACATGCTCTTTACGTACAACTGTTGGAAAAAAAAACAGCAATGCAAAAGTTACTGTAGCTTATAAAGCTACCTAATAATCGTAATAGAGAGTGTGCATTGAGGCAAGATCAGACAATGCAGTAGAGCAGGCTGACCTGAGTAACATGTAAATTGAAGTCATCAGTCATCTTGTCTCCGATTCAAATTAACACCAATGATAAATAAACTGTTACCAAACAACCCTGTTTCAAAAATCCCTATTGGAAAAAACGGGAATATGAAAACACTGTGAGAAAATCCAGTAGCCCGCAAATGCTGCTTTCCTCACACTGTCCCAATCCCTTTAAAGATGATTTCTATCACTCAGACCATATCTACCGGAGATACATATTCAATACAACTACTTCTAATTACTTTAACTCTTTACCAGACGACAAAATCGTGGACTTGACTGAAATGAAAGTATTATTTCTTTGCAGACGACAAATCAAATGTGACTTAGAAATTGAAATTTTTTTTGGGAACAGTAGAAAACATTGTGGGAAAAGTAGAAAATGTTGTAGGAAAAGGAGAAAATGCTGGTTACAAGCATTTTCTCCTTTTACCATCATTCTCCCCTTTTTCCACTATGCTCTCAAAGGGCTTCTTTCGTAGGGTTTTTAGAAGTAGGGATTGTGCGGTAAAAGGTTAGATATATATATATAGAATAGTAAGCTCCTTACTAAAGAATTCAAATAATACTTTAGAATTCATTCCATGTGGAGTAATAGTACCAAGAATGTGCATCCAAGATGTTTCTTTCAATAGTCTTTTCCTGTTATTTGAAACTTTCTCAATAGACATAAATGTAAAATCATGAATGATATGTCCAGGGGAATTGAAATGTTCTGAAACATTTGTAATCATATCAGGGAAATGTAGAATGTCAAATTTATGTTTATTTATGCGATTGGCACATTTCTGGTGGGTTTGTCCAACATACTGAAATTTACATTTCTTACATGTAATTAAATATATTATATGTATTTATATATATTACATCAGTAGAAATGCAGGAAAGGTCTTGCTTTATTTAATGCATGCATGATGTAGTACTGCTTGTAAAACAATCAGACTCATGAATGGTTAAGCACTTAATGGTTGAAATGTTTCAGTATGGGAACTTTTTTTGACATACACACTCTTTACAATGTATTTTACGGATCAGAATCTCTTCTGATTAGTCCACTTCCTTTTGCAGTTAATTGGTTGTCTAATTTTAGAACGACTGTCTGATTTCTTAACAGGTCATTTTCGTCATGATCTAAACATAGATAACGTGTCCAATCATGTTTGTCAGTTTATTAACTAGACAACAGGATAAGTAGTTAAAACAATCTGATGCCATTTCTTGTCCTGGTAAATATCATTTCCAGCTTGTTACTCGGTTTATAAAATTCTCAATGTCAGATATCATAATTGAACGTTTGGGTCATTTTGAAGCGTTTGCCACACCATTTCTCTGTGTCAGTATGGTTTAATCACTTTTGTATTACACTATGCATGACTCGTTTGTTGAAAATTACAAAGGCACTTAAATTACATGTTTAAAAGTGCTTTGTGATGATAGAAGTCGAAAATGTGAAATGAAAGTTTTATACTGAAGTTCTTAACGATAATAAAGTAAATGGAACACCGCAGGGCTTAATGAACTTAATAAATGACGGCCTACTTTATTATCCAATCAAGGACGATTTAAATTTAGTCAAATGCAAACGTGTTAAACCATACACTAATACCAGTATGCGTTATAACATATATAAAGCTACTTTTACCTTTTGGTGTTCTTTTATAGTAATCTTTATAGAAAATGGCGTCATTTCCGGCCTCCGACTCCTCAAAAATGTATTCCTTACCTTCGTAAATGGAGTTCTTAGCAAAAGTTAATACAAATAGGTACCAAGATCATGAATATCGATTCATGAACAATGATTTTAGCATTTTTTTGTTAGAGTTACTGCATTAATAGCCTATCTGAAATATTTCAGGTAATATTACGATATCACTTTAATCTCTAGGTGAATTCTGAGTTCAAAAGTGACTTATCGTGGTTAGAGACCAACAGTGTTAACGTTTATGAATATTTCTAATAAAAGGAAAGTTTTGATATGGAGTGGGGAATGTGAACATTATATGGGTAAGTTTTATCTATTTCATCTAATGGTTACAGTAACAGTCTGGTATGCCAGTATCTTGAAGAATATATTCAACCTACGTATCATTTACACAACGAAAGTTTTAGTTCCACTGGCCAAAGGTCAGCAAGCTTATGTAATGGCCCTATGTCTATCGTGCGTGTATGCCTGTGTCCGCCCATTGTCTCAATTTTCGAACAACTTCTTCTCATAAACTACGAGGGTTATTTCAAAGGATTTTACCTGTTTTTTTTTCTTAATGCTAATGCCAGTGCGTATAATAACATATACAAAGGTTTGTTTTTGTTTTTGTCTTGTGCTGATCTTCTATGGTAATTTTTATAGAAAATGAGGTCATTTTTAACCGCCATCTCACCAGAATGTATTCGTTACCCCCCATAAATGGATTTCTGAGCGAAAGTTAATACAAGTGGACACAAAGATCACGCAATTCGGTTCATAACAAACGATTTTTAGCCACTTTTTGTTTAAGTTACTGTATTAATAGCGTATCTAAAATCTTTCAGGCAACGTTACGATCTCACTATGATCTTTAGGTAAATTTTGACTTCCAATTTGAATTCCAAGCGAAAAATTATCGTGGACAGACACCAAGAACGTAAAAGTCGGTCAGTAAATACAGATTGGAGTCATTTAGTGTCAGTGGATGTCAAAAGCGCGTATCACCCACAGCTTTAACCCCTGTATATCCGTTGTCATTTAAGTGACACCCACAAAACTATACACTTTCTTAGTCCGTGTGACAAGGCCATTCCAATGATACCTATATTGATTCGATCTGACTGCAAATAAAAAAGTCGATTTTTCTAGGAAAAGGAGTATCGGCCCTAAAACGGCTGGGAATTGAACGACAAATACGCAGGTCAAAAGGAAAGAGTAAAGCGTCACGTATCATTTGTCAGGGTTTTCTCAAATTTCATGAATAGAAACTGCCAGAAATTGAAAGAAAGGGTTGAATACCGATTTCTTTGCTTTGTTTTTCTAAAATGTGGTGCCTTTGCCTACATTTCCTAGAATTAAACTTATCAGTACACGAATTCACTTGCTAGAAGGTTGGGTTGTCAAGAAAAAATCATTCCATTGCTGAAAGAAACAACTTCTATAACTTTCGACCAATATCTTACATTTTTGCTAAATCTAATCCATTACTAGGGTTATTAATAATATTTATGTAAACATTAACCGGCTCTCTTTATAAGTTACCTTAATCCGATTTCAAGTCAAAAACATTGACATATAAATGGGTACTGGACTTTAAAAGGATGATGCGTCTTGTCCAATCTTATTTGAGTCATTTAATTTTTTTAATTTAAAGGGAAACGACTTGATTTTTTTTGTCATTTGCATCATAATCAATGATATAAATAGGTACTAGACATTAATCCATAGGCTGCTTTGCGGGGCTTTATGTGGTTTTACACCCAGTGAAGATCCAGGAGCCTGCGAGACTGCACAGAACGAGCTACCAGATCTTGAGTCTACTCTGTCCGATACAGTGAGAAATTTTTTGCTAAAAATATTTTGGAAAGAGCGATACAAGTGACCATGTAATAAAGAACCAGTTTATTGCTGCAAAGTCGTACGCTCTTTTTTACGGGTTTGATTTACCAGAACGGGTTAAAGGGAAGGGGCGTGACATTGTAAAGTCTAAATAGGGATAAGCGACGAATTGGGGTGCGATATTGTGAAATATAAACAATAATGAACAAGAAATCGAGTCGTGTCATTGTAAAATGTAAACATATTGTGAGTCATTGTATATTTTCTTAACGTAAAACATTGTGAGAACTACCATCGAACAATATAATGTCGTAACACATTCAGGAAATAGGATGATTTTTGAGAGAAAATCTCCCTATGTCATTGGCACAGGCACTAATAAAGAACCAATTTATTGCTGCAAAGTCGTATGCTCTTTTTACGGTTTTGCTTTATCAGAGCGTATTTAATAGCAAGATTTTTCCCCATTGTAACAGCCTATCCTGTTGGAAACCTAACAAATCGGATCGGTTTTCATTCTTTGACTCAAAGTATAAAAAGCTTTCCTTGGGAAAGTCAACAAAAAACAACATATTAAACACACAGACACATAAACATGAACGCATGCATGTACGTACTTTACAAGTTTAAAGATATACATACATGCAGAAACGCTTATTACCCGAAACCCGATCGGGTAGCTCAGGTAGCTCGTGATCAGAGAGTTGCGGGTTGGATCCCTATTTGAGTTTCAGGCCTCCCACCTCTGATGCATGTGAGAAAGTTGCCAATGGCTTGGAAAGAAAGTTGTGTTTGTACTGGTGTAAGAAAAGGAAACACACAGATAGGTCCACTGACCTCCGTAATATGACATATGCTGTTAAAGCGGTGTTAAACTCGAATACAATACAATACTTACTACCACAAAACTCATTTTATAGTGTAACTGATTAGTGAGAATGAATTACATAATAAGTGAATTGTGCAATTTGATATTAGTTTACACCGCTCGAAAAAGAAAGAAAAAAAAACTGAAGACGTAGTGAATGGGGAATTTATCTTTTAAAGCTTGTAAAATATTTTGATAAAATATTTCTCGTTTGATAAATGACTTTTTCTTTTTTCGCAATGTTCTTGTTCCACCTCAACATGGTGTGTGGGTGTGTGTTTAAGGGTGTATATGACATATAAATCGCGCCAAAACCGAGTCTCATTAGCATGGCTGAATAGTTATACGGGGTCGCGGACTCGTCCCGTACCAGCGGACAAGTTCATTAGTCAGTGTTAAATAACAGTCAGGGGTTTAGGGATGATAATAAAAAAAGTTTGTACCGGAAAAGAAATACTAGAACACTAACTCTGGTTATACGTACATAATTAAATGTAATTGAAAAACGATGTTAAACCCGCTCTTAATACAAGTAACTTTGTTCCTTCATTTATGAAGGCTCTTTTCACCTTAAGTGTTGATAAACATAACGTAAAACGAAATACGACATTTTCCGATCTCATCTCCTTTAAGATTTCAAATTTGTTTACTAACTATAAATCTCAATTACTTTAACAAATAGATACTACGAGTGTGCTTTAATCATGTTTAAAATATAAGGATAATACGTTTTCTTTTTCCCACAGTGTTTTCCGAATCATACATTAAATCGAGTAATTTGATCATAGTTATCAGACGGTGTCTTTCACGAATAAAGTTTGAGTAATTTCTCTTTTTCCCACAATGTTTTTACTGCATCAGTATCTCTTTTCCCCACAATGTTTTTACTGCATCAGTACCTCTATCACAATTTTGAATAAAAGTTAGCACTGAATTTTGTTAACTTCTTTCATAGTGTACTTTAATGATACATTTCTTGTCTGGACACGCTTCTTGTACTTTTTGCCACAGGGTAAACTGTTACTACGCAAATTTTGTATTTGGTCCTGGAATAAACGACTTTAACGGTATGATATTGGGGAAAGGTGGGGGGGGGGGGGTCGCGCTGCATGTTCTGTGAAGTCTAATCTGATCTACATCGTCCACAAAAGGTCAGTGAGTCGCGATTAGCAGCCAAAGGGCTAATAACAATTGGTGGGTCGCGCCGTCTAATCTTGATCTACACTGTCGGTAAAAAGTCCGCGAGTCGCGACCGGTCAAAGGGTTAATAATATTGGGGCGGAAAGTTATGCTCTCAGTAAATGTTTAAAGACATCGCAGTAAAATTTATATAAAGCAATAACTGACAAAAAGAAACTTAACAATAATAATTGGACGGCTGCATGTTCTTTGTAGTCTGATTTCGATCTACACTGTCCTCAAAAGGTCAGTGAGTGGCGCTTGGCAATTAAAAGGGGGCGGAAAGTCAATAATTGTTTAAAGACATCGTAGTAAAATTTATATAATGAAATAACCGACAAAAAGAAACTTGACTGGACACGTTTGAACGAGATTAAACGTACTGCTCACATCCTTTACATCAATAACCTCCAATAACCCAAATATTGCTGTTTCAAAGTTATGATTTAGGGGGAAATAATATTACCTTATCGTGTTCTGTGTAGTATGATCTTGATCTACACTTAAATTTTCAATTCGACATCAATAACCGAAATATTGATCTACACTGTCCGCAACAAACATTAAAGCGCATGTTCTTCTGCAGTCAGACTTTGATCTACAGTGCCTGTAAAAGGTCAGTGAGTCGCGCGCAACAGCTAAAGGATTAATAATAATTGGACGGCTGCATGTTCTTTGTAGTCTGATCTTGATCTACACTGTCCGCAACAAACATTAGAGCGCATGTTCTTCTGCAGTCAGACTTTGATCTACAGTGCCCGTAAAAGGTCAGTGAATCGCGCTAAACAGCCAAAGGGCTAATAATAATTGGGGGATTGCGCTTCATGTTCCGTGTAGTCTGATCTTGATATACACTGTCGGCAACAAAAATTAAAGTGTATGTTCTGTGCAGTCTGATCTTGATCTACATTGGCCGCAAAAGGTCAGTGAGTCGCGATTAGCAGCCAAAGGGCTAATAACAATTGGTGGGTCGCTCCGTCTAATCTTGATCTACACTGTCCTTAACAAAGATCAAACTGCATATCCTGTACAGTCTAAGCTCGATCTACATCGTCCATAAAAGGTCAGTTAGTCGCGCTTACCAGCCAATAGGTTTATAATAATTAAAAGGTGGTGGGTTTTATCTCAATACCTCGTCCAACCATCTTTTTTCCCACAATGTTTTTACCATTTATCAGAGCTTCAAATTTCGTACCAATAAGGTTTTTCAAATAATGTATACATTGTCTTCACTTTAAAGACACAATCAAATTACATCTTTAATCAGTCTTCATATACCTCAAAGTATCTTTAGGCGGATTAAGTACCAATCACCAATATTTGAAAAGCACTTAAAGACGAGTGGCGCTATTGAAAAACAATTCAAATAGATGACATCATAATAACCCGTATACTACACAGTAGGTTAGTCTTCATGGTGAAACAAGTTTCAACATGTATGTTTCTATAACAACCTAGCATCTTTGTTTACAAGCAAAGAGACGCTATTACTACTACCATGATTCAAAAATACAACCACTGTTGCAGAATTGTGTCCTCCACTTTTTTCTAAACTACGAAATTTTAGACTTGTCCCAAGTTTGCAGACAAAAAAATAACCCTTTACTGCACAATGCCGACCATGGGAAAGAAGCCTTTTGAAAATATTGCGGGAAAATGAGAAAATGCTTACAACCAGCACTTTCTCCTTTTCCCACAATGTTTTCTACTTTATCAAAGATGATTGCACCATTTGAGCCTCATTGCATTTGTCGTCTGCAAATGCTTTCAATTTGGACAAGGCTGAAGTTTTGTCGTCTTGTAAAGGATTAAATGTTACTAAGGAATGATAACCATTTCTCAAAGAAATTTCCTTTTCCCACAAGACAATTTTAAGCTGTCTTGGTCGTTTAGACAAGGGGTTGTCCGTTACAATGTTTATGTAATCATAATAAAAATCTCGAACGACTGCAGATAGCGTCTTTTAATCTTTAAGCGACATATGGTTTTACATAGTACTTTGCACAAATTAGATGACTGTTTTTGTTTAACCCGTTTTTGAATTATGAAATTGTACCCCTGCCATTAATGTGCACTCACTTCTTTAACATGAGTTCACATCATAGTTGTGACGAGAGCAAAATACTATCATGTGCTTTGATTCTAAGCTTTGCAACGGTCATCGAAAAAAGTAGCTGAATCGACATAAAGCACTCGTCACAACTCGGCCGATTCCGTACCTATACATCTAATCTCGTCTGTATAACGGTCGTTTCCATTTGAACTGCAAATCACGTGATCTTATGCATGGCGGGGCCACTGTAAGTCGTTTAGCAACGACATAAACAACCTCGATGAAGTTATTCACATCTATCTATCTATCTGTCGGTGAAAACTTCGATCGGAATTGATAAACCACGTGAGAAAAAATGAATGTAAGAACTGTTTGTCAACTGAAATATCGTTAGATAGATTTCGATAGAAAATTGAGACTCAAGTTTTCTTTTTTAAGAAGAGCCTTACAATTTTCAGAACGGTAAACCCGCGTATTTCCGAAGATGAAATGTAGCGTGTCAGTATCTCCCGCTAGATGGCATTCTACAAATACTCATCTATCTAATTTGGGCATTCTGGGTACAGAACCGGACTACTTTTCAAAACAACCGTTACTTTGAATTTCAAAATGAAAGAAACGTTTACTCAATAAAACGCTACCTGGTGCGATTCATTCAGCTATGATCGGCTAGCATGTAACCTATGCATCAGCTATTTATTAAAACAGCCCCTACATGCTTGGGTAATAGGCTAATAGCTTCGGTATAAGCCCTACTTTTCCCAGGTATACGGGGATGGGTGATGCGTCATAGCAGACAGGTCGAATCTTCGAAGAATATGACATGCGCAGACAACGGTAGCGTGTAGGTGCATATCAAGCTACCAAATACAGCCGAGGGATTTGATGGCTCGGGGATTGTAAAAATTCGGAATTGATTGGTTAAAGGCTAAAACGCTAGGTTCAGCTATAGTTGCTAATACAGACAGTGCCGATCAAGATTACACTACGCAGTCTGATCTTCGATCTTAACTCTCCGCTACTTTGGTCTAGCCAACACAACCTTGAAAAGCCTTCTACCTCAGGATCATTAAATCTTGGGACGGTGTGGTAGTGTAAAACTCTTTTAGAGTATTGAGATTAGCCATTTATCTCTCACATGGCTAAACTGTTTTTTGCAACTGAGTTTGAAAGTAGCTAGAGCTCTCAGACCGTAGCGTACAGGGCTTGACACTGGAGGTGGCTGGTTCCAGTCCCCAGCTCAGCCAATTACTTTCGGGAGATTGATAATAGTCATTGCTACATGATGTATTCCACTCTTACCACTAGTTTCAACGTTGTTTCAACGGTGGTTACGAGAAAAGGCAATTGGGAGGAATATCGTGCCAAGTACTGGTTATAGAAACTCCAGGAGTGCATGGATTAGTGGGTTGATGGCTATGATATGACTGAAATAATGGTGGAAAATGGATCAAACACCAAACAACTAAATCTTGCTTTCAAGACAATCTGTGTCATTTGACCGCACGAATATCATCTATGCGCTTATACTGCGTTTTGATTGGCTGATATGCTTATTTCGCTCCACTACATCCCCTGAATCCTTTATCTATTAACCCTTAGGCTGCTATGCGCGACTTACTGACCTTTTGCGGACAGCGTAGATCAAAACCAGACTGCACAGAACGTGCAGTCTGATCTTTGATCTACATTGTCCGATAAGGATATATTTTCCTTCAAAAAAATACCTTTGAAATAGCAAAATTTGTGTTTTTACTACCGGCTTCAAAGTTTTATTTCAGTTATTTGGCAATATAAGGGTTAACTCTCTCACTACCAATTAAATGCATTCTACTTTTTTCGAAGGCTTTAAATAAATTTACGTTGCGTTTGGGAGCTGACTCTAGTAAAAGATGAACATGAGGTAGCGGAAGGTGTAAATCAAAAATCAGTCTGCACATTTTGTTGTCTGATCTTGATCTACGCCATCCGCAGAACCCATCAAAGGCGACATTGGCAGTGAGAGTTAAACATGTTTTTATGACCCTGAGTTGGTGGATTCTTGAACACATTGTAGGAAAAGAAGAAAATGCTACATGTACTTTCATTTACCCAGCGATTTTTACCCTTTTCTTCCCCCCCCCCCCATTTTGTTTAGCTAGGTAAACTAGCATTTGTTTCTTTTCCCACAATGTTTTCAAACACTTTTAAAAGAGTAGTTCCATCACACAATATGGACAGAGCTGATAATTAACAGTATACTACACAATCCTATATTTAAATGGCCCTGAGTAAAAAGATTTTTTATAAACATTGTGGGAAAAGGAGAAAACGTTGGTAACCAGCATTTTCTCCTTTTCCCCAGTGTTTTTTCCCCTTGAAAGACAAATTCCATCATTTGAGCCACATATACTTTGTCATCTGCAAATTTGTTGCCTAAAAAAGGGTGAAGGCGAATCTGTGTAATGGAGGGAATAGCCAGTATAAAAACAAATGGAAAATGTTCAGTGTAGGAAAATCAACTTTGGTTCAAACCCCTGTAACAAACAATTGCAAGATTTATTGAACTTCAGGTAGATTGCTCCTCAAAACATTCTAGGAAAAAGGGAAAATGCAGGTAAACATAATTTACTCCTATTCTTATAATGTTTTTCATACTTTCAAAACCACATTTTCTTCTGAAAATGTTTACCAATTGGACAAATCTAAAATTTTGGTTTTTGGTAATGGTTTAATTAAAAAACAAACTACATGTAAATGTACTTCATTTCTTATTTTTTCTTTAACCCTTTACTAGATGACAAAATTGTAGCCTTGTCTAATTTGAAAGCATTTGCAGACAACAATTTCAGTGTGGCTCAAATGTTGCGATTTTTCTTTGAGAGGACGGGGTTAACAACCTTTTCTCTTTTCCCCCCAGTTTTCAAAAGGCTTTTTTCTAAGGGTCATTAAAAGTCTGCATTATGCTGTAAAGGGTTAAATGGTATTTAATGGCGCATCTACATCTATGGTCATTTAGCGCGCTTGAAAGGTAATGTATTATCAATAGTTGTAAGAACTAAGTGGTAATTTAAAAGTTAATAATACTTCATGAACAAGAATTAAAAATTAAAGCAGAAAAATGTGGAATATATTTATTATGTGATTGTAAGTGCTAGTAGACTTAGCAACGAGGCAATCCTCATTGCAGGGTCATCCAGCGTGTTTTATATTTATGTCCTAAATTTAAAAATTCTATATTTTATTATAAAAATCTATGTCTTTCAGATATTGTAAGATGTTATTCTGTTTAACGTTTAAAGATAACGTACTTCATTTTTGTGGTATTTGTCGAAGACAATACCACTATGAGTTCAATATTGAATTTTGAAGACCATGTATCGTCAGAGCTCCAGATAAGAGGGAGTGATGGTATTCTAAATCCATTATTTCTCTTTGAAACCCTATGTTGTGGGTACTCATTAGAATTGTCTCGATGAAACAGTTCTAATGAGTACCCACAACATAGGGTTTAGTGGAAAATTATTAACATTTTCAATTTTAAAATCAAAATCACTCCCTGTATCTGGAGCTCTGTATCGTATTTTGTGCAAAGCCGAAGGAAATAAACCCAATTAAACTCAATTTTTCTCAGACAAATGAGTTTTTCGGTAGCACACAGATATGTAATTGGAAATGGCATGTTGAAATACAATGGGGGAGGCCATCGATCGTGAAAATATTAATTCTCGATTGAAAATAGCTTCACTCGCCCATATCCTTCTATTGGCGCAATGATATATACAAAATTTGTCTACTGATCGCTTGGTCCTGGGCTTTTTCGTTCCAAACCAGTTCGTCCCATGGCTTGTTCGTCCCATGACTGCGCGCTACTCCATTTGATTGGGCATGAATATTTATATATCGAAATAATTGATTTTAATGTTGGGAATTAAATGTTAACGGCCAAATATATTTCAAAATCATAGTTTTCAGTTACAAACTTAATTTTATTAGATATATTCACATGGTTTCTCTCTCTATCCATCATGCATCCTATTGTCAAGGGACGTTACTCCTGACTCCTCCTAATGATCAATGGCAGACCACCAATACACAAATAATCCTAACTTTGTCGTGTGTACTCTCCCTTCAACGAAAAAAGTATTTATTTGCTTCGTAGGTTGACTTTTAAGCCAATATTTGAATAATATTTCTCCTTTTCTTTCAAATTATTAATTCCACACAATGGCTTCCTTGACAAATACCACTTCAGTGTTCTCAACGCTTTGATTCATAATGAGGTATCAGTTTGTAAAATATCTTAACTCATAACCATACTGGCTAATTTCAGATACACCATTTGCTTGTATACCCTGGGGCTGTACACGTGTCACTGTAGCCAACATATTTTCAAATAACTTGAATGAATTCAAAGTACATAGAGGATGATCAACTGGTTGTGTCTGATATCTAAGATCTGTCACTCAAATGGGGTGTGATGCAGTTAAAAAAACGCATCACACTGCATTTGAGTGACAGATTTTTAATATGTCGTCTGCAAACACTTTCAATTTGGACAAGCCTACTTTTTTGGTGTTTGGTAAAGAGTTAATCTGTCTACAGTAGGGATGTGAAGAATGTTGTGGTAATCGCTGGGACTGTATTTTTTACACTTGTATATTGTATATCACCAAATGATTCAACTTTAAAAAATTATCTGTTTTAGCCTTCCATAGTCTGTCTGTTTTGCTCTAGATCTGCACTTTACCTAAAATTAAACAAAAACAGAGGTAAGGAACTACATACACATCCCCAAGTAGGCCAAAATGGTCATTTGATTTAGCCTGTTGCTCTCAAAGAATTACTAATTTTGATGATAAGAAATAACTTCATTAATGTAAAATTTATTTAATTCCTTTCCCTTTAAGCTGACGCAATACTGCATTCTGTATTACACACCAAACATTCAATAAGACAAGACTGTTCACATAGCACGGTGTGGCCAATATTTTAGCGAATATATTACAGGCATGTTCATGGTCATTTTTTTCAAAACAAATGTTCATCTTGGTGTCAGCTTTGTAATGACCATTCTACTCTCTGCTGTGTCCTTTTTTTCTCAAGGATCAAAACCAAAAAGCCTGTATGGGAATAAGTAGAAACCTTTACCTAGTATGCCGACACAATATATAATATTTATTTTATACACTCCAGACATCAGACAAGACTGTCCACCTAGCGCGGTGTGGCCAATATAGGGAGGAGCTTTTTCTCTAGGCATGTCAATGGCCATTTTCTTCCTTGTTCCATACAATGTGGGTGTCAGCATGTAAATGGCCATGTTGATGTCACTATGGGGTTATATTACAATGTTTTCCGACATGCCTTGGCCTGACAGTCTTACATGAGAGACGGGCGCAAATATGAAAAGTAAATTGTTTGGGTTGAGGTTTTAATAAGACTAGGCAGGGATCCTATAATCTCTATAGATGATCTCTGCACCAGGGTACCCAACACACTCCATGACAGTACTATCTTTACCTGCAAATACTTTGCAACAGAAAAGGCATAAGGCCCTATATCCTCTCTGTACATTGGCCATATCAGGTACATTTTTGCAGGCCGGTACCTAGGTTATCAATGTGGGGATAGCACTGTCCACAAAAGCTCCTCTGAAGTATGAAATAAGCATGAAAAATATACAAACAAAAACAATTTTGAATTTTGAAAATTTTAGAAAATTATTATAATTTGTTATGAAGAGGTTTTCTGGTACTTGTTTTTTCATTCATTTTGACACAACACAGCATGAAGAGCCAACAATCCAGATGTATTGGGAACAGAGATGCAAGACATTCACAGCATGGCCTTCGAGTGTACAAAGTTTGATTTGCTGATAAAGACCTTAAGTAATACTTTACCAAACGACCAAAATTTGGACTTGTCCAAATTCAAAGCATTTGCAGACAACAATTTAAATGCGGCTATTATGGCAGAATTTGTTTTTGAAAGGGTAGAATGTATAGTGGGAGAAGGAAAAAATGCTTGTTACCAACATTTTCTCCTTTTCCCACTATGTTTTCAAAAGCCGTCTTTGTGAGGGTTGTTAAAAGTCCGGATTATGTGGAAATGGGTTAAATCTTTACTGTCAGACTCTTCCATAATGAAAGCACCTGCAGACAACAAATTAAATGAAGCATGTATGATGACCGCTTTCTTTAAAACCTCAAAACAGAAGAAAATATTGTGGGGAAAAAAGAGAAAATGCTGTTTAAAAATATAGATGATTTTTTTGCCAGCAACTTAATTCAACTACAGGAAACTTTTTTTGATACCATGATGTGCATTTGAACTATTTACAAAAAGATAAATGTTATTTTGAACAACCTGATAGCTGAAATTTCTTGTTTTTGAAGTGAAATTTATGTACAGAAGTTGTGTAAGTGATCTCGTTTTTGATGCTTTGTTATGTATGACCTTGAAATGAACTTTACACTTTCATACTTTATGTATATTTGATGTAGTTACATATAATTTGAAAATATTATTGACAGCAACCTGATAGTTGAAACTTCTATTTGTTTTATAAAACCCCTGTCCCTGGCCACAATGTATGTACTGGAAATGGAAATTCCAACTGTCAGTCTGCCGACCCTCACTTGCCTATAGGAACCTAATGTAAAATGTTTTATTTATGAACTTTTAGTCTAATACTACGATTTATTTTTAACCATTATACTAAAAGTAGGTTTTCCAGGAGCTTCAATCCAATTTTCGCTAAATTTGTTACTTTGTGCCATAATGCTTATTTAACCTAACAGTTTACATAATTATAGTTCAAGGAAGATACTGTCAGCAGCTAGATTTTGCAGTCTGTAGGTCTTCTTGAGTTAAAGCTTATATGTAAGAACTTTTTACTGGATAATTAATGAATATTTCTACCTCTTTACAATTGAAGTTTTGCCAGCAACCTGATAGTTGAAACTTCCATTTGTGGATTTAACCCCTGTCCCTGGTCACAATGTATATACCAGTAATGGAAATTCCTACCATCAGTTAACTGAGCCTCACTTGTTTATATTAACTTTATACTAATTAAGGTAAGGCATTTTCATTCATCAAAAGAACTTTTGGTGCTTAATTTGAAAATAAAGGCTAGAGAAACAAATCCTTCCAAACATTAAATTTGCTTTTTCATTGTTTATGAACTTCTATACTGTGAAAAAGTTTAAAACTGTCATTTCCTTATTGCTTTAACTAATTCCCAAACAACAAAAATTTTAGACTTGTCCAAATTTGAAGACAACAAATAACATGTGCGTCAAATAACGGTTTTTGTCTATGATATGGTTACCAGCATTTTCTTCTTTCACCACCATGTTTTCAAAAGCCTTTTTTGCCGTAGGGTTTTTAAAAGTTGCGATTGTGTGTTTAGGAGTTAACCTATAATCTGTCATAAATATTCAGAAAGAAACACACTTGAAAATATAAAGATGTTATATGGAAAGTCAAACCTAGCAAAACTTTGTACAAACAGGACAAGTATGAATGTCTTGCACCCAGTGTTCCTCCTATTGTGTCCATACAGCCAAGATGAAGTGCACCGCAGACAGGGATTTTATGCACAAAATGATGAAACAAAAAATACACTAAAACCTTCTCTAGCTCTACTAATAAAGGTTCTGTTGAGCCAAATACGTGTGAATTTAGAAAACTTAACAACGGTACAGCCAAAAACTGACTGACAACTTTGACCTACCTCGAGTCCATAATCATCCCGAAATTTCCACATAGGCAATCTCATTCCCTCCCTGAAACAGATTTCAAAGGAACAATAATAAACTTTAAACAAAATTTATCATTGTACATATACATAATTTTAGCATAATATCAACACCTACGTAAAAGACATGTACATGTACCACAATAATTGATTGACTGTACACTATTTAACACTGTTTTAAAGATAATTCCGCACAATAGTCTTTCCAAGCCACTGGTTGCTTTCCCACATAACCATCGTCAAGACAATGGTAAGCGGTTGGAGAGGAATGAATCCTGTCACAATGACTATCATCAATCCTCTGAAAGAAATTGGCCGAGCCAGGGATTGAACCCACGACCCCCTGTTCTCAAGTCCTGCACGCTACCCACTGAGCTAGCGGAGCTCAGCATGCGCCAAAATGAATGAATGAATGAATGAATGGCGATTCATCAATGCATTGACATCTAGGTCTTTAACCCTTTACCACACGCCAAAGTTTTAACCCTGCTAAAAAAATAGTATGAAATTTTCATTTCGATAGTAAAAACCCAAATATTACTAGTTCAAAGGTTTGTTTTGGGAATAATAAATCCTTCTAGGACAGTGTCGATCCAAGTTCAGACTGCACGTTCTGTGCAGTCTTGTCTTGATCCACACTGTACGCAAAAGGTCAGTGAGTCCATGCCTAGCACCCTAAGGATTAAAGTCCTTGAGTAAGACAGCTTTTGAAAACATTTTGGTAAAAGGAGAAAATGCTGGATACTAGCATTTTCTCCTCTTCCGACGAGGTTTTTTTTACTCTTTCAAAGATAACTTCATAAAAAGAGGTACATTTGTCATCTGCAAATGGCAAGTCTAAAAATTTGCCATTAGGAAGAGTTAAATACATTTGAGTAATGCTAAAGAATATATGTACTTTAGAAAATATTGTGTCAAAAGACATATTTCTCATTTTTCCACATACTGGCATATTCATATTAAGGTCTATGGCCCCTAACTCTCATATTAAAAGATGGAAGCTGCCGAAAATTGGCCAAGTAGCCTGTACGAAAATGTCGATGTTACACGAAATTCATCGATGAGTTAGTGAGTCTACTGCCCCAAACTCTCATATTAAAGATGGAAGCTGCCAAGATTGGCCGAATAGCCTTAACATAAACGTCGATGTTACACGATATTTACTGATGAGTTAGGGGTTGTAGTCCTTAAAATGAATATTGAAAATGCCTTTTTTACAAGAGTATTCTCAAAGATACCTGCAGCAAGTTTATTCAGCAGGTTGCTAAATAAACTAAGTGGATATTTTCCATTAGTTTAAACTTTTACCATACATTCCTAAGTTTCTAAAAATGTTTTACCTCTTCAAAGGCAAACCCATCTTTCGAGCCATATTTACGGTCTACAGCCCATAACTCACATATTAAAAGGCGAAAGCTGCCGAGATTGGCCGAATAGCCGAATAGCCTTTATGAAAACATCAATGTTACACGATATTTACTTATGAGTTAGTAAGTCTACAGCCCCTAACTCACATATTAAAAGGCGAAAGCTGCCGAGATTGGCTGAATAGCCTTTATGAAAACATCGATGTTACACGATATTTACTGATGAGTTAGTAAGTCTACAGCCCCCTAACTATAAGACAGAAGCTGTCAAGATTGGCCAAATAGCCTTTACGAAAATGTCAATGTTTACCAATGAGTTGGGGGCCGTAGACCTTAAATTTGTTGTCTACATGTATATACTTTCAATTAGTACAAGTCTAAAAATTTCATATGGTAATGACTTTAAGGACTGTAAAGATACATGTATTACAATTTCATATCATGTTGAGAGAATATCTGTACAGAAAATTGTAATGTAGATCTCAGATCAGATTGCATATTCTGTTCAGTCTGATCATACCACACAATCCCGACTTTTAACAACCCTGAGAAAGAGACCTTTTGAAAACATTGCAGGAAAAGAAGAAAATGCTGTTAACCAGCAATGTCTCCTTTTCCCACAATATTTCCTGTTTTCTACTCTTCCCAAAACAAACTTCAAATTTTGAGTAACACTTATTTTGTCATTTGTAGATGGTTTCAATTTGGTCAAATCCAAAACTTTTGTTGTTTGGTAAAGGGTTGACCCTTTACCACACAATGAAATTTTAGACTAGTCCAAATTAAAAGCATTTAAAAATGACCAGAGAAATGTGGACCAAATGATGAACCCTGGTCCTTGAATAAGGCTTTTGAAAACATTATGGGAAAAGGAGAAATGCTGGTTACCAGCATTTTCCCTTTTACCCTTAATGTTTTCAAAATCCTTATTCCATAGAGTCATTAAAACCTGGGATTGTGTCGTAAAGGGTTAAATACCCGATCTGTTCAACTTACCATATAGATGCACTGCTGAGTTGTAGATTGTTCTGATAACTGCTGCCGACAAAGTGTCTGCCATTTTTCCAAGCACTGCCACTTTGAAACCGTGGTATCTTGAATTTAAAACTCTAAGAAAAAATAAAAGAAAACCTCTGTATTTTATTTTGGAGGAGGGGTAGGAGGATGGGGGTGGGGTATTGTTGTGAGGCAATGATTTTGAGTAAGTTTATTAAGTAACTTTGTGTTGCTATTTTTTACTTTTCTGTTTTTACAAATCTTTGCTTGTTTCATTTAACTCTACCACACAAGCAAAATGTAGACTTGTCCAAATTGTAAGTTCTTGCAGACAACAATTTAAGTGTGCTTTAATTGATGGAATCTGTATTTTATACAGAAGAATTAAAACATTGTGGGATAAGGAGAAAATGCTGGTTACCTGCATTTTCTCCTTTTCCCACAATGTTTTCAAAAGCTTTCTTTCTAAGGGTCATTAAAAGTGGGGATTTGTGGTAAAGGGTTAATCGTGACTATTCTTGATTTTCTCTTTAACCCTTTCCAGAACTTCAAATCTAAGACTATTCTAAATTTAAAGCATCTGCAGGCAACAAATCTGAAAGTGGTACAAATGAACTGAGGCTCTTTGACAGGCTAGAAAATATTGTGGCAAAAGGAGAAAATGCTGGTTACCAGCATTTCCTCCCTTTCCACTATGTTTTAAGAAGGGGTCTTCATCAGGGTCATGAGAACAAAGGATTGTTTGGAAAAGGCTAATATACCAAACAACAGAATTTTTGACTGGCTCAGATTGACTCTTCTCGATTAGTGTTTTATGCCTCTTTCAACAATATTTCAGTCATACCACGGCAACAGCTCACATATTCATATATTTCTTGGATTTTACCAGTACTAAGCTAGAACTCTGAAGTGTCTTACCCAAGGACACTCCCACGAAAGGCCCAGTGGATCTAGTGCTGCTCGAACCCAGGGCTTCCAGGATACTAGTCCCACACTTTACCACTGAGCCACACAGGACCCTGACTGGTCCAGAGTGAAAGATTTTGCAGATGACTAATATCACTCAAATGATGGAATTTGTCTGGGATAAGATAAAAAACACTGCAGGAAAAGGAAATAATGTTGCTAACTGGCATTTTTTTGTTTTCCCACAATGTTTTCAAAGGCTTTTTTCCCCAGGGTCTTTAAAACACAGGATTGTTTGGTGGCGGGTTAACCCTTCACCACACCATCCCCAGCTTTAACGATCCTGAGAAAGAAGCCTTTTGAAAACATTGTGGGAGAAGGAGAAAATGCTGGTAACCTTTCTCAGGCCATGTTTTAATTTTTCACTCACATTGATTTTTTTCGTTTGCAAATGCTTTCGATTTGCAATTACTTAAAATTTTGTTGGTTGGTAAAGAGTTAAAGGACAATCTAAACTATTACTCTTTCCAAATTGTTGTTTTGGAAAGAATATCTGTGAAAAAAAAAAACAGTTTATGTCTAAGATTAGAATGCAGTCTGTTTAGCCTGATCTTAATCTACCTGTACAGTTTTTAACTTACCATGTAGATGCACTGCTGACTTGTAGATTTTTCTCATTAGAGCCTCAGGCAAAGTGTCTGTCATCTTTTTCAAATATTACCACTTCAACGCCATGGGATCTTTAATTGAAAACAAACAAAAAAACCAACCTCTGGTTCTTGTTTTCTATGGGGGTGGGGATGGGGAATGGGGAAGGGAGTGGGCTAGTTGTGGGAAAAGTTGTTTCCAGTAATTTTATTTTGCTTTTTTTTTGTTTCTTTTCTGATTTATACACTTTAGATTGTTTTAAATCAATATGACTATTCTCGGTTAATTCTATGTAAGTAAAATCTGAACTTATGTAACTCACAATTCTATTTTTCTTGCTTAAACCTGTAAGTGAGAAATGACCTGCTGCTGTAGAAAGCTGACTGTATGCTTTCTCAATGTGAAAATTTCAAGAGATTGAATTCCACCCATAACTCAGGTTGCCATGGCAACAAAAAGGGAAAAAATAGCAAAATCTTTGAAAATCTTCTTCTCTGAAACTGGAAGGCATACAGCTTTGATATTTGGTATGTAGCATCTCCTAGTGGACCTCTACCAAGTTTGTTCATACGATGCCCTTAATGTCAAAACTGGCCCAGCCCCAGTGGTCACAAGATTGAACATAGGAACAAAGAAGGAAAACTTTAAAATTCTTCTTCTCTGAAACTGGAAGGCGTAGAGCTTTGATATTTGGTATGTAGTATCTCTTAGTGGACCTCTACCAAGTTTGTTCATATGATGCCCCTGGGGTCAAAACTGGCCCCGCCCTGGGGGTCACAAGTTTGAACATAGGAACAAAGAAGGAAAACTTTAAAATTCTTCTTTTCTAAAACTGGAAGACATAGAGCTTTGTTATTTGGTAAGTAGTGAACCTGTTCTAAGTTTGTTAGCCCACCTGAGCACAATGTGTTCAGTCAGTTCAAAATTGGGTCACCTGGGGTCATAAACTAGGTCACTAGGTCAAATTAAAGTAATACTTTGTGGGCACTCTAGAGGCCACATTTATAGCTCAAATGACCTGAAATTTGGTCAGAATGTTTGTCTTGATAAAATCTCACATGAGTTTAGATTTGGGTCACCAGGGATCATAAACTAGGTCACTAGGTCAAATTAAAGTAATACCTTGTGGGCACTCTAGAGGCCACATTTTTTGCTCAATTGACTTGCAAATTGGTCAGGATGTTTGTCTTGATAAAATCTCACATGAGTATGAATTTGGGTCATGTTGGGTCTTAAATTAGGTCACTAAGTCAAATAAAAGAAATACCTTGTGGGCACTCTAGAGGCAACATTTTTTGCTAAATTGACTTGAAAATTGGTCAGAATGTTTGTCTTGATAAAATCTCATATGATTCTAAAACGTGGGGTCATTAACTAGGTCACTAGGTCAAATTAAAGAAATACCTTGTGGGCACTCTAGAGGTCACATTTATTGTTCAATTGATTTGAAAATTGGTTAAAATGTTTGTCTTGATGAAATCTAGGATGAGTTTAAAATTGGGTCATGTGGGGTCATAATCTAGGTCACTAGGTCAAATAAAAGAAATACCTTTAGGGCACTCTAGAGGTCACATTTCTTGCTCAAGTGACTTGAAAATTGGTCAGAACGTTTCTTTTGATGAAATATCAGATGCAATAGAAATTGGGTCACCTGGGATCATAAACTAGGTCACTTGGTCAAATTAAAGAAATACCTTGTGGGCACTCTTGGGGTCACATTTATTGCTCAATTGACTTGAAAAATGGTCAGAATGTTTGTCTTGATAAAATCTCACACGAGTCTAATTTGGGTCATGTGGGGTCTTAAATTAGGTCACTAGGTCAAATTAAAGAAATACCTTGCGGGCACTCTAGAGGCCACATTTATTGTTCAATTGATTTGAAAATTGGTCAGAATGTTTGTCTTGATGAAATCTAGGATGAGTACAAAATTTGGTCACCTGGGGTCATAATCTAGGTCACAATGTCAAACTAAAGAAATACCTTTAGGGCACTCTAGAGGTCACATTTCTTGCTCAAGTGACTTGAAAATTGGTCAGAATGTTTGTCTTGATGAAATATAGAATGCATTAGAAATTGGGTCACCTGGGGTCATAAACTAGGTCACTTGGTCAAATTAAAGAAATACCTTGTGGGCACTTCAGAGGCCACATTTATTGCTCAATTGACTTGAAAAATGGTCAGAATATTTGTGTTGATAAAATCTCACATGAGTGAATTTGGGTCATGTAGGATCTTAAATTAGGTCACTAGGTCAAATTAAAGAAATACCTTGTGGGCACTCTAGAGGCCACATTTATTGCTCAAATGATTTGAGAATTATTCAGAATGTTTGTCTTGATAAACTTTCAGATAAGTTCTAAATGGGGTAAACTGGGGTCATAAACTAGGTCACTAGGTCAAATTAAAGAAATACCTTTAGGGCACTCTAGAGGCCACATTTTTTGCTTAATTGACTTGAAAATTGGTCAATGTTTGTTTTGAAAAATTTTCAGATGAGTTCTAAATTGGGTCATGTGGAGTCATAAACTAGGTCACTATGTCAAATTAAAGAAATACCTTTTGGGCACTCTAGAGGCCATTTATTGTTCAATTGATTTGAAAATTGGTTAAAATGTTTGTCTTGATGAAATCTAGGATGAGTTCAACATTGGGTCACCTGGGGTCATAATCTAGGTCACAAGGTCAAATTAAAGAAATGCCTTGTGGGCACTCTAGAGGTCACATTTCTCGCTCAATTGACTTGAAAATTTGTCAGAATGTTTGTCTTGATGAAATATCGGATGCATTAGAAATTGGGTCACCTGGGGTCATAAACTAGGTCACTTGGTCAAATTAAAGAAATACCTTTTGGGCACTCTAGAGGCCACATTTATTGCTCAATTAACTTGAAAACTGTTCAGAATGTTTGTCGTGATGAATTTTTTGACGAGTTCTAAATTGGGTCACGTGGGTTGATAAATTAGGTCATAGGTCAATTTACGGAAATCCCTTGTGGACGCCTCTAGAGGCCACATTTTAAGCTCAGTTGACCTGACAATTAGTCAGAAATTGAATTATGCATGTGGAGTGAATTTCGCCTATTGACTCAGGTGAGCAATCCAGGGCCATCATTGCCCTCTTGTGAAAATTTGCTTAATTTGATTTCGTTTACTCTCTAGCTCCTTCACTTTTTCACCAAACCTAATCATATTTGAAGAGAATTTCCACGATGGTAAAATCTTGGATGAGTTCCATTTTGAGCATGATTGGACCAGTATGTCTGCAGTGATTTGCACTTGAATTTTGAAAAATTGCTTAATTTAACTTTGTTTACTCTCTAGCTCCTTCATTTTGTAATTAAACATAACCATATTTGAATTGAACAGAAGATCTAGGACATGTTTGATTTTGAGCGTGATTTAGAAATTACCAGGTTGCAGTGAAAATCTGTCCTATAAAGGAATGTTGTTATGCATGCGTCAGGGATGAGAAAAAGACATTGCCTTTAATGAAATGGTATAATAGGTCATAATGAAGTCAATGAAAGTTGTGTTGCTGATGAGGGTCAAGATACAATTAGATCTACAGATTTATTGTGGGGTGTTCCTGATGTGACTTCTTTGACAGGCCAACTGTGGAGGGCGCAAATGAAAAACAGATGGAGGTTGAAGCCCGTCTCTTTAAGCCCTTTGGGTCATCTGTGCATGATGATTTACTTCATGGGTTGCTGAATGATTTACTAGGTTCAAAGAGTTTCAATTCAGTAAAATCTCTGCTTGCCATGGCAACAAAACTGAAAAAAACTCTTGAAAATTGGTGAGAATGTTTGTCTTAGTGATATCTCGGACCAATACAATAATTGGTCATGTTGGGTTACAAACTAGGTCAAAAGGTCAAATCTTAGAAAAACTTGTGCACAATAGAAAATGGATTAATTTGATCAAAAGACTCAGGTGAGCGACTTGAGGGCCATCATGGCCCTCTTGTATTTTTTTGTTTTTCAATTTAATTTCATCTTAATATGAATACATGTACATGTACATGTAATCTTGATTTCTTTGCTCTTGCAAAGGAATCAAACAAACTTACTATTCAAAAGACTTTCCTGCTTGCATGTGTTTGTGGGTGAATGACCTGCTGCTGATGAAATCTGTATGCATATCTAACTTGTTCATCACACTTTTGTCCTGTAACTTTATATTTATTCCTTTTCGTTTTCTTGAAACATAGAGTGAACTTGAGTTCTTTTGTGTCAATATTTCTATTTTTCAATCAAAGATTCCTCATTAACAAAGTACTGGAAATCTTAAGTTTATTATTTGTATCCTATTTCTTGACTGTTGATCAACAGTTTAAATATTTTTTGGTTTTTAAGTTTGTATCTAAGGTAATTCCCTCCTGATGAATCCTTCGCATTTTACAAATCTGTATATTTTAGCTCATGATGAAAATTGTTTGTGTTTGCAAATTCCTGTCATTACTTTCAAATTAAAGGACGAGGATGGATAATGCTTGCTTCTGATACTTTCTGCAATACTTTTGCCAGGGACAGGGGGTATCAGAAACAAACATATTCCAATTGAAAATCTCTATAGAAAAAAAAAGCAATAAAGATTTTTTCAGTACTACATGTACAACTTTGCCTACATGTATAAACTATTCAAGTAAACTGCACAGAATGTGATTATTTGTTAAACCTACAGAAAAACAACTTGTATAAATAGAAAATGAACATTTAGGTTTACTTTAATGTTAATGGCGAGTAAAATCATATTCCTTGTGTAACTCTTTTTCCAAATGACCATTTCATTTTGTCCAAATCGAAAGCATTTGTAGACTACTGTATATAATAATATGTGGCTCATATGGTTGGATTGGTCTTTGACAAGCACATAAAATATGTTGGCAAATAGAGAAAATACTGATAGCAGTGTTTTCAATTTAAACCTTGATCTTCAGGGCCTTGAAACTCAGGATTATCCGGTAAACAGTTCAAAATCAATCTACAGTACTTAAGATTACACTCTTTTTCCTTTTTTGCATTTGTGAGTAAAAATTAAGTTGTTGCTTCATGTATAAAGCTAACTGTTTGTTTAAACTTGGCAATGTCATTTTTTGTATTGCAACTCCTTTTTTTGAGTTAGAATTTAAAGCAGCAGTTCATGTATTCCTATATCTTTTTTATCCCCTATATTATTTTCTTTTATTCATATATTCTTGTATAATTTTTTTCCCTGTTAATATTTTATTCTTTTTTTTACTTCTTTGTAACTTACTATTTTTTCTTAATTATTTATATCGCTTTCTTTTCATGTTTCTTTTTTTTTTTTTATTATTATTACTTTTTTTTAATTCTCAAGTTTATTTCATTCCTTTTTCAAGTTTTTCATTTTTCACAAGTTTTTTTTTTAATAAGATGTTTTTCACTATTATTGTTATTATTTTTTTTTATCTCACACACACACACACACACACACACACACATATATATATAACTTTAGAGTTGTAGTTGTTTATTCTTTTCTATATTTAGATATTCCTTTTTTTTTTTCTATTTTTTTGTGGTTGTTGTTTTTGTTTCATGATAATTATAATATTCCTATATTTTTTCTGTATTCCTATTTTGTTTATTTGTGTAAATGTCCCTATTTGGAGTGGAAAACCGTTAGCTCAGACACATGGGGATGGGAACCTGATTACTTATGGCTGACATAGATATGTTTCGCCTCGTGTGTTTTTGCTATTTCAAAAATCCATTTTCAGTGAAGTATCCAGATAAATTATCAGTGTTCCTGATCCCCTATGATCAATACTCCATCCAATCAATCCCACAAATCTCCAAGGGATGAATGGAAGTAACTAACCATGATTTACTCATTACATAGTTGGTATTGAAAGTTGCAAATATGCTATTTACAAGATATTTATTGAAGTATGCGAATGTTGTTGACACATTAAATGTGTAGGGTCATCTAGGCTAGAAGTTCATGAGCAATTAACAAATGTTCCCACAATTAACGAGTGTTCCTAGGCTTGCCAAAACTGTTGAAACTAAGACAAAATGTCATTATCCTCATTTTTCATTTGAACTTTGAAATAATCTAGCAACACTTAAAAATTGTGATGTCTTTGTTTTCTAAATGACACCTTGAAACATGACTGGAAATATAATATATGACAAGTTTCTTTAACAATTAGGTCTATATGAACTTGGACTTGGCTGGTAAATTTCTAAAGTGTTTAAAACCAGCCTAGCATTTATGATCTGAACTACTGCAAATTCAGACTACATTATTTTCTCTTACTGTTTTGATTTAACAGGAAAAAATAATAATTTAAACATCATAAATGTAATGTATTGTTGTTGTCTATTTGTTTTCTTATCTTAAATAACCTTTATGCAAATACTTTGTAAGAGAAGCTGCTAAATTGAAACAGTAAAAATTTGCATGCATAAGTTGCAACAGCTATAGCATCAAGTATAATTTAATACATTGAAAAGTTTGTTATAAGGTTTTCATGGTGTGGCTGATTTTGGTAATTCAAAGTATTCCAACAGTTGATTTACATGTGTTACTGAATTGAAATCAGACAATGTCAATGCTTTTATATATAGACCTGCTGATGAATCTTCTAAAAGCACCAAGTCTTTGATTGTCCCCAATATCTATTTGATATTGATTCCCCAGTTTGATCTAAAATCTTTTCACAGAAAACATCTTTGAAATGTTTTTAAACCAACAGAGATTACATTCACATAGAAAGCTTGACTTTACTTCTCAATATATTAACTCTTCACCAAATGACAAAATCTTAGACTTGTCCAAATTGAAAGCAGTGGCAGACGAGAAATCAACTGTGACTCAAACTCTGAACTTTTCCCTTGGAGGCTAGAAAACATTGTGGGCAAAGGAAAAAATGCTGATTATCAGCATTTTCTCCTTTGTCCACAATGGTTTCTTCACAATTCTTCTTCTTCAGGGTCGTTAAAACTCAGGATTATGTGGTAAAGGGTTAAATACACAATACAACCTAACTTAATAATGATAAATAATGATAAATAAAAATACCCTCTTTATTACAAAGGTCAGTAAGGGATGCATTTATAGACAGTCAGATCACATAAACTTGAAACCAACAAGTACCATATTGAGGAATAGCAAAGTAGCTATTTAAATCATATATGAAAGAAAGGAAATGAATGAATGAATGAATGAAAAAATTAATGAAAATTTAAGACAATGTTTTCCACCCTTTCAAGGGCAGGTCTTATCTTTTGTGCTGTATTAGTGATGGTGTCTGCAAAGGCTTTTAATTTTGAAAAGTCTATAATTTTGTTGTTTGGTGAAGAGTTAAGTCTAATATTGAATATGAAAGGACAAAAATATAGAAATTGTCTTTGTCAGTCTAAAGGTAAGATAAATGCATTCACATAACTTGTGAAAATGGTCTTTTTTTAACTAATAAAATTGTTTTTCAATTACATGTACGTTGGTTTGATAAAAGGGCTCAGATGAGGTTAACTTTGCAAATGAAACACAGCTGCTGCCCCTGAATAGACCGACAAACCTGTCTGACTTGCCTTGGTCTGTCATTGGTGACAGTTTATCTCTATATTTTTGGTTGTTTATGATTAAAAAATCTTGATTAAAAGTCATCAATTTTTCCTGGATCCCACCCAGTAATCAACTCTGTCCTGAATACATGTATCTCTCTGCTGTGTTTCCTGGGTTCTAACCAGTCCAAGGAAATCATCAGTTGTGCAAGGACAACCTTTCTGAGCAATGAAGTATAAAACTAATTTTGTTTTATGCATGTTAATTTGAAACATTTTTTTTTTCCAAAGATGATTAGTATACTTTATACAAGCCATTTTCAGAACTTACATGAACAGATTTAACTTAGCCTACTAATCAAACTATAATTCAAATTCTGCTTTTTTCATGATCAATCTTATCAAATTTGGATGTAAGATCCTTAATATCAAAAATTGTATGAGATATTGAATTATTTATTTTCTACTTCTGAATCTAAGATCCTTTACATCAAACATTGTATGAGGTAATCAATTAATATTTCTAAGATCCTTAGCAACATAGTAATTGCTTAAGACTTGGATAACAAGAAATGCAGTGTTCATTTCAGACCAAATTTGTGTACAAAAAAGATAGTATAAAATCAATGCAACAAGAAGTTAATAGCTGGCTGGGTGGGCCACAAAAAGGGCAATCAGATGCAGTAACAATTACTTGCCTGTTGATCTCCAGTTTGTCTAAAATTAAATTCTTGCAGTATTTGGTCAATAATGAAAGTGTTTTTTTTTTTTTCATTATCTCATATTTACAAATCTTTAATTTTGATTGCAACTGTCTTTCCATGTTTTGTTCAGTTTCCTTAAAAGTATTTTACCTCAATTAGCTTGGCCTATATAAAAATTATTTAGAGGCCAAGGGCCCACCTCAGATAAAAACTAAAATGAACCCTGCAGATTAAGATCTTTACCAAATGACAAATTGGATTTGTCTACTTGGAAACATCGCAGATGACATGTTACATGTGGCTCAAATGCTGCAAACTGTCTTTATTGGTAGCAAAACACTGTGGATAAAGAAAAAATGCTGCTCCTCTTTTTCTCACAATGTTTTTAAAGGTCTTAATATTTCTTCAGGATTACAATGAAGCAGGATCATTTGGTAAAGGGTTAAACAAGGCATTTAATAATAGATCAAAAATACACAATAAGAGTAGTAAGACATTACATCCAATTTCATTTTTAGGAGTGAAAATCCTCAAAATATAATAAGGTATGCTGACAATACCTTGGTGATTATAACAAATCCCTTTGGTTTACTAACTCTCAAACATGTTTTTAAGTTCATGTGTGTGTAAGACACACATCATGTTGGGATACCTCAAAATGTATCAAACCTATCAATTTGATAGACATGGTGCCAATTTAAAAGATTCATCTGTTGTAAACTTTTATGTCTTCTGTACCTGTCAACTAATGAAATACTTTGAATACATTGGCCATAAACCTAAAACTTTAGAAACCTGCCCACAGTTCTTCTACAAGAGTCTATTCTGCTCTACTCTGACACTCAAAAGCCATTGATGAGCACTGTACAAGCTAAAAATGTTAAGAGTCAAAATAAAAATAATAGAAGTCAGGATTATAATTTAAAGAGTCATACCCAATATAAATGCTTTCATGCAAATTCTTGACATGTTAGATTCTTATTATTTGTATGTAGCAGTTAAATGTTGAATGAAATTTGGTGTTAAGTAATTATTATTTGAGGACAATAATTATGTAATTCACACTTAATAAAATAGATGTTTTTAAGTCAATTGCAGGCCACTTGTTCACCAGCACTTGGTCCATGCTGTCATTGGGACAATAAACATGTCCTTTACTGATCTGTTTCTCACAGAAAATCTAAATTATATTCATGTGTATATCTGACTATAAATTGGTCTAATTCTAATCATTTCTACATAAAGTGACATTTAAGTATTTGTGACTCATAAAAATCAACAAAGTTCAGGCTCAATAATCTATGTAATATCATAAATGATGCAGTAATGTGTGTGATAGAGTAACTGCTCAATTATTTTGGTTGTCCCATCCACAATACTCCACTTTTAGATTAATTCTTTGATAATCATATGTAAAAACTTATATATATATTTACAACCACTTTTAATACAACCACTTTTAAGTTTTAAGGTATTACCATCCTAACGCTTCTAGTGCAACATGGAATAAAATTTCTTATTAGCTGACAAATAAGGATTTATACTGATATAATATTTTTGCACATTTCTAACCGACCAGAAATTCCTTTGATGTCTATCTTGAAATTATTTGTTGATACTTTTGTTAGTTTCCTAAAAAGGGAGGTAATTATTATCTCCTTTTGTAATGAGAGTATAGTGGTTTTAGATTTATAAATGATAAATCTAAGAAGGAAAAAAAGGAAAAAGTGGCTCTGTTAAAGTAGTACAATAATACTCAATTTTATATAATCATAGCAAATTTTGTAGGATAATATTATTGTGGAAATAGCTGTTTTCCATTAGGAGGGTACTACCTTAATGTGTGATATAGTGAGACCTATAAATAACTATTGACTGATCTACAAATCTACATGAACAATGTAATGTAACTTATCTATGATGGTGTTAGATAATTGGTAGGTAATGTACCTATTTTATTGAAGCATCTTTGCAAATAATGCTAGTAATATTGACATTATAAGCTGTGAGTTTTGTTGATGGTTGGGTTGTAGCAAGAAGAGGGTGGTCAAGGAGCATGATCAAGTTTTCACTAGAAGTAGATCTACATAGTCTTAGAACCATAAAAGGTGTTACAGGATATTAGAGACATAATGTAAGAATATGCATAAACTGATTCATGAGGGTCAGAATATATTTGGAACTGCTTTAAGATGGTTTGTCTTAGAGACTGATAATGTGTGTTTCATCAACATAGCAGTCTAAAGGTTTAGCAAGACATTATTTGTTGGTCATTTGGGGTTTTTGGTAAGTATGTGGTATTGATCTGTATTGATATATTTGGTATAATTGAAATTATTTTTAAAAAAAGAAACACCCCCACACACACACACATACACACAAAATATGTAGGTCTGTCGACAGACTAAGATTAACATTCATGTCTTCTTTTTCATTTATTAGTGGCTGATTCCAGGGGATGGCCTCATAAATCGAGGCAGGATGTTGTAATTTGAAGGTAGAGTGTGGCATCTTAGTGAAATGGCACAGTTTGAGTGCAGCTCATATTTTGATTTTTTTTTTTCAAACTTTCTAAATTTGCTACCCTTCAACAGTATATGGCAACCATATTGTCTTACACCCTTGACACCATGGTAGACAATCAGTTTAGAACTACCAGGTTATATTTAAATTTTGATTTTTAGGCAGGTAGAAGTATATTAGTCATACCTCAATGTCTCAAATTATAAATATTGTATTCCAGAATTTTAGAAATTTTTGATAAGTTATCCATCATTACATGGAGAGATTTTCTGTAATTTTATATGTGCTCAAATTGACTTTTAATTACCTCATGTAAAGTGATTCTTACCTCAACAAAGTCCGAATCTGGTCATATTGTAAATCTACAAAGAAAAAAATAAAGTCTAAGTTTTGCATAGTTAATAAAAAATGACATAAAAACCCAGTTGTTGCGGATGGAGAAAAATTCTATTTCTTTGTAAGTGTATATTTTTAACCCTTTATCCCATATTCAGGAGTTTTAATGACCCTGAGGAAGAAGTCATTTGAAAACATTATGGGAAAAGGAGAAAATGCTGATAACCAGCACTTTCTCTTTACCCATGTTTTCTACCCCTTCAAAAACAAATTACATCATTTGAGTTACATTAAATTTTTCATCTTTAAAGGCTTGCAATTTGGACTGGTAAGTAATTTTGTCTCCTGGTAAAGGGTAATAAATACACCAATGCTAATTATGCTATCCTTTTACCACACAATCCCGAGTTTTAATGACCCTAAGGGAGAAGTCATTTGAAAACATTATGGGAAAAGGAGAAAATGCTGGCTACCAGCATTTTCTCCTTTTCCCACAATGTTTTCTACCCTATCAAAGACAGCAGTCATCTTTTGAGCTACATTTTTTTTGTTGTCTGCAAATGATTTCAATTTGGTAAAAACCAAAATTTTGTCGTTTGATAAAGAGTTATTAATTATATGGATACTCTTTGACTTGCCTCAGTATACTGCAATAGGAATTTTCATACCCTAAAGTTTTTAATTCACTAATGAACAGAACAGAACATTTTATTGACTTAACCTGCACAGGTCATCATCATTGAAAACAGACTAGAGAAAATTCCTCCAAACATTCCCATGCGTGAATGATATTGACAAAGATGGCTTTCAAAAACATTTTGAAAAGAATAAAAAAACAATGCTGCAACAAGCATTTGCTGCTTCTTCCACACAATTTTCTACCCTACTAAAGACAAGTTTCACTATGCAAATCACATGTAATTTGTTGCCTGCAAATATTTTGTTGTTTGATAAAGAGTTAAATGATAATCACTAACATTTGCATTTCGTTTTGTAGTATACAACTATCATAAATAATGTGGCAAAGGAGAAATTGCTAGTAATGAGCAATATTGCATTTTGCCACAATATTTCCACTCATATTCATCACATTAATTGTTGACTATCCTTATAATAAAAGGATAGTTGACTATATATGTGGATCAACTGTTGATTTTTGTCTTTGATATGGCAGAAAACATTATGGCAAAAGTAGAAAATGCGTTTCCTATCCCTGTGTATATTAGATCCTTGGTGTAACCTAATAAATGCGCTTGATCTTAATTTAAAATCGATGCATGCGTGTAACCTAATAAATATCATGTTATTTATTAGGTTACACACATGCATCGATTTTAAAGTAAGATCGAGCGCCAGTGGCTCCTTGTGGCTTTTCTTAGATTTCAAGACAAAAAGCGTATTGTTTTCCCGAGCTGTTTTTACCATTGTTTTTATGATATCTGTGATCTTCGTGTCATTGAAGGAAAACTTTGTTTTAAGACAAATAACGATAAGATGTGATTATTAGAGCTACATATTCAAAAGAAAACCGGAAGGCGGGAGCAAGGAGAGATCAGCACTAGTTAAGACGCCGGCGATAATTTGCGGGAATATAAAACAATCACAGTTAGCAACCACGTGCACCATGCTAGATCTAGATTTACACGTACTTTGATTATTCATGAAAAATATCTGCAGATTACGAAAAAATAAGACACTTACTTCCTTTTTTCCGGATCAAATTGTCTGAGTCATTCTACGAAACAAAACATACTCCCCGCTCAAACGTTGACTACTCACATTCGGCATACCTCGGGTGATGGGTTAGATGTAGGTACGGAATCGGCCGAGTTGTGACGAGTGGACTACTCACTGAGCAATCTCGTGCGCGGTTGAGTAGCCTAATCATGTGATCGGGGCCAGCCTAAAAACCAACCAGAACAGACGGGAACGGAAGCATTTATTGACCCTCAATCGCCTTCACAACTAAAGCCGCCTAGTGCGGCCACTAAAGGTTGATATCAGACTGCAAAAAAAAAAGATTCTGATCTTTGATCTACACTGTCCGTTTTATTGGAATAATCTGGCCAAGAGCAACCTTAAACTTGCAATTATTTAGGTCTTATTTCTAGACTGGCATTGTCTTTTTTAAAGGTTTATTCGGCGCTCTCGGGTAACCAACAAATCACTTATTTATAGATGAACTTGGAATTGTACCAGTAACATGTCTTTGGATTTCTCAATTCATTTTTTACTTTTGTTTGTACATAATTGGCTTGCATCACACGAAAAGGGGCATTCGGACACTTGCGTAAAGCGTAGTCTCGGATCAGCCTGCACAGTCCGCGCAGGCTAATCCGAGACGGCACATTACGACTACATTAGATTTTGTTCTTCAGTAGACTTGCGCAAAAAATAAAATTACATAAAAGCGGAAAGTGTCGTTTCGGATTAGCCTGCGCGGACTAGGCAGGCTGATCCGAGACGACACTTTACGCTCACCATTGACCGATAGGACAAGAAAGAGGGCTTGTTTGTCCGCAGAATGACAAGCAATTTTTTTCTAGATATTTTCTATATAATGTAGTTTGAGTGAAAAATCGTTTTTATAAACAATTTCACTCTTTTTTCAACCCTTTACTTCGTCATATACGATGCCTTTTATTTGCAATATGGCACTGCTAGTGTTTCAATACCGCAATATTTAGAAAAGTTTGTGAATGCAGTCCCTGCAGTTTATTGCCACTTTGTATCCGACACTTTCTTTCTTTTTTTCTTTCGTTCTTTCGTTCAAAAGTACGTTCGTTTGTTCGTTCGTTCAAAACTAGGAAGATTGTTTGGTAAAAGCTGTAAATGGATGAATTCAAGACTGTTAACCCTAAATAACTAAAATAAAACATTTTAAATTAGATGGTAAAAACCCAAATGTTGCTATTTCAATGTAATGCTTTGAGTAATAATATCTCCATATCGGACAGTGTAGATCCAAGATCAGATTGTACGTTCTGTGCAGTCTGATCTTAATGTACAATGAAATTTCTTAACAATTTAAATCACAGTTATGACAGAAGAATCAATTCGGCACCTTCTGTTGAAAATAACATACGAGTCCGTAACATACGGGACTGACCCTAACCCTTTTCCAAAAGACCGACAACTACAAAGTTTCTGTCGCTTTCTCGGTCTCATTGGGTTCCTTCAACTGTCTGTTGATGCCCAGATGTGTACGTATTTTGTTTTGTGCCATTTTTTTACGAATGAAAGATTGCTGTCAGAATTCGTCGTGAGTTGGTCCTAATGGTCTCAAAATTTATTATTCTTATTTTCTTTTCAATAGATATGATGGTATACGTTTATGCTATAGACCGCAAGTAAGTCTGAAATATAGATTCTAGTTCTAATGTTACCATGTACCCGAAGCACGACTTATGAAACAAAGAAAACCTCCTGCCTCGTATGTTACGTATTGATGTCTCGTATGCTACTCCCACAGTTTCATATTTAATTTCATGTTGTTCATGCTGCAATCCATGTTTTATGATCTCTAAGATGTCTCCGACTTCAACCGTAGAGACTTTTGGCGTTGAAAGCAAGTTTTGACATCATTTTGTCTAAATTATGAAGTTTTAAATGAAGATGAATAACGATGTTGAACTTTTGTTCACTCATTCTGTACCATAGTCGGTCATACATTATAAGTTTGAATGATAATGAATTTAGAAATCATACTGAACTATTTATTGTGATTTAATACCGTTTTAAAAGTTTACTATGTGCAGTGTAAGTAATTATCACATACAAAACGGGATAATGCGAAAGTTAACGATTAAATTTGTAGCGGTATGAGTTGAATTAAACTAAAGATGTGTTATGGGATTTCAAGCTTTCTATTTCAGGTACATATATTTATATGTTATCTTTCCGAGAAGATGCCCGGCAGCTTGTGCAAGAATAACTGAATGACACGTCTCAGAAGTCAAAGTTGAAAAATAAATAAATAGATAAAAAATCAGTGTGCACGATGATTTTGTTCTATAAAGTCGTCAGAAAGTCACACGTAATTTTGCCCTGTCATTCTCTAACATGTACAAACGAATCTTAAATTGTGATATCTGTATGATCCAGAACTTTTGAAATCATTGCAGAAACAGTGAAGTTCTCAGGACGGACATTCTTTCCTTTTCAAGTGATGCTCAAATTATGTTCATTTATTTATTATGTTATTATTACTATCATTATTATTATTATTATCCTTTCCTTTTTTAACGCTTATAGATTAGGAGAGTCCAAATATTGAATTCTGGGAACAGGTTTAATATGAACATACCAGAGGAAGACTTGATCTGCGAATTTCCTGTAAGTTACAAGGATGAATTGCTTTTGGCTGAGGACTTCTAATCTAAGTGTGTGCCTATCAAGTTGTAAGTAAAACACACCTTGGTATTCACTCAATTGGATTTCACACTTTAATGATGGTAAACATTCTGCCGGTGATGTATAAAGGCTGCATATTGGAAAGCATAACGTAGCCGTGTCTCCTTTTTCCATGCCATGAGCTTCTTTTTCCATGGTATATGGATTAGTAATATTTTCTAAAACAGTACCTTTTAAACATGTTTCCTTAATTTTGATAGACGATTTTAGTCGATATTTATGAATACTAAGATACGATTTCTTTGATTCGAAAGCTCTATCAGGAACCTGTGTGCATCTGTCACTTACGGGACATTTGTAAAACAAGTCTTCCTCTCTGTATCGTTTCTTTGGGACATACTTTACCCAAGTATTTTATAACATATGCCGAAGATTGTTATGACACAGTTTCAATAATTGTTGTTGAATGGATTTTGTTTGTCAGAATACTCGATAAAACAGTTGAAAAAAAAAATGGCTTATTGAAATCTAGAGTCAGCTGGTTGTTAAGAGCAGTCGGTCGGGAAGTCATACAATTAATGAATATTATGATCGAAGATAGTTTGTTTTTCTGGTTTTCCGCTTTCAATGCACACAATTTATCAAACGATTGCTGAAATGCTGCCTTTCCCATCAGTATCATAAACGAATCACATACGGGACAAAATAGTGTCACGTACGGGACATTGTGTTTTTTGAATATGGCGATGTATCAGTGACATCTTGCATGATTTTCTGGTGCTATATAATGATAAAGGAGAAAGAAAAAAATGTACATGTTATCTTTTTTCACAACCGTTGTCTTAAAACTATGAACATTCTACAATACAGGTCGAATAATTACTTTTTCTTTACTTAAAAGACAAAAGTTACGATACAGAAATATATCCTTACAGTGCCTTGCTGATAGGTTTAAAAGACGATGAAAGAACTGGTCGGCCTTCAGTTGTGATACCAAACAATAAGGATACAGCCAAAGACACGGACCGAAGATTGACGGTGAGAGATTTCGCCGAAACGCTGATATATCCAGAAATGTTGTTCACCAGATCCGAACAACTCAACCTGTTTGGATCTGGGTTGTTAGAACACCCGCACTACAGCCCTGACCTCGCTCAAATAGACTTTGTTGTTTTTCCTGAGATAAAGAAATCATCGGATGAACTTAAAAAATTCAATTAGAACGTCGTGGCAGCCTTTGATGAAACGTGGTACATTGACATTTT